>JAVBHV010000022.1:7867500-10267500 GCA_033992175.1 Spiraea crenata
CTTGGATTCTGGATTTTGGGATGAGGTGTCGTGTCTTGGCTGTGGCCGGTAGGTGTGGGGCGGCAGAGGGGGCTGGTGATGGTCGGCGATGCTTGTGGATGGTCGGTCGGCGATGGATCCTTGAAAGAGCAGCGGGATTGGAAGCACGAAAAGCCAAGAAAAGTTCGGCCAAAAACAGAATACAGAAGCTGCAGTGTGATGGTTCGGCAGCGGCAGTGTGATGGTTCGGCAAAAAACAGAATACAGACGCGGACTGATGGAGATAGGGTTTTGTTTTTAGGGGAGAGATGGGCTGGGTAAAGGTTATGTGCTTGGGCTTGGGCTACTTTGGAAGTTTGGGTTAATTTAGTTGTGGGTCAAATGGGTAATATGGGTTTGAGATTATTAGATCCGCGGCCCGACCCACAATTGCCCTTGCGGGACGGTCACCTGGGACGGTTTACGTAAAATATTTTTGACCCGTCCCGATTCGCTCGATCGGACGGTTTTGAAAATCGGGTTGCGGGTTGCGGGGCGGACCTGCCCACCAGTGACTAGTGTTGATTTTACTCTATGATGATAATGATTCGTGAATGTGACATTATGACCATATCTTCCGTTGTGAATTAAGGGGCGCAGATCCTCTGTCCCTAAATTCTCTGTCCCTTTTCTGTCCTTCCAGTAAATTTCTGACATGTGGTAGGTCATTTATTACAATTTAGCATTGGCACCATGCATCTAACATTAGCAGCCCATTGCTATCCCTAATTTGGATACATCCTACCACACCGCTAGCCAAGTCCCAATGGGCTAAGATTTATTTAATTGATAATCTGAAAAACGTGTTTGTTTGTTGTGATGGTTGATTGCATGTGACTTGTATGTTCATCCCCTAATTGCTAATTTCTAGTTTTAGGGGCTAACATATTCGGGAGAGAAACCACTTTCCTAGAAAAGACAAAAGACAGACTACTCTCAGCAGAGTTAATTTCTTCTGAACATATACATAGGATTTTTTTTTTTTTTTTTACATTTTTATTTTTGTCTCGTAACCCCGACCTGTAACATAAACTTCTTATTTGTTCCTCAGAAGAAACATAAAAATCCGGGTAATTGAATTATGAGTCCAAATTTAGGGGCCTGGGTCTCGGTCATATGCCGTGAAACTTTCTCTCTTGAGGGGGAAGTTGCCATAATAACACAAGTTACTCTGATTTACAACATCTATTCGGAGAGGAGGACCCATGTATGATCATGACCGTTCATTCAGGTCTGATCGATGATCCATTTTTGGGGATGCTAAGTATGGGCACGGTCAAATAATATCAATGACTCATGAATGAAACCTTTATAGGATAAGTTCAAAAGCGCTGAAGGGAAAATTGTGACTAAAAGAAGGGATAAACATAAGTGATTCACTATTAAATACATATCAACAGTGAAATTGAGCAATTTAAGGGCAGTGATTGATTTTAGAGAATGAATTACATATAAACGACCCCAAACCACTGCCTCACAGTTCTCTGTCGGATAATTGAACTCAAAAGTCTCATGTTTACCTATTGTTGAGTTCACTTATTCTATATAGAACAGAGAGGCCGTGATTTGGACTCGTTTACACATAATATACTCTCCAAATCAATCAGCACCCTCAAATCGCTCAATTTTATTGTTAATTTATATTTAACGGTGAATATGTTACGTTTAGCGTTTATGTCAGACGCTTACCACAACCTTTCTCAAGGGCTAAATAGGCCAAATGTGGGTTGGACTTGTACTCATAAACGCTTTTTCGTTGAATCCTACTCCTTTAAAGGAAGGCTCTTCTACACTCTTCTGATCTTATATATGTTGGTTTTTCATTTATTACTTAGCAGATCAAGTTAATTTGTGTTAAGTAGAAGTTTGAAGTGTCCAATTGATGATCCGTTAAGTCACTACGATGATTATAAGATGTAACAAAATACGGAAAATGCAATGAAAAAATGTATAAACTCGAGATCTGCTTGCTATATATATATATGCATTGAGTACATTAATCATGGCCAGGGAACAACATCGTCCATCATCATAAGAAACTTAAAATTGGTGCTGACGGCGATGACTAGTTTATCCAGCTTGTTATTCGTTTATTATCAATATATATTTGGGGGAATTGAGGGACCACGTACAGTAGTACATATATATATTGATCCTTAATTATTGCTATAGTAATAGTATAGTAGCTAGAGAGCCTAGAGGAGGCTAGTCGGAAAATAGGGGATAGGAAGCCGCTAGAGCAATGCCACAGTGACCTTCCCGCGTGCCATCATTTTTGAGAAGCCTCATATATCCGCCTTCGCCCCAGTTCTCCCCCCATGAGTTCTTCAACTTCCAGTACTGGTTGTCATATTCATCCCTGCCTACCCCAACGATCAAAACCCCATGGCTTAAGTTCTTACCGCACTCGTCACGGAACACCCCGCCTGTGTAATGGCGAAATGCAGGGCTGTGGGTATCAACTGCTGCCGCCACCGGCTGCCTGCACAAAGCCCTGGTCAGCTCCACCTCCGTCCTTGGTCTGACAACCGCGTACTTAGTTGCACCGAGAACAGGTTGTCTTTCCTTGGCAGTGTCGCACGTTCCCTGCACGGCCCGGTATGGGTAATTGTCTTCGCTTGTGAGCCCCGAGTTTTCGATAACGTACTCGTACGCCTTGGTTACGGTTCCATTGATGCATCCATGGTTACTCGCATCGCAGTCAATTAGCTGTTGCACGGAAAGAGGGACTACGGTGTAATTATACAAAGCGGAAAGAGCTTCCACGGCCGCAACCGTCGTAAATGCCCAGCAGCTACCTATACAAGGAAAAGCATGAGGATATATATATAGTTATATAGTTAAGAGTCTTGACCAAAAAAATTGAAATCCAATACAAAATATATGAATGTATACATATATAGCTTCTCTTACCACAACCGAATTGATTCCTCACGGGCTTGAGACTCGGGTACTCTTCCGTCCAGTCAAGGCCTCCAAAACATGTGTCGTAATCAAGTTCATCAGGGGAGATATGAATATCAGAACCGTCTGTTTCCAAGGGCGAGGCTCCACTCTCACGATCATCAAGTGCAAGGCAACTGTAACTGCTCATTTCTGTCTCGGTCATGTCGGAGAAGTGGTTGAGGCCGACAGTGTATGACTTCTTTGGGATTTGGCTGTTGAAATGTTGCACGAACTCGAATGAGTCATTGAAAATAGCAAACCTCTTTGATTTTTCTTCCTCGTCCGAGTAGACTCGTCCGTACTCAGCCATCCATTTCTCAAAGATTTCAGACACATTATTAGTCGGCAGCGACATATCAAGATCAGCGGCTACTACTGCACCACCACCACCACGGGATGTGGCTCCGGTAGTCGACGTTTCCAACATCATCATCAGTCCCATGATCACAGCTGCAGCACAAATGTAAAAGAAAGGACGCATATTTGCTTGAATTAATCTCTCTCTCTCTCTACTTCAATTAATGAAGATTGCATGGAAACTTAACAAGGGGTAACGCTATTTATAGGCGTAGATACGCAAGATATGATTATGTACGAGAAGAATATATGATGGGGGCTGTTATTTCCACCCCCCACCCCCCTCCCCCCACCCAAAAAAAAAAAAAAAAAAAAAAAAACATTCTTCTTTCCCAATACTCTCTGTCCATGAAACAATTCTTTTCTTGAACACACCCGACCCACATCGCACCCCAATTGCATCGTCAACGCCGCGTCCCTCAGCGTCGCCACTCCTCGGAGCGGAGGAGGGATCCGAACGAATACTCTGACATGTTTCAAAGCGACGATACCGCGAAATGAAAATCCAGCGAAGGTACCGGATTTCTCTGCGGCAAACGCCGACGGGGTGCTGGCTGTCCTACCATGTGCTCAGGACGAATCATCGATCAAACGGCGATGCAGTCAGCACAAGGCCCGCCAAAGAACATCGCGGTTGCGAGATGAGAAAGCTGGATGCTTTCCCCGTCGCCGTTCCGATCTTCAAGATTGGATTTTGATCGAAACCCAATTGAGTTTATGGCACATAAATACTGAGAATTGGGTGCCCAATTTAGATTATGTATGACGATACATGTGTGTATTTTAGATTAGAATTATGAGAAAGCATGTATGGAGATGTGATTAGTGGTTGTGAAATTCTATTGTGTATCTTAGAATTGCGGGCTTGAATGCAGGTAGAGCATGGCTTACGAACATGCATATAATCAGTTTTGATTACTTGGCGGATGAAGGAGATATGTCTAATTTTGTCGAATATGTTGAAGAAGTAATTGGGGTGGAGATATGGGTCTTGATGAATATGACATGGTCTGTTTCCCTCATTACTTGTTTCCCGCATCACTTGTTATACTAAATGGATGTGAAATTCGTTGTGTTTGAGCTCGAGCAGCTTACCACGGTGTCTGATACCTCATTCTGTACAAGCAAGAAAGAAAGGGAAAGGAGAATTGGGGTGCGATGTGGATCAGATGTGTTCAAGAAGAGAATTGTTTCATGGACAGAGAGTATTGGGGAAGGAGAATGGACATTTAGGTAATTTGTATTAAATAATATAACTTTATTTGAATTAATTATATTTGGGGGGTGGGAAGAGAGGAATGGGAGGGAATATATGATAAATCAAGAATTTTTTTGACATGCACTTATATGGGAAATTCCCCACAATAGTATTTATTGAATTAAGAATTATGAGTGAGACAATTAGTATTAATTAGTATAATAATTAATTATTATGATTATTATTATATATGAGCGATATCATACTAGCTAGCTAGTAGCTAGGCAAACTACTGCGCAAAGTTGACTATATGACTAGGATGAGTAGGTGGGTTCCATTCATTCACTACAAGAAAACTCCATTACGTACTGACGAATTAAAAGATAGATGTCACTAAAAGACAACAACAGGAAATATTGAAGTGCCCAGGTACTTATTCCTCAGTGATCGACAGAAATTACGACTAATGTTAATAAGTAAACTATACATATACTTCCACACTACATGAACTGATTGTCACACATGATTAATTTGATCTATCTCATTGCTCAAACTTCTTTCCTAAAGTATTTATACATCGAAAAAAAAGTGCAGTATGAACATGATGAGCTCTAGGTTCAAAAGAAAGTAGTTTTGGTCGAGCGAGCATGTATGTCGTCTTCTATTCCAGGAAAGTTGGTTTCATTTCACATCGAAGAATTAACTCCTCTGCCTTCCACATTAGCTCACGCCCGGAAGGGTAAATTAACTTAGACACCTAATTTGGATGGTACACTACTAGCTCTATATATAATTAAGCCTCTCACATTTGCTTGTCACGTATAGAATAGAAGAACATATGCACAAACACAAAGTCGCACGCAATCAGCAACCACTCTCAACAAACAAACAAAAGCAAAACAAACGCGTTTTTTTGACAGCCCAAATTGGCCTATAAAACCCGTTTGGGCTAAACCCGCCTTCCCCGATCGAATTGTTCTTTTGTCAATTCCCAAGTTCTTATTGCTCTTGTAAGAAAAGAAAAGAAAAAGGTCGCATTAAGGTCGCATTCATGTCATGAATCATGAAACTACTATTAGAAGTTAGCCTAGCAGAGACCTTACCGACATTAGCATGCCCTCTAAATGGATCTTCACTCAGAGTCGTCAGATCGAAGTCGATCGGGCATGAAAACAACCGTGATTGGGTAATTAATTCTTCCCCCTTTTAACATGCATAAAGTAACACGGAATCAACCACTCAAACAAACAAACGCGTTTTTGAGATCTTTATTTGATCTAAATAAGCCACTGAGATTAGTACAATGGTGACGGGTATGGTGATAAATAAGAGTAAGATTAGATATATATATATATATATATATATATATATATATATATATATATGAAACCCGCTGTGAAACTTAATATTGAACCAATCATTTCAAATCGGAGTCCACCAATAACACCTTCAGTACAGAATGGCATTGACACTTTTTTTTTTCTTTTGGTCAATGTGGAGTTTCATTAATAGACAAAGTCCAAATGAACATCGTACAGAGATGCCGCAAAAGCATGCTACCAAAAAGTATCAGCAATGAAGTAGCATACAGTAAGTAAGACGCCACTTATGCAATCAAAGCATGAGTAAATTTTCCTGGACAATTCTAGGTTGCTGCTTACGGTGGGGCAGCTAGATGCTGAATTGAAGCTGTTTCTTTCCTGATACTTAGTATGATGTGAACTATTTATTTGATTCATTATTTAGTAAAAATTATTACTGTAAAAAAAAAAAAAATCGCTCAAGTCTGAAATGTCGGTGTTCTTTAACTATACCAAGCATATAAACGGCTCATTTTGACGTCTAATTAAACTGTTCATATATACAAAGTTAGACAGCAAAACAGGATCAGATTTGATTGTTTCTTGCAGAAATGATCTTTACTAGATAACAAATAAAATGAACAGTTCCAATCATGACATAACCAGAAAAGTAGAAAAACATTAATCAGCAGTTGTCTGCTGCACCTTCGTGTGAAACCCAGAATTGTCCATTTTTTATATACGCATCAGCATTTACAAACAGATAATAGTATGGGCCTCAACTAGGAGTGCAATGTGGATTGGAAAATTCAATTTCGACCCAACCTATTCCGTCATTTTCAAAAAAAAAAAAAAAAAAATCCGATCCCAAAAAATCGTAACTCCTAAAATTCTGAAATCCGAAAATTTCCAAAAAAAAAAAAAAGGATCAGAATTAGAATCCATTCTGAAATTCTGATCCAAAAAAAATCTAAAATTGTTCTGAACTCATTCTGATCCGACTATTCCGATTTTTTCCAAAATTTATAATCAAATTTTTTTTTTTTTTGTCTTAAATGTCTTCAACTTCCACGCAATATATTGCAAAAGTACTAGGGGCATGAAAATCATACTTTCATAGCAACGAGTTTGGTTTCCATCTATATTATCTCTTTGCTCTAGTTCTTCATGAGTCATAGAGTTATCTTTGGTATTGATAAAATTTCTATTTCATAGCTTTTAGCGTATATTGAATATTTCAAGTTTCCCTTGACTTACATTTTTTGAAGATCACACTTTTAGGTCATCCTACAATCAATACGCTATATCTCATGTATCCAAGGTAGGAGTATTCTATTCATTTCTCTAGCATGTATGGATGAATACTAAAAACATGTTTATAACATATAAAGACTGTATACGATTGTTCAATGTGAAACATTTACAGTGAACAGTTCATATTGAACAATGATATTAGTTCAGTCTGAAACAATCAGTGCACAATAATGTATGCGTCACTATATATTCTGTTTGTGCACATACCTAAGTATATATACTATTCTTCAATATGTGTTCATATAGTATATTTCTTTACTTTTGTTTTCTATATGTACGTTGCTACATATCCCAAAAATATGATTATGAAATATTCTACTATATTGAATAAGATATGTGTGAATGAGTATTATATAGAGAGTTTAAGAATTAGAATAGAGCTAGAAGGTAAGGAATTAAAAGATAAAAATATCGTTACTTGTCATGGTTGGTATTTTGATATAATAGTTTCTTCTTTCTTATGTAAACTTGTATTTATTATGTAATCTGATTAGTGTAAACTCTTTGTGTTTTTTCATGAAATCAATACATGTTTGTGGGTATGAGCAATTACTTGAGCATTTGAAGTTTTTGGCTCAGCTACAATCCTACATCGATCAAGAGGAATGATTTTCCCTATTTCCTTTCTTTTGCTATTTAATAGTCCAAATTTGTAAATTTTTAGAATTATTTCGATAATTTTCATTTTTGAATTATTTCTAAATTTTTAATTTCCGAATTATTCCAAAATTTCACATTTCTAAATTTTTTATAGTTTTCTGAATATTCCGATTTTCAAAAAAATGGATTTTTCGAAAATTTTCGAAATAGAATTGGTAAGGGTAAGTGATTCCCATTCTGAAATATTTTGGAATAGAAATTGGAACACTTGTTTCCGATCCGTTTCGTCTGAAAATCAGCCATAGCCTCAAGCCTAATGTGAGAAACAATTAAAGAAAGCCCAAAAGTGGTTCTAAACAAAAAAAAAAAAAACCCAAGAAACTAAGATCATTTTTAACAATGGAATTTAGGGGTAAGTTAAACATTATTAGCCTTTTTTTTTGCTGGTAAAAAATCATATTTAAGGGACTCCGCCTAAGTAGGTCCAAGACGGAGTGGGGATTGGAGATCAAGAAATACCAAAGACGAATGTTTTCGCTATCTTGGATCGATCCTACAAAACAACGGAGAATTGGATAGAGATCTCAATCATAGAATACAAGCTAGATAGATGAAGTGCATGAGTGCATCAGGTGTTCTGTGTGACCGTCGGATACCGTTAAAGTTGAAGGGAAAATTTTATAGGATGACACTAAGGCCACCATTGTTGTATGGCACAGAATGTTGGGCAGTGAAACAACAACACGAGCACAAAATGAGTATAGCGGAGATGAGGATGCTGAGGTGGATGTGTAGGCACACAACGATGGAAAAGATTAGGAACGAGGACATTAGAGATAAATTAGGAGTAGCCCCAATTGGAGATAAGATGAGAGAAAATAGGCTAAGGTGGTTTGGATATGTGAATAGAAGACCTACAGATGCTCCAGTTAGAAGATGTATTTTTTGGACTATATTTAGGGCAAAAGGGGTAGAGGAAGACTTGGAAAAAGATTCTAAGAAGAGACATGGAGTATTTAGAGTTAACAAAAGAAATGACACAGGACAGGGCGCAATGGCGTTTGAAGATTCATACAACCGACCCCACCTAGTGGGAAAAGGCTTTGTTGTTGTCGTTATTGTAAAAAATAATCTTTAGCAATGGGGTGACTAAAGAGTTAAAGGGCCACCAAGAGAACTAAAGAGCTTGAGGGATGACCACCTTTATCTCTTTAAGTAGCCCTTTAGCCTCTTCTTTTGTGATGTCTACACCGAATTTGTCAAGCTCACGTGCACCATCGCCCTTCAAGCTCTCCTCCCGTTTCTCTCCTCCACTGCACTGAGTTTGCTTCTGCGGAGGAGAGCTTGAAGGGTGATGATGCGGCTGCATGCTTTCTTGTCATTCTTCTTGGTGTGTGATTGTAAGTGACCATTTCGACTTAATGTTGGAGATTCGGGAGTGCAGAGAAAGATAAATGATGTGTTTTTAGGGGGTTTGCAGAAATTGAAATTTATTATAGTGTGAAAGTGTAAAACATTTTTGCAAAAATGAAAGTGTTTATGTGGAAATACAAATTGTTTATGTGAAAACATAAACTATTTCAATGGATATGCAAGTTGTTAATGTGTTGTCACAAACTATCTATTAAAACAAAAAAAATTTCTATGGATATGCAAATTGTTTCTGTGTTGTCATAAACTGTTTATGTAAAACATAAAATGTTCAAGTGCACCACTTGACAAATTATTTTTTTATGATATTAGTTATTATTTTGTCATTGAAAGAGAATATTTGAATTTCATGTCTTGGGAAAAAAAGATGGCTTTATTCTTGTACATAAAGGTCATTATTCCTACTAATGCTGAAATTTTCTACCAAAATACTGAATCGAAGACGAACTGACTTTCACCAAATCGATGTAAGAGAAACCCCATCCCTCTCTTTCCTTTTTTACGCACCCATGTCGCCACCAAACTACTTTTCGGTTTTCTATACTAAACCGATGATAACAATTCTTGACCTGAACCGAAACCAAACCAAATCGAAACCGAAAAATTCTTTTAAAAAATTGCAATTGATCTTGTAGTTCAATACTGTGCATTCTTAATGACAGTATTCTATGTGGGTTTTTACCCACAAATGGATGAATTTGCCACTACTAGTTGGAGTTTGTGAGGGGTGTTGCCCAAGCAAAATTATAGCTCACTTTGGTGGATAATGAGCTCAATTTGGAGGATAGTGAGTTCTCTCTATTGAGAAATGAAATATAACCAGTATTTCAATAACACCGATTATCTTCAAAGTTACAGTCAAATCTGAAAAGGATAGTGATTAGTCTACCTTTTGTGTATAACTCCAATTTACGCATACTAGGAGAAAGTAATGGGTACTTCTTACAAATAACTTTCTTTTAGCACGCAGCTCATATTCTCTTAAACATCTCTTACGTATTTGCAGCTTACAAACCGATAATTGTGAAAAATGTACATATAAATTAAGTCAAAACAAATGTTTAAAAAAAATGTAAAACAGTCTCATAAGTTTCTCTCGTTACCTATTCTAATTTCTATCCTTGTTGAAGAAGCACTATATGACAATGTCCTTTTTAGGAGCATTGGATCTAGCAATCGAACTTTAGTAAAAAGAAGGTGATCCATTATATAATAAGAGAAAGACTTGCATGCACTTACTATTTATATTTTCGGCCAATCAGATATTGCCACATAAGCATAAGTTACCACATGGCGATATCCAATTGGCTGAAAGTGTGAACAGTTAGTGCATGCAAGTGTTTCTCATATAATAACTACCTGACTTTAACAACTTTTAACTATAAAAACATATAAATTAGGCATTTTGATCTTATAAAACACATAGATCTAAATCCTAACTTTATAGGGCTAGAATTTTGTAAACATAGTTCCTCTTGTCCTTCTTAAGACCATGTTCAAGATCATGTCATGGCCTTTTTACATATTAGTTTTTCCAATCGCGTAGAGGAGTGACATTGTGCCCATGTATAAAATCCTTCTTAAGAAATTGAGGCCTCTATTGATAGACTGTTTGATATTAGATCAAATTATGGCAGAGAACGGAGCCCAAACAAGCATGCATTAAGTGAATGGTGCCCACAAGATTTGCAAGCCAAAATTCTAGTTGATATGGACCACTTTGATCAAATATTTTTTGTTGACACTTGTCTGAACAAGGCATTTTGTGGACAGATGACCCATTTACCAAGCCTTTTATTTACTGTGATTTTATTTACTTGTGCATCTAGGCCACCCAGGGACTTTATATTCATACCAATTGGTGCACATTTATAACCAAGCAAAGTGGTAAATACAACATGCAGATTCTGATCCAACACAGAGGTGGGTTGTTTTTTGTACATTTTCCTCTTTCAATGATCAACCATCTCTACCCAAAATTTATGGATTGTTGTGGGTTCTCATCGGCTGTTTTGTTCAAAGGACATGATCGTTAGCAGGTGGAAGAGGACAGTAGGGTTTCCAAAGCAATAATTGAACTCTGAATAATTAGCTATTGTACATATGAGCATTGAACAAGCCAAAATTTTGGTACATTTGGTATTCTTGTTTCTGCATTAGAAGAAACTAAGGACAAGTTTCAAACTTTGCTTTAAAAATCTCGTGGTCCAGTCAGTGGTGTTGTGACCACCACATTCTAGAATGTTTATAGTTGAGAACCAATGTCCTGTGGGGCTTACCATTTATGTAGAACTTGAAAGCATTCAGCTGAGGTTGAATTATTATGCATATGTTATTCTGCTAATGTTGCACATTAGATGATGCTCTTAAACTTGATTCTTGGTGCCGACGTTTGGAAAGAAATGGAAATGAATTTGTTCAAGAAAAAGATTGATCTTTTCTTTGAAAATAACTGTTCTGTGTTTATCTTTGACACATGAGCAGATGAAGTTTTTTCAAAAACATGTTGTTCCCCAGCTAATCTGAAGTGTCCTGTCATTTAGACTTTGATCATTTTGCACAAACTGTTTGACTAATTTCAATTTGCAAGTTAGAGGTAACTTTTACATGTATCTTAACAACTAATTGCAGAGACTATTTGCTTAGTTGCAATTTCCTCAAAGCCCAGACTTTAAGCAATGATATCTCAACCTATCTCAACCCGGGCCGCCCGCTGTTGCTGAAGGATTGAGGAAGCCACTTGGGCGTCCTCTGGGGGTAGCACGAACAAGAAGGGTTGCGTCTGAAATCGCTTTTGGCATTGTTCATACATGAGCTGAATGGATCACATGCCCATCAGCTAGCTGTGCCTACAGAGCCATAGTGTTTTTAAACCCCCTATTTGAGATAGTAGACTAGTTTGTTATTACTGATTAGCCGAGTTAGGTTTCGGGTGGACTTTATGCCCGAGCGGGGCTATTTCCCCTTATTTGTACTCATATCATATGGTTTTTTAGTAATAAATCTCTATCGCTTTGCGTAAAAAATGTATACATTGAGTGTAATAATAGGAAGAGATATGTTGTCTTGTCAAACTATTTGGATACATAAGAAATTCTTAATTTTCTAATGTGAAGCTAGACAAGTATAGTTCATTCCTAAAGGTGTGGTGTAACTCAGAAAACAGGGTGGGCAATTTCAACCAAAAAACCTAAAGCAAACATTTAGAACTCCAAAATGCGCCTAGCACACTTTGTGATGTTTGGCACAAAATCCTTCTTTCACTGCAGAAGTTAAAGGCTTCACCTGGGCAGCAAACGCAAGCTCTCACAAATGACCATAGATTGGGCCCTTATTATCCAATAAGAATATGCTCAAAAGATCCACCGATTTTCAACTGTACGAATTCTTATTTAGTATAAACACAATTCAAAATTGAAATTAATCTATATTCAATTGGAGAAAGGTAAGCCCCATGTAATGACTACAATATAGAACAAATTTGTACTATGGGTAGAAAACCTTGTGCATTAGTATTACAGTATTATGCAAAGTGGCCCTTGAGTATTTACTTCAACCACTAGGCACACACTCATGGTAAAAAAATGCATACTTGGTACTGTACTTTTTCAAGTATTTTCGCATTCTCCTCTCACTAGTAGAAATATGGGCTATAGTAACCCCCTTGTAACCACTTTTATTGGTGACTACTTCCCCCTTTAGTAACCAATATTGGTTACTAACACCCTTTAGTAACCATGTAGTAACTAATATAGTGTTGGTAACCTAGAGAGGGGTTACTAAAGCTCTTTGTCACCAATAATTTCATCATTGGTTACTAATTTTGTTGACTAAGATATAACTTGACCACTATTACTTTATATTATATAATGCCATATTAAATAATTTATTATTAGAATTTTCTTTTTTCTTTTTGCTATTTTGTTTTCTAATTCATTTTCATTATATTTCTCTTTCCAACAAAAATGTATTAAATCAATATTGCATTTATTCACAAATTGTGTACATAGAAGTATTTGCTTGTATACAAGGCTAATAAAAGAGAAATACAGACAAAACATTTGTTCAAAATAACAAACGAACAAACACTATCCATTACACTTAGCAAAACTAGACAAACATAATCTGTTCTTGAGCAAATATCTCTGCTGCTTCCTCTGCTGCTTCCTCTAAAATTTGCACTGCTCTGTTAGAAATCACTGCTTCACATAACTGCTTCTTTGTAATAAGCCATTCGAACTACTGCTCATTTCTTACTCAAATAACGTCCACACGGACTTTTGGTAACTGAGAAAATTCAACAAATAGTGAGGAGACTAAACACATACCAATTGACTAGTTTGCTTAAGTGTGACTGCCATGGAAGTTTGCCTAGCAGAAAAAGTGAGAGAGTAAATCATTCCAAAGAACAACAAGGAAGCCAACCAACCAATCAATGAAGGAGCCGAAAGTTGAGTGAGATCTATTCACAATTTGAAAGAAACAGTTTATTGACTTGAAATTATAAACTTGATGACATCTAAATATAACTTACAATTTGAGGAGCCACCAGAAATATATAAAGTGACCATACATATAGACACAAGTCCTGCATCCTTCTAACCGTATACAAAGTTACCAAACCTGTATAGAAACAATTAAAGATATTCAAAGATTAGCTCAAAACCTATACTCTAAAGACAATTTTCCTAACCACTTTGCCAAGAAAACCAATTCATGAATCACCTATGAGATATTGAATTTTGACGGATAAAGGGAAGCAGATAACAAGTAACAAGTTAACTAACTGAATTATAGTAGTTCGACAATCAGCAGGTTCGTACCAATGCAAATATTCCTATGAATTATAAAGAAATCAGATGGTCCTCAACTTAACAAAACCGACCTCATTTTTTTGCAACAAATTCCAATAGCAGACCAGCAAAGAGAATAGATTTGTACATTTTGCTTCAATTTAAGAGAATAAATGGCGCCTGCAAAGAAAACCCAATGAAAAATCAAAAATTGAAATCAATAATCGAACACGAAACAAGGAAAAATAGAATTCATGAGAATTTGTTCACTGAAAAAGTTGAATCACACCTTTAGCCTTTAGGCAGAGAATACAATTCCCAGAGTGTATCCCTAACCCGCAACACAGCATCGCATAAACAATCAAATTCGACCGAAAGAACATACATAGGATAAACTTCAAAACTATAATTAGATGTGTTCCGAACAAAAAAGTGGAATTGAACACAGATCTGAAAGTAACTTACATAGATCTGGTTGGTGAGGCGACGATGCTATCTCCGGCAGAGCTGAGACTTTGAGCGGCAATGAAATCACTTAATCTCGTGTTCAAATCTCAGCAAATCTGATGCGATGAATCAAGATAGAGACGGAGAAGGAGCCAGCCACGGAAGAAGAGATCTTGGATTTTGGTTTCCGATAAAATAATGGAACTCGATCTGGGCGGAGGCGATAGCTTCAAGTAAACAAAAGAAAAAGGTTAGAATTTGGAGGAAGAAGAGAGCACCCAAAGATGGATCTCGGTAGAGGGAGCAGTACCTTTGCTCTGTTGTGGGTGAGGAAGAAGCATTTTAGGGAGAAAAAAACCAACTGAGAAAAAGATGAGGAGATTAAAGATGCTCTACGGCAAAAACAAGGAGATAACATGTGAATTAAATGAATACATGAGACAAAAAAATTCAGACTTGGTTAGAGTGTAATTAAAAAGTATATTTCTATGTTTATTTTAAACATTAGTCACCATTGTAGCTATTGGTTACAAAAATTTTAGCAAAAGCTAACTTTTTTAGTTGACTTCTCTCTTTAGTAACCATTCCAACAATGGTTACTAAAAAAAGGTTACTAAAGCTCATATTTCTACTAGTGTCTTTTTCAGGACTCAGGCCCTGGGCGCCACAATAATCTTAAACAAAGTATCCTTTAGTGTACGACAAATAGCTTGCCGTTGAAGAAAACCATTATCCATGTGCAAATTAACTGAAGTAGTCACTGCAGTGGCAACTATCTGTGGCATTAAAATGCTCAGCTGTTGCCATGGTTTTAAGTTGATCCACATTGTAAAACTCCAGATGCCCTTTGAAAGTAGCCTCGACTTCGAGTCCTGCGAGTATTATAAAGCTCCCCGAAGGTGACCAGAAAAGAGCATTGCCGGCTATGTAGCGAACTTTGAAACACAGCCTGTAGTACTACCACTAGGCATGGAGTAGAAGCTTACGTTAGTCCTATTCGCATTAACGTTGGTGATGACCATTGTGAACTACTGCAAACCTTGTAACTGAATTGGGCACCCTATCAAGTAATTGGGTCGCCACCACCACCCACAAAGGCCGGAACAAGAACTGGATTAGTTGGTAACCAACCAGCTGAACTCCATAACATTCACAACTTTGATCGAGTTTTTGCCTACAATTTACAAGTTTGTGAACAGAGACGACATTTTTCCCCATAATTGCATTATCATCAGGAGCTCCTTTGAATCTGTCTGCCATCACTTTTCCAGTTCTAACATTGAAAATGTTTATAATTACTACTAACCTATCTGGAATAAGGCTCAGTTTAGAATGTTTTGAACCCAGTCAAAATTTGATTACAATCATCCAGATTTTCCAAGAGTGGAACATGAATAACCAAATAATTAATCCGCTAATGAATACGAAAATATCCAACTTGTATTGCTATGCGTCTTCAATTTCATTGATCGATCCTAGATCAATAACAAATACTGAATATAAAAATCCTGTGAAATACTGATACCAAGCACTATAAATATCAATGGAGTGGATCAAAAGACAGCAACTGTTTAGAATACATCCATACATAGACAACAGCCTCATAATTTAATGAGAAATTATCCAAAATGGGCTGATAGGAAAACCTTTGTTCCAAAATAGGTAGCGGACAACACTCTGTTCTATGGTAGGAAAATTTGTATAGTCAATTTGCAATTAAATGTCTAGTGGTCGTAGTCCATCATAGTGTGGTCGTAGCACAACTGTAGTGTGATCGTAGCACAACTGTAGTGTGATCGTAGTCCAATTGTAGTATGATCGCAGTCCACCGTAGTGTGGTCATAGTCCATTTGAGAAAACACAAATTCACTCTCTTCTTCAGCGCCCCAAGCTCCTCCGCCTCCTTCGGCCGGCGAAGCAGCTCCTTGCCTGCCTCATCCTCTTCTCTGTCACGCCCATCAACTTTCGGGCCCCAAAGCTCATCAATTTCTACTTGAAAGCCAACAACATCGATCACGCCCGCAACGTGTTCGATCAAACCCACCGGTTCGACAGCACCTTTCTCCTCTTAGTTCAAACCCACCACCGTCGTTGTTGCTCTTCACTCCCAGACCTCATAAGCGACCCAAATAACAATGACCTAAACGACGCTGAATTGATCTCCCAAATCCTTATCAACCACCACAACCCTTTCCACGCCATGGAGTCATCTCTCCAGCTCCACGGCGTCACTCTCTCCGGCGACCTCCTCCACCTCTCCACCTCACCCACAATCCAAAAATTGCCCTTACCTTGTTACAATACGCCTAGTCCCTCCTGACCCTCCCCTCACCGCCGCCTCATTTGACCTCCTCGTCGACACCCTCGTCTTCTTCCTTTTGCCGCTCTGACCCTCCCCTCGCCAATTAATCATTTCACGCTAGTCCACCGTAGTGTGGTTGTAGTCCAATGTAGTATAGTCGTAATCCACCGTAGTGTGGTTGTAGTCCATAAAGTGTTTGTAGTGCAATTAGCAAAACTTGTGCCTAGTTTGGAATGAATTTGGCTGTCCGTCCATTTTAGAACAAAAATTTTCCCATCAGCCCATTTTGGATAATATCCCTAATTTAATAGGGGATTGCGAAACGGCCCATTGACGACCACAGCCATTATGACAAGCTTAAAGTTGCTTCCTTGTACAATCTTCTGCTCGGCGCGAACCAAATTCTAGAAGACCAACTGGTTGCCGAGGGATGAGAGTTGCCTGTTGTACTCGTCGACGGCGAACTCCACCATGAGTCTCGCATTGGGGTCGCCGTTATCAACCAGGAAATAACCACCAAGCACATCGTCCTCCTCCTCCTCCTCCTTGTCTGATTCGACTGCGGCGGCCTCTGTAGTCTAAGAATTGAGGAACAGTACGAGGAGGAGGAAGAGAAGGAGGCAAATGGAGATCATAGTGCTACTGTTGATTTTACTCTATGATTATGATTCGTGAATGTGACATTATGACCATATCTTCTGTTGTGAATTAAGGAAGAAAAAAATCATTTTAATATATTTTATCCTTTTGCGCCTCTCTTTTTCCGCTTCTATAAATTTGTTGTGTGACCAAAAAGATTTTGATTGTCAACCGAGTCAATGGAGATCAATTCATCGTATTTGTATTGTTGGCTGGCTCCATGCGAACGATGGGGTAAATATCTGCTGCATCTTGTAGTGGTCATTTGTTAATTTGGATAATTCTCCTTAGGCCATCTATAATAATGAAAGGATAAACGGGTATCATGCTAAATTTTAATTTAAAAAAAAATTAAAACTTGACAAAATATATTAATTATAAGACTCAATTTCTCTTGCTAGAGTAGTAAAGGCTAACATTCGCTGTACAAAAGAAAAAGGCTCGATCGGAAAGGCCGGGTTTAGCCCAAACTGTGCTGTCATAAAACGCGTTTGCTTTTGTGTGTTTGCTTGTCAATGTGCATATTTCTATGCATGGCACTACAACTTGACGAGCAAATGTGGGAGGAGGCTTAATTATAATACCATCCAAATTCGGTGTCTAAGATGATCTACCCTTCCCGTGAGCTACTGTGGAAGGCAGGGCAATTAATTCTTCTATGTGAAATGAAACCAACTTTCCTGGAATAGAAATTAAGATGACTCACTCAACCAAAATCAGTTTCTTAATTTGAACCTAGCTGATCATGTTCATACTGCACTTTTTTCTCGATGTATAAATACTTTAGGAAATTGATTTCCCGTGGATTCTCCATTATTCTTCCATCCACATGTCAGAAATAAGTTTGTGCAATGAGATAGATCAAATTAATTGTGTGTGACAATCCGTTTATGTAGTTTGGAAGTATATGTATAGTTTATTCAGTAATGGCGTGTTTACTAATCTGGAATGAGAATGAAATTTGTGGGAGTCATTCTCACTCTTGGCGATTCCCGTGTTTACTAAAATTTGGGAATCAAATTTATGGTGGGACCCACCCCAAAATCAGGAATGTGATTCTTGATTTTCAAGGAATGGGATTCCCTAGGTTTAGGTGGTATTGTGATTCCTGATTATTGATTCCACTAGGAATGAAAATTTGCTGCCTAAATTATCCTTCAAAATCTAATAACTCGCAAATAATATCTACCCACCAGAAAATAGATAGTTACCCGCGCAAAGAGGACTATGTGCGTATTTTGCTGCAGCATGGAGGCTTACTTGGGAATCCCGGCTTACGTGTGTGATGTTTGCTAGTTTCATGACTATATCAATGGTTCTTGGATATTATGACTATTATATTGTAGCAAGTACTCCTCTATGGTGTTTATGACTTTTTGGTGAAGATTGGTAAGTTGAGGTTTATGCAAATTAGAACCATTTTTAAATAATGATTACAATTGTTTTGGTATGAAGTTTCTGGAGGAGAATATGATTATTTTCTTATGGAGACTATGATTATAATTATGTTCCAACTACAATTCTCAGTATTACTTATATGTTCGGTGGCAGGAGATATTTGTAGTTGAAACTTTTTCACCTTTACGTTGAAAAAACTAAAGGTTTATATTAAGGGTATTTTAGTAATTTAATTTATTTTCATTCTGATTCATGAAAATTAGTAAACAGTTTAATGGCAATCAACTTAATTTTCACTCTGATTCTGGGTAATTAGTAAACCTTCATGGAAGTGCTTCACTCCGATTCCTACTCATTTTGATTGCTGCTCATTTCAATTCCGAGTTAGTAAGCGTGCCATAACATTAGTTGTAATTTCTGTTTTTACTAATTTCTATCACTGAGGAATTAATAAGTACGTGGCCACTTCAATATTATTTAGGGGTGGGCAAAAATACCGAACCGTAATGGTACTGTACCGTCCCGGCATGGTACCGGACCGAAAATGGGGTACAACAACGGTTCCTTCAAAATTCATCCCGAACAGGAACCGTACCGGAGTGAAACGGGACGGGACCGGTTCTGATTTTTGAGAACCGAAGATCCCGTACCGGACCGTTTACATATGCCTGCTCTTGCACTTTGCAACTTCGTCGACTTCCATGGACGGTGGTGCTCGCGCGGAGAAGAAGAGAGATCTGTTTTTTTTAATGGGCTGATTTTTTTTAAACAAATGGGCTCATTGTTTAAGCAAATGGACCGAAATAGAATTGGTATGGGCGAATGGGCTGATTGTTTAAACAAATGGGCTGCTTTTTTTTAATTTTTATTGGGAAATTATCTAAAATGTCAATTTTTGGAAAGCTTCATTCCATTTTGTCCACGGGTAGCAGGCTGTTCTATGAGTAGCCAATTCACTGTACAAATTTTGCTATTAAACCCCGCCTCGCATTTTGCTTTCGCCCCCAAAAAATGTTCCTGTAGAGGCACCGCCCCGCCGTGCGAACACTCAGCAAAGCCATCCAAACCCAAATCCGCCCCTACACCCCATCATCCGCCGGCGCTGTCCTCCAACCCGACCCGGATGCCGAAGGCAGCAGCTTCCCGAGACCCGACCCGAAATACAACGAGACGATCTTCCCAGTCCCTCGCGCCGAGTCTGGGAAAAGCATCTCGGCGAAAGAACGCAAGGCCGGGCGAGTCCCGAGCATCGTGTTCGAGCAAGAGGACGGCCGGCACGACGGCAACAAGCGCCTCATCTTTGTCCACTCCAGCCAGATCCGAAAGCTCGTCATAGTGTAAGCATAGTACATGTATAGTGTAGTCATAATGTATTCAAAGTGTAGTCATAGTGAACTTGTTGATGCATATAATAACCATAGTGTTCACGAGGTCACAAAGTTTAAACCATGTTAGTTTCATAGTGTAAGCATAGTACATGTATAGTGTAGTCATAGTGAATTGCACTGTATGTACACTATAATTGCACTATGCCATTTTTGTCAACACGAATAGTGAGTAGTGAGAGTGATGAGTTTTTGTGTGTGTGGTCCGTGGAAGAAGACGATGGGGATTGAGATCTCTAGCTTATCTTTCGCCGAGATGTTCTTCCCCAACTCGGCGCGAGGGACTGCGAAGATCGTCTTGTTGTATTCCGGATCGGGTCTCGGGAAGCTGCTAGCTTCGGCATCCGGGTCTGGTTGGAGGACAGCGACGGCGGAGGATTGGGTGTAGGGGCGAATTTGGATTTGGAGGGCTTTGTTGAGCGTTCACACGGATGGGCGATGCCTCTGCAGGAACATTTTTGGGGGCGAAAGAGAAATGCGAGGCGGGGTTTAAGAGTAAAATTTGCACAGTGAATTGGCTACTCATAGAACAGCCCGCTGCCCGTGGACAAAATGGAATGAAGCTCTCTAAAAAGTGACATTTTAGATAATTTCCCATTTTTATTAGACAAAAGCAGCCTTGCTGCTCGCCCCACAACCACACAACCACAACGCCTCGTGCAGATCGTCGCTTTCTCAGAGAAACCTCTGTTGTATGTCTTCTTCTTCACGTCGTCGAAGCCGACTTCAAAAATCCAAGATCAAAACTCGGCACTTTCTTTCTTTTCTAAGCCGTGTTCTCTGAAACTCATTGTCATCGCCAAGATTACCCAAGCCATACTCATCGTCCTCATCCGATCCTACGGCCGAGCAAGCATGCTCGATCAAGCAATTAGGACCTTCGATCAGATGGACGAGTTGGGTACGCCGAGGTTGTTGATTTCATTCAATGTCCTGCTCTCTGCTTGCAACGATTCGAAAAATTCGACAATTTCCACCAACTCTTCATCGCCGCTTCTCCTCGTCTAATGCTTGTTCGAAATCTGGTGTATTGTCAAGCTTCAATTGATTTAGAATAGGTCAGTAATTAGTTATGGTTTTTGACATATTTGTACTAAGCTTCTGTTGGTTGGATTGGATCGGTTGCCAATTTGTTCCGTGTATTGTGTATAATCTGTTGGTTGGAACTGCTGTTTCGTCCTCATTGGTTTTCTGGATCGGTTTGGCATGGGTATGGCATGGTACCGTACCGTTTGTTTGAAACGGTACGGGATACAACCGGTTCTGGCCTCAATACCGGACCGTACCGGACCATTTAAATAGTCTCCGTCCGGTACCAGTTCTGAGAGGATACCGGACCGTGCCAAGCCCTAATATTATTGAGGGGACTACTTTTCTATCTTGTAATTCGTCAGTACGTAGTGGAGTTTTCTTATAGTGAATGAATGCAACCCACCTACTCATCCTAGTCCTATGGTCCACTTTGCGCAGTAGTTAACCTAGCTATTACCTAGTATGACGTAGGATGAACAACATCACCCGTAGCCTCGCTGCTAATGTGGAAGAGTTTTTTTTTCCCTTAGCCAGCGTTTCATATCACATTTTAATATTATTAATTTTCATTTTGAGTGTATTGTTGTGTTGATTTTCATATGGTGGCTGAGATTTTTGTTTAACATGAGATAATTTTTGTTTATTTTTAATTAATAATTTATAATTTTATAATTTTATTTTTATCATACTCTTTAAAAATTGAAGTTTTATTTATACTTTAAAATTAGGGTTTTTTTAAAAAAAAAAAAATTTAATATGTTTCACCATTCTCAATTGCTAAATCTCATTCCTTAAGTAAGAGAGATAGAGTCCAATTTTGTTCATCCCCCTTAAACTATAGTGAAATTTTACTTCCCTCTTCAAATCTTACCACATGTTTTCTAATTAATCTATAGTTAACTTCTTGTATTTAACCAATTTGATAAATCAATTAATAAATTTAATTCAAAACATACCTTTTTAATTGATATCATTATCTCTAAACATATCAAACTCAATCTTTTATTTTCCTAATCAAACTCTATGTGACGCATAAAATTGAGTTTGATTAGGAAAATAAAATATTGAGTTTGATTAGGACTCACAATACAAATACAATTCTTGATTCATCATAAATCCTTCTCGTACGTCATCATATCTACGCCTATAAATAGGCGTCACCCCTTATTAACTTTCCACAGAGAGAGAGAGAGATAGAGAGGGAGATATTAATTCAAGCAAATATGCGTCCTTTCTTTTACATCGTTGTGATCATGGTACTGATGATGTTTAATACGTCGACCACTGAAGGCGGATCCCGTGGTGGTGGTGGTGCAGTAGTAGCCGCTGATCTGGATACGTCGCCGCCGACTAATAATGTGTCTGAAATCTTTGAGAAATGGATGGCTGAGCACGGGCGAGTCTACTCGGACGAGGAAGAAAAATCAAAGAGGTTTGCTATTTTCAAAGACTCATTCGAGTTCGTGCAAAATTTCAACCGCCAAATCCCAAAGAAGTCATACACTGTCGGCCTCAACCACTTCTCCGACAGGACCGAGACAGAAATGAGCAGTTGCAGTTGCCTTGTACTTGATGATCGTGAGAGTGGAGCCTCGTCCTTGGAAACAGACGGTTCTGATGATCATGTCTCCCCCTGATGAACTTGATTACGACACATGTTTCGGATGCCTTGACTTGACCGGATTTTTATGGTTTTCTGAGGAACAAAAAAAAAGAACTATATAATATGTCATGTAAGAGTTATATTTGAGTACGAGACAAGAAAATAAGGGAAAAGAAGATTCAATGTACAAAATATATATATATATATATATATATATATATATATATATATATATATAGTCACCGCATATGTTATCCCTTAAAACTAGAAATTAGCAATTAGGGGATACACAAAATCAACCACTTCGACAAACAAACGCGTTTTTCAGATTTTTCTATTAATGTTTAGCCATTCGGACTCTTGTCTAGCAGTGAGATGGTAGGATATATCCAAACTAAACTAGGATGGCAATGGGCCGCCATGGTTCAAGACCGGTCAATGTTAAACTCTCACATATAGCAACTCCATCCAATGGGAGATGTAAGGTTGAGCGCGACCAAAAGTCAATAATCATAGAGTAAATAAAAATTTCCTTTACAAAAACGGAAAAAGAAAGGCATAAATGGATAGAATATATTAAAATGATTTTTGTTAACATGCTCTTCCTTAACTCACAACGGAAGATATGGTCATAATGTCTCATTCACGAATCATAATCATAGAGTAAAATCAACACTAGTCACCATGATCTCCATTCGCCTCCTCCTTCTCTTCCTTCTCCTCGTACTCTTCCTCAATTCTTGGACTGCAGAGGCTGCCGTTGAGTCAGACAAGGAGGAGGAGGAGGAGTTGTGCTTGGTGGTTATTTCCCGCTTGATAACGGCGACCCCAATTCGAGACTCGTGGCGGAGTTCGCCGTCGACGAGTACAACAGGCAACACTCATCCCTCGACAACCAGTTGGTCTTCCAGAATTTGGTTCGAGCAGAGCAGAAGAGTGTAAAAGGAAGCAAGTTTAAGCTCGTCATAACGGCTGTGGTCGTCAGTGGGCCGTTTCGTAGTCCCCCATTGAATTATGAGGCTACTGTCTATCTATGGATGTATTCTAAACAGTTGCTGTCTTTTGATCCACTCCATTGATATTTAGTAGTAGTACTACTTGGTGAGTAATTCACAATTTCTATACATTTATCTTGGTCATTCCTATCTCGTTATGTAGTAAAGAAATTGACCACGCATGATGATGAATAACAATACAAGTTTTGGTCATTGATGTTCAAATATCGGTCATCTTAAGCAATGCAGATTACCTATGTACAGATTTTATATAAATTATTTTTATGAAATACGAATTAAGCGAGATTAGTTGTTCAATGATGGTGACAGACACAGCTCCAAAGGAGTGCGCCCGACAACTCCAAAGGAGAGGGAGCAACACTTAATGGGAACCTCCGCCCAGCCCAATTTATTAAAAATTAGAAGAGTATACAGATGCTTGCTTGATTTGCAGGTGGTACTCTACTTGTGGTCGAAATTGGAATAATCGCAATGTTATTCTCTTGGTTATCAGAAAAAATCATCTCTGTTGATATTCGATTTTGGAGATAAGCCTAGATTACCTGGCTGCCGTTGCTGTCCTTCTCATTCTCTCTATTTGATTCAATTTCGGACGCTTCCCATCTTTACCTCTCCATTTGTGCGTCAACAACTAGCAAATTAGAGGTTTTCTCGCCTAACTAAACCAAATTTGATGTAGGATGTACAGGGCAAGGGACAGGGAAGATAAGTTACAGAAATGGTAGATGTGGTGGACTGGCACCGCCCTCGTGCTTACTTCGGTTACTCCTTATCGTGATCCCAACTAAGAGAGTCTCTTAAGTGCTGGCATAATGGCACAGTGAACATTATCTACAGCTTTATTTCCCTCCTACCAAGAACGACTACAGCTCTCTATACAAGGAAAAGAGTATAGACGGATTGATGCATCCGAGCACGCAGGGAATGCTTCGTGCTTGACGCATCTGAGCAAGCAGGGAATACTTAGTGCTTGGAATACGAATTTGCAGAAGTGAGTTCAACGACACTACAAAGATAAACAAGAAAAGACAAATCTGAAATTACTCACAGCGACTTGAAACACCCAACCTTATCTTCAGACCAAGGGATTTGGATTCTCACCAGAAATTATTCTCTGGAAATACGTTAAAAACCACCCTAGCCTATCTTAAACGTGTATATTGAAATTGACCTAAGCATTAGTTCTTCAACCAGGTAACAATCAAATGGTAAAAAAGCACAGCAGAAGTACCAAGTCTGATACAATAATAAAAGCATAATTAGATAAGAGACGCTCGGTATGTGGAGTGTTCATGATGAGAGTTTTAATCTAGCTGCAGGATCCACAATCGAAGAAAATCCTGTAGGTTCTTTCACCACCAAGTGAAAGGCTACTTTTTATGATTTGCTTGAACGGCAAGCACAAGAAGCACTAATGTGAATGCAGAAATGAATCAGTAACTGAAAAGCAAAACTGAAAAAGCTACTCTGAACTTGCATAAATATGAGATTGCTAATTCTAAACCAACCTGCCAACTGTAGCTTTCAACAAAACAAAAAGGTAGAAGATTAAGAAAGATGGGCAAGAAGAAAAGAAAAACACATATAATAACCTGAGTAATATGACAAAACAAACTTCTGGCCAACATAACCACTTTTGCCTCCTATGGATTAAGTTCTCCCAGACCACCATCAAATTTTCAGTTGCTCCAAGCTTTGCATTATCTTGGATTCCTGTGAATCGTTTGCAGATGCACTTCTAGGTTTCTCTACTTCAGCTATCGATTTATTTTGCGGGGGAGGAGCCATAACAGCTATTGATTTATTTTGAGGAGCAGGAACAATGACAGCAGGATCTTCTTTGGGAATGACAGCAGAATCTTCTTTTGAGGAGCCATAAAAGCTATCGATTTCTTTTGGAGTGACTTGAAGATCTTCTTTGGGAATGATTGGAACATCCTCTTTCAGAATGACAGGAAATTCTGTTTTCCGAAAGGTTTGGGGATCATCCTTCCTAACTGGTGGAGCAGCAAAAACAGGCACCGCCTGCCTCACTGTGACAGGTGGAGCCACTTGTAACGGTGGAACACGCATCGACTGACATGGCATCACAGGAGGTCGCGGATGTGGTGGTGCCGAAAACACAGGCACCGCTGTCCTTATTGTCACTGGTGGTGCCATTCCATGGCAAGGAGTCCTCAATTGTCGGATGGGAACATAAGGAGCTGCTCCTGCAGCAGGGAATCTTTGGGGACGCATCACACGACTTTCTAGTGGAGAAGCCTGTGATGAGGGTACACGATTATCATTTGTTGCATGTGATTGGAATCTGCTGCGAGGAGCTTGCTTTTGGCAAATTAAGGGCAATATTTTTGAGGTGTGAGCAGGCGGAGGTTGTGGGCTCGTCGGTCTGGGGTTCTGAACTGGGAATTTCTTTGGGAATAGTATTGGAGCAGATGAATTCCCTGTTGCCATCTTTTCCTTCAGACGATAATTGAGCAGGGCTCGTGCTATAGTGATCTGTTCCAGCTCGTCATTGTGCTCAGGTTCACATGAAGAACTTGCAGTTTCCTTTGCCACTGGCCAAAACAAAACATGGCATGCAAAGATTAAGCAAAAGGCAGTAGACCCTGGCATGGACACTCCAAAATATGTAAAGAAAACACATAGAAGTAAAACTGCATTGGTTTTGAAGTATCCAACAAGATACGCAAGAATGACTCGGAACAGGGACGTATGTCATACATGTTGCGAACTTGAGAATTTTAATGGGTTGCTGAAGATGCCTTAATATCAAACAGAAAGGAATGACAAACAACCAGAAATTCTTCCATACGGCAAAAAGCAATATGCTGTTCAGCCATAAAAATAAATGCATATAAATTAATTCTAATAACTTGATTAAGATGGGTCCTAAATCCTAACCTAAAATTGAATTCTACCAAGGTGGTATTAATGACATGTTATGTAACTTGTAAGCAAAATGGGATAAACATAAGCCTGACTAATACACAGGGGACTCACACTGTTTCAAACATGACCAAGCTGCCATTGCTGCATTCTTCTCAGCTTGTTTTTTGTTCTTCGCGGGGTCACCTGTAAATGTGATTCCCGCCAATTCAACTGTCCCGGTGAAAACAGGTAGGTGGCCAAGGCCAGACCTGAACGTTGTGTACTGTGGCAAAGGAGCTCCAACTCTCTGAGCTATTTCCTGCAAGAGGTTCTTGTAAACGCCAGTCTCATCCTGAGAAAACAGAGGCCTTATCAGGATCAAGACAGAATTAACTAATTACAGTGCAATTACCATTGGATATGAAGCAACCAAACCGCACCATACGGACTGAAAGTGATAACGACATTAGAAAATCACAGTTCTTCTGTTAAACCAATGATATTTGGTCGAGAGATTTCAAATTCAGTAACAAAATAACCAATGCATTATAAAAGTCTTTTGGAAGGGAGCATCACTCTAGGTGTCCTATCAATTTCCAACCAACCCAAGTAGGTTGATGAAGCACAGAAACAAAGTTTGATGCATTCCAACTCCCTTGATACCTATTAATTCAACTAAAACGCATTCAATTTCCATCAAGTTTAATGAGATCAAATTTCCACTAGATACACAATGCACATGTAAACTTCTGATTAAAACAATGGGATAACTAACTACTTACATAGCTGTTGCATTGGTATTAAGAATTCAAAAGAACAATGACTTCCTCTATTTTCCCGGCAACCAACCAGGCGGTCAACAATAGAGACCGGGTTCCATACAGTTGACTCTCGAAACCCGCATTTTTATGACCGAAATGCCCCTCACCCCAAGGCTTAATTGCTGGAAATTCCAGTTCACACGGTCAATTCAACTGCATTTTAAGAACCCCCAGTGGCTCCCAAACACAAAAACGAGGAGGCAATTCAGCCATTTCATAAACCTCAGCCTAATCCCCGCCGGCCGGTGATCTACACCGCCGGTGCGCATCACGAAATCGATCACTTGCACGGCGTACATTAGCAAAAACCCTAAAAATTCATCACAATTTGAGAAAGAAAAATCAAATTTCCCACTTTAACTTTCCAAAAATCATCATTGATTTCAGTAGCGAGCTTAACCATGTGCAGGCACTAAATGATCACCAAAACAACCAGCAGCCACTATGCGGCGGCGAATGAGGACCACGCGCGCAAAACCCTAACCGGAACTTTAGCGATTTCGGAGAGATGGAGATTGAAGAGACTTACGAGGATTCTAGCGGCGAGGGAGTGAGAAGGGCCGCGATTGGAGAGGTAGTTGAGGGCGACCTCGGCGGCGGAGTGCTCCGCCTGACGGAGCGTCGAGCAGTACTGCGGGCTCTCGAAGATCTCGCCGTTAAAGTTGACGGTGGCCTTGAACCGCGGCGCGTGGTCCGGACCTTCCCGAATGCACGTGTAGGAGGGCAAGTTGAAGCAGCTCCGCTGGGCCAGCTCTTGCAGCTGGTTCTTGTACATTTCTCCACCGCTTTACTCTCTATCTCTCTCTATCTCCGGCGGCGGCGACCCAGCTTTTACCGGAGCTCCGAGTTCCGGCGGTTGGAATGGGGGATGGGCTGAGGAGCCGGGCCGAGATCGGATCGGCGCCGATTGACCCGGGCCGAAGATGGGTTCGGCGTTTTGTGGGCCGGGGAGAAATGGGTCGGGTCAAGATGAGAGATTTCTAGGGTTTTGGTAGTGAAATTGGGGATGGAGAGAAGGAGGTTTTTGGGGGTTTGAAGCAGAATAAAGCAGAGAGAGAAGAAAGGGGGGGTGGAGAGAAAAGAGAAAAAGAGGAAGGTAAGAGTGGAGTTTTTTCTTTTTGGAAGGTAATAATTATAAAATTTGGTGGGGGGAAGTTTAATTAAATAATGGGGGTTTATTGTTGGGAGTCAACTGAACGTTAGGCTGCATGGGCTCATGGGATGTGGTGATCCTTCCCTAGATTTTCCCATTTTTCCCTCTATCTACTACATCCTCTTGTTTTCCATCTTCTTCTTTTTTCACATAAAATTTGTGAATGTTTTGTGTAGTGAAAGTTCAAATTTACCAACTAGATCGTGGTTTACTATGACAAAATGTGTGTGTTGTGTGCTTTCCTAGATGTCGGAAGATTTCTCAAGCTCAAATTTGAATTTTGAATTATGTACCAACTGTTAAATTGAAAACGTTTCCTTATTTATTGTTATTTTCATAAAGAAGTGAGAATCATATTTTACTGCCGTTGGTGTCTCACACGATATATCATGGGCTGTTCAACTGAACAGTGCATGACCAAACACATACGAGGCACTCGTTAGTTTGTAACGGACGACTAGAGTGAGTTACTTTATGTGCATGTTAGACACTCGTTGCACTGCATGCAACGACAATGTAAATTTTGAACCTACAGCATTGCATGTTTAGACACCTGTAGTGTGAAGTTATATCATAAAGGTTCAATTTACCAACTGGTTCTTGGTTTAGTGATAATTTTTCTCAAATGATCGGAAAACATCTCAAATTCAAATTTGAAATTATTGGCTATTACCTATTAGCCATAAAATAAATGAATTTCTTCCTTCTTTTTATTTTTCGAAACGAGTGAAATTATGAAGAAATTATGTGTTGTTTTATGTGAATGATACATGTGTAATGCAAGTGAAGCATACATTGTAAAGGTATAAGAAGGAAAAACCACTATCTAATCTCACTATGTTGTTGAACTTTTAGTCTCAAACTATTCAAAACCGTCATTATACTTTTGGACATAATGTGGAACTAGAATATAAAAAAAATTATCCAAAACCTATATGTCAAAGACATTTGTAAGAACGTCTACATACGTAAAATGCTTGGTAAATGTAATAAAAATGTGAGAAAATTTTTCCGATTCATTCATTTTTTTATGTTTACTAATCCACTAAGATATAAAATGTGAATTATGTTCCACCACCAATTAGGAAATCCTACCCACACCAAACTAAATAACAAATCCCTAGTGTTTATTAAGTTTCCGCTTGTTATATTTTAAGATTAGGAATTCCTCTACGATTCCTATATATTTTCATTGCATGTAAGTAAACACAGTTTAAATACAAAAATTTTGTATTTATTCTCATGCCCCCCAATCACCAAAAATGGTTAAAGTTCAAACATTATTAACCTAAGAAAATGTCTTTTTAACTCTTCTATTCTAAATTCTTTTTCTCCCCAAAAAGGAAAGATGATATCACGGTTTGAATTTAAATCGTCACCATATACAGTATTGGAGTTCTTTTGGTACATCTTTGTCCTTCTGGGCCGTTAAAATGGAAACTTTAGCGACCACAAAAAATAATACAAAAACTAGGGGGACTACTTTAAAATAAAAAATAGTTAGTGTTTAGGGGCTTTCTATTTTAACATAAAGTTTATTAATTAAATGCAACTTCAGACTGAATAGCGAACGCTGTCCCGCAATTTAGCTAACGGTCAATCTGTGGTATGTTGCAAACATGTGTGCTCATTTCATTTCTGTAAATATTAGCTGCATTCATTAGAAAAAGAAAAGCTACCTGTAATGCATTGATCACAAAACAATTGCCCCCCTTCCTGATTTCGACACGTGTTGGTATCAACGAGAAAGCGTACTGTATCATGCACTTTTTATTTTGGGAAAATTGCACAAATACCATCTGAATTTTTCCACTTTTGTGTATTTACCACCAGATTAAATTTTTTTACTATTCACCACTTGAACTCTTGTGACATTTACAAAACACCACCTCCGTCTGATTTGTCATCCAATCTGCCTTTTCCGGTCACCGATTGACGACGACTCCAACTACAAAAAGTTCCCTCTCAACCTCAAGAATATATCCCCAAAGTTTCGGAGTAAAAAACGGCGTGAAAAGCCGTCGGTGAAACCAAACGCAAAACTGAGCCGCCGGAGTTCTCGCCGCCGTCGCTAATTTTCCGGCCACTTTCTCCATTCGAGACCACCTGTACTAGCTTCCCAACATCCCCGAGTACATTCCCCCGAAGTTTCAACCCCAAATCCCAAGCGGTTTGCCGCCGGCGAACGAAAACGTTTTGATCTGTTTTTTGCCAAAAACCGTCCGACAAACCTCCCTTCGTTCTACCTTTTCCGGGCACCGATTGCACAAATATAACCTCAAATAGTGGACCATGTGCCTCTCACATGCCGAGTTTAACGGCAGATTGGATGACAAACGGACGGAGGTGGTGTTTTGTAAATGTCACAAGAGTTCAGGTGGTGAATTGTAAAAAAATTTAGTCTGGGTGGTAAATGCACAAAAGTGGAAAAATTCAGGTGGTATTTGTGCAATTTTCCCTTTTATTTTTATTCCTAGTTGGATTAGTAAGCTAGTCCAGTTGAGATGTTTTTTTTTGGGTAAATAATCCAGTTGAGATGTTTGTTTTCGAGTTTGGATTGATAGTTATTGCATATATGAAAACGCGTTGCTACCATTGTATCATATGTATTTGATCACTCATCCATATATTTGTGAAAAAAAAAAAAAAAAAAAAAATTTGTATTGGTTGGTTGTATTGTATTTGGTCAAAGTCTTAATGGTCAAAATGGCATAGGTCTTTTTCATGAAACTTGAAAGCAACATACAAATATGGGTGAGGGCATGAGACTTTTAAGGGGACCAAAAAGACCGATAATTATTTATCCGTATGTAACTTTTGCTTATTAACTAGCAAATTGTGTGCTCCATGAGTAAAATAATGCAATCTTAGCAACCTACGAACCATGATGTTGTACAAGATTACAATTACAATTGTATAAGGCACAAATTAATAATTTTGGCATTAGCACAACTGACCCTCACCATGGATTAAGCCTGTCATGACTCATGGTCGGTTATGGACCAATCCAAATTGGTCCCTAGCAACAATTATGGAGTTTGGGGCCATGGCATGCCCTTCTAAACATATACTAGCAAACATTAGGCTGATAACTGTAATCAATCAACATATGAGTACACTATGGCATAGTAATCATTTAAACTACACAATTACAGATTTGTTTGTTTTGTGGCCAAGAGCATATATGAGTACAGTGGCACAAGTATCATTTGTAGATTGTAAGTACCCTTTCTAGTTAAAAGGGTTTGAACAATGGCTAACCACATGTTTATATGGAGAAACAATTAAAGATATGGAAGTGACTTTCACACACTTTTTTCTCCTTCTGCACAACCTTGCTTAATTCCGTCCGTTAATGCTCCTTTCATCATTCGATCTAACGTTCATAAATCCTCATTCAATCTAAATGGCCACAAATCAAGAGGGATGTGCTAGAAAATAAAAAAAAAAAAGTGTCAAAATCAGCTCTCTAAAGATATTGACATATTGACTAGAGTGAAGTTGAGACTAAGCAAGTTCTTAAAACCATGTGCCTCTAGGTAGGATTAGTAAAACACAATAAGGTGAATCATCATAACTAGTCTACTATAAGCGTTGAGAGGTTCACCAAACATCGATTAAATAGTAGTACACTATCTTTCACATCCAAGTTTGTGAGTAAATGTTACCCTGCAAAAGCATTAAACCTCTGCATTTAAACCTCACAATTGCATCAATTGAAAGCATATCCAAGAGATTCTTCTCACCACTCTAGATATGGTAATATATTATCTCTTTTGCAATGGTGACCTCTTTCTATAGTCACTTCTGATACCATCAGTACCATGTACCTCTTGGCTTCATCATCTTTTCATGAATTACACATTAATGTCTTCCGTGTCTGCTTCCACATACGTCAAAAAATAAAAACTTGCTTTTCGAAAGTTCATCAAACTGATCAGTTTGGTGGCCAATATCAATAAATAAATCACATGCCCACCATATCGGAGAAAAAAAATAGTAATCCCGGACTAATATTAGGTGGATCATATTTCATACTTCTGTTAGCATATTCATTAATTTTTATTTAAGATAAGATGAGAAATGTGATACATGTAATATTACTCGCATTTGTGACATGTCATTAGCCTAATGCATACCGGCCAGTCATGATAGTCCCCCCAGTAGTCATATTGCACTCCTTTATGAATGATAAGAAATAGAGACATACATGTAATAATTCCCAAGGAGGAGGACCAATGGATGGAATCTCCACCCTCGAGAACGCACAATTACAAAATTGCCCCCACATGTTCATAAAGTTGGTTAATGTGTGTTTCATCTATAAAAGGGCGTTATAGTAATTTGATATTCAAACAAGTACTATTATCAATGGTTCTATATTATGGACAAGGTAAGTGGGGAACAAAAACAATCTTCTTTAATCACGAAATTGATGATGTTTGACTAGTGTGGAATCACGAAAATGCCACTAATGAGTTTAAATACTTTTTGACGAATTGAAGGAAGAAAAAACGCGGTTGCAAGTCCACAAAGAAGATGGGACTCGTAAATGAAAAAGTTTGAAAAAGCTTGCCACTCAATTAATTGTTAACTTCAAAATCTTGTTGAGGATGATGACGGAAATTAATTAGCATTTAATGAAGCATGTAGCATCATGTTATGTGTAAAATGAAATGCTTATAAAATTAAGTATTGCATCTCGTGAAAGTCTAGAGACGATTTTGGATCAAAGTCAATGAAGATTGTTTAAAGATGTGCAAGAAGAAAAAAGATTTGAAAATGTAGGGAGTATGTGTTTCAACAATGTTACAATCAATCATATTTGATATGATTAACTATTCCGCATGATGGAGCAATCTCAAAACTGATGTTGTGAAGTGAACAGCTCCTCTCAAGAGATTCAGCAGCGGTCAGATCTCAAAGCTCAGCATCAAAGACCTCAACTACTGAATTAAATCACATTGAAGTAGAAGAGGAAAGGCTAGGGAGGCTATGACTATTCAAGTGGGTCATCTTCCATTAATCCCATTTCCACAGAATGACCATACCTCCTCCATTAGTGCACCATTAATACACCTTTTTTATTTATTTACTTCACTGTTTCCCTGTGGAAAATCTAAATATGGATTTTTTTTTCAATCACCCAGCAGCAGCAGAAGAGAGAGAGGAAAGAGACCTTTTCGAGTAACCATGGTATAAAAACACTGCAAAAACCATGTGGCGTGGAATCGAAGCCCCAAGTACAGATGATTAATATTCCCCGCGGGGTTACGTTAATGATTGTGGACTTCTTGAAGAGGGCACAAGAAGAATAATGAGGACCAATATATCACAGTTTTCGACCACCTCAGTGCCCTCATTATGTGATAGGTGATGCATCGTCGCTCCTCAATTGGTCGAATCTAACTCCTCATGACTAATGAAATAAGTGAACACCACATGCCACATAATGTGGTTCCCTAATTCGGTTTTCAAATACTTGAAAAAGAAACCACAATGAAACAAAAAGAGCAGGATGATGGCACATGTGGCATGACCAAAATGATCCGAGCTTTCGGCAAAACCCTTTTCTGAGCTTTCGGCAGATTGGAGCTGTTCACAACACAAAAAATTGCTTGTGGAAGGATTGGTTGACGAATGCAAAACTTTTGAGCTAAAAAGTGGTAAATTATGATCTACATCTCCTGCTGATTCAATGTGTATGAACAAAGAAAAGAAAATTTTGAATTTTATTAAGATCAACAAAGCTATGGTACATGCGGTCTTACAGATTATAAAATGGGATATCACCATGAAAAGGGGCTTGCTCCTAGCAAAAAAATTTCGTTTTCCACATCTTTCACCCACTGACAAACCCGATTGCAGGTCTTTATTGCCAATGCCTGTAAACCGACAGCAATATAAGTTAAGAGAGAATCCAACAAAGATAAAATCCATCTAGAGATCAAACCAAATTAGCTAAAACTTGGTGCAACAGAATATAACAATGATACGAAATCATGAGCTCAACATCATTCATGGAAACAAGTCCTGAACCCATTTCTGCTACATGCTTGATGAGATGTTCATTTTCCTCAATGCCATCAGTTTATAGAAAACACATGCTAGTAGATGTCACAAGCTGAATCCAGCTGACCTCAGGCAATTATGCATTACATAAGGAATATCGATGTTTGATGACATGCGAATCCTACATGGTTGTACGGTTTATGTACATTGCTGTGTCCATCTAGAATCAGTCCTCTAATCCTCTAAGGTAGCTGTCTCAGTCACTTTCTTCGTGTTCCTACTCTCACGTTCATTTTGGGTCTCACATTTAGGAATAGGTAATCCTGTTCCATCTCATAGATCTTTGTCTAAATAACTTGATCTTAGGTTGCATCAGCCTTATGCTAAACTAGCATCTTGGCACCATGCTACATGACAATCCGCTTTTCTTTTGAAGGAATTTCATATTTAAATGTGAAATTACTTTTCTACCCTGATTTACTAATTGACTTGCTTTTAATTAGATAAGGGCTTTTTTTGAATACTGAATGTTTCATTATTCTCTTGTATTTCCATTATATGATAAATAAATAAATATGTATGCCATTCTTTCATAGGAACAAATCATTGTTCACCTCTGATTGGTTGGGCTTGAAACAAGCTCCAGTATTCCCCTTTATATCAAACCCCCAATACCACTTTGACAACAACAAAAAAACCATCATCTTTGCCTAACGACCTGTACATTTTCTCCGAAACTTGTAGCTAGGTAAAATAATTTCAACAAAATTGTTGGTTCCCATCTCTTCTGCAATGGCCTTGCATAGGATCAAGGAACAAAATTTCCATCGAAATTTCGGAAATTTTGGAGGTTCAAAACTATCGAAATTTACCGAAATTTACCGAAACTTACCGAAATTCACCGAAATTTCCATCGAAATTTCCATAATTTTGACTATCGAAATTTTCATCGAAAGCGAAATTTTAAACCTTGCATAGGATCAAACTTTTTCAGTAGAGTACATTTCTGTTCAACTTTATATGTTTAATTTGGATGGAGAGAAGGAAACTAATATTTTAGCTGGAAGAGCAAAACTTCTTGTTAAGAAGATATAAAAGGGAAATACTGGAGCTTGTTTCGAGCCCAACAAAGATCGTCGGGTTCCCATATGGCTTTGCATGTAGGATCAACCTTTTTCAGTGGAGTCCATTTCTTTTCAACTTATCTATGTTTAATTTGGAAAAAGAGAAGGAAACTAATATTTTAGCTGGAAAAGCAAGGATTTCCATGGATTCCCCTTCCCTCACAGTTTGCAATTGACCCAACCTGGTAGGATTGGAGGAGAAATAGAGCAACTAACGATAGAAAGAGCTAATTATAGTATTTTACATACACATGCTGGGAATGAAATCCATTTTTCATATCTTTTCCCTCCCTCTAATAACCCAATCAAGGCACAAGTGAAGAAAGAAATATTTAAATTTCTACTTTGTAAAGACGTGAGGTGGACAACTACTGCATAGTCGAACAAGGTAACAGCACAAGAAATCATACCTTGTCTGCAAGTGGATCAAAAGCTGCATAAAGCTCGAAATCCTGGGTGATCCAACAGAGTAGAACTGAAAAGTTGAAATGATCATATAAGTTCATATGGAAAGTGTCATCCAACGATATAAAACTAATAAGATGCACCCATTGATAATCAAAATTCATATGGAAAGAATTATCAAGCGTGTAAACATAAATATGGTGCACGACAAGCAAATGTCAACGATGTGAAAGAGCACTTAATAACACACATCAAATAACTAAATACTAGATTTGACTAACATAGGGTGGTTATGTATTATGGCTATAAACTTCAAGGACTAAAAAACAATACGGCTAGGTTGGAAAATCTCTAGCAACTACTGACCTACTAGATGAATGTCTTTCATAGAACTGACATCAATATTGATGTATGAAATGAAAGGAAAAATTCTTAGACACTGTAATTTAGAAATGTTGCAATGAATGTGCATCCAGCAAACCAAAGTTTTCAAGTACATCAACATGTTCAGCATATGTATGAAACAGTGTGAACTAAAAAGTACCGTAATCCTCATCTCTTCTAAACTGGGTCTTGTGGGCTCCAATTCCTCTGCCATGCATGGAAGCATAAAGCTTCTGGTAAGCTCTTAATAATCTGCAAGAGGAAGATCTAATTAATTCTGGACAACATTAGAGTGATTGACTTCATTGTGGGAGACATTTAAGTTGTAGACTTAAACGCACTGTAAGATTCAGCCAGATTACCTCTTCTGCTGACGAGGACTACTTATTGGTGGTGAAAACTCAGACGATACATACTGATCCAAAAATATACTGCGATAAATGAAATGCCAAAGTCCAGCAGGACCACCTACACCAACATACGGTTCCCTGAACCTGTCAGGAGAATCTGTTGGAAGAGTGTGATGGCCCAAATGAGGAGAAAAAGATCCAGAACGTGGCAAGGGATCAAGAGGCAACTCCTCAACCCGCATCCCGCCATCTAGCATGGATCTCTGAATCTCACTGAGAACACTTGACTTCAAAAGGACCATTTCAATGCGAATCCTACAATATCAGACAAAAAATTATTGGTAATTGATTTGCTATGGAATTGGCTAACAAAAGTTGCTAGGTTAAGCATTCCCACAGCACAAGCATCATTTGTCAAATTAAACTAGACATACCGGCAATCCTTAAGATGATAAAAGGCATCTGAACTAGTAGTAAGCAACATCAAGTATGTGTCAGCCTGCCACAACAACTTATATTGTATCAGGTAACTATGGAAAAAGGTACATATAAAGTAAATGAGGCATGCGACAAATGAGATTACATACGTAGTTAAATGTGCACAAGAAAAAGAATTATTGAACTTCAGTCTCACTCACATCAAGATAATGAACGTAAGCATATAAGAATGCCATGGGATTATATCTAGGGAGGCAAATTGGAGAGAAAGACTCAGATGTCCTGCATAAAGACAAACATGGGAACTTAAAGCAAATATTGCACGACAAAATTCCATAGATCACACTAATTGAAACCAATGCCAGCAGAAAGAACAATCGACAAAGCATTTTAGTGCGTCTTGTGCTTTGAAACTTTGATGCATGTATTGGAAACTACACAGAAAATAGCTTCAATTCCCTCCCAATCAGGTTTCTAATTTCATGGCCTAAGACTTCCAATTCCATAGATCACACTAATTGAAACCAATGCCAGCAGAAAGAACAATAGACAAAGCTTTTTAGTGCATCTTGTGCTTTGAAACTTTGATGCATGTATTGGAAACTACATAGAAAATAGCTTCAATTCCCTCCCAAGCAGGTTTCTAATTTCATGACCTAAGACTTCCAATTTCAATCTACATACCTAAACGATTCTGATCCCATGACAAAGTTTGAAAGTAGCAGAATGTCATCAGGATGAAGAGAGGCCTTTTGGGCACCAACAAGACTGATAACCTGCAAATCCATTTCAAGTAGTTAGAGTGCTTAGTTAGTAAAGAATTTTAAACGTACAATGAAAACTATTTTTAAAAAATTATTCCTGAAGAAAAAGATTTTCCCAGCTAGCAACATAAAGAAGGTCGATTGCAGACCTTATGTTTGCACATCAGTATTGCAAACAGAACACCTGAATCAGCAACATCTTGCAGTATGGCACCTGCAGCTTGTCTTGTCCCATAAGCTAGGGGAAGACATGTGTATGCATGAAGAAATGTTGCAGGGTTCCTAAAAACATAAAATAAGTACTAGTACGATAATGGCATCTTACAATAAGAAGAAAAATTGGATACATCAATAGTTGTAACAGAACTAAATGTATGCGAAATAACAGAGTCCAGTATACAACAAAACTGTCAAGATAAGTTTTCTTATGTAAATCTCATAAGCATATCAGTTTAACAAAATATGTTCTCAACAATGTTAATGTTTTTCATTCAAACTTGTATACTCTTCATTAACATATTTTGCAAAGTCAACAATCAATTTGGAACGCATCAGGCTAGAGACGACGATAATGTTCTGTTCAAACAGGCAAGCAGCCCTTCGCTGGACACTGGATGAGCTATTAATGTCAGTAGAACCCTAGTATATCCAATAGAATATCTGTGAATTAAGCATACTAATTTGTTCTCTTGTATAAGAAAAGAAAGAAAGTTTCATTTCCGGAGTGTTTCATTTCCGGAGTGCGGCATACCAAAGGGAGCAGAGAAACATACCAACCAAAAGAATGAATGAGGGATGAGAAGACAATATCTGTTCCTCCTAGCAAAGGTGTCATATCAAACTTTGGATTCTTCTCAAAACATCTATTTACTGACTTTGTAAGAATAAGAAGCATCTGCATCCACACATCATAACTAATTAGATCAAGTACAGTTACTAAGATAAGGTACTCTATTTCATAAATCACTCAAAGAACCAAAAATATTCATTTATAAAGAATTTTGAGGAAGGGCAGAATCCAATGCTACCTGGCCATAAATAAGTTCCAATTGCACCCTCAGAGACTCATAAGGCTCTTCTGTACAGCTGATGCATACTAAGTAAATTGGTCCCTTGACAAGAAAAACCACCTAAACAGACAAGCATATCATGCCAACTTAGATTACCAGGAAAATGAATATCAATTCTTTTTATCATCCTAGGAATCAAGGGTTATTTAAGGAAGAGGACACTTGACGAACAGAAGTTCTGCACAAAAGAATAAAGCAGACCTGATGCTTCCCGGCTCTAACCAATTTGACGCGATCCCCACTGTAAATGAAATAATGAAAAAAGTATTGAAATTCTCCACTGAATTTCATTATACCGTAAACACTAAGACTACTCAAATAATTACAAAAATAAAACATTGAAGAAGATGATCAACTTAGCGAGATTGAATTAGGTACCCATTCTCTACAAAGGAAATTATGGCTTGTAATGTTGCCGAAAATCCAGCTAGCTTGTGTTCATCTCCATATCTGTAGTTAAATAAGAAATTCAAAAGAAGGCATAATTTACCAATACAGAATATAGATAGATAGTTGCACTCCATTCTACATAGAGACTACGCCTGAGACAAACCTTGAATATATTGGTTTGCCAGAGTGACTTAGTATGAAAAAGTGTTTCTTCCTCTTTCTCCATGATAGGGAAGCATCATCCTGCACTTCAATTATAAACCAAACATGAAGTTGCAGTTATCCTTGAAAATCACTTTTTCATTCAACATAATGTTTCATTGAACATAAACTTTTTATGAACAGAAAGAGGCACAGGCAGCTGTGTGCAAATTTCAATCAAGTTCTCTAATAGTTGATGACTGGGTATTTAAGGCCGATAATACCACAACAATACACAATCCACTAAGCTTTTAGAACATTATTTCTTCCTTCGCAATTATCTTGTATGCTTTTGTTTGCAAAAATGCTCAAAGATTTATCTTTCCTACCAAAGAGGTGGAACAGTAGAATGCCTCATTAACTCATCATAGTAATAAGCTGATAAAACAGAATTCAATGAATTCCCAGGAACAGATAGCTAATTAGCTGTTTTTTATATGACATAATGTGAATAAAATAGATATGAAGTACACACAATTATACACAAGACATGAACCCCACCGTGCATCTAAAATAATATCCTGCTTTCAATACCTATCATCACATAATATTAGTTACCTCATCACATCTCAATCTCCTATAGACTATAGTATTTGCTAACCAATAATAACCATGTCAGGGAGGGAACCCAAACCAGAAAGCCATTGTTTTGCTCTTTGCCTTTTAGCCTTTAAGTCAACTATCAATTCTTGCTTTTGAATCTATATAGCCCATGTAAGCAATGTTGCTATTTCTGTCAGAGAGTGTACCAAAGCAAAAATGCATGTAACATTTTACCCGTACTAGCGAGTTTATGCTCAGAATTTTTTTATGGTAGATTCTAAATCATTGTCGAATTTTCACCATTTTTTTAAAAGTAAGTAGATATAAAGATCCTACATTTGATTTGGATTGACTTTCAAAATGAAGATAGATAAAAGCTTGTAATAATACATTCATGAAATGCAAACAATATGAGGGTAGTAATCTGAATTTCGGAATTAAGCGCTCAAAGTATTCATCTGAAGTCCAAGAAACACATTATTGTTTCTATAGACCTCTGGAAGATTTTGTTTAGTCGAAAAATTGTATGCATTGTGGTTACTGTGGCAGTTATCGTACTACGTGTAAGACATCGTGAATTTCAAGACTTTTTGGTAAGCACCAAATTTTAAAAGTGTACTGGCAGTCGACCTGGTTAATCAAAGGTCAAAGATTTGGTGATTTCAGTTCGAACAGTTCTATTAACTGCATCTTGTGAATATCACAGATCCGAGATTGTCCTGGCTTTGGCAAAAGAAGGAACAAATATACCCTAAAAAGACAACCAAACTGAAAGTCCAATTGCTGGCTTCAGTTTGTAACAAAGTTATTAAATACATTTGAAAAGAGAAGTACACAATACCTATTCTTTGCAACAGCAGTGGTAAACTTTTATTTAGTTCAAGTAGCAATTACTGTCAGATTAAGGGGATAATCCAGCTTGATCTCCAACAGTAATAATGCTAAATGTTTAGATTTAATGCTTATTTCCACTTACACTTGTCTAAGGAAAACAAACGCCTCCAATCTGAAACAGCTCCCCTTTTTATCAAATCCTCGAAAACAAAATCTTTAATGGCCTAAAATTAGTGAACTACTCGAACGCATAGATGAATTAAATATTTGCACAATTTCAATACCATTTTCAAACTAACTCCGCAGAAAAGTTAATCTTCCAAATAAGGGAGAATTACCATGAAAACTTTCATTTCGCATTCAATATCCAAAGATGTTCAAGTCTCTAGTACATATCTATAGTCCTGGCAACATTCAACCTCCTCCAACACCCCATTTCTAATAACCAATAAAATGACCAGTAATTCATCAAACAACTAAATGGCCATAGAACAACACATTGTCTCACCATCCTAAAGTCTCTAGTGCACCAAAGATGTTTGATTTTCTAGTACATTGCTAAACAACAACCAATTAACTATCAAATCAAAATCCCATTTTCAAGTAATTCGTTAGAACACATTACCTCATCGATGTCTCGTTTTCCAGGTACCCAAGCAGCCTGCGCATCCGAGAACCCATCGGTAACAACCCCATCGTCCCTCACTTCCGAAATCTCGTCGATTCCGGAACCGCCGCCGCCGCTACTGGCGCTACTACTCCCTCTTTCGCCGGCATAGCCACTGCTGCTAGGGCTCGACTGCCCATCGCCGTCGGCCTCCAGCTCCGAAATGGGGCTCGCCCACACGACGCCGCCCCGTACTCCACCACCGGGCAAACCCGAATCCGTCCGGACCTCTTCCGCCTCTTCTACGTCGTCTTCTTCGATCTCGTGGTGGTTGTCATCCGCGACGACGCCGTTTTGGTGGCCATCGGTGTCGGACAATGCGAGGTCCGCGAATTGGTCCTCAGGGGGTTTGGGGATAGGGTTAGGGTTAGGGTTCGGGTCGGAGGGTTCGTCGCTGGAGGTGGAAGCTCCCGATACGCGGGACATGGAGATGCCGAAAAGGTCGGAGAAAATAACGGTGAATTTTTTGGTGGAATTGAGAAATTAGGGTTTCGATGGAAATGAAGGTGGAAGCTCGTCTCGTCTACCAGTCCTCGTTGTGGTGAAACGCGGCACTGAGGCTCTGACCAGTAGGTGGGGAGAGGTGGCTCCGGGATCCGAAATGCTCCGGGCGGGTAATCATACGGGGCGGGTTGGACTTGGGTTTTTATACGTTTCGGGTTCTGATAAAACCCAGCAGCTTCTTGGTCTTGAACTAAAATGGTCACTGGACTCTCGTGGTGTACTGGGCTTCTATTCATTGTTGTCCAACTTTTCAAAATTTCACATGCTATTTTTCTTGCGTAAGTAAGAGGGAGGGACTTCTATGTCGGATGAGTACCAATTATTATCTCAACTTTTCGATATTATATCGATGCGACATATTATGCAGATAAAGTGCTTTGCATGCGTTTTCACCTCCATCGGTGATTTCTAGGAATGTTGTATGAAAGTATGAACGGCGTGGACTTTGAGACAACGGTCTTTATTTGTGACAATGAAGTTCACATTTAGGCTTTATTTATGTCCATAGTAGGAGGATCAAATATGGCTAGGCAATTGTCAAATAGCATAACTTATTTGTCACGTTTTTCTAACAAATTTCCATTTCTCAGTAATCTCCACTCCATCATATTTTACATCCACCTCATAATGCATCATGCAAGTTTTTTTCCGCAGCCAAATTTTGATCTCCATCAAGTTATTAAATACGAAATTACACATACCAAATCTGGGTTTTGTATTTAATTGGATTTGCAAATCTTCTTACTGTGTTTAATAATTTGTTTTGCATTAATCAATGCACATAAAGAGTGAAAGAGACTTCAATTGTAAAACCCTATCACTAAAAAATTAGTGAAAGAGACTCAAGGACGAGAGGGACGGATGAGTTAGGAAAGGCACTCCCAATGGAAAAACCCTAGGCCCTCTCTCTTTTCCTCTCTTTCAGAAAACCCAAATTCTCCCATTATTGCCGCCGGCCCCTTGCTTTGGCTTGGGATCGGCCGGCCCTCTGGCTCTCAATTCATGTTTGCTCTTCCACCCCCTCTCCTTTTGAGAACTCCTCTCTCCTTGTGAGAAACCATCATTGGTGAAAAGGAGTTTGACTTTTCGTTGTGGTTATTTTGTTTCCAATAAATCACAAGTGTGGGGAAACCAATTTTGTTTGCAAGATTGGCCTCCATTGTTGAGTTACAATGAGTTTGTTTGGTGTTTTTTGTTCAGGTTTCAAATTCAGCGGTTGGTGATCTAGTGCGCTGATTTCCGATCGCTTGATGCGATTCGGGTTTTAGTTCTACCATGCTTGGCCGGTTTGTCTGCTTGGTGAAAATATCTACCATGCTTCGCTTTCACCTCAATCTGTTCTAGTGGCGGTTGGTGCAGTTTTTCCATATTGCTTAATGGGCTTCTTGTTTTGGTTCTGCCATGCTTGGCCGGTTTTTTCTGTTGGGTTTTTTAGTTGTTTTTGCTTAGACTTTCGTTGTAATTGGGTTCTTTGTAGTTGGTGCTTTGATTCTGGTTCTATGGAGCCTGGTTCATGTCGGTAGAGTTGTTATCTACAGCTAGCCGGTCGGAGATCCTCATCAAAATATAGATTTCGCTCGTTCGCCTGATTGGGCTTGGTTCTCTTTTGATAGGATTGCTTTCATCTGCCTTGTTACAGTATTACTGATATATTCTAGTGGAGTATGAGCACTTATCTCATTGAGGGCCTAATTTCTTTGTACTCTATTATCTATCAATATATTTCTTTGAACAAAAAAAAAAGGACGAGAGGGACGGGGAGCTTATATAAAAGAAATTACTATAATCTAATCTCATTTCAAGTTCTTTATGGTTAAAAAATTCATTACAATTTAGACTTCATCATCTAGTCATATTTGACACGCATTATTTTTGAATTGGCTCTGTGACTTTTGGTGACAATTCTTAACCACATGCGCCCCCATTACCAAATAGTCCTTTTTTAAGACTGACCCCCTTTTAAAAAAATAAACTCCACCCTCCTCCACCGCATGCTATTGTCGAACGCTTCTCCTACATCAACGACGTCCACCATATCCTTCGATTCTCCCACGTCACTCCGCCATCCAGAGCTCCGTCATCTTCGGCATCGCCATTGCCTCAAAGCTCGAGGAGGAGCAGTGACAATTTGGCGATGTCGAGGCCTAGCCTCTTTACAATTTTACCACCAATGACACAGTAGCACCACTAACTCCGCTAATGACAACTTCATATATGGTTGGGTGAGATCTCATCGAAACCATAGCCGAAACGGTGTCGTCCATTCAATTGGAGTCTCTAAAAATGCATCCTCATCGTTAATCATCTCCGGCGACCTCTAATTGCAGTCATTCGATGACTTCACGTTCGATTTCGCTTTCTTAGGACTGGACATCGAGTCGACCCGCGAGTTTCTTTGGCAAGCTTTGTTGGATCCTGAAGGCGGGCGGGTTTAATTACTCTCTTTAGATTTTTGTTGAATCTTTATCATTATGTTGTTATTTATTTTAATTTCCCGAATAGTAGTTTATTAAAGTGTAAGGACATGATAATTTGGTCGATTGATGCTCAAATTTAATATTGGGAATGTTCATTTTGAATGTTGATGGTGTTATGGTGAAGGTTGAATGGTATGCGATTAGTACAAATTAAGTGTTCATGCAAAATTAATTAATTGTTCTTGTGAAAATAAAATTATTCTTGTAAAATTATAATCTGTTCTTGCAAAATTATAAAGTGTTCCTGCAAAGTTGTAAGTGCTCCTCTAAAATCATAAATTGTTCTTACATTTGCAAAAACAATCATAAAAAATGCAGATACAATTATGAAATTTGCATATACACACACATGTGGTTGAAACTTGGTGTCCGCGCACTAATGGTTGTCCACCGTGTCCGTTGTTTGGACTAAATTATAATAAGATTATGATAATTTTGTACGAAAAAAAGTAACATAATATTTTGATAATAATATTTTAAATAAGATGGCGACAATTGTTATATAAGACGGTGACGGTTGGTATAGTGTTTTTTTTTTAATAAAAAAAATGGCAAGCTTCCAATGAAATATCAAAGCCGAAAGCCTTCACGGGCTGGTAATGTTCACCTTCAACTTGGAAGCCTGAAGTCCGCGCAATATGTAGTCCCGCACGAACCAAATCCGACGATCACTATTTTTCCAATCTTGTTTCGAAAAAGAAACCGTTGATTAAGCTTTTTGGCCTTTATTCATTTTTTTTTGTTGTCAATCTCGTTTGTAACGCTGGCAGGAAGACAAAATGGTCCTTGCATCAAGTCACCCATTATTTAACGTTTCTGTCCTTTGCATGTCTGGTAATCGTTTTCACAGAAAAGCATATTTGCAATATGACATAACTACCCCAACTGGTAATATATGGTTGATATTTTCTTTATTTTTCCTTTTTAACAACAGCATTTTGTGAATTGAACTTGTGAAGTTTTTACACATGCCAACAAAATAAAGGGATTTTGGATACGTTGAAACAAAAGTAAGAGTAAACAACGCCAATGACCACGAGTTATATGTGACAATTAAACTGGAACACAAAATATGTTCAATTGTTGTTAAATTACGTGTATGCAATTAAGAATTAATTCGAAAAAAATAAGCAGTTCGATCTGGTCTATATTTGGATCATTATAACCAACTTGCTTGTAGTGTAATAGTTGTTCTGGGCGTTGTCCCAGATTTATAAACCTAATCCACTATTAATTAATGAATTCAACATCTGGATAATGGGCATCCTTGCAAGTTGCCACTATCCACTACAGAACCTTATCAAGAAAAGGAAAACAGTATTTGCCTTATCTAAAAAGCAAGATTAGAAAAACTATCGGGTTTTGTTGCACGAATAAAACCCTCTTTGAGATTTAAAACCAGTCTTGCACATTACTGAATTGGTGGAAAAATACTCCACCCCACCCGTAAGTACCTTGCACAACTATGGTTGCCCTTAAACTCTAGTGTGCTTGTTAAATTGGCAACCACTGCTGAAAATAAAAAGTCGAGCAGAAATTATTATTGATTGATGTGCAAAGTATAATCATCCAACTATAAAGTATAAACTTCAAATATGTAATCGAGGTTCTCATTTCCATTATCGATTGAAAGGATTGTTAACTGATAGTTGATTAGAGAAGTCCAAACATGAAAGGCAAAGGCGTAAGATTTGACACCTTTTATAGTATGTGGATTATTTTTCAATAGGAGTCGTTATCAGTAATTTCTCACCTCTACGTTGTTTCGTACCCACTCCACTCCACCCACATCAATCACTTTTAAAAACCACCCACCAATCATCACCTTTGCATTTTTCAATTACCAACTTGGCCCGCCACCTCCAAAATTCCCACCAACAATTTACAAAACGTCCAAACTAAAATTAACCGCCTCATAACTTTTATAAAAAATAAAAATTCCAAGAAGAAAATTAAGTCAAATCAAAACATCCGCAAATTGCCAGACGATCTTCCAATTTGCTCGTTCCAGACGATCTTCCAATTTGTTACATTCGTAAAAACGATCATCCAGTGGATCTCATAAATTAAAAAGAGAAAAATGAAGAAACACGAAATTCATAATTAGAAAGAAAGAAAAAAGAAAAATCTAACCAATAATTTCCGTACACCCCCACCTCTCGTTATATCTCCAATTTTTTTTCCGATAAATTAAAATTCTCCGCCGGGTCTAATCTTGGAACCCGGTTTTTTCCCAAATCGCATTTCGGACCCGGCTCAGATCCCTCCCTTTCAAAGTCCTCCCGACGCCTTCGTGCACCGAAAACGACGCGATTCTCGTCCGCGCCATCTGCCTAGCCAAAAACTCGTGAGGCGGAATCCGGACACCGCCTTCCACGCCATCGCCGCCGTCGACGTCATCGTCATCGTCGTCGCTCCTCCGATTCTCCCGGTACTCGTCCCTCAAGATCTTGGACCAGTCGGGAATTCCCACCGGCACCGACGCCGCCGCGCCACCGGTCCGAGCCGACCGGTCTCCGCCGTCCGATCGCCGGGTTTTCGACACGGAGACGACGGGTTTCCGGTAGTCCGGCGAGGTGGACCGCGTGAAGTTGTAGATGTCCGATTCGTCGAGTTCGAAGGCCGAATCGGCGGTTGTTAGGGCTTGGTGGTGGTGGTCGGAGATGTACCGGTAGTTGGGCCTAGCGTAGTAGCTCTTACTGGTCGCCATTGGAGGTTCAAAACGCGGCGTTGGGTTCTTTCTTTTTTTTTTTCTTTTTTCTCTTTTGAGATTTGGCTTTCGAAATGGAGAGTTTCGGGAGGCTTTTATAAAGGTCGGCTTGCCGCTTGGAGAAATGGATAAGACTGCGGTAAAATTACGTTTACAGCCCTTCGTTTTTTAAGGGAAAAAGCCACGTCGGATTTTTATTTTATCCAAGCAGCGGGTGTTAGTTTCAATATCTCGTGAGGTAGGGCCGGATATGGTGCTTCGCACGGTTCTGATGGCGGAGGTTTTTATTGGACCCACTTGCTTGTCCATACGTGGCTGAATAGTAGAGGGTAACAAAAAGCAGTTCGTGTAGGGTGCTGTGTTTGGTATTTTGATCTTTTTGCTTAGCCAAAAAAACGTAGTGGATCTTTTGTAACCGTAAACTTGAAAAGGAAAAGAAAGGAAACTGAAGAAATTCGGTCAATTGCTTTTTGGGAAAAAGATGAGAACGAGAATTTTGGTTTATTCCTGTAGCATAATGATGCGATGTTTTACTAACTAGAATTCAACATTGCATTTGACCGTTAAGATAATCAGTTTGTTTCATTAATCCTAATCTTCATGATTTTCAATATATATATATTTTATCCAAAGGAAAATAGTTTTATTCAATAACGATTTGGCAAAAAGCCAATCCAGGAGCACATGAAATCAAAAGATCGAAAAAATCGGGGCCTTGTTAAAAACCTTGCAGAAAACAAGGAAAAGAATGTCCAATACTCGTTATGAAACAACAACTTATAACCAGGAAAACTTGAAAGAGATAGATGTGACGTGCTTAATCTGAAACCCGTCTCTCTTCCCTACGGCATTGCCATTAGAAAGACGGACAATATATTAGTCGCAATTGATCATGAGATTCTTGTACTTACTTCAAATATTGTGTCACTTGTAGTGCCAAGTCAATTACGTAGTTGAAGGATTCGGCGCTATGGCCCAATCAAACATTAGCTAATGGAACTACACCATTGTGTTTTCACCATAACTAATTATTACGCTTATTTTTTTTCATCATTTTCTTATACAAACTACTTAAAGTCTGACATCTAAAGTGCATAATATAGAAAAAAAAAACCATATCAAAAGAAAATTTTCTCGCTATGCATAATTTATACTAGGACACAACAATTCAAACTTACGATAAATGTTATTGACTACTTAAGCTATGGAGAATTTTGGGCTGCTGTTTTTATTCAACTTTTGAACTTTTTTACTAATTCATGTCATGCATGACCATAATTTTTCACTTTATTCATTATTTTGTTAAGATCATTCCTGCAAAAAATTAATCAAATTTGATTTTATTTGGTTATGTATTTTTGTGAAATATATAGATGGTTTGTTTAACATCTAATTATATGATTTATATATTTCACACAGTTAGATAATCAAACAATCTCGGTTTTGATTGATTTTTTTTAGGGATGTCCTTGACCAGTGCCGTGGCTGAGAATTTAGGGGGCCTGGTTCAAAAAAATTTCCGAGGCCTTTTAATCTATCTTCAACCGTACCGTAATAGCTATTTTTTACTCACAATATACTAATAAAAAAGATAAATTTGCAACTAAAATTATAACAAACTTGAGAACAAATTATTGAATTCATGCAAAGCGTATTACGAACAGAGTATTGATAGCAAAAAACAATATAACAAAACAACAAAGTTAAAACCCCGAAAAATTCAATCAACATATTTTGAACAAGAATTATTTTGATAGATCTTAATCTCAAAGCAAATTAGTATTTAACAAATTTTCATCAAAAGTTTTTTAAAAACCCTAATCTAAATCTAATTGATTCAATCAACGCTAGTTTTGTATATGTATGAAAATTTGAATATTAAATTAACCTTAAAATTTGAAATCAATTAATACCATGTAACTTGGCTGCCGTTGCAGCAAAGAAAAAACAAGCAGAAAAAGAAATGTGATGTGGCAGATTGAATGATCAAGAGTTTAAATAGAATTAAAGTTGTATTTTTCTTAATTAATATTAATTATAAAAAAATTTTAAAAGTAAAAAATATATTGGTGGGCCCCACTTGGAGTGGGGGCCTGGTTCACAAGAGCCACCTGCGCCGTACCAGCGGCGGCCCTGTCCTTGACATGATAAGGAATAAAATGAACGGTTCTGATTATGACACGAATCAACGAGGAAGTCGAAAAATTGAATCAAAGCACCCCGGAACTGCTATATCTATAGCAACCCAAAATTATGCTTAAGCTATATCTAGATGAATCTTATAGGAATGTCGTCTCTATTAGAAATATGATATGCACCGGTAAATTAAATTTCTCGACACCAATAAATAAATAAAGTGTGCCTTGATAAATGGTAAAAGACTCCCATAACAAATTTTCAATGTCCTCTAACCAAAGAAAATGAACAAACTTTCCTTCATATAAATGATAGCTTAAAGCTTAAGCTAATTTACATTGTGAGATTACAACTCAAGTCTGTTGTTCGAAAAGAAGAGAACACAACTTTTTGTATTTTAACGCAGAAGAGAATGGCGCACTAAAAAAACAGAAAAATGACTCGCCAAAACATTTCGGCGCCGTTGGTTTCCAAGCCGTCGATGAGCGCCACGTAGTTGCGAGTAATTGAAAGCGACACCGTAAAGACTAGGGTAGCGGACAAAAGAGCGGATAAGGGCAATACCGGCAATCATACGAATTTGTCCCAAAGGAGAACAAAAAACAATCTGTCTGCAATAGTCACAAGTTTTGTCGCGACGCGGATGAGAGAAAGAAGGGAGTGGGAGGTTCACCTGACCCGATTCTAGGAAAGAGGACAAAAGTGGTCCTGTTTAAACGCCCGAGAACGTAAACACGTGTCCCCCTCTTTTTTGTATGGGCCAAGTGGCACGCGTTGGTGTCACGTAACTGCGAGAGCATGCTGGCACGTGAAGTAGGCCCCCACTGCTCGGATCTAGCGCGCCACATTGCCAGCTGGGCTTTCTCTTCTCTTCTGAAATATGCGCCTGTCGTCTCAGACGCGACAAGGGAAGCTCTCGGCGTTTTACCGTACGCTTTTTTGTTTGAACTCGCGAGATGTTCGATCTTGGAAGGAGTTTATGGGATTGGTTGAACTTTGAACGTTGAATGTTGAACGCCAACGCAAGCTTCACGGTTTCCTTATGAAAGAAGAAGAATGAAAATACTCTAGTTGGTCCAGTCATGTCCCTTGTAATTTTTCAGTTTGCTACATTTTCTTGGTAAATTGTGGCTTAGTTTGATTTTCGACCTAGTTTCAAGTGTCGAGACTTTTTATGTAGTCGTTACAAAATTAGGATGCAAATAACTACTTTTTTGTTCTTCTACAATAAGTGACCTGCTCACATACACATAGCATTTATTGAATTACTCTATACAAGTAGAAACATAAAATTGATAGTTTGAAACTTTGAACTACTTTTTGAAGGTATATTCATATTCATTAGTGCATCAACCTAGTTATAGCTAACCAGTTCATTACGATAAAGTTGGGTTTAATGCAGTCAATTTATAGCAAAGGAGCATAAATTGATTCCAATAATGGAGTTCACAATGACCAATGGCGTTATTATGGTTATCTGGCTGGCTTCCATGAGAATATTAATGTGAAGACGACTAATGGAGTCTAAATCATGAACTTAATTAACCATGACATTTGGTTTTGTACTTTAGGGCATGTTTATTGACTAGCTAGGGGAAATAATAAGAATTGTTGTGAATCATTCAGTTTCATTGATTACCATACGTTTACTAACCCACTTGAAAATCAAAATATAATAGGTCTTGCTTCAATTTTATGGACAAAAATATTACAGAATTCTACAGGGAATGAGAATCAAATACCCAGGACTTGGGTATCCGATTCCCTTTCACAATTCTCATTTCCGAATTTTATTTCCGATTCCCTCTTGTAAGTAAACAATCCGTTCTTGTACTTGACAAGTCCCTTGCGGCCAATCATCTCCTTTCATTAACACTAAGCTAATATTACACAAGACCTATTTAACGTAATATTAGTTTGAACAGTTTTGTCAATTCAAGGCTCATTGCCTGTCCAATAATATCGCACTTTCTTTTCGCTCTCAAAACCCTAGCCGCCTTCCAAAAAAAGCTCCAAAACCGCCGCCGGCCCCTTGGCTTGTCTTGGGGTCGGCCGGCCACCTTTTTTGCGCCAACAACAATTCAAGCTTTTTGGCTTCGGCGTCGGCTGGGCTGGGATCCCTTGTTCAAAGCGTGGTTTTGCTCGAATAAAGGAATTTCAAATGATGGTCGGTTATTTGTATGTTGATTATAGCTCTTAGTCTCGAATAAATTGTTAGCTCGTTTAATTTTCTTTGGTTTGTTGTGATGGATTCCATCGAGTGGCGGCTGGTGTTATTTTCTGCTTTCCGATTGTTTTGATAAGCTTCGGATCTCGACTTTGCCTTGCTTGGCTGGTGTTGCTTCAGGTTTCGGGTTCAGCAGGTTCAGATCTCACCCGATTGAGTGGTCGTTTGTGCAGTGGGTGGGATCTAGTGGCGGCTTGTGCAGTTTCAAGTTTTGGCTCTGCAAAGCTTGGCTGGTTTGTCTGCTGAGCTAGTGGCGGCTTGTGCAGTTGTCAGATTCAGATTTCTTTGATGGGTTTCGGGATTCAGATTCACCATGCTTGGCCGATCCAGTGGCGGTTGGTGGCAGTTTTAATATTCAGATTGCTTGATGTGCTTCGGGTTTCGATTTTACCTGGTTTGGCCGACTTTATTTGGGTGTTTCTCTGTTAGTTTAGTTGTTCAATTGTCATTGTAATAGTTATAGTTAATCGGTCAAGTTGATCTTTTCCGGTTGTGCTGAAGCCTTCTCTAACGAGTTGGTTTGTTTCTGCTGCCTAGTTGCAGTGAAATTATGAGTCATGTTAGGAGTATAAGGCATTCCTTGTCTGATCGATGTCTGAGTTTGTACTCCTTTGTTTGGTTTTGCCAAACGCTTTTATAATATATTTCTGTTGATTAAAAAAAAAAAAATTTATACAAGACCTTGTGCCACGCTTTATATTTTATTGTATAACTAACGTTCTTTAAAATCATACATACTAGTGTAATGTACAACATTTGAACTCTTGACAATAGTTTATGCTGATACTTTTAAATGATTTTTTGATGTATGTTTCACTAAAATCAATAATTTTTGGGAAGACCATTTATATTTATAAAGGAAAATCAGGGATGCACTTAAGGCTAAGTAAACTCGTAATTAAACTTATGTTTTTCAAATTTACTGCTATATAATAAAAAGAATAAGCTTACTTCAACTTAATTAATAAGAGTAAATTTGTAAAAATAAAATTTAAAATAGAAAATTCAATATAATGAAAAATAAAAATACAAATCGGAAAAGTAAATTGACACCCGTATGAGTGAATGCTAAAAGGATAGTACTGCATAAACTACATATTAACTATCGATCAAATTGTATACATCACGTGACAATACAGTCTATCATATATAAGTATATTTACCTAAGTTTCTATTTTAATGTGTTAAAGCGCGTGGTTTGCATTGCATTGCATTGCATTGAACAATATTAAAACTGAGCAATCTGATTGCTACATATGCATTTCAATTAACAACCCGATATCACTCAATGCTACAATAATTAATCATTTTTTGTCCTTAATTAATTGAGATTACCTCGAAGGAGACGTACCACTTTGGCGACTTTGCACCAATAATATCGTGGTTAATCGTTTTGGTGATGACGTCTTTGTCTAAATTATGCGATGTTTCGACGTATAATAGAATAAATAGTATTATAATCCTTCATTACTCTACACCAATAATGATGACCTCCAACAGTTCTTTATTCAAACAAACAATCTGATTATGTAACCAAGTCATATTATATGAAGACTCACATTGAGCTGTCCCTATCCAATGCATAATAGCCAATTTCTTGGATTAATTAAAGATCACTTAGCAATAAGCCAATCAAAAATTAATTGAGGCATCTTAAGCCACTTGCCCTAACCTTTTTTGGTGGAAGAAAAGTAAGTGCGATTTCATAAAAAAGTACTTTTGTTGAAGTACTTGTGCTGTGCTTTTGCCTTTGTTCCGCATCTTTAGAAAAGCCTAACCCATAAGTACCTTGTTGCTTTTTGATTTTTTTGCTCCAACTTTTGTTGTGTTGTGTAGCAACTCTATCTATCTAAAATATGTAGCTCACTTGCACATCCGTGATTTGATTGAAAAGTTGTACAAGCAACGATTACAAACTAGCACGCTTTTGACTTTTGTGTAACATAGAAAGAAATGCGAGTACAAGATGTCGTTCAATTGCTAACATGACATCTGATACATGACTTTGATTTATATATGTTAAACCTAGATATAACGAGTTAAATATACCATAATCACATACGAGGGAAGCAATTGGGGCATTAGTTAATGAACTATCGTACTTAATCAGACATATCTTATTAAGTTTGTTTTTGCGAAGAAGTGTTGAAAAGCCACCTAGCTCCTCGATGTGGAAAGCCATTAATTAGGGACAACATTATTGGTAAGTGGGGCATTGGATTACCTGATTGGGAGGACTAAAATGGCATCAAAATTGGATCTGGGAAAACCTTATATTTCTAAAACAGTTTATCCTTTCAACAGTTAAAAGGCATTACTTCAACTTTGAGGTCTAAAGTTCCATTCCACTTCTAGTGCCTATATATATAATCATCGTCTAACGCAACTCCAATTATCACTTCACTTGTGAGAAAGTGATAGTGTATTTTTTATGGCTTTATTTGATGGCTCATTGTGGGATCACGATTGCATATTTCATATATTGAGTTCAAGTTAGTTCTTGTGAATATTAGCTATCATAACACACGAAAATATTATTCAATTTGGACAGACGATTTTTAAGGGCATGTTTACTTTAAAAGAAATGGAATTGACGGAATATGAATGATTTCAATTCATTCTTTTCCATAATAGTTTACTCAAATACCTATGAATCAAAATTTCGCGGGCTTTACTCCAATTTAGGAACAAAAATCCACCAAGGAATATAAATCTGATACCCAAAGAGACCTTGGGACCCGATTCGTATTTCCAATTCTCATTATTGATTCATGTTCCCCGATTCCCTCTTGTAAATAAGCATGCCCTAAGAGTGCAGCGAGTTATTGGACATTGATCCCACATAAGTCTATGTCTATAAAAGGTGTGGAGGGAGAGGGGTGAGATAGGGCTTATAGCATTTATAGGGTGTCATTCTCAATATAAAGTTTGATGGGTGAGTTGTGGGCCTTTGGATTGATACATTAATGCTATTAATGCATTATTAGCTAGCTTGCCAATGGGTAAGTCTTGAATGATGACAATTCTTGAAGCTGCTAGGCGAGTGATTTCATTTTCTGAAGTGGGGTTGTAACTTGCAACTTTGAAGCTCCTCGACCCATTGAGTGTTACGTTTTTTTGGCAATTGAAATGACCCCAATATCATTGAGAGAGTACTCATTTTTAATAAAGTTTTTAGAAAGATGGAACCTTACTTTTGCAAATTGAACTAAAATGACATTTTGGAGTTGAAAGGACCAAAACACCTCATTTACGCTAAGATTGGTAGGATAATCAAGATAAGTGATGAGATGATGACGATTGAGGAATCAAGATAGTTGCAATAATTGTCGAGCCCAGCTAGTCGTGGAAGTTACACTGTCGAGATGGTCATACTCTTCACCTTTGTGATTTTTAACAAAGGGATAGTTCAGATTCTATATCTTTTTCAAGTTGAGAAAGACAACAATAAAGTAACGAATCCTTCCGCCTTTATCCCCTCCTCCAGTTTAACCATCAAAAACAAATCTTTTGGTTCATTCGACCGTGACGCCTAGACAAAGCACATTGCGCCAACGGTATGCATAAATTTGCACATCGAAATAGCAGCTGTGATTTACTCCCCAAGCTAGGCAACAACAACATTGCGTCTCTGAATTAAGAGTCGTATAGCTGCTGCACCTAATTGCAGGCCGTCGGCTACTGCTTCAGTGACATGATAGGCTCAATCAGGAACGAGATAGAAAGTGAGTTAAATTTGTACTCCTTGCGCATGCTTTATGTGAAAGAGATTACAAGACGCCACTAGTAAAAATGTTGGCAAAGGTAACCAATATTGGTTACTAATTTGTTACCAATTGGTAACCAATAAAAGAATGGTTATTAATACCACTAATAATTACACTAATAGTAACCAATATTGGTTACTAATACCCTTTAGTAACCAAAACGAAGGGGTTACTAAAACCCTTTAGTAACCCCTCTCTAGGTTACCAACACCTTTTTTGTTACCACCAACACCTTATTGGTTACTAAAGGGTGTTAGTAACCAACAAAAAAAAATATTGGTTACTAAAGGAGGCAATAGTCACCAATATTGGTTACTAATGGCAATAGTAACCCCTCTATTAGTTACCAACAATTGGTTACTAATTGGTTACCTTTGCCAACATTTTTACTAGTGCGCATAGATTGAGGTTGCATATGCAATTTTCATTTGTATGGTCTAGACTTTAGATTCTTCTGTTAATCACACAAGTGAAAAATAGTTCGATCCTTGCATTGTACTCTGGTTATTGTGTAAAAGTTCCTTTTATTATTTTAAAATTACTTACACGGTATAGAGTACAACTGATGCTAGCACAACTCCAATCACATTAAAATCAAACCCACGAAGGTTTCAAGCAAAGACAACCATTGGTAGCCACAGACGACTGAATCAACTTTTGTTATAAGAACACCACCATGTAAAACCAGGAAGCGCTCGGTCCACACTCTTATCGTGATCATTTGAGAGTATCACACACTGAAACATTTACAGCTTGGCACAAAGTAAAATCTCATCAACATGACCAGAAATAACCATTTTTTATAAGTTGATCATAACGATCTTTCTTTCTATTTGGTTCCCCTGTTCAAATAATTCTAACACAAAAAAGAATCAGTGAAACTTGCAGATTTTCTTGAATGACAAAAGGCATGCGAAGAGTTACGGAAAACACAACTTGGAGATTTCGAGTTATAGATTAAATAAACTGGGCCACATTCAAGGATATCCAATGGGCTCCAGACCAATGTGGGCTCTAATGGTCTTTCCTGGTTTTGTGAAATTTGAAACGCGTTGAAAAAACACATTAAAACTAGGTTCACAAGGCAGAAAAGAAAGCCCAATGGATCAGTGCATAATTCAGTGACGAAGACAATGGCCCGAAGTCTGACGCAATGGCCTATTCCCCTGGCCCATACGCAACGAACAAGAAAGCCCATCACTTACAAAGACATAATTACCCTCAACTCAAACATCTGCAAAGCCCTAAATATGAGGGCCAAATTGGCCATTTCCGACATCAATACCTGCAAAACCCTAGCATATATTCACAGTCCATTTTCATCTCTCAATCCCCCGCCTCTGTAAACCAAAAAACCTAACATCCCTATTCTTCTTCCCTCTCTCCTTCACCACCGCCGCCGCCAACAATGCCGCCGAAATTCGATCCGTCGCAGGTCGTCGATGTGTACGTCCGCGTCACCGGCGGAGAGGTCGGCGCCGCCAGTTCCCTCGCCCCGAAGATCGGTCCCCTGGGTCTGTCCCCGAAGAAGATCGGAGAAGACATCGCCAAGGAGACCGCCAAGGACTGGAAGGGCCTCCGCGTCACCGTCAAGCTCACCGTCCAGAACCGGCAGGCCAAGGTCTCCGTCGTGCCGTCCGCGGCGGCGCTGGTCATCAAGGCCCTCAAGGAGCCCGAGCGGGACCGCAAGAAGGTCAAGAACATCAAGCACTCGGGCAACATCTCGCTCGATGACGTCATCGAGATCGCCAAGATCATGAGGAACAGGTCGATGGCGAAGGAGCTCGCCGGCACGGTGAAGGAGATCCTCGGCACGTGCGTCTCCGTCGGTTGCACGGTCGACGGCAAGGACCCGAAAGATTTGCAAGATGAGATCGCCGACGGCGACCATGACATCCCGCTCGATTGAGCCTTGGTGGGAGTGAGAGGTCTTTTCCTTTTTTAACCTTTTTGGGTTGGATTTAATTTTTGCTTTTTTAAGTGTATGCCATTTTGGATAATTCGGAGATTAATTTTGAGCATGGTATTCAGAATTGTTAATTACTGGTTTCTTGATGAATTAGATGAGTTGGTGGATATTAGTGACTGCATTTTAGCACATTCGTATCTTGATTCTGCTTTCATTTGTTGTTGTTTGATTTTAATGTTGATTTTCATATGAATGCTTGCGAGTTTACGCAATTTCGGATGTGGGTATCTCATGGAATTATGTCAGGATTTGTGGTTTTGCGTAAATTGAAGCATGTGTTCTCTAGAGAACGGTCTTAGATGTTTATACTAGCGCGGCCTAGGGATTTGCAATGAAATGGGAATTGACAGTTGAGACTTGAACTTAGAAAATGGGATAGAGTGCATCACTATGCGTGGTTTGATTTATCATACTGGTTTCCAAGTTGTTGACAAATGGTTTTCGTTGGTCGGTGAAACCTTTGTCAAAGATCAATAATCTGGCTCTATCTTCTGGTTGCACGGTCTTTCTGTTCCACGAACCACCACTTAAGTTTATCCTTCTCTTGAATCTAACCTTGTATGAATCTCATCTGTCTGTGTTGCAATCTTCAAATTTGTGAGTTATCAAGGGTAACGTGTTTGCTGATGTTGGTCCCGTATGTTTCATTTTGTATTGTGTTTGGTGCATTAGATATTCATGCAGCTTCTTGGCATGTTGCTACTAAAATCCATCTAGTAGGTGATTTCCCTTATCTTTTTTTCTTTTTATTCGTTTGTTGAGATAAAAGGGTTTGGGTTTTCTTTACAATTGCGTTTACAACTTTATGAGTAGTGGTATGATAAATCAAATTGGATTTGGATTTTGGTTTAGTTAATGAATCCAGTTGTGATGTTTAAGCAAAAATGGCCTTGTAGTAGTGTCAAAAATGGCCAGTAGTGTGTTTGACAATTTGGTTTGTGAGTTTAGAATACAGTGTACATGATCAAAGCATCTGAATGCTAGTCTCCAAGTCATGGTTGAGATTTTGCCTTTGTATCATCCTCTGGATTGTAGTGTAAACATCGGATTTTGTAGATTTCATCACCTCTTCCTCACAAGACTGTAATCCGGATTTAGGTTATAATCTTCGCTAGTGTTGAACAAAGGCTCCTTGGTTATTTTACAGTTGCTTATGACAAGGATACCTTCATTATCCTTTAGGTTGGTTAATTTTTCAGTTGCTGGTTTTTATAGTTTATATTCTGGTAATGTTGTAGCCTAAATGGAATGATCATGTATACCCCTCTAGAAAGTCTTACTAAAACCCCTTCTGGAAAGTCAATAACGACTAAATTTCTAATGCAGATTTTGCGCGCAAATGTGATCTATTTTATGGTCATGTGCCCCATTTGTGTATTTTTACTCCTTCCTACCGGCACAATAGGAAGTCGAAAAGGGATCTAGAATCTTAATTAGACAGCTGTTGCTAAATTAGCTACTTAGCTTTGCCCTATAGTTGGGTTTTTGCTTAATTTAGCGCATAACAGCAGACCGAAAGCAAATCTATATAAACCCTATCAACCTAATCAAATCAAATCAACCCAATTCTCAAAGAGAGGCAGACGATTTAAACCCTATCCATCCTCCTCTCTCTTTGGCAATCGAAATACTGAAGGAGAAAGAGAGGCAGACGATTCAAATCTTCCCAACATTACCATATGGGCAGTCCCCCCGCTGATCTGCTTGAGCTAAGATGTTCAGTCAGAAGTTCATAATGCCGATCGAGCTCGTGCAGGTCAAGAAGCCTTGGCTTGAGGTTGCACCGTCCCTTCTTCATCTCCCATGGAAGGGTTCCACCTCTCCTAAACTGGAGACGATAGAAGAGGAGCGACCGGAAGAGAAGAATGATGATGATGATGATGATGATGATGATTAGTGTTCTTGTTTTTGGTTTGCGCAGTCTTCCTTCTCTTTTGAATGCTCAGGGAGAAGGGAGCTGCAGGTTACCATTGGCGTCCTCATTGTTATTTGAGTGGGAGATGAGAAATATCATATAGTACGGCTCGCATTTGCGTGCTAGTATTTGGAAATGAATACGTAAGTTGTTATTTACATTTGTGAACATGCCTATACGTAAATGTAAATGTGAATAAACACGCCTAGCTTAATAATTACCCTATCCATCCTTCCTCCTCTCTCTTTGCCTTTTTTTTTTGTGTTAAGATGCATAAAGGGCTTGACAGGACAAATTTCTTAAACCAGGCCTTTCTTGCAATAGTGCATTTTGATTGTTATGGCCCAAAATAATTTCTGACTTTTTCGGTTAATCGCAAATTTTGGTATGGATTGGACCCGTACTGGCAAAGCCCTCAGGTATTGAGATTTGTTTTTAGAAAAATGAAAGCCCACGACCATGGTAGAAAAATGAAGGACAGACCATCATCAAATAATTGATGAACCGACATTATGAACCGGGGTTGAATACGGTTTGGATCAGCCCCAACTCTATACATTATTTTTGTTCATGTCGAATTGAACTATCTTCAAATTATAATTGATTTTATTGTAAGTTCTAATGTAAATCGATTCAATCCAAACAACGAAACTCGTACTCTGCTATGTAGTCTAAGGTCAACATATTTTTGGGACGAATATTTGTAGGGTCCCCATCAACCATCAAGCAATCACATCAATTTACATAAGCTAAATTATAGACTAAAAAAAATTGAAAGAGGCACCGACCAATGAGAAGAAGTCACTCTCAGCCACACAAAGCCAAAGAAAACACACAATTTTCTTCTGATTTGCATCACATAGCCTTCAAGTTTATGACAAGTGGTGCATGTTTAGCCATACACAAGAATTCAAAGAAAAAGCACACAGATTGAATACTGAAAAATGGAAATAAAATGCGGATGGAGGATTGGGATAGGGGAATGTTATGTTTATTGAAAAAGAACAATAAAAGAGTAGGAGATGCATTAGAGTGGGGCGGCAGTGGTTGTCAATTCATGGATATGTGGTTTCTGGTTTTATAATAGAGGTATATTGAGAGTGCTGTCATGAGCTTTGTATTTTTGTGCAATGTTTGGATCATGAATTAATTTTATTTTGTGGTGTAACCTGTAAGCCAACCTTGGTGTACTTTGGTGTACATGCAGAAAAGATAAGTGAATTTAGTAGTGGTATTATTTAATTATTTAGTCTTTTTAATAAGAAAAATAGCATAAGCAATCATAAAATTAATGATACAAAGTAAGAGTACTCAGTGTTATCTGTAATCGAAAGTCCAATTCGACCTAGATCCTTCCTTTGAATACTATACCAAGGGGATGCAAGTACAAAAATTTATGATTGTACCAGAGTAAAGAAGATTACATATGGCCAAAGCATACATAAGGCCGTTGAAGCTCGCATATTTTGCAGAGAAACACAATGGCGCATCTAAATCTCAGGTTCATTGAGCTTGAAACCTGATTGCTCTGAATTTTTAAGGCTCTAGTCATTCCAATTCTAATTATAAACCCAACATATATATGTTTTTTGCCTTTGGGTTATGTAATTGAATTTACTAGGATATTCCAAGAGCAATCTAATTATTGCGATGACTCGTCCACAACCACCATATGCTTCAAAACTGATTTCAGGCCATATCCAGATAAGTTCTTCTGGCAAAACCATCATCAGCCAACATTATGACGATGCATGAAGGGATAAAATATTCATAACAAATAAATAAAATCTTTAGGGATAATGATCTTAATCCTTTTAGATTATTGAATTAATCATCCTAATGATAGGTTAATAGTTTATACTATTTTGTAGGTGAGAAGTGAGAATTTCGCCACTCTTTCAGGTTCTATCAACGTAGGGCTGCTTTTTCTTTATTTTGATGATGATCATGTCCATTCCCTAAGCAAACCATCTTTAGAGTCAATCATAAGTGCCCTGTATATGTCCTCAAGAATCACTATGCGCTTGCAGGTCATGACTTAGCAAAGTAACAAAGCTATATTTTTGGGTGTCGGATTAGACATTTTTTTGGGTCTAAATGACCGTTTTGACACATAATTTTACCAACTACATGTGCCATTTTCCATTGAGCTACACTTTACTATAGTGCCAACTACCACGTCTATTTTTGGTTCTAGGGTGATCTCCTAGCTCATAAAGTGGGCATCTCTGCATTGTTAACACAAAGGTGGGAAAATTAAAGTATAACCCTTTACCTTTTATTATGAAAGAAAACAAAACCTTTAACCTTTTAGTAGCCGTTGGAGGACAGGGAGGGGCCCATGCAAGCGAAATGAAGCTAATATGGATTATGGGCGGCATAAAATAAACTTAATCATGTTAATCATCATGCATCATTACTTAAAAACTCACATAAAAATTACAAATTCCATTTCCTTCCACTAATTATTGTGTTGCATACACTCACTCTACGTGCCCCATAAATACCCCTTCACACTCACTACAGGTCTCACAACACACAAAACACAAAAGCCCCATTTCAAAAGCACTTTTCTTACAAGCCAAAATCACATAATTCAGCCATGGCAAAGGATGTAGAGGGAGCTGAGCATGGAGAGTTTGCAGCAAAGGACTACCATGACCCTCCTCCAACCCCCTTGTTTGATGCTGAGGAGCTCACCAAGTGGTCTTTTTACAGAGCCGTAATTGCTGAGTTCATTGCCACCCTCCTCTTCCTCTACATCACGGTCTTGACCGTGATCGGGTACAAATCCCAGAGCTCCACTGACCAGTGCGGCGGTGTTGGCATTCTCGGTATTGCTTGGGCCTTCGGTGGCATGATCTTCGTTCTTGTTTACTGCACCGCCGGTATCTCTGGTACGTCTAACTTTTTAACAACACTTGACAGAATTGAGAAAAACGCTATTCATATAGTCTCGAAATTAGACCAAAGTACTTTTGACAATTTACAATGTGTTCGAAGTTTTTTATTTATTTTTATTTTTTTATCAGAAGCACTTGTAAACAGACCCGAACGTAGCATAAGAATATGAAGGAAATTAAAAAGATTGAGTATTGTGTTGTGTTGCAATTGCAGGAGGACACATCAACCCAGCTGTGACCTTTGGGCTGTTCTTGGCCCGCAAGGTTTCACTGATCAGGGCGGTGCTGTACATCGTAGCACAGTGTTTGGGCGCAATCTGCGGTGTTGGGCTGGTGAAGGCCTTCCAAAAGACGTTGTTCAATACGCACGGCGGCGGAGCCAACTCGTTGGCTGATGGCTACAACAAGGGCACCGGTTTGGGGGCCGAGATCATCGGCACCTTCGTCCTTGTCTACACAGTCTTCTCCGCCACTGACCCTAAGAGAAATGCCAGAGACTCCCATGTCCCTGTAAGCACTTTCTTCATTAAGTAATTAACTGTCGTTCATGAGATTTAACTTTTAACAAATAATTGGGTAGAGTGCTTAATGTTTTTTTGTTTTTTGTTTTTTGCTTGTTGAATAAAGGTCTTGGCACCACTTCCAATTGGATTTGCTGTTTTCATTGTTCACTTGGCCACCATTCCAATCACTGGGACTGGTATCAACCCCGCTAGAAGTTTTGGAGCTGCTGTGATCTACAACAAGGAGAAAATTTGGGATGACCAAGTATGTTTTCTTTCCTTTTCCTTGTTTTCTTTTCAACTGAGCAGTAAATGAATGGTTTGGATATGTTCTATTGCCGGACTATGCATTTGTGATCAGAATATATCATGTATGGTCTGGACATATAATTCCGGATAAAGAATGTTGTTACTCTACCCTTTGATGGATTTTAACCAGTTCACCTTGACTTATATTTCAGTGGATCTTCTGGCTTGGACCATTCATTGGAGCTGCCATTGCTGCCTTCTACCACCAATTTGTGCTCAGAGCAGGAGCCATCAAGGCCCTAGGATCTTTCAGGAGCAATGCTTAAATAATTTATTATCAAGCTTAAATCAGTTTCCCCATGGTTTTTCAAAGAAGGAGAATGTCTTTTCTACAAGAATAACAAAATCGAAGAGTGCAAATTTGGAAGGCCAATGGAATTGTAGATAAAAGGGTGTTATTTTGTATCCCTTTCTTCTTTGCTACTTTGCTTAATTTTCATGTTTGTGTTACTTCCATTTCTTCTGTGTATCCTTTATATTTAGTTTTACTATTTTCTCTTGTTATTACTTTCCAAATGGTGTATGTATGTGTTGATGTCAGAGAAAGCTAATGGAATATGGGTTGTGTTGTCTGGTCTCAAATTTTAGCTTTCTAAATACAATGGTTCACATCATGGTTGTTGTATACAAATTAGTTTGATTGATAACCCACAATATCATTGTTAGATTAGGGTAAGTTAATTAATGAAATTAGGTGAAGCTGTGTGGAGGTTTATGATTAAAGTAAGAGTTTCCCGAAGTTGCGGTCGAAATGGAGTTGATTAAGACATTGATAGGTGCACCTTAACCAAACTTTTGTTATATATAGGATTAATGAACTTTCGTTTCAGTTTGATCTTTATTGTACAACGTATTCCACTCTACTCTTGCTCTAAAGTTTACTGAAAGAGTTTGCATTTTCTTCACAATTGGTCATTGCAGTTGAAATCAAATTAGGGAATTAGGCTAGGAACTATAAGAATGGAATGAAGCTTGAATTAGATCAAACTTCATTTCTTGCTTGCTATATAATTATGTCCTTTCTTATCCTTTCAAATATTAAAATGGTGATTAGGAAATAGTTTACTTTGTAGTGCAGTAGTTTAATTGGTGTTGATAAACATGTACAATGAAGAAGAATTGATGTTTTTCTGTGGTGGTGGTGGTCCTGGAAGTGAGATGGATGATGCAATTTGATTGCATTATCTTTTGTAGTGGTTACCAGTAGGCAAAAGCGACAACACATAAAAATGCCAGGTCAATGGAGCTGGTTTTGCCTAGCTTTATAAAAGGTAGGCATTTCATGGAATATTATCAGTTTTCTAGTGATTTTTCAATCTTATCTCGTCCATAATGTTATGGGTTTGTGGGTCGTTTTCTAGGAATAATAAGTAGGTGTTCTTTAAACTGCTCAATGATGCACATGTGCTGGCCTAATTCATGGACTTTTGGTTGGAATTGCGCATGTGATGTTGAGAGATGCTTGGTTACTCTTATCACTCTATCTTCGAAAGTTTAGGTTAGCAAATAATAATGCTATGATCATAAGCGCCGATTTCAAATTGATTTTGTAATAAACACTTCTGAGATCATAAGAGCTTCTAATAATGTTGCTCTGTTGAGGTCTATTCGTTCTTAAGTACAAGAACTTCAGTTCATAAATGTTTAATCTTCATATTCAAAACCACGCTGATTGTATTTTGTAACATGAGTATGATGAATGCACCAGATTCACAAAGAAAGAGAACCCAGAAAGCAATAGTTTCTTTCAATGGCATGCTAGGAGTACCTTCTCAAAACAGAAGTTGGTAAACTATCTTATCATTTTATGCACTATGGGTCATGAAAAAGAAAACCCAGAAAGCAATTACGAAATAATCTTTTTGTCCTGGTAGGTAAACAGTGACAAGATCATAAATATTTGTTTACATTGTTTGCACTTAGCTGTGAAACTTGATATATATATATATATAATGCATTCATTTTCGGTTTTAAAAGTTGAGGCTCACAACATCTCCTAGTTTTATTTTTTGTCAGCTATTATATATTTGGTTGCTTTTCCATTTTGGTGTTTGTGGAAGGATTTGGAAACTTCAGCTAGTACAGTGCTGGCGTGATTTATATATGTGCTGATCCAAATTCCAGCTTTAGCTAGCTAGTAGTTAAGATGATTTTGTAACACAGTAGGTACTGCAAGTTTTCCACTAAATAGATTCCTTCACCAGACAAAAAATCATTTTGTTCATGTACATGTATCTGAAAAGAGGGTTATGTATAGATTAGGGGGTACGCACAACCTGATTTGGTTCGATTTGGGTCCAAATTAAAACATCAAATAAATGTAACATCATGGTCCATATTGGTTCGATCTAGGCTTCAGTCAAACTACAGCATAACCAAACCAAACAATCCGCTTGCAGGATGACAACACAATAGTAATGGCACTAGGAAGAAAACGTCTAGCATCAAAACAATAGTAAGAAGTATGGCCGATTTGTTTTGGATTAAGCGGTTTTCAAACAGGTGAAACAAGTTAAATCGATTTAATTTAGTCGATATGCGCAATTCAAACGACCGTTTGTGCTCGTGATGGATGAGATAAATGCAGAAGTTCGAATGTGATCTCTAGCCCCATGATGCATTGTTGGATTTCAAATGGTTGGAACTTGGAACTGGAAATTTGGGCTTGTAAGTTGTAATGAACACCCACTTGGTCCACACATTTAAGTTGCTTTCCAGAGCCAAGGCACACATCCTGCATACTGCGTACTCCCAAAGTCACGCAGCACTAAATATGTGAAAAGTTTGGAAGGGTGCAAATTAATGACACTGAACATGGGGAGCTGAACTAGCTGAAACATGTGAAACTCGAAGACATTGAACACTTGTGATTTGGTAGGTGCATTCCTAAGACATGTGAAACCCAGAAGACCCCATTAGGACAAGCAAGTATCTTGTGCATGCCTTAAGTGAATCTCAGTGTCCATGAGAGATGTATGTGTTTTATAACCACCAGAAGGTGGCATAAATGCAGGATTTTCTTTCAGTTCTTCTTCGAAGAACCTTATGGCTGAAGGAAATCGAAATCGGGAATTCATGTGGATAAGTAAATACTCTTATGCGTATTTCTTTTTGCTTTTTCACTCAGAATCATGATTCTGGTATTTTTTAAGTTTGGCATGCGTTTGCCCATTTGCAATAATGTCCAAGGCCGGTGCAAGCCTACCCATTATGATCGCACACATCATGAACAATTTATGTGAAATGGGTGAATGTTGCCTTTGCTGGCCCTCCAAGCGAAGCGAAGAAACCTCCAATAGCCTCCCATTACTTGCTCTTTTTACACACCAACAATTTACTAAAATACTTTTTTGGTTCACTGCCAACATCAAATTAGAACACCTCAAAAAGCAACTTCCATGCTTGTTTGCCATGCATAGTACTCGAAGTCTATTCTAACACAACTTGAAATGATTTCCTAAAAAAGATTAGAGAGAAATTGGTTATTCATGTAGAAATATGTATCCAAAGTTTTGATTTTCACCATGGATCATTGGTTGGTCTCCTTATCCCGCTTTAGATTTTTATACCATTAATGTTTCTTGCCTTGTCTGTGTTTGTGAGTGATTTTAGAAGTTTCCATAAAATCAGTAATTTTATGAATTTGTATATGGAAAATGATTATATGAAGTTCTCTACGAGATTGATTCTGACCATCTCAAAATCAATCTCAATCTCAATATTTGAGGACGAAGTAGAGAGCCGAAACCCGTTAGGTTGCATGGCAAAACCAATCAATTAAGAACAAAATTCAAGAAGATGATTAATGATTTTTATAGTCCCCACTTACATCTGTGTAGTTAAGGCACTCAAGTAAGTAAACATGATTAATAGAATCTACTTATGTAGTTGACACTTGACATAACTTGTGAACAAACTTAAATGACAATACCATTTCACAAGTTTCCAAACCAAATGGGCAGTGACTAGGAGAAAGCAGATCCCAAAGCCTCATCAAAGACTGGCATGCAACTTCACAATCAAGACCATGATTCACAGAAAATGCAACAAAATTGACCTTTCAAAAGGGTATTTGTGGGAGTCAGGCCCTATTATTAAGGTTGGAATAGCCATCACCATCATTTTGTTCCCTGCTGACCTCTTTTTCATCACCAAAATTCTAGTCCAAGCAACAGCCACTCCCTACAACCTTTATAAAACCCAAACTAAACCACCCAAAAGGTTCAGAAGCAAACCAAACAACTACTACACTAGCTTCAAGCCTTTACGACACTCAAAACAAAAGGCAAGCCGCAAATGGCTTCCAGGGTTTCTTATTTCCTCTTGTTCTCTTCTCTGAATCTGCTGTCCATTACTGCTGAAGAAAGAGCCCCCCATGGTCTGGCCAGACAAAACCCGACGGCATTTTCTCCCTCGACATATGATTTTTTCCACCCAACCACTCAAAACCCCATTGCTAACCCACCATTGCCCATGGCAGCTCAAGTGCAATCAACTGAAGCACATCAGAGCAAGTTCTCTACATCCCCCAATGGACAGACTGGATTGCGGGTTGGCGGAATTGCTGGCATTGTTTTTGGTTTGGCATTTGTAGCCTTTCTGGCCATGGGTGCTTACTATGTGCTTGTCACACGCAGAGAAAATATGAGGAAAGCCGACACTGTTCAACCTGATGTATGAAGGTTTCATAGCTTTACCAAGCTCTCTACCCCTCTTTGATTCCTCTCTGATATGTCTTTCATTGTGTACTAAAACCAGACTACGTAGTGTGTATTTAGTGATCAGTTGCATCGCACTTACGAGTAAACTACACTATTAATGGTATTCGTTAATGGTAATAAACTTGTTCATACTTCAGCATACAAGCAACCAATAACCAAATAATTAACAATGAAATCATCATCGTGGGAAATCAGCAACAGAAACAAAGGTCTGGTTAACAAGTCTGACGAACAAAAAGGTCTTTTAAAGTTGTCCTACAATTGAATACAGCGCGTCATCGAGATCCTAGTGTGTAGATAGAACTGCTAGAATCCTCCTTTTCAAAAGAATGATAAGACATTCCTAAACTAAACCAAAATTGTCAGTGTCACAGACAGCATAAAGCAAAGTCAGAGTCAGTATCGAGTTGAGGTATTTGTAGCAATAACCATAAAGTTAGCTATATGTTCAGTAATGGAGTAACTTCCAATTGTCGCAATTGAAGAATAATATTAGATGTAGGTTGTTTGACAATCTGAGCCAGGACCATTCCGATCCGAATATTTGTTATACCTTTGGTACCTATCGAGTTTCCCAAGGTTATGTATTATGAAGAATAAGACAAGTATCTTCACTGGATCTAAAGCTGAGATATACGTTTTGAGCAAAATATTATGCCTTAGAAATCATGGCCAAAGTGCATTGCCTTCTGATTGCTAAACACAAAAGGATACAAATGAAGGGAAAGTTTAGTTTAGCATGTATTAATGTCATGAGGATAGACTTCCATACATTGCAGTGCAGTTATTCAAATGTATCTACCATCCAGATTGGCTAAGAGACTCAATCAGAGGTCGAAATGTCTGGTCCACGGATTTGTTCCAATGGTGGGCAAACTCTGCACGAGCTTTTCTTCCAAATATGGGTTCACTAATCTGCAGAATTTTAAAAGATGAACCTATTAGAGACTAGAGTTCAAGTACTGCAAGCTAGTAACCTAATAATTCACTGAACATTCACTCTACGTTATACAAGCTTTTCGGTAACTTCAGTAAAATTCTCTGTTCTTTGCTACACACTATGGTGAAACTTTGAATAGAGAAGATCCAAGAAACAAGCCAAATAGGATAAGTACATGTACATGAATTATGAGCAAATCTCCAAAATTCTCAACCTCAGTTGGAAGGTTCTTGTTCTAAATGTATTGCCCAACCAATGAAGGTTGCAAATTGGTATACATAATGACTTCCTCCTATAATCTGCAACTTCGATGACCTAATCTTCACGAAAAATAACTTGGAAGGTGTACAGGGTGGTAAAATACTTCTGCTACATAAGCAGTACCTAACCGGACCATATACAAAAGGCAGTACCTAAGCAGACCAAATACAAAAGACAGTACCCAAGCAGACCATATGCCAAGGCAGTACCTAAGAAGATCAAGAAAAAGGCACCAACTCCAACCACAGAAGAAGAAGTACTACCAAACCATCTGAGAAAAATACTACAAATTGATTTTCTTCTCCCCACTTGAAAAGTTGAAGACCTCACTTGAAAAGTCGTTGTTCTATATATATTGCCCATCCCAAAAAAAATCTCTCAAACTCGTTCACTTTCTTTACTCTTCAACTTTCGTGAACTAAGCGCTTTGTTGTTCACTATTATAATTATGAGTAGGGTGAGTCTGTGTCGTCATTGTTCGATTATCAAATGTCTTAAGAGGAGTGAAGGTCCCAACCAAGCGGCCATCCCACACCCAAATTTGTGATAAATTAATGTACACAAGTGCTTCCAGCCCATGCCTCAGCCATTCTACTCCTCCAACTTTCCTTTGGGATTAAAGCTGAATTGAATTAGACTGTACACATTGACCTACAAACCTAAAATGAAGTTTGCATTGAGCTATGAACATAAAATGAAGTATACACACCGATATGGAGAAGTTCCAGTAAGGATAAATAAAACCAACAGAATAACTAGTCCAATCAAAAGAGTGTAAAGATACATTCCCTGGTTTCTATCCATTTCGTACTCTTACGAACTTTCGTACACCGCTACCACCAAGGATGTAGTTCTGCATTGTTATCCCACCCAATGTAAAAAGAAAAATGCAGTGCTGTCAGAAAAACCGCGATCATCGATCTTACAAGAAAGATGTAAAAAGAAAACCTCTTTCGAATTTACTATCCCGTTATACTGATTAAACATTCCTTGACCTCACTACTCATATAACCTAATTATCTGGATACTATGGCCAACTGGGTTGCAATTATTGGTCCCAAACCATCTCAATACTTGTTTAAAGCAAATCGAAAAACGAAAAACTACAGAAATGCAACAAGATTAAGACTTGAAGCCTAAATCTAGGGTTTCAGAAATCGAAGAACCAAAAAACAGAGTTTGGAGATTACATGAGAAGCAACAGATTGAGATTTGGTTCCAGAAATGGAGGTGTAGATGCATCTTCGCTGCTCAAAAACGACGACCCCCGTCAACATAGCTCCCAGCGCCGCGCCTAGCAAACGCTCCTGTGCCCATTATCAAATTGGGATTGTTAATCCAAAAAACATTGAATCAATTGAAACTTTTGTGCAGGGAAATTTGGTAATTACCTGGGCGAGAACGCTGATCATGCCGTACGTGAATTTTTTTGCTTGAAAATTTTCTCTGCAAAAGCGAGAAACCTGGGTTTTCTTCACTTGATCTCGATGGACGAAAGGGGACCGGACCCGGGCTGGGTTTGGATCCACTCTTAAAGTTAGGCCCAAGATGATATAAGCCATTTTAAAGGGCCCAAGTCCATTGTGTTACCTTCTATTTCCTCGAACCAAAAGCAAAGGGGGCAGAATAGGGAATTTACGTAATATAGCCACTGGGGAAAGGCTTGTAGCGCACGCTCATGCACTTGCTTCTGCTGAATGGGATTAGATCCAACCGAGCCCTAAGCGCCCCACTAGGGCATGTGTGCCACTCACAAACAAGAGAAGCAATCCAACCCCTCCACCCTCCAAGAAAAGAGCTAGAAAAGAAGCACAACCCCAGAAAAAAAAAAGGGCAAAATTGTTGTTGATGATCAAAGTTACTCTTGCTTAACGAGTAGCTCTATGGTCTGTGATGATCAGGAACCACACTCATCGGAGTTGGATAATTATTCCATGGATAACCCTATCATGGCCATTGAAACTAGTTCTGATCCAACATGCTTCACCCACGATGATCAAGTTACTGGCTTCGACTTGGATGATCAAGAATGTCCTATGGGATTGAGCTTGTCAGACTTGGAGGGGCTGCTATTAAAGCCACCATTGTCTCAGGGGGAAATAATAAATTACAATATTGATGCTGATGCTGATGCTGATGAAACACAAACCCCTAATCCATCCGGTCTTGATAGCAGCCTTGTGGTACGTGACAGTGACACTTATTCAGAGATGAGTGGTTATGGTACTGATGCAGTAGTGGCAATAGACAACACATGGCCTAATGCACTGGAAATACAAGAGCAGCCATTGTTCCAGGAGCAGCAGCTGCTTGAAAACCAGCCCACTTTTGAATTTGACAACTGGTCTGATGATGCTTTCCCTACTGTTGGTGGTTACAAAGATCTTAACTACATAAATCCATTTCTTGGGATGCAACTGCCATTGTTCGGTGAGCTTCCTCATATTGCTGCACTTGGTGCTCATCAATACTCTCCCTATCCATCATTACTCAGTGACGATGATGAGCTTTGGATAACAATTGATGGCAATACTGATTGGCCATGAATCAGACTTGGAATGTGGATTCGTAGAATGTGAACAGAAAGGCTGGCTAATTCTCACTGCCTGCCAATTGAATATTTGTAACAATTTTTGACTAATGGTGATTGCCTTTCTTGTTACACATAACGCTTTGAGTTTCTTATTCTCTTTTAGGTGATCCCTGCAAACAAATTCATCAGTATCAAAGTAAAGCATACATCTTGAACAAATTCATAATAATGACTTAGATTCTTGTAAAGAAGAACTGTAGTGTGGAAGCTAAAATAATCCCGGCCAGTTAGAACGCGCCACGTGGATTCTAGTCCCGAAAGGACGAGCATACCCTTGACGGAGATTATGAGTCGCTAAGCCGTCATCTCGGTCAAAGGGGAGATCACGAGACCTCCACAAAGTTTGTCTCCTCTCTAGGAGGGCCCCTCGGAGACCACCACGTCTCGGGAAGTGATCTCGGAGATCAGACAACCATTCAAGTGCATTAAATCTCATTTAATGCTCATATTAAACCTGCCAAAGGAAGATCCTCCTACAACCACTATAAATAGTGGTCACCATTTGCCATTCAAGGTAATCACAAAATCCTCCACAAACTCCTAAGTTCCACGAATACATTTCTGACTTAGGCATCGGAGGCCCTTTGGCAAACCCCCCACCGGGGTTAGTCAATACCTTTGATGTTATTTTCTTTGTTTTGCAGGATTCGTTCGTCATTCAACAAGGTGGACGAAATTTGTACAAACAAATTGGTGCTTTCATTGAGAGCTTGAATTATACTCAAGTTTCTCTCCTCCTCTGAGTATTGGAAGCAATACTCAATCTACTTTCGCATTTAAGGGGCGTACTTTGGATCTACCTTTGTACAAAGTCTGACCTTGAACAAACATGGTGGAAACACGAAGAACCACTAGCAAGAACAAGGAAGGCCCCTCTTCGAGGAACACCACAGGGGTGGCACCCCAAGCCCGAGATGCACAATACATCTCTGGTTTAGAGCCACATCACATTATCCGCTCTCAGGCGAAGCAAGCCGCTATAGCGCCGATGATTCAGGTCTCAGGTACCTCGAGACCACCGGCCCAAACTGCCACCCATGGTGTGGTGTGGTCTAGGCCAACTCCAAGCAAGGTAGCTGCTCCTACGGGAGGCCATTCCACCCCAGTCGTCTCGGCGGCTGCGACGGTGGAACGAAGCAAGGTAGCTGCTCCTACGGGAGGCCATTCCACCCCAGTCGTCTCGGCGGCTGCGATGGTGGAACGAAGCAATGTAGCTGCTCCTAATGGAGGCCATCCTACCCCAGTCGCTTTGGCGGCTGCGACGGTAGGAGCGAATGCCGAGAGAAGGACCCGATCCTCTCCGAGACTGGATGAGCAAGTCCCCTTTGGATCAAGCTTGGCTGGTCCATCAGAACCAAGCATCCATGAAGAACATGCCCGCCAAATTGTGGACCTAACAGCGGCCCTTAACCAACAAATTATGTTGGCTAACCAACAAAGGAGGCTGGTGAACCAATCGCTCACTTGATCGAAAGTTATTCGAAATGCCACTGTGGGATCTCTTAACAGGGAGAGCAATAAAGGGCAGTTGTCCTTCTGACAACAGGAAGGGAAGAACCTGGTAATTGATCTCTCTACAAGGAGAGCAACACAAGCAAGCATGCACTCCCGGCTAGGCCCACGCCTAAGCACAGGGTCCCGATTGGGCCCATCCACGAGTATCCATTCAAGACTTGGTCCCTTGGGGGATTCCCAAGGACCTAGTCACCTTCGGAGATCGACATCACCCCCTCTAGACGATCACTTTGAGGCTAACTCCTCTAATCCCCTCTTCCCTAGAGGGGAGGAGAGGAGACCACAACGCCAGCAGCGACTTACCAAACTTCAAGTTGCACATCACTGGAGGCGAAGGAGGCCAAAACTTCTACAAGTTGAGGATGTAGAGCATTACATGCTCAGCGCCTCAAAGATCTCCGACCACTGGAAGATGAGGAAGATGCCCTCCGAAGACAGGTAGCGGTAAACAATGGCCCACCATTCATCGATGAGATCAAGCAAGCAGAACCCCTGAAAAGGTTCTCCGCCCCAAACTTCACTCCCGATCATCCAAGATAGATGCTGAGCCCTCAATCAAGCATCCAAAAATTAAGCTTCATATCTCCAGACGAGGCAGGGAGCTAATCAAGGTGGATCAAGCCATGGATAATGATTCATGGGAACCAAATCACTAAGAAGAAAGAATTTATCTCTTTCTTCTTGGTCATGAAGAAGGGGAAGAAGAAATCTAACCCAAAATATCAGCCACAGCAATGGGGTTAAGAAGACAACTCTCATCTCCTCCCCTCTGTTGAAGAGGAGATGTGGAGTCCTGAAGAAGATGTGATACTTATCCCCCGCGATACTAGTCGATCAGAGTGGCAAGCTCAAATCAAATCTCGGATTTTCCCGAGAGGACGAAATGAGTTCACTATTTTTCTTCGACATAATAGAGACCCTAGAATGCCTACAATATGAGGCAGTGTTATGTATTGCACACCAAGAAATATCAATTCGAAGTGAAATTATCCTCCTAGAATCGGTGACTCGGCACAAGGCTGCATCCATTATATCCTTTACTCATGCCCGAGATACATCTATTATGGAGTTGTCAATAAAAATATAAAGTTTTCCCACATGTCTCTCATATCTATGAGATGTGGTTTTTGATAATTATATGAGACAAAAGGTAGCAGCTTGGAGACGTCCAAGCGCGCCTCCTATCTTCGCTCTTGGCTAGAGACGTCTAGCTAAGAGGCGAGGTCATAGGTCCTTAATAAGGCATCTAAAAACCCGACTAAGGGTGACCCATGTTGCATTAATCTCGTTTGGATTAGGCAACCCATGAATCATGGCACCTATCCAACGAGGCAACCCAAGAGGTCTAAATCCCTAATAAGGGTGGCCCACGTTGCTCTCCCTCTTCTGGGAGACAGCCCAAGAGGTCTAAAAACCCATTTATGGGTGGCCCATGTTGCATTAATCTCCCATGGATTAGGCAACCCATGAATCATGGCACCTATTCAATAAGGCAACCCATGAATCATGGTACCTATCCAACGAGGCAACCCAAGAGGTCTAAAATCCCGAATAAGGGTGGCCCACGTTGTTCTCCCTCTTCTGGGAGGCAGCCCAAGAGGTCTAAAAACCCATTTATGGGTGGCCCATGTTGCATCATCTCGCATGGATTAGGCAACCCATGAATCATGGCACCTATCCAACGAGGCAACCCAAGAGGTCTAAAATCCCGAATAAGGGTGGCCCATGTTGCTCTCCCTCTTCTGGGAGGCAGCCCAAGAGGTCTAAAAACCCATTTATGGGTGGCCCATGTTGCATTAATCTCGCATGGATTAGGCAACCCATGGATCATGGCACCTATCCAACTAGGCAACCCATGAATCATGGCACCTGTCCAATGAGGCAACCCAAGAGGTCTAAATCCCGAATAAGGGTGGCCCACGTTGCTTCCCTCTTCTGGGAGGCAGCCCAAGAGGTCTAAAGCCCTTTTAACAAAGCAATTCATGAGGATTTTCTTTGCAAAAGTAATTCACCTTAAAGTGGAAGGCAAGTGACACTCTCGGCTAATCTCGATCTAGTAAAAGGTCATGAGATGAAGGCCATGTCTTCATTAATTCAGGACAGGAATGCCAAACAAATTCAAAAGGAAAGACTACCAGGAATATAAAGCAAAAAGAGGCAATTTGCCCTCATTTCTTCTCGACCTTCAACCTATTGACTTCGTTTCTAGAAGCCTCAAAATCCGAGAGCACATTCGATGGATCAGCTTCCTTATCGGCTTTCAACTTTTCACCCTTCACTTGAAGGGCTACGAGGGTCGAATGAACTCCACACAACTCGGACTCAAATACTTCTCTTCAGAAAGAATAAGGGTGGATTTCATGTCCAAGTTCTCATCTTCCCATCGCTTCAGTTGATGAGAAGTGGGGGCATGGAAGAGAGATGAATCATTTAAATATTTCTCTTAACTTTCTTGTTTTCAAAGGAGTCAACACAAACCACTACACCCCTTAAGGTGCTCTCAGGAAGATCATTTAGGTCGCATCAACAAAGAAGTTGCCAATATCATGTCTCATTCATTGCAGCACCAAGATCAAGAGGAATCCCTCAAGCTCTTCCAAATGTTCACTTGACAGTTCTCTAGTATACTGCACGGACAAAACCATAACTTCCACGCCATCACTATCAAATGAAGTTGGCAAACGAGGAGCAAGCGGAAGAGCCACTGCTACATCAACATTAAAGCTTCTTGAGACCTCTCTCGAGACCTTCTTGAGACCTCTCTCTCGACCTTCCCCAAGACCTCCTTCGAGATCTCAGTCGAGACCTTTCCCGAGACATACTTCGAGATCTTAGTGGAAATACTCTCCTACTTAAGGACCTCCGCCTCTTTTTTAGCTTTGGAGCTCCCCACTTCCTTCTGGGAGACCTCAAACTCTATGCGGATCTTAGACAACTTCTCTCTCTCAGATTGCAAGTTAGAGAACTCCTTCAAGAAACTTGCCAATGGGTGAGGCGAGATCAGAAGCTACTTATAAGCACTTCTCCTCAGAGTAGACTAGAGCGGACTTCAGAGAAGACACCTCATCCTCTGACCTGTGTAATTGATCAGAAGTGGGGGCAAGCTGAAAAACTGTTTCAAGTCAACAAAATAGAAGCTTTTACAAGACGAGCGGTCCAAGGCCATCAATATGGCTTGAAGATCTCGTAGCGTGAAGTTGAGTAACCAATGAGATCTCAAGAAGATCTATCAACTTGAAGACCCGCAGTGTGAAGTATAGTAACCAACGAGATCTCATATTGATATTGATATCAAAGTTAGACAAGTCTCGATGACTTCGAAAGGAATCAGCACGAGACTCACCCTAAGGCTCCTTAGGATCCTTTACACCGCTCTCAACCTCCAAAAAGATGAAGATCATAATCTCAAATCTCCTAGAAGATGAAGATCAGACTTCATACCTCCAAGAAAGAAGACTAGACTCTAAGACCTTCAAGAAGATCGAGACCGGACTCAAACCTCCAAAAAGATGAAGATCAGACTTCATACCTCCAAGAAAGAAGACTAGACTCTCAGACCTTCAAGAAGACGGAGATCAGACTCAAACCTCCAGGCAAAAAAGATACATTGAATGTCATCCATTTAAGTCAGCTCAGTATCAGTAATGAAGCTCTTTATTTCAACTCCCCTGTGTTAAGGAGGGCACCATCACATTTCTCCAAATACTCAATGAAAGGCTTACCAATCAGCTTCTCAGTAGACACCTCAGTATCAAGACCTGCATCAGTACACAACCCTTCATATACTGGGGGCAATAGAGGAGCAAACCACAAGCCAACAACAACATCACCATTGAAGTCATCTCTCGAGACCTCATCTCTCGAGACCTCATTCGAGACCTCTCTCGAGACCTCATTCGAAACTTCTCTCGAGACCACTCTCGTCGAGACCTTTCTCAAGACCTTTTTTGAGACCTTGTTCGTCATCCATAAACAACTGCCCATCATAACTTTTTGGAATTCTCATTGACCAGGTACATGTAAAATAGTTTTGAGTATTGAACATAGTCCAGGCCTAATTCCCTCTGATGGTCATGCCGTAAGGAGGTCGACTAGGTTCCTGTTTCTTCTCCTAATGGCTATGCCGTAGGGAGAGGAAGCCGGTTTCGGACTATGTGATATCCTTAATCTACTTTTGTCCAAGTCCTCAAACACTTCAACTCATCATGAAGAAGTGAATTTGGCTTTTTATTTGCTCCGGTGAGAAGACATGCAATGTCCTTCCCTCAAACAACAAGAAGACAACATCTCATCTCCAAAGGAGCTCTCGGTCAGCCAATCCTCAGATTACTACCTCTTCTCCTCGGGAGATAAGAACTCATTCTCCTACAAGGCCGTAATCTCGACGCCAGCTTGAAGCAGAAGCCAAGAAAGGAAAAGGACTACATCTCCCTTTTGTTTCCTACATCAACTCAGGCAGATGTGGAGGCATTTGTGGAAGCTAAAATAATCCCGGCCAGTTAGAACGCGCCACGTGGATTCTAGTCCCGAAAGGACGAGCATACCCTTGACGGAGATTATGAGTCGCTAAGCCGTCATCTCGGTCAAAGGGGAGATCACAAGACCTCCACAAAGTTTGTCTCCTCTCCAGGAGGGCCCCTCGGAGACCACCACGTCTCGGGAAGTGATCTCGGAGATCAGACAACCATTCAAGTGCATTAAATCTCATTTAATGCTCATATTAAACCTGCCAAAGGAAGATCCTCCTACAACCACTATAAATAGTGGTCACCATTTGCCATTCAAGGTAATCACAAAATCCTCCTCAAACTCCTAAGTTCCACGAATACATTTCTGACTTAGGCATCAGAGGCCCTTTGGCAAACCCCCCCACCGGGGTTAGTCAATACCTTTGATGTTATTTTCTTTGTTTTGCAGGATTCGTTCGTCATTCAACAAGGTGGACGAAATTTGTACAAACATGTAGTACTAGTGGAACTTTCCCATAGATGTTACCCCTAGAAAAATTCTTTAAATTTCATACCAAACCAGTGCCACGAAGCAAGTAAAAAGAAATGCTAAAGCATTACCTTATCGAACATGATGGTTATCGTAGCTGAATTCATTCCACAAGGTAATTTTAGAAGCATCTCCTTTACCCCAAGTGACACCTTGTCTACAGAAGGTGAAACACGCATCTTTTCAACAACATCTGAAACTGCTTGAGGTTGTTCATTAACACACCTTAATAGGCACAACCTGAAAAGAGTTTAATATCAAATTTGCACTTCCCTTCACTGGTCTCTGTATGCAACACATCGTCACTCAGCTCTGTAGATCTCAAAGATATTGCAATAGCACCCCTTTCATTCCCACTTCCCATTACGAACCTGGTAGCATGTAATGGTGCGTTCTAACAGGACCAGAGTACAGGAAGCTTCCAAGTTTGGCCTAAATCAAATGGCATAGACTCACTGTAATTATGCATGGAAACTCACACAGAACAGACAGGTTTTTCTATTCTCTTAATACTCTCCGGCTTAACAGACAACTCAAATCCAGGGTTACTCCTAAAACCTTCAGAGACAGATTCATCAGTAGTAGATATATCATTTTCTTTCTGAAAATAATCCAACTGACCAAAGAGACTCCTATCAGGCTGAAGGACCAGCTTGGTTGCAATTTGGTGTCATGGGAATCAGTCAGGACAGTTCACTGAGTGTCAGGCTGTATGCAGGAAGTCTCTTTAGAGGAACACCACCAGTAATATTTGAATGGAATTGAACATCCCAATTCACTTTTGCACGGACATACTTCAAACCAATTGGGAGATGCATCAATCTCAGTCTCAAAGCATAGATTAAAGGATAGTACGACAACTTCTACGAGTTCAAACTTGTGACTTCTCCATTGCAAGCAATCTCTTGCACCATAACGCCTCTACCTCTGTTGAAATGAAATCAAGGCCCTGATAAACTCAGCACTCCCAAAATCAGGCCAAAGATTCGAGTAAAAGAAAACTTCAATGAGGATTTTATTGATCCCGCAAACATCAATAACGCCATCTTTCACCTTCTGAGAAACACTTCTGCATACTTGCACAACATCATATTTTCCACTGTAGCTAGCTGCCACGATAAGATGGAGTCTAAAGTTGTCTTTTGTTCTCTCTTCTGCATCACTTATTAGATTCTGTAAAGAATCAAGCAGCTTTGACAAATCCCCAATGCTGGATATTCGAATACCTTCCGTGTTGAAACATAAGCATATGCATACATGACAATGAGAACCTTTTCCAGTATGAGCAAGTACCTCAACATTTAGATTGAGAACGTCTAGATAAACATATGGCAATGAGAGGCAAAACTTAGAAATTCAATATTCAGATCTGCATCAACTACCTTAACATCTGAAACAACTATTTGCTTTCTAGCTAATTTCAGAATAGCAAGAGATTTACGAACAAGGGTCACTCTAATTAGTAGTAACTAGTCCACATAAGGTGTTTTAGTTCACAGTTTACCATTCACATTTGCATCATGATCAAAGAAAATGTGCAAAAGAAATCTTTACAAATATATTTGAAACACCACAGAACACAATCAAACAGACCAATATATATGTAGCAAGTTTAAAAATTGACACTCAAAGGACCAGATGTCATGCTCCGTTTGGGATATTTTATTTAGGAAGGGCTTAATGAAATGTCAGTCAACAACACATCCGGTGTTTATAATTATCGGTCCTGCATCAATGTTTTGATATCGATACACTTATTAACATCGATAATACTTTTATTATTCGATTTTAGTTACTGACTATATATAATACAAAAGGGTCATGTTGACTGATTAGCTCTTTCTTGCTGGGTTCTGAAAGCATATAGCGCAAGAACAGATGAGTACGCGGACAAAAGTTACTACTCGTTAAACCAGCCATTAGCACCCTAAACATGGGGAAGTCGGTAACAAACAAACGACTCTTATTTACTAACCATGATCAAGTGAAACATCATGGGATTACAAAGAGAAGTGTTTTTTGCGGACGTCCAGTATTCCTTATTGCCTGTGAAGTGACAATGTTCAAATGTTCATGTTGGTCGATACACTGTAAAAAAAAAAGGATGTCATAAATCTGGCTTACTCATTAATATGTACGTTCGTTGGCTAATAATGGGGTGAATGGAATAGAGAATCATATCGATCTCCTAGTAAATCTTGGGCGGCATCATAATCTTCTTGGTTGAGTGCTCTTTTGAATATAGTTTTCCCAATGAATATTGGAAGTTGAGGCTGCAACATGTGGATGTGCATTATGCACCTTGAACAGAGCTTCCATACTAGTTTGATGCAATTGACACAACCAATGCCAGCTTCTGAAAGGAGCATTTGCTTGGCCTTGGAGAAGATACAAGAAGAAGTATGTTCCCAAAATACCTGATTCATTTTCAACTCGAGTGAAAACTAGTATGTAACAAGGATAGAGTAACACCAAAATGCTTCATCTTTCCACTCGAATGTTTGCCATTTCAAACTAAAAATTGGTGGACCAAACAGATCTGTTCGATCCAACCAATTTTGTTTGAATGGGCACAAAAAGTTTAGAATCTCTCAAACAGTATGGTGATGAGATTCAGTTCATGTCACGATTTTTAGGGAACTAAAGCTGACTATAGAACAAAATTAGTTTGGGTTTGTTCGCTATGACCCTTTTTATGCCAAAACAAATTAATTAACCCTCGGTTTACTATAAATTCCAGCTTTTGATCATTCAAGAGAAACTAGACCAAAATCAAACCGTGCTCACGACTACTTTCACTACCCCGAACCTTTTTAAATTTGACTAGCGTCTTAGTACCCGCTCATAAGGGTGCCAATTTACTTTTCTTACTTTGTATTTTGATTTTTCATTATATTGAGTTTTCTGTTTTAAATGTAAATTAATACTTTTATAAATTGACTCTCATTTGCTAGGTTAAAATAAAATATGGGCATTTAAAGAAAGCAGAAAGTCTTTTTTTTTTTTTTTTTTTTGTTAAGTGAAAATTTGATTAACAAAGGGGGCTTCCCCAAAAGCTACAACAACCTGGGCGAAGCCCATAACACAACAACAAGCAACAAATCCTAAAAGGCAGCTACCTTTAAAAAAAAAAAAAGGGTAACACCAACCAGCAACGACAATCAAGAAGGCATAGGAATATGCCAACAATTTCCCGTGAGCGAATTGGAATGTGAAGGCCTAAATTTAATAGAACAAAGGCGACATTGAACCATTTCAAGAATGAAATTTAGAACAGCCGATGGGGGTTTAGTTGAGCCTCCAGAGATATGTTGATTACGCTCCATCCATAGACAATACACTATTACCGCCAAAGATAATTTTCTAGCCACCGTCAACATGGACTTCCCCTTCCATTGGGATGCCCAAGACAGAATGGATGAAGGCCAAGGAGGGTTAAGCCAGGGGATCCCACACCGAAACAAAACTTGGCCCCAAATGCAGCTTGAAAAAGGGCAGTCAAAGAAAAGATGAGAGTGAGATTCCAAATCGCTATTATAGAGAACACATAGTCGATTAAGATGGTTCACAAAATGCCCAACACGGTCCAAAGTCGAAAGACGACCCCTAATCACCAGCCACAAAATGAAACTAGACCTGGGAATAGAAGTGCTAAACCAAACCAAATGAGCCGAAGGGACCTTCGGATTGGCAAGGACAAGGCTAGCCCACATAGAAGCCGTGGAGAAAGAACCTCTATTTCTGGCTCCCCAGATAAAAGAATTAGCCATACCAACTCTAGCATGAATGAGAGGGCGAACAAACGGGCGAAGCTGGAGAAGTTTCTTCCAATTCCAAGAACAAATAGAAGGGACAGGGAGATCCCAAAGGCACTGATCCTTGATGAAATAGGCTCTAATCCACTGCACCCACAAATTACTCTCATCTCCTGAAAAACAACCTCCAAATGTGTCTAGACATAAGAGCTAAGTTCCAAAGATAAAGATTACGAAGGCCTAACCAGCCTTCACTCTTAGGACAACAAACATCCTGCCACGAAACTTTAGCCGAGAAGGCACCCGATTGATTCCCAGACCATAAAAAACAGCGGAGCTTTTTCTCAGCATCTCCAAGGGACTCTACAAATCCAGTTTGCAGCGCCATGTTAGCAAAACAGCCCTTCAAGGGATGCTATAAATGATTCTACAAATTATACAGAGTCTAGTACAATCTATATATTTGTAAATTCTAGTAAATGTTGTAAAAGTGAGTCCTACATAATATATTGAATTGAAAATGTTAAAATCTCTCACTACTCCTAACAAATTGGACTCCACGTGAATTAAAAGTGTACTATATAGTATGAGAAATGTTATTCCCACTCCCATTTTTACTAATCACACTCCTTTTTTTTTTTTTTGTATTAAAAAAATTGAAATTGTGTGGTTGTGGGAGAGTCTTGAGAAATAAAAAAATGAAATGGAGTGCTAATAGTAAAAATAGGAGTGGGAATAGCAATTTCCTATAGTATATACAATATAATACTAGTTGTCTCAACTTATTTGCATATTCAGTTAGAATGACCAACTTTAACGACTAGACAAATGAATCGGTATAGTACCATATCAACCATCAAACCACACAGTTATCTATTATGCTTATAGAGTTCTTTGAAAGTGCTCTTAATTGCACCGAACAATCTCCTTTTATTAATAGAAATAGTTCGGTTTTTAATATTCCAAAACAGTCGAACCAAACTGAATTAAACCAAACTGTGGCCAACCCGAGTTTCACACTGTCCCCACATTGAATAATTGGGTAAAGCATTAGAGCTTTTAAGGAAATGGTAGTAGGGAAGGTGCTTGCATGTGAGGCCCCTGCCAATGGTCGGCAGAGCAGTGTCATGTGACTGTCGATGGCAAGACTTATTGGACCATTAATTCATTCATTCCTCCCCTATCTAATTTGCTTCATTTCAAAGACAGCGACTTGGGAACAAAAAGTCCAACTTTCAAGTCATTAGTACTTCACATTTTTCTCTCAGAAAAAAAGTACCTCACATTTAAAACCCATAACCCCTAGATTGTTGAATCCAATTTATTGTATGAACTGTTTTTATATAAACCAGTATATACAATGTCACATTTTGAGAGTACATACGTCACTGTTCATGCCATTTTCTATAAAATTCCCTTGTATCCAAATAAGGACAATGCACTTGAATTCAATTGGCCCATCCATGCTGATGTACATGTGAACAACTTGGTTTCAAGAGATTACACAACCATCTCCAATCTAGAAGTAAGGATAACCTTTGCCTTAAGAGCATTTCCACCCATAGGGTCGGGTGCAAAGGTGCAAGGGGCAAGTTTTTTGCAGGAGTCGGTCCTATTCATGTGGGGAGGGAATCCAGTAGGCCTTTTATTTTTCGTTCGCAAGGGCAGGGGCGATGGGGCAATCACTATTCACAAAAATTTAAAAAAATAGATAAATATATGTGTTTAAATAAATTTGGTACTTATATAATTAAATGACATCCAATCAAAAAATACATAAATGTTTTCACCCACAAATAGTCCTAAATTTTGGTATCCGTTACTAATATTAATACAACAAATTTTATTTGAAAATAGAACAGCAAATTATTACATAATTTTTTAAATTTTTTCACAATTTTTTTTTTATTTTTCATAATTTTTTGAATTTATTTTCGGATTTGTTTTAAAATTCTTGTCAAAAAAACTGGGCCATTGGATGTTTTCATCAAGGGCCCAAAACACGCCACATGGCAAAAAAAAACATATAAGCCCCTCACCCCCAGCCGCACGCGCCACACGCGGCTTCTTCTCCAAGCCCGGCACGCGCAGGACGCGCGGTGCACCCCTCCCCTTCGGGGACAGGTCCTGGGGCGAGAACCGCCCCTGCCCAGACCCAGCCACCCTCCCTCTGTGAACAGTGGCCGCCCCGCCCCTCTGCGGTGGAAACGGCTTTTTGGCGTGAGGGTCGATTTCTGGCGGGCCACCACATGTTTTCCGCTCCTTTGCACCCGCCCTTGTTGGCGCGGTGGAAATGCTCTAACAACACGTCCAAGGAGCCTAGTCGGAGCAACCTGAGATGGTTCTCCTGGAAATTAGTTGAGGCGCAATTGAGTCGACTGAGGGAAGATGTATTTAAACTTGTGTAGCTACAAAGTAAGAGCCCATTGTTTTATAAATTGTTTGTTATTGGTGGAAGGTTAAAATCATGGCCATGTTTTAGGTGGAGATCGCCATGATTTCGGTCAGTAGCTTTATAATTTGCCAAAAAAAAAGGTCATTAATAATACTAATCATTAGCTAGTTAGAGCATATCCATCCTTTGCTACTTTTGGTTTGTTGCATGTCTTTATACTTCACTAAAAGAAGCAAAAACATAAGTATCACATTCTACTATTATTTTCATACGTCCTTTTCAACCCTAAACTATTGTCAAATTAGGGAATTCAAACGTATAATTTGATACAAAGTTACTTTTCTCAAACCCATCGTATAATTTGAGACCAGAGTCGATTACGTTGGATAGAGTATTATACTTTCGCTTTTACATTCATTCAAATTCTTTCCCGTAATTTGGACATTAGAAAATAAAAGCTGATTTTGACACTTTTTTTTTTATCCTCCAACATAAGGTGTGTGAAAATTAGTTAGAAAGTGGTCCTCACACTACTTGCGTTACGGTCTTAACAAATGTGAAGAGGCCAAATTTCAAAGAGGCTTTGCAGAACAACTGTTTTTGTGTCCTAGGAACATCCGGACCTACTTGGGAGATCTTATGTGCCATTTAATTATGTGTTTGTCTTTGGCTGCTTTCTTCTTGCAAGTCTTTGTTCTCAATAAACCACCTGCAAAAGGGTCCTCAAGAAACTGGAAAAAGAAGCCTCTTGGGTAAGAAGTTGAAGCCAGAAAAAGCTGTTTTTTTTTTCCTTTTCAAAATATGGTTTTCTTCAACTCCATTATTCTAGAGCAGCCCTTTTGTCCATAGACTCCACATTTTCATTATTCTAGTGATGATCTACATAGCAGGTTGGTGGGTTTCTACTGGTGTGAACAGTCTATGACTCTAGTTATATGTATTATGTGTGTTTACTATTGTGGCAATGGTGACTTGTCATTGATAAGTAGAAAAAAAAAAACAGTCTGCAACAAAGATGTACACAGAAAAGATGTTCTGATTCTGACATTAAAGTTTTGTTGTTGAATCAATTTGTAGGATTTCCTAGCTTTTGACTGGTTTTTTTGGGGGAATAATTCAAAGCCAGTATCTGGAAAAGATTTGGAACTTGAATTTTTGATTGTTTTTCTTGAGAAGATCATGGATTTCAATGGAAGTGCTAAATCTCCGAGAAAAAGTGATATTTTTTTTTTCAGGGCAAGAGAAAACTGTGTAAAAAAGTAGGGACCTTTTTTCTGGGTTTTGGGACTTCAGCAGTTTCAAGTTTCAACTCATTCAAGTGGATTTTTATGGGATTTGAGGCTTAGCCTTTTGAGATTCCCAGAGAATCTCTTGGGATGTGGGATTCTGATTTTGCGTGTTGCCAAGTGTTTTGAATGAATTTGTGTTGGGATTTCAGACCGTTGAAGAAACAAGACCAACAACAACAACAACAATGGTCCCATGTTCAATATCAATGTAAAGACAGCCTGTTGATTATGTCGGCTTTTCCTCTAGCTTTTGTTTCTTCTCTTTTGCCCTTTAGCGTTTCAATTCTCAAGAATCTCAAATCTTTTTGCTGTACAGTTGTACTTTGCCAGCACATTGATCTTACGTTTGAATCAAGGGCAAGTACAAAATGCAAGACATTCATGCTGTTTCAACTTATTTGTAAGTTCAGCTATGAAACAACTAAACCTCCATATGATCAGTTTTTGATGCTTGAGCTTTGTATGATCTCATATCTTGTTTGAAATCTTCCAGGGTCTTTGAAAAGTGGGTCTAATTCGAAGCCGAGGTGCTCCAATGGGTTGATGCTCATTGACAATGCGCTTGTTCTGGTGGCAGCAGCTGACTTTGCTTATTTTGATCCAACTTTTGAAATTCAGCGGAACAAGCTGCAGAATATATGGTGGTAACATTTCTGTCAATTTCCTCTTCATATTCTTGTTCAAATTCTTTCTGCTGCTATTTGGCGCAAATGAAGAAGTCATATAGATTTAAACTGTTTTTTTAATACGTGTGATAGATTGTTTTCAGTTTTCAGGTATGTGCAATTTTTATTTTCACAATATCTGCTATAATCCTCATCTAGTTTACTCTTCGGTTAAAAAACTATATGGTTTCGTTCATGTTTTGAAGGGTTTGGTGTTAAGCCAGTCAAATTCTTACTCTTTATTGATTTTGAGTGCTATCCTTTCCTTAATTGTACGTGTTACGGAAGCAAACTGTTTTCTTACACTTCTTTTTATATTTCTGAACTCGATAGCTGAAGCTGTGACAAATTTTGAGAGCAGAGTTGAAAGTCCTCACCTATCCAACGGTCGAATTGGGGGACATCCATGTGTAATAGATTGGAAGATTGTCAACTGTCATAACCTGAAGGATCCATGTCTTATTTCTTTGTAAGTTCTTTGTAAGGTCTTACTCTGTGTGTGTTTGTTTGTGTGTGGGTGCAGTCTGTGATATGCTGAAGTAAATATAAAATGATGCTTCATTGATCAATCAAATTAAAACCATTTTTGCCTTCATAGCATGGATATAACACAAGTTAACTACTAAATCTTCTTCCAGGAGAGCTAACTACAAGTTAAAGCTTTTGACTAAATGTGCATCCCTATTTATGTTAACCTTGATTCTGTAGTCTAATGGCTTAAAATATTCATTATGGTGTATAACTAGATGCTAGTTTTATGACCCGGCTCTGGGGGACCTGTGGGTTGTATTGGATCAGGATCCAATTATGTCCTGAGATTTACTTCAAGGTTCCATTTAGTACTAAGTTTGACTAGTTACGTAGAAGTTTACGGTGTGCTGCCCTTTCAATGAAAGCACTATTGAATTGTTTGCAGCACTACAATGTAACTGAGAAGAAGAAGTCTCTAGCTTCTGTATTCATGGATTTTATGAAGATTGCCACGATCCTAATACAATTGTCTTATAAGTATCAGTCGCAGTCAGCTGCAAACCTTAGGTTCTAAATCATTGGTTTCATTCAGCTTGATCGCACATTTTTGTTGTATAAAAGTATCTAAAAAATTATGCTTCAGCAGGTTTTCTGGTATATGTTCAGTTCCTTTGCGGGCTAACACAGTCAATCGGTCACCATTTGCTCCAAGACTTTTTGGTACACGCTCTTCAATTCACTTACGAAAAGAGTTCCATAAACCAAGAAGCAGGAGGATAGCTACCATAGTTGATGGGGATAATGGTGCTCCAACACTCACACCTGTGCAAGAAACTATTCATGACAAACCAAGAAACCAGAAAGTTGCAGCTACTATTGGTGGAGTTGCTGCATCACTGCTTGTGGTTTTCGTTCTGTTGCTTGTTTACATCTGCTTGATGCGGGCCAAAAGATCTATTAGGCGAACATCTGACACAGCATCATCTGTACCGTCGCCCCATGGTAAGTCAGCTCCTAACCATTTGAGCAGGAAATTTTATATTCCCTGAAAAAGGGTAAAATGAGGCAAGATTTAATTCCATCCATTATTTTCCAAAGAAAATACATGGATTAATTGTTGCATTGCATTTGCCTTCAGCCTTCTCTATGGTCAGCCAGTTGATGAAAGAGGAATACCATTAAACATGCAAATATCAGTTGCCTTATGTGTTCTTTTCGAGTCCAATGATGAAGAGTTTAAATGTTCCAAATCTGTTCCAAAGGCTTCAAAGTAGAAACTAGAAGAGTGCCACTAACTAATAAGCTTCTGGCTGGCCAAAGCGACTTTTTACAAATTAGACTTGTCTTTCTCGAGTCATGGTTTCCCATACGGGCCCTTAAGATAAACCGACTAGTGGAAAGTTATCTCTGTAAACCGTAAAGCTTGGAATTGCCACTTACTTTTATGCATGTTACAATGCTGTACATGAGAATATTAATTGGTGTTTATGATGTCGAGGTTGTGATTTGGTTACCTGGTAAACTTAGGAATAGACTCTTTTATTTCTTTCAGTTGCATGGGAAAGAGGGGCCACATCCCCCTACGAAGTTGCTCTCTCTCCATATAGTACACAAAACTTGAGGCTATTGACCGTATTGGAATTGGAGCGAGCGACAAACAATTTCAATGAAGTTAATATCATTGGCCAAGGTATATTTGGTTTGGTCTACAAAGGGTTGCTCCAAGATGGAGCGATTGTGGCTATCAAGAGACGCATAAATCCCCCGACTCAGTATTTTTTTCACGAGGTAGAGACGTGTCAATTCAGATTTCTTCTCCTACAAACTGTGACTTTCTTCCTAAGGTTGTTTTCAATATCAGTGGTAATATGCATTTCAATTGCTCTTGATGCAATCCAGGTGAAGCGCATAGCTCGTGTCAACCACATGAATGTTCTCAAGCTTATTGGTTATTGCCAAGATGCTAGTCAACAGTTACTTGTCTATGATTATCTTCCAAATGGAAATGTTGGGAAGCATCTATACGGTAATCTCTCGCTGTCTTTCTCTCCCTTTGTCCCACCTTCCCTCCCTCTTACCCCACATATATGCAGATTCTGAAGGTGTACCTATTGGAAAGTTAGGAATGAGACAAAGGTTATCGATTGCTCTGGGAGCAGGCGAAGGTACATCACCTGGTTCAAGTTCTTGCGCACACCTTTCTCTGTCACATAAATAATTGATTTTCAATTTACTTCGATTTGGACCAGGACTTGCGCATATTCACAGTTTGGTGCCTCCTCTCTTGCACATGCATTTCAGGACAAGCAACGTTCTCCTGGACTTAAACTTTGTCACCAAGGTGTCTGATTATGGACTAACCAAATTGCTAGCTAAGGGTCATCATGCAGGATCATCTTCAGCCACGGATTGCTTTCTTGACCCAGAGTATGTAATCTATCTACAAAGCACTGAATTTGCATGCTAGATGCTAGGATGCAGAAACCACCGCTCTGTGCCTGTTTTTTCTTTGTCATGAATGAGATGAATGGCCTTCAAGGAAAATAAGGGTAAGTCTAGATGGGTCAAAGACTCAAAAATAGCACACATTCAGCAGAAAGAAACCACAATATTACATAACACCAACATTGCCAATGATGACAATATTACATAGTACTATGCTTCTTTTAGGTCACTTCAGCAGAAAGAAACCACAATATTACATAACACCAACATTGCCAATGATGACAATATTACATAGTACTATGCTTCTTTTAGGTCACTTTAGCAGAAAGTAACCACAGTTCAGTTATGGATGTGCCTAAAAGCATGCTTTGGCTCGATGTCTAGGTATTTTATCCTCATAGCATGTGATGCGCTTCCTCGGGATCCATCTCTTGTAAATCAGACTGCTCTAAAAGAACTTATGTTGAATTGTATATGTATAGCAAAAGTTAATCTATATCTCAGTTGAGTACTGAATTGTCAAGATTAGAACTTTGATTTTATATGTTTATGTGGCTTAACTTTCTGCTCGTACTACATTGAGCCTCAAGTAGCTATCTTGTCGTGAGTAATTCTTCGAGTTAAGTATCTTAATTCTTATGGACAGTTTCCTTCAATGTTTAAATTAACTGTTCAAGTTGAATGGAAAAGAATGCAGAACTGGTTTTACTGTTTACACTGAATTTGTTACTGATGTCTCTTATGACACTTTTTTCCTAAAGGTTAGAGTTATCAAAGAAATTTTCAGAGAGAAGTGATGTGTACAGTTTTGGGGTCTTCTTACTGGAATTGATCAGTGGACGTGAAGCGAATGGAAGAAACCACTCAGACTCAGGGGACAATTTAGTATTACAGGTATACATATCTGACCTAATCATCTCTTTCTTGTTATAATTGTCTTCATTGTTATCAGATTGTGAAATGCACTTCTCTCAGCTGGACAAGTCTGATTTTGCCATCGTATTTCATTAGAGCCATTTGATTTCTGTTCTAGACATGCTTCATGCACATGTCTGTGAACGCGTTAAAACTGCACTGAGTACTGAAGTGAAGTGCTACCTAAAGTTGTCTTTTGCAAACCTTTCATTTCTTACAATTCTGAATTGCATTTGAAGGCGAAAGATTGCAAGGATTTCGACAGATTTGTTGATAAAACATTAGAAGGCAACTCAGTTCAAGATGCAAAGCAGATGATGGAGTTAGCATTGATGTGTATAGATTCGAGTCAACGAAGGCCGCAAATGCATATTGTTATCGAAGAGCTGGAAAGAATATATCGAGCTCAAGGAGTTAACCAAGTGCATACAGAAACTGATGAGGAGATAGGTGCTGTGACTCTTGGGAGTGATCTTTTCAAATGAGTACCCTGCAGTAAATTCATCTTTTCATTCTTTCATAGATTGGATTGGTTGTAAACTTGTAATTAGTTACAGAAGAAAAACTTATTATGAAAGGATTATCGATTCTTCAGTACATGAATGAAATGGAAATAGCAAAGATTAAGTGTGATAATCTGACTGTTGCCATTTTTAATATCCTAATTTTTCTGGGGGTGACTTATTAGGACATAGACATCACTTTGGTGTTATAAGGCACAAACGACTTAATATGCGATGTTGACACAGTACGTCATTATAATGCATTTCTTAGAGATACGTTCTCATAAAGTAAGTTCAGCAAATGATCGAGCTCCGATTTTAAATAGGTTTCCCAACTTCTTCATGCACAAAAATAGAAGTTGAGTGTCTGTAGTGAAACTAATAGTCCGTTTCAGAATGATTTTGGGATAGTTGGAATCTCAAATGTACACTTCTATTTCAGCCTGGTCCAAAATCATTCTCAATCTGGCTTGAGTGTTTGATGGAATCGTCGAGACAGCACACGAGTAGGAGTAGAGAACATCTACCAACCATTTGAGCTAGTTGGCACTTTTTAATGGGGTTTTGAGTGTGTTGTGTGCCGTTACGCATGGCATGTTATGCAGTTCTGGTCATGTGATTTTCTTGGTGATGGCCCATGAGCACAAGAATGGTGCCTTGTGGACAGCAATTTCAGTTGCCCGGTATTGATGCCTAAATTTAGCTGTTAAACTGGGACAAGTAAAGTAACTGTGTTCATGAGATCCATTGCTAAACCATAGCTTTCTGGTGCTTCCATGCCAAGCAATTGAATGAACATGCAACCATGTAAACCAAATCTCCAACATAAATAAATAGTTCATTTGTTTATGATGGAGCAGATCCCAAGCTTCTATACTTGCTTTTCTATCCCTTCACACGTCGTTAAGACTGTCTAGTTGAGGATTTGCTAGGATTAAAATAAGTCTAGTGGAATAAGTTTGCATCTTCACAAGCTTGTAATCAGTAATATCCTTTTAACAAGAGTGAAGAATTGAAGCGAGTATAGGAAGAATGCCTACAAACGGCTATTTCAGATGGTGTAATTGGCGTTTCAAAATGTTAACTAGTATTGTAATTTGATGTATATTTTATTATTATTATAATTAGCAAGTATTAACATAGAGAAAATTAAAAGAAAAAAATGACTAAATGAAGCCATAACAGGCAAAATATCCAGAAAATCAAAATGTCTTGAGTTAATTTCCGAACAAAATCTCTCGACTTTAATTTCTGGTCAACGTGAAAGATGCTTGAATGCTTTAGCAAACTGCAACGGTCAAGCTTAAGCATTTCTCTAACGCTTCACTCAAACGGCGTCGGTTTAAACACCTTGACTTGTCTAGTCTTCTTCCTTCTCCCACTATAAACCCCCTGCTTAAACCAGATCTCCAACTCTTCACTGACTCGATCCCAAACTCGCTTACCAACTCACTCACCAATGGCGAGTCGACTCGTTCTGGCCTTCGCGCTCAGCGCACTTCTCTTCTTCTCTCACACAGCTTTCTGCAAAGACTCGCACCCGATCGACGATGACGACGAGGACCTCAGCTTCCTCGACGAACCCACCGGCCACGACTCCGCAACCGCGGCGGAGTATCCAGATCCGGATCACTACGGCGGCGGAGAAGACAATTACGACGATCTCGAGAACTTCTCCGATTTTGAAGACGGCGGCGACGATCAGGAGGAGGCCGGGTACAAGGAGGCCGAGGTGGACGAGAAGGACGTCGTCGTTTTGAAGGGGTCGAACTTCAGCGAGGCGGTGGAGAAGCACAAGTTCGTGATGGTCGAGTTCTACGCGCCGTGGTGCGGCCACTGCCAGGCGTTGGCGCCGGAGTATGCGGCGGCGGCGACGGAGCTGAAGGGCGAAGATGTAATTCTGGCGAAAATCGACGCGACGGAGGAGAACGAGCTGTCTCAGGAGTACGGCGTTGAGGGCTTTCCAACTGTCTTCTTCTTCGTTGATGGCGTCCACAAGCCTTATACAGGCCAAAGGACAAAGTGAGTTTCTTTTTTTGTTTAATATTTATTTTTTAAATTTGATTGAATTGTGAAAATTGGAGATGCTAATTGGTTTAATTTTGTTTGAAAATTTTCGAAATGCGAAATCAGAGAGGGTATAGTCACCTGGATTAAAAAGAAGATTGGACCTGGTGTGGGAAATGTGACCACATTGGACGAAGCCGAGCGTATATTGACTGCTGAAAGTAAAGTCGTTTTGGGCTACCTGAATTCTTTGGTGGTATGCTTTTTTGAGTTTTCACTCTTTTCTTCCTGTTTTGTTCATTTTGGTCGTACATTACATCTGAAATGGTTGATTGTGATTGGGATTAGTGTGTTAAGGAAAGGAAATTTTATTAATAGTAGTAATAAGAAGGGGGAATTTCTTTCATAGCAAATGGTTGGTCCTTCTTGATCTGGAAGCGAATTAACCTTGAGTCGTGGAGTTTGGTTGAAGCAGTGCGGTTTTAGCCGACTCCCTAGAGGTTTCTTTGGATAATCTCTCATTCATGTCCAAGTAGCAGGATTTTTGATCGTATATTGGCTGTCAAATGAACAGAAATTTTGGATCGATTGAATTTAGCTTGCTGTTTTTTTTAGTACAAACTCTAGAATAGGTGACTGATGAACCGTGAAAACTTGCTTTAGGTACGGAGTTCATTTCTGCATGAGGCTTAATTACTACAAAAATATAAATACACCAGTGAAAATTAGCTCCCATATCACTCCTCCTGACTGCTACTTTAATTTGTCTCTCCCATTATATTGTTACTCATTGTCATTATTCTTGTCCTAATGATATCAGGGCCCTGAGAGTGAGGAGCTTGCTGCTGCTTCAAGACTTGAAGACGATGTCAACTTTTACCAAACAGTGGATCCTAAGGTGGCGAAACTTTTCCATCTTGACTCTGAAGTTAAACGCCCTGCTTTGGTCCTGCTTAAGAAGGAGGCTGAGAAACTAAGTTTTTTTGGTTAGTCTCTCTTTTATTGTTGCAATAGGCAAACTGTCTGAAAATCTGTCTTTTTCGGTTCCATTACTTATACTCCAATTTTTGTTTCCGCAGATGGTAAATTTGAAAAGTCTGCAATCTCAGAGTTTGTCTTTGCGAACAAACTTCCTTTAGTCATCACTTTTACTAGGGAAAATGCCCCTTCAATTTTTGAAAGTACAATAAAGAAACAGGTATTGTTTGTGGTGCATGTTTGAATTTTTAATAAAAGTGACTTCAAAATTATAAAACTCTTTGCAATAAAGTGTGCTAAACTTCTCATGCTCATTGACTCATGAAATTTTCAATGATCAGTTGTTGCTCTTTGCCACTTCAAAAGATGCAGAGAAGGTTCTTCCACAGTTTAATGAGGCAGCAAAACATTTCAAAGGAAAGGTATGGTTTCAATTTTTACGACATAAACTATTGAAGAGTATCTAAAATTATAGTTAAAGATTGCATACGAAGGAAACTCATAATAAATCTCAAAGCCTTTGCTAAAATGGTTTACCAAAAAATAAAGAAGATAACTTTTAACTAAATCGTCGTGCTTTCAATTTCCTGGACCAACAATTGGAGGTGGAAAAAGTGCTCTGAAAACAGGGTGTTTCCAAGTTAGTACTCTCTAACCAGTTCTAGAATTTGTGGTCCATTCACAATTGCGGATGCTCTTTGTATTTGTTTGTTTGATGATTCAAAGTATAAGCAATGAGGAACCCGTAACCTCTTCATTTAATTAGTAGGAAGGTAACTTTGGTTTATACAGTCAAAGGATGCAATGAATCACTCTTGGACAAAAAAGTGTAGAGAAAAATTTGCGCTGGTAGTCAATTGACTCATTCATATATGGATAAGATTCCCATTCTATAGGCTAAAAGTACTTTGTTCTTTCTCACCATTGATGCATGGTTTGTAAAGACTGAAATGGTGGTTAATTTCAACGTCTTGCGTAAATTTATTTTGTGAAAAGATAGATGTCGTCCTGTGGAGTTTTTGTGTGATGTATGTGTATGGAGTGGTGTGGCTAGAAAGAGATAAAGGATTTTTGACAGCTTAGGGGGAGAGGGGAGGATGCTTTGTGGGATAAAATGCGAATTTGGTCCTCATGGGATTTTGTTCCTTCAAAATTCCGGGATATTCTTGTCTTTTCTTTTGGGCTTCATGCAGTGTTTAGGAGGCCGCATTTGTTATGGCACTTTAAATTTCACTGCCACCTTTTCTTTTGTGACTTCTGCAATTTAGTTTGTATTCATCTTTTCTAATTTAGTTTTATAAGAAGAACATAATTAGCCTGTCCTTTTAGTAGGCTGCTCATTCTCTAAGTTCTCAAATGTTGCTTCCTCTGTTCTATGCAGCCTTTAGATATGAGCATCTTGTCCTTTTTCGTTACTAAATAATCATGTGGCATGGTAAACAAAGGAATGAAACCTTATTTCTTGAACAAATGCCAAAGAACTGAAATCAAAATATTTTAGGCTGCTAATGAATACATATGTGTAGGTACTTGTTTTCTTATGGGTATATGTGGTTACTTGCAGCTTATCTTTGTATATGTGGAGACGGACAATGAAGATATTGGAAAGCCAGTTTCAGATTATTTTGGTGTCACTAGTGATGCTCCAACGGTGATCTTTCTTAACCTTCGTTTTTATTTTACCTTTTTTGCCTCTAAAAAATAATACAATGTACAGTTGTAATTCTACATCTAGTGCATTTATGTGCTGTGAAATTGACAATTTTGTTCTTACAGGTTCTTGGGTACACCGGAAATGATGATGGTAGGAAGTTTGTTCTTGAGGGAGAAGTAAACTTGGCTAGCGTAAAGGTTGCAACTCTCTGTCTTTTTCAGTTGCTCCCTCCCTGTCTGGCCCAATTTATTCGTTCTAATTGAATTTTTCGAATATATCACTCCTTAGGCTTTTGGGGAGGACTTTATTCAGGACAAGCTGAAACCATTCTACAAGTCAGACCCAATTCCTGAAACTGTAAGTCTTAAATTTGATTTCACCATCTATTTTTTTTTGTCTTAGTTTCCTATAACTTAATAGTTTTCGTTTGGTTGCACAGAATGATGGGGATGTGAAAATAGTGGTTGGGAATAACTTTGATGAAATTGTCTTGGATGAGTCAAAGGATGTTCTTCTTGAGGTAACATCGCAAAATAAGATAACATCACAAAATAAGAACAAAACATCTAATTGATTTAAATATGTCAGTTTAAGATTCTCAATCTCTGAAAATTATGATGTCAGATTTATGCACCATGGTGTGGGCATTGCCAATCTCTGGAACCTACCTACAACAAGCTTGCCAAGCATCTAAAAGGCATCGATTCTATTGTTATAGCCAAGATGGATGGCACCACAAATGAGCATCCCAGGGGAAAGGTAGTAAAGTAGAAACAACTGAGAGTTTTCTTATCTCAGTTGAACTTCAAGTAGAGGACTAGTCAGTTAATTTCTGTCATTTAATTTTGCAGGCTGATGGGTTCCCTACACTGCTATTCTTCCCAGCTGGAAATAAGAGCTTCGACCCAGTAAGTGGCATTTACAATTTTTAAAGCCGTTTTCTCACATGCCCTTCTGCATATATCTTTGTGTTCCTCGTATTGTGTCTCATGTAAAGTATCTGGGTCCTTGGTCTTGACAGATTAGCGTAGACGCTGACCGTACAGTGGTGGCATTCTACAAATTTCTCAAGAAAAACGCATCAATCCCTTTCAAGCTCCAGAAGCCAACCTCGACACCAAAATCCGAGGTTACTGATGCTAAAGAAAGCCAAGAGAGCACAACCAATTTGAAGGATGAATTATGAGGAATGTAACTGTGCATTAGCAATTTGTCTGGCTAGTATGTGCATTATCATCAATGTGGTAGAAAAGAGAGTTGTCACATAGAAGATAAGATAGAGAGGTCAGAAATGGTAAGCGAATCTCAAAACCGGAAATTATACGCGAAAAGATGTGGAAAAAGAATTAGGTTTTTCGGCTTGCATGTTTTAAATGTGATATTGGAGTAACTCCTGCTGAAGATTATGATAATAGCACCTTTGTCCTTTTTATTATTTCTGCCTAATAATGTTTATGATCCGTGCATTGCATCTTCGAAGCCTGAATCAAGAAGTCTAGCAAAAAGTAGTACTGTAGAGTTTTGCTTATGCAGAATGCTTTGTTCTTCTGCAAACCATTGCCTTTCTGATTCTTGTCAAAAACTCCCATAGTTAAACTTGCCTTTCTGATTTTTGCTTATTTGATGCTAGCCTCTTAACATCCGCTAACGCAGATGTTATTTTACTTTTTCGATTTTTAAATGTAAATTTTATTTTTACAGAGTTACCCATATTAGTTAAGTGAGAGTAAATTAAATTTTTTTTTATTATATAAGGGTGAATTTGATAAGTAGAAATTTAACTATGGGTGTAATTAAATATGAAAATTGTTGTAGAATAATGTGGAATAGAGTTGGGAGGAGGGAGTAAATTGGGACGTTTTATATTTTGGGAAATATTATTCTCACTCTACTTTTTACTAATGGCATTCCATTTCTTCTTTGTTTTTTATACATGGATGGAGTATCATTAGTTAAAAGTGAACTGGGAATAACAATTCCCTATATTTTATACTATAAGAGGCAAATTTGGACACAAGTGAAATTGTGAGGGGCAAGTGGGTAAACCCTAAATAAATTATCATTTTCTCAAAACACAAACCGCCTCGGCTTCTCCCTCCTTCAACTTCTACTGCTACCACCGTCTTTCTATTTCTCTCTTTCCTTCCGTTTTCTTTTCATCAATCGATCAACTTGTAGTCGACCTCGCAATCCGTTGGTAAATTGTTGGATCGGGTCTCGTCAAGTCTCGTGAAATTTGGTCAATTCTCATCGGATTTCAACGGATTCCGCTGCATCGGACCTCATCCATGGACTTGCGCGAGCTTGATAAGATCTGAACTGTGAGTTTTCTTATGGGTTCTGTTTGTTTCCAAAGGAAAACGTTTGTGAGAAAACAAGCAGAAATGTGCGAAATAATAAACTGGGTTTTGTAGGACGTTGATTTAGCATTTCTATTCTTTTCAATTTACACTCTTCTTATAATCAAATTATGTTGTTCATTTGGACAGAAAAATTCATAGAAAATGGATTCAGATGATAGGATAAGTGCACTGCCAGATGAAATTCGTTTGATCATACTCGGCTTCCTTCCGACAACTGATGCTGTGAGGACAACCGTTTTATCCACCTGTTGGCGGAACCTGTGGACTAAAGTTGCAAATCTTGACTTCGACGATGAGAGGGATTTCTACAATGCTCAGCCACATCACGATTACGACGTATCGGATGCGTTTATTACGTTTGTTGAACGAGTGCTGTTTCTGCGTGACTCAGTAGACATCCGGAAATTCCGTCTAGCGGTTTTCAAACCAGATGATATGTTATGCTCTAGGATTGATGGGTGGATTTGGACGGCTGTTCAGCGCAATGCCGTCGAAATCGAGCTTGAGCTTTCGGATGGGAAGTATTTCTATATACCCCAATATGTTTTTATGAGCAAAACCCTTGAGGTTTTGAAAATGGGGACGACAGTCGCGTGCTCGTATCGCCTTCCAACATATGTGCATTCCTCAAATCTCAAGTTCCTACGGAATGATGGGGATGATGAAGATCGAAAGCATGGCTTCTACTGTCCTCTTATTAAAGACTTGGATTTAACTCCTGTTGCTATCTATGAAGATGAAGAGTTTAAGGCTTATGCGCCTCAACTTGAGAAATTGAGGATTAATTTGGTTAGACTTGAGTGGAGCCATAATTTCTCGATATATGCTCCGAATTTGAAAAACCTGTGTCTCGAACAAGTTACTCTATCAACATTATTTATGGAGTTTCCGGAATCCCTTGTTGAAGCTAGTATAGTATTTGGACACCTTGCTGCTTTCGAAGAGCCGGACTTTCCTGCAAGTGCAACTTCTCTTATGGCTGCAATTTCCAATGTCCAAGATTTGCTTATTAGGGCTTATTCCTTTGAGGTTAGTATACTAACACTTCCTAAAATTTATCATTTGGGTTGTATAGTATTCATAAGATGATTTTTTGTTTGATGAATGCTTGTTTGGTTTGATGAATACTTGTGTCTTCCATTAGGCTCGGTATCTGCCGGTGTTTCGTAACTTGACCAAATTGAAGTTTGTTCTCCATGAGTCTCATTACTGCGAATTGTTACCGGAGTTGCTTGAAAAAACACCTAATTTGAAAGATCTAGCCTTAGAAGATGTAAGTGAGCTCTGTATACAACTATACATGGTACATGCGGCCTCTAAAGTGGATTTTAGTTTCATGAATTCTGTTTTTTATTGTCAGAAAACCAAATATGATGCAAGTTCAGAGCTGCAATGGGTTTCACCAATCAATACACCTGTGTGTTTGAAGTCTCACCTGAAGACTGTCTCAATAAGGGGATTTAAAGGCCGAAAAGCTGAAAAGGAAGCAGCAATGTACTTGAGAAGGCATGGTTCTGTTCTAGAGGAGATGACAATATATCAAGGTTTGCGCCGAATACACTGGAAGAAAGGAGGTACGATGATTGACATTTATGACTTTGTGTTTCTGTCCGCATGTTGTGCGCATTAAACTACTTGCATCTCATTGGGATCCCATTCTTCTTCGGCAGTTGATTATTTTGGGCCATATATAAGAAACAATCCGTAAATTCCACATTAAACTACTAATTACCATTTAGAAATTGGTTTGTAGCTAGTTTGTGTTTGTGATTGATGGATGGCTGGATCCCAATTTGTTGAAGTCAACTGACGCATGATGTGCACATGAATCTTCATCATTCAATTCTCTCTTCTCATCCACCTTGTGCCATTGAAGTTTAATTGATTGAGTTTTTGTAAATTGTGATTATTGGAGCTGTTACCTTCATGCCTATATTTCAATTTTTTGTTGATGAACATGCTACATATTCTCTGCAGCCTCTCGTCAAGGACAGACTATTTCAGTTACATGACACCAATATTTCAATCAAGGCAAGCAATGTGGGCAGGAAAGAGGTAAGAATTGCAAGTTTGCACCAAATTGAGCTTAGAAGAAGAGCACCAGTTTGTCCCTGAATGATTAATTAGTTGTAAAGTGGCCTGTAGCACTTTGTGCAATGTTGGACATGATATGACATGAGAATCAAAGGACGGTGCTCAGTGCTTAATGCTCAGTTGCGGAGCGACATTGACGTGAGGATATGCGGCCTTTGCATACACTGAACTTTATTTATTGGGCAAACTACATGTTACCCCCAAAGGTTCATCAAAATACACCACTAGGTTTTCAATTCATCAAATTAAACCACTAGTTTACCACATTATATCAATTTAAACCATTTGACCAAATAATTTTTATTTTTTTCTAACGTGGCTCTATAGATCCCACACAAAAGCTGCCATATGTCATAATTTGTCCAGCTGGATTTAAAAACATTAGAAAATCCTTTGACATGGCGGTGGCCTTGCCGACCACCCCATTGTTCAGTTTTGCTAGGATTTAAAGGAGGAGACACGGGGGATTGGGTTTGAGTAGAAGTAGTAGAAGAGGAAGGACAAGTTTTGCTGGGATTTAAAGGAGGAGACACGGGGGATTGAGTTTGAGTAGAGGTAGTAGAAGAGGAAGGAGAAGGACATGACGTAGTAGGAGGCGTTGACCATGCCGACGGTGGAGATGGTGACCCAGACAAAGAGGGAGGAGACGGCGAGGAGGAGGTGCTCTAGATCGAGGACGATGGAAAGCTTCTCAATTTGAATCCACTTGAATTAAAAATAGTCCCATACGCCAATTATAAATTGGTCTCGGCGAAGAGGAAAGAGGCGAGGACAGCAAGCGCGACGAAATTGAAGGCAACGATTGGGGTGGAGCTGAAGAAGAAGGCAATCTGGCGAGAAGATGCGGGAGCGCCAGACGCCAAAGAAGTCACTGGACTTGAAGTTGCGATCATTGGTGTGCCGCCGAGGTCGAGTAGGAAGGTGGCACATGGGACGAGTGTGACAGCGATGCAAGCGTTGTGGGCGAAGGAGGAAGGGGAGAAGCTGGAGTTCTTGAGAGATCCGGAGGATCGACCACCGCTGACCAGTGTTCGAAAAAACGGCCTGGGCGGCCGACTAGGCGCTGGAAGGTGCCTTGCTGCCCCGATTTTTGCAAAATCGGTGTAAAAATCGAAATTGGGTTTTGGGTGTGTCCGCCTCCGCCGATAAGATGTTATGGCCTTCCTTGGCAGCAGCGGCGAGCCAGCGAGCAAGAAGCACGTGCGGAAGATCCTCGCACTCACATCATTGTCCAGGGACTACATCGTCTTGGCGCTCTCGAAGCGACTTGGGAAAACGCGCGACGAGATCGTCTATGCTACCCACTGGGGGGACCAGACTGCTCAACATGTCGGACATCAGGGACGAGGCCCACTCAAGCTCATGGGACGATGACGAAGAGAGCAATTTTGGTCGGGGTAATTAATGTGAATTCAGAAAATGGTGGGGTGGGTAATTAACGTAAATTGAAAGAAAGTGGAGAGTGAGGGGTGCTTAGGTTAATTTAGCCACCCCAAATAAAAATCCTAAGAGAAAATTAAAAGTCACACTAAACACTAAAAATCCAAAAACAGCTACCTCACTTTAAACATTACAATTCACTACTATTTTGACACTACGTTTTAATTTCTAAATATATAGCTACCCGCCTCCACATTTTTAATCTTCCCTTATCTATCTACAATATTTATCTTCACAAAACATCATTTTTCAATTTAAAAAATCAGATATACAACAAGTGTTCTAATAAAACGCTAGGCGGAACCTAGGCGGCAATTGTAGGGGCCTAGCGCCAAATGTCCTGAACACTTCCTTCAATTTGAAGGATGTGTTCATTCAATTCGGGGATAAAAAATAAGGTGGCCTAGCGCCAAGCAAAGGATTAATCGGGAGATCGGGGATTAATCGGCGTCTACTTTAATAGGCAAAAATTAAAAGATAAATAGATTATAAAATCAAGTACCACAATTAATTGAAAATTAAGGAAAAAAATCAAGCATATATGAGTACTACCATTTGAAAACAAAGTTCAAAACAATTCACTTCAACAACGCAACACCTCAAATTATCACTACCCAACCCATATATAATATAAGGGCGGACTACCAATCGGCAGCACCTCAATATTCAACCCATAAATTGAATCGGCAACCGATTGAATATTTAACCCAATAAAGCAATCGGCAACACCTCAATATTCAATATCCAACCCATATATTGAATCGGCAACAGATTCAATAATCAATATTCAACCCAATCGGCAACACCTCAATATTCAATCGGCAATTATCAATATAACTACCATCTATCACATTTAGCCGTGCCATATATACCAACCTTAATTTGAGAGTAGAGGTTGTGGTGCTGGAGCCCCGAGGACGAAATCGACGATTTGAGATGCTATCTAACCCGCACCGCTGCCGATTTGAGATGCCGCGTGCTGGCCTGCTCCTATCTGACCAGCATCACACCGCACCGCCGCCGATTGGAGATGCTGCTGCCAAGATTTGAGATGATGCAACACCGATTTTGAGAGAAGTTGCAGAGGAGAGAAGAGAGAGAGAAGAGAGAGAGAGAGGAAGAGAATAGGGCCGGCTGATACGAATAAGTAAAAAAAAACTTCAATTTTTTTTGGGTCCTCCCGCCGAGCCTCCGCCTAGCTCCCGCCTTCTCCGCTTTGGACGCTTAGTCGCCGCCTAGGCGCCGATTAATTGAGTCACCGTTTTTCAACCGTTTATATGCAAAATCGTGGCGGACATAGGGCGCCCAGCGCCTAGGCGCCGCCTAGACGGTCCTAGGCGCCGTTTTTTAGAACACTGACAGGAACACTTCCTTCAACTTGAAGGGTGCGTTCCTTCAATTTGAAGGATGTGGGCGCGTGAGCCTCACTCACGTAGGTTGTGGTGGGCTTGTTGGCTTTTGGTTTGGTATCAAATAGTAAAAGTAGTAGTAAATTGTAAGAAAAAAAGTGAGGTAGTGTTTTTGGTAAGAGAAACACTCATATAATAATTTTTGGTAAGAGCCCCAATTGAAAATTGACAATTATTATTAAGGAATGTAATGAATTTTTTGTATATTAGTGTTTAAAAATAGAGTCCGATTCTGCCCCCCCCCCCCCACCCGGGGGAAACTTTACCTCTCTCTTAAAATCTCGCCACATGTACTAAGCCTAACCCATGGTTAACTTATTGTATATCATTAATCTTTATTAGAAAGAAAAATAATTTTATGTTATAAATTTTAAACTCTCCTAATCTCATTAATTTGCATATCCAATCACCTAAGAAATCTCACGAACCAAAAAAACGCATACTCCTGCAAAGGACGACTCTGCAACATAGATTAACAACCTTCATGCTTGAACTCAATAAGCTTTGTTGCCTTACATCTTATAATCACATAAAAGAATTGCTCAAGTATACACAAGTTGGAAAAATAAATTAAGAATGATAATCAAAATAAGAAGACATCGGCAAAGAATGATAAGCACATCTTATAATAATATGTTCCCCTGGAATCACCAAGTAGTTAGTTGATCCTTTGTTGAACCCAGCTTTAGAGAAGTTCGAGTTCAAAGGTTTGATACAGGTGCCCCAGTCAAGGAGATTAAATAAGGGCATTCAACATAATTTGGTAATACCATTACAATTAGAGGTTGTATGTGATTGTTCAGTTGGCCCGTATAAGCTTATTCTATTCCGCATGAAATGCTTGATTATAGAATACCATCAATAATCATATAAAATCATTCAATTGACATTGACGAAGAAGAAAGGCAGGCTACAATCAGACATATTCGCAAATTGTGCTATTAAATCGATCGGTAGAGGATTGATTAAGAAATTAAAAAATGAGTTTAATGTATTAAGAGATAATGGTCTCAAATAGAAAAGGTAAATTTTTAATTTTTAATTGATAATTACTTTTATTTTTCATAAGAATTTACTTAATACATGAGTTAACCATGAATTAGGTATAGTACACGTGTCAAGATTTTAAGGGAGAGGTAAAGTTTCACCAGGGTTTAAGGGGGTGAGCAAAATCGGATTCTTAAAAATAGGATTAAATGGTAATAATCTTACCAAAAACTACTATATGAGTGTTTCTCTTACCAAAAACACTACCTCACTTTTTTTTTTTACAATTTACTACTACTTTTATTATTTGATACCAAACCAAAGCCAACAAGCTCACCACAACTTACGTGAGTGAGGCTCACGCGCCCACATCCTTCAAATTGAAGGAACGCACCCTTCAAGTTGAAGGAAGTGTTCCTGTACATTCTGAAGGAACACATCCTTCAAATTGAAGGAAGTGTTCCTGTACAACAACTGTTCCTTCAAAATTTGAATTCAAATTTGAAGGAACACATCCTTCAAATTGAAGGAACATATCCTTCAAATCGAATGAACACATCCTTCAAATTGAAGGAAGTGTTCCTGTATATTCTGAAGGAAGTGTTCCTTTAAAATTTGAAGGAACACATCCTTCAAATCAAAGGAACACATCCTTCAAATTGAAGGAAAGTGTTCCTGTACATTCTAAATGAAGTGTTCCTTTAAAATTTGAAGGAACACATCCTTCAAGTTGAAGGAAGTGTTCCTGTACATTCTGAAGGAAGTGTTCCTTTAAAATTTGAATTCAAATTTGAAGGAACACATCCTTCAAATCGAAGGAACACATCCTTCAAATTGAAGGAAGTGTTCCAATACATTCTGGAACTGTTCCTTCAAAATTTGAATTCAAATTTGAAGGAACACATCCTTCAAAATTGAAGGAACATATCTTTAAATTGAAGGAAGTGTTCCTGTACATTATGCAACACATCATTCAAATTGAAGGAACACATCCTTCAAATTGAAGTAAGTGCTATTTCAAATCGAAGGAATGAAGACATCGTTCAAAAGTGAAGGACCACATCCTTCAAAAATGAAGGATGTTGAGCGCGCGTGTGTGTAAAGTTGTGTAAAGTTGACTTTAAAAGAGTACAAGTCAATTAAAAATCAACATGTGTCAAAGTAGTAGTGAATTGTAATGTTTAAAGTGAGGTAGTATTTTTGAGTATTTTGGTGTTAAAGTAGCAGTAAATTGTAATTTTCTCAATAATCTATATAGAATTATAAAATATATCATAATTATATATATATTATTAAAAAAGGTAAAACCGCCTAGGCCCCGCCTAGGCTCTCTGGGCGCTAGAAGGTGGATGTTCGACCCGACTATCGCCTAGCGTTTTTTTGAACACTGCCGCTGACGTTGGCGCTGCAATTGTTATGTATGAAGGAATCGTTGGGGATATGGGTGATGGCGGCGAGGTTAAGCTTTGGGGCAACTATAGAGCCACGTCCGCAACAAATAAAAAATTATTTGGTCAGATGGTTTAAATTGATATAATATGGTAAATTAGTGGTTTAATTTGATGAATTGGAAACCTAGTGGTGTATTTTGACGTTGACCCCCAAACCTTTGGGGGTCAAATGTAGTTTGCCCTTATTTATTTATAAGAGAGATTATAAGTCTATAGATGGAAACCGTTATGTCATGCATGTAATATACCCTGGACATTGTGAAAAGTACTCAGTCCTGGCCTAGCCTCCGGCCTCCACAAAGACAAATTTGCAGATTATTTTGCATGTTCCATTTGTAAAGGGAAAACTATTTGAAAGTAAAAAACAAAACTAGTCCCCATCATATCATGTGCTAGCTACAAACAATCAAATGCTCTAGCAGGTAGCAGCCAAACGAAATTCCTGCCGCGTTTATTGTGCTTTACAACCATTGCTTTACCTTCATCTACATGTAGGTCCGATATGAATTGACCAAAATTGCATCAGTAAAATACTAGTCTCACCGCACATGCATACGCATGTGTAAGAGGTTTTTTTTATTTCATTGGCGCTTCACGCCACATTTCAGTGTTATCGATTTTAGTCTCGAGTGTGGTAGATTAGTTTTCAGATTGTAGTGGGTTTTTTATTTAGTATGATATAATTATTTTTTTTAATTAGTGAATATGTAAATTTATAGTTTTGCCCTCATTTTAAAAAAAAAAAATTTGATTTTTTTTTCTTTTCAATTAAGGACAGTTTTGCTATTATGAATGTTTCAGCAAAAATAACTTGTCAAACCCCATCCCCTTAATATATAGAGATGAGTTTTTATGAGTTTTCACTCCCACTTTCCTCTCCTTGTGTTATTTTCGTTTTGTTAAAATAGTTAGTCTAATCTGTTAAATGAGGCAAAATTCATTGAGTTTTCTATATGAGAAGATGCCCTTACAAAAGGAAAGAAAATTTATAAAAGTTCGCAAGTGAAATAAAATAAAACTAATACGAACTATTACGAATGAAATAACAACTTTCACAACTTAAAAAAAATTGCAAGAAAGCAAGCTAGAAGGACCAAAGTGAAATAGAGAGAATAAAGTGCAATTGGATCAAATAAAACATAAAAACTAGGGGTGGGCACGGGACGGGATGGGACGGGACGGGACGACCTTCATCCCGTCCCGGTCCCGATTATTTGAAACGGGACGGGATAAACGTTTTTAAGAATTAGTCCCGTCCCGTCCCGTCCCGAATTTAATCGGGACGGGACGGGATTATCCTATAAAAATTTTATCAACTTCAAACTAAACAAGCTAACCCAAATATGATAAATCAAAATCTATCTAAATATGGTAAGAGCACTTCACCAAAAGAAACCAAAAACGGATTATTACACAAATAAAAAACTGGGTGTCGACCGTTTTTGTAAAATTCACCAAAATTCAACCCCTCATTAGATGGAATCAAAAATTTGCAGATCATAGGTAAACATATGAAACTGACTCCTTCCAAAATCTCAAGTGAAACGGAGTTCAAATGATATGTTCGCCCAAAGAAACCAAAAACAGATTATTACACAAATAAAAAACTGGGCGTCGACCGTTTTTGTAAAATTCACCAAAATTCAACCCCTCATGAGATGGAGTCGAAAATTTGCAGATCATAAGTAAACATGTGAAACTGATTCCTTCCGAAATCTCAAGTAAAACGGAGTTCAAATGATATGTTCACCAAAAGAAACCAAAAACAGATTATTACACAAATAAATAACTGGGCGTCGACCGTTTTTGTAAAATTCATCAAAATTCAACCCATCATGAGATGGAGTCGAAAATTTGCAGATCATAAGTAAACATGTGAAACTGACTCCTTCCAAAATCTCAAGTAAAACGGAATTCAAATGATATGTACAATCTTACATGTGATGAGGTACATATTTTTTTAGTATACACTTGTTTTTGAGCCAATAAAATGGTGACACTTAAGGGGTTTTAATTATTTATTTAATACCATGCATATTATACGGGAGGGGACGGGATTTCGGGATAGAAATTTCTCATCCCGTCCCGTCCCGAAAAAATTAAATCGGGATGGGACGGGACGGGATAAGCTAATTTTGAAATTAATCCCGAACGGGATGGGATAATTCGGGACGAAATTCGGGACGGGAATTCGGGATACGGGATTTTCGGGATATTTTGCCCACCCCTAAGAGCATTTCCACCGGACGGGCGTGACGGCAGGCGGGCGGTCCGGCTAGCCTGCCGCCGCCACTGTTCACGCCACACCGGGAGGAAACGAGGTTGGCGAGGTGCGGGCGAGCGGCGGGCCGGCGAGCGTCGCTCGCGCCCGCGCCGCGGGCGGTGAGGGGGAGTGGGCCCCAGCTGACGCGGAATCGCACCCAATTTTTTTTTTTAGGCTTTTTTGTAGCTATAGTCCTTGTGCTCTGTCACATGTCTAGCTTTAGTCCCTGTGCTCTAATGTGTCTCACCAGAGGTCCCTGTGCTCTAGTGTGTTCTCACCAGAGGCCCCTGTGCTCTAATGTGTCTCACCAAGGTTTTCTCTACTTCATTTACTCATAATCCATTTTCTTCTCTTAATATTTTCTATTTAATATTTCTAATATTAATTAAATAAAAAAACACACCACACCGAACTTTACAGATACCATAACAAACTACATACACTTCATAACACCACAAAAAAAAAACTAAATAACAACAAACAAACAAACACTTAACTAAAACAACACAAACACCAGAGCAACAAAACCAAAAAACAACACACAGCCCTTCAAAAATAATATTATATTATACTATATTTTAACAAACTAAACAAAAAACTTTTTTTATTCTGGTGCGTGCATTGCACGCGCGCGTGAGGGAGCGTGGCTGGGTGGGTTGTTCAGTAGTGGAGTCCGAACGGGGGAGAGTGGGCTGAGGTTTGTGTTCGGTAGCCACTGCCGAACACCAAAAAAAGCCCTAACGGCTAATTTTTTTTTTGAGTTTGCTGACTGCCACGTGGCAGCATCTAGTGCGTCCGCCAGATGTAGCCGTTGGCAATCAACGGTCCAGATGCTGCCACGTGTACTGACCGTTTGAAATTTTTTTTTTTAATCCAAATTTTTTTTCCCTATAAATACAATCCTTCATATAATTTCTCATACACCAAATTAAATTTCCACTCCATCATTACACACCATTTTGCTACTTTCTTTGTCAATTTGCATACAAAATTTCCTCATCTTTTTCCAATCAAAATGTCTCGTTCCTCCAGAGCTAATGCAGCAATCCCGGGCAGTGTATGAATTGAAGCAAAAGTTATCCAGTTGTGCAAATCTTGGAAATTTGTATGTCATTGCCCGATCACCGGTATTGAAATGCGTGCACCCCAAATGTGGAAAAAAATTACCCAACACTATATTGCTCATATGCCCGGTACGGTTCGAAATGAAGGAGCTCTACAAAGTCACTGGAGGAATTTGAACAAAGAATTCAAAACATGGAGGGATGCATTGAACAAAGGAGCGCAAAATACCGGGAGCGGCTATGCTTTGGATGACGAGGTAAACATTTCAGAAATTTTGTTTTTTTAACATTATATTTTGGTATATAATTTTAATAATTTTGATGATAATTTTAATAGATAAGAAATGCGCAACTGTGGTATCAATCTGAAATGAAAGGGGCTAGTTTCGGACAATGGGGCGGTTGGGACATTGTCAAGGATTGTCAGTGGTATGTACAAGTCCGCATACCGGACCCAACCCCTTCTTCATATGCTTTCACAGGTGAAGGTTCATCAATGGGAGCGTCATCGGGAGGAACCCCAATGGGAGCGTCATTGGGAGGAACCCCAATGGAAGTGAATTTATCCGATGATGTTGACACTATTGCAACACCTAGTTCATCGACTCGTCCTACAGGAAGAAAGGCTGCAAAAAAAGCAAGGAATCAGCCCCCTAGTCTCTCCAAAAATTTGTGTGAAGAATTTGCGAGGAATTCCGCACTTCGTGTTGAAGAAGCAAGAAGAAGGGAAGAGGTCCGACAAGCAGAACGAGCAAGAGAAAATGAGTTACTGCAACAGGAAAATGAATATAAAGTTATGGCAATGGATTGCAGTTATATGACTCCAAATGCAAAAGCCTATTGGGCGGAGGAAAGACAAGCAATTACTCGTAGACGGAGGCTTTTTAGGGAGGCCCAAGAGGCTGAGGCTAACGCGCGGTTTCCTCCTCAAGAGTGATTTAATTTGATGATGTTTTTATTTTATTTTATTAGCATGTAATATTCATGTTTTATTTTACCAGCCCAACAACCAAAAAAAAAACAAAAAAAAAAAAACCCAAAAAGAAAAAAAAAAAAACCACCCCACAAAAAACCCCCCCACCCCAACCACACCAAAAAAAAAAAAAAAAAAAAAAAAAAAAAAAAAAAAAAAAAAAAAAAAAAAAAAAAAAAAAAAAAAAAAAAAAAAAAAAAAAAAAAAAAAAAAAAAAAAAAAAAAAAAAAAAAAAAAAAAAAAAAAAAAAAAAAAAAAAAAAAAAAAAAAAAAAAACAAAAAAAAAAAAAATTTATTTTATTAGTATATAATGTTAAATTTCAAATTTAAATAAAATTTGTTTGATTCATGTATGAATAAAATAGTTGTATGAATAAAATTTATATGAATAAATTTTATGTGTAGATTACTTGAATATAATATTGGTGATAATTTTTATACATGTTTTTGAAAAAAAAAATTAAAAAAAGTTATCGCATGCGCCTACGCCTACATGGGTGTGCGCTGTTTTTTTGACGGAAGGCTCGCCCAATCACTATTCATCGCCACTCGCCTGCTCAGCGCAACAACCCACTTCGCGCCTGCATGGGTGGAAATGCTCTAATAAAAACTAACTCAAGCAACAAATTGCATAAGCCCCAAAAAACTGAAATTCCTTTATCCTCTCCCCCCACCCCACCATGCACTTCTTCACCGCAGCATACCTCTAGACTAGATCCAGTGCTTCGCTCCTCTTCCCCACTTTTCTACTCCACCTACGTGTCCCGATCTGATTCCGCATCCTTCCTTCTCCGTCAATCTCGGCCGTCCACCTTTCCCCTTCTCCCGAGGTCTCGTCCTTTCAAATTCAGATCTCCTCCACTCCATTTCAAAACCGCTTCTCCCAAAATCTCAAACTTCCCATCAGATCCACATTTTCTCGGAAACCAAACAAACACCTCAGCAATGGCGACGCTGCGTCAACTCTTCTCTCCTCTGCTTCTCGCCTTCCTCCTGCTCCCATTCAGCCTCGCGTCTTCTTCCTCTCCGCCGGATCCCTCGCCGGCAACATCACCATCGCCGCAATCCGCCGCCGATTCGCCTTCGTCTCCATCTCCGTCGCCGATTTCTCTCCCTCCGTTGTCCGACTCGCCGGCGGACTCTCCTCTTCCCTCCTCGCCTCCCGCGCCGCCGGCATCGCCTCCGTCTCCGTCGCCTGGCCTCGTGCCGTCGGCTCCTGCTCCGGCGCCGGACCATCCGAGCGATTTGAATCACAGCGACCTCAACTCCGCCGACGGAGACGGAGCTGGAGACTCCGGCGGAGGAATGAGCGCCGGAAAAAAGGCCGGGATCGCGTTCGGAGTGATCGTCGGGGTCGGAGTGGTTGGGCTCGGAGGCTTCGTGTACAAGAAGCGTCAGGATAACGTCCGCCGATCTCAGTACGGTTATGCCGCCAGGAGAGAGATTCTCTGAAGAATTTCGCAGTCTCGATGTTCTTGGTATTAATTTATCGTAATTTATTTTTAGTTAAATTGATGTGATTGTCGAGTATATGATTGAATTGAGGATGGTGAAAAAATGGTGTGATTCAATTCGATTCTTCATTCTTTGGCGCGCCGGCGGTGGTGGGAGTGGTGTCAATTAGATTTTTTGTTTCTTCAAAATTTTCAATTTTTTTTTAAAAACTATTTTGGGGGTAAGATACTTTGATTAGTCAATATGAGTCATCGATGTTTATTGCTTTCTATTTTAGAATAATAATATAATAATTGGATTTACAGATTAGTATAAATTATACTCGTTTTGTCCACTGTTGATTGATTTGCTCTGTATCTGCTTATGTTTATGTTTATGTTTATGTATCTGCCTTTATTTTTCAGCGATTTGGTTTCCTAATTGTTGAATTACCTTGTAAATGCGTTTTAAATACATAGTTAATTAAAGGAAATAGTTGAAAGAATGCAGAATGATGATTGGTTCTTTCGATGGTAACTAAATGAGCGATTTCAGTGAGTTGGACTGCATTTTGGTATACACTAAAGTGAAAAGTTAATGCGTTATCGAGAGAGCATGAAGTATTTGAAATTCGTCTTGCTTTAGTGCCCGTTTGATATGTATGTTTTAGTCTCAAAAGCGCTTTTGATTTTTTAGAAAACACATCATAAATGCTTTTATCAAAATTGCTTTTCAATCGATCAAATACAGTTATGCACACAAAACTAATTTTATCTATTTTAAAGTATTTTTGTTTAAATAAGAAACACTTAATATGTATTTTTAAAATTTTCAAAAGTACTTTTGACACTAAGAAAACATTTTCCAAACGAATCTTTTTTAAGTGTAGTGGACGAAATATTGGGTTCGACAAAAACATATATTTCCGACGAGTTTGATGCATAGTTGGGACTAGTGTTGTGGTGGTGGCATAAAACGAGGGTTGACTAAATAAAGAGAGAGGGTTATGTGTAAAGGTTTAATTGAAAGTGAAAAACTTTTTCTTTATTGGATGCAAAAGTTAATTGCGAACTCGATTAGGTGCATTTTGATGGAGATAAGCGTGTTGGAATTTCATGATGGAACAGGAGAATGCCACTCGCAAGGGGCTTATAGATCAAGTGCATTTCAACTCTAGATAAATGGGATCCAAAATTTAAAATCCCACTCTTGGGGTGTATTCCTTGTATCACAGATTCACATGACGAAGAAGAAGGCCACCTAAAATGATTAGTTTACTTGATGTTCTGCTCTGTTGCCTCAATGACAAAAATACCTGTGGATTTGCCAGCTTTATTCACAATATTGTGACAAAATTGATTTGTCACAACCTTGTAACAAAGTTAATTTTTCACAACCTTATGATAAAATTGTTTTTGTCACAATTGTCACAACATTGTTGATTTTATCACAACCTTGTGATAATTGTGACAAAATTGGTTTGTCACAAGCTTGTGAAAAATTAATTTTGTCACAACCTTATGACAAAATTGATTTTGTCACTAACTTGTGACAAATTTTGTTTTTGGTTTTTTCATAATCTTGTGACAAATTTGACATTATCACAACATTGTGACAAGTTTGACATTATCACAACCTTGTGATACATTTGGTTTGGGTAATTAGCCAAAATCCCCCCTCAACTTGTACCTCACTTTTGATTTGCCCCCTTAACTTGAACATTGGAAAATTAGCCCCTTTAACTTGTTGTTTTAGCTAATTTGCCCCCTTCCGTCAAAAATAACTCGCTCAGCTGTTAAAAGAGTGGCACTTGATGGGTATTTTCTGCATATAGTCTCTCTTTGCCTTCCCCAAATCCAGATCGCGGCGGTATTTTTTTCAAGGAGGCCGCAGCATCCAAGTTCTTGCAGCATGAGATCCCAACATCAACCAAAGTCTTCTTCAACAAAGTAGATACACACTGCAACGTGAAGAGACTTGGCCAACGTGAAGCTACACGGTCAAACTTGGCCGAATTTGCTTGCACCCCTGCACCTCAAACTTGGCCAATTTACAACCACAGAATTAACAACCACATCCCACTGATTCCGCGAATTTCGCCTCGCAATCGTCCTCCAACTGCAGTAATTAACAACCACATCCCAAGATTCAAAACATGGAATTTGATCAAATATTATGTTTGCAATTATGCAATTTCAAAACTTGATGATTAATTACCTCAGAAAAATCCTGATCAGTGGGTGTTGCTGCATTTTCTTGATGATCTTGCTCCTCCGCCACTTGCTCCGCCCTCTCTCCGCGGGGTCATCTTCGTCATTGAGCATGACTTGTTGGAACCACTGCCCCATCTCACGCAGCAATCCTTAATCCTTCTAAGCCTCTGCAAAATCAATCACATAAATTTTCAAGAAACCATTTTCGAATCCAAAAATCAAAAATTAATAAAATTCGGAATTGAAGAAAAGTTCAAACCTTTGAATTCGAGAGGAGTCGTCATTGTCACCGCGCCTCGAGATGCATTTGAGTGCCGGAGAAGGGATGACGTCAGACGAGCGGCAGAACACAGCCTTGGAATTGAGATTCCGGGTCGATGCGGAGGGGGAGAAGGCGCCAGAGGGCTTGATGCTTGAATCAGGCGGTGGCTTGATGCTTGAATCAGGCGGCGGCGTGACTGTCTGAAATCTGAGATGTAGCGCCGAGGAGAGGGATCAGAGGAAGGGAGAGCTTCTCTTTCTTGGGGTTTGGTTGGGGAAGACAGGTGAATCGAGGGGATCGGCGCCATCTGGGTTTGGGGAAGGCAAAGAGAGACTATATTGCCGAAAATACCCATCAAGTGCCACTCTTTAAGGGTTGAGTGAGTTATTTTTGACGGAAGGGGGCAAATTAGCTAAAACAATAAGTTAAGGGGGCTAATTTTCCAATGTTCAAGTTAAGGGGGCAAATCGAAAGTGAGGTACAAGTTGAGGGGGGATTTTGGCTAATTACCCATTTGGTTTTGTTACAATTATGTTATAAATTTGATTTTGTCACAATCTTATAATAAAATTGATTCCATTACAACCTTTTGACAAATTAATTTCGCCACAACCTTATGACAAATTTGATTTCATTAAAATATTGTGACAAATTTGATTTTATTACAATACAAATTTACGTTTATCACGATTAGGAATGACAAAAATGCCTATGAATGAGGACCCAATGAGGATGAATTCTCCGGCCCAATTGTCTCTGCTTTGGAGCTCATAAATTTGGGGATGGATGCTCATTGTTGCTAATTGCCCAATAATGTTAGAATTTTTTTTTTTTTTTTCCAACTACAATTTAAGATGTTTAACACTTCATTTATGGGGTTTGTTTAAACTGAAAAATAGAATTAAGAAAACTCGTGACCGCCTGAATTGAGCATAGTAAGAGTAGTCATTTCAAAGTAGTTGGATGTCAGTCTTCAACAATCGACAGAGAGGACACTCTGGACCTCTATCTTGCATCTAATAACATTTAAAGAGTCTAAACCTAATGTTCTCATTCAGTAATGGGAGAATTACATTGTCGTTCTGTATATTTGATGAACATTTTACATGTAGTTTCGCAACTTGCTATAAATCTATGCACTGGATCTTGTAAGGTATACAATGTTTTGTGCTCCAGCTATCATGTACTCATTTTCAACTTTGAGAACTTACATCTACCATAAAATGGGGACAAACTTCTCTTGAATGCCCTCATTTTCCATCTGCCCGACTAGTAGGTACCGGTTGTTTACTCTTCTTCTTCTGTCGGAGGGTCGACCCATCGGCCATGATCTTTTATTAGCTGAATCAAGGCATCTGTTGCATGCTCCATCTCAATTGCACGCTTCACCACGGTCTGAAACACAATCCAACCTCATATCAGATAAGATATTCAGCTATGGAATGTCATATAGTTGTCGCCATGGATTTTTTAACAGATATCAGAAGGGAAGATGCAGAACTCATCGTCTTGCAGTGTAAAGTGGTATCAAAATGTATCATATTCATAATGAATGCAACTATGAGATAAGAAGACTTGGTGGTTGATGATGGAGTTTTAACTACTTAATGAGACAAGCCAATAAAGCTTAGCACGGGTTTGGCACCCAAATTACTTATGTTGGGTAGAGCTCAGGGCAGCCCCTCCAACCTCCCCAACTTACACCATAGAAAAGATTGGTGCCTACCTGTACTCGGGCATAACTATATAGATTATTGGAAATTGGGTTTTCAACTAAACTGACATTAAACTCAAGCTGGCAGAGGAAATACCTTGCCGACGTAAAGGTCAATCTTTCCAGGAGCACCACCAACATACCCAAAGTCTGCATCAGCCATCTCCCCAGGTCCATTTACAATGCAACCCATAATTGCAATCTAGCAAAGAACATAGAGAAAGAGTTACGCATACAATCTGGGTTACTGAAACTAAAAGGAGTTCTCCATTCAAGATTGTAAAGCCACATAGGAAGGAATAAGGTAATTACTGAAACTCCAGGCAAGTGTGATGTCTTCTCTCGTATTTGTGCACTTATTTCTTGAAGATCAAACAAAGTTCTGCCACATGATGGGCATGAGACATACTCCTGAAATGAGATATAGGCATGTAAGATGATTGTTTAAGACCCTCCATGATATGTCAAATTCTGAGGAAACTGAACAATACTCCTAAATTTCCTATTAAAGAACCTACCGTCTTTGTATTCCGCATTCTACAACCTTGTAGTAAATTGAAAGATGTGTTTCTAAGGAAATCAAAATCCTGATCTGGGGCTTCTAATAGGAGACCATCTCCAAGTCCATCTACTAAAAGAGCTCCCACATTGGTACCAGCACGAATAACTAAGTCATCCCTGCACGAAATGGAATTAAGCCAGAAGTACCAACAACATCGTATCTGGAATAAGGAATGATTCGATTGTGCAATTACCTATGAATTCCACTTGGAAACTGAATATGGTGTATGACCGGAAAGTTTAGTCCATTCTCTCCCAGATACTCAAATAGCCTAGAGCAATAAACTTCATATTATCAAGGGAAGGAGAGATCATAACATCAACAAAAACGTAAAAGCCACGGACTGCCAATGAGCATTAACAGCCCTATGGATAAGAGAATTTTTTTTTTCTTAGTGAAGTGTACAGGGCCTAGGCAAGTGCCTCTTAGATTTGAACTGTTACCATAATCTTATTTCCATAGAGATTTATATTCAAGGAGTTATACGAGTTATTACCTCCTTGCAGCATGTACTCGGCTTATTTTATCTTCATCAAAGGGAAGATCATGGAGAATCATTGTAGCCTCAATGCCTTTGAGAATATCCAGCACTTCATAGGGCTCATCTCCACGTAATGAGACAACCAAGCGTGTACCTGGGAGGAAGTTTCACATTAATATCTTCCAACAGAAAAATCAGAGATAGCCTTCCAACAACACAGAACCTTCCAATCCCTGGACAGGACCTAACCTCCCCCCTCTAAGAGGGGAAGGGATATACATACGAAAATAATATGTAAGAAAGTTTCACCTTCTGGCAAAAGCTTGTATGCACCCGTTGATAACTCCTTTGAATTTACCAGAGCCATGGCATTGGGCAATGGCTTTGTTAGCTGTTCTGACAATGGTGTTATCACACCCATGCTGACATCTATCAACCTTTTGAGAGCTAGCCGCTGATCATGGAAAAAAGAAGATTCTCATGTCAAACCTATGTTTGCAGAAAACTAACAAATATATGCAGTGTAATACTCAAATAATTGTATTAAGAAAAGGGAATAATGTGGGTGTACAGGGAGACAATGGATTATTGCAAGAATAATGAACGAAATACGGTAGGGTTCTCACAGAATTATCATCATCAACTGGTGGAAGTTGTCTCAGTACGATTGAATCAACTGTTGCAAGATCCTGTATCAACAAAAGCAACCATGTCAATGAAAATCCCAGTAGACTTTACATGTGATATGATAATGTGTAAATCGAACAATTATAGACCTTAAATGGCATGCCGACAGCAAGTTTTGCTGCTAGTGACCTGTAAAGGAGCTCTGGTGACTGTAAAGGATGGAAAAGGTTAGTGTACTTTCTAAATTACAGACCCAACCAACCTTCCTACCCAATTAAAAAGCATAAAGATAAACAAGAATATGGAATAAAAGAAGTCTGCTATCAAGTGTACCTTCAATTGATCAAGGGATACTGACATGAGAACAGAGCCATCACGGTGGAGGACGCCTCTATAATCCACCTCCTCACCCTAAGTTTTGATGACATCAAATCAATGTTAAAAGGGAAATGTACCATGAAGCAAAAAGTGATTCCATATCAAGATGTTAGAGGCTGACCTCTTTTTGAATTGGCAGTTGACCAGATCGACGCTGAAAATCAAAATAACGTCGGTGCTTCTCTTCAAATGGAGGCTGATACAAATAATGCCGTAAAGAAAGATAATCAAGCTTAATTTTCATATAAGAGGATATCAATTAATAGTAACAGGATATAGTAAAATCCTACCACTCCTTGCTGAAGCTCAGCTGCTCTTTGACCAAGGTTGGCCAATCTTCTGCAGGGATCTATCTCTTCCTCTGGTGCTTCAGTAAGTGAAACCCTAATTGTATCACCCAAACCATCCTGCATACACAACTCCTGAGTGTCATTATCGCTGTACATGGTTTTATCAATGAAATGCTAATGCTCATAGCATCTTCAAACTATGGCATTGAATGAAGTGCAGCCTCGCAACACAAATAGATTAACTAACCTAACTCCTAAGCACAGTTTGCCGTTTAAAGAAGATGCAAATGATTATTCTTAAAGTCGGCTAAAACCTGATCAAGGTTTAAGAAAGAACATACCACTGGCATATAAACCATAGTAGTGCCTGGCAAAAAAGATTACAGCCATACCTGAAGAAGGGTTCCAATACCAATTGCAGATTTCATTCTCCCATCCTCACCTTCTCCAGCTTCAGTAACTCCCAAGTGCAATGGGTAATCCCAGCCTTGAACATACATTTCAGCAACAAGAAGACGATATGCTTGGACCATGATAACTGGGTTGCTTGCTTTCATTGAGAAAACAAAATTATGGAAGTCCAATTTCCTGCAAATCCTTGCAAACTCAAATGCAGATTCAACCTGTTTGAGCAATCCCATGCACAAGAAACCCGATGAGTTTGTAGCCACATTAAACAAGCTTGAAAAATTTACAGCAAAAGAAGATATTTTTTGCTCACCATTCCTCTAGGGGAATCCCCATAATAGCTCATTATACGATCAGAAAGGCTCCCGTGGTTTGTGCCAATACGCATTGCTCTTCCATACTTCTTACACTTTTCAACCAATGGAGTAAAAACCTGGTGTTTTAAAGAAAGAAAGCTTTCATTACTGTGAGCAAAAACTAGATAAAAAAAATGCACATTTGGTCAATATCTAAAAATGTTCAACTCCCTATTCATGGAACAATGTCTTGCAACTTTATAAGATGAGCTAAGTCGTGACACTAAGTGACAACTTCTGAGATTTTGACTGCCCCAGTCCCACATTGTGCTTATACAAACTTTGGTACATTTAGTCGACCGCTTGCATAAATGAAAACAACAAAAAGATTTCATGGTCTATTAAACATAGCCAATTGATACACTGTTGACCATCCAAATTTAATGAATATAAACTTAGCCAGCATTAGTTTATCAAAGAGTGTGTGTCGTAACTGTAAATATCAGCAGAGGCCATTAAAGGTTTATGGTTTAACCTGCTCAATGTGTTCAAGTTCTTTCTGATAGTCATCTTCAGTGTACTCTAGCTGCTCAAACTGAGCCCGCCTATCAGCTGTACAGTAAAATAACTCAATAAATCTACAATTACTCCCTTAAAATAAAATAAAAACAAAATAATAATATAGTGGACAATGTACCAAAATTTCCAGGGTTGACCCGAATTTTGTCAAAGCATTCAGCCACTCGCAACGCAACAGAAGGAGCAAAATGAATATCTGCCACCAGAGGTATATTGTAACTGCACATTTAATTTAGATCACAGTCAGACCTTATGCAACTAAACCTTTCAATATCCATCGATAATACAATAAATTAAGCGTACTTTTTCTGCACGAGGGTATTTTTTATATCAAAACAAGCATCTGCTTCTCTCTTCCCCTGAACTGTTATACGAACAATATCTGCTCCCTTGTCTGCTATTCTCATTACCTAACAGAAAAAACAGTTGTTATAACGAAACTGCTATTAGCTTTGCCCAAATATCAACTGATTTACCATGAATAGGTGATAGCATTATCATGAAACATGACATGACATACATTCTGAAGCAGAACCATAGATTTCGTACATACAAAGTTGGGACAAAGCTGATAGCTCCACTTATATATATAACTGAAGGGCAAAAAGAAGTGAATGAAACCTGTTCAACTGTAGCAGCAACATCTTTTGTGTCAGTTGTGGTCATTGTTTGAATCCTTATGGGATGCTCACTACCAAGAGCTACATTTCCAACCATCACTGTCCGTGTTTTCCTCCTGATAGTTTGGTGTATTGATTCACAATACTTTTGTCTAGGAACTACATTCAAGAAACAATGTATTAGATAAACGAAAGAAGGCAAGAACACATACATATTTAGGCTGATATATACTACCTCAAATACCATTATGTCTTCTCATGCAAATGAAGGAAAAGGAAAGTGAAAAAACAATCGTCTCTCTTCAGGTGAAAAGATGTACAAGTAGTTTGACTGACCCTAATACAGTAACTTGGCTAGGTTCCATTTTCAGCAAATGACAGTTACACTAGTTTTTTCTTTAGGGATATATCCAACGCAAGAAGTTTCATCATCTGCCTAGTTAATCATTTTCAACCTTGTAAATGAATTTGTGAAAAACAGGACACCACAACCAGCATTTCTTGTTCAGGAAAACTACAATTCCTTCTTGTTTAGCATTTTTCGCAAACCAGAAATATATTTTGCAAGGAGATAATCACAGCATATGCAATGAAACAAAGACTGAATAAATCCAATTCACTAGGAAGATAAACAACCTAACAAAGGGCTGCCTTCAGATGCAGGCTTGAGTTCAGCAATATCTGATCCGGGATTTGAATTCCGTATCACTGAGATTCTCGTTCTACCAGACTTGAACCTCTTCAGATCAGAAACCCTCACAAAGTCCATACTTTTTGCAAATCCCAACTTAGAGTCTCTGCCTGTTAGGCCCGTAAAGGAAGCTGGCACAGCTCCAGTAGCCATTTCCACAATCACAAAGCTTCTTTACCTTCAAAATTCCAAAGCACAACTCGTCAGCAATTCCGTAAACTCATCACTTTATACATCAAAATTCAGAATCAACATGCCCTCCATGGTTTCCTAGGAATTTGACCCCCCAAAAAAAAAACTTAAACTCAATTCAACAAGACAAGTTCTTTGATTCTGGGTTCTTTTCTAATCCACTCAGTGTTTCAGCTGAGCAGTTAAAAAGATTAAAAAATGATCATTCTTATAGCTTTTGCAGAAGCCAAACAAAGGATCATTCCATCACCTAATCAAATTGTCACCAACTGAACTCTCTACTGTTTTGGTCAATTTCGCAAAGAACACCTAATATTACCTCAAAACAATCGAAACCAGAAGCAAACCAGATGCTGTCGACAAAACCCAGGAATCTTTTTACAAAATCAACAACCAAAGTGAGCTCACAATGAGACAAAAATGACAGAAACACGTGGTGTGCTTGTGCTTGTGCTTGTGTTTCGTGGTTTTGAATACCTTTTGATGATGTGAAGAAGATGACCAGTTAGCTGCTGAGAGTGAAAGGGAAGAAGGCTCTGGACTCGGAAATGGGGAGAACAACGGGAAACTGGTGGTGGGTTTGGCGTGAGTTGTCAGCGGATTTTTGGAAATTTGTATTCATTGGATGATTTTGTACCATCTCGCGGAAATTGGAGGGGGGAGGAAATGGACAAAACTGTTTCTTTTGGTATCATTTTTTTTTGGCTAGTGTTTTTCTCTTGGTATCTACCAACACTCACCATTCAAATTTCCTAGTATATACTCATAATTTTGCGGTATTTTTTTAACGTGATATAATATTCCTTATCAAAAAATACAACGACGTGATATTATAATATTTTAAGTTTTTTTGTTTTGTCGCGAGTATTATATCACGTTATTGTATTAATTTATTGTATGTAATTTTCACACACATTCTTCATCTTATGCACACCCGCATTTAATTTTAATCAATAATTTCGGTTCATTATGTGATTCAATAGCTAGAAATAAACAAGAGTATAAATGGGGAAAAATAGAGCTAGTACTACTTAGTCAACAATTAGAAACACTTGTTAATTCACGACGTTTTAATTTAAAATTCCGTAAGGCTAGCACTTACATGAAGTCTAAATACTATAATCATTCACAATGTTGGTGTTGGTGACACAAATGGCAACTCACCAATCAAAACTATAGGCTGATAAGCTCAAGATTGCTGGAATCTGCTCTCCTATGGTAAAGAATTATTGGTAGAAACCTCGAAACTTTCATACAAAAATGCATTATTTGACAACTGATTCCCATTTATATTATTTTATAAGTAACGTAAGATAACATACAAAGCCATGAAAAAAAACTGTGAAGTAACCCCATCAGAAGTTTAGTTTAGTTCCATATTGGAAGGAATCTAATCAACACCGTTTTGTGATATTCTGTCGCGGGAAGACAACTTAAGACTAACAAGCCACGTGCTTTCAATACACGCACCACTCTTCCAGGTCAGTCATACTACAATCTTGTTAGCACTCGCATCTGCCGATAACAGTTCCCTCAATGTTGGTTCTCCAGAAGATTGCAGATTTGGCCTTGTAATACGAAGATATAAACAAGCTAATTTAGTGAATATAGCAAATTTACCATTACATAATTCACCATAAATCAGTTTCAAAAACTTGTCGCACAAGTTTTTTCCTCTCATCACCTGGAGGGTCCTCTTGCTCCAATTTCATCTCCATAATTAGTCAATTAAGCACTGCTTGGCATTATGCCCAATTTCTGACTTCGTTGGCATCCATCCTTTTCACTACACGATTGTGATTATAAATATAGCACCCTCGAGCAACATCTACATACAAATTTAAAAGTTTTTTTTTTTTTTTTTTTCTTTTGATCCTATCGATATGGTTGGAGGAATCAAACTCGGGATTTCAGGTGCATGGGGTAAATGATCTTCACGACTTGAGCTTGAAGCCCCTTTCAAGATTTCAAAGCATATTGTATATGAGCTCATTGTGTAGGGGGGAAGCCAAGCACCATTCATCATCAACTATAGCATCCAACATGGTTTGTCCAAGAGACAGAAGTGAAACGACAGTGTGTCAAGTTACGAGTATCTGTTACCAACTCTCCTGACGATAAAGATAAAAAAATCTTATCCACGGTTGCCAAATTTGAACTGATAAATTTAGTATTATTGATCAGCGGCCGAGGAACATTCGACGTTGAGAAATCCCATTAAACTAAGAGCTAAGTGATAATTTTTCAACTTACTGGTAGTCATTTTCAAAGAAGAACAATGGAAGCCCGATAATCTCAGACATGGCATACCAATACATCACAGGAAATTCCCCGTTAACCACTTCAGCGGTTTAACCAAAATTTTGCTAGGTATGACCTTTCGGCAAGTGTCCAACAAACCTACAACACGGTCCAAAGATAAACAGATAAAACTATGACTAATTGTTTTGTATAGCCAATACAAACAAACATTTCCAGTCTTATGATATTCATTACCTTAAATATGGAGAAAACAATGAACTTGTATCAAAATTACAATAAAGCAACAAATATGATAGTGCCTTAGTGGTAATGAAGTCATACTGTACTAATATAACTTGATTCAAACTTCAACAATCACCTCAGTCCATATGAAAATCCCAAACAATGAAAATTTTACAATCCCAACTCACTTACAATTCTAGTTTTATAAATGTGTTATCGATACATACGTACCAGCTGGGTGGAGCCTTCGTCCGATGATCAACACCCACCTATGCTCAACTCATTAATCATTGGATTATATGATAGAAATTGCAACTATTTGGTTTAAGTAGCTGTCCCTTCTTCCACTAGAGAATGCCTTTCAAGAATTGCGACCGTCTCTTCCCTTGCACTGAAATTGCAAAAAAGAGCACAGTTAATACCGTATCAATGGACACAGGTTGGGACCCGAACCTAAAGTTGTACTATCAGATGCAAGCCCAAATCAAAGAAACGACAGCATATAAAGGAGACATATGTGAAAAGCAGCATTTGCCATACTGATGCTTTTAACAATCCTAATTCCTAAAAATAGTTCACATTAACAATTAAAAATATGGAATAAAGATTAAAGCAGCTTCTCGAGCATTTGACAAACATTGCTCCTTCCATTCTCCGTGTGGAGATTTTTATTTATGTAATAGAGAGACATATATATGTGAACCTGATACATATCGACTTAACTGAATAAGAGAGCAACTTATAGATATGATTCCTGTTATACTTTTGTGAGTACCAGAAAAGCTTCGTTAAACATCCCAAAACTAAGATGCGCTGATGAGACGAGAACAGAAGCCATATATTTCAGATATAGTGCATTCTAATCAAATGCTAGCCCTCCTCAGGTAGAATCCTCCATCATTTAGATGCTAATTATCATTTCCTTAACAACTTCAGATTTTTATAACAAAACCACAACATTACTGTCATATATTTTCTTTTAGACAAGGTACTGTAGTCAATCGGATGCCTACCTTCCGGGTCGAAGAATCTTGTACTTGCCTAGCCTGGTGAGATCCACAACTGTGGACCCTGCACGTCCTGAAGGAAGCACACCACCATTGTAAACATATGCGCAATGTTCCCAGAGGTTTCCAAAGTCTTTGATGGAGACACTACTTGGCTGCCCACTTAGGTTTGCGCTTGTAAGAGCCAATGCACTCCCCAATCCACGGGCAACGTCCCTGATGAAGTTATAGTCAGGCACTCGCACTCCTATACTATCCAATCCAGGGTTCAAAGACTTCTCAAGGATACTTGACTCCCCTGCAAAACACCGAAACTACATTTTCTTATTCGACATTGAATGTGAACAATCTCAAGCTGGAAACCACACGAACCCCATGGATACACAACATCAATTAGATGGTAGAGTCGAACAGATAGCATAAACTTACTGATACAACTCGTTTACAGAAGGAGAAGAGATAATTTGGGATCGTATAACTTACCTCGGGTTAATACAAGAGTAACTGGTCCCGGAAGTAGAGCCTCCAGTAAGCCATGGGGCAAGTGGTCAGTGACAGCAAAGCGCTTAATGTCCCAAACATCCCCAACACAAATGGCGAGAGGGCTCGTATGATTACGTCCTTTAATCTCGTATATTCGGTTCACTGCTTCCACAGAACTGCAAATTACATGTATGCAACATTACCCAACAAACAAACAGATGGGTTTCCTTCGAAATCATCATAAAAAGCAAAAGAGCAGTTGCTTTCACTCATTGAGGAATTTCAACGAACACATAGAGGGCATTGAATTGATTTGGCATACCAAGCATCGCAAGCAAAGCCGTAGAGAGTATCGGTGGGGACAGCAATGACTTTGCCGGCCCTGAGAGCTTCAACAGCACCGTCGGCCTGAGGTTCGGTGGCCGGACGAATAACCCCCAGCTCCGGTTCGACGCCGGAATCGCAGCTTTCCAAGCTCGAAGCCATATTGTTAGCAGCTTCGCGCTCCAATCTGCTGCTACTCTGCACTGTTTGCACTAAACCCAATTGGCGGCGTACACCTAAAGAAAACGAGAAGAAGAAGATAGTTGAGCTTGAGTTAGCTTGTTGTTTTGCTTTGGATTAGTAAGATTAAAGTGGAGAGAGAGAGAGAGAGAGAGAGAGAGAGAGGGACTGACTGACGGTGGAGAGAGATTGCAGAGCAGAAGCTCCGGCGGTGGTTGAGAACGGCAGCGGCGGAGGAGGGAAGCGGAGGAGCGGCGAGTAAGGGAATTCTGGCTGCAATTCTTGTTGTAATGTTCATTCCTCTTACGCTGCTATTCTGCACTGTTGGAACAAGACCCAATTGACAGATTCGAGATGTTAATTCGTCGTGGTTGTCGTTGTGTCTGTGTATGCATTAGGACTAAATATGACAAACTGTGTATCAACTATATAGAGACATTTTTACGAAATTCAAATCATTAGTGTACCAAAATTTCGGTAACCAAAATTTCACTTTGTTGTTGATATGATTCGGGGTGGTTTGATATTAGTAATAACCAAATTTATAGGTAAGAATTGTATCTATGTTTTTCACAAGATCAAAACCTCAAAATTCATACTTTCAATTCACCATGTTTAAGTTCAACCTACTAAAATTTTAAAAATGCATAATAATTTTACAACCCAACATCCAAATTATGAAGTACATAGTTCAACTTCAAATGCAATTTAATCTCAAATAAAAAAATAACTCAAGAGGTATGAGGATGTACTTGAACTTCTGAGTTGAGTTGAACTTTCGGGATGACTTGAACTTCCCAAGCCCCATTGTTTGCATAGCTACATATAAAAAGTTATCATTAGACTATGAAATATGAATTAAGATCGAAACAATTCTTTTAAATTTAAATACTTACATCTTTCCAAATCTTCACATTCCTTGTACAATGCAAGCTCATCTTTCGTTGGCTCATGATACAAGTTAAACGCGCCCTAAGCCAATCATTAGTGCACACTAAAGCTTCCACCATTTTAGAACTCAATAAAGTCCTAAAAGGATCAAACACTCTCTTGCCTAGAGAAAATGCACTCTCACTTGCCATAATTGAAGATGGAATGGCAAAAATGTCCTTGGCGAAGAGTGCGAGGAGAGGAGAGAGTGAGTGATTAACTTGGGTTGGTTAGAGTTATTATTTTTTGTATATATATACCTTTGGTATTCGGTATACCATGGTATTGCCTAACCCATACTATAAACCGTACCAAAAACTTTGGTATGGTACATTACCGTACCGAATAGTGCTTATACTGAAAATGTACGAAACCAAAGTGTGCCAATCGGTATGATTCGGTTGTTTTTGGAATTCGGTTAGAAAATTCCACCCCTATATAACATCCTTCATACAACGCCTACAAGAACGATGAATTGCATCTGCACTTGATTGATCAGGTGGTTCACATTCTCATATTCAAAATATGATATCATTTGGTAAAGCAACATTCAAGTGATCTAGTGTTTGAAATAGTGGTTTTGATGCGCGATTTAGAATGTAGCACATAAAAAATTCTATATAGTGCACGTGCATTACATAGTAGTTACAGATCGTATGCGATAGAGTACTATAATGATATCACGCAACAACGCTATATGTGTGCTTTATAAGTTTGTTCTTTAAAAAAAATGGCTCAAAACTCCGTTGTTTTGGGTCTAAAAACCTAATCTAGCAGACAAACCAAAACCTCTCTTCCAAAATCAATAGATTCTCTATACCAAAACAAATCAGCCCACCCTATTCCGCCATCGCTCGTCGCGCTTCTCCATTACTGTGTATTTGATGTTGATCAAATTATATATGAGTTAGTTAGATTATCCTCCCACGGAGGGGATGAAGATAATAATAATGGTGGAGAAGATGATGATCATAATGGTTTTGATATGGATGATAATATTATTTGTAAAGTGTGATGCCGAGTTTATTTGTTATTCTATTTGTAGTTGTTCAGGCTGATTAGAGGTTTATGGGTGGACTATTCTTGGCTCCGGAATAGGAAGCGAGCCCTAAATCCAATGCAGATCTAAGGCTCTGATACCAGTTGTTAGGTATCCGATTCCATCGGAGTGTGGAACAACAAAGTAAATAGCAAAAGGAAGGTAAAAGGAAAACTGAAGATAAGAGTTCATATTTATTCATCTATAACCTTAGAATTGGGTAGCATTCAACTTAAATACAAGGAGATAGATCTAGATAGATGGCTGTGATATCTAGTCCTTAATCTAAGAGTGGAGAATAAAGGAAATATGTTAATTGGGCTTGGTAGTAATTGGGCCTCAATAAACACTTGGGCTAATAGATGACATGAGGCCTAACACATTCCATCTCCCAGTTACTACTATGTTGAGGACAAATTGAAGCAGCCTTCTGCCTCCACAAAGACAAATTTGCACATTATTTTGCATGTACAATTTGTATAGGCAAAACTGTTCAGAAAAAAAAAAAAAAAAAAAAAAAACCAAATTAGTCCCCATCATATCATGTGCTAGCTACAAACCATCAAATGCTCTAGCAGGTAGCAGCCATACGAAATTTCCTGCCGCGTTTATTGTACTTTATAACCATTACGTTACCTTCATATAAGTAGGACTGAAGAAAAGGATGATTAACATCACGAAGTGAGATGATAAACAACGACAAAAAAAAGAAAAAGGGGAAAATTAAAAGAACAAGTAAATTTTTATCGATGGGCTTAGCAAACTTTGAACTCGAGACATGTCGTAATATGGAGGGTGGCCTCAAATGCCTTGTCGACAAAGTTCAATCTTTTCAAGAGACATATAATCTCCGCCTACCCACTTTGCGAGGAATATGATGAACTTGGGTCACATAAACTTGGTTCGGGTATAATCTTAGCTACCGTGTGGACAGCCAACAAACTACAACTTTTATGGACTGGTTTTGGGGTGTATTGCACCCAATATTGTAAAAATTCCTAGGTGGGCTAGGGGGCATCTAGATGGATTTTTTTTAGATGAAATAAAAAATTAAGGTTTTGCTTTTTCAACTTTGAAGTGTGAAATATCGTATTTTCATTATAATTTTCATATGTCTGACTTATGTTTTAAATTAATTATGATATTTTTGTTCTATTTATCTTTCCATTCTGAATGTTCATAGTTACCAATACAATATAAGTACATTTTTATTTATTTTAAGTAATCCGCTCTTAGAGCATTTCGACCTTTATGGCAAAGGCAAGAGGCAAGGGCAAAAAAATATGGGAAAATCTTACCTTTGCCAAAAATTGTGTTTCCACCCTTGCTAAAGTTGCCATTTACTCTAGAGATGGGAGAGGCAAGAGGCGGGGCAAACGGCAAAAACTTGTTTGCCTCCCTGCCTTCAAGCAAGCTGACGTTAGCGCCATGTGGCAAAATCTGAGGCGTCCATTTTACATCCAATAGGTATAAATATTTCAGGTAGAAAATTGATTTTTATCCTATAAATACCCAATCCAATTTTTACATTTCCCACATCAAAACATCACAAATTCTTTCTTTCAAAAATAAAATAAATTTTTTTTCGGTGCAAACTATTTTAGTTCCTAAAAAACTAAAAATGAGTTTTGTGAATAGTAATCGTCCCTTGCCCTTGCCCTTTTGCTGTGGAACCAAAAACTAGGGGTGGGCACGGGACGGGATGGGACGGGATGACCTTCATCCCGTCCCGGTCCCGATTATTTGAAACGGGACGGGACGGGATGGGATAAACGTTTTTAAGAATTAGTCTCGTCCCGTCCCGTCCCGAATTTAATCGGGGACGGGGTTATCCTATAAAAAATTTATCAACTTCAAACTAAACAAGCTAACCCAAATATGATAAATCAAAATCTATCTAAATATGCTAAGAGCACTTCACCAAAAAAAACCAAAACAGATTATTACACAAATAAAAAACTGGGCGTTGACCCTTTTTGTAAAATTCACCAAAATTCAACCCCTCATGAGATGGAGTCGAAAATTTGCAAATCATAAGTAAACATGTGAAACTGACTCCTTCCAAAATCTCAAGTAAAACGAAGTTCAAATGATATGTTCACCAAAAGAAACCAAAAACAGATTATTACACAAATAAAAAACTGGGCGTCAACCGCTTTTGTAAAATTCACCAAAATTCAACCCCTCATGAGATGGAGTCGAAAATTTGCAGATCATAAGTAAACATGTGAAACTGACTCCTTCCAAAATCTCAAGTAAAACGGAGTTCAAATGATATGTACAATCTTACATGTGATGAGGTACATATTTTTTTAGTATACAATTGTTTTTTAGCCAATAAAATGGTGACACTTAAGGGATTTTTATTATTTATTTAATACCATGCATATTATACGGGACGGGACGGGATTTCGGGATAGAAATTTCTCATCCCGTCCCGTCCCGAAAAAATTAAATCGGGACGGGACGGGACGGGATAAGCTAATTTTGAAATTAATCCCGAACGGGACGGGATAATTCGGGACGGGATTCGGGACGGGAATTCGGGATTCGGGATTTTCGGGATATTTTGCCCACCCCTACCAAAAACGAAAGGCAATTACTATTATGGTGGGTCATACATGAATAGTATCCACCTTTTGGAACTATTCCCTTGCAAATGCCTCTTCCCCCTTGCCCAAGGGGGGAAATCCCCCTAGTAGTTGGATTCATATATTTTTGGCTTCATGCCTTTCCTGTTAGGGTTAATTCCTCCAATGAAACCCAATGTTTGGCAAATAAAACATTTTGGTACCCAATGTTTAAAACTGGACATTTTGGTACCCAATCTATTCATCGGTTAGACACTTTAGTGCCTCCGTCTAATTTTCTGTTAAAATTGAGGGTATTATAGTCTTTTTAGATTAATTCATGAGTTAATTCCTCCAATGGTACCCAATATTTGGCAAATAAGACACTTTGGTACCCAATGTTTAAAACTGGACATTTTGGTACCCAATCTATACCTCCGTTAAACACTTTAATGCCTTCGTCTAATTTGTTGTTAAAATTGAGTCTATTATAGTATTTTAAGATTAATTAATAAAATATGACTTATATAGTCCAAAATGTTTTAAAAAATAGACCGAATAGTGCCCAAATTATAACAAAGTTAGACTACTCCTGCATTTAAAAAAAAGAAGACTACTTCTGTTTTGATAACGTCAAGTACCTACTCTTATTTTGATATTTCATTTCATTGTATGCATCATGAAAAAACAGTTAATTTTGATTCCAATTTAAATAAATTTGCAAAGAATTAAAAGATCAATTGGAGCATTATAATATATATTACTCTAAGTTAGCAAAACACTAAATTTACAAGAACAATATTCATTCTAAATCCAATTTGCAATAAAAAAGAGGCTAAATTTTGAAATTATCATCTTGCCCATGCCCAGTCAAATGAAAATATTGTAATGCCCTCAATTTTAAAGGAAAATTGGAAGGAGGCACGAAAGTGTTTAACAGAGGTATAGATTGGGTACCAAAGTGTCTTATTTGCCAAACGTTGCGTACCATTGAGGGAATTAATGAATTAATATAAAAAATACTATAATAGCCTCAATTTTAACGGAAAATTAGAGGAGGCACTAAAGTTTTAACGGAGAAATAGATTGGGTGCCAAAGTGTCCGCTTTTAAACATTGGGTACCAAAGTGTCCTATTTGCCAAACGTTTGGTACCATTGGAGGAATTAACCCTTCCTGTTATAATGAAAGTTTATTGACCACAAAAAAAAAAAGAACCAAATGAAACTTGTGTCAAAGTTTCGGGGTCGTTACTGCATCTCAACATTCCCGATTATCTTACAGACAATGCTATTGTCTCCCTGTATCACTGAATTCCTCGTCTTTACTTCTTAGAGCATGTCCACCGCACGTCCAATCGGTCCGCGCGATCGACGGAAACGACCTCGGGCGAGGTTGATCTTCCTCCAGCGCACCAAAATCAGTCTGCGCGATCCGGTGTTCTGGCGAGGGCGAGGGCGGTGGCGGAAATCGCCTTTGCCTTCAGCTAAGCAATCGGCAGGGCAACGCGTTTTCCTTTTTTTTAAAAAAAAATTCTAAGTGCGCTGCCGACGTCAGTGCACTCAACCGGGGTTGATCTGGCCGTTCACATTTCTTTTTTATTTTTTATTTTTTTTAATTTTTAAAAAAACTCCTAAATTTAATTTTTTTTTAATTTAAGAAAAAAACCCCTGAAAAACCCAAATATGTTCCAATTGCCTTTGCTTTAAGGCAATTGGCAAAATGTGGGTGGAAACAACTAAGGCAATATAATTGCCTTCACAAGTGCCCTAGGGCAATTTGTACCTTTGGGGTGGACTTGCTCTAAGAGCATCTCCACCGGTGTGAAAATCGGACGGGCAATTCGTCGATTGCCCGCGGAATCGGACGGGCGACGCAAAACCCAGCTCCACCTGTGCCAAATCGCCAGAGGAATCGGACGGGTTCTAGGTCGAAGGCGCAGGCGATGTCGGGGATTGCCTTCGGACGCGCCCGAGTGCGAGCGAGAGGCTGACAGCCTCACGTGGGCATGCATAGTTTTTTTTTCATTTAAAAATTGTTAGTGCGCTGATCTCATCCTTTTTTATTTATTTATTTATGGTGATTGGGTTAATCTGGACTGTCAGATTAAAGGGGCACACTGATCTAAGCCGTTGATTTGGGGGTTATTTTGTAATTGTTCTTTATTTTGGGTTTATTTTGTAATTCTGATTTGGGGGTCATTTTATAATTTTTGGGGCTGATTTGTAATTATTTTTTGGGGCTGTTCTGTAATTATTTTTTGAGGTTGCTTTGTAATTACTTTTTTAAAAAATTTCAGAAAAGTACCATAAATTTTATTTTTTCCTATAAATACCACAATATTTCTAATATATTACAATAAAAAATTAAACATTACAAGGAAAAATTTAACACATAAACGAAATGCAATTCCTTGCCCTCCAAATTGTCTTTATTGGGTGGAACAACAAAGACAATTTGGAGGGCTCCAAATTGCCCTAGGGCACAAATTGCCCTTAGACTAAAGGCAATCCACCCAACATGGGTGGAGATTCTCTAAGAATCCCAAATTGCCTTAAGGCAATATGGAGGGCAATCAAATTGCCTTTGATGCCTCCACCCCAAAAAGGCAATTGGGAGGGCAATTTGTATAAATTTCATACATCATCTTCATCAAAAATCTTCACCACACTTGTATTTTTTGCCCAGTTCAATTTGCAGGATTAAGCAAACACTGCCGCTGTCCAGTTCAATTGCCCAGTTCAATTTTCATACACTGCTGCCACCGTTGCTGAACAAACTATGCAAATTCTTTATAGCTGAAAGCCTAACATGCAAAGATCAAATCCAAAGAAGTACCCAACCTAATTGAGATTGCGCTCAAAGAACAGGCCAACATCAAACACCAAATCAAGATGCAATTCACAAAATCAACACCATACAATCAGCCGATAAGCAGCCAAACACTTTGGGCATTAACAAATTTGCAACTTCGCATGACCATCAATTTGTTCCACCCAAAACCCACAGCAATTAGCTTGTAATTTGATCATAATCCCAAACCCACAACAATTAGCTTGTAATTTCAGCTCCACAACAATCAGAAATCAGTGAATCAATCACTCAATAAAAATTCAATCCAAACATCAAATAACCAAAGGTTGATCGGAATTCGACCTCAGATGGGACCTTGGAGTGTTGCTTCCATGGCTGCTTTGCTCTCTTTGATTTCGCAGTGGAGAGAAAGACGAGATAGAGAGAGAAAAGACGAGGACACAATGACGGCGGGAAGACGAGGAAAAAGCAACGCTAACATTTCTTGCAAAACTGCGGTCACAGACGAAGGTGATTGTCGCCCGCGCCCGACCCACCGATCGCGCCGGCCGATTTAGCTGCGCTGGAGGCAGATTGACCTCGTCCGAGGTCGATTTCTTCGATCGCGCCGTTCGGTTGGTTCTGCAGTGGACTTGCTCTTCAAGAGAAAAAGTTTCTTTTTTAAAACCTTTTATTTCACCTTATTTTTCCTCCCCCCTCCTTTTTTTTTTTTCAAAAAAAAAAAAAAAAACCCGCGGTATAAATGCATCTTCCTCTCTTACCGCATATGATTTGTGCAACAATAGCTACTTCATACAAAAACCACATGCCCTTGGTGGATGGACTCGAACAAAAGTTAACAGATGCCTTCGGATGCTTGCATAGGAGCAGCTGTTGATAAGTTGATGAGAAAAGGTTAGGAAGTCTACACCATAGTCAGCTCCCGCCAAAAGGCTATTCGAGCTTTAAATAGGGAGAAAGGGGATTTCAGGAATGATTGGGAGATTGACTCATGATTGGGGTGAGAATTGTCCAACTGCTGGCCGCCTACAAATGGAAGGGGAGATATCATTTCAGGTGTGCATCTTCGATATTGGATCTGGGCGCGTTCTTTGATCAGGTCAAATGTATATGTTCTTATCATCGAGTGTTTACGTGGTGAGTGCTGCTCCTCGGTTAATATAATGTGAATCGGACTTTTCAGGTGCTTATTTTTTAGCTTGGAATGCATGGGCCAATTTGTTACATCATTTCGCTCCCACTTCGCCAAGGAATACTTTTTTAAAAAGAGCATACCGCAAGCGTAGAAGATGTTGGATCTTAAGCTCGTTGAGGTTGTGAAGCTTGTCATATGTTTAAAGAGGAACCATTTGGAAGATATGATGGCATGCATTATCTTCACACATGTCGGGAGGATGAGTATGACTAGATGCGTGGAGGATCTTGAGAGACCATTCAATACTTCAGCACAAGAGTGTATGAAGCTCCTATTGTCAATGGCCCTCTTGTGTCCCCCCTCAGATCGGGATGACTTACTCGATTATGCATCAGGATATTGTCTTAGCCCTTTTATTCACAGGCAGACAAGAGGAATTGGTGGACAATTTGGAAGTTTGAGAATGATGAGTGAGGAGATGAGAATGCTGTATTGTTTTACTGTTTTAAAAATATGTACGTGTGTTTATTGGAAGGCATAAAAATCAACGAGTGGTGTGAAGAAGAGTGAGGAGGAGAGAGGCTATTAAATAAATGTGTGGTCTGGTTCTATGTTTCTGTGAGAGAGAGCATTTAATGGCCAAGATAGAAGCATTGAATAATCCTGAGTTTATTGGTAGCAAGTGTCTGTTGGCCCTCTTCAGCCTTTGCCTTCATTGCCAACATCTGCCTTCATTACTAATAAATGTATGTGTGTTTATTTCGTTTGAATACAAAAGTACGTTCATTTGTCAAATAAATTTTATTTGAATTTAAAATTGAACATTACATACTAATAAAGCGTTCAAATAAAATAAAAAATATTACAAATTAATCACTGCTGATTATACCATTTGTTAAATTGGGCAGAGGCGCTAGATTGGCCATCCCTAAAAAGCCTCATTCTCTGAGTAATTGCTTGTCTCTCCTCCGCCCAAAAGGCCTTTGCATTCAGAGTCATCTGACTTGTATCCATTGCCATAGTTCCGCAGTCATCATTTTGTTGTTTTTGAGCTGCATTTTCCTCTGCCTTTCGTTGCCTTTGAGTTGCCTTTTCCTCCTGCGCTATCCAAAATATTTCTTCATCTTTCGCGCGCTCTTCAATTCTGACCTCTTCCCTTTTCCTTGCGTCTTTAATACGCAATGCATTATTCTTCGCAAATTCACTCAACATTTCTGTTTGGAAGAGATTGGGGGACTGTTTCCTTGCAGCTTTCGCTACCTTTCTTCCTAGAGGCCTAGGCACTGAGTAGGAGTATGATATGCTTCACTATCAGCTGGCTAAATTCACTTCACCCGGTTACTCCCGGTGACTCTTGCATCGGTTCACCCTCACCCATAAATCATTTCCAAATCATTTTCAGTAGGGTTAATCCCTTTTACGACTATCCAGAACCTCGGCATCCTTATAACCTCCCAGCCGGTATATACGTGAAAGTCTTGCCTTTATCACCGCCAAACCACAATTGCGCATGCCGTATCTATTCAAATTAAATTCAAATTATCAGCACCTATAAAAATTATAGTACTAAAAAATACAAAATATGTACCTCTCGTCCAAGCATAGCCACTCCCTGTATTGTCCCTCGCTTTGCCCAGTGCCTCCTTCCATTTTGTGAAATCCTTGTTCAAATGCTTTGCCCAATGACTCATTAAAGCTCCTTTATTTCGAACTGTGCTGGGAATATGAGCAGCAAAGTGTTGGGTAATTTTTTGCCACATTTGGGAGATTGCATTTCGGAACCGGTGGCCGAGTCATGGCATATAAATTTCCATGATTTGCACAGCTGGACATTTTCTTCATCGGTCCATGAAGTGCCCGCAGCTTGTGTGGAAGTTTCGGCGCGGCGAGACATTTTGCTTCAATGAAGATGAAAGAAGAGTGATGAAGTGTTATGTGGAAATGAGCAAAATATAGCAAAAATATATGAATATGAGTGGGAAGGGCCTCTCATGATCCCCCCCCTCCTCAGTTTTTCTCCTTCCCTATTTTCTCTTCAGGGCATCCCAGATCGCCCCTTTTTAGCCTTCGCCGTGCCACTCCCCCAACACCACCCCCACCCAGGTTGGGGGGACTCCCTTAAATAAAGGAGAAATTCTGCCCACCAACAACCCCCCCCCCACACGCCAACCCCCCACACCCCACTTCCCTTCTCCCCCCCACACAACCAAAATCAAACATTAAATAATATTTTACTATATCAATTTGATAAAATATTGCTTTTATTCAATACATATTAATAAATATTACAAATAAAAACATTCAAAACATTCAAAATAAAAACATCTTAAACATTACAAATAAAAACAATAAAAATTAAAAAACTAAAAATTAAATATTAAAAACATCTTAAACATCTTAAACACCTTAAACATTACGAAGAAAAACACAGAAATATAGGGTGCATCCAAGGTGTGCTTCCAGGGGAGGAACTAGAACCCCCGCCCTCCCTAAAAGGCCTTTTCCTTGCTAGAAATAGCCACTCGTTTGGGATAGGGAATATGATAATTAATGAAGGCAATTTGTGTTTTTTATCATGATGTGTTTTTTTCACTTTGCAAGTGCTTATGATCTAATACATTTGCTCACAACATTTGTTCAAATATTGGTTTTTATTCAATGCATATTAGGAAACATTACAAACTACTCATTCATTGACTTAAAAATAAAAACATCGTAAACATTACTAATGTGGGAGTAGGAAAAAAATTTGGTTAATGTATGAGTACGATTGTGAGTATTTATAGGAAAAATTAAGGTTTTTTAGGGTTTTTTTTTCCAGATTAAAAAAAAAAAATTAATTCAAAGGGTAAAAAAATGGACGGTCAAGATCACCTAACCGATTGAAATCCGACGGCCCAGGAGATAGTGCTTGCTGACGTCAGCGCACTCACAGTTTTTTTTTTAAAAAAAAGTCCTGCGCTGTCAGGATTTGTCGAGAGGTCTGCGGTCTCGTCCGAAGGCAAAGCACGAACTCGGACTCGCCATCGACCAAGAACGCGTCCAATTTGAAGATCGATTTGGCACCGGTGGAGGCTGTTTTCTCTTCGCCTGTCCAATTCCGCGGGCAATCGACGGATTGCCCGTCCGAAATTAATGCCGGTGGAGATGCTCTTAGTGATGCTGCTGCTTGTATTTTGGAGTCTATACAATCTCAAGTCTTGCATTAAAAGTGGAAAGCGCACAAAATTCATCGGGAATGGGGTATATCACAAGAACTTTCATGTCATCTATAATCATAATCATACAAATATCAGCCATCAATGCCAAACCAATTTTCCATCGGACTAAAGACTGACTTTCTCTTCCATCACATGTGCTAGTCTTAAGCCCCGGCCTATCCGGCTGGAAATTAAGTTATGGTGTTTAGGAACTATGGCTTTGCTGTGAGGTAGTTTGCCATCTTCTTCTCCATCTCAACAACTCCACAAGTATGGAACTTCCACTCATTGAAACACCCAACCCGGCAAATGTTGCGAGGAGAATGCAGAGAACTGCCTGCACGCGGACCTGAGGCCACAACATGATGCAAGAATTAAATTTATATGTATAAGATGACGTGTCCTGGAATGTATACATCACAAATGTTAAGGTCTGGAGCGTGAAGTGTGCAGAATGATTCAACTTGATTAGGAAAAGGTCTTACCAACGAGTAAAATATATGCGCAAACAGAACCACCAGAGCAAACTGTACCGATGCATAAACCCAGATAAATCTTCGTTTCACTGAACAAAGAAGGTTCAAAATATGAGGGGTAGGCTGATTTTGATAGAACGCTATGATCATAATATGCTGTCATTGCTGCACAAGTATCGAGCTTTGCATTTTATATTATATCAAAGTTTATACTCTCATAATATTTATTGAATTCTCATACTGCCGTCGGAGCAATGTATAGTATTAGAATTGCCTAGTCAGCTAGTAGCCTGTCTACTTGTGTGCTTGACTCATACACTAGTTACTTTTTCATAAAACATACGATCATAATCACTAGTTCAGTCAATGAATCTGTGTAACCTATCATACACAACTTCAGAATACTAAATTATTTCAGGCCTACCCATGGTTGATGAGGTCATTGACGAGAGAAGACCCAGTACACAAGAAAATGGAAGAGATATGGCAATTGCTCCGGTTCCCATTTTCTCAACCTATATAGAACACATATATATCACCAAGGAGACATCACAATAGAAATGATAATCTGCAGTTTTGATTTCTAATTTTACCAGGAGCTGTTCAAGAAAACAAAAGTAAGCAAGCATGCTGACAATGACAAGCACAGGCACTTCCTGCCAAAGCCTGAAAAGATATGAATTAGCAAGATTAGGTCGTGAAAACTTTGAGAAATTGGTTTATTGGTGATATCCGAACCCAATGAGCCAGGATATGATGAATGAAGCTATTTTCTATATTCTGAATAGAAACTATGGTCACACATTGCAGTAGGTGGATGTAGCAATAGTGCCAGGCTAGGTGCATTTTACTCTTAGGCCTCAGTTACAACCAGGTCCACCACAAGGTGAAAGATCTAGCTTAAAGGCCAGTAAAATTGCAACGCGTGATACCATCCTCACTGCCTACTGCCATCACCTCAACCATGTGGATTCAATAAACCCATTACTAGATTAACAGTTTTGATGACCGTACCATTATGCCAATGAAATACATAGAGTTGACATCAATCAGTTAAATACATAAGAAGCATTAAAGACAGAAACTAAAATATGCATACACACACTTGCCTGTATCCATTAGCATCTTCCTGTTCAAATCTACTTGCTCTAGTGTTTCGGGCTCCAACACTTTGTATTCGTAATAGAGTGACCGGTAGGTTTTTAACTTCTTGTTTACACACGTCGCAGGTCTTGTTGCCTTTGATGCTAAACCATTTTATAGCACATTCTTGGTGGGCCAGAGCAAGTTCACCTTTGCAACTGCATTCCATCTTTAGGGTCTCACCCCCTTCACATAGTTCAACTAGGCATATTCTACAGACAGCCTCTTCTTCAGATATGTCCTCACCAGCATCATCATCTTTTCCTGACCCACAAAGAGTAAGACATAGTTGATAATCAGAAGCGGAAGATTTCAGACATGCAGAGAGAAAGAATGAAAAAAAGTACCCTCAACGAATTTGTTATGTAACAAAACTTGTAGTTAGAAACGATATCAAAGAAAACTTAATCGGTAGTAGTTTTTTTATAGCTAGAGAGAAGTGCAAGAAAGATACCAGCATCTACTGTTGGGGAACCAAGTGATATTACATCCCCTTCCTTCACTCGAGGAGTAGAAGGAATGACTCGGAAAAATGAATCCATCCTCCTTAGTTTTGTATCTTTATTGTTAACAGGGACTGAAAGTGAGCGAAATATTTGTTGTTGGGATTCTTTCCTCTGAAAAAGAAACAAAGAAAAAGAACTTTCAAAAGAATATTATGACCATATCAACAGGTTGACATGGTTGAGATCTCAAGACTACAGCAAGCAGATTTCAGCAGATGCTGATAGTTAATTTTCAAACCCTTGGATGGGCAAGATGCAAGATGAGGTAAACAGAGCTCTAAAATATTCTTCACTTCATGTTTTGATGGCCCATTTAGGTTTTATGTTGTTTATAAAAATAACTTAATTATGTTATCCTCGGGGATTAATTGAAAGAAAAACTAGTCTAATGAAAGTGTAACCACGACGTACTATTGAATTCAGAGAGCCACCAACCCTTCCACCATGCGCAGATTCCGCGCATGAAAGGGCAATTGGAGTTGCTGGTAGGGATGACGTTCTCTTCATCCTGGGGGTGAATAGCTTTGTGAGGGACAATGACCTTGAGATGGAAGTCTTCTCCCGTGCTGCAGTAGATGGCCCTTCTGTATCTAGGCTGGAAGCCTTCTCGATATCTGATGAACTTCGATTCTTAAAGCTTAGTTTCGGGAAAAGAGCTCTTTTTGATGATTTGCCTCTAGCTGAAGAGGGGCCTGGTGATCCATTTACTCTTGCATCTGCGGAACCAGGTGTGAAGAGAAAATTTACTTTCCTTGGAGTTGGACTTGGTGTTGGAGGCATCTTTATCGCCATAAAATCCTGAGCACAGTTTTCGGATGTTCTTGATGGTATCTCCAGGTGAAGATTTGGTCGTTTCCATGGATGAACTTGGGGTGCTTCTTCAGTTACTCCAACTGAGTCTTCAACCTGAAAAGTACAAAGATGTAAAATAGGAGGAGAACTGCAATCTACAGTTTCTGTTAGCTGCCAGTTTTAGTATTTTCTACTATCGGATCTTTTCAAAAACTAATCTGATATAATCTAAGATAAGCAGCAATCAAATACACAAGTAACTTAAAAATGCTTAGGATGGGGACATGGAATTTTACTAGTTAAACTGAACTGTTCGTGTTCACTTATTGCCACTGGTTTAAAATCTACAGTGGCATCTGCTATTCTAAATTCTTTCCATGTATTTCCGGTGAAGATTTCTTTTTGCGGACATTGATTCACTAGATTATGGGGAAAGCCAAACACCATGATCCATGAAAGATAACAGCACGATGAAATTAGTTATATCTGATGTTATGTACTTAATCAAATGTTTCTGCACTAGACACAAGTTTCTCTCCTAGTGTCGTTTGTATACTGACATTCCTGATTTGTTTGTAACTTCTTAATATATGGAGTTGAAGGCATATCTTAGGTATTTCTAGCACTCAACCAAGTTCACAACTTGAACGCATGACATTGTGACTTTATGTAAACTCAGCTTTTAGTAGAGCTTTATATTTAAAACATATTGCGATTAATACTAGGCAGAAGAATTTATATAAAGGCAAAAGTGCTGGGAACTTCGGTAACATGAAAAATCATTAAAAAGAACATAGCATGTGATTAGATTGAGGCACATGAGCAATGCAAACTGCATAATATGTATGTGGCTGAGGTTTCTGAGAATATCTAAAGTTCATGAATGTTAATAAATACAAGTTAATACAACTTACAAGTTAGTTTTTGTAGTTTGGTGCATGTGATTCACCAAAACTAAGTTTCTCCAAAACTCAGTAGTCACACAAATAACTTCATAACATTGGTAATTGGTAGAAACCCAAAAGCACTACAATAGTCAAAACGAAGTGGATCCCCATAGTTCATCAATCAAAGACAAAAATCTACATTGTTTTAACCAATATCTTTTTTTCCCCATCTTATTGTATCAAACAAAGTAGGATCATCAACGCGCAAGCAGCTTGTAACTGAATTGACTAAACACGTTTACTTAACAAACACAGGAGAAATGGGAGGAAAATGGTGAAAGAAAATCAGAAAGTGAAAGGAAAACATTAATTAAAAAAAACAGAGGAATATCAAGAGAGAAGCATAAAAGATGGTACCTTGTGAACTGGAACAGCAATCGCTCTTTGGCATGAACTCTCATCAACCACCTCTGCCGCATGCTTTTCTTCACTCCCCATTCCCTCAAATATACGTAAATCACCAAACCAAGCAAAATCCAGTTGAGATCATCCCTTCAAAGAACAATCCTATCCATCAGAAGCTCCAAAAAAGGAAGACCCAAAAGAGAAACCCAGTCAAAGAAGGGGATGGAAAAAAGAGAGAAATTGGAATTTTTTGGTGGTGGTGGGAATTGAACAAAGGCTTTGTTTGATTCTTGAGATGTGTGTGACGAGGGGGAGTGAAGGTTTAAAAGAGTAAAGGCAGGAAAGAGATGATTGGGGTGTTCTCATAACTCATTTATGGCAAAATGATGGCCCAAAGATGGTGGTGGTGGGGAGGCTGGCCTACTGCCTACTGCCTACTGCCTTCACACAAACTAGTGTAATATATAGTCATGTTTAATCTCACAGTGCGCGCGGGTTCCCGTCATTGTTGTTTTTGGTCTGGACACGCTAAGGTTTATTAGGGGGGTTGTGGGGGCACGGTCCGGTTTAAAAAATTATAGATTTACGATCTGTTTTATAATTTTTATACGGTTCAGTCTGGTTTGAATTTTGTAGATAAATTATTTAGACCGAATCGGATCTAATTCATTTTATTGCTGTACGGTCCGGTCCTAAATGCTGGACATTTTGCAATCATACTCAATTACATTAAAAAAAACCGATAATAAATAAAATTATGACATTACAATCTAATATATTGAAAATAGAAAATTATTTCATACACAAACATGCATAAATGAATGTAATTGCTACCAACATTACACACAAATAAAAATAACTTGGATAATTCATCTTACATATTAAAATTCATAATAACAAATGACCAACAAAAATAGTTACACAACTATAAAGAGAGCTCAATGTGTATTTCTCTTTGCATTTCCCTTTGCCTTAGAACCTAGAGTATTAGTGCTAGTGCTACTTTGAGTTGAGGGTCTTTCATTAAATTTCTAACTTGCCGTAGGCAAATCTTGAACAACATTAGACGAGGAAAGTATTGGGCAAGTAGAGATTCAATTTCTACTCACAAACAAGCATAATTATATTAAACACAAGAATCTAAAATAGTTGACAATCATATTAAAACTGTGCAGAATGTAGCAAAATGCATTGCTTAAAATTGTGTAGAAACACATGAATATAAAGACTGTGGGTTATGCGGGTCAATATGAGTTTGAATTAATATGATCCGCGGCCCGGACCATAATTTCTCTTGCGGGACGGTCTGGGACGGGTTTATGTAAAAAAGTTATTGACCCATCCCGATTAGTTAAATTGTGGGACAGTCCGGTCCAAAATTTACGGGTTTCGGGTTATGCGGGCGACCCGTGCCCACCCCTAATATTTATAAGGGCCCTATTTATAAATGGAACCTACAGTCATTTAAATATTATTAGTTTTTTTTTTAAAAAAATATCTTTAATAATGGAGCGGTTAAAAGGTTAAAGAAATTATCTATAGCAATAGGATTTAGGAATACTTTAAACAATATTAACACAATTTTTTTGTAAAAAATTATTTTAACAATAAGGTAGTTAAAGGGTTAAAGGCCTCTAAGAAGACTAAAGGGTATGAGGGGTGGCTATCTTTACCCTTTTAGGTAGCACTTTAGCCTCCTTTTTTATAGTGCTCGACCAAATTTGTCAAGCTCATATGCAAGATCACATTAACCACTAAAGATGGCAAGAATCGGCGAAAGCTTCTGGGCGTTGTGTGCTTTTGGGTTCGACGACGGCAGCTTCTGGGCGTTTGACGACGGCGAAAGCCAACGGCTTCTGGGCATTCGGCGATGGCAAGCGTTTGGGATCTTGCAGAGGTTTGGAGGAGGGGATGGATGTTCGACGATGTCGAGGACGATGGACTGGAGAGGATGTGGCGGAATTTTGGCACAGGTTGGAGGAGAGGATGGAGGTTTGATGTCGAGGACGATGGACTGGCGTGGAGGTGCAGAGGTTGGACGTCGGTTGTTAAGGGAATTTTGGGGTATTAGGGTTTTTTGTTGTAAATTGAAATGTTTTAGAAGGCTAAAATGGGAAGAAAAAAAATTTTCATTAAGAAATCTGAAAATGACACGCGTGTCCCAAATGAAATCACTTTCGGAAAGCTACTCATGGCCTGCTTTCGATAATCAGCTTTGGTGAAAGTGATTATGACCTGAAAGTGATTTTGTTTGCGTTTACCAAATACTTTTTTAGCCGAAAACTTTTGTGAAATTACTTTCGGGTCATAATCACTTTCGCGAAAGCAATGTAAACGGGCCCTAAGCCTGCAAGTCCCCCTCAACTCCCTATAGGTGTAGTCTAAATTTTAAAAACTTATTTTTTTAGATAGTTAAAATTTTGTTAAATAGCCTTTAGTCTTTTTATTACTAAAACTGACCTTCGGTCATGCTGTCATAAACATACATTGTCTAATTGTTGGATGGGATTAGGACCATAGATCAACTGATACAATACGAGTTTAATATATATCCATTGTAGGATATGTTTGAGAGCTAAATGAATTTCGGAATTTTCAAGAACGGTCTAGGATGTCTTTTTAACCAAGTCAAAGTTAATAATAAATAGGAAAGAAGCTCCTCACATTCGTTTTATGTCAATTTAAAATAACTATGACTGCGTGTGAAAAAACTAAGGGACAATCACCTCTAAGTACAAAATAAATCCCCTAATTCTATGGTAGGATAACAAGTTTGAATATTCACCTTCAAGGACAAAAATATTGGGGACTACTTCTAACAATAAAACAATCACACGTGTATAGACACAGTTCATGACACATAATAATTTATGCCATACATAAACAGTTCATGCCAACACAGAAATAGTTAATGATAACACATAACAATTTATGCTAACGTAGAAGCAATGCATGGCAACACAAAAACAGTTCATGCTAACACAGAACAATTCATGCTAACATAGAAGCAGTCATGCCAAAGCATAAACAGTTCATGCCAACACAGAAACAATTCATACCAACACAGAAACAATTCATACCAACACAGAAACAATTGTGCTAGCAGCATCATTGGGATTCAATGGTGGTTTACAAAAACTCAATTAAAACTGAAAATAAGTTGTGAGCATTGTAGATCTTGAAAAAACAAGAAGATTAACACCTCACTTGACCTTGAGGGTGACCAAATTTGACCAGAATCGATCGAATTTGCCGAAAAACATTTAAAAATTGATATCTCGTTTTCCTTCTATACTGGTTTTTAGGTTGCAATCTTAGTATTAATAGAAAATGGAGACCAACAATTTTATGAAAGTTTTGAGAAGAAAATTGGAAGAAATGGGTGGGAAGAAGGCGCGTCAAAGAAAAAGAATTTTTGACCAGTGTAATTGTGTCACATATATTTTTGTCCTTGTATGAGATAATTTGAATTTCATGTCCTAGAATAGAAATAGGAGTTATTCTATCGAATATGGGGTCATTATTCCAAAATGTGTAATTGTGTTTTTTTTTTTAATTTAAAAGTGTTATTGAGCCTCCGAGAAGCATTAAATAGTTCAAATTTGGCTAAGTCCAATAGTGACATCTTAGGACGATTTCATGGTAATGCAGAAGAATTTTTTCGTTGTGCATTGCCAAAATCCAACACGTTTTCATTAATTTTTCCAGAGTTTTATGTTTGTCATGATAGTTTGGTGCCTGTGAGAATTCTTGGGTCCATCCCTCATAAAGAGGAAGTGCATTTGGGGATTTCAGAATCCCAAATCTTAATTATGGTACTATAATCCTATGGTCGGTGATATGTATTTAGCACATGATTTGGTTGCACATGAACGAATATTTTTGAATTTCTCTTTCGGTTTCATCGGTTTGAACTCGAAATCTTCAACATTAAAACTTTAATATCACAAATAAACAATGCATCCTTAGAAAAATCTGATGAATTTCTCCTCTTAAACTACATTATTAACTAACTCCGAACTTGGAGAAGAGTCATCAAAATAAATTGTAATGGCAAACATCATAAAAAGAAGGATTAGTGACTTACAAGGACATAGAAAAATACATTTTTCTATCCTACGACATACAATTTAAATGTTTTCCTACAAGGACAAAACAATAAAATATAAATTCAACTTTATACTCCCACGCGCTCAAAGTCGCGCAATATTCCCAATCTCATGATCTAGTCTCAACCACGCCTTCCTTCCTCATCTGCACACAATCTCCACACCATGACTGCACTTCACGAACAATTGCAGCCACTATTATTTGACGAGAGCGATCTCCAGGCGGGAGCGATCACCGGGAACTCGCTGCTGTGGCTGCTGATGTGGGTGACAGTGATGGGGCTCGCGGGAATTGAACATGGGTATTGATGATTAATTCAAACAGATGGGCACATACTGGATTCGGGCTCAAATGGGGTTTGGTTAGAAGATGGGGTGAAGAAAGGGGAAGATAGACGACCAGAGATGACTTGGAGGAGGAGAGTCTGGGCGTGGGTGGGCACATGTTGGAGGAGAGGAGGTGGTGGAGGATGAAGGAGATGGATTGGTGGATGTGGTCGACGCCATGGACGACGGAGGAATTGAAGATTGATAAGACTTTTAGTGGCTGCGTTTTCACCATTTTTTAAATCAGCGGAAGAGCTTCCTTGGTTGGACATAATTTTTCAATCTTAATTTGTTCTAAGGGAAATGACATGAAATGAAATCTTGGAAGTTGATTTGCAGACCGGGATACAATGGGCCGGTTTGAATTTTTAGCGTGAAGGCCAAGGGGAGAGGTTTAATTTGGCTGTTTTTCAATTGTTGATTACAGAATTCATGTATGCTATGAATTTTAAAGTTTGTAAGTGATTTTTTTTTTTTTGTTTTTGCTGCTTGGAGAAATTTTTGCTATTTTTGTATGGTTTGTCATGGGTTTCGTTCGGGTAATGGTTTGCTATTTTTGTATGGTTTGTAATGGTTGTTTGTGCTTGCATAATCGGATCTTAGGAGTGCAATTAGAGTTATTGAACAAGCAAATTGATGTATTTTCTGATTTATTATTGGAGTTTTAATAATTGTGATGGACTGTTTATGTGTTGGTACAAACTGTGTTTGTGTTAACATAATTGGCGTGAATTGTTTCTATGTTGGCATGAACTGTTTCTATATGACATGAATTGTTTCTGTGTTAGCATGAATTGTTTTTGTGTTTGGCAGAAATTGTTTTTGTGTTTGGAAAAAACTATCTATGTGCTTGTAGGAACTGTTTCTGTGTTGTAGAAATTAACTATTTCTGTGATGACATAAATTGTTCCTGTGTTTGCAGAAACTGTTTTTGTGTTTGCAAAAACTGTTTATGTATTTGCAGAAACTGTTCTGTATTTGCAGAAACCGTTTCTGTGTGCAGAAATGAACTGTTTCTATGTTGACATAAACTATTTGTGTTTGCAAAAACTGTTTATGTGTTTACAGAATTGTTTCTGTGTTTGCAGCAATTAACTGTTTCTGTGCATACAGGGTTCACGAGGGTTACTATTCATGCCCATGGGCTTTGTAAAGCAAACTAATTTTATTATATTAAATATTATCTTGTTCTTGTAAGTGAATATTTAAAATAATTGTCCTAATATAAAATTAGGGTTTTTTTTTTTTTGTCCTTAGAGGCCATTGTCCCTAAAAAGAATGTGATATAAACTTAAAATATTTGTTGTTATTAGACTTATACATAGGCACATTTTTGTTCCAACATTTTGTAGTTTTGCTACATATGATATAAATTGACCTATTAGTTCAAATTATTTACATATCTACCATTCTTCTTCTTCTTTTTCCCACAAAAATAAAATGAAACAATTACATTTTGATACTACTTGAAAAGCAAAATACCAAAAACATTAATACACTTTAAACATTACAATATAGTACTACTTTGACACATGTTGATTTTTGATTGGCTTGTACACTTTTAATAACAACTTTACACACACGCGCTGGAACAGTTCCATAAATTTGAAGGAACACTACCGATTTTGAAGGAACACTTAATAATTTAACTTGAATTTGAAGGAACAGTTCCATAAATTTGAAGGAACACTGCCGATTTTAAAGGAACAGTTTTCTAGAATTTGAAAGAACAGTTCCATAAGTTTGAAGCCTTTCAAAATCTGGATTCTGTTTGAATTTTGAAGGAAATGATCCTTCAAAATGAAAGAGCGGCTTCATATTTGAATTCTGGATTCTCTTTGAATTTTGAAGGAACTGTTCCTTCAAAATGAAGGAGCAGCTTCCAATTTGAAGGAACAGCTTCAAAAATGCCCAACACTTTCCCATATTTGAAGGAACAGTTTCTTCAAATTAAAGGAACAGCTGGAAATTTGAAGGAACAACTCCTTCAAATTGAAGGAGTTGTTCCCTACCCCTCCAGTTGGCAACCACATGTCACTTTCTCCAACTTCCAAAAACTGTTTCTTCAAATTGAAGGATCCTTCAGATTTGAAGTAACAGATCCTTTAAATTTGCAGGTGTTCCTTCAAATTGAAGGAGATGTTCCTTCAAATTTCCAGGTGTTCCTTCAAATTATTTTTTCTTTCAAATTATTATTTTTTCAATTCAAGTATGTGGGGTGTGTGAGCCCACACAAGTGGGCTGTGGTGGGCTTCTTAGTTTTGGTTTGGTGTTAAATTGTAACAATAGTAGTAAATTGTAAGAAAAAAAGTGAAGTAGTGTTTTTGGTAATACTAAAGACCGACATAGTAGTTTTTGGTAAGAGCCCCAAATAAAATGACGTTACAAATTGATAATCAAGAATCTGATAACTTTTTTTTTTTAAAAAAAAAAAAAAAGGAACCTGATATGATGATGGAGCATTAAATGATGTGTGTTTCTCTCCATCAGTTACAAATTCAAATTACATCCACACTTAATGATATTTTTGAATTTGGTGTTTTAAATGTGTAGAAAATAATATTAGGTTACTTATAATAATTTCAAGTGGATATGTCCATGTGTTTTTCAATTTCAGGTGGATATGTTTAAGTTTTTTTCAATTTCAGGTGGATACGTTCAAGTGTTTTGGGATATTTGATGTGTTTTCCAATTTCATGTGAATATATTTAGCTGTTTTCTAATTTCAAGTGTATACGTTCATGTGTTTTGAGATATTTGGTGGAATTCCTCAGGTGGAGTCATTAGGTTGTTCTAGTTTCTTAGTTTAGTGTATTTCAATTAGTGGAATACTTTAGGTTTTCATAAGTTCAAATTCTACTAATGAATTTTATAGGGTGTTTTAGGAAGTTAAAAATTACAAAATCACTATATATAGAAAGTACTTGGATGCTTAATTATAGGTATTCAACAAAAAAAATATAATAAGTTGCAATCGAAAAAAATAATTTGTATGGGTGTTTATCCTATTCTGCATAAAGAAAATGAGTGCACCAAGTGACTGAGTCTGTGCCCTTGGCGGCAGGGACCCTGCATTATATGACTCACAGAATCACAACAAATCACATCAGCCATAGGTGATGAGGGCACTAAACTCCTCCTTCATCTTTCGGTTTGAGGCTTTTTAACATTATCTCCAAGAAGATGAACCCAAACAACAGGGAAGTGATGCTTGCTTATTAGCTAATCTTTGTATTTAATTCCTATTATGTTATCAGATAGCTAATTTATTTTCAATCAACATGAGAGTTGGATTTCAAATTTACGATATTTTTTAAATATTGGGAAGAAACCAAGGTTAGACTGAGCCAGTTGGTATCAAATTGTTAAAGGAGTAATGATCTAAATATGTTGTAGCGATCTAAGGATGCATTGGTCCACCAACGAACACCAATCTAGAATTTGTTTGATCACTGGCAGTTGGTACTTGCAGAAAATACAAAGACTCGTAACTCAAGTGATTAGAAATAGAAGTTGTCACCAACTCACCAGTGCACTGAAGGCCTGCAATCGATTACTGATTCCCTAAAATCGTATCTGCAAGCTGCAAGATGCAACTTTTTCTTTTCAGGCACCATATTTAAAAGTGCTACCAATAAACAGGTTCTCCCTTGAAATATTGAATTCAAAGTTGTGGTATGCTGTATAGTTCTAAAGCAGGTCAATAATGGACCAGTGGGGGACCTTGAGGAATAATATATCACTTTAATTACCAAATGTTTTTAGAAAATTAAATCTTAGCTACACAAACAATTTTTCATTAGGTAGTTAATGCATTCGTAAAGAATGTCTAAAGGTTGATTAGAAGCCCAGCTTTTTGCTTTTAAGAAACATTTTTATTAGGAACTCTCCTTCCAGTTTCTTGGGCGGGAGACCCTCTGCTTTTTAAAGTTTAATGCGTGCTGTCAAAAAGCCTTTAGACTGTATAACATGATTAAGACATGTCCTGCGAATACGTTTGGTATTAACTATTAAGAATGAAGAAATTGTCCATGGCTGTAAGCAAAAAGATTCTGTTTGGCCTGGAATCTGGATAGCACAAATGGGTGTAGAAAATGTGTTAGGGAATTGGACCATGCAAACCTAACTGCCTATACTTGTATTGTATTAGGCAAAAAGGGGGAATGCTTGCAATCCCTAAATAGGAGACTATTCTAAATGTGGAGTTTGAACTGTGTGATGGCAAATTCACATCTGATTAGTGCACTGTGTCGGACTCTAATAGAATTCAAGTGAGATCGAATTATGTGTACTATGATTGAACTAGGCTCGTGCTCAACGTACCTAATAGATTGTACACAGGGAAGAGGTAACATAAGCATATCACTGCTCAAAAGAAAGCTACAAATTGGGTCCAAGTTCTTCTTGCGAAATCAAGTCTGTATAATGCATCAGTTGGAAGGGTCAAATCTCCGACAATTTTCATCAAACATGGTTAAGCTCGAACATTTTTGAACATGTATCCTAAACTAAATTCGAAGAATGAAACCCGAAATAGGGGAAATTATCAGTGCTAAAAGAGAGTGACAGTGCTAAAGGCATATGTAGGTACGCGACAATAATATGATCAGTGCCCTAATCTCTATTATAATCCAAAGCAATACTCCTTTCACTCTCATGGTGGTGGTTAAATTGATTATTGACTATTTCAAAATATGGTGGACGACTTGGGTCCAAGGCAGTGGGATGGTGGTGGTTGCTGTCACCACAAAGATTATCCCAACTCATAGTGGGATAAATCATGGAATATCTGATGAAACAAACCCACAAAGTGGCATATCTCTTAAAGTCTTAAATGGCTGCCAAACAGTCACAAATAATGGTAGTGAGAAAGCAAAAGTTGGCCCTAATACAGTTCTAAAGACATCGTAATCTCTTAGACCTAATTGAAATTGTTGACAGGTTTCCCATCACGGTTTGTAGCTTAATAAGAGTATTTATTCATGTATTCATGATTAAGGAGGAGTATCCACGATTTGAGGGATTCATTTATGCTCACCACCATAAAGTAATGGTGAACATTACCACCGCATCATCCACTCTTGAATGAGTGAGCCAACTTCACAAATCTCAAGAAACTCACTCAATATGGATGATACTGTGGTAATGCTCACCACCACTTTATAGTGGTGAGCAAAAATGCACTATGGAGTAGCAATAAAAGTGGTGATGAGCAAAATGCACTATGATTTGAGTAGCAATAAATTTCCACTTAAAACTCCAAAATAGATCTTTGTTTGTTTTCCTCCTCCATTTCATAATTCTGCAGAACGTGTGCCCACCAACACCAAAAGATATAAAGCTGTTGTTGGTTATCTGTGAGCGGCCAGAAATTTAAAAGAAGAGAAAGCAAAAGAAAGAAAATGAACCACTGTGGAAAAGCAAGGTTCTGTATACAGCATCGTAAGCAATATCAAAAGGGATGAAATCAAAACTTCTCTTTAGGTTGTAACACGAACTGATGATGTAAATGATGTCAGTAGTTATGGAATGAAAGACGATTCTGCTGTCTACGGAAAAAGAAGCTGTACGCAGTGCAACTAGAACCTCACTGTCCTTTAGACCAAAAGAAAAGAAAGAATCTCATGGTCGCAGCCTATGATAAAATCTGGCAGCATGCTTAGGCAAGTCGGGCGGGAAGTTGAGATAAGTGATAGTTTTCAAAGTCAAAATCCGAATATGAACAAATGAATCTGATGCAGTATAGGAATTATGCAAAGTTAGCTTCCTATTTTATTCCTAGGTTTCTTGTTTCCAAAGGTTTAGGATTATGTAGGATTACTTCCTTGCTATAGAAGGATGTCTTTATAATACGAGCTTTATAATTGTATAGAGGGAGATTTGATTTTTATTAAACTTAATTGAAGAATATAATTCTCACTGGAACTCTGTGTGTTCTCTGCTCCTTGACCTAAATCCGCTTTCTACTCGACCTCAAACATTTCTACCTTCTGCTATTGTACCTATATTCCCTCCTTGGCAACCGGTGATCACTGTCACATCAACTCGAAACTTTGAGATTTGTTTCGTACCATTATCCTTCAGAAACCATTCATATTTCAGACAATTGACATGTGAAAACTCTTTTTGGCATGCCACCATGAAAGAACAGTTGATGGTTGGATGATGGACATGAAATCAAATGGGTATAGGCCAGCCTCTATATAAGTATGTACAAGAGTTAATTCTACTAGAATTCACAATGCAAAGGAACCCATAACATGGGAAGATAACGGTGCGCATAACCTTTTGGTAGTTCAAGAATTCAAATACATTGTACATAGAAAACCAATAGATGTTAAAATAATCACCAACTGCCAAAATTTTTTGTTGGTAAAATAAATAAATTATTTATTGAACCATTCAGATTGGACTGATCAGCTACATGCATGTTACAAAATTTTCTACACTGGCTTGAGTGTACCTACCTCTCAAGGAGCATTACCAATTCGCAGTGTATTGTATGTGGAAAAAGGTCAACCGCCATTGCTTTTACAGGTCGGAAAGGCTCTGAAGCAGGCATAGATTTGGACCTGTGCCGTGCTAAACCAGCTGCGCTCATGTTTCTCCATGCTCTGTTGTTCTTGTTCTTGTCGATTTTATCAGGAGAAGGTGTGCAAAGCTCGATAGCATTTGCCACTAAGCTCTCCGGATTGCAGGAAATGTAGCTAAACGAAATTACAAGTAGTTAGATTCTGGTAAATAATTCAATAGAAGCACATAAATGGTAAAGACTATGCTAACTCACACAAGTTTCCGTAGACCAGCATGAGTTCTCAGTGCTTTGATCACCTGCACATCAAAGACCAATCATCAGGCTCACCAAAAGCTACTAGAGGCAAAGACATTGTTTTATGTACATGTCAATAGCCAATAAAATTTCATGAGCCACAAACAAAGAAAGCCAATTAGGGATTTGCAGCAAAATGCTAACTGGGACAGTTCTTACTAGATTCTACAAGAAGTCGAAGGAAAACTTCCCATAACAGTTATACAGAACCCTGGGTACGACCCACTTAATATGTACATTTCATAAGTGAGGCTATTCTGAAATTCACAGTAAAAATCACAAATAAAGAATTTCTCATCAGTTAATGGATACGAGATGGTTAAAGAACTGACTGAGAGAACTTGCTCAAAACACATTAAACTAAGTTTTTGAAACTCTAAATTTGCAAGTTTCAAGAACCTCCGCAGGGCCAGGCCCCAAATCAAATTAACGTACCATTACAGTTATTATAACAGTAGACACTAAACGAGAACTAGCCAATTACAAGAACCTGCGAATTTTATACTTTACTTCTTTGTTTCTGTAAAGAGAGGCAAATCATACTTTGGCTCATTGTGATATGGTTGAGAAAATGCCCTTAGTTCCCCTCATGATTGTTAGATTGTACTTGCTGTTAAACAAGACTAACATCACCTTCCCATTGCAACAGCTATTCCATGTTCATCTCATTATAGTAACAGTAAATTTAATGAAATTTAGCGCAGGTATACGGCATTTCCAAGGTGAAAGGGCAGCAAAATGACCATGTATCAAATACAACAGAGCCCAAAATTTTCAGAGAGATGTGAAATGGAAGGCAAGGTGACTTACAGTTGGATGAAGTCCATTACGTGGAGGGTCAACAATAGCAACAACCTTATTGAAGCGTCGCACAGGAGCATTCCCAATTTCAGAAGTACAACTGCTCTGAAGTTGGCTTCTGACTTCTGGCTTGTCAGTTTCTAAACCCTCAGTTGTAGCTTTATCATTTTCAACCTCATCTGGCTTGTCAGTTTCTAAACCCTCAGTTGTAGCCTTATCATTTTCAAGCTCATGGCATGAACTCTCTTCAGGATTTAGTTTGCTGTCTGTTGAGATTGCTTTCTCTTCATCAGTAACCACAACTTTGTCACTACTTTCAGTGGCATTGTTGTCTTGTTTCTGAGGTTCAATAATGTACTCTTCCAATAAAGATCGCATCACATCCTCTGCCTGTTGCCTCATAGATGATGACAATAAGAATAAATAATTAAAAAACCTTTTTAAGCTACCCTACTCAAAGAAATTGCATATTGTTCAAAACATAAAGAGGTTATTGGGAAACCCGTAATTCTCACCTTCGAGCAGACAAACCTACAGTTTTTTATGCCATTAAGTTCAGCATTCCTCCGAGCATCTGAAACTGCAGAAGCATTCATTTCAATGCCAACAACCTGGAAAAAGTATGGAAACAAAACTGACCGTAAATAAAATTAAAGATAATGAGTATTTTCCGTACGCAGATGATGCGGTCTATAATCTAAATGATAATACGAACTAAATGTTGAACTGAATGTCTGGCAACCCGACTACAAAAATATGAACTAAACGTTGGACTATGAAAGGGGCATGTTATCAAACGAAGACCGGGATGTTGACCATTACCATACCAACACGATGAGCTAAAGTAAGCCCAATAGTTCCCGTCCCACAGCATACGTCAAAAAGCAAGGTATCAGGACCCAAATCGGCCCAATTCCCTGCAAGTGAGTATAGTTTCTCTGCAGCAAGGGTATTAACCTGCATTATAGTTGAACTCAGGAATAAGTACCATTGCTAAATCTTTTCTGCCAAGCCTGAGCAGTGCAGCAACGTGATAACCAACCTGGAAAAACGCTGTTGGCGATATACAGAATCGAAGATTGCTTATATAGTCATGAATTTTGGGCTCTGCAACGCTGGTGGCGGCCGGAATTTCAGAACCATCTTCTGCTTTAGGAATACATATCAAACGCAATGGAGCATCAGCTGGTGCGACGTTTGATATTCCTTGGTGATCCTGAAAAAGGGCATGCCATCACAGGATACACATTTATAAAAGAGACCATGTTCATATTCTCGTGAAAAAAGGTTTGTTAAGGACTAGAGACATCGTCAAGCAGGATGGAGCTGTAAAACCTTATAGCTTTATCTGGGGATGAGTTTATATCAAAATAAGAGACAACAAGGATGTACAACCTGAACAACTAAAGCTGTTAGAGGCAAAGATGGAGAACTTGCAGTAGCACCTGCAGAAAAAGCTTGCGCAAGCCTCTCAAACTCACTGTTTAGATGGGCACCATCGATTCCCGTGCTGCAAACCTTAACAATAGAGATGTGAAAGCATAAATCATGGTTAGATGGTTTCACAACATTTAATTGTATCTTCATCCAACTCAAACTACAAATTATAGTTTACCATTCAGATTCCTAACTATAAAAGAAGAAAAGTAAAGAAACTTGTCCATCCTGATGCAAGTTTGGACACTAACCTGAACAATAAGCATGACCTCCGCAATATTGGCCTCACAATTTTCAGCATCTGGAGTCATCCCAGGTCTCCTCCCTTCTCGAACCTTAGAATACAATTCAAGAGAGGACAATATTTCAGGTGCATATCAATAGATGGAGCATCCCTTACTCGGAAAGAAAGCAATCAAGACACTTACCGTCAATTGACGCCAGAATCCAGTATTCTTAAATCTGTTCCAAACTGGTAAAGCTGACTGTTGGAGAAATTCCTGAAAGATAGAAGCATATTTGCACGAAATTCTGGAAACATTTGGGCAGTCGAAAGGTTCTTCAACAGCTGTAACACCCTCCCTGAAAACATATTATTTTAGTGAAAAATATCAATCCTAACATGTACAGAAAAGTCCTATTAAAAGTGAATTACCTAAAGTTTCCAAGCATAAACCCCACAGTTATTTTTCCTTGTAGAGAATACCCAACTGAAAATTCACACTTGTTACGATATCCGTTTACAACTGGGGAGGCTAGTACACCCTCTAAACTGCATGGAAGACCACCTACAGTAATAAAAAAGCAAACGGTAAACCCCAACTCAACATTTTCCAGTAGTAGAACGGTGAAATACATGAAAAAATTGGGGCAATCAAGAACTTTTGATCCCATTAGCGTGTCATAAACATTAGATAATGTATAAACAATCAAATATGTTTCTGTAAATTCTTCGACAAGGTATGAAGATAACCTATTTCCCTAGACTTGAGAATCCATTCTGGAAGTGGAATACCATCAGGACAAGCTTTACGAGCATTTCTAGTCTGCAAATAAAAGTCAAAGCAGTTCAGAAGCCATTTTCCAATGTGCGCTATATACAAAAGTTCTAATAATTATACCAATACCAAAAGCTATGTCATTAAAAAGTCGCTTACAAGTCTTTTGAGAATCTGCATCAAAGAGCTCTTTTTATGCTCCAATTGATCACCATAAGACATATGAGCTAGGGGAGTCACGGATTTGCGGGCACTTCGCCCACTAGACTCGTCACCGTCCTGAACCCCATTTCCTGTCATAGATTCTTCCCCATTCTCCCTATCCAATTCAACCTCCGGGTTTTCAGGTAAAGCCATTGCTGATTTAGTTTTCTTTTCAAACGATCTAGGAATGACATCCGCAACCTTTATGGTTTTGTTACCAATTGATACTCCTTCCAACTCCTGTGACATACAGATTTTGAAACAACAATCAACAAGTTGGTTCATTGCATAAAGATTTCTGCAATGACATACATACATATACATACATACATACAAACATACAAAGTACAGTCCTCTTACCAATAACTTTAACAAATTCTGCTTCTAAATCAAATTTACACATTCCATTCCACCTAGTTTATGATCTAAACCGAATTTACACATTCCATTCCACCTAATCCATGATCTTAACTGATACTCTGATTCACTACAGCACATCTTCAGGTTTCAGTCCTAAGTTCCACATTATAACATTTTAGATTTGAGATATATATATATACAGTGACTCGAAAATAATCATATTCTCACTTAATAACTTCCTATGGTTAAGGAACTCAAGAAAAGTCCAATCCTTTACTTCAAATGCATTCTAAACATTTTACCTCCACAGCAGTTTGCAACTGCTCAACACTCTGAAAACTCACAAACCCCAAAGCCATGCCTTTCTTCTTCTTCGCCGACTTAAATTGAACTCCCTGCAATTCCACACCACCACAATTCAAAACTTGAAAGAGTTAAACTCTGAAAACCCGAAAATAAAAAACAATGTACAAAAATTCAAAAATCAGAGCCAACTTACCTTCTCAGTAAGAAACTCCTTCAATCTCTCCGACTTCCAATTCCTCGGCAAGTGGACCAAGCACTTGCTCAGCTCCGGGTCCAACGCACCGCCGTCTCCTCCGTCGCCGTTATCTTCGTCGTCATCATCAACGGCCTCCGTCATCATCACATTATTATCCGAAACCGCCGCCTCGACATCGTCGGACTTGGTCTTCTTCTTGGCGCGCTCGGAGGTCGGGTCCCAGGTGTTGTCAGGTCGGGGCCGGAGCTCCGACTCGCCGTGGGCGTAGCGGCAACCGCTGCCGTGGCTGCATGCGGCGGACTCGCGGCGGAAGTAGGAGCAGAGGCTCGTCTTCCATAGAGGCGGGAGGACGGCGGGTTTTGGGTCGTCGTTTGTTTCTTCTTCTTCTGCTTCGCCGTCGCGCTTGCGTTTTTTGCCGGAGATGTCGTCGTGTTGGGATTGCGGCGGTGGCGGTTGAGGTTGATCGGTTGAAATTGAATCGGGGCCGTTGAGTTGGGGTGGTTGTTGTGGGTTTTGGAGTTCAGTTACGAACGGAGAGGGTTCGTTAGTGGAAGACATTGTTGTGAAAGTACGATGATGCTCTGCTACTAAGACTGCTGTCTTCGGCTGATTGCTTAAAATTGTACTTAGGTCTCCGCTTCTGTTTTTCTTTTCTTTTTCCTTTCTTTAAATTTAAATTTAAATTTATGGCAAATTACACTTACGATACTCACGACAGGATTCCGAGCCTCTGCATTTGCTTAAATACCAAGCTACTCACGAGAACACTAAACACCAAACCAAACTATTACAATTTACTTGGAGCATGCCAACCTAAGAAATGACTATCACGACTAAGGACTGTATTCGGTTTGGTAATCAAGATTGAATTGGATTAGGAAGTAGAATTGGATTGCTTGCACTATAATGTTTGAGAGAGGATTGCACTTGATCCTTTGAGTGTCGAATGTTTATTTCGAAAAATTAGAATGGGATTACGTGCTTTTATTGTTCGATGAGTAAGCATCAAATATAGGTGTGCATTAAGTCAATGTAATCCAATTCTGCTACTAATTCGTAACCCATCAAGCAAGGCCTATATGAAATAGTACAAGTAGGGTGCATAATGGTTAAGACTTAAAAGAGTAATTAATCATGTATGAGCTTTTTTATGTTCAATTATCTCGATTCCGATAAGATATAAGAAATATAGTCTTTAAACATGAGATTTTACCATGGCAAACTATAGAGGATGGTCACCTTTCTCTTTTGTCGGAAATGGTTACGGCCCCGTTTGGCATTGCTTTCCGAAATCACTTTCGGCGCGAAAGTGATTTCGCGAAAGTTTTCGGTCCAAAAAGACGTTTGGTAAAACCCCAACGAAATCACTTTCGAGGCCAAATCACTTTCGCGGAAGCAGATTTCCGAAAGCAGGTCAGAGGTAGCTTTCGCGAAAGTGATTTCATTTGGGACACGCTGGGAATTTTTGCAATTCTTACTGAAATTTTCTTTTTCCAATTTTAGCCTTCTCTAACATTTCGATTTACATCATTTTGCCATTCATCCTTAAAACTCCCAAAACGTTCGCCACCTCGGCTCAGCTCCTACTTCTCCTTCTCCGACCAAGACGACGACGACGGCGACGGCGGCTACCTCGCCTCCGTCCCCCACCTCGCGCCGTCGTCGCCGACCAGATCTCCTGGCCGCCGCCCCGTCTACTACATCCAGAGCCCCTCCCGCGACAAAACCCAACCCATTGCCGTTCTTCTTCTTGGCGTGCGAGAGAGTGCCGCTGAACCAATCTATCTTCTTTGCGTGCGCCAGCTTCTTTCCTTCCCAAAAATCCAGTTTCTCGTTCGACCAGCGGCGGCAACCGTGGCTGTGGGCGGCGGAGGGAAGGAAGCATCACAGGGGAGGGAGGGAGGGAGGGAAGCATCACATCAAAATTGGAGCGATAACAGCTGGGTTTTTCTTCCTCTCCTTCGCAGGAGGCTTCACAGCCTAGGTAATTCAATTCGTCTTCTGTGGATGCCAATTTTTGGGTTTTTTGATGTTTGATGATTATACGGTTTAATTGATGTTTGATGTTTTGATGTTTGATATATAGAAATACATTGCTGGGTAATTCACTATTGAAGTTTGATGTATGATGATTGATCATACGCGGTTAATTGATATTTGATGTTTTGATGCTATTGTCTAGTCCAAGAATGAGATGACTTTCTGCAAGTAATTAAATTGAGAATTTAATCACTATTAGCACTAATTTGCCAAACGAAATTCCTTGGTGATATGTTTTCCTGATGTAGGTTCGTGAAGTAGATAAAACTGAGAATGAAATAGAGGAAAGGAGTCTAAACAAAGCGAAGTATGGGTATCCTCTTTTACACAGAGTGAACTTGTCTTTATTTATACTTCCTTGACTGGATTTATTCTGTGTGTTGCTAGGTGGGCTCTGAGTTACCAGCTGAAAATTCACTCTCTGCTTATTGAACATCTATTATGGGGATATTGCTTCCCTTAAGATTATTCCATCTGAACCATCAGGAAATCGCATGTGAAATACCTTGAATTGGTTCTTCCTATGTTCTGCCTGATCCAAGCTTTTTGGTAAATTGCAGGTGACCCTTCCGGGAAAAAGAAGGGAACTGGGAATGTTTTGCGGACTAGTTGAGTTGGTAGTTGCTGCTGGGGACCATAACCATGTCTTCTTATTGCCACCATATGTTGATTAGTACTCTTGATTTTTCATTGATTAGTACTCTTGATTTGGAATGTGTTGAAGTAAAGGTTCAAGTAGGATGCCTTCTTATCCAGTCTGGGAAGCAGATAGAATGGTTGACAACAAGAGATTGCATAGCTGGAATGCAAGAGCTTGCAGTAATTAATCTCAAAGGTAACAAAGATGAACTTTGATACCTTGTATGTGAAATTCATAGGCTGTTAGGTCAAAGATCCAAACAGCATGGTGAAGAGGCCTTAGGAAATGGCATTTGTTGTAAGCTTGTTATAAAAAAAGTTGTATTGATTATTGAATTGTGTCACCATTTATGAAATTCTCTTCTTCCTCCTGCAAAGGATTTTTGTACCAATTCTTGCCATTCTCAAATATCTTTGATCTAAAAAAAAATTGGTGTTTCTAAATTATATGCATTTCTGCATAAGGATTGCAGAAATGCTACCAATATATTGTAGTTGGATGGTAGTATAAAAATTTGTAACATAGGAAATATGTGTGTTTCAAAATATGAACTATTATATGAAATTTTATTTTTAAAAAATAAAACTTGATAATTATAAAAAAAAATAATTGTACAAATAGTTTATTAAAATAGTTAGTCAAGAACATGTCTATTTTGGTCATTATATGCATCTCACAGCACTTTCCTAAAAATGTTTACCAAACACCTAAAACTGATTTTGGATCATCCAAAGCAGTTTTGACAGAATGTTTACCAAACGCCAAACTGATTTCCCCAAAAGCTGATTTCACGAAAGTGATTTCACGAAAGTGATTTCGCGAAAGCACAGCAATGCCAAACTGGGCATACATCTTTTACTCTTATCGGTATTTAACACCAGGAGCTCAACTGAAGCGCATTGTATGCAACCAGTAAAGTGTATATACTCGGATGAAACAAAAGAACTGAACAAAAGAGATCCAGTTTGGCAAGACAAGAAAACGATCATATGTGAATCAAACTCTTAATGCAATCCAATGATCCATCACAATGTGGTCATTCATAAACACCTTAGAATTCATAAGACACAAGTAAAAATTAAATAAGCTGAATTCTGTTAAACTCTCATCCAAAATGGATCACTATGCATCCGTCTTACTGAAAATTTAATCAACAACAAGCAATATGCTAATTCTATAATTTCTATTGAACACTCAGAATACAAGCAATGCATTGAAGCTGAAGTATGGCCACAAAACCATTCGTCCCACGTCTTCAAATCATTCAAGCCAAAATAAGGGACTTCTAGAAAAGAAGAGAATACGAGTATAGTTGACAATCTTATTGTTTTGAAATAGTAAAAGTATACCCCATCTATTTTCCCCAACTCTCCCACATGAGATGAAATCCATAATACAGTGACATCTATGTAGGACTCACCGCATCGCATCTATGTAGGACTCACCGTATGTGAGAAACCTGGATCGTATATTTTTTCTTCCTTCTTTTGGTTAAATGGATTTTACATCATGTAGTTGATAACATGGCATCATCAACCCTCAGCAGCTCCATTGTTCACCTTGATTTCCAAGAGCCGTTCAACTGGTTGCCGACAGACGGGGCATCTATCTGTCTGGAACCTCAGCACCTTAGCGCAACCACTACACATGCACTGCAATCAAAAACAAAAATTAGGCAGAGGAGGAAAAGGACACCCCTTACACAACTCAAGTTAGAATGCTAGAATGAAGCTCATAAGATGTAACATCTACAGAAGACCATAACCGCAAGGGAGTTCCTGGCAAGGTGACCTATTGCTGATTTGCAACAGTCCTTCGTATTTCTGAGAAGGCCAACCATGTATTCTGAACCTAAATGGGGCCTACCGAGGGTTTAGATGGAGGGAAATGATGCATTTGTTCGGTCAATACAATGAAGGTTTAGTGGCCAGTATAGCCTACCCTGCTTCATGTCTGAGTTGATGTATTCAGGGGACATCTCACACAAACCCACGTATGTTCAAGTGTCATTAGGTAAGAGATAGAAGGATAGAACTTAGGTTCAATATCTTATAAATAGCATAAACAACCTGACAGCAGGTCTATTCATCAAAACTACAAATAGAAAAGAAAGATGAGAATGGAATGTATATATACCATGTGCCGGCATGGGAGGACAGTTGTGTCTCGAGGCTCTGACAGGCAGATTACACATTCTTTCCCAGAATCATTGGCATTATCTTCACTTTCAACTGAATTTCCAATACCATAGATCTCCTGCAGCTCGTACCTCACACCATTTACCCATAGTATCTGTTTAATCACCCGCACTTTGTACTCCCCATTCTCCTTCTTTTCAAACACTGCCTGGGTAATCTGAGAATTCCCAACCGAGTTACCTTCAGGTTCCCGTTCACTATCATTCAATGGGTGTGCTTCAGCCTTCACCACTAGAGGATAAACTTCTAGGTCGCCCTCTTTTGTCACCCCCATCTCCTCAATCGTCGAGAAGTCAATCCCAGTTCCAGACGGTTGCCTAAACTTCTGACCAAGACCTTTCTCAAAAGTCTCTGTAACAGATTTAAGCAAGCTTTCCTTCGTTGCTATCAGATTACACTCTGCATCTTCTTTAGTGAAAAACATAACTGTAATGCTGCAGCAGAAAACAGGAGATAAATAAGTACAAACAAAGACTAGCAAAAGAATCACAGTGAGAATGTACTTAATAAATGTAGATAAAGTGTCAGAAATATGATATCCAACTGCACAGAAACTTTTAAGTTACTTAGAATTCATCTAGCTTATTGAACAAATGTTAGATTCTTAGTTGAGCACAAACAACGATTTTCTGAAGTTTTATTACTTTCGAAAAACAAACATTTTATTACTTCTAGTCCAGATATATTAGTTGCATAATCACAACTCAATCCACAGGCCTCCTAAGCTCTAAGATTAGACACTCTATCCATGTAGTAAGCTTTGATGCACTTAAGCTAGGCTATACTTTTTCTTCATTGGTCTACTAGACCACATTCATGTTTTCGAAAAATTGACTTGATCAAACAACTCAAAATGAAGAGTGCACAAATATTTCCAAATATGACCACTACATATCACCAACAAACAGAATACTCAGCTCAAACAAGTTCAACGCAATATGATCACACACAATCATTCAATTCGAGCTAATTTACCTTCCGGGCGCAGCGGCATCGAATGTGAACGCAACAAGGAACCTCCCCGGATTCTCCTCATCCGGCTCAACCCTTAAAGAGTCTTTCTTGATGTTCACGTCATTCTTAATTGTGATCGTCCTCTGATGCTCCACAAACGGAGCACCCGGAGGCGGAGGAGCAGCACCATACGGGTACTGCCCGGGAACCCAATTGGCCGGGGCCGGGCCCATATACACCCCTCCTCCGTGGAACGGCTGCGTATACGGGCCCGGCACCGGCGGTGGCGGGTAGAACCCAGGGTATTGGAAAACTTGGGGCGGATTTGGGTTGGGCCCATTTTGAAACTGAGGTGGGTATTGGTGGTACTGGGGCGGATTCGGTTCGGGTCCGTTCGGATACTGAGATGGGTAAGGCGGTGATGCGGCGGGGAAGCCGTGCGGGTTCCCCACAGGCGGCGGATTGGGCCGGTGCCTCCGGCGACCCGCGGTGGTGCTTCCTAGATTACCCATCTTCTCAATCCTCGAGAATTTTTCACTTTCACTTTTGTAAATCCAACGAAGAAATCAGAAACACCTCTCAAATCTCGAATCTTTTGTTTGGTTGATGAGAAAACCTGGCAATCAAATGCTCAAATTTATCATTGTCGAAATCAATCTGTTATGGATTGAAAGCGAAAAAGGTGATCGGATTCAGAGAACCCGGAAAAGGAAAATGACGAAATTGATTGGATTGAGAAAACAAAAATGGAAATATTAAAAACGCACCTGAAGTAAATATCTGGCGTGAATTTTGTTCGCATTCTAAAGGGAGCCGGAGACAAAGGAGGGACAAAGGAGACAGATGGAGGTTGACATTTTTGTGAAAAAATATGAATCTGGATGTGTTTACCAACCCAGCCAATTACAGCGTCCGGCACCGCCACCTAAGTTAAACGTAGACCCGATTCTTTTGTGTTTCGGATAAGTCCAAAACATGTACAACTCTTTTGTTCTGTTTTTGTTTTTTTGGTTAGCAAAAGTCCCTTCTTGCTGTAGATTGATTTCCTCAAGAGTACATGTATTTATCTATTTGGACAGGATAACAATAACAAGTGTGTGTTTCGCATGTATGTGGAAACAAATCCCAATTGTTTCTTTTGAGTTCAAAATATTTGAGTTTACAGTTTGTCTCGTACCTACCCGTACAATGATTTTATTATCTGTTGAAGTCTTATGGATCTTGACAAAAATTCTTGTCAAGCAATTGTTACATGTATAAAGTGTTGTAGAATAGTATAGTACATGAAAGAAGGAAAGAACGAGAGAGATTTGTGAATAGTGATTAATCAGTGCTTATGCCCAAAAATTACTATTTTACTTTTATTATACCAAAAAATACTACTTCACTTTTTTTCTTACAATTTACAACTACTTTTACAATTTAATATCAAATCAAATTAACAAACTCACCACAGCCCGCATGCGTGAGACTCACGCACCTCACATCGCACGCTCCGCGCTTCTCTTCCGTCATTGTTAAAAGCTCAAGCTTTCTTCACAATCTCTGTATTTTTTATTTTTTTTCTGTTGGAAAAGTTTGTTTTTGCTTTGTGCAGATCAACGTAGTGACGAAAATGAAGAATAACATAATGGAATTTGAAGCAGCTGTTTTTCCAAATTTGCAGGAGGTGTTCCTTCAATTTGAAGGATGTCCTTCAAATTGAAGGAACAACTCCTTCAAAATGAAGGAGAAAAAATAGTGGTGTTGACTCACCATCAATTCATACGATTTTTATATCAATCTTCATCTAAACAACCCAGCAAAGCTTTTTAGACTAGTTTCAAAGATTACCTTGGCCGGAAAGTTTCAACCAATATGTGAGGCTCACCGGTGATGATCCGCTGCAAACGAAGGATTAATGTTGGTTGGGCTGTGTCTAGAATGATGAGAGGATGAAGTTTTGGGTGCTGGTTCGTTCCATTTGTCATCGGAATCAGAGAATCTCGCTGGAAAATATGAAGACGTTGCTGCCCTGTTCTCTCTCTACAGTGGGTCTGGGGTTACAATCTTGATGTCTATGGAAAGAGGGCGACAAGACGAATCCAACCCAATTGGTTTCGTGTCAAACGGAGTCCGGATGAGAAAGTTATGGGTAAAAGAGTGTTTTGAGGTTTGTGAGGTTAACAAAAATGAAAGAGACTGAAAGCCAAAAGGGTTTGTTACATTTATTGCGTTGTGCAATATTTGAGCGCGTGGGTAGAAAATTACTATTAACAATATACAAACCAATAAAAAAATCATCATGTGTCAAAGTAGTATTATATTGTAATGTTCAAAGTGTAGTAGTATTTTTGAGTATTTTGTTTTTGAAGTTGTATCAAAATGTAATTCTTTCAAGTAACTTAAGAGGCCGGTTTGCTAGTGTGGAATAATTGTTTTTCTGTTAAAAATTTAAAAGTTGTTGTGAAGCTCTACATCAAGATTGTCCTTGAGTCAGATAAGTAAGTATCCATCGTCTTGCTCAACACACGAACGAAGTCAGGACGTTCGTTTTTTTGTTTGTTCTCTTTTCATGAATTCGCACTTAACATTTAAAAACTTTTTCCCCTGAAACCCACAATAAATTGGGAAAAGAACCAATGCAACGCGATATATCAAAATATCAACCAGCTCTGGTTTCGTATCAACAAAAGCCGGAACTGTTTTACTAACAAGCTGTAGAGCTGATGATATTTATTTTCTTAATATCAAAACATATCCTAGGTTTGTTTTCGGCCTACCCCCTAAGCAAAAAAAAAAAAAAAGAGAAGACATCCCCCCGCCCACAAAACACACAAACAAAAAACAGGAAAAAAAACCACATGCAGGTCTTCCATAGCGTAGTGTTAACAGTAACACCAGGCAGCCTCGTAAGATTCACAATTATCCATACTTATAAGTTGGCATCTAACAAAATCTCAAAACACAACAGACAGAGCTTGTCATCTCTCAACTGATTCCAAGTCATTACCTGTATATCCAAACCATATTTCAACTTTCCAATAATTTCGATTGGTCTCCTTTTAAAAGAAGAAAATGGTCACAAATCTGTGTCACATACAACTATGAGCTATTGTTATTTTGCAAGGACGGAAACCATGGAAGAAAACATCAACGGCAAAAATCCAAACTGGATGGATAAAGATGTTCAAACAACAAATAGGAAATAAAGTAGTGGTAGGAAAGTTAGCTAAGGGGCAGAATGGTTTTATTTTATGTACCAAGAACATAGTAGATATTGAACTAGGTCAACCAAGATTGAAAATCCAGATGAACAGGCAAAAAAAAAGATGCTGATCCAGGTAAAAAAAGATTAGGTTGCACCGGGAAACTCAAGAAATAGGTAAGAGATGTGAAGGTAAGAGATGTATAAATCACATCTTAGTATCTACATCAAAACTCATCCTGATCAATAATGTTAGAATACCGTGAACTAGATTCACCACTGAGCCTAAATTATGCAGAACAGTCAAGCTTTCAAAGCACATAGAAGCTAGTGACAACACTGAGAATAAACATCAAAAATCATGTAACTGCAGAAACCACCAAGTGTTAAATAAATTCATGGATAATGGCTTCATATGAAGGTGAACTGGAACCCCTCATTAATTCATATCCATGGACCTGAGTATAGGGTTATGGGCTTGTACTAGTAACAAAGACTACAACCTACCAGGAAAGCTGCACACGATATACTCGGAGATAAATAAATATCAAAAGAAAAAAATAAAGCAGCAACATGTGCGTGCGTGCGTAAACAAAAGATGTTCTGTTGCCAGAGATTTCCACATATTATTTTACCAGACCATCAATCTGGACTATAACTCGAGGGCATTATCAGTAAAATTAGTAGCCAGGTTATGAGTCTAGTAACATAACAAGCACATACAGTGTCAGTAAGGGTAACCAAGAAACTGATGGATAATAGTTCTTTATGTTAGTCCATATAACTATGATGTTAGTCCATATAACTATGAATAAACTCGTGACAAAGAGGACACTATTAAGTACCCAACTATAAGGGGAAAAAAAACAAATCGTTAAACAATAAGGCTTTCAGTTTATTAAAATAAATAATTGGGCTGTAAATGAGAAACACAACTCAAAAGATAAAACAGAGGGTAGCATGGTACCCATATGTCCCTATTCGATTTTTTTTTTTGGACCAACTCTTGTGCTGGATCATGGAAGTATGAAGCATCTTCAAATACAGGCGTGTTAAGCAAAGAGAACCAAATTCTGAGCCAGGGAAACACTACCTCAGCAACAATTAATTCTAGTCAATTGAGTACCTTGAATGGCCATGTCAGATTGCAGAAACCAGTACCTTCTTTGGTGTTAATCTAAAAAGAATCTTCAACAACCCATAACTGCACAGTTGTATACAAACACCCCAACATGCTCTTTCACACCAATAACTTTCCAATCTAAGGTGCCATCCTTAACCCCTGACTTTGGACACCAAGAGTTCAGGACAATACCTTCACCTTCCGGGCCTCTTTGCCCGCCCACAACCAGAAGTTCCTTTCCACAAGCTTTGAAAGCCAGGCCCCAACCATTTGAAGAGTCAGCCCTCACTGGGAGCCTTCCTAAAACATCCCAAGTGTTCTTCTCCTTGTTATACTTCTTCACCATGTTGGTTAAATACTCAACTGCGTATAACTGGTTATCAACAACTGCCACAAGAGGAGGAGCCTGTGCAGTTCTATTCACAGATGGATACATACCTTCAATCTTCCTCCATTTCCCCGTCTCAAGATCATATTCCTCCCCACAAGTCAGTGAATCAGTGGGACTTGACATCCCACCAATAACGTAGAATTTGCCGTCCAAGAAAAAACCAGTGCACAACCTACGTGGTGTGTGCATGTTGGGTAACATTTCCCACTTACCCGATATAGAATCATACATCTCCACTGATTTCAAAACATTTCCAGTTCTATCACTCCCACCTGCAACAATAGCAAGCGAACCAAGGCTACCAGACCCGAATAAACAACGAGGTTGGTTCATTCCCTGGCATTTAACCCAGCTATGATTTATTACACTATACTTCCAAATAGCAAAATCCAACAGTTCACGACCAAAAACCAAGAGCTGGCTTCCCACAGCCAAAGACTCCTTATCTGCATAGTTGAAGCATTCATCACAAGGCATCGTAGGCAAGGTAATCCATTTCTTTCTCATTGGGTCAAACGCCTCCCACCCTCTCAAATCACAAACCAGATATACCCAATGCTCCAAAACCCCCAACTGCTTCCTCAACTCATACAAATACCCATTTTTAATTAACTTATTGAACCTTGTGTTGACACACGACAGGGAAGCATAATCCAATCTGCAAGCCCGGGCGAAGCATTCCAATGCTACATCGTCAACAAGACCGGGGACAAGCGAATCACTTGATCCATATCTACGGCGACCATCATGCACTTTGCCCTTCAACTTCACACTCGAAATCTTATTTACTTCCTCTTCCTTTTCTTCCTTCAAAGGAGTAGGCATGTTTCTCATGTTAGCAAAACTTCAGTATACCCCCCCAAAAAAATCTCCCAAACCAAAAAAACAACCTTCAAAAATCACCCAACAAACCCTTTTACACCAATCCAAAACCAATCACACCCCGAAAAACAATTTCGATCATTGCTCACAATCAATTCCCATTGAGTTATTCCTCCCCATTAATCTATAAACAATAGTCAAAATTCCCAAACTCATACTCCCAACTTCCCAACTATGCAAAACACAACACGCTCAATTTCTATATCAAAATTCAAAATCCGAACAACCTCACAGCCCTCGCTCATCGAATTAGCAATTCAACGAACCAACGGCTGATTAAAATCGTTCACAAAATTTTGCTGATTTCACCAATCAATCGATCCAAGAACCCTCTCTCGGTTGATTTCCACCAATCCAAACAGGTGTCTCTGCAAATTCACAAAAATCATCCACGAAACTCAAAACCAACGACACAAACTTTTCCCAACAAAAAACAAAAGCACAAAGTTTCAACAAGAATCAGCAAAACAATACACAGAGCTAGGGTCCGATCCGAATCGAATGCAGATTGAAAGCTTAATGATCCGGGTCGGATATTCAATCGGATCTCGCCCGAAATAAGCTATGAAAAAAACAACTGGACGGACGAAGACGAAGATAGAGGAAATGCGTGCGTACCGGGAAAGTGCGGGGAATCGGTATCAAATCTCGGGAGTCAGATCGCCGGCGAAATCAGCCGGAAAATATTTCCGTCGAGCATGTCGCCGGAGTCCGGCGAGGTGTAGGAGAGAAAGATGAAGAGAGTAAAAGTTTGTGTTTTGTGTAACGGAGAGCAGATGGCAACTCTAGCTCGTAGCTTATAACTCTCATCTCATCATCACTCGCTTTGAATTTAATAAACGGAAAATATTTTTGTATTTTGCATTGATGGGGCTGTTGTTTTCGAAAATTGTCCTCTTGGCCCCATGCTCAATGATAATTAGTGAGAGATTTTTGTTCTTAAAATTACGAGTTATGGTTGACCGTTGACGAGCTATATATATTTGACTTCGTGTGTCGATTTTGAGATGGATCTCAAATTTAATTGCTGATTGAATTTTGCGGTTTGTGAGGTTGTTTTACTCAATAGTCATGGCCGTACCTCAACGTGTAAAATCAATGTCAAACATATATCGATATTTATATTCAATTAATAATTATAACGTGTAAAATCAATGAATAACGGGGAAATGATAGAATATTTGTCTTTCTAAAAGAAAAACTTTTTATAAAAAAAATTATTGACAAAGAAAAATTTAAAATTAAACATAAATACTTCGACAGTGACTAATACAAGAAGAGTCTAAAAAGGGAGCTTGTCTGGCACAAGCTGGAACAACATTAAATCGGATACAATCGAAATCTTTTGAATGACACATCGCCTACAAAGTTTTACCTCTCTATAAAGAAATGTTGTTGAAACAAGAAGCTAGCCATCTAATACTGAAAATGATGGATTTATTCCTCAGGGAACATTATAGGCATGATTAATACATTCAATTAAATTTTTTTGACTTTTTTCAACATTTGAAACTTTAGGATTAATCGTTGTTCTACCTTGAATTCAAACTCGATCCAATATTTGATCAATTTCTCAAATGTATGAATCGAATGAATAATTTGGGTCGATCGTCCAATCAAAATTCTTAAATTTATTTTTTCCTTTTACGTTTTGGCTTTTTCAACATTTGCAACTTCACCAAAAGCATGGTATACCTAAATGTAGTATGAGATGCAACATTTTAGTGTAAATTGCTTTTGTATTGTATCACTTTCTTTTAGCTTATCTCGATTGCGCTACATTGGGAAATTCCAACCGAACTCCTCTGGCACAATTTGATGTGGATAATTTTGGGGGAAAAAGGGTTATTTGTGTAAAATATCATTTTACCATAATTACGATTTGCCTCATTATCTTGCGTTTCTTTCTTTTGATTTAATTTGTTTGTTTGCTGTACACAAAAGTCCATAAACGACAAAAACTCTTGTTGAGATAAGCATCAGTTTTGAAACTCATGTCAGTTTGTTGTATTTTATATGAAAGTGGCAAATAGGTCCCTATGGAAAGGTAATTATTTGGTTTAAAGTATGGTTAGCATTGATCATAAACAATACGCGTTTATCCTTCGCATTTAGTAGTATCATTTCTCTGATCTAGGTAATGGTGGTAATCTGACACTTCACAGCTTCAACTTTATAGAAAATTACTATATAACACCTTATATAAATACGACATAACATGTTTACATAAACTAATTGAGTTAATGAAAAATATATATACGGAACTTAATTTTGATATATTAAACACATTATCTTATAGGAACATTGATCTAAGCATACCAAAGACTTGCTGATCGAAAGTCCTAATCCAATCTCTAATCGAAATCAATGTAAAACAAAGATTGAACATTAAAGTGGGAAAGTATTTATTTGGGTCTACATCAAGAACAAAAGCAAGTATGAATTGGATTTGTCCTCCAATCATCTTTTAATTCAATGATCCAATCCAGTGCATTCAAAATCCTCTCTATACACTCCCAGTTGAATCAATGGGAACCAACCAAGTCTTTGACTTTTGCATGGGATTAACAGTTGACGTAAATAGCTTTGTTTCGTGCAAATATTATATTTTCGTCCAAAACTCGCTCGTCTTTATATTGGTAGGAGAAGCAAAGTCCCAAAAAGTTTGGCAACTCCTTCTTCTTTATATTTAAATGAAGATAATTGATAAATCACAATCCGCCTATGCACCCATATGCGACTAATGTAAACTCTAATGCTATATTCTAATAATAGTATACGAATTATATCTTGTTCAAAATTGGACAAACCAAAGTGGTAAGATAAGATTCGATGGTAAATATGATCAGGACTGGTCAAAATCACGTGGTAAACAACACTTAACAATGTCAACTATTGCATACACAGTCAAAGTGGCGGCGTTTCAGTGCGTTTTCGAAACGATGAACGAACGAATCTCAAGAAAAGAATGTATGCGTACGGTACAGCAACTAGTATACACGATGAGCTACAATGAGCCAGCTGTAGCCAATGAAACCCATACACGTAAGCACAAGGACGGTCATCAGAATGTAAAAAGACATTCATGTACCAGACGCTTTTACTTTCTGTTATTATTATTGAAAGTTTTCATGGGGCAAGCAAGTACAACAAACAGCACAGTGGTCGACTCGAAAGCCAGTACTTGGTACTCTTTTATGCTGCCAGCATTTGGAGGGCGCAATTGAGGAAAAAGGAAAGTGGTACCAACTTCAACTTTTTTCTTGGTTAGGAAATTTGGTAATCCACTCACTTTGTTCCCACTATTTGGATCCCCTCGCACCAAATGAAAAGAAAAAATTTAGAGTCAGATGGTGTACTTTCGCAAGAATTTATTATATTATGTTATGAAACTATTTTAAAAAAAACTGAATAAGTCATTATGTACTCTACTGTTCTTTCACGTGAGTGGAATATTTAATTACTGTACGCTAACAGCAATTCTATATTAAAGCTGTCGTTGAGGAGGTTCCGGTCGGAGACGCCAAACCAACGCTTCAAGAGGGCCCAAATTTTTCTTTACATTTTTCAAAAATATTATATATTTAACGATTAATATTTATTCTAACTAAAAAATTATACCTAATTCACAAGAAAAAAAGCTTTTTAGTGAGATTTGTTGTTCGGTATTATCACATATTAGATGTTGAAGATTTTGAAATTACTGATCTTTTTATCTTTTTTTTTTTCCTATCAGTATTTTGTTAGTAATAACCTTTGGATGGATTTCAATTAGTTTGTGATAATTTTAATTTTTAAATTTATATTTATATTTTTATCATTAGTACATTCGGCATCAAAATTAAATATTATGAATTTTTTAAATAGTTAAAGATCAAAGATAAAAATTTTGAAATAGGTCCTTGAATTCTCAATATCGGCACTGCTCTATATAACTGGAGATATAAAAAATAAAAGTAAAACAAATTCCAAAGTAAATACAATTCGACCAATGTACTAAGCTCTAGTTGATAAGATAATTAACATAAGTGAGATGCAATTTTTCAGTGGAGACAGATAAACATGCACACATGTAAGAAAATGAGACCTAGTTTCCTTTTTCTGATCCTATAATCAATTTTTGACATGAGCAGTTGAAGTCTGAAGAAGAAGTGATGGAGATGGAGATGGGATGGGCCCATTATCGAAACTGAATAATTCTAACGGTTCATCTTCTTCTTCCAATTCTGATTCTGTGTGCATGTCAGAAAATCCAAGCTGGTATTATCCTGGATCCAAAGGTTCTGACACAATTTGCAGCTCCATCTACCGATGTACGCCACAACTTCTAGCTGATCTTCTGCCACGCAGGTCCTCCTGTGGTCCCCTCCATGTGGTGTAGCTGCACTACACCACACCTGATTTTTTCAATTTCTTTCCACATAGATATATTGATAAATAAAACTTTGATGTTTTGGATCCAAGATAGAAAATCAAAATGCTTTGGTATCATATTGTCACTTCAGTTGGTAGATAGATTGTACTTTTCAGATTTAAGGAGCCAATGGTCTGCTTTGTTAGTTACATTTCGCATTCCGTAGAATGTCATACTTAAATCATTCTTGTTATGTACTTTATATCTTCGTTATCATTATTCGGCACACTTATAACAAATTCGATTGGTGCAAGAGTAAAAATGGCATATTGAAAATGACCTATATTGACCATTTTTACCATAGAATTAGACAACACCATAATACAAAAATGTCCGAAAATGACTAAAATGCGACAGCATATTTTTTCAGGGTGCATAGTTATGTTATTCTTTATATGAGGACATATAGCAAATAGTTTCACTAATGGCAACCATGTACTAATAAAGTGGAAAATGACTATTTATCAGTGATATGAGCCATTCAATATATTCTAGGGATGGACGTAGTGCGATTTGGCCTGCTTTTAGGGTAAAACTGCAAATCACACTATCTTATACGGTTTAGCGTGATCTCAAACCAAAATCAAACCACTCACTTGCAACTTCAAGCGGTGCAGTGGGGTGTGGTTTAACTTCCATATACATTTTTAAGTTCTACAATTCATACATCTAACAAGTTTTCAAAATATATCACCAAAAATTATTGTTTTAAAAGAAAACTTATTATTAAGTAGAGTTTGGCATTGGTTACTTGTGGGATGTATAATAGAATAATAATAGCTAATTAAAATATGACATATGTTAATTTTATATTTACATTAATTTATTTATTAAACTGTGATGCGGTACCGTGAATTATGAGTCGCACCATTATAAATGGTGCGTTGTGGTTTTACAAGCCATATGTCCCCAAAAAAAAAAAAAATCAAACCAACCAAACCACCATACCACATTGCACGGTTTGGTTCAATTGATTTTGCGGTTTTTCCGTGTGGTTGCCTACTCTAATATGTTCTAATCCTTTTCGGTTAATGGATCATGCTTTTACTTTCTTGTGTTAGAAACTCTAGGTTGGATCTTTGTATGTTTTTGTAATCTTTTTCTGGTTAAGATGCTATCTGATAGGCAAATAATAAATTAAATAAAATTCGGGCTTCACCCACCAAATATACCCTCATGTGTGCTTGCAAATATTTTAACACCAAAAACCCGCGTTATAATTTTGCTTCTTCTTATTGAATACATATTTAGGTGGTTTGCAAACAAACTCGTTGAAGAAAAGAGTCAAATTCAATGACAGGCTTGCACACCTCAAAATCTTCTTGTCATCATCTATCACCAATTTCCCGGCTACTGCTTTGTCGTCATCTTTTAACAAAGGAGCTATTGAGTAGAACAATATTATGATTATCTAAGCATAGTAAATTTTGCAAAGTACACTTTAGTAAGGCCAAATTATGATTCTTTCCTTGTTGTTTAAGTAAAATGTCACTTTTGTCCGTGTAATTTGGAATGCAATGATTTAACCCGACAATTTACTAATTATTGTAGTTGAACAACTAGCTTAGCTTTGCGAATTCCTTAGTTAAGTTTGCAATTGAAAGAGCCTGGCCTGGTTCTATTAAACATCCAAGAGAGAGACCATAATGAAAGTTTGCTCGAACTACAAGGACCAAAAGAATAACGAGAGGCATGCGCACAAGCTGTCACCAATCTCTCCTCGAATATTTTGTCATTTTGCATTGGCCAATTTTGATCACTTCACCATCTTGTAACTACATCTCAAAAGAAAACTATATCCCACGTGTTTGCTGGTGTGATTTGCTTTCAGGCATTCAGCTTTTCGCACAAAAGAAAAAGAGAGTGGTGATGGAGATGGAGATGGAGATGGAGATGCGTGTGGAATAATAATAATAATAATAATAATAGTAAGGGTCAGATAGAGGAAAAAGAGTTAGAGACGTGAAGAATATGTTTGAGTTTGTTTGCTGGCTTAGATAGAATAAGTCTCCTTTTTATACGTTTAAGCTGCTAGTCAATAAAGCAAATTATACCATAAAACACGCACGTTCCCATCCAGCTTCTTGACAATATTTTTTGGCTTATTGGTTGAGAAAAAGAAAGTAGTTGGTAGAGAATTCGTATCAGCAAGAGGTCGCTTGTATTGTATGATGATTGTTGCTTACGAATTTGGATAGAGGAGGTACCAAGTTCGGGGATGACTTACAGATTATGGATTACAATTCATTCATGAGATTCGCTAAAAGACTGCCCAGTTTTCGTGGGAACTTAAGAGGAACGACTTCAGATGTAGGCATTTAGAAATTATATAGATGATCAAATTGAAGTGAAAACAACAGATGGTAAGCTGTATTGACAAATTTTCCAAATGGAGTCGTTTCGTTGAAATTAAGAATATGGTTGAAGAACCAACAAATCGAAAATCGAAAATCGAAAGAAACACGAGAAACACAGAGGAAACGGTTCTGTTTTTCATTCGGATAATTGAAAACCATATGCTAAACGTGTACAAGGGCCGGCTGAGGCATAAGTTATTACAAACGTTTACTCACCAAATCATGACAACTTGAAAACCAGAGAAGCCGACTTTTACAACTTGAACACCAGAATTGGAGAAGCAAAACCATCTTGCCTCCTTTTTCCAGCTGAGGCAGGTTGTGTTCCAGTCTTCCAGAAATTTACATTTATGACTCGATTTTGTCATGATTTACCTCCTTGTAGATGAGATAGCAAGCCCAGAAAAAGAAAGAAAAAGCAAAAGGATCAAAATCTAAGTTTTCTACTGTACAACAATCAAATCAAACCTAAACAGTCTAGTCAGTATGGGTTATGCTACTGTCTTCTTTCATCCCATTAGATTCTTCTCGCAAACTCTTGCGCTTGCACCAACATAAATACTGAGGTACCGGCCCATCATCTCCAATAACCCAAGCATGCTCTGCAACAGCCTCCAATGTCAACCTCATGTGTGGGTCTGCGTAAGACAAGGCGTTAATCATGAGGCGTAGCCACGCAAAAAGGAGAAAAAAAAGGAGGCAGGAAGTTAAGGCAAAGGACATGCACACAAGCATATTCAAAAACTGAAAAGGATCAGCCATAACTTAAACTATTACAAGTTACCAACCTTTGCAAAGAAGCCCTTCTAATAAATTTTTCAACTGCGGGTTCATATCATCAGGAAGCACTAAAGGGTTATTCACAATCTGCATGGAGAAAATTTCAGTAAGATACCCTATAAAACATCACAAACACTGGGCTCAAAGTACATGACATTGTAAGTGGTTTTCAACAGTGATATGGATATACCTTGTCATATGTGTCCTGCAGCGTGTCTCCAAGGAATGGGTATTTTCCCAATACCATACAGTACAAAGTAACCCCTACTGCCCAGGTGTCAGCAACTTTACCATGATAGGTTAGCCCTGTTGATCAGAAGAAACCAAATGCATGGTACTTATTTATTCTGTAACTACACCTCAGGAATCTCAATGTTAGGGCAATAATCTTAACTTAATTCAAATCCAGCAAACTCAGGGTTCATCTTCCTTCAAACAAATTTCACAATTGGAGTTCCAAGTCGTGTCCCTAAACTCTTCTATAATTAGATTAACCGAAGTATAATGAGAAAGTCTCTGAATATCACTTATAAAATATGCATTCACCTATAACTATAAATAAATAACTACGCCTCTAATCTCCAGGAAAGAATTAGGAATTCCTCTCTCAACTTATCCTGGGATTTGAGTTATGGCAAAGAATAGCCTATAGCACATTCTTCTTATCTTGCAAAGAAAATTTGACCTATCTTGTCAAAGAAAGAAGATCCAACCTAAACAGCATTCAGGTGCAGTGAAAACAGGAGTCCCTGGCGATCGGCGCAGCTCGTCATTCTCATCCTACAGATGAAATCAAGACCGCAGCATATTTGTACAATCAATTCAAGGAACACAATTTAAAGCAAAAGTCAGAAAATAGATATATAAGACCACAAAAGTAACCTATTGTTTAAGAAAGTGTACATCAACAATCATAATTACCTCAAGTAAAACGAATTGTATAAGAAAAATTGCTCTCTTTTTTTTTTCCAGAATTTAAGATAGGAAGAAACCTTTCCGAAGTTCGCTTACCTCAAAAACCTGACTGACGCTAAAATCCCCAATCTTCACAGTGCCATTGCGACTAACCAACAAATTATCAGGTTTGATATCACCATGCACTATATTCTGTTTTCAAAGAAAATACCAGAAAGTTCACATTAACAGCAAACAACCAATCACTGTACATATTAAAGGACAGCTAAATAAATAAATATGAAACTAGCTATAGTGCCTGGGGGTGGTTCCATTACTCTGGGATAGACCAAATTGTTGTCATGCTAAAGTAACATTATCATGGAAATTATGCAACAGCAGTGTATCCAATGCATCTCAAACTAAATAAGTATATTTCACGATCAATAAGGACACTGCACACCATCTGCTCCAAACCAGAGATACTACACTATAGAAAGTGCATTGCAATACATAAATCATATGGACCTTTCCAATAAGCATTTTCGTTTATTCTTTTAAAAGCAGAACATTGTTTTCTATTTAAATTGCATGTGTTAACCTATCCAGTATATGGCCAGCCAAGATAGCTAGGGAAAATTGGTTTTGTTTACAAAATACAGTACCATAAAAAAGAGAACAATACAGAAGCAGTAAACGAGGACAAGTTAAGCCATGTATACTAAAAAAACCAAACTTTAAGGATCATACATGAGCATGGAGATACATTAGCCCTGAAACTATATCACGCAAGTATTTCCTTGCGGTAGATTCTCCAATGCCGCCTGGTGGACCAGAACCCTCACATACCCATTTGCCTTCAACATATTCAAGAACTGAGAAGGAAAAGGACAGAGTGGGAAAAAAAATGCAGTTAAGCAAGACCCTAATACATGGTACTTGGAAAATATTTACCACCAAAGCATCACAAGCTGTTTAATAAGTTAATAAATTATTAATACGCCTAATAACTCCATCAACAATTTTCTAACTATTAAACACAATAACCAATATCATCCTTGCTCAAACTAATGAATGCTTCAATCACTTTGTTTTCTAATTTTTCTTCTTAAACTCTAAAATAGTATACCTATCATGTATTTTATGTCTTCAGGAAATTTGTACTTTCGAAAAGCATCGAGATCTAGCAAACAGCCTCATGATGAATATGAAACCACATATGAGAACATATTGAGGATATTGTATCGGTTGTGTGGAATATACATTGTCCTAACATGGTTAACTATGCTATATTATAATAATCTCAGACGCATTTTGTTTATTTTAAAACAGAATCATGATTGCAGAATTGGCCAAAAGAAAAGCTTCAAATTGGTTGGAAGCAAAGATAAAAAGAGAGAGAAAAATAGGCAACAAATACCCATGTAGAAATGATCAATGTCTGGGTCGTCAATCACCTCAATGAGATTAACTATGTTCGGATGATCCAACAATTTCATAATAAGAACCTGTATGGAAAAGAATATAATATTAGTCGACAGCCATCCAACAGAATGGGAGAGAAGCCTATTATACCTAAGTAATCTGCCAGTATGAAAGAGAACAGAGAAACAAAAAGGAAATTATAATAAGCATCAAACTTCGTAAAATGGCATATGAAGCACATCTGTATGTACACCTACAGCAACAAAGTGCAAACACAAAAGACGCAATAGGTTCATTCTCCAGATGCTTGCACGAATGAACTGCTATGAAACTCAACAAGAAAAATGCCACTACACATAGATAGTACAACAATAGTCTGCTAGGCAACTGTTCCAGAGTTTCTGTTAACAACCAGGGACTAAACACTCACACACATACGCACACCAAAACACGTAAAGCACATACCTCGCGAAGCACATCTGTCATAGCTGTCTCTGAAGGTGCAACTCGGAGTTTTAATAGATGAGATTTATGAAAGGCCTACAAAAATTCAAATCTTATAAGCCTATTTATTTTAACATATAGAAACCCAACCAAATCTGTAACTTAGACATGCCAACACAATACTGCAGATAATATTCTCTTTTATATATGTATGTATACATATATATACATTAGAGTAACAAAACTATCATCAACCAAAAGTGTTTTTCACCTACTGAATTGCAACTTCCTAGGAGGATTACAGTGCTCCCTTTCACACAAAACACTGAGCTAGGGAAGATAGAAAGACTACCTTAATTGCATAATGCTGCCCATCTACAAGGCTTCGATACAGAACCTGTTGCACATACTCTAAAACATACATAAAACAATTCCAATAAGTAGTAGAAAAAATAACATCAGTATCAATGCTTAAATTACCACTTTTCCATAGCTGCCTGCGCCAATCTTACACTCACGAACATACTCATTGACCATCTTATTCCCATTTTCATCCTGGAAGTCATGCAAAAAACAATAATTGGCATGAGGGAGAGAGCATAAAAAACGAATAGACAACTTACATGCATATACTAATAAACAATAAAGCTCAACCTTGCAACTCCATGCCAACCATAGTATATTGTACACTAGTGCTAACTAATGCTAACATTAGCGTTTGTTTACTAAACAGATACAAATTGGTGTTTTCTACCATAAACAATGAAAAACTCATATTCAATTCAATGCTTACTGGGCACTATACTATAACCTTTGAGATTATCATCACGTATTAAAGACTTCACGACTTAAAAAGGGAGATGTTATATACCTCTGTACGAACAACTTTGCGTGTTTCCCTCACAGGGACCCGCCTACAAATCATTCCGTTCAGTTCTCTGAAGTGCAGAATCTCTTCTGAACGGTTGGCATTGATTTGTGGTTCACTTTCATCAGCGTGGGTAGTGTTTGTAACCTCACCATTATATGAGCCATCATCATCATCTTCCATATCGTCATCTAACAACAGCTCCTGGGAAAGGCGATTATTTAAGCCAAAGTTGAGCCTTGTTTTCTGCTTGGGCTTTCTAATGAAACCAAAGCAACTGCAGCATCCCATCATTTTTGCTATAGAGCAAGTTTTGACAAACATCTGACACTCAATATTTGTAGTAGTTACTATAGCTCCCAACCAAAAAACCAAATGTGGACAGAAAACCTGCAAAACAACATACCACATAACTATAAAAATAATAAACTTCAAATATGCTAAGTTATTTTAAACCATTAGCCCTCACGAAATACACATAAACATCTGCAAAGTTTACTTTCAAATACCAGCCCACACAAAATTCTCATAAATCCCGAAACAAAGGTTTTCTTTATACCATCAAGTTCTTTCTGCATAATTATATTGACCAAAAGCCGAACCATTCTGCTATACAAAGGACATTCCAAATTCTTTACATTAAAGTAGATTTGAATTCAGAAGACAGGAAAACATGCATCATCAATTTCAATTCTACGATTCGAACCTGATTTTACAGAGGGAGAGGAGAGGGCTTCAAGCCCGAGTGAGCTCTGCTATTCAAGTGGATGCCATTCAGCCAAATGAAAGACACAGCTAGCAATGTTGAAGCCATCACGATTCAAAACCAGCATCGTCGCGATGACTCCAGTTTATATATATTACCCAGCAATGCAGGCTGTAAACCCACACCTCCCCAACCAACAATACGTTGACCCTTTCCTGAATTACGCAGACAAAGACACAGAATTTCCAATAATTAACAACAAATTATAAACAATTCAGAACAAAATTGTACAACCGATTAAACAATATAGCTCAAATTTGCATAAAGGACAGCTCTGCGTGGAACTCTCAGACCAAATCAAGCACCTACGACAATGATAATTCATTAAAAACAAGACCTAGAAACAAAGAGAACCCCCATTTGCAAAATGAAAAAATTAATGTTTTCTGATGAAAAATCCCAACTTTCAAAATCCCAATCATTCCCAGTCCAAACAGAAATCAACCCAATTCGAAGAATCAAATTTCAAACCCCACACAACAATAAAAAAGCAAACTTTAAAATTGAAAAAAAAAAGCCTAATTTGCTTCTGAAGGACGGTTAAATTACAAAATATTCATCGTCAATTGTAAACAAAGACCTGAGATTGAGATGCGGAGACCACCTGAGAAGGAGAGGAGTCCGAAAAGGGAACCCTAGAATGGTGGAATCGGCAGAATTAAATCCCAGGGTTGGGAGGGAGGCGGGATTTGGAGGAAATCTGAGGGCAGGGGAGCAAATTGGGCCAAAATTGAAAATTTATTTGGGCAAGGAAAGATGGGTCTTTTCGGGTGAATGCAAATATATAGGAGGGGCAAAAGTGGGAAGAGGAGAAGTGCTTTTGCGGGAAAAGCGCTTCCGAAGAAGCACCGGTGGGTGTTATTGGGGAAGGTTGGGAGGCAGACAAAAAAGGTGGCTTGTTTGCTGGTCGTTCTTTGGGGAGAAATTGAGAGTAGAATGGTGGGTGGGTAGGTTATGTGTCAAGTCTGTTTGAGGGACAAAGTAAACTCTTGACAAACCACAATAACATATGATGATGTTCTAATAAAAAGTCCCAAGAAAAGGAGAGAGGGATTTTAAGTTGTTTGTGCAAGAAAATGGGGCGGACGAGAGGTGCAAGAGGCACGTTTCTGCCTCTGAGGTTGCCTGGGAGGCAGTTGACGTCATGTTGATGTCACTGTCCGTCCAAACTGATTTCACATGCTCATTTGGAGTGGAACCAAAGCTGAACGACGATTACTATTTGGCTGGATCCTACGTGAATAGTGTCGCTTTTGGGGCAATTTCCTTTGCCCCTTGCCTTTTGAGGTGGAAATGCTCTTACAGACCAAGGAAAGTTCAGTTGCAAATCATCATCTTCCTGAAAGTTCTCAAAGTTTAGTGTCATCAAGGGGTCTTTGTTCACTTGTCGTTGCTCACTGAGGTGTGTGAAGGAGATTGCCACAAAGTTCAAACTGATTTCACATGCTCATTTGTCCTTTGTTACTGTCAAGAAGTTTCTCTAAGTTTGATTCCCTTAATTTGTTCCTTGCTTTTGGTGTCACTATGTTTCTTGTACAAATCATACCATAGAACAATTCTATTATTTATCTGCATAAGAAACTGGTCGTAGTAGCCTAGCCTACTTACAAGCACGTTTTGCAAGACAACGGTATAGGCTTGGAAACGTGATTGTTGATTAGTTTCGGTAAGAAAAGACTTTCACGACTAGTGACTTCTAAATGATCTGGTCTTAAGTCTCCATAGAAGACACTAAACTCGATCCTCAAGTATGTGCTCTATATAAGTCTGATCACTTTTTGTACTATTAAATTTATACGATGAACCCCACTAGGATACTTGGGTACACAAAGTTGAGTACGCAAGCGACTCCATTACTTTTTCTTTTTTTTATCTCCTTATATTATACCCAAGGTTCAAAATTTCAGCCGAAATACTGAAATTTCGGTAATTTTGGAGCAGCGAAATTTGAATCGAGGTACGTCTCAATATTATTGGAAAAAGACCAAAATTTCGGTGAAATTTCGGAAATATGTTGGAAATTTCGGTAAATTTCGGTGAAATTTCGGTACAATTTCAGTGAAACTTTGATGTAGGCTTTGTTGAAGATGTTTTATTTACATAGCTTCTCTCTACCACCTCCTCCGTCAATTATCAAGCTAACAAACAAACAATAAACTTCTTACTTTATGCTTTACTTCTCTCTACCTTCATCATTTATCATACAAACAAACAATAGGCTTCGTACTTTATGATTTACTTCTCCCTACCACCTCCACTCCTCCGTCAATTATCAAGCTCAAAACAATAGGTATGCTTTACATAGATAGATCTTTTAACTTTCTTACATGCATGTTGAATATTCCATTCACTCCGCCTGCTACCAAATGTCATGGGAGCAATATTGCCAGTTTCAAGATAATATATCAAGAAGTAAAGATGAGCCTCATCGTAATAGTTTTATAGTATGTGTAATTCTGATATATTATATTCCTTACAACTCTTATGATATATTGTAATGTTAATGGAATGATTATTGTATGTTTCATGAGACTCACCTTAAGTATTCCACAATAACATTTAAGATATTATGCTAATTGACAGTTTAGTGGAATGCAAAACACGCATTCTTCTCTCTTATGTATATAAAATTTAATCCATATGGACAATGTTGCATAGCTTAAGTGTTAAAGTGCATTATTTGTTGATTTTAGAGCCTATAGAAAGTAGAAATATTAATTTATAGGTGTTCTACCATGTTTTTCGTCTTTTTATTTTTTTTTACCGAAATTTCCATCGAAATCGAACCTTTTTCGGAAATTTTTATAAATTTTGACGACCGAAATTTCAACCGAAACCGAAACTTTGAACCTTGATTTTACCATGATCATAACTATTTATTTTATAATTTTTCTAATAATCAAAACTGAGATTGTTTGTTTAAAACACGTGATGGTACAAACTCAATAATACGAATCATCTATATATTTAGTATAATTCAATAACCAAATGATCCTAAATTTAATTCAGGACCAACTACATTTACTCCACAAGGTTTGGGGATTAACATCAAAATGAACCACACGGTTTTAATTTCATCAATTTAAACCATTAGTTTTTTTACATGTCTCAATTTAAACCTCTTCAACAAAATAAATTTAATTTTTGTTATGGATAAAATATATTTCTTAGAAAACTATATTATGCATACAAATAACTAAACTAAAAAAAAAAAAAAAAACCAAATCCACCTTTCTCTTGCCCATCTGCTGCCCAATCCTTTTCCTCTTCCCGCCAACGCAGCTCTAGTCCCACTTCGACATTTCCGCCTCGACCTCTACCATCTCTTCAACGCCTTTAACTCTCAATGCTCCTCGGCAGGTCAACTCCTTCATCTATGTGCTCGTCATTGACTGTTCAAGTTTGGGTCCAACGTACAGGGTAGAGATTTCAAGGTCATCAGAGCTCCAGTACTATTACCTTTTTTTTTTTTTTTTTTTTTTTTTAATTCGATGTTTCTTTGGTGGTGTTGATGGAGTATATGTGCAAGGAAATTGAGAAAATGGATTGGGAAATAATTGAAAATTTAGGAAACTTCCTATGTTGTTCCATGGGTTGAATTTTGGTGAAAGGAATGGATGAATCACATGGGCGGCAGTGCTATGCAGAGGGAGGTTTAGTATGGTACTTTTTTTGTTTGTTTTGTATTTTTGTGCATATTATAGTGTTTATTTATATATTTTATTAATCTACTTTGATCAAGAGCTTAAAATGGATGCAATATGAAAAATTATTGGTCCAAATTGACAAATTTAGAACTTGATGATTCATTTTGATGTTGATCTCTAACTCTTATGGGGTAAAATAAAATTTACCTTCTAATTAATTTTTTTAAAAATAATCTTTAAGAGATAAATTATCAAATGAATAATTCCCATTAAATTATAACATCCTAAGACGAAAAGCCAAAAAGAAATTGACTAGTGTTTGTGTAAGTCTTTTCCCTAGGGGGGGACGCAAGCACCATTCATAAAACCATTTAAAAGGCAAAAAGTGGAGCGCCACTCAAGAAACGAGAGGCCTAGTCTCTTCAATCGCTCGACGCCTCTCGAGTCCCCCCAACACCCGAAACCTCAGAGCCTTTCGGGCGGCACAGCCACAAATGGCCCTCGTCGGCGTGCTCGCTTTACAGGGCTCTTTCAACGAACACATAGCAGGCACTCCATTTTCTCCTTTGCATTTGCGCTTGAAATTTGTTCCACCTTCCAGTATGTTTACTGAATCGAAACTCTGGGTTTGGTTTTTTTGTGTGCGTTTGTTGTAGCGTTACGAAGGCTTGGAGTGACGGGCGTGGAGATAAGGAAGCCGGAGCAGCTTGACGCCGTGGGGTCGCTTATCATCCCCGGCGGAGAGAGCACCACCATGGCCAAGCTCGCCGAGTACCACAACCTGGTCTCTCCCTTCTTTCACTTCACTTGGTCCTTTTGGGTTTTTCATTTCTTGGTTTAATGTGTTTGTAGCTCTTCTAGAACTGGACTTTGGGTGCTTGGTTTGTGAGGTTCGGTTTAGTATAACTTGTGAATGTGGACTAGGAGAACAGGTGGTGTTTGCTATAAACCATGTTTGAGCAGTTCAGCTGGTCTTTGACGCTGGAACATGTCTGAACGTTCTGTTTGATGTTGTTTATCTGTTGAATTCGAGTAATAAAGCAATGAATGCGGGTTTTTTGCGTGGTATAAATTGTTTAGATGTTGTGATGTGTGATAACTTAGCAAAGATAACTAGGATTTCTGACCTTTTCTTCGCTCTCATGTTAGATGGTTTGTTTGTTTCATCTGTTCACAGTTTCCTGCTTTGCGTGATTTCGTTAAAATTGGGAAGCCTGTCTGGGGGACCTGTGCAGGGCTTATTTTCTTGGCGAACAGAGCTACAGGTTTGTATCCTTCTTTCATTTGTGATTTTGCTTCTTCAATACAGATAAAAGTAGCAAAAAATTGTTTATGTGAGGAGACGAATGCCATGTCTTTTCAGGAACAAAAATAGGAGGACAGGAACTTATTGGAGGCCTGGACTGCACAGTCCACAGAAACTTCTTTGGCAGTCAGGTGATACATATTTCTTAATTCTCAAATAAAGCATTCTTATCAAGATAGACATGCCATAATCATCGAGTAGATGTTGCATTGGTGGGTTGTGAGGGCTTACTTGGTAAATAGTCCTAGAGTTTTTTATATTGGAAATTTCATGTAATAAGTGGTGCATGCACAATGCACATAGTATGAAGTTTGAATGGTTTAATTTTCTCTGAAATTAATTTCTGCTACCTGAAGTCTCATCTTTCTTCTATTTACTTCTAAACTTGTTTATTGAAACAGTAGATCCTGTCCTGATAGATTTCTAATGGTAACATTTGTGTTATGTTGAAAGGTTTTCACACTAGAATAACTGAATTCATTTGGACTTGTCAATTGAAAGGTAGAGTATATTATGATGAAATATATAATGTCTACAATAAACAAGTTTGAAAGACCTCAGCACTCTTTGTATAAACGGCAAATGGCATGTTTCTTAATCTATTAATTCCAGCACTTGTTATTACCTAGCATAGAACTCTAAGAAGGAACAAAAAAATAATGGAAACCTCATTTCGAAGCCGTTAGGTGTACTTTTTAGGGTTGGATAATCAGGAAAAGATCAAGAAGCTAATGGAATAACAGGCTTTCAGCTTTTATGTTTATGGTTTGAATGTTGAAGAAAGAAACAAAAACGAGAAAGGGCTGGGTGGAACTGACTTATTCATGGAGCTATCTGTTGTAGTAGCACATTAGTTATTTGATATCAATCTTCAACCTTGGGTTTCTCAAGTTCTGTCTGTTCTCTAATTTTTTTTCGCCATTAAAACCTTTGCAGATTAGAAGCTTTGAGGCAGAGCTTGCAGTACCTGAGCTTGCTTCCAAGGAAGGAGGTCCTGAAGTATTTCGCGGAGTTTTCATCCGTGCTCCTGCTATCCTTGACGTGGGACCAGAAGTCCAAGTGCTTGCTGATTATCCTGTGCCATCACATAAGGCATTGGATTCAAATTCTGCTGTTGGAGCACAAGAGGTTTGTGGTCTTTCTTCCATCTCATTGCTTTAATTTAAGTTGGCAGCTTTAGTAAGTCTTCGAATTAAGTATGGGTAAATTCAACAAGCTGCACTCAGTGGATTGGCAATACTGTTGTTTTTGGTGACATAGATTATATTAGCATTTATTGAGCTAGAATGATTTTTATTCTCTTCGTATCAGACTATTTTCATTCTTCCTGAAAAGGGTAATTAGTATGGAAGTATAATGATAGTGGAGCCAATGATGGTCAATAGTACAACCTTAGATAAGCTGTAGGTTTCTTTTGGTTTTGTCTAAAACATATCCCTGATTGAAAGTCGTTGAATACAATAACATTAGAAAATATTTTGATATGCTCATAGGACGTGACTCTTATAGCAATGCTTTTCTGTAGTAACATTGCATTTTATCTTGTAAAAGTGGCATCTTGCTTAGTTGTGGGCCCTTGAAATGAACACTCAAAAACCCAGTCGTAGTTGATTGCAAAATTTATGTTGTATTTCGTTCTTTTCAATAAATCGAGCAGATGACCTTCTATTCTGGGGTGCAAATATGCACTTTCATTGCTATGCAAGAAATTAGACCCCCATTTACAATGAATTACAGACTGACAGAAATATGCCACTGTAGTGTGTAATGTTTCCAATTCTTCTGTTGCTGTTTTCTTATTAGTTTTGGATATTTCAGGAGATTTCTGTGCCGGAGAATAAAGTGATTGTAGCAGTTAGACAGAATAATTTGCTGGCGACTGCCTTCCATCCTGAACTGACAGCAGACACTCGATGGTAAAATATATGTATTCTGTTGGTCGTTTTTCCTAAATTTGTAGGAGGTTCTAACTATTTGCTTCCGCAGGCATAGTTACTTCTTGAAGATGTCAACTTCTGAAACTGGAGAAGGGGCCTCAAGTAGCATAATTGCTGTTCAAGCTGATCTAAATTCAGACCAACAATTAAAGATTGACCTCCCTATATTTCAATAGTGGCAGTTAGATATCTGATAAGGTTGCATTTTCAAAACTATCTCCTTGTTTTATTCTGTTTTCTCGTCTACTGATGTTGATGTATGATATATATTTAAGGTTTTTGATCGTGAACACAATTTTTACAGGTGAATTGATTAGTTTGAAGACGGGTGATCAGTTCTCCATTTCTGGTGTATATAAATAATATAGCTGAAAAGAAAGTTTCTTTTGATTCCCAGAAATTTATTTTGCAAATAATTGGAGTTCTCTCATGCACTAGTTACTTAAATGCCAATTGTACTGTTTCCATAGGATCTCAGGCTTCCCTAGTGTCATATTTGGATAGATGTGTAAAAGGTGCCCGTGACGTACGACCAGTCAGGCCATTACAACGGCCGTGTGGCCTGTCCTGGCATTAGCATGAGCCGAAATAAGTTCATGTGCAACATTGTTGCAATACTGTCTTTAATTTCGAAATCAAACAGATGAATAAAAATCATGTGAGTTGTGCCAGGCATCAAGCCTCTTGATCTGGTGGTGCAAAATGTTAATCACATGTCTTTGTTGCTGCATACCTTCAATTACTTAATTAATTGGAGCGCAATGTTCTGTTATTTTGTGAGTGGTGAAAATTAGGAGTCAAATTAGGATGGCCATACTTTTGGCTACATCAACATAACAGAGTTGCCTGCAATATTGTCAATGATCTAACACGACTTCTGGAGGGGTTATAGAACAGAAAACACGTTTAGAAACGAATGCAAATACAACAGTGCAGCTACTAAATTAGCTGTGATGAGGTCCGATATGACTTCCAAATTCCAAAAGGTCCATGCATAATAACCAATCTCGCTTCTCATGTGCCGTTTCTGTTTTCTAGAACAAGCATGGTATATATCTTCAACCACGGATAAACCATACGATCCTTTGCTTAGCAAAGTTGATTAATGGTATCTTCATGCATGCGTATAACTACTCCTAATCTCTGAGGTAGAGAAGAGAGGCGTACATTTTTCCATGCATATTGCTATATTTTCAATTATTGACTGATTAGCTTAAGACTCATGATATAAATAGTCAACTTAAATTGAAACTATTAGAAAATCGTCAACTTCCATCAACAAGAGGCAAAATTGGCACTGATATCACACACTATAAACACAAGATGGACGTATGTACATTGATCGAGCCTTTCAACCCATTGCCAGTTCATTTAGTTTGGATGCTCACATACAAGCCATAAGAAATGTACCATGCGAATAGCATATGAATTCGATTAATATATTTGTATTTTTATGTCAATATGAAGTTGATTAAATTGCAATGAAAGGATTTGAAGGTTAATTGGTACAATTCTAAAAAGTCCGTGCCAAGTCTTCAAGGTTAATTGCAAACTCAAGCTAATTAACTCCATTGCTTCAGGTTGTTAAAAGGATGATTTGTAGGAGCATCTAACGTAAATTCAATTTAGGTTAATATAAAGATGACTGTAAAATGCAATTTCCCGGCAATGCTTCCCTATAAATATCACTTTGAACCCTTCCCTTCTCATCAATCATCCTTCAAGTGCTCAAAGTACTAAGTAAACCACTTGAAGAAGTTGCTAGAAATGGTTAACCTAAGAGTGTCATATGTGTTGATGGCACTATTTGTAGTGCTCATTGCCATGGAAGTCACCTCTGTCTTGGGCCAAGGCAGTGGAAACGGAAATGGCAATGGAAACGGCAATGGTGGGAGCGGCAATGGAAATGGGAATGGGAATGGAAATGGAAACGGCGGCAGCGGCAATGGGAACGGGAATGGTAATGGCAACACTGGCAGCGGCAATGGGAATGGCAATGGAAACGGCAACTCCGGGAGCGGCAATGGCAATGGCAATACCGATGGCAGTGGCAACGGTAATGGTAACGGTAACGGGAATGGTAGCGGTAATGGAAATGGTAATGGCAATGGAAATGGTAACGGTAATGGCAATGGAAATGGCAACGGGAATGTGAATGGGAATGGTGGCAATGGCAATGGGAACGGTAACGGCAACGGCAATGGAGTAAGTGACACTACAAACTACATGGTTTTGCCTGCACTAGAAACCGGTCAAGAGCGATGCATGTGCCAAGCAACTGGGGCTTGTTTCTACAAGACCCTTGTGTGCCCACCGGAATGCCCACAAAGAAAGCCCAAAAACAACAAGAAAGAAATGGGTTGCTTTGTTAACTGCGGTAGCAGCTGTGAAGTCACTTGCAAAGGTAAAATCCTCCCTACTTATCAGTTACTTTGATTTTCTCTATCAAATCTTGGTGTAGTGTTTTGCCATGATTGTCTAAAAGATGGTTAATCTATTGGTATTCATTTAAGTTGGTGGCTTTCATGCTTTTTTTTTTTTTATATATATTTTTTAAATAATTTTATTGATGAAGTCACACTGATAAAATAGTCAGTAAATGTGATACAAATAATAGTACTATTTACTGATGATATTATGTTGATGATTTGCAGTTAGAAGAAACAACTGTGATGGATATGGCTCAATCTGCTACGACCCTCGTTTCATTGGCGGTGACGGTGTTATGTTCTACTTCCATGGAGCCAAGGGAGGAAACTTTGCCATTGTCTCTGACGACAACCTCCATATTAACGCACACTTCATCGGAACTAGACCACAAGGAAGGACTCGTGATTTCACGTGGATTCAAGCCATCTCAGTTATGTTTGACTCTCACACCCTTGTCATTGCAGCAAAGAGGGTCTCAAAGTGGGATGACAAAGTTGATGCACTCATGGTCAAGTGGGATGGCGAGTCTATCAACATACCAACTAACGGTGAGGCCGAATGGAGGACTAGTGACGAAGACAGAGAGGTAATTGTCGAAAGAACCGATGACACTAACTACATAAGAGTTGTAGTGACCGGAATCCTGGACATTGCAATTAGGGTCAGGCCTATTGGAGCCAAAGAAGACAGGGTTCATCACTACCAATTGCCTGGTGACGATACTTTTGCTCATTTGGAGACACAATTCTCATTTTCCAACTTGTCTTCTGAGGTGGAGGGAGTTTTGGGGAAGACTTACCGGCCAGGCTACGTTAGTCCGGTGAAGAGAGGAGTGCCAATGCCATTGATGGGTGGGGAGGACAAGTACAAAACTCCATCGCTCTTTTCACCTCTGTGCAAGGTTTGTAGGTTCCAAGCTAGTACTCAATCTGCAGGGCTTGCAATTACTAGTGGAGGACTTGGTGATCAGTACTGATTCATGAGTCATGACACGATCACGCGGACTAAACATCGATTCCTCGTTTTAAATTTCAATAATTTGCATCTTGTTTTACTGTTTTAGGTAACTGATTCAACATCGGTTACATCCAAGAATGTTTTTCTTGACACGCTCGTTGTGTCTTCTATATATGAGTACTTGTATAACCTTGGCGAATTTACCAAGTTTCGGTATGAATTGAAAGTTTCGTTTGATGAAATTTATGAGTAATATGAAATTCTTAGCAATCCGCAGTAATCTACTTCATCACGTTGAGGTTATATGGAGAATTGCATCTTTTACGATATCAAATATGAATTAAACGTACAAAGAACTCTTCAGTAATCTACTCAACGTAGTGTTGTTGGTCCATCTGCTGCATTTTGTCGCTATGTAAACGCGACGAGTTAAATTGGAATTTAGCCTTTAATGCGAGTATCTTAGTTAATGTAAACAACGAACAAAAAAAACTACAAACGAAATGTTCTGGAGTTAGGAGAAAGATGCATGATAAAACCCCACACTTGGGTTGGCAGGGACAAACCATTTTATTTGGGCCCGCTTTATAGTTACTTCGAGAATTGGTTAAATTGAGTTTTTTTTTGGGAAATTCCTTCCCAAAATATGCGGGCAGCTAGGGGTGGGCACGGGTTGGAATGGGGCGGTTATTGTCATAACCCGCACCCAAACCACTAGAGCCGGTTAATCCAAAAACTAAAACCGCACCCATGATTTTGAGCTTCCAACCCGCGCGGTTCGGTTACCCGCTTTTTCGGTTCGGGTTCGGTGCGGTTTCGGATTTAGAAACTCAATATACAAATGAAATATAAATAAAAGAAATATTCAAATTTAGGCCGTAAAAAAATACTAGATTCAAGTTCAAACATCCATAATCATCATCTAAATTAAAAATATTCAGGTTGTTCTTAATACATAAACACCAAATTACTAACGATATACACATCAAACATCTAGGCACTTGTCAAAATAGCTAAGCAATGAATCAAGGAATCAAAGAACTTGGGGTTTAGATATGTGTCGCCAAACCTGAAAATTTCAACACCAATTAGAGGCACCGATTGGAGGCGGCGATGGAAATTGCTTCTAAGATTGGAATGTGAGAAGTGAGGCGCTAGGAGGGAGTGAGGTAAAGTTAAGTTACCCTAATTTTATAATCCAATGTGGAGAGATCCACAATAAGTGTTCACATCACCCAATTAAATGTTGCCATGTGTAAATTAATTAGAATTAATTAATACCGGTTAACCGCGGTTATCCACGGATATGAAAATTCTACTCATATATCAAACCGGCAAAGGGCGGTTCGGGGTCGGTAGGGTGGCAGTTTTGACTTTTTTTGGTCAATGCGGTTTCTTGCGGGTTTTTTTCCTCGGTTTCGGTTCGGTTTTGCGGGTTGACGGTCTTTTACAAATATGCCCCTGAGTTTCGGTGAGGAGATGATGATGGTGATGACGACGGCAATGGGCTCTGTTGGGGCTTCGGCGGCGGGTGGAACCCACATCCAAGTAGAACCAAAGATCAATTTCGATTTAACGTGTTCATTGGGGTCATCAGGCGCTCCAATCTCTTGTCTTCTTGTCTCAATCCAGTACCACCAATGTCGTTGCTGCAATGATTTTTTTTTTTTTTTTTTTTTTTTTTTTTTGCAGAGATCGAATCAAGACCCAATTGGTAGAAACCGAAAAACCCATCAACACCAAGGCACAAGCACAAGAATCTCATCAGTTGATGCCACCATCCAAGTCATTCCGGAAAACCCAGAAGAAAATTCCCAAACCATGCCGCTTTGCTGTGATGGCATCAGTTTGGTTGCAGAGGAGAAGAGGCAAGGGCAAATCAAAAAAAAAAAAAAGAAAAGGGGTGGGGGCACGATTGAACTATTATGGTACTATAAGTGTGCTATAAGAATATTAGTATACTATGATATATGTAAATATATACACTAGACTATACATGAACTGCATAAATACTAAGCGAGAGAGAACTATAGTATATTTATAGTACACATAGCATTGTAGCAAAGAGAGAGCAAACTCGTTAGTCAAAATGGATTTTGTACGCGCCGTGCACGCGCGGCGAAAGGAGGAAACTAGGGTTTTCCTCCCGCCGCTTTCGATTGACACGGTTCGACGAAGCAAAATCGATGATAAATCACATCCGATTTGGATGAAATCCGAACAACAGATCATGTATTATCGAATCCAAGGTCCACTGATCCGTTTTATTAAGCCCGGTTTGAAGTTCATCAATCCATTTCAACAATCTAAGCTATTCATACCTTTCGTTTTTTCTGGAAGAATGTCGGTGCCCAACCTGATCTCCATCTCTGAGTTGATCTTCGTCATAAAGCACAGCTGGATCTTCGTCATAATGCACAGCTGGAGGTGTGCACACTGGTATGTTTACTGGTCTTCTTATCAGCTTCAATTCATGAGTCGAATTAAAACCTATATTAGATTGATCGTGTCTCCCAAGTTCACTATGACATATTCTCTTTTATCCTTGCTGCAGATTAGAGATTTAATTGTTGATCTTGTTAGTGTTTTGCCCACTCCTATCTTGGACTTAACTGAGTTTGATTCGTTGTTGATGATTGTTAATTCAATAGTTCTCTTTAAGCTTTACCAGTTGCTTGATATTGTTGGCTTGTTCTGGTGTGTGGTTTCCGGTTGGTTGTTAGGGGCTGTCGAGCGGCGCTCGCTTGTGTTACCATTAGAGACTTTGGCAGCTCAATTAGAGATTTTTTTCCATTATTTGCTTAGAATAGTTGGTGCTCTGAAACGAAGTAGAAGCATTGAGAATTCACATCCTTTTTGGATGAAGTCTAACCAGAAGCTCAGCTGCTTTCTAATTCAGATGATGCTGATTCAATTTATTAAGCAAGAAAAAAAATTCAAGAAACAATCATGTCTTTTTTGGATGCACTGGCGATTGGAGGGAACTGGGGTCTCCCTCCCACCGCCTGATGGTGTAGTGCCGGGGCGAAACCAGTTCATTGTGCAATCATGTCTGTTTTGGATGCAATCCAATCAACAGTTGCGAATTTTTTTAGTTTATTTCTGTTTGAATCATGACTGTAAGCAACTAGTTTTATTGGACTTTATCCATTGTCTAGGTGGGATAGCTTTTGGAGATCATGTTCTTACCACTGATGATGATTATTTATTGTTTTCAATTAGTAAGGTGGTGAATTCTCTCAGGATGCCTGCTGAACGCAGGGCTTTCCCTGACCGTAACTCTGTGATTATGAACTCTAGGAAGCATGCTAGGGATGAGCAGGTTGGTGTTGATCCAAGTTACTCAATTATCAACGATATTGGTTAATGAATTGGATGTGTTGGAATGTGAGAGGCATTAGAAGGCCCGGTCTAGTGTCTCAGTTCAAGTCTTTATGTAATATTTATGATCTCAGTTTGGTATGTCTGTTAGAAACAAAAACCCTTTTTGCTAGAGCTTCTAGTTCTCTTTCATGGCATAAGTTTGATAAATTTTTCGAAGTTCCCCCTATTGGTCGTTCGGGTGGTCTTTTGCTGTTGTGGAATTCTCATGACCTTTCTATTAATGTTATTAAATCTCATGATCGTTTTATTCACTGTCATGTCTATGATTGCGTTAAAAAGCTCGGTTGTTATGTTACCTTTGTGTATGCTTTTCCCCAAAAAAGCCTCCAACGCCAACTTTGGAATGAAATTCTCTTACTTAATCCTGGTAATGATAGTTGGCTTTTAGCTGGGGACTTTAATTGCATTTTGTCTCCACAGGAAAGAGTTGGAGGTGCTGCTTTTTCTACTTCTTCCTACATGATTCAGTTTGCACAGTTTTTGCACTCAGCGGGGCTCATCTCAATGCCCTGTTCTGGTGTTCCCTTCACGTGGTCAAATAATCACAAAGACAATAGTATACTGTTCGAAAGACTTGATCGGGTGGTAGTTAATCATGTGTGGTGGAACCAATTTTCCACAGCTTCATTACAAAATTTACCCATTTCTGGGTCTGATCATGGTCCCATTATTCTTACACTATATAAGCAAAATCCTAAGAATCCAAAACCTTTCAAATTTGAAGCCATGTGGCTTTCACATCCGGACTTCCACCAGATTGTGTATAAAGCTTGGAATTCACCCACAATGGGGACTTTACAGCAAAAGTTTACTGTTTCTATCAATGCTTTTAAAGTACTAGCCAAAGAGTGGAACAAGCGAGTCTTTGGAAACTTATTCCAAAATATTAAAGACCAAAATCTTCTACTTGATTACTACCAAGACCGTCTAATGTCGAATCCGCAAGATGATTATTTGATTAAAAAGGAAGAGGAAACTAGAATTTCACTGGAAAACTTGCACAAGGCTGAGGAAATTTTTTGGGCCCAAAAAGCTAGGGCAAACTGGTTAACTCTTGGTGATAAAAATACGAAGTACTTTCAAACTCAAGCAAAAATTAGACGTCACAGAAACACCATCAATAAAATTAAAGATGATCGTGGTATTTGGTGGGATAAGAATAATGGCATGGAAGAAACCTTTGTGAGGGAATTCAAAAGCAGATTTACTGCTACTAATTCATGCAGCAATGAATCTATGTCCGATCTTCTATCTATTCTGCATCCTTGCATTGAGCCCGAGGATAATCGAAATCTGATGAAACCAGTAAGTGATGAGGAAATACATGCTGCTTTGAGTTCTATTGGGGGATTAAAAGCCCCTGGTCCTGACGGTTTGCATGCCATATTTTTCCAATCCTCCTGGGAGGCCGTTAAGCCTCAAGTGTGTGGGATTGTTAGGGAATTTTTCCAGTCAGGTGGCAGCATCCGTTCTCTAAATCATACCTTTATTGCTTTGATTCCTAAAACGGAAAACCCTGATTCTGTAAGGCAATTTAGACCTATAAGCCTATGTAATGTCATCTACAAAATTATCACAAAGATTATTAGTAATAGACTGAAGCCGATTCTTAGCAAGTGCATCTCCAAAAACCAAGGAGCTTTTGCTCCGGAAAGGGCTATTACGGACAACATCTTAATTGCCCATGAAATATTCTCAGGTTTTAATAGGAAGAAAGGTCGCGTGGGAGAGATGGCCATTAAGTTGGACTTGGAGAAAGCTTATGATTATTTATCTTGGGATTATATTAAGTGTGTGCTTTTACGTTTTGGATTCCAGGAATCGTGGATTTCACTGGTGATGGAATGCATCTCGTCAGCTTCTTTCTCGATCCTCATCAACGGTGAACCTCATGGCTTCTTCAGATCAAGTAGAGGCATAAGGCAAGGTGATCCATTATCTCCGTATATCTTTATCCTTTGCATGGAACCTCTTATAAGGAAGTTAAACAACCTCACAATAAACCCCAAGCACCATGTTGGTCTCCTTTCGTCCCCTTGTGGGTTAAGAATTTCCACCTTAATGTTTGCTGATGACTGCCTGATTTTTGCGAAATCTTCAACTAAAGCAGCTAGAAATATTTTATCTATCTTGAATGATTTTGCTAAGGTTTCAGGCCAGCGCATTAATTTTCATAAGTCTTCTTGATATTTCTCCTCTAATTCCACTAACCAAGTCAAGCTTGATATTGTCAATATTCTCAATATTCAGCACAAAGCAACGATTGGGAAGTATCTTGGTATCCATAACATCATTTTCTGGAAGGATCCGGCGAATACGAATGATCTTATTCTCCGCATTAAAGCTAAATTAGCAGGGTGGAAAGCCAATTCTCTCTCAAGAGCTGGCAAGCTTACCTTGATTAAATCTAATCTTTCTGGGATGCCCAATCATGTGATGGCTTGTTTTAAGTGCCCAAGTAAGATAACTAAGCACATAGATCAGCAAAGTCGAGATTTTTTCTGGGGGGCTAACACAAAAAGGCCTCCAGTTGCTTGGAATGCTATGTGTACGCCGAAGAGTGGAGGTGGTTTGGGAATCCGAAAAGCTCAAGATTATAATCAGGCTGCCTTAGCCAAGCTTGGGTGGAAAATCCTAACCGAGCCCGACAATTGGTGGGTGCAGCTCATCAAAGCCAAATACTTGAGACATCATTCTTTCTTTACAGTGAAGCCTAAGAGTACATCATCCCTAGCTTGGAAAGGAATTCTCCAGGCTAGGTCTGTTATATCCAAAGGTATGAGATGGATTGTGGGAAATGGCCAGAGTATTAACTTCTGGACCTTCAATTGGGTTTTTGATTTCCCTCTTATCAGTCTCATACCGGAAAGCCAAAGGTCTAATTTAAATACGGATGTCTTAGTCAGTGAGTTTATCTTGGACCATAGCTGGAACCGTCCAAAACTACTATCTGTTCTTGATTCCTCCACAGTCAATAAAATATGCAACATTTATATCCCCATGTATACTATTGCTGATGAGTTTGTTTGGGGTTTTACAGCAAATGGCAAATTCTCTGTTAAGTCAGCAACATGGTGCCAATCGACAGCCCCGGAGCATCCAAACAGTAAGGCCATTCGCAAAATGTGGAATTTAAATATCCCTCAAAAAGTCAAAATTTTTAGCTGGCTCATGCTTCGTAACCGATTACAAACCAAATACAGGCTCAGTAGGTTTTACCCTAACACTGATCCCACTTGTCAATTGTGCTGTTCTGACGTCGAGACAATAGATCACCTTTTCCTTGATTGCACCTTTGCTAAGAATGTTTGGGCATCAATGTCTGATGTCCAGCTTCCTGATCCCACAGATACTATCATGTTTAAAGATTGGATAGCTAAAATATTCACTGATCCGTCCTCCTCTACAGATTTATTGTCCAGACTCCTCCTTACTTGCTGGCAGATCTGGGATGCAAGAAACAACCTAGTCTTTCGTCAGAAAACACCCCATGTTTCCCGTGTTATTCACCTTGCCATGGCTGCTGGTAAGGAGTTCGAGCTAGCGAACTCTCGCCCTCACCCGCCTAGGCCCTGCTGATTCCGACTATCAAGTGGCACCCTCCCGACACAGCATGTCTTAAGATTAACTTTGATGGTTCGGTTAAAGATACCAATGCGGCTTCAGGTTTTATTATCAGGAATGAGTTCGGGGCACCTCTCCTTGCTGGTTCTCGCTCTGTGGGGCATGCTAATGTCCCTATGGCTGAAGCTCTTGCCCTCAGAGATGCTCTCCTATTTGCATATCAGCATGGTTTATCCCGTCTCCAAGTGGAAGGTGACTCGAAGCTTATCATAGATTGCGTAAAAAATGTTTGCACTACTCCCTGGTCTCTCAAGGCTATTATCAGTGATATTCGTCAGTTAGCTGCTCAGTGTGATATTGTTTCCTGCAACCACATTTTCAGAGAAGCTAATTTTGCTGCAGATGCTATTGCTACCCATGGTCATAACTTGGCCAATATGTATATTTGGCAGAATGCGGTGCCTCCTGCTGCTCGCGCTGCCCTTATGTATGACTCTACTGCCTCTGGTTGTACTAGAGGTTTTACCATTTAATGCATTATTTTCTTAGCAAAAAAAAAAAAAAAACATTGTAGTATTATTTTTTTCTATTGGGGGGTGGGGGGCAAAAAAAAAAAAAAAACCCTCTTTTAAAAAAAAAAAAAAAAACAACCACATAAAAAAAAAAAAAAAAAAAAAAAATTATATAAAAAAAATAATATTATATTAAACAACCCCCCCCCCCCTTATAAAAAAAAAAGAAAGGGGGGGGGGGGGTTTTTTTCTGGTGGGGTTTTTTTTTTTTTTTTTTCCTTTAGCCTATACTTACCTTGTATGTATGGTCTTCCATATAGTGGCAACACGTAAAAGGGAATGTTCAAAATATATGTCCATATTCTATATTTATCAGAAGTTTATCAAATATTTACGATACAAAGTATGATAAGTAATGGATTAACTATCTATTATATACATTGAAGTTTTTAAAGATAATATGCTCATGACTAAATAAGTGGTTAAAATGTGGACAATATCAAGACAATTATGGACATATATTGGATTACTATGAAACTCCTTCACACTACAAAATTTTATGTCTTTTGCGAAGGCTAACCTTGGTCGGAATAGGCTCTCCGCTGTCGCAAATGATGTTTTACGAGGGCACATGGTCGTCGGACGTCGTCGCAACAAGCCTGGTCGGAAAAAGTTTTTTTCCGACGGCCCGTCAAAAACGAATGTATTTGCGACGGTGCCTGTCTGTCGAAACTATATGTTGACCGTCGGTTAAGATTATTACATGATGTGTTCAATCTTGTTTTTGTGACAGCTTCTGGCCGTCGGAAAAAAGGATATGTTTTTGCGATGACCACTTAGGAGGTCGGAAATATACTTACATTTTCGACGAAGTGTTTTTATTTGCGACATTTATTAGCCGTCGCAAATACATAAAAGTATTATTTGCGACGGTGCCTATCTGTCGAAACTATATGATGATCGTCGGTTAAGATGATTACATTATGTGTTCAATCTTGTTTTTGTGACAGCCTATGGCCGTCAGAAACAAAATATATGTTTTTGTGATGACCAGTTAGGAGGTCGGAAATATACTTATATTTTTGAGAAAGTGTTTTTATTTGCGACATTTATTAGCCATTGCATATACATAAAAAGTATTATTTGCGATGATGTCTGGCTGTCGAAACTATATGATGACCGTCAGCAAAGATAATTACATGATGTGTTCAATCTCGTTTTTGTGACAACATATGGCCGTCGGAAAAAAAAAATATGTTTTTGTGATGACCAGTTAGGAGGTCGGAAATATACTTACATATATATATATATATATATATATATATATAGAACTTGTATTTTCGACAAAGTGTTATTATTTGCGACAATATTATCCAGTGCAAAATACATAAAAAGTTTTTGCCAACAGATTTTGCTCGTCGGATATACATTTCAAACCACCTATTCATGTCAAACTAGGCAAAGATCACATTTGAACACCTCAAAAGTAAAAAAATTAACTAAAAAATTAATTAAATAATAATTTTAAATGATACGATTGCCACAAACTTGTTTGTCAATTGAAAAGCAAATTGTATCAAAGGAAACACCAAATTTATCAAGTTGACAATTCTACTTAGTTCACAAATTAAACAAAGGCAAAAAAGTCCAAACAAGACGAAAACCACGAAATATTTGTCATAGGAAGCTAATTAGCTGAGACGTGGGTCTCCTCCACGAGCAGCATCTCCTTTGCCAGCTTCATTCAACCAACTTTCGAAATTATCCTAGTAAGAAAGGATGACATCAATACCTAATGAAATAGTAGCTAATGAAATATATGCATTTGGAGGTCGTACAAGGCGAGAAACAATAAAACATATATCAATTATAAACTTATAGAAAAAAAAAAAAAGACGTACCATAGAAGCTGAAGGCCTTTCATTTTCATAATGTGGTGTGCTTCTACTATTCATTAGCTTTTCAACTATTTCTTTAAGAGTACTGACTTCATCCTGCACACCTACCAATTGATTTTGCAACTGGCTATACCTTTCTTGCAGTTCCTTATTATGGCCTACACGCTCTTGGCACCCACTCCTATGACAGTTTGTGGTAGATGATGAAGGAAACACATCCTTAGCCTTTAGTCCAGCACCTAATCCAAGAATTCGACCATGAGAAGGCACAATCACATCCCTATATATCTCCCAATCATTTACTTCATCATTTTCCATAAGAGCAGCGATTTTTTTGTTCTCCATCTCATACTTCCATGAAAACGTCATCATATGAATATAAGTTATATAACAAACAAGGATCATCAATAAAAAGAATGTCAAAGTGGGAGCAAAGTATGAGACTATACATAAAGTTCTTTAGCCTTTTCGCTTGTCCAGTTTTCTACTTCTCCATCAATGGCCTTGTCCTTGCCCTTATCCTTGTCCTTGCTGACATGAAACTTTTTAAAGCAATCAATTGGACTGGGTTCAATTCCAATTCGATCATGCTGTTATGATTCAAAAGAAGAAAAACCAAAATTAAATTTAAGATTAAGAACATACTGAAGTCAATGAGTAAAAATCATATATAGGTGACATGCTTAAAAGTTGATAGACATAGTTTTTCATCTCCTCTTTTCTATATTTTTCCATGGGAACTGAACCAGTGGTGTGTGCCACTTTTACCTTTTCTCTATTCAATTTATTTCTTGCACGTTTTGCCTGTAGGTATCAATCATGAAGGAACAATATTAAATGGTGGTAGTAGACCAATGTAAACATAACTATGCCAGGAATAATTTTCAAAAAGTAAAACATATATATAACTCAAGCTATACGAAATGGATAATACTTATTTTTCTAAGAGATAAATTCTTACCACAAATTCTGGTTTTAACCATTCATCAACCATTTTATTCCACACTGCACGATCAGGCACATTTGATGGTCGGTTGGCATACCGCTCCCCGGGAGATGTAAATTTGCCAAAAACACTTTGTCTCAATCTATACATCCAATCAGAATAGTTTTGTGCAATAACATTCGTAAACAATTCAAAAAGCCTTTCCTCAGAGCATGTGTAAGTAAATTTAGATCCCTTGAAACGGTCAAACAATGTCTTCAACTCATCACGTGGATACTGATCAAAAGTTATCCAAGCACCTTTAATCTCTTGCTTGAAGAGTGCACCTATGTGTCTTACAACTTCAGTGGTTATGATCCTAAAAAGCTCAAATGAGTTTTGGTTATCGTTTAGCACAATAAAATATTGTATGTAAACTAACTATCTAGTGAATTGGAAACGGTTGGAAACTTGAAAATGGTCGTAAACTTTCAGTACCTGCCATCATAAACTTCAATTGGCATTTTTATGTCTTGTCCCTTCTCACCCCTGCCTTGTCCTCTAACTTTCTTTTTCTCTGCAGCTTTTGGGAATGAATTAATTTGAAACCAACACTATGCACCGATTGAACATCTTAGCAGTGCATGTAACAAGTTAGAGACAAATACATAAAAAAAGGTAAGGCACTGATAAATAGATGCAAAATACCTTTTTCATTTGATGGTTCGTTGTCATTACATGATTCATGTCCGTATGAAGAATGGGTAGATGGCTCTGGTATATCGCTGGATATCTTATGCTTCTTACTATTTCTTACCATGACTACCAATTCAAGAAGAGACCCACCAAATTTAAGTAGCAAATTCAAAAATATAGAAGATACCGGTCGTTTGAGAGTCGAACTCGCTTGCCCTTCACTCACTCGCTTGATTGCACTGGTCTCGGTCTTTAGTTTCTTTACTATACATACCCGGTTGGGCTGCTGGGAAGCATACAGATCAACCAATGCGGACTGCAACACAACAACCATCTAAAGTATATAAAGAGTGGTTTGTAAGTCTCAATGAGAGGAATACAGATTAGTTGGAGGAGTTGGGGCTTTCCTTTGTGTTTTGCTTTTTTACTTTTGTTGGCGGGAGGTTTTGTTTTGGAAAGCTGTTTGAATTGGTACCACTAAAGTGAGAGTGGGAGTTTTGTTTTAATAAAATTTTAGAACTTTTAATTTTAAAGACTAATCTAAGTGAGTTTTATTTTAGTTATTTTTTAACTACTTGACCTAACTTAGTCTCATCTCTTTCGTTTCATAAGTAAACCAGCCCGTGCAGCTCCTTATTACTTTCTTCTCGAGGACACAGTTAAAAGAGAAAAGTCATAATCATTTCCTTCCAAATGATTAAAGGAGGAATTGATAATTAAAAGAGAAGAGACATAATCATTTCCTTCCAAATGATTAAAGGAGAAATTGATGTGATTTTTATTATTAGAGAGATTTTGGAATCCGATGAGGACTAAGAGGTGCCGATACCACCGACGCCGACGCCTCCATTGTCATCTTCCAGCTCGGTGGTGATTTGGAAACTAACTAGAGTTAATTAGTACTGATGAAGTGAAGCAATATTTATCTCATTAGCTTCAGTAAAGATTATGACATGCCTTCATCGTACTATTAAAGTAAATTCAAAGTATTCTCTTTTTTCTTAAAGAAAAATATATTCCCTTGAATTAGCTCTTAATTTTTGTTTTTCCCTCATCTGGCGTGTTCTGGATTTTTATAGTCGTGTTCCTGCCAAGGCCATAGATGATCTTTAATTTTTTTCATTAACAAAAAGAAAACGTAGAGGAAGATTTGATAGATAGCTTTAATAGGGGGCAAAAGAGTAAAAGTGGTTGATGAGACATGGAGGGAAGCCCAAAAACGTTTGGGTTTTGAGTGGAGGATTTCTCCAATTATTTTAGGGAGATGATTTTGGCACACCCAAAATCACCTCCTACACACCCTTGTGTGATCTCGGCCGTTGATTCTTCTTTTATAATTCAATCCAACGGTCAAGATTAAAGAGGGGTGTGCAGGAGGTGATTTTGGGTGTGCCAAAATCACAGGGATTAAAATGAATTCTGATGGCTCATTGAATGTATCTGCCACGTGGAGGCGTGTTTGGGAGAACAAACATTTGGAGCGTGTCCCCCTGGCATCCCTCTTGTTGAGGTGTAATACTTCAACGTCTCTTGAAGTTGGAAAACTCTCCTCCTAAGGTCTATCACCTATCGGTGCATTTATTGCGCCTGCTGTCTCTGACTGGTTTAAATGCAGGTTTGAAAAGGCAAATCTGGGCAAGATTTTCTTGTTTCCTCGTTGGTTGTGAGAGAGCTCTACATGCTATATATATATATATATATATATATATATATATAGATAGCTATATATATATATATATATATATATATATATATATGGGAGAGGATCAAGGGACACACCATTTTCAAAAACACCCTTTCTTGGCCGTTGGATCGGCAACTTTTTGTGGGACCATTGATAATGGGTCCAATCCAACGGCCAAGAAAGGGTGTTTTGAAAATGGTGTGTCCCTTGAACCGGACCCAATATATATATATATATATATATATATATATATATATATATTTGGTTCTGATGGTTTTGCTTCACACATCCTCTCCTCATGCTTGCGATTTCCTCTTGCCTTTCTTGGTATCTTCCTCATGGCTTCATCTCCAAACACTCCTCTAGATTTAAGTCTGAAACTTGCTGCAAATTCATCATCATCATCGTACTCTGATCCGCCATCTCCAATGTCAGTTACAATTGCATCCCCACCACCATCAACTGTTGTGCCATCATCAAACTCAACAACAATGCCACCACCTTCCTTGCAGCAAGTGGCGGAGATGTGGGCGTTTAGGGATACGCAAGCTCTAGAAGCAAGTCGAGCAATTGCACAAATGTCCGATGAACAGATCATTCAGTATTACACGCAGTTACTTAAGCAAGCTTCCATTGCCTCTGTAATTCTAGGACAGCGTCTAAGGTCTCGTAGTGAAGAAGTGGAAGGTCTAATAAAAAGTGTGAGATTTAATAAAAATAGCTCGACTGCAGGCCGGGGTAAGGAACCAAAAAAAGGAGGTTAAACGGCGCCATCGATGTGCACCGAGAGAGGCTTAACTTGACGAGAAAGTATTATCTTCAGTGTGTTTGGTTGTTGTTTTTTTTCATGTGTTGTTTGTGTTCCTTTTTTTTTTTTTCCTGCAATGCAATTCCCTTTTTCTCCCGTGTGTTTGGATGGAGGAAAACAAGTCGTCATTTACTTAAAACTCAGGACAAGAGCGGAGAAAAATGAAATTGATGCGTTTGGCAACTCAAAAGTGGAAATTCCAGTTTTCCGTGCGGGAAAAGTTGGAGGAAATTGGGGAGTGGTTTTTCCGGATTCAATTTCCACCTAGGAAAATCACAATTGACGAAAACAGAGAAAATTTCTTTTCACGGGCAGAAAACATCTTTCGCGCGCCAGAACCATCTTTCCCTGTTCTAATAAAACTCAATTGTTATAGCAGAGGAGAGAGTTGAACTACTTTCATCGTTTAACTGGACAACACGAAAAAGTTGTACATTACTGTACAGTGACTGTACCGAAATTGTACCATACCAATTGGTATGATACGGCACGGTAGGTTTTTGGTATTTCGTACAAAAATTCCACCCCTAGGTTACACGTGTAAGGGTATCATATAATTCCTTTTTATGTGATTAATTTAATAGGTTTCTTCAACTGCTTGTATGTATTATTTAGAAAACGAAGTACAGGTACAATACTTTTGTTAAGAAGAAGAACGGCGATATCACTTCTAACAACGATGAAATGTTTACAAAGATGTGTTTATTCAAAACATATCATAAACTACCTGCATTTGCAGTTGTTTAGTGTACAAATTAAAGGTAGATCACTTGGTTATTTTTAATATCAAAAGGGGTTTAAGATTCAAATCCTCACACCCCAGTAACTGTATGGAAAAACAGTATTACTAATAATGACAAAAAATATGGGAATGTTAACATCCAAATAAAGCCTTGGTTAAAAGGGACACAACATGGCCACTACTCTCTCTATCCATTTGGTCCATATCAACAGACAATATCAAAATCAATTATAATATATATATATATATATATATATATAATATATATATATATATATATATATATATATATATAGGTCGTTGACTCTTTCCTACTCTTCTTGTTACCCCCATATTAGATGTTATCTCTTATATATATATATATATATATATATTCTGTTTGAGTTTACCAGCCTTCATTTTTTAGTTTAGTTTTTTTTTTTCATATTTTCGCCCCCTCTCTAAGATATATTTCCAAAGAAAAAAAACCTCCTTCCTACTCCCCTGATATACATGTGTTTGCCTATCTACTTTCCTGTTTCATATCGTATTTTTCCTATTATTTTTATATACCTATAGCATTATTTTTCGTATCATTCTTTTCAATTCCTCTGCCCTACATTCTCCTTTTTCTATTATCTATTCTATTAGATAACTTTTTTTTTATATATTTTTTTTTATCTTCTTTACTTTCTTTACTTTATTTTTTTCATTAATATATTTTTTTTTTTTTTATTATTTTATTTCTATTTTTTATTCTTACTTTTTATTATTTCTTATTTTATTTTATCTAATTTTATTACATTTCTTACTTTTTTATTATTTCTATTTATTCCTATTCATTTCTTTTTCTTCTTTCTTTCTTTCTCTTTTACTATTCTCTTCTTCTCGTCTTTTCTATTTATTTAGTCTGTTATCACTAAATTTTACTTCTCATAATTTCTTTTTATTCTTTTTATTTATATCTATTTACTCTCTTCTTGCTTCTTTTTTCCCTTTATTATATATTATTTTTTTTTTATATGATTTTATTATTTATATTTTTTCATTTTATACTAAATTTTATCTATCATACTATACAATTTATATCTGTTTAGTTAAATTTATATATGTTTATTTTTTTTATAATTAATTTTTTTACATTGTACTTTTTAGAATTATATTACATATTTTTTATTTCTTTTTTTACTACTTTTTCTTATTTCCTCATTTCCTTCCTTTTCTATTTATTACTCCTTCTTTTCTAACAAAACAATACTTTCATTTGCTATCTTTAATTTTTTATTTTTTTTTTCTAAAACTTTTTCCTATCTACTAAATCTATTACTACTTTAACATTTAATTTATAATAATTTTATAATTATTATTACTTATTACTTTACATATCTTCCTATATATACATTTTTTTCTTTTTCTTTTTACCTAAGTTCTTTTTCTTTTTATACTTCCATTCATCTTTTTTATATTATTTTTAAGAATATTCTTTTTATTATTTTCATTTTATATCCCAACTAATTTTTTATTAATTTTTTTTTCTCACTAATTTATATTCTCATTCATTTTTTTCTAGATAAAATTTTTTAATTACACTTACTTACCAAATATACTTAATTATTTATATTAACAACTAATTTATAATAACATAAATTAATTTAAATATTAAATATATTTCAAATACTTAACTACTTATTCAATCTATATTTTTTCAACCTTTTTTTTCTATTTTATTTCACTAACTTGATTTCTATTCTTCTTTTCTTATACATATATCTAATATTCTATTTTTATCCTTCTTTTAATTTATACAAATTTTTTCTTTTTTATTCTTTTATTTCATTTTTATTTTTCTTTATTCTTAGATTTTTTAATCTCTCACCTTTCTCAAATTTTATCTCTACTTTTTTTTCGAATTTAATTCAATTTTTTTAATTTTCATATTTTTTTTCTTAAATTCTTAGAAATTCTATTATTAACTTAATTTTTATCCTTTTTATTATTTAAAAATTATTTAAAATAAATAACTATATACATTTAATAATATTAACATATAATATTTTTATATTTATTTATTGGTGTTTTTGTGTGGGTGTGTGTTTGTGGGTTTTGTGTTTTGTTTCTGTCTGTTTTTTTTGGGTTGTGTTGTTTTGTTTTTGGGTTTTTTTGGTTGGTGGTGTGGTTTGTCGGGGGGGTGGTTTGTGGTTTGGGTGGGGTTTGGGGTGGGGCGGCGGTAAAAAAAAAAAACAAAAAAAAAAAAAAAAAAAAAAAAAAAAAAAAAAAAAAAAAAAAAAAAAAAAAAAAAAAAAAAAAAAAAAAAAAAAAAAAAAAAAAAAAAAAATAAAAATATATATATATATATATATATATATAATATATATATATATATATATATATATATATATAGTGGTTCTAGGATACGGACGTCCGCATTTTGCTTATGGTACGGACTCATCCATTTCTTACACTTTTCTTGCAAAACTTGCTGATTTTCTTAATAACTAACAGCAACAATGCATGGTATGTGTTACTGCAGACCTATAAAGCTGCCAACAACTAAAATATAATAAAAAGTTAGAACCTCCATGCTTTTTCTGCTACTAGTCAAAGAAGAGGTGAAAAAGGTATCAATTTGAATTGGATTTTTAATTTGCCTTGTATTGTCAGATGTCAGTGCATTAGTACATTGATCAGAGATACTATCCAACCAATTCTTTGCAGGAAAAGTGTAAGAAATGGGTGAGTCCCTACCATAAGCAAAATGCGGACGTCCGTATCCTAGAACCACTGTATATATATATATATATATATATATATATATATATATATATATATATATATATATATATATATATATATATATAGTTTTTCTAGGGTGCGGAAGCTCGTAAGTTTTATAACATCCGGATGTCTTGGAACTGTCGTCAGATTCATCTGACGAATTTAGTATAAAGCTACAGTAAAACGTGTTCACACCCGATAAAAACAAACCAAGCCCACTATCAGCTAAAGAAAAATTCATTAAATAAGTATTTTTTTACTTATTTCTTACCCACTAACTATTTGTTTAATATTTCTCCCCTAACCATAGTACAAATTGTACACGCCTATTTACTTCCACATAAAGCAGCCTCTGTTCTCCAGTCCACCTAGTGTTTCCTGTCGCCCCCAATTTCCATTCAGCTTTCGTTGTCCCATCAACTCCATGTAAGTTGCTTTTCTTCTAATGTCGATGTATTTGAGGATAATTCAGTGGACAGAATTGGCTAACCATTTAACTTTTTTACAATGATTCCTTGTTCAGAACGTGCACATATTTCTGGTTTGCTTAGTATTTAACTGGAAAAATAAAATATTTGTCTGGTTATATGCTCATTTTATTATAATGATTTTATGAAGATGGATGACATGCACAAAGATTTAGGAAGAATTGGTGATCAGAATTCAAATTCCGATTCTGATTCTGATGAAAATATCTACATTCCCGAAGTAAGAGATGACATGAAGCCAAAATTAGGTCAAGAATTTGAGTTACTAGATGATGTGCATGCCTTTTACAATGCATATGCCAAGGAAGCTGGTTTCAGTGTTCGAATTAACTCTAGCAGGAAGAATAAGGAAAATGATGAAATCGTACGCAAGGAGTATGTATGCTTTAAAGAAGGAGCACCAACGACTAAAGCAACTGGTGAGAAAAAAAGGCGAAGGGGAATTGTGCGAGCAGGTTGCAAGGCACGTCTTGCAGTTGTGAAGTCAAAGTCAGGGACTTATAAAGTCAGCCTATTTGATGAATGCCACAACCGCCCATTAACAAGTCCTAGAAGAGTGCATATGTTAAAATCTCATCGTTGTTATACAGATGCTCACAAGAGTATAATTCAGCAACTTTCAGCAGCAAATGTGCCTACACATCAGCAAATTAGCATCCTTGAACTGGAATATGGTGGCATAGAAAATATCGGATGTGTCCCAAAGAAGAGTTGGATTTTGCATCATGTAGCTGCAAAAAATGAGTTGGATTTTGCATCATGTAGCTGCAAAAAATTTGAGAGTGCAGGAATTTTATGTAGACATGTTTTGGCATTATTCAATACGATGGGGCTCACTTATTTGCCATCTCAATATATCTTGAAGAGATGGACAAAAACTGGAAAAGAAGAGAGCATTGCTGATAATGATGGTATGGAAATACATGACTATTCTGATAAAGAATTTCTTGTGAGATGCAGTAGACTATCTCAACTTGCTTCAAGTGTAATTGATAAGGCTATGACAAATGAAAAGGCAAGTAATATCTTGGCAAAATGTTTGGAAAATGCATTTGAGGAGATCAAACATATAGTAGATTCTGGAAAAAGTGAAGTTCCTGAAAAGCATGCTACACAAGTACAACAGTTGTATGAACCACACCAGGTACGAGCAAAAGGTTGTGGGAGAAGGCTAAAGAAACAGAAAGAAAAGGCAGTTAAGAATATTAAAGGTAGGCGCTGCCATGGATGTGGAAAAAGAGGACAATGACATGATAAAAGAAATTGTCCTGGCCTGCAAAACAACAATCGGTGAGTGTGTCTAATTATTGCACAATTATTTTATTTGAATAGCTTTCACTTGAGATGATATAATTATTGTTCTCCTTTATTTGTATAGATATAGCATTGGGGATAATGAAAATATAGAACTTTCTGATGCAGATGACAACTCTTCCTCAACAGGTAACATTGATATCAATGCACATTTCTTGTAGTGTGTTTACCATAAAATACGTCATGTAGTGATAGTTTGGTTTAATTCTTATACCTAGCAGGTTAAAAGTAATTTGAACGTGCAACAATGGAGACTCCAAGCAAGCATAAAGTTGAGATATCTTCCATTCTATTCAGAATGATCAAGAACAGAGGAAACAACTTTTAATTTACAATAGCATTTACTCTTTTTTTGATTATATTTTATCTTGTCAGTGTTAAAAGACTAAGTTGACATGACCAATTTTCATATCTTATATTCTGCAAATTATGCAAGTCTTCCTATTATTCTCAGTTCATATTTTATATCAATGTCCTTTTGTCAGTAAAACAAGATATCATGCCACTTACTATTCGTTTTTTATCAATGCAAAAGTAGAAGAGAACAAAAGAAGCACAGATTGTGTATTTAGAAAATAACTGACGAATTGGCAACATCAGTCTACAAAATCTGGAATTTTTTTTAGTGTAGCTACTGTGGTCTTCGCGTGATGATGACTTCAGAGGAAAGCTAGGTAATTAAAAATACTTAATTTAATGGCACTTTGTACTAGGGTACTATTCATTCTTGAAGTAAAAAAAGGGATACCATTTGTACTGGGATTAGATGAGAAATATTAAACAAATAGTTAGTGGGTAAGAAATAAGTAAAAAAATACTTATATAATGAATTTTTCTTTGGCTGATAGTGGGCTTGGTTTGTTTTTATCGGGTGTGAACACATTTTACTGTAGCTTTGTACCAAATTCGTCAGATGAATCTTACGACAGTTCCAAGGCATCCGGATGTTATAAAACTTACGGGCTTCCGCACCCTAGAAAAACAATATATATATATATATATATATATATATATATATATATATATATATATATATATATATATGTGTGTGTGTGTGTGTGTAGACATGTACCAAGCTGCCTAGCTTATGTACATAACCAGCCAATATTCTTTACTACTTAAAAAGAATTAGGGTTTCTTAGATGGTGACCCATTTTTTGGTGGCCAATAACCAAATTTAGACTCATTTATGCTCACATGTTGGTTGGTCCCTACAGCTAGTATCATGCATCTAATAAGTTGTCCATTTCAAAAATTGATCTTTTGAGGGTTATTCTTATATTGTTCATCATTAGCAGAGGTTTGTTAATGATATTGAGAGACTGGATTCAACTATTAACAATGGAATCCAAGGTCCCAATTAACAATAATTTAGCTAGGTCAATGTTCTGAGGCTATTATGGCAAAAATTAAAAGGTGTGCATGTCGGCCTTTAGAGTTGAGAGACGTCGCATGTGTCCATTTCAAAAATTGATCTTTTGAGGGTTATTCTTATATTGTTCATCATTAGCAGAGGTGTTGTTAATGATATTGAGAGACTGGATTCAACTATTAACAATGGAATCCAAGGTCCCAATTAACAATAATTTAGCTAGGTCAATGTTCTGAGGCTATTATGGAAAAAATTAAAAGGTGTGCATGTCGGCCTTTAGAGTTGAGAGACGTCGCATGTGACGTTGCCACATCAAGATTTCATTACAAAATATTCTGTCTTTTGCAAAGGCTATACACGTACCATTTTTTACTAACTAGGGTTCCTTGGACTTTTCCCACCATTAAATGCAATCGCACCCTCTCAATACGCTCTGCAATTACTCCTCATCCCTGCCTCCCCTTTCTCCTTCCTTCCTTTCCTCCTTCCTCCATCTCCACCGTCTTCTCCAACTCCAAAAACCTCTACTCTTACCACAAATCCTAAATCAATAAACACACCAAAAAAACAACCCTTCATCCTAGATTTTCTTAAATGCCTCCTTAAAATAATAATTAATTAATTAAGGTTTTGTTTTAGACCAAAATTCTTAAAGATCTATGGATATTTATGATGGTGTAGCCAAACATGATGGAAGGTGGACATCTTTTGCACCCACTAGACACATGGCCGCCAACACTTCCGACAGCGACATTGCCCGCGGTCTCTGTGGGGGCGACGACGACGACTTCGACAGTGCCACCAACGCCGGCAGCGACATCCTGGAGGGCGGCTCCGGCGATAACCAAGACCCCCGCGCTCACAAGAAGAAGCGCCACACTCAGCACCAGATCCAAGCATTGGAAGCGTAAGTAAATGTAACATACTAGTGAATTAATTCTCAACATATTAATGAAGCTATTGGAATTAATTTAATATATTTTTTCCGATCTTTCCGGGTTTGATTAGATTCTTCAAGACGTGTCCCCTCCCCAACGACAAGCAGAGGAAGGAGCTGAGCAGGGAGTTAGATTTGGAGCCATTGCAAGTCAAATTTTGGTTCCAAAACAAGCGCAGCCAACTGAGGGTACAATTAATTTCTTCTTAATTTGATTTGCTTGGTTTTAAGTTTTTAAAATTATATTTGTGTGTTTATTAATGATGTAATGCAAGTGCGGAGTCAGGATTTTTTTCAATATATACTAAATATTATTTTTTTAGTTGGAAATCCAGTGGGAGCTTAGCCACTCCCTGGTGCCTTCTTCGCTCTGCCGCTGATGTAATGTAATTATAATTACAGACTCAGCATGAGCACCATGAGAACACAAAGCTGAGGGACGAAAACAACAAGCTTCGTGTTGATATCATGAGGTACATAGAAGCCCTAGGCAATGTTTCCTGCCCCAACTGCGGCAGCCCCACCGTAATCGGCGAGATGTCCTCCGATCTCAGTGTCGGAAGTTTTGGGGGCCCACCTGGGATGGCCGGATACATGTATGGAGGAGCCGGAGACCTTCTTAGCTCTATGTTCATCAGCGCTCCAAGCGAAGCTGACAAGCCGATGATCATTGAGCTGGCTATTGGAGCCATGGATGAGCTCATCCGAATGGCTCAAGTCGGCGAGCCGCTGTGGATGACTAGCCTCGACGGCAACATCGCCGTGTTCAATGAGGACGAGTACATCAGAACATTCCCTCGTCCGACCGTGGAGCCGAAACCAAGCGGCTTCAAATGAGAGGCTTCTCGCGAGTCGGCTGTCGTCATCATGAATCACACCAGCCTTGTTGGGATCCTCATGGATGTGGTAAGGCTTTAATTCCTTGTTTCTTGTAGATCATCTTCAAAAACTACGTCTTTACCAATCCTGATGAATCTTTGTGATGTGTAGAATCAATGGTCGACGGTGTTTTCCGGGATTGTGTCGAGAGCTATGACATTGGAAGTGCTATCAACTGGCGTGGCTGGAAACTACAATGGAGCATTGCAAGTGGTATGTTTTGTTTTTGATTTTTCGGTATGTTATGTGTGTGTTGTGGTTCTGTTTGAATTATGTTTTGATATTTTGTGAATTGTGAAGATGATGGCGGAGTTTCAAGTACCATCACCACTGGTTCCGACTCGGGAGAGTTACTACGTGCGGTACTGTAAGCAGCACACTGAGGGGACTTGGGCTGTGATTGATGTGTCCCTTGACAATCTCCGCCCTAATGCTTTACGAAGAACATACCAAAGAAAGCCCTCTGGATGTCTGATCCAAGAGATGGCTAACGGCTACTCGAAGGTACACATATACCTGACTAAACTATCATGTAAATCATATCTCTAAACTAGAGATTTACATCATATGATGATTTGATTTTGAAAATGTCGGTGAATGAATTAGGTCACGTGGGTTGAGCATGTTGAAGTGGATGAAAGCGGTGTTCATAGCCTTTACAAGCAGCTGGTCAGCTCCGGCCACGCTTTTGGGGCGAAACGATGGGTTGCCACCTTGGACCGCCAGTGCGAGCGTCTTGCTAGTGCCCTGGCTACACACATCCCTACCGGTGATGTTGGCTGTAAGACATTTAATTAGTGATCTATATATACATAGAAAACTAGCATGGCTTGAGATTTTATGTTACATGGGAATATCGATTGATTCAAGAGTTCAGTTAAAAGAATACATGTCTATGTACCGTGACATGAATGCATGTCAGTTTATTACTAATTGAACCTTATATCGAAATCTTGTTTGTTATTCTTTTGTTAATTAGTGATAACAAGCCAAGAGGGGAGGAAAAGTATGCTTAAGCTAGCTAAGAGGATGGTGATGAGCTTCTGTGCTGGAGTGAGTGCGTCGACCAGTCGCACTTGGACAACGCTGTCGGGCACCGGAGCTGATGATGTTCGGATTATGATCCGAAAAAGTGTGGATGACCTCGGCAGGCCTCCCAACATTGTCCTCTGCGCCGCCACATCATTCTGGCTTCCGGTCCCTCCCAAGAGGGTTTTCGAGTTCCTCCGCGACAAGAACTCTCGTAGCGAGGTAGGTCAACCTCTCTCCACCATATACTAATCAGTTTTCCTTTTCCAAATGAATTTACCAAAAGTACTGATTCATGAACTTAATTATTGCACATTCATTGTTTATACATGATAATTTTTTTTTCCCTAATTTATGCATGTATGTATGTTACGATAATGTACCAAACCTAGTACATGAACCATTATTTGTAGCTTCCTTTTGAAAATCTACTTTCCAATTAAAGCTAGCATTTTGGTTGGATTTTATTCTTGGATGGTAATACAATCTTTTACCATCAGCGGACATGCACACGTAGAAACCATCCACATTTCAAGCAATTAGTTTCTCTTATTTTCACATCACACATAATCTCGAAGTTTAAGACGGCGTAATATGATTAAATTTTGTCATGATCACTTTGCAGTGGGACCTTCTGTCAAATGGAGGAATGGTGCAAGAAGTGGCACATCGCCAACGGCCGCGACACCGGAAACTGTGTCTCTCTACTCCGGGTAAATGTACCTTCATATCTTCTGTATTCACATTATTAAAATTAATTTCCCAAATTAATTTAATTTCTGTTAATTTCTATTAATTTCCTGCTCATTTGTTTAGAGCTCCAACTCAAGCCAGAGCACCATGTTGATACTGCAAGAGAGCTGCACTGACGCGACGGCGTCGTTTGTGATCTATGCACCGGTTGAATTTGTTGCTATGAACATGGTCTTGAGCGGCAGTGACCCTGACTACGTGGCACTTCTCCCATGCGGGTTCGCCATTCTCCCCGATGGGGTCGACATTGGTGAATCGGGCTCCAGTGGGTCCCTCCTCACCGTGGCGTTCCAGATTTTGGTTGATTCCCTCCCGACAGCTAAGCTCTCTCTCATGTCCTTCCCGACCATCAACAACCTCATCTCCTGCACCATCGAGCGCATCAAGGCCGCACTTTCCAGCGACAATGCGGCATGAGACTCTCTCATGAGAGTACTCATCAAGTAGTTTTATTTATTTCTAGGTATATTGTTTTTGACACATATGTTACGTTTTTATGTCACGTGTCTTTGTGTTACTTATGATGTCATATATTGTTTTGGGTTGTTTGTTTGTGTGTGCAGTGGTGTTTTGAGGTGGAGGAAAGAGACACAGAGTAGAAGTGTGAAGGTGTTTTTGGCTTTCGACAGCGACACATGGAGAGGGGAGAAGTCAAGAGCGCACCCTATCCATATTTTCTCCACTGTCGTCTTCTAGAGTTAAAATACCAATTTTCTTTGTTATCCAAGCTAATCATACTTAACCAAAGGCTCTGTTTTTTTCTTCTGCAATGCAATTCCCATTTTCTCTTATCTTTTATGATATGTGATTAATTTTGGTAAAGTGCCGAAAGTGAAATCATGATGAAGATTTGACTATGAACGCTTAATAATGATAGGTAATGTTGGGCTTAATATAGGGGATGTAGATGTGCTGTTCAAGACTCAGTCTTCCACTTTTGTGCACTCACACAGCACTACACCGTCCAAATTGATTTAACACTTTTAACCCCTAGTTACTAACAAACACATTTGTGCACTCACACAGCACTACACCGTCCAAATTAATTTAACACTTTTAACCCCTAGTTACTAACAAATAAAAGTCAGGTCAAAAGTTAGGTCACCAATCATCAATCCTCACTTTTAACCCGTTACTAACAAACAAAAAAGGCCAGAAATTACCACCCCCCCCTTTTTTTCTTTTAAAAAAAAAAAAAAAAAAAAGAGAAGAAGAAAAAAAAAAAAAAAAGAAACTACAGATATGGAACACAAATATACCCTCTCTTTTCTAAAAAAGAGAGGGTGAAAAAAAAAAAAAATGGAGCGCGCGCGCAAAGAGAAAAAATAATGGAACCCAAACAAAAAACGCAAAAATACAAAAAAAAAAACAAAAAAAAAATAAATAAATTAATTCTTTTAATAAATAAAAAAAAAACTTTCTCTTTCCAACGACACACACGACACGCTTGTGCCCCCTTCCTCCCTTTTTCTTCTCCACCTCACAGAGCAAAAAAAACACAACAAAAAAAAAAAATACTTAATAGTGAGTATATAAGTATATGTTTTAATAAATATATATTAATTAATAATTAAAATACAATAAATATGTAAATAAATGGACCTATTCATCTTTCTACATGTTTCTACATGAAATATATGTATGATAATCCACCCTTTATATTATTCATCTTATTAGTTATTATCTTGTTCTTATCTTATAAATTTAATAAAATTTACTAAAGAAAGGGTTTCTTACAAATTTATAGAGAATTCGTTATAATAATTGACCCCCCAAAAAGGATTCTTAGTGGGGTATGATTTTCGGGAGATATAGAAAGATGCAAGACTTTGTTAACTAATTTCACGGAAGAAAGAGAAAGAATTCCCTCTTTTATTTTGTTTAATAGAGATTTCCTGGTCAGTATTAGTAACCAGGAATATCGATAAAAAATGATCCAGATGATTCGTTCTACAATTAAATCTTATGTTACCAAATAAAATAAAAAAATTCTTGGATTCCTATAAATTAAATAACTACTTGATGTAGTCTTCGTCGGGGTAATCACCTCACTTTTTCTCCTTTTGATGAGAAAAAGGAGGAGGGGGGAGGAGGGATGATATTAATAAAGGATGACATGCAATCATCAATCCTGCATGCGTGAATTGATGAATAAGGCATTCAATAATTAATAGGGTTTCTTGCATGATCAACGGTGGAGATGAGGATCGGCTAATACCTCCAAACCATTCTTCCTCTTATCCTATTTCTGGGTTTTTTTTTTTAGAGTGGGTCTCCTCCACGAGCAGCATCTCCTTTGCCAGCTTCATTCAACCAACTTTCGAAATTATCCTGGTAAGAAAGGATGACATCAATACCTAATGAAATAGTAGCTAACGAAATATATGCATTTGGAGGTCGTACAAGGTGAGAAACAATAAAACATATATCAATTATAAACTTATAAAAAAAAAAAGAAAAAAAAGACGTACCATAGAAGCTGAAGGCCTTTCATTTTCATAATGTGGTGTGCTTCTACTATTCATTAACTTTTCAACTATTTCTTTAAGAGTACTGACTTCATCCTGCACACCTACCAATTGATTTTGCAACTGGCTATACCTTTCTTGCAATTCCTTATTATGGCCTACACGCTCTTGGCACCCACTCCTATGACAGTTTGTGGTAGATGATGAAGGAAACACATCCTTAGCCTTTAGTCCAGCACCTAATCCAAGAATTCGACCATGAGAAGGCACAATCACATCCCTATATATCTCCCAATCATTTACTTCATCATTTTCCATAAGAGCAGCGATTTTTTTGTTCTCCATCTCATACTTCCTCTCGAATTGGCTCCCCTTCGCCACGCTGCCCGCTCTGCAGTCTACAGAGCCGTCGTCTCTGCCGCTTGAGAGCTTTGGTTCTCACTCATTCCTACTTGCAATTTCTATTAATTTCCAAGCCATGAAATAACTCAAATTTTTATTCTTTGTGACTGGTTTCTTAACTTTGATTATTTTTGCTCCTTTATTGTTGTTTTGTAGTGTTTCATGTCACTGACCAGCATGGAAACAAGCTTTCTGATGATGGAATATCAGAACGTATTCAACAGGTAGATCTGTGAAACCAGTAGCCATTTTTTTTAATTGCAAGGCTTGCTTGATCAATTTTTCTATATATAATTTCAGATGCTATTTTGTTGCTTGGAACTGCTGATCTTTCGCCTGCTGGATAGCTGATTTGCTGGAAAAGCTAAAAAAAATTTTCTTCAGAGAGAAACAGTTTGAGGAAATCAATCATAGTTGTAGGTATTCTATGAATATTTGTCTTAATAGCTTTATTGTTTCTTCCTCTTCTTCTACTTTCTAAGTAGGTATCAGTATATATGGTGTCACTTTTTACATTTCGTGCCACCTTTCCATATCTTTGCTATTTTTGCAACCACAGCATCGCGCCGGCACTCATGCTAGTGATCATTGCAGTGATAAATCCTTCTTATTTGGATATACCATTTTCTGTAGAATATGTTTTTTCTCCATATTAGAAAGGTTAACCTGACTAGGACAATATTAAATAAATGTTATATGATCGTTATTAATTATGTTATAAGCTTGATTCATTTTTAATTCATGTGACCTTCTGTTTGATTTTTTTTTTGTTGTCTTACTCATTGTAGTCGATATGCCACCTGATAAAAATTGGATGCAACTGGTGAGGTCAGCAGATAAGTATTTTGATGGAGTCATATATTTTCTTAATTATGCGTACAAGAATTTAAAGTATGACGACCAGAAAATCTATTGCCCTTGCCGGAAGTGTTATAATAGGAACAGGTTAGATCGAAATGAAGTTCATAGCCATCTTATTATTAATGGTATTTCATCTACTTATACTACATGGTATTTACATGGGGAGGAGGATGAGGAGAACGATAGTAATCAAAGTTCCGAAAGTGATGATCATACTGATGGAGATTTGACTAATGAGCAAAAGGATGATATGCAAGGCCTAATAAATGATGTATTTCCAGAAAGTCCAAATAGAGATGCAGAAAATTTTTATAAGTTGTTAGAGGCAGCAGAAAAACCATTATACCAAGGATGTAAGACCTACTCCAACTTGTCTTTTGTTGTCACCTTGATGCACATCAAGTCCACTGGCAAGATGAGCAACAAATCCTTTGATATGCTGCTAGATGTGCTAAGCAAAGCATTTCCTTTTTGTGATAAGTTGCCTACCAGCAATGACCGTGCAAAGAAGATAGTTAAAGATCTTGGTCTTCATTATGAGAAGATTGATGCATGTAAAAATGATTGTGTGATCTATTGTAAGGAGCTTGCAGATGCAACACAATGCCCTACATGTAAGCTTTCAAGATGGAAGTCAAAAGGTAAAGGTGGCAAAAAGAAAGGAAAGCCAGTTCCTTGGAAGATTCTGCGGTATTTCCCACTAGCACCGAGACTTCAAAGATTATTTATGTCATCAAAGACAGCTCCACATATGAGTTGGCATTTTGAAGACCGCATCAAAGATGGTGTGTTGAGGCACCCTGCTGATTCTGAGGCTTGGAATTCCTTCGACCAAATGCATAATTCTTTTAGTTCTGATCCTCGAAATGTGCGACTTGGTTTGGCAACTGATGGAGTTAATCCTTATGGGAATATGAGTAATAGCTATAGTACTTGGCCTGTTCTTCTATTCCCATACAACCTTCCTCCATGGATGTTGATGAAGGAGCCTTATGTTTTCTTGAGTTTACTTATACCAGGACGGTTCGGTCCTGGCCAAAATATTGATGTATACATGAGGCCGTTGATCGACGAATTGCAAGAATTGTGGGAGACTGGTGTTGAAACATATGATGCATCTAAAAAGCAAAATTTTCAACTGAAAGCTACAGTTCTTTGGACCATCAATGACTTTCCTGCCTATGCCTACATGTCGGGTTGGAGTACGCAAGGTAATTTGGCATGCCCTTGTTGTGCATCAGGCACTGCACATGTTAGATTAAGTAACAAAACGTGCTACATGGGTAATCGACAATTTTTACCAATGGATCATCTTTGGCGTGATCAAGCAAAGGAGTTCAACAATAAAAAGGATAGAAGAGATGCACCCAAGTGACCATCTGGTGAAGATGTGGTAAATGAGCTTGGTCAGTTAAGAAAAATAACTTATGGTAAGGGTAAGGAACAGAAAAAGCAAAAGATTCCTGGAGTTGGAAAGGAGCACAATTGGAAGAAGCATAGCATATTCTTCGAGTTGCCTTATTGGAGAACACTTTTGCTGCACCATAATCTCGATGTTATGCACATAGAGAAAAATATATTTGACAGTATATTTGGTACAATGATGGAGATTGATGGTAAAACCAAAGATACATTCAATGCTCGGTTGGATCTCAAAAATATGGGCATTCGAAATAAACTACATCCTCGAGAAGAGAATGGCAAGAAAGTTTGGGATAAAGCTGATTACACATTGTCAGATGAAGACAAGAAAATTTTGTGTCAATGGTTGCTGAAATTGAAAGTTCCAGATGGCTATTCTTCAAATTTATCTCGGTGTGTTAATGCTGCAGAGAATAAAATTTCAGGGATGAAAACTCATGATTGTCACGTGTTTTTGGAGAGATTACTTCCACTTGTGGTGCGAGAGTTACTGCCAAAGAATGTATGTGAAGCGCTGATTGAGCTCTCTTACTTTTTCAAAGAATTGTGTGCTAAAGTACTGAAAGTAGAGGATTTGGAAATTCTTGAAAAGCATATCGTTCTAATTCTTTGCAAGTTGGAGAAGATTTACCCACCGGCCTTCTTTGATATTATGGTTCATCTACCTATTCACTTAGCATGGGAAGCAAAAGTCGCTGGTCCAGTTCAGTTTAGGTGGATGTATCCAGTTGAACGGTAATACGAATTATTTATCAATATTTTAGATAATTTGAGCTGTCCTTTTCACTAATACTAATTAATTGCTACCTGTAGGTATTTGAAAAAACTGAAAGATTATGTGCGCAATAAGGCTCATCCAGAGGGATCTATGGCGGAAGCTTACTTGGCAGAGGAATGTGTAACATTTTGCTCTCGTTATTTGAATCAAGTTGAAACTAGATTTAATCGACCAGAAAGAAACTATGATGGGGGTCAGCCATCTTTAGATCCTTCTCAGTTATCCATATTTTCAACACACGGTAAGTTCATTGGGAAAGGCGAATTGAATGAGATGAGCTTCGACCTTAAAAAGGCTGCTACGCACTATGTCTTAACCAATTGTGACGAGGCACAACCTTTTGTTCAGTAAGAACTCTTCATCTCATTAATAATTAAATATATAGTATATTTTATAGGTTATAGTAATTATTATAAATCACGTATGCAGGGAACATAAAAACATTTTAGTTCATTCTGGTATTGAAGATGTGGAGGAAGCACACAAGATTCAATTTTCGAACTGGTTTGAGGAGAGAGTGAGTATATTTTTTCTATGCTGCAAACTAACAGCTCTTTTATATGTCACTTTTCACTCATGTTATTTTTATTTTTTGCCTTCACATTTAGATCAAACAACTATATAAAGATGGACAAGTGAGTCAACAAATGCTTTCTTTAGCCCATGGTCCTGAAAGGCGAGCAACTTATTATAGTGGGTACATTACAAGTGGGTTTAGGTACCACACATGGAGTCGTGATAGCAGGAGGAAAACACAAAATAGTAGTCTTATGATTGAAGGGGAGAATCAAACTAAAGATGTTCCTTGGTATGGAAATATAAAAGACATAGTTGAGCTCCGTTACACAGAAGGGAATAGAGTTGTATTGTTCAATTGTAATTGGTACGACACAGCTAAAGAAGGAAGAGGTTATAAGAGAGATCGGTACGGAATAATTACCGTTAACACAACACGTAGGTTGAATACTTTGGAGCCATTTGTGTTAGCATTCCAAGCAACTCAAGTATTTTATTCAGCAGGACTAAAAAATAAGATATGGAGTGCTGTGATAGAAACAAAGCCTAGAAATGTTTATGAGATGCATGATGATGAAAGAGAACCATACCAAGAAGAGGAGGTTACACATGTGATTGTGAATCCAAATGACGATGAAGATCATCATGAACTTGGTTCCGGTGAGGATGAGGTTGAACATATGACTATCGAATAGATTTTAATGTATGATTTTGTTGTCTTCGCATGAGCATCATTGACATTAATATTATAAATGCTATGTCTTCTTTGATTTTCTGTTTTGGACATTGGCTTCCTCATTGGCTTAAATAATATATCCAAGTTGAGCTTTTGGTTTTGAAATTTTTGGGAGTGCTTAATAGTGTCGAAAATTGTAAATTATCATCGACTTTAAACTACACTTGTTGTAATACCTCAACCACTTCCGACGATAGCTTGTTACCGTCGTAACTACCTCAATCACATCCGATGGCAGTTAGTTACTGTCGTAAGTACCTCAACCACTTCCGACGACAGCAAGTTGCCGTCGTAAATACCTCCACTTCCGACGACAGCTAGTGCCCGTCGTAAATATCTCAATCACATCCGACGACAGTTAGTTACCGTCGTATATGCCTTAATCACATCCGACGACAGTTAGTTACCGTCGTAAATACTTCAACCATTTCCGACGATAGGTGGTTACCGTCGTAAATTCCTCAACCACTTCCGACCATAGCCACTTATTGTCGTAAATAGATTTGGCGCCAACTCTACCTGCCAAACATTGAGTATTTGCGACGGCATTTCAGGCATTTTCGAGGATCTTTTCAGTTGTCGGAATAAAATTTCATTCCAAAGACATATTTGCGACGATCATAGTTTTCGAGTCGCAAAAAGTGATTTTTACGACGGTTTTGATATGTCCTCGAAAAAGTTTGGTCGAAAAAGGCTATTTTTTTTGTAGTGTCAAGAGTGAAGGATAGATAGAGAATGAACGTATCTATGTACTCTCATGACTTTTGAATTGCATTTGAAGAAACGGTAACTGTAAAACAAATAGTCAAAAAAAAAAAAAATCCTTTTTTTTTTTTTTCTTTTAATGGTTTTTTATTTTCTTTTTCTTTTCCTCCGTGTGAACCCACCCAAAAAAAGGGCCCCCCCCCCCCCAAGCCCGAATGCTTCAGGTGCCCTTTTTCTGCATTTTATACATGACTTCAATTGGTACATATCTTCAATGGCGGATACATATGACCTCCTTTTGCTAAATATTATCTAGACCATAATTATTGACGACTAAAAGTAACTTCATTTTTTATTGTCAGAAGAGGCGTGCGATGTGTTTTCGAGCTATAGTTCCAGTTAATTTAGGCTAAGAGCATCTCCACCGGTAAAACACAAATTGCCTTTGGTCTAAGGGCAATTTGTGCAATTGCCCTAGGGCAATTTGGAGTCCACCAAATTGTCTTTGTTGTTTCCACCCAACAAAGGCAATTTGGAGGATCAATCCAAAAAATTAGAATTACAAAACAAACCCCCAAATTAGAATTACAAAACAAACCCAAAAAATAAAATAATTACAAACTGACCCCCCAAATCAACGGCCCAGATCTGCTCGGCAGATCAATCCAACGGCCCACAGCAATCCCCGGTGAGTGCGCTGACGTCAGCAGCGCACTCACAATTTTTTAAAACAAAAAAGCTGCAGGTTGTCAGCGTCCTCGTGGGCTTTGTCGGAGGTCCGAGACCGAGTGCGAAGCCGAGTCTGATGGCAATCGCCGACCTCGCACCGCCCTTCGCCTCTCTCGCGCGTCCGATTTGTGCCCCGGTGGAAGAGGATTCTCGCACGGAAGTCCGATTTCGCAAGCGATCTGGCAATCGCCCGTCCGAAATCAGCCCCGGTGGAGATGCTCTAAGACTCTACTTATATATATTTTATCTCTAAATAAAAGGCAACTGAACTAGATTTCAGGTTCTGCAACATTACACAACATATATATTTATTTAGCAAAATTTGGGCAAATTCGTTTTTACGTGATGGAGCAATCAATCGTTTTGGCGATGAGAAAGCATCTTTTTGTATAAGATAATAGTTGGTTGAGTACAAGGAATCCTATAGCAGTCTTAAGTGATTTTTGTCATTTTCCCAGTTGACTGAAGGTAACTGAGTCAGTGCAGACTTCGTGCAGTACCTACTGAGCTTCATGATCTCCATTTTTCCTAAACAAACTAGTGCAAGATGCTTAGTGAGCAACAAATTTTAGTGGACAATGAACCACTTCTCGCGAGTTTTTTACGTTGATGATGAATTCTGTAATTCATGTCTGATAAATTCATCAAGACTATTTGTTGCCTATTGATTTTGAGTTGAATTTTTATGTTTAAGATTTTACAATGTATATGAGCAGGCCCTATGTACGCCAAGTGCCAAGAGGACGTACAAATGCAAATCACTCCTGAAACTTTCAAGGTAAATGCAGTAGTAACAAGGTGACCTATATGAGTTAGTCTTTGGCCTTCGAAAACTTCGAATGGATCCAAACGGCACTTCTCCTTTGTATCACTTTGAGGCAACCTTAAGAAATTGGTGATGTGCTATGCAAAACAGTAGACCACCAAAGTTTGAAGCCATGATTTAAAGGTTACTGCAATTCTCAAAAGTCGTGCTAAGTCGTCGATTGTGAACTCAAGCTAAGCATCATTTGCTTCAGGTTGTTAAAAAGGATTGATGTTTTGGAAGAGGGTATCTCTTTATGATCTATCTAACTAAAATACAGTCATTCCTCCCTTATATATAGCCTATCAAACCCGTCTGCTCATCACATCAATCTCTCCTTCCTGCTCAACAATTAATAACAAGTAAGCAGAATAAACGGACATTGCAGCTATCAATGGCTAAAATAAGAGCGTCACACATTCTGGTGGCTCTCTTCGTGGTGTTTGTTGCCATGGAGGCCACCTCTGTTTTGGGCCAAGGCAGTGGGAATGGCAATGGCAATGGCAATGGCAACGGCGGCAGCGGCAGTGGGAATGGAAATGGAAATGGCAATGGTGGCAGCGGCAATGGAAATGGGAATGGTAATGGCAACGGCGGCAGTGGCAATGGAAACGGCAATGGCAACAACGGAAGTGGTAATGGCAATGGCAATGGGAATGGCAATGGCAATACGGATGCCAGTGGCAATGGAAATGGAAATGGCAACGGCAACGGCAATGGAAATGGAAATGGCAACGGAAATGGGGGCAGTGGAAATGGTAATGGCAATGGCAATGGGAATGGAAACGGCAATGGCAATGGAAATGGTGGAAGCGGGAATGGTAATGGTATGGGCAATGGAAATGGAAATGGCAACGGAAAGGGCAATGTAGTCAGTGATAGTACAAACTACGAAGTGTTGCCAGCACTCGCATCCGGTCAGGAGCAATGCAAGTGCAAAGCAGTGGGGGCTTGTTTCTACAAGACCCTTGTGTGCCCACCAGAATGCCCTCAGAGAAAGCCCAAGAACAACAAGAAAGAAATGGGTTGCTTCGTTAACTGCGGTAGCAGCTGTGAAGTCACTTGCAAGGGTAATCCCTCCTTACTTTAGTTACTTTATAATATATGCTCTAATCTAACTCTTGCAATGATTTAACATTACTATTTACACAATGGTCAATCAGAACATAGTTAGAAAATATGATACAAAATAACAGTATGTATTAACTAGTGCGACTATATATATTAATCTTTGGCAGTTAGAAGAAACAACTGTGACGGATATGGCTCTATCTGTTACGATCCTCGCTTTATTGGTGGAGATGGTGTTATGTTCTACTTCCATGGAGCCAAGGGGGGAAACTTTGCCATTGTCTCCGACAACAACCTCCAAATCAATGCACACTTCATCGGAACTAGACCACATGGAAGGACTCGTGATTTCACATGGATCCAAGCCATCTCAGTTATGTTTGACTCTCATACCCTTGTGATTGCAGCAAAGAGGGTCTCAAAGTGGGATGACAAGGTTGATGCACTAATGGTAAAGTGGGATGGTGAAGCAATTAATATCCCAACAAACGGTGAAGCCGAATGGAGGACTAGTGACGATGACAGAGAGGTAATCGTCGAAAGAACCGATGACGCTAACTACATAAGAGTTGTAGTGACTGGAATCCTGGACATAGCAATTAGGGTCAGGCCTATTGGAGCCAAAGAAGACAGGGTTCACCACTACCAATTGCCAGGAGATGATACTTTTGCTCACTTGGAGACGCAATTCTCATTTTCCAACTTGTCTTCTGAGGTTGAGGGAGTTTTGGGAAAGACTTACCGGCCAGGTTACGTTAGTCCAGTAAAGAGAGGAGTTCCGATGCCGTTGATGGGTGGGGAGGACAAATATAAAACTCCATCACTCTTTTCACCTTTGTGCAAGGTTTGCAGGTTCCAAACCACCACTCAATCTGCAGGGCTTGCAATTACAACTGGCGATGAGCAATACTGATTGACATGATCAACAAGAGAAATAAGCATCGAACGTTTTTCTATTCCTTTTGAATAATCAAGTTGATGTATTTGGGTTTGAGTAACTAACTGAACATTGTAATTGGGAAATGAATAACAAAGAGGGCTGCAAACAAATTGCCCAATACATTCTGCTATTACTTCTCTGAAAATGCGCCACTACAGTTTTATTAGGCATATCAAAATCCTTTCATACGGAGCCAAGACAAGCAAAATCAGTATGACCACAGAGCTTTAGATTACAATCTCAGTTTTTACGCACCAAATTCCACAAAGAAAAACAATTTAACTTATCTACCATGAAACCAACTCCAGTAAAATTACATACCAAAACAGGGATCCCGAGCCTCTGCATTTGCTTCTCCACACATTTGCCGTATTTGGTGAGGTGTCATGCTTGTAGTGGCTCATCTCAACCATCCTTCTAATCCAACCACCTCATCTATTCACCATTCACCACAACAAGCATGACACCTCACCAAATGCGGGCAAATGCGTGGATAAGCAAATGCAAAGGCTCATAATCCCCAAAACAGATTTCTGGGTCAAAAGAGGGACGATCAATGCAAACCTATTCTCCCTCATAAACTCTAGAGGCCCAAAATATACAAGGCTTAAACTAGAGCCCAACTAACAGCCAGCATCATAAACTGCGGGAGTTGCTTTGTACATCAATTTTTTTTATAACATATATACCATTATGTGAAATTACATATAAGTACTTAATTTCTTGTACACCCCATATAAAAGTCATGGACACCCATCAAGGTATTAGAAAAAAAAAATTATGTCATTTTAACTCTTCCATCTCTTGCATCTTAATCTATCTTTCTAAACCCTAAACCTCATTCAATCTCCTATTTTTGATGAAAGACACAATGAATGAGGATTTTCATTCAGAAAACAAATCATGCAATGTTATTTTCATTCTGAAAACAAATCATGCAATGTTCTACCTCCTATGCTTCAAAACAAATCTAGTTCTTTGAATATATAATATGAGCTTTTGGTAAATCCAAGAGGCCCAATGAGGTAGGGAGAGATAAGTTCAGCAATTTTTAGTGAGAGCTGCTATGTACACCCAAGTTTCTTCTTTGGACACCTTCATTTCTCACGTACACCCACTTTAATTTTCAATGTTCTTAGGACACCCAATTTTGATAATAAACTTCCTTCTATACTCTTAATTTCCTTTATTAATTTCACCTAATAAAAATCTATTTTAAACACCCGAATTATTCATTCAGTCTCTACCATTCCAGTTCTTAGGGTTTTACTTGGCAATTTTCCAGAGAGAGCAAGCAATTAAGCTAAAACCCTAGCAAATTCGATTCAATCCAGTATGGACAAGAAAATGATAGGCGATCTGGACTGGCTTCCAGAGGAAGATAAGCAGCGAATGGCCACCATGATCGATCAGCTCTAGATCCGTGACAGTTTGAGGATGTATAACTCACTTGTCGAGAGATGCTTGAATAATTGTGTCGATACCTTTAAGAACAAATCACTCCAAAAGCAAGAGGAAACCTGTGTCAGGCGGTGTGCTGAGAAGTTCCTAAAGCATTCAATGCGCGTAGGCATGAGGTTTGTGGAGCTGAACCAGGGAGCTACAACACAAGATTAGTCAGTAAATCATCAATTGGTAGAGAGCCTAGGGGCTGTCATGCTGTCATCCTTTCTTTCTTTGTTTTGTCTCGTAGAATCTCCTCCTTTCTTATTAAGAAGGCCACATGGTGGCTGCAGCAATCTCTAATGATTTCGGTTTTGTTGTTGTAAAAGGAAAAACAGGGAATTGTTTTCTGTAGATACACGAGATCTGAAGTCGCTCTCATATGAGAGTTTTTGCTGTTACTAATCCCAACAGTATTGTAGCAGTCCGTGAATTACTCAATGAGATCAATAAATTGCTTTGTCTTTACAAGCAAAAAAAAAAAAAAAAAAGGTCTAGCACCCGAACTATTTATTCAATCTTTGGTAGATTTCTTGTAATTTTGTTGTTGGTTGCCTGCTGTGAATCTTTCTATTACTTTGATTTGAACTTGCGATCAAGCAATCAGTTAATTTTGATGTCAATCTGCAGCGGAGATTTGATGCAAGAGGTGGTTTTCTTGGTTATCGACATTCATCTATCATTAATATTGGTTGGAGTTAGGTTTTCCTGTTCTTACTTCGTTACAGAGGATGTTTCGATCACCAAACTCAGCTCTCAACAAAGCAAGGACCCAGCACCTTAACAAGCAACGAATGTTGTCTGGCCTCAAAGAGGAGGAGGAAAGAGAAAGAATTAATAGGTCATTAACTAATACATGTGTACTTTGATGTCATTTTACATAAGGGTATAAAGATAATTTCACTTTGGAAAAAATTAAAGGGTGTCCAAAGAAGAAATTTGGGTGTACATAGCAACCCTCTTTTTAGTTTTGGATGTCCAAAGATAAATTTCTTCAATAAATTAAATTAAAGGTATATATGAAAAATTTCAATCAAATTTGAGTGTTCAAAATAGTTTTAAAATATGATATGGGTGAACAAAGAAACTTGAGTATCTAGATAAGAAAATATAATTTATATAACTTCCCTCTAAAGGATGAAGCCCAAAACTCCGATGACAAAAGACGATCGAGAGGGAAGCCCAAAGGGCCAAAGCGACTTATAGTCACGACCGCCCATTAGGCTTCTTGCAGAGTTGCAACTTTAAGTTAAGATGGAGTAATTGTCCAACTCGGTCGGGCGATGAACACAACCAAACAAATGCATATGTGAGCCACTATGCAGAGCTCTGTAGAAAAGATAGGTATTGCCCAGGAATAATTATTCTCATTGATACAAAACCGATTACATATACACTGGGATTCCTTGCCGCGCAAGTAAGCTACAATCTAGGCATTACATACTATGTACAATTCCAGTTTCCTCATACAATTCATATACCGTCTAACCAGCTCTGCTTCCACGAAGATGCCTAGCTGTTCTTATATTTCATATGACCAAATGAAAACAAATTGTAAGATTCCTTGTCAGAATTTCAATCATTATAGATTGTACATACTGATTTATAGCATGTTTTCTTATTCGAAAAAGAAAAAAAGAAAAATTATAGGTTGTGAAAATTGGAATTACATCAACTAACTAAAACACGCGTTGATTGTATTCTTTGTTTCGAATGAGATAAATTCACTTACTTACTTTTCTTGCTAATAGGAAAAGGAAACACTACCGTTTTATCCTCCTTTGAAAAAAGTGAAAATAGCTAAAGTTTTTTTTATTATTATTTTTTTATACATAACCTATAGCATGGTTAGCTATCCAAAATCATGTTTACGTTAATGTTCAATGTATTGGTTTTGTACTACTACGATTGCAAAGTAAGCATTTTTTAATTTATTTTATGAAGCTAGAGGAACGTGAACTGATGGATTGAGTAGGCGGCATCGGGTAATAGTCGTCTCAAGTAATTCCACATTTAAGATTTCAGAAAAAGACCAAAAAAAAAAAAAGCATTTATGCTCAGGAACAACTTGTCATGAGTTTGTTTTTTTTATCTTGATTCCAAACTTTCTCTACTTTTGGTAAGGTTGTGTCACTCTCATGGACCCATGATCTACGTTTTGAGTAATCCATCAAGTGTTGTGGAGATTTGAACATATAATGTTGATTAGAGAGCTAAATATTTTAATCACTTGAATTATAAAGTTCTTGCAGATAACTGCATCAATACGTGCTCTGCTCTCAACATTTTCAATTCATTTAGATGTGGTTCCTAGTTTAAATTTCATGGACAAGAATTTGTTGTGCTGTTCATTTCAAGATGTATGAAATTTAGGTCATGAAGGTCAAGGGAAGGAATAAAGTCAACTGATAGTATGGTGTATTCAATCTTTGATGCAAATTGTAATTCGCATCCGTTGAATCAACACTTTAAGGTAGCCGTAAGAAATGATCACTCATATGCAAATGTGTTTAACAATATTCAATCTGAAGCAAAAACTGTAGATTAACACAATATAATTTCCAAAAAGTACTATACCAATGCTTTAGGATCTTGAAAGGGTTTTCTGGTTATGGAAGTCTTGTAATGCGTATCTAACAAAAATATACTCAGCCACCATCATTTGGTCAATACAGATGAGTTTCAGAACTAATTATAAAATAATTTGAAGGCTTGTGTTATAAATGTGTTGGAGCCCTACCAATTGTAGCTATCCTTCTTGTCAACAAGCAAATCAATTAGAAGGACATATACACAAGATTGAAACACAGATTTATATCTGTCCTTCTTCGTGCTCGTAAACGAGCAAATCAATAGAAGGATAGGGGATATAAACATAAACAGAGGAGCTAGAAATGGCTAATGTAAGAGTGCCATATGTGCTTTTGGCTCTTTTTGTGGTGCTGATTTCAATAGAAGTCAGCATTGCTCTTGGCTCTACCAATGGTAATGGCAATTCCAACGGCAACAACGGCACTGGCAACGGAAATGCGAATGGGAACGGAAACAACGGGACCGGAAATGGCAATGGAAATGGCAATGGCAACAACGGAAGCACCAACGGGAATGCTAATGGGAATGGCAACACTGGCAGTGGCAATGGAAATGGGAACGGGAATGGCAACACAGGCAGCAGCAATGGGAACGGGAATGGCAATGGCAACACTGGCAACGGCAACGGTAACGGGAATGGGAATGGCGGCGTTGGCAATGGGAACGGCAACGGCAATGGGAATGGCAATATTGGAAACGGGAATGGAAATGGGAATTCTGGAAATGGGAATGGTAATGGCAACACCGGAAGCGGCAACGGGAATGGCAACACTGGAAGTGGCAATGGGAATGGGAATGGGAACGGGAATGGAAATGGTGATGTCAATGTAAACAGCAAAGATATTACAAACTATGACGTGTTGGCACCACTACCATCAGGCCAGGAGCGATGCCAGTGCAAAGCATATACGGCTTGTTACTACAAGACTCTTGTGTGTCCAGCAGAGTGTCCTCAAAGAAAGCCCAAGAAGAACAAGAAGCAAAAGGGTTGCTTTGTTAACTGCAGCAACAAGTGTGAAGTCACTTGCAAGTGTAAGTCATTTCACCGCTGTATATTCTCACTCAAATATTAGATTCTGTAGTGCTTGGTGGAAAGTGTACTTCTACTAACAGTTTGGTGGTGTTATGTTTTTGGCAGTTAGAAAAGCAAACTGCAATGGGTACGGCTCTCTATGCTACGATCCAAGGTTTGTTGGTGGAGATGGTGTGATGTTCTACTTCCATGGAGCCAAGGGAGGAAATTTTGCCATTGTTTCAGACCAAAACCTCCAAATCAATGCGCACTTCATCAGCACAAGGCCAATCGGAAGAACTCGTGATTTTACATGGGTTCAAGCCCTCTCAATCATGTTCGACACACACACTCTAGTCATTGCAGCAAAGAGGGTCTCAAAATGGGACGACAGAGTTGATGCTCTGAAGGTAAGATGGGATGGGGAGGACATTAACATCCCTACCGATGGAGAAGCCGAATGGAGGACTAGTGATTTGAAAGATAGGCAAGTGATCATCGAAAGAACTGACGACACGAACAATGTGAGAGTGACAGTGGTAGGACTAGCTGAAATAGACATAAAAGTTAGGCCTATTGGAGCGGAGGAAAACATAGTTCACAAGTACCAAATACCAGCTGATGACACTTTTGCACACTTGGAGACACAGTTTCGGTTTTCGAATTTGTCTGATCTTGTGGAGGGTGTTTTGGGGAAGACTTACCGGCCGAATTATGTTAGTCCAGTGAAAGTTGGCGTTCCAATGCCGATGATGGGTGGAGAGGACAAGTACCAAACTCCATCACTGTTTTCACCTCTGTGCAAGGTTTGCAGGTTCCATAGTAGTAAATCTGATCAGTTTGCAATCACAAGTGGACTTGCTCAGTACTGATGGCTGGACTGTTTTCATGATCAAATGTTTCATTGTATGTATCTAGTTTCGACTAACCGATTTATCATTGTATTATTCTGAAATTAATTACTAATGAATAAATCATAAGGGCTGCAACTTAAGCTTGCCCAGTACACATACTTATATTCTACTAAACTTGTTCTATTATTTTGATGTGTAGCTTCATATATAGTAGGATGTTTATTTTCAAACACAATCTTTGAAGTTAAGCTTGTGCATTTTTGTTGTAAGACTTAATGCAATCAAACATAGAAGTAATTATGTTACTATAGCATACTAAAGAGTAGCAGTTTAATTGATCATGGGTTGAATGGTCTATGGTCTTCTGGTGGTAAGACTGATAAATAGTTTTCTAGCATGTAATTTTCAATCAGAGCTGTAATGTTGATCGGGTTATGAATGCTGAAACCTTTAGTCACTAGGATTAGTCAGTTTACAGGAATCTAGTCTCATTTTGGTTCTTTTTTGTTTTTTTTTGTTTTTTGGTGATTTAGTAGGATCCAATTCGTGAGGTAAACGACAATTCATGTGAAGTCTAAATTATCCATTTCTTAAAGAGCTAAAAACGTATGCGAAATGGTTCTTTATTCGCAAATCAGTAAAATGATAATAGGATAATGCAGCATATTGTTGGTGCATATTGTTTGAACCTAGAAATAAATTGACGCCAGACACCTACCCTTTTCAGTTTTTGGGTACAGGTATCGTCTAGCATTGTATCCGGATCTTCTTTGCAACACCACGACCTAACAAGTTGGAAAAGGGTTATAAAAGTAAGTACAGGGGAAGAGAGGTGAGGAACTATGACGATTGCTGGGGAATGTCAACGCCAAAGAAATAGAGATGAAGCACCCAACCGTACCACCGTGTCGAATCCTGCGCACACCTCTCTGCTGAATACCGAGAACAAGAACCATTGGAGCAAGATCGGTATATAGCATATGTATACATCCCACACTGAAAAGCCTCGTTGAGATTTGTGGAGTTTGTCCAATTACATTCAAAGCTACTATGGTGAAATATTGATTGTTAGACTATTTCCCCTGATCTAAGTTCTCTCAACTACTACATGTGTCTGCTGTACTTACTTCTATCTCCCTTTTCCACTCCCCTAATCCAGGTTCTCTCAGTTACTACCTGTGTCTAATTCTTCTTGAAACGAAACAATTGGGAAGATATATTTAGGCTTTGAATTGAAAGATTTATGAAAATGAATGGGGGAGCCGATGATTATGCTGCGGCAAGTTTTATTATGTGCAAACATAAGAACTTGACACGGAGAGAAAAATAGATGAGATTTTTAAACAGAATTTTCAAGAATTTTTAAAAAATTTATACTTTTATATTACTATTTTGTCCACATCATCTCTACTCTTTAAAAAAAAGACACCACTTCGGTAACTACCTTTGGTGTCACAGGCTTCACCAAAAATCATTGGACAGAAACGCCCCTATAACAAAACAAAAGACACCCTATTTAAAACTGTTACCAAGGATATAAAAGTAAAGTAGTCAAAAAAGAAAACGTAAAAAGAAAAAACGGAAAACAAAATAGAACGTGGAGGAGTTTGATCGTGTTCATCGTGTGAAACTCCAGTCGCAATAGCCCACGATCTCCACAAGTTCTTCGGAGAGGATGCCGCACGTTTTCGATTTCCGTAGAAACCATTTCCTCATAAATCACACAACACACTTTCTATTGCTTAAGAACAATCTCCGAATCGGATTGAAGGTTTCCACCATTTCGATGAATACGATTACAAGTTTCCACAATTTCTTCGAGTTGGGTGTGTTACCACTTGCGCTTCGCGCTTTTCAGTTATCGCATGTTGGGTTCTTCGAATTTATGCTTACATGTTTAATAGCCTCTGAATTTTGTTGATTTGCAGACGTTCTTTGATCACCATCTCAGATCTTCATCATTAAAATTGATCAACAATTCCTCTGTTGTAAGTCTTTGTCAGTATTTGTATTTTATGAATTGAGATCTTCCTTGGGTAAAATGTATGAAAATGGCTGATGGTGAAATGAACTGGGTTGGGGTCACTTTTGTTTTTGTGCTTTAATCGAATTGAACTGACACAGATTATTTGGGTTTTGTTTGGATAGCAGATGGAATCCTGACCTTCAGTGGACATATCGTCTGCAATGTTCAAGAGGCTTTCCAAAAGGTTCTTCCACGCCAATTGTCTCTATGTTGGGTTACAGTTTATTTTTTTGGTTCTGCATCTTTCCATCCAATTTGGTTAATTCTTTGTTGCATTTTGCCATATCACAGTTTATTTTTTGTTCGGAGCATTGATGCTTTGTTGGGTTTTGAGTGCTCTCCTCTGCCATACCACAGTTTATTCTTTGTTCGGAGCCAAAGAAGGTTGTGCAGTTTATAAGGTCAGTTTTGGATCTTCTTATATGTTCTTCAATCTGTTTTTTATACCACACCATGTAAAGATGACTTCATTCTTTGCAAGATTTGTGCAGGCTTCAGCTTTCATTCCTCTTGATTCTGCTATGATTAGGAATTGAAGATGAAGTTCAATTTTAAGATTATGTTTGCGTATGGGAACGTTTTCAAGTGAATGCATTACGTACAAAGGTAAGCTGCTGTCAAGAAGATTCTTCCTTCTTTTCACCTTATTATACTCATGCTTTTTTTAATATGGCAAACGTTACCCTGACATCCTTCTTTGTGCAGGTTTGACATTCAGTTTCCCATAGGTATCTGAACCTTTGCGATGGCTTCCACTTCAAATAACCATCCCATGCATTCTCAGGTACTAAACTGAAACTTTGGCTCACTACATTGTTACTGCACCTCATACTGATACAGTCATATGTATCAGGGCCATATCGAAGGTGAATTAGGAAGTGCAAACATATTTCCTTCTGACCAGACAGATGGACACAGGCAGCGTAGGAATGATCAACAAAGACAACGGCGACAATCAAGGGATTCTACCGACCAGGCACAAAGTTCTACAAGACGATGTACGTACTATCAAATGCGAGTGCACATGAATGAAACTGGACAACCCGAACTCGAAGAAAGTGTACAAAATGTAGAAGCAACAGCTGGTAATTTATTTGTTCATACAGAGAATGTACAATTATTGTTTTGTCTCATGACAGATTCTGATCAATGCAATGCAAACACTTTCCCAATCCATATACCTTTCTTTTATATTACCAACTCTACTTTCCAATTGCTAATTGAAAACAAAAACACATAGGACACGCAGAACAACAAAATGTTCAAGATTTTCAGAGACAAAGTGAGAGAGAACGAAATTGAAGTCGACAAAGTAGAAGGCATAACTTGATGACTTCACAAGAAAGAGAAGAACATTTACAACGCAAACGGGCCAATTATCGTGCTCACTCCCAAAACTTCGTACCATTTAACGAAGGTATCAAGCCCCCAGTACAATGCAATTGGCTGCAGTTTACCAAGCTACCGATAACAATGGTAATCTCCTAATTTATGATCATCCAATTCTTTAAAAAAAAAGGTCACTACAAACATTGTGCAACAACAATTTTTTTTTTGGTGTATGGTTTCCAATCATCAATGAAACCAACAATTCGACAACAAAAGTATTAAACTAACTGCTTTTCTTTTCCTTTACAGCAGAGGATGGTTCCTTTCATCCCATCAATGAAAATGACATTCCGCATAATGACGTGCCTCGACCGAATAGAAGGGGAGTTCATAATCGAGCTAGAAATTTTCATGAACAACTTGGAGTCTCACGGAACCAGTTGCCAAGTCCAAATGAATGCACACATTGCCATGCGCTTCTGTTCAAACATGAAAGCAAGGATTTCTGTTGAAAAGGGCAAATAAAGATTCGCCTAGCAAACGTGAGACGAATACCAAGAGCATTAAAATGTGGCGCGCAGCGCCCGTGATGCCAAAAAAGCCTCTCGCAGGCGCGGTAGCGCGTGCGGTGAGGCTAGTAATTTAACAGAAAAGTTAACCGTTAGATAAAGGAAAGAGCAATATGTAAAAATTTAAAAAGTTCCGGAATTAATTTTAAGAAAAACAAAAAAATAAAAATCAATAAAAAAAAAAACCTAAAAAAAAAGAGAAGAGAAAAAAAAAAAAAAATAGGAGAGACAAGAGGCAAAAATTTTAGGGGGCAACCCCGGCCAAAAGAAAAAAAAAAAAAAAAAAAGGAAAGGGAAGGGGAAAAAAAAAAAGGGCTTCCCCCCCCCCAAGCGCCAACTTGAAAGCCAAATACGATTCCGGTTACAGTTCCGGCGGCCGAGCCTGAGAACCTCCTCCCACGACAAATGAGCGACGAGATTCGGACCGATGGTATTACTATTATTTCAATGATTTATGGTGGATTTTTTATTTGAATAAGACTTTGAGATTGCGAATTGAATTGAGTATTCAATTTTCCGGTGCGTTTTTTCTATTTGAATAAGAGTCGTCTGAGACTGCGAAAATATTTTGATGATTTATTGCCAACTTCTCTGCAATTCCAGGCAAGTCCCAGATTAACACTGCTGCTGCTGCAGAAGCTATTGCTAAGCTCAATCTTGATAAAGCACCATCATCAAAAGTAGTGAAAATTTCAGATGCTTCAGGAATTCCTAACCCTGCTGAGTTTGTACAGATGTATAATTATCGAAAATCTTTGGTTTGCACAAAAAACAAGAAAAAACATAAAGAAAAACAGAGAGAAAAATTATTTTTCTTCCAAACAGGACACATAAAAAAAAAAAAAAAAACTCTCCCAAAAAAAAAGAAACATTTCTTATATTTTCATAACATTTTTAGAATATTACCCCATCTATTCTCTCATAACAAAAAAAAAAACACCTCCTCCCCCCACATTATATATATTACACAATTACACATAAATAACACGGAACGATCCCCGATGCGGGTAGGGAGAAGAATATTTTGATTTAAAAATAATTTAATTTTTAATGTGCCACAGCCGGAAGAATCCCCGCACGCCCCTATATCCATTCGAAAAATAACAACATATTATTTTTTTTTTTTATTATAATTTTTTTTCTTACATTCTACTTCTCTCACCGACATATGTAAATTTAATTAGTTTCTCGTATATTAATATATATATCATACTATTTCGCTTTTATAAATTCTAATTCAGTACTCCTATTCTCGCTTTTATTATTTTCTTAATCAAATCATCATATATACTAAAATTATTCTATCATATTATATTTTGTAATTTTCTAATATAATAAACTATTTATAAACATCTATTGCTCTGCTACGATATATTTATTTACTACTTACTACTCCTTCAACACCCCCCCTCCCCCCATAACTTCATATCTATATATTTCTTTTATTCTATTCTCTATTTCTCATATATATAAATATCCATATCACATCCTAATTTCTTTATTTTATTTCTATTACACTCCTTACCCTACTTTATTTTTTTATTTTTTCTGACTTTATTATTTCTTTATTAATTTAAGTCAAGATATTACTCTTATTATTCTTCATTATATTTCTACTTATTATATGTAGATAATACATAACCTAGAATAACAAATCCAATCTTACCTATCTATTTTATTATTATTATACTTTATACTATTATTATAATATTATAACTATAGCTCTATATCTTTATTACTTTATTTCTTAATAAATTCCTAACATTATATATTACAAAAAAAAAAAAGAAACGATGCAACAAACATCACAAAATAAAAAAATAATATCATAATATCACTTATCCATAACATACTAATAAAATCTTTATCATTTTCCATATTACTCCACCAGCCCGACCCCCTTCCCCCTCCTCCTCCCCCCCAACCACCCAAGCAACCATCTACGCACGGGGCAAAGAAATAATCTAATTCTCTCAATCTCTCACCCCCCAAACCCCGGCTAAAACAACAAAAATAAAAAAAAATTATCCCAATCAATTCTTAACAAAAATCACCCCCACCCTCCTTCCTCTCTATTACACCCTACACAGGAATGTCTAAACCTCACAATTTGATATAGAACTAAATTATTTATACCTTCGCATTTAACTGAAACTAACCATTGAATAATAATGTGAAAATCTATAACGAAAACAAATTCAAGTGATCATTGGGTTGATATTTCTTGAGTTTTTTTGTGGAGTTTTTTAGTAGGGGCGGACAACCACATTGAAAAAACTACAAAACTAATCTATCAACGCATGGTGTCTATATATATATATATATATATATATATATATATATATATATATATATATATTGTAAAACCTTCATATAAGCATACTCTATACAGAAATAACCCCCTCTATACAGTTATAAATTTCTTAATCCCTACTGAGTTTGTACAGATGTATATTTTGAATAACATCTACATTACCATATTTCATGTGTTTTGAAATCGTGTTCTTAGAAATTTGCCTCCATATAGTCATAATTACCATAAGACAAAAAATATAATACTTAATTTTACAATAAAAATTTAAGATGAATTTAAATATTTATCTATTGTTGCTTAGGATCAGAGTTCACTTTGGTAAAGAAAAGTGAAAAAAAAAACTCAATATTAATTGATTTCAAGCAATATAATCTAAGTTTACGCCCACAATATGGAAAAAAAAACTCTTATAATCTAGGTTAGGTAAGAAAAACCTTAGAAAAATGAAATTTAGTAACAAATTAATTTTTTTTAATACCTCTCTTAAAGGATAACCTCTTTATAATCATAAAAAACATGTAGTCCCAAATTTATGATTATATACACGTTATATTATCTATGGAAACACAGATTGCAAAACCAAACCGCACTGTTTATAATTACAACCCTTCAAGTTTCCACATAACGCATTCTCAAAAGGAAAAAGTTCTCACACAATCTCTCACACAATCTTTCAAGTACATTTTCAGTAATGGTGAAGACATAAATTGCAAAACCACACCGCACCATTTATAATGGTGCGAATCTAATTTGAATCTCGTGGTTGAAATTGATGTTGACTCCCAAATTTTGTGGGATAAAATATAGTCCATAGACAACTGTAGATACTTTAGCATTTAAGCTTTCCTTTTAACTCATTAGAGCGGACAATGATAGAAGATGAATGTTTGATTTCTTTTTCAATTTGATTATTGTTGTTTTTCTTATTGCATTTTCAGCTATGTTATGGAATTCCATTTCTAGAGTTTAGTTCCTATAAACTGGTATCTGGAGCCAAAGGACATCCTATTGTGGGTATGTTGTATGTACCATCCAATGCTACCATTCCGCCGCTGTGGTTGAGTTTGCTCGATGATTCAAATGGCTTGGTTTTCTACTGGAAGAGAAAAAAAAAATTGCAGAGGAGATTTAGGACTGTTGATGCACAATAGTAACACATGGGGAAATAAACAAAATAATGCCAAATGGCAAAAAAAGGGAACAATGCATGACATTGGTGGTACCTACCACGTTCCTTGTCAAAGTGGAAAAGATAAATAAAAGTGTATTTATCCCCCCAAATTTGTATTATACACCTCATTTTCATAACATTATTTTAATTTGGGTGAAAGTTTTGGGTTTATGGGATAGGTTTTTGAGTTTTTTTAGACAACATTATTTTTATTCTATGGTAAAATTTTAAAATAAAAATGTTACTTCGGCCATCAAACAATAAATTTACCTTATCCTTAGAATTTTCTTTAAGGTAAACAAATTTCCATATGTTGCCTAAAGATGCCACGTCAGCCTCAAGCTGCTTAAGCTAGAGTAGCTCAAAATTGTTCAAAAATTAAGAGAGCTGCTATGTAAACCATGATTCTTTCTCTATCCACCCTAGTAATTTTTATCCTCACCCAATAATTCTCTCGCCACACCTATCACTCATATGAATTATTAAATTACTTTTTTATCCTTACATAAAATTATGCTTAAAAACCAAAAGATACAAAAAAAAAAAAAAAATTTCACCATACCCAACATCTCAAACACAACATTTCAAGTTTCCACACAATGCATTCTCAAAAGGAAAAAGTTCTCACACAATCCTTCAAGTACATTTTCAGTAATGGTGAAGATGATTTCGAGTTGATGGAAGGAATATATGAGGTTTGAATGTATTTGATGATTAAATTCATTTTTATTTTGATCCTATTAGTAGTGTTTTTCAGCATAACTCATTGAAGATTTGTATCAAAATTTGGTTCATATTTATCATTCCATTAACTGGAAGCAAATAATATTGCCTTATACTTCATTTTTTGTATTAAAATGATGTGTTGACTTCCTATCTTGTGAAGTTATCACCACCACATCGAAACTTGTAAAGTGTGTTGGCTTCATATCTCATAAAATTTCATGAGCTTGATGATTTTTTCATGTCACGTTCATGAATTATCAAAGTTAAATCCGTTTTCTTCTTAATTTTCTTGTTAATTTGCCTAGGTTAGAGAGTTATGGGTGCAAGGAGAAATATATATTTGAGTAAGGGTTTTTTGGAATGTAAAATGGGTGTAAGGAGGAAATTAAAATTAAATAAATTAGGAGATGTGTGTTTTAAGAAGATTGGGTGTGTTGAGATAAACGATGGGTGTGGATATAATCTTCATTTCCTTGTACACCAATTTTAATTCTTCAAAGTTGTTTGAACACCCAAATTTAATTAGAAGTTTCCACATATATACCATTCAAACCCTAAATTATAGATGATGTGCATCTCAAATTCAAAAATGGAAAGTGTTAAAAATTGTTAGGCATAAATTCTACAGAAACCCGAATCGTTCGTTTTCAATTGATCTTTGTAAATGTTTTGTTCACGTGATGAAGGAAATTAATCACTCTTGTATATTTTTGTTAATATCTTTGTGGATTTATAGTTGATGATCAACGATCATGATCATGATCAAAAGAAATTGAAGGTGGCAGCAGGGCCGTGGCTGACCCGGTTTCAATCGGCCTTCAAGAACCGGGCACCCACTCAAAGGAGGCCCCTCATAATTTTTTTTTTTGATTTTTTTGATTTTTTTGATTTTATTATTCATCTTCATATTTATTTAATTTAAGAAAAAAAATATTTAGTTATGTATAACCACTCTCGCTTGTTGATATCCATTGATTCAAATTTCAAGGTTAGCTTTGTAGCTTTAATAATTATCTTAGTTAATGTTGAAATCTTTGTTGGTTTTCAAGTACATTAGTAGGATGTTGAAAGTTTTAACTTTGTTGCTCTGTTATCTTTTTATTTTGTTTTGCTATCAATACATTATCGTGGATTCAATCATCTTTTCTGAAGTTTGTTATACGTTGTTGATTTGTCATTTACCTTTTTGTTAGTAAATTCGGGCCTAAAATAGTTGTTATAGCATTTTTGAAGATTAGTTGAAGGGCCCCGATAAAAATTTTGAACCAAGCCCCCAAATTGTCAGCCACGGCTCTCGGTGGTAGATAGTGATGATGATGATGATGAATCTACAGAATCACAGAGATTGGTAGGTGAGATTAATTGCTGAGTATGCTAAAGATCGTGTTATGGAGTATATGAGAGTCTATTATGATATTGCTGAGTGTCGTTATGGCTACTTGATTATTGGAAAAATCAATCATGATGAGGTAAACATCAACTCTGCAAGTTTCTTTTCTCTTCCACCAAAGAATAGATAGTTTAATTTTTTAAGAATTCAAAAGTCTTTTCTTCTAAACAACCCCAGCCCTCTCTAGTAGTTTATGAATTGGATGCTTGGCCTCAGCTTGATCCACAACTCAAATTCCACGATCATGGATATGTAATTTGTGTCTCAACGTATGCGAAGACAATAGTGCCTACCGACAATACTTTAACAGAGGTAAAGCTTTTAGTCCATCGAAGCATTTTGTGGGCTTGTTTGAATTCTCGCATAACTGGGGGGCCTATTGGTATGATTACAGTTGGTGTTGGTGCCTCCAGTCCTCTCGAATATTACAGCATTGATGAGAGTTTTGCTATGTGGAGGCTTCCATCTCCGCGGTGTTCATTGTTTCTGATTATAGAGAGAGGTTGCGACTTTGATACATTAGATATTATCACAAGTGAAGATGAGCCGGTGGTTAAGGGTGGCCACGTGTTATACAAATCAGAAGGGGGTTGGTTCCTTAGATGTGTAACGTTTGAGGACGAGCAACCTGTAGACAGGTTTTGGAAATTTTCCCACATCCAGGAAGGGAAGAAGGACTGGAATTATGAGTTTACAAAATTGAGGCGTGAGAGGGGAAGCAGATGTTTCTTGTTCTTCCAGATAAGTGATAAATAGCTTGTTTTTGTCTTCGAAGTAACTCGTCAATTGTGGTCGTCCTTGCAGTGTGGGCCTCCATCAACATTACAAGATGGTTGGAGCACTCTTTAGCGTCAGAAAAGTGATAAGGATCATGTTCTTGTGTAATGAGTTTTCTACTTCGCAATGCAAACGACATCATCAGTACTTATGTGTGTTATAATTTATGTTTTATTATTACTCATCAATGTTTGATTTAGCGGTGGTGCTTCGCATAACATAACAAAGAGACTCGGCATCACACTTCCATATTCTAATCCTCATCCTCAAGAATATTATTTTCCAAATAAAAGCCATCATAATGATTATCTTCTCCACCATCATTATTATCTTCATTCCTCGAAGTGAGATGATAATCTAACCAACTCGTATCATTTGCATCAATAACATCAACAACCTTTTTGGTTTTTTGAGTCTTGTTTTTTTCTCCATCATTACCAACAAATAATCAAATATAAATTTATATTTATTAGTTTAAGTAATGTGAGAAAGTTTGCCCTTGTTGCTACATGAACACCCGATCTAGTTGGACAATGGGGGGAAAGCATTGCTACATTTACTTGGTGTTTCCTTTACATATGTGCTTGATTTCCAGGAGACAGAATGGAAGAGAGGCTCAGCTGTGTCCACCCCATTGTTTCTATGTAAGTTATTCTGTATATAGCATTTTTAATTAGTCTTTTCTTTTGCATTCTTGCCTTTTTATGACCTAGGCAATCTCAACCATGTACATCAATACATGTCTTAGCAAGGGGTTCATAAACATGTTTCCCAGACTTGATGTTCTATTTTAATTGGCTTTATTGTGTAAAGATTGTTGAATTGGGCTTGTGGTGCTCTGATAGCGTGGTTATTGGATTGGTGTTTCCTATTGATTTTTTTTTTTGCTGTCAATTGGAAAATTTCAGGTGTCACACAGCAGCCATGGGTATTTGCTTAGAGCATAGATATTGAAGAGCAGCGATGAAGATATCTCTTAGCTAGTTAACATTTATTTTGGTAGCTTGGAATTTATATTACACATTAATTGATTGTAAATTGATGTTTGTAAGATACTACGATTTGGTTTCAATATATGTTATGTTGTTTCAATGATTCAATTAACTTAGTTTTCTTCTCTCATCTGAAAAATGGAAAAAATAAAACCAAATCTGGGCAGCTGAAAGATCTATCGCGAGGAAATTGTCATTTCGTCGCTGAACACCATAGGGAGGAATGTCATATTTTCCTCGCAGAAAGCTACTACGACGGACATTCAATGAGGAATGGGGCGAGGAACAGGTTTCCTCGCAAATAACCCATAGCGAGGAATTTTCAGCCTTTTGCGAGGAAAGCACGTTTGTGTTGTAGTGACTTATGAAACAGTTTAAATTTACTCTTAGAATAACTTCAAGGATATTTTTTTTTTTTACTTACTTAAGCTTGCACCACGAGACCACTTCAAAAAATAATTGGAGACTTATTAGGAGAATTATGAGGAATAACCTCCATAGTAGGAGGCTCGCTAGGAGGCATATGTTGCTAAGAGGAGGAGGACTAGGCTCCTTACTAGGAGGAGTAGACTCCATAAGAGGAGGCTCATGAACAATGGTATCTTGAGATTACTTTGATAGGTAGGAATTGGCACACTCCTTACGACATCAACATCAAATAGGGATTCCTCTTCAATCGAATTAGGATCTTCAGGAAGAGCGGGATCCTCTACCTCAGTTAGCCATTCATCATCCGATGGAATTTTATATACTACAATTGGATCAAGCTTTTTCACTTTATCTTCCTTTCTTTGTTCCAAGGCTGTAGTATGTTTCACATAGACTAAAGCATTGAGCCTTTTGTGCTCAAGTCTATTCCTCCTTTTGGTATGAATCTATAACTCAATAAAATATCAATGATTTAACATTAAAATTTAAAAACATAAGCATGCAAATCGATATATCGTAAGCCATCAAAGTAACTTACCAACTAAAAAGTGCTCTAGTTCCTCACATCCGAATGCACTACAAGTGAGACTAAGAACGGGAATAGCAAACCACATTAAAACATCACTTTCACCTTCTGAACCAAAGCACACCCACCAATGCACTAAAAAGAATTAAACAACAAAAACATGATGAAATCTAATTATTTAAAAAAATATAGTAATTTCAAAAATAACAAAGGGATATAAGAATCATACTTGGTGATTTCTTTTTCCGAGATTCAATTGTCATAACGGTTCCAAACTCGTTCATTGATATTTATAGTCATCCAATGTGCAATTTGCTTCAAGTTTCGCATCCAATGTCATCAACCTATGCATGCAAGCATACAAGCATTTTCTCACCTCCTTAGTATCTTTGAAATCTGGTTCATAACGCAATTGAAAATTCTAATAATAAGTCGCGGCATGTAGATCTTGATGGAGTTTTGGTTGCCATCTTTTTTTTTTTTTTTTTTTTTTTTTCCAAAATGGAAGGTACTTCTTCTCATTATGTCCACAATTGACGGCTGTCTTCTCTTTTGCATAATTCATCGTCTCATAAATATAGTCCATACTTGGTTTTCGTTCCGAATCCACCTCTCTTGGAACAGAGACAAGTGGAATAACCGCTCTTATGCAAAGACACTTGAATGCCAAAAGGAAGCATCTTGAACAACGGTTCTTTTAGCCTTCTTTCCTTCATTGTCATTTGACCATGTACTATCAATCCACTTATGGGAAGCAAACATAGAAACCATGTTTTGTCATCCCCATCCCCGAAACCGCCCAGATATTATATAATAGTTATTAAATATATATTATTTTAAACTAATAAATAATAATATAAAATATAAGATTTACTATAACCTAACTACAAAACCAAACCTAATTGAAGACTTCTTCTATTCTTACGTGCGTCTGCCTCCTCTTCTTCAAATTTCTTTCAATCTTGAAAGATTGGGATGATAAAGTTTTTTTTTTTTGGTAGGTTTTGATTTCATGATTAAATAGTATAATTGAACCTCTTTTGATTTAGTTTACATGTTTATTTAATTTTGTAAATTTTACTTTTATGAAAATAAAAAAAACATGGGGATGGGGACAAGGATGGGAGAGTCCTCCCCGGAGGGGATGGGGATGGGGAATCCCCAAATCATACAAATAGGGGATGGGGACGGGGATGGGGGAGGGAGTGGGTATCGGGGATGTATTGTCATCCCCATCCCCAACCCGCCCCGTTGCCATCCCTAAATTTGTTGGATATCCAAGAACTACAAGTTACTTGATTCCATTAGGGATTCGTAGGTAACTCGAGACCACTTCTCGAGCTCAATCGCACAAATTCAAAACAATCATTTCTCGTGCGTGACATTTCCGTGATAATTTTAATCAAATGGTCTTTTCCTATAATAAGGAATTGTAATTAAGAGGCACATGTCTTGAATAAAGTCATAACTTAAATTTAATAAAACCCCATTATTAAAATAGTGGTAGTGAAATTATATTGTTAGAATTTATTTACATTTTTCCATTAACAGATGGGAGGGAAAAATGTAACCTTAGATTACTAAAACTTTAATTAGATAGCCGATTAAGTTAGTCTCAAAATGGATTTGTTGACTAAAATAGTGCAAAAGACACGTGGCTCGCAGGCCGTAAATAAAGCTCTATTCTAATAACTACGTCCTTCGGGATGTGGTGAATGCGGGGCGGCCAGGACGCGGCCGATTGGCCAAGCGTTACAATTGTGGTGGTGGATGCGCGATCTTGACTTCGAATAAACGACTGCGGCCGAGGAGGAACAACTCTCGGCCGTTCAAGTTCGTTACTTGGCTCGGTGTGCTTCACGGAAAGATGATAGAATGGCCAGGTTGGGGCCGGTGGCTTGATCAAACGACTGCGGCCGAGAAGGATGGTTCTCGGCCGTTCGAGTTCGTGTGCTTAGATAAATGATAGAACGGCTAGCGATAGAGTAATCACTAACCGACCCCTTGAATTCCTAGCGGGTGACCAATAAGAATTGGTTGACTTCGCCGGCCTGAACTCTGGTGAGATTCTCCGATTTCTAAGTTACTCCTACTCCTACTCTCCGGCCTACCTGCGATCTCGTCCTCCGGCCCGACTCTGGGATACCTCAGGGACTCTCCGGCCTGACCTTGGCAAGCAAAGCACTCCGGGCTTCCAACGAACCTGGAAGCTCCTCCGGGTGAAACTCGGATATAGAGACGCGTTGGAGCGTTTTGGGTAGATTTTTGATATTGGTCGGGGACCCTTTTCTGTTAATGGACTTCTCTATTTACAGGCTTCAGATCCACAATGGGGGTGGAGATTCGGCCAAATTCTAGCCTAATTAGGCCTCTCAAATCTCCCTCTGATTGGCCGAAAATCTTTCCTTGCTTTCAGCCGAAGTAATAACTCTTGGCGGCCAAGACAAAATCCATTGAAAATCAAACTCCTTAATGGTTGAGAAGACTTGGCCAAAATGGACTATTCTCCTTAATGGCCGAGGATCAATCTTCTTGACGGCCAATGATTCGAACTCCTTGAAGGCCAAGGACTCGAACTCCTTTACAGCCGATGACTCAAACTCCTTGATGGCCAATGACTCGAACTCCTTGGCGACCAAGGACTCGAACTCCCTGATGGCCAAGGACTCAAACTCCTTGATGGCCGAAGGATCCGAAATCCTTGATGGCCAACGATACTTTTCTGTGAGAAAATCTCGGACGATGAGATATTCTGAGTTGAGTATCGGCCGATGATCCAGCCGATGAGTTAAAAGGTTTAGCGGCCACGAAAGAATCCATCATTAATGACCAAGGAGATTCTTGACCGGCCGCCTCTATTCCCTTGTGGACTTTTATTTTGGGTCCGCACTCCTCACGGCCTACCGTCAATCTTGGCCAACTCCGTGCGGCCCAGCCCATGCGAAAATATGGGCTAAACAGGATTGAAATTGGACTTGAAATAAAGGTTGGTCTACAAAAAATTCTTCTAAAGTTGAGCTCAGAAGAACCTATTTTAATTACCCGGTTCTGCCATTACCATATCTAACCAACCGCATCAGTCAGCAAACTAAACTTCAATTTACCAAGAAAGTATGGTTAGGCAAATAGTTTGCAATTATTGATAACTATTTTTAGCTGGTACGGCATATCATCTAATTTCACCACTAGTTTCTAGTGGGACAATTCTTGGCTGCACCCAAGGGTGCAGCCTTGGCTACTGAAATCATCACTTTCCGGCTTCCTTATTGATGCATGTCATAATCCAAACCGTTCATTTGATTCATTATCTAGTAAAGATCATCCCTGTAAAAAATCAATCAGATCGGAGATCGTTTGGTTATCTAACTTTGTGAAACATATGAATGGTGTAATTATATGTCTAACGAGCCGTCTATATATTTGGTGCAGTTTAATAACTCAAACGATTTCCGATTTGATTGATTTTTTGCAAGGATGATCTTTACTAGATAATGAATCAAATGAACGGTTCGGATTATGACATGCAGCAACGAGGAAGCCGGAAAGTGATGATTTCAGCAGCCTAGGGCTGCACTAGTCGACATAGATGGTCGAAAAGCAAATAAATCATCACAAGAGCATGAGCAATATTGGCATGTCCAGCCCATAACACATTGCTTAGACTCTAACCTCCAATTTGGGGCCATAATACCTGGATTTTTGGAGGCCATAATACCTGGATTTTATGATGCAAGTTGACGATTGAAGATTGACTAATCATTAACGAGAGTTACTAAAATATCCTAAAATAGCCTCAAACTTCTATTACATATTTCACATGCAAACTGCAATATTTTTTGAAGGGTCAAGCAATCCTTTGAGGTAGCCGAAAGAAATGTTGATGTGAACTGAGAAAAAAAAAAAAATTAGTCAATGCCAATATGCTATGCTAAACTGCCCCATTGAACTTGAAGCAATCGAGGAATTGAAGGTTCCTACAAATTCTTACAAGAAAGTGTGAAGCAAGTCATCTATCACAAACTCAAAGCTCATCCCAATGCTTAAGGTTCATTAAAGATTCATTGATCATCAAGTTTTGTATGGCATCTAACCACAATATACTTAACAACCATTTTGGTCAAAACGAATGGAACATAGAATACTAGCCAAATTTGCTGGTCCCAAGCTGTTTGATTACACAAAGAAGCAATGTGCACACGCATTTAGCCGACCAAAGGCTCAGCGTTCCCGCATCACTCCCTTATATAATCTCTCTTTGTGGCCTTCCATTCCCATCGATATCCTTCACCTCAAAACACAAGTAAACCAACACGGAGAAAAGAAACATACATAGCCAGAAATGGCTAAAATTACAGTGTCACATGTTTTTGTGGCTCTGTTTGTGATGCTCGTTTCATTCGAAGCCGCCCTTGTCATGGGAGCCGGCAGTGGAAATGGCAATGGGAATGGGAATGGCAACAAGAATGGCAACGACGACGATGAGACTGCAGCGACAAATTACGACGATCTGACACCACTGGAATCCGGGCAGGAGCGAGGTTTCTGCAAACACAAGGGGGCATGCTATTTCAAGACCCTTACTTGCCCATCAGAATGCCCCCAGAGGAAGCCAAAGAAGAACAAGAAGCACAAGGGTTGTTTCATCAACTGCGGTAGCAAGTGTGAAGTTACTTGCAAGTGTAAGCCCTTCACCACTTTTCTCTGCAATTAATCAGTTCACATCTAGTTACAGCGTACGAAGATGACAACATAACATGTCACGTATCTGGAAAATCGCCATTAACTAGATCAAACTGCATTTGAACTTTTACCAATGATTTGACTGTGTATTTATGCAGATAGGAAAGCTAACTGCAATGGATACGGCTCTCTCTGCTACGATCCTAGGTTCGTTGGTGGTGATGGTGTTATGTTCTACTTTCACGGCGCCAAGGGAGGAAACTTTGCCATTGTTTCAGACACCAACCTCCAGATCAACGCACATTTCATTGGCACCCGACCAACAGGAAGGACTCGTGACTTCACATGGGTTCAAGCTCTCGCAGTGATGTTCGACACTCACACCCTAGTCATCGGAGCAAAGAGGGTCTCAAAGTGGGACGACAAAGTTGATGCACTCGTGGTAAAGTGGGACGGAGAGACAGTTACCATCCCAACTGATGGAGATGCCGAATGGAGGGCGAACGGCAAAGACAGAACAGTAATAGTGGAAAGAACCGATGACACTAACTACTTAAGAGTCACAGTCTATGGTCTCTTGGAAATGGACATCAAGGTTAGGCCTATTGGTGAAGAAGAAAACAGGGTTCACAAATACCAAATCCCATCTGATGACACTTTTGCTCACTTGGAGAGTCAGTTCAGATTTTCTAATCTTTCTGATCTTGTGGAGGGAGTTTTGGGAAAGACTTACAGGCCGGGCTATGTTAGTCCAGTCAAGGTCGGAGTTCCAATGCCAATGATGGGTGGGGAGGACAAGTACCAAACTTCATCCCTGTTTTCTCCTCTCTGCAAGGTTTGTAGGTTCCAGAGACAACCTGAGCTTACAGCTAATGGAGGAATTGCTCAGTACTGAAGATGATCAAAAAGAATAAATACTGTTTTTTCACATTCTATTTGTGTGTATTTGGTTTTGGGTAACTAATTTAGCATTGCAGACTTAAAGTATAAACTAATAAGGGCTGCAAAATCAAGCTTTGCCCAGGACTTAATGTTGTTGGAAACCTGTTTCATCATTTTGTGCTTCCATATGAAAGGTACCATGTCTCCTGCTGTGAAAGGTACCATAGTGAGAGAGCACCCACCGCTCCAAGCAGGATAATATGAAAGTTTCAATTTACTATTTTATTTATAGATTTGTAGTAATGTGTTCCCTAAGTGTTTCTGATCTAAAATGAGGCTTGTTGACTAAAGTTTGTGCACTCGTTTCTATATATCTTGGCAACTAGATAACTTATTGTGGCAATTTGGTATTGTGGCTAACCTTCACTTGCTTCTAGGGATGGCAATATCCAATTAAACTAAATATAGGTGTATCATAACCTGCCCCATTTATCTGTTTATAGGAAATAGGACCTTAATCAAATCAATCCTGCATATAAATGCTGGACTCCGGTGGTTGATCAAGAATCCGGGAGAGACGTGATCATATGCATGTGTTTTCTGTGGCTGATATTGTGCTTATGTCTAATGACAGCTTTTTGGAATGTAGTCTTAAGTATTTATGATCCATTAACTTGAAAACTGTGATGTTATGTTGCAACGTGATACACAAACTTATAACGATTTAGTTTTAGGCATAAGCATATTCTAACTTTATTCATGAGAATGAGTTTTATTCATGTAGAGAAACTTGGGGATAACATTTTACCTATATCCCACAAGAACAAGGCCAGGGAGCAATGTCTATGTACAGGAAGCTTCTACTGCTAAACTCTTTGCTACTCCTTTACATGGGTCGCCAAATGTATTAACCGATACTTCGATGCTGCAACTCTTCGAACCAACGCAAGCCTGTTTGAGGTGGCATTATCAGCAACAAAAATACAAATAAACAAACAGGAGATAAAAATGGCGGTGAACAGAGTTTCATCCAGATAGGAAGCAAGATCACACCTTCTGTACAATAGATAGAGCTTTGGTGCTCTTGCACTGGCCATGGGTAAAGCTCCCGCAAGTTCCACGAGGTTTTCCATAACTTGCAAACTTGATTGACGAAATGACTTGGTTAGGAAATGGGCACTCAAGGGCTAGCACAGGCCTTGACTTCCTTCCTGATGTTGAATCTGAACTCCATGTATCGACAGGTGATGGGTGAGACTCCGATACATGTGAGCATAAACTTTCAAGCTGTCTTGTACCGAAAGATATCTTTGTCGGATCACCCCCAATCTCCTCAAACAGGACTAGAGTATTGTCACTTGGTTTTAACCATGAACGGGGTACGTGGTACCTGCAGGATAAGTGATATCAGAATCAGAGTTTCAGTTCAAATTTTTCAACTTAGATTCTATATAGAACTTACAGGTGCTGGGATGGTTTGCCACAGTTCTTATTGCATTTGTTTGAGCTATAGGGTCCTCTGAAATCGCAATTGTCGTTGCAACCGCTACCAGGAGCAATATTTGTCGGCCAGAAACGCCCAATGCTTTGTCCGTTCACCCATGCTTCACCCTTCCCCATCCCTGTGAAGTCTATTGCAACAGGGTTACTGCCGTCAGGGGCATTAAAGTTTGCCTGAATAAGAGCAGAATATTTCTTTGGTGAGTATCAACCTCACAGTGGTAGTACCTGTTGTCCTAATTCATGAGTAGCCTAGGCTAAAGGAAAAAATCAATGCACCGCATGCAAGCATGAACCCGTAACAAAACACAAAATATGCAAACACCAGTTTCTGTCCTTGCAATTCCTCCTTGAATTCACATTTGTTTCTGCAGTTCTAATTTCAAGACCTTTACCCTTGTGCAATGTGCATTATTAAGACTGAAAATTTACCTTGTACCATGTCAAGGGTTGTTTAGTTGGCAAGGTAGGTTGTGAAACCCACTGAGAACTTCCACTAGAAAGATCCATGTCTTCCCCTTTAAGTCCAATCTGCAGTCACAACAATCATAGAAGCAGAAGAGAAATTGTTTCATTTCGGTACTCACTCTTATTTCAGAATAAAAAACTTGACAATTGTCCTTTCCAGTTTTCCAGATTTTAAGTTATAGACCACCATTTTCCCTATCAAATGTAGATAATCTAATAAAATCCATACAGGGAACTGCAACAAATGAGAGTTGAAGAGAACAGGAAGATTGACCTGATATGTCCATTGCTGAGATGAGAGATCAACAGTAGAGCCATTCTTTAGGCCTTTCAGCAGTACAGAATTGATTCCTGCACTCGCTAGGTCAAAGAAAGCTCCATAGTTCTGATTGAAAGATAGGTACAAAAACGATAATAGTTAGTCATGCATTAGCATGAAATCCAAAAATAGAATACAGATTACAGTTTCTTTAATAAGGCCAACCTGAAGCCCAACAGTTAGACTCAGAAAATCTATTGTGTTCTTCCCAGAGGCAAATGTGACTGGGATCTCCACAGAAACCTTAGCATTGTTAGTGTTGCCTATTCCATTTCCTGAAATGAATGCGATCAAAAGATAAATACCAAACTAGAATAGTTGTAAAGTTGACCTCGAATAAGACATAGGGACTTGAACAGTTGTAAATTGTAATAGTTCAAGCAATGCGTGCAATTACTAGTCAAGAGCTCATTTACATTTGAAATTCACAGTTGTAAGCATGAATGTTATCATCAGGCTTCTATCTTAGTATCTATTACAGGACCTTTCCCAGAAAGCAATCAGATTGTTAGGACATTAGTTTATACATCACCTGCAAGCTTTCCATTAATAAATGCATGAAGGACGTGGCCAAGTGATTCGACGTGAAGAACAGCTTGAGATTCTGCTTGAAGGACAATGCTGCAGAATTTGTTTAGAAAGTGATAAGTCTCAAAGAAATCAATACAACTGGCTGAAAGGCAATAAACAACATATTAATCAAGCAGCCATGAAATGCATACCTTGAAGAGTACCATAAATAGTCACTTTTATCAGCTGTTGTGTTTACTTGCTCCAATAATCCAACTCTGGTAAATGCATCAGGCTTTGAGATACCCACTGGTTCATTTATCCAACTCCAGCCTGATCCCAAAGATTCAGTGGAATCAACATCATTTATCACCGAGTGATGCATGAAGCTTGGAATCATGGCGGCCGAGTTAATCTGTCATGATAAATGTCATATGGGTTGCTTATGAGTCTGTTACAGTAGAAGAGAAAAAGATAGCATGATTTCAACTTTACTACTTAAGATACTCTACATTCTACACCACTTTTCTCCAAACACAAGCAAGGACATGTTGCAATAGAGAAGAAACCAAAACCTTTGCAGTGTTCAGCACTACATTTTTGCAGTCTGGTAAGATGCTCACAGACCACGCAGGCAAGACATATGAATTTCCGTTGAATGACACCGTGGCATCAGATTTGGTGTTGGAATTGGCAAGAAAAGCAGCACATACTGATCCTGTTTTGTAAACCGTAGCCTGAAGATGGGAATAAATGAAAAAGATATACGTGATAATAAATAAAACCACATGAGGAGCATTCACTGAAGAGAATGGAATAAGACTTCATTCGATTTGCAAAGCATATAGGTTAACACAAAAACTGCAATACCTCTATGATTAAATTTTGGAGATCTCCAAGAGCAAAATTTGGAAATAGAACTATACAATTGCTTCCCAGGCACTTTTGTAGCATCAATTTTCAGGAAGTTCAGAAGAAACCAACTTCATATGCCACAGATACTATCTCAAATTCAACCCTAAATAATTTCTAAATCAGATATTACAGATATTCACACGTGAACATGTAAGCTCGGTTACTTGGTTCCTCTAATAAAAGGGTGCCAAATCCCAAACTAGAAACGGCCATATGGGGGCTTTCACCTATACTCTAGGCATAAAGGATTAGGCGGAAAAGATGTCACCATAGCCACAAATCAGCAGAGATAGGATACTCACTAACGCTTAGAAGAAAGACTATACCTCCAAGAGAGGACTGCCGAGAGAAGAATTTTGTGGGTCAGTGGCGACCATAGCTTTTTCACACAGCTTTATTGCCTTATGCACATCCTTTAGGTGACCCCACTTAGGTTGTCTGAGAAGTCCTGCAATGGTCATGAACAGGTTCAACTGATTACTATGAGCAATCCATTGTACATGCATTTACATTTGTATTATTTTCTTCTCATCTTAACATTCTAAGTAATGTCCATAGTATCATGTGGACAGAAAAAGCCAGTTTATTTACATAGGCCTTTGTGAGCACAAGTTTTGCCTACGCGTAATCAGCAAAGACGCCTGCACCATGAGCAAGATTCAAGCAATAAAGATAGGTCTACGAGGAAACATACCATACTCATCAATTGGAGCATCATAGTCATAACTTGTAGCAATGAAAGGTCCACCAGTACTCCGCCCAAAGTTAGTCCCGCCATGGTACTGTTCAAGAGTAATAAAGCGCAAACCACTATTTATGTTTTCCTACTAGAATCCTAAAAAAATATATTCTAAAGATATGCTGAGATGTTAATAAACTCCACATATGATTATTATACCATATAATAATTTTGGAAAGTTCCACCCTTCTGATAGAAGCGTGCTACAGCAAATGCAAGGTCTTCCACAGGTCTCTGAGGCACAGCACCACCAAAGGAAAGAAACCTAGTGATCATACAGGTTCCAATAAAGAGCAATCAGATGAAAAGAATAGAGGTGAAACCTGAAATTAATTCAGAGTTGCAACAAACTAGTTCTCAATATGCATTGGAAAAAGTTGAAAAGGACCAAGTCAGCATGTTACCATCCACTCCAATTCTCAGTCCACATCTTAGGTCTTCTGTCCGGAAGTCTTGGGTACCATTGATCGCAGTAAAATCCATTGCAAGTGCTGATCTGCAGGTAATTAAACACAATGCAAGTAAAGTAAATAAAACCCCATGATAATACTGCGTTCATACATGGTCGATATAATACAAATGGAACATGAACGAGGAAGTCTCACCACAGAAGCAGGAGCATCGTCTTGCTGGCACATAACCCAGGGCACCCCTGTGTCCAAAGCAACAGCCATGCTTGCTGCCCAGGCAATATAGGTCTGTGCAGCAGGCCCATATGCACTATCGATGTTCCCATACTCGTTTTCAATCTGACATCATCGAAAAGAACAATCAACATCTTTTAAACTGCAAACCCTCACAAGAACCTCAAACTGAAATATTCTGCAAACCAAACACTATATCAATAACAACAAAATCGAAAGCAGATTAGACCTGGGATAAAATAATGGGTCCACCCTGAGATGCATAGAGCTTCTCCTGCTTCATCATGTCAACGATTTTCGCTGTGAATCGCTGCATTTCTGCCTGAGCCACAGAAGCAGTTAAAAAAACTAACCAACTTGAAAAAAAAACACCAAGAAACAGAACCATTTGAGATAAAGTGGGTTAGAATCATCAGATACCTTGAACGGCTCATTATCAGTTCGCAGTTTAATTCCAGGAATAAAATGCAACCACAGAGGAAACCCACTGTACGAAAATTCATACACAATCCAATTGTAATCAGAAATTAGTAAAATAATTATGTGATCAAACATAAAAGCAACTTTCCTTTTCCCTGCCCACAAAAAGAAAAAGAAAATAAATTTAAAAAGATCCATATATACCCGTAGTTCCATTCTGCGCAGACATAAGGACCAATTCGAAGATGCACATAAAGCCCAGCTTCCGCCACTGTCTTCACAAACCTAACCAAATCTTTTCTTCCTCCAAAATCGTACTACAACAAAAGAAGAACAAAAAACCTGTTTGGTTGCTGCTGGGAAAGTGAAAGTTGGGGAATTCCACAGTTAAAAGAGAATTAACTTTTACTATGCGCCCCACGTTCATCATATCCGGCAACAAAACGTCGTCGGATTGAAGGTTTTATTCCGATTTTGCAATTACCTTTCCGCGAACTGGTTCGTGTATGTTCCAAAAGACGTAGGTCTCAATCACATCCAATCCTCCGTCCTTCGATTTCTGAATCAGGTCCGGCCACATCTACACATTACCCCCCACACCATTTCACAAAATCAATCAACACTCATTAATTCATTAAATAAGTTCGTAACAAATTTCGATCAGACGAGTCGGCTAGAGTAGTGTGCTCGAGACGAAATTAAAGTAGTTCACAGTGTAATAAAAAACAGAGAGTTAACCAAAAAAAAACTAACCTCGGGAGTGCTGCGTGGGTAGTGAATGGAGCCGGAGACCAAAACTCTGCGTTTCCCGTCGATCACCAGCGCTCGGTGGTCGTACGTCACAGTCGCGCAAAACGACGCCGTAGCTAAAACTCCGAGCATCAAAACCGCCACTAATGCTCCTCTCACCTCCATCTTCAAAACAACAACACTTCAATCACTGAGTTGAATTCAATCTTTATAAATTCGATTTCCGAAAGCTATTTCTTGAAGCGACGGTGAGATGTTGAGTTTAAAGTTAATTGTGTGAGAAGACGGTTTCTTGCAGCATTTGCTTTCGCTTTGCTTTGTCTTAATTTCGGTTTCTCTGTTTCCTGAAAGCAACGTTTGGAATCAAAGCGGTGGCGACCGGTGAGGTGACGTGTTGTCGCCGCCGTCGTCTCCGTCGTAATCTTTTCTTTTGCTTCTGCAACTTTTTTCCGCAGAAGTAATCAGTGATTATCAGACGTTTGCTCTGCTAATTGTGATTTTTTGGATGGATAATGAGCGCCTTAAATTGAGTTTGCTGTGCAGGGGAAGGATGATTATCAGGTGGGGGAGGTACAGGGGAAGAATTGGTGCGCCGCGTCAGGTTAACGCGTAGCTATAATTGTTTGAGAAAGTGACAGGTAAAAATGTTTTACTGTGTATGATTTATTATTATGTCTGCACTTATGGGAATTATTATGGTGGGAAGATTTCTCTGTCTTATTTTTTCCTTTTGTGTGAAACTGCGAACGCGGAGAAAGTACTTCAAATGGAAAAACAATTCTGAATACAATCGTGAACTATTACTTACTTTATGTGTTATTTTGATCAACTATCTATCATTTGTAGTAGTCGAGTTTGAATTTTATGAGTATGATACAATGGAGGCAAAAGCATAAGGAGTTGGCCAATTGGATTATTGGACCAAAATTAATATAACCCTTTTTTTCTCTATAATTAAATTATATTTAAAATGTGATATCTGCATCTGTTTATAATGAATGCGTTTTAATTCATAATTTTTTTTTATCGAAATTGAAATTAAACGTTACTTTAGAAACTTCATTTCTTTACTTATTAAAATAATCTATAGAGTCACGTGTACCATTTTACCTATAAATTATGTAACACAAGCATCTAACACGTAACCTTAAACCAAACCATATGGTTTGGTACTTGTGATCGAAATCGATACCATTTGTTATCCATAAGTGGTTGTAATTGTCGTATGCAAACGCGCGCTAAATTCCACCGTCACAGCCCCACCTCACTTTGAGTCCGTCTCATTTCAAGACTTGTTTAATTACACGACAAGAGTGGGAGATTCTAAAGTTTCATGCAGCAGGACCTTGAAAACAACAATCGCAGACGATTATGTCACTATCATCTCCAGTCTCCCTACAGAGTACTATATGCCAAATTCCACAGGCGTCATCTAGTTTTTCTTTTGGATGCAGCGTACACGGGAACAGAATGTACAGAATCTTGCCTTGCAATGAGTCAAAGACAAACAGGATTATAATTAGGATTGCGTAATGTATTGGACCGGACTCGATGTTGATCAAGAACTTGTAGCTTGTCTTGCAAAAGGGTTTGGAAAGAAGAAATGGTAGCATATCTTGCAAAAGGGTTTGGAAAAGATTATTTGGAGCATTCACACCAAATATTCCTTCTCTCTATTCCTTTTACGATAAGGTTATCTCCTTAAAGTTTAATCTGTTATTCATATGATGATTATTATAAGCAGATAACAATATGAATATTATATGATAAACATATTCAGTTACCTTAGATAAGTATTCGATCTCTAACTTGTTATATAATTATTTACATTTCATATTGAAAAGTATGTGAGTTCACAGTATAATCTAGAGTTTAAAATTTAATACATCAAGAAATATATTGATTAGACGTAGTTGATTTCATCTTCTCTCTTATTCCTTACTCATTTGTTTCCCTATCCTACGTAAATGTACTATAATTGTAACGTTGAATTCAAGTCCTTATCCCAAATTAAACAACAAGATTTGAAGGTATCTTTCATCATCTATATCATTTGTAATATTCATTCATTTAATTCCAATATTAATTAGTCCACTTCTAATCTATATGTCCTAATCAAGATTTGAAGTGTATATCTTGCATCATCATGTCCATATCATTTCAACGTATCATTTTTGGTTGCTTGATAGATATGTAGGTGTGTGTATTTAGTCCAACTTTAACTTTAGCATGGACCGGTAGTCCATCAGATCGGCATGAATTGCAAGTACCTTGGCTTGCCGCACCTTCGATTGCCTCAAACCTGAATCCTAAAAGGCACTTTTTTCTGTTTTCTAAATCTAGTTTCGTTGAAAGTGGAAACCCGAATAGTGGAAGGTTCATCATTCACTTCATGTGAGCTTGCCATGGTTTTGCTGGCCATGTCATGGTCCAAATAGATTCTACTATAGCTCTAATTTAGCATTTGTACTTTGGTCTCACAATTGATCATTCACAAAATTTTCGTACAAAAATATGGGTACGAGGGTCCATAAATAAGGTATATAGTACAAATTTACGATAAAATTCAGTTATATCATTATCTTCTAGGAATTATTGTCACACACTAGATTGCTTTTGAAAATCATGATAACTCTCTTGCCCCTATAATTTGTGTTTTGTATCTTAATTTACACGTCGTGGTCAAGTCCATTAATAACCTTGTTAAAATTAATGTTGTAGCTTTTCTATGCGGCCTCTCAAATTTTCGCTTGTCACATCAGCTACTTTGAAGAATTTTCAAAATATTTGATTCTTAGGTCAAATCAAGAGTATGCTGAATTATTCTAATGAGTCATATGAGATTTGACTATACCTTTTCACCATCATTTTATCTGTTGCTTATAGAGCTACAGTTTCTGATTAAATGAAACGTAAAACATTGTATTTGATTTGAAAATAGTAGCAATTAAATCAGGAAAATCTATTTTATGGCATGAATGTAGGATACATTGAAGTATATATAGAAACTACTCAAGTAGGTATGAAGATCAGGGTTCCAGGAAGATCGAAAAAGCAATTGTACATTCACATTGACCTACGTATACACTTTAGGTTGGCCTACAAGAAGGAAAATCATGCACTTTTGGGCGGTGCATGCGCGCAGCTGAGTGCCGTATCCATAAAACTGGTCCAACGCAACTGGCAAAAGCTACTACTATATAGTACAGCATTAAAACTAACCACACCACTAATATCAAACATCTTCAAATTCAATCAAACCACCCATATAAAACTAATCAGTAAGTTGACATCTGCTCATTTTTCCTCCATCTTTTTGGCCATCTCTCATCAGTCTTTCATGTTCCCAAACTAGTTAACCAATAATTGGATACCATATCCCATTACTAAATTAAGAGGGAGTTGACCCACTACTAAATTAAGAGTCAGCTCCACCAGAGTAGGCACAACGCACTATATCACAATACAAGCACTTGAAATGCTGATTAATCTTCTTGTTGGAGATAGAAGTTTGGTTTATTTTCCTAAAAAGTCGATAGTTTAAAACTCGGAAGCAAGGAAGCTAACAAATTGTTCTGCTCAACTAGTTAAGATAGAAAGTAAGCAAAAGAACATGATTCTGCATCTCCAATTTAGAGGACAAATAGAATCATTATAATAATTAAATGTACAATAAAGTAGGTTGGTGTGACATTATTGCAGGGCAAAGATGAAATTTTTGGTCTAAGTGGTGGTTGTGTTTTAGATGGTGATGGTATCTAATTCATGAGATTGGGGGGACAGGGTCGATAATAAGACCATGGATATGACACAAATTATATGTCTTATGTTCTCACAAATTAATGAATCATCTCAACCCAATCCATTTTTCTAACAAGTTTAATAGCTTTTGATTCTTCCTCCAAAATGCCTTCCACCTAATTTGGGAGTAATGTTCCTCTCACATTCGGTGCGAGATAACAATGCGATAACTCATACTTTTTCACCACATTAATAAGAAAATTACACTACAATTACTTGAACTTTGTTCATTCTATTCTAAATGCTTTGTGTTAACAATGTACACATCGAGTTTTATATACGAGCTTAAATCGAACTGGGGTAAAATTGGGCTAACAAGGGCTGGGCCAAAAGCATTAACTTACAAATCATTAGGTCCAAATCAAAACCATTTTTGGAGCCCAACATCTGGTTCAAAACGCCCTGCAGCTGAACTGAGGAGCTTCTCCCTCCCCAAAACAATGGCGACCACCAAGAAATCCACCACGCCAAAGAAAACCAAAGATTCAAAGAAGCCAAGCAGCAAAGCCACCACCTCAAACAAAGCCCAACAATCAAAGAAGCCAATCACCAAGAGAACCGCCACCAAAAGCAAGATCAGCAATGGCAATGTGTCCCACTCCCACGAGGTTCCGGATGCTCCGTCGTCGAGCTCCGGCTCCGACTCCGACTCCGAGGAGGTTCTGGCCGTTCCGTCGTCGAGCTCCGACTCCGATGTAGCCCCCGAGCAAAATGGCAGGAAAATTACGAAAACACCCACCCCGAAATCGAAAAATGGAACTCCGAAATCGAAGAAGGGCACGCCGAAACGGAAGCAAAAGGCAGACGAATCGGAAGAGGAGGCGAAGGCGTATATTTTTCCGATGGAGCGCGTTCGGAGGATTATGAGATGCGGCGGCTCGGATTTGAACCTCAGCCAAGACGCCGTTTTCCTCGTCAACAAAGCCACTGTAATTTGATTTTCTTCTGAATCTCTTTTTTTTTTTTTGTTCTGTCGAATTTAAGGTTTTGTGATTTTAGTTTTGTTTTAATTGTTTGATTTGTGTGTTTGCAGGAGAAGTTTGTGGAGAAGTTTGCTGAAGATTCGTGTGCGGCTTGTGTTAAGGATAGGAAGAAGTCTCTTGCTTACAAGCACCTAGGTATAACTTCACTTCCTTCAACTCTTGTTTTTAGTTTCTTGTTGGTTTGATGTTTGAAGTTCCGGTTTTCGTGTTTTATCGATCTGTTTGTCTGTGATTCTACTGCATTGTTTTGAATGCTGAAGATTTCGATCATTTGAGTAGTATTATGCGGTTAGTGGTTTGAAGCGATATTTGGAGCTTTTGTCAAATGTGACAATGCTATTGCATTTTCGTAGTTTGTTGCATTGTTAAGAGTATTCCTGGGGTAAAGGGCTACTTGTAATTTAAGGCATTGTTTTGGGGCTCCAACTGAAAACTTAGCTGTCCTTTTGAAATGGAGAGAGTCCTGTTAGTGTATCCTCACCACGCAGAGGAGTTGGATTTGGTTATTTGGTCGTGTCTTCTGAGACAATGTGCCATTTATATGTTGTTTTGTATGCGTATTTTGTATATCGGGAAAGAGGACACCTCCATTTTGGAAAGGAATAGAAAGGAATAGAGAGTCTGATCCAGGGTATGGAGTTCTAAATGACCTCTTGCCTAATTAGTTTATGTACTTTGGATTAATAGATTGCTAAAGAAACCTAATATAGTCGTTTAGAATTTAGAATTGATATGTATTTGGTTTGTCAATTGATGAAAGGTATCTGTTTTAAATATTAGAGGAATTGACAGGGTATGCACTAGAAGGGAAAAGCCAGTGTTTGGTTTGGGTTTTTTAACAGAAAGCATATGTTTAACAACCCGAAAACTTAGAATGGGGATAAGTCTCCATGTGCAGGGAGTTATTCTAAGAGGGAAGAACCTCTACTTTGATATTTCTTGTTTGTTTTCATTTTCTGGTAGTTGCATATGCGTTTGAAAAGGCCCTATAATTGCCTTTGAAAAAAGTTTTTACATTTCAAATTTCAATGGGGTGGAAACTTTTGATAACCTATTCTCTCATCTCAGTTCATAGAAGTCAGATTTGTAAAATCTTCTCATGAGTTCTTACTTGAAAACGATGTCAATAGGGGAAAACTAGTTCTTGAAAGTTTATTATTATCAGAATCGTCGAGCTAAAATACTTCAGACATTTAGTTGTAGTTGATCAAGTTATGTTAATTACTACCAGACATCTTGACACAGTTTCTTTCTGTTTCAGCTACAGTAGTTTCCAAACGAAAGAGATATGACTTTCTTGCAGGTATCATTTAAGCTTCATCTCACTGTTCTTCTAATGAGTTAAATGATTTACTCCCATAATTTTGGTGGCCTAATGCATAACCAATTTGGTGTGTAGATTATGTTCCTGAGAAAATAAGAGCGGAGGATGCACTGGCAAAGAGAAAGCTAACTGAAGAAAAAGCAGGATAGGAGTTTCTTCTGGCCATAGTAAATGGACACCACTGGGAAGTTCACAATTGTGTACACAAGTTTTGCACCCCCACTAGCAAGTTCCCAAAGCATTTGAGTTATGCGCATCCTGGTGTGGAAAGATGAAAAGGTTGCTGCACTATGAAATAGTTGGATTTGGGTGTCTTCCATTAGATGGCAGGTGGGTGAAGTAGCGATATTAACTTTGAGAGCAGCCAATTGTGCAATTGTTTCCAGTAGTGTTTGCCGAGTAGCTGTTTTCGTTTTACGGTCCCAATTTTCCAAGCATGGTGCTTTAAGTTTCTGTAATATGTGAAAATTTGTCAACAAATGTGAAAGATATCAAGGCAGGTACTTGTCCGAGATCACCGTTAGGTGTTAGTGTAACATCTACTACTCTTTGGCCTAATTGCTTGAGTTTAGCACTCTCATTATGTTATGCACAACCTTGTGCTTGCCAGTCGGCTGTAACTTATTATCTAGTACAGTTGCTGGAGTCTCTACAAATAAGAGAACACGATAGCCACCGGAAAGGAAAAAATTGAAAGCTACGAGTCTGTATTCTCAGCTAAGAGGTAGCATAATTATCACTTTGGTGTGATAGCTATTTTTGGTACTGAAAACCTTACGAATCTCCATACCTGCTGAGTATTAAGGCAAAACAGCGACAAGGGAGATAGGTTCTTTTACAGATCTGAGATTTCAGAGATCCACCGTCAATTTTGGCATCGATGAGATCCTCCCTGGACACCAACCTATTCAAATCTTCTCACTCATAATCAAATCATGTAAAGGCAATCAATGAATATTGCAAAAGACAATATTTTCCGTACACACAACACGAATAAAAAGTTTCAAGCAAAGTTACCTCGACACCATTACTGTCAACTTCATATCGCTTTATTTAAGTATGGCAACCACTACACAAAAGCAGATTCTCTGCAGTAGTTGAAATGAAAATTTAAATACTTTGCCCCTTAATACGCGAAATAAGGGGCATTTGTACATGTATCATCCTATAGATATGTTTCACTCATCATTATGTCAAACACTGTGAGTTGTGAGTAGTAAACCTACCTTTGCAAAAACCTAAAAGCAATAAGTTAACGCATGTGCATGTCTCTCTACGCCTCTCTCTGTATCTCTTATCTAAAAGAGACCACCGTTCCTCGCCCTTGAGCTAACTACTTCCCCTATGCATAGCCAATGAGCAGCTGTGCATGTATACGGCAATCTCAAGGAACCAAGTCACTGGAAGTGGCTAATTACAGGTTGAAACTGGAAACAGAATCATCTCTATGGAAGGTACCCCAATCGACTGCTTTTTGACATTTCTTTGAAACTGAAAACACCCCCTTTGCTGGTCAGTGATTGCTGGTCCTTCGAACTAGCACCTAGCGGGGAATGTGAGGTGTTCAATTTACTTTCCGGCAATGATTTACTTTTTGAATGTTCAGTGTAGCCTCCTTTGCTCGGGATAGGTTGGTCCTTCCAACTAGCACCTAAAGGGGCTTCTGAGATGTTTGCTCTACTTTCAGGTTCGCCGGGTCTCATCCAAATTTTTATGTGCCCTTCCCAAGATGCAGTGAGAATGGCTTCCTCGGTGAAAATTATACCAGATAGGGGTTCAGAATGAACACAGTGAGCCACCAGTGGAGAGAGCTTCAGAATATCTCGCATGCTTGGAGCAGGCTGGAGAGTGCCAACTGGGGAAACGTTATCCCAATGCGCTGACTGGCTACCAGTGCTGAATGTTGGAGACCCACCGAGTGAAGATCGCCGAAGTGGCACTACAATCTCATCCATGGAAAGGTCCCATAGGAGCAATTTTGTGTCCTGTAAACACTTTATAAGTGATGGAAGTAGGAACAAATGGAAAAACTGTTGTCACACGCAAAAACAATTTGCAACAAAGAAATCAAATAACAATTCATGGACAGCAAGTTTGTAAGGTCAAGCTTGCTGACCAAATTGTTTCTACCACAACAAATGAAATGTCTGGAAAAGCCCACACCTACTACTTTTTTTCTTACAGTGATTCGATAATGAGGTCTAACAGCTAATTAGGATTTCATGCATTAAGCGCAAGAAAAAGCTTAGCTGTGTAGGGAAGGACTTGGAATGTAAAACAATTAAAGCTGATAAACATAAGCCCTTCTATGGTTAAATTTCTTAACATGCTATGCATGCGATACCATCTCAGCATTTTTCTTTGGATGGAAGGGGAGGAAAGAAAGCAAATACCTGACCCACAGAACCAAAACGATAAACAATATTTTCTTCTGTGCCATCTGAAATTGGTTGTGACCAATATGAGTCAAAAGCCACACCACTAACCTGCATAATCAGTGGCTAAAGGGTGTAAGATGTCCTCAAGTTATTGTAATTCAAAACACGCAGGGAAGGAGGGAAATAAATCAATTGATACGAGCAAAGTTCTGCTGACACTATACCCATGAGTTGTGCCCTTCACCCCAAGCTACTACTTTTCTATCTTCCACGCTCCACACTGTAACGAGATCCTCTTCCCCTCCAGTCAAAATGTATTTTCCGTCGGGACTGAGACACATAACGTAAAGGAAGGTCAAATATGAACAGCATGAGCTGTAGACATTGAATGGTATATGTCATTAAAAAGACACCATGTGACACGTAAAAGGCTCTGATATAGTAAAGCAGGACTCCAACAAGGATAGTTTATATGTCAATGAAGAAAAATATATACTTTCAGGATATTTGTCTAAAAAATAATTTACTATAATGTTTTTACCTCCAGGCGCAACATAGAAGAGCACCATAATAACTCTTTCCGCCGAATATAAGTTGCTCTTTTGAGTAGTCAAATACTCGCAAATAGCCTATTTATAACACCTGACATCAGTACCAATAAACAGATGCAATCTTTCATAAAATTACAAAACTAAAGGATTGAGAAATACCATCTCTACCAACTGTTGCTAGATATGACCCATCAGGTGAGTAAGCAATGCTGTTTATTGAACCTTGGCAAATATGCCATCTGGAAATTGGATTACTCTGCAGATAAAGATAAAATTAAAAAAATGGGAGATGATCAGCATTTCTGACTTTTTGCTCTTGGATAAAATGTCCAGCAGCATTTACTATGATCAGAACTTGATCATCATCGCATATACTTTGGAAACCAATCATTGAACATATGCAGCAAATTATGTAAAAAAAGCAACTTAGTGGAAAAAATATTTGACCACTGCTATTACCTTACTGGATCTTGCATGAGCCACTGAAAATTGAGTATGATCCTTTATAGCTGGGAAAGTAGATTCACCAGCGCTATCCTTACTCTGAAACAAGTGACACTGTTTTCAGGTGATATCATCCTCAAGTAAAACAGGAAAGTAAGGAAAGGAAAAAATAATCATTTAAAAAAAAGAAAATGGAAGGTTAAGGCTTGCCTTTTCATAGACATACAAGTTTCCATCAGCATGAGCAGCAACAAAAGCACCTTTGCCTTCGGGTGCCCATGCAATACTGGTACACCGACTGTTAAAAACAACTAATTAGTTTGTTGATGAAGACTGCAAATGATTGGTCTTACCAAAAAAGAAAGATTCTGTGCCTATCACAGCAGCGAAACTCTAGAAAGATAGATAACTTGGCTTTGATACTTCCTAATGGTTTAAACTTTTGATTACAATAGCTATAGTACTTTCCAAGAGTTATCACAATTTATCACAATTTACTAGTACATTAACAAATACCACAATCTGCATACTTCCATTATGATACAAAAATCAACTACATGTTTGCAAATAGTAGGAACTTGTTAATAAGGAGATCTCACTCCACGCATACAATAAGACCTAGTTTGCTTATCTATAGTTACACCAAATATATTCCTTGTCCTACACCCTGTCGTTGTACATAATCATGATTGCATCCACATTATAGACGATGAAATCTGTTCCCGATAGAACGGTACAGCAACAAGGATATAAAAGGAAAGAAGAAAAAGTAAACAGACTAAACAGTGAAATTTAAATTATGTTCTTGCCTGCTATTGACAGAACTTTCTTTGTTATAATGCTGGGCACCCACAAGCTTCTTTCCGGAATCTTGCAATTGATGTCTCAAAGATACTGAGTAAACTACAAAGAACGAAAAAGTGTAACCAAGTCACAAACGTCCCTATCTTCACAAAATGCACATAAAAATCATCTCCCACAAGAAAAACAAAGCATCCTTACTATCTCCAGAGCTCAATCCAATAAGCAAGTCATGCCCATCCTTGGCTTCCGAATCAAATGCGTGGCACACCGGGTTCGAGTTGCTAAAATGCAAATGCTTTATAGGATCCTACACATGAATTCCCCAAAACCCTTTTACACAAAATCCCCATGAAAACAAATATTCAACTATCCAAATCCAACAAAAACACCGAAAAAAGTACCTTATCGGGGGAATTGAGATCACTAATATAGACAGTATCACCAACATTGAAGACCAAAAACGACCCTTTACCACCAACATTCAAACTATTTACATAATGGGTCCCGTTTGACGATCCAAAATGAGTACTTTTACTACTTCCATTGCTGGTTTTGCTACTATATCCACTCCCTCCCACAAAGCTCAGAGCTTTGCTGCCATTTCCACCCAACAGCCTCGCCGCTGCAGACCTCACTCCGGTGGTGCTGTAACTCGGCGTCAGCGTCGGCTGCTGGTGGCTATTAGGCTTGTCCTTGAGCTGGGCTAGGGTCACCTAAAATCCACAACCAAACACTGACTAATTCCGAGTCAACAGAGAGAGGAAAAAGTAATCGAATCACACAACCACCATTAATTAGGGCCTTGCTTGGTGATCACACTCCAAAATTCAAAATTTCGAAAAATTGAATTGAACCCAGTTTTTATTTTCCCTTCAATTCTTTTGGGTTACCTGAGAAATTGACTTCGCGTACGAATACGGAAGGAGATTCGGCGGCCGAGTCTTCTCCGAGCTGAGCTTGTATCGGCCCTCCGGGGTTTTGAAATACGCCTTTATAAGCGATTGGGTTTGCGAATTCGCCGCCGCGGAGGAAGAAGACGAGGAAGACGGCGCCGGTTGGGTCGTCGATGACGATGAGGTGGACGACAGCATCGGGTTGAACCCGTTCTTGGTGCTGGTGCTGCCGAAGCCGTTGCTGAACATCGTCGGACGAGATAATTCACGGTCACGACATGAACATGAACCGCAGTTCTTATGTTGTGGTGTTTTGTTCTCCGATGAAAATTCGGGGACAGCGAGGTTTTTGTCTTGGGTGTTTGGAGGGTAGTTGACTTTAGACGGGGGGTTTGGACTTTGGCGAGAAAGGATGGAGTTGGAGATCACTGGAGTCAGGTCAGTTATTGCCGACGACGAGGCCTACTCCACGTGTTCTCCACTAACTTACAAATGGACTCTTGAGTTTGGGTTGGCCTCATAAACGGGCCGGCAGAGGACAGATTAATGGGCTTACGGATTTGGGCCTTCAAGAGTGCGGGAGGGAAAAGTTTGCGGGAAATTATCAAAACTGAGCCCAACTTGACAAAACTTTCCCAAAATAAGCTGGTCAATTCGGGCAGTTCCAATACACGCAAATTACTGTAGTTGTTGCAAATATGCCCCTGAAAGAAAATGGTCCGATTCCAAGATCGGCCTGGAGATCGAGCATGATTGCGCCCATGGCGGTGCATCCGCAACGGCGATGTCTCTGCATCGCGACTGGTGGTAGAAAATATAGGTTTCGGTTAGGGGAGTTGGTGATGACGACGACGGTGGGATTGCCGAGGCTTCGGCGGCGGGATGAACCCAGATCCAAGCAGACCAGGAGATCAATTTCGATTTGAATGAGTTCATGTGGGTCATCAGGCGCTCCAATCTTTTGTCTTCTTACAACTCAGCACCGTCGGTGCAGTTGTAGCTGTGATGGTGTCGGTTTGGTTGCAGAGGAGAGAAGGAGGCAAGGCAGATCAGAAAAAAAAAATGGGCTGGGCCATATTTGAACTACGATGGTGCTATAGGTATGCTATAGACGGACTATAGGAGTACTACGTGAGAGAAAATTATAGTATGTTTATAGTGCTGTTATAGTGCTATTATAGTCCATGGGAACTAGGGCAGTAAATAAAAAATTGTGCTTATTTTAGTAAGTAAAAATTTGCCCTAATATTTTGGGAAGAATTTGTCCAAAAATGCTCAATTTAGACAAAAACCCAAAAGTTTGACACGGCACAGTAACATGACAGACATGAATGTATGTTGTAAGTTGCTTCACTTCGATGAAATTTACATGAAAGAGAAATTTCAGCTAAGTAAAATGGATAAGTCAACTCAGGAAGGTAAATAGTCGAGCATCAGGGAAATTAAAATCAAAAGAAAATAAATGTGAAGGTGACCTACATGAGGCAATCAGCCCGTGCAAAGGGCTTTTTGCCCATGAGCTGGTTGGGCTTCTAGAACTTGCAAATTCTCATCAACCATCAGCATCTATGCTCTAGAGAAAAGGTAAAACCCACACTTCCTCCATACATCTGGTGGCCGACAAATCATATATGTGCATTTTTCATGGTTTTACTTCCGTCCTCCTCACCTTCTTTTCTGGATAACTGGTTAGTGCAGTTTCATAGGAAATTTATGTTAACGTTACTGAGAAAAACTTTACGAATCAAACAATACGTTAACAAATCTCACTTATCAGCTGTTAATACATGATGCAATAATAGTTGTGTTCAATATTAATACTTTTCGTCTCAACTACTGTAATTTAAATGTTTTTGATGATCAATAAACGAACCAAAGGATTACATATGTGGATAACCGTCTTTGTTTCTTAAAATTCATATATAAGTGAAAAGAAAGCAATCATCCACTTAATTCTTGCTTTATTTGCCAACACACCCACTTGATTTGCCCTCTGTTTTTTCCCTTCGTTCCCAAGCAAACTAGTTGCTCTGACACCATGATCTCACTCTCCATGCCTTCCACCTAATCCCTCTTTTCCCACCACTAATAAAAACCCTCTCCTCCACCCCCAAACTCAAACCAAAAACACTTTCTTCAAAACTATCAAACACCTTGAGAACAATATCAAACATTTTGTCCAAACATCCAACCCCTTGTGCTTTTCAGTTGTTCCCAGCAAAACTCAGAAATCCTAAACCGGTCAAATTTAGAACCATGAACAAGAATAAGCAGAAGAACCAATATCTGTTTTCACTCGCACTCCTACTGATCTTCCTTGCCCATTGCACCAAAACCCAAGCCCAAGGCCCGGCTGCGGCCCCGGCAGTCCCGGCTGACGCCCCAGCACCGGCCGGCCCAACCAACATCACCAAAATCCTCGAAAAAGCCGGAGGCTTCAGCCTCTTCATCCGCCTCTTAAAATCCACCCAAGTGGACAACCAGCTTACCAGCCAGCTCAACAACTCCGACAGCAAATTGACAATTTTAGCCCCGAGCGACAACGCCTTCTCGAAGCTCAAAACGGGGTCGTTGAACTCTTTGACCGACGAACAAAAAGTCGAACTCTTGCAATTCCATTTGATCCCGGATTTCCTCACAGTCCAAAACTTCCAAACCCTTAGCAATCCGGTGCGGACGCAAGCAGGGGACGGGTTCGAGTACCCGCTTAATATTACGACATCTGGCAATGCCGTGAACATCTCGACCGGACTCGTCAACACGTCGATTTCCGGCACGGTGTACTCGGATAACCAACTGGCTGTTTACCAGGTTGACAGTGTGCTCCAGCCGTACGGTATTTTTGCTCCAAGGCCTCCGCCGCCGGCTCCAGCGCCGGCGCCGGAGCCGAAGGCCAAGAAGAAGTCCACGCCTCGTGATGGATCTGTTGGCGATGCGACGTCTGATGCAGTGCCGAGAATTAATGGCATTTTCTCCTCCATTGGCGTGGGTGTGGTTTTTGCTGTGGCGATGAGCTTTTTGTGACGAATTTTTTTATTTCTTTGGGCAAAAGATTTTGGTGAAGTTGGATTGAAGTGTAATGATGGACATTTTTGTGCTTTTGTTTGATTATCATTTTGAATTTATTTTGAAATAAGAATGGTCATGAATATATATTGCTTCAGCTGTAACTCATGTGTTGTAAAGTTTGTGACCCACTGGACTTAGTCATTGAATTTTTGGGGTTTGTCACTTAGTATCCTACTAGAAAGTGTGCCAACAATACATGTATAGGCATACCTCACCAATTATAGGTCTTTGTCATCTAGTGATATTTATTTTTTACAATGCTAGAAAAGACTTAAAATTCAAATCCACACATCCCGAATTATCACATGTTGTAAAACAAAATGTATCGCGTAGAGCAATGGGAAAAGCTTGATATCACGATATATTGCTTCATGTGTATAGTCTATGTGCTGACCTTTTAAATTAAAATCTCATTTGGTTCACATAATCATTTTCCTGATAATAGTACTGCGATGTATTTTCATGGGAGAATAAAATTCAAAATTTTTTATTCATGTCATGTTTGGATATATCAGGAAATCATACTTGTGAAGCAATATATCTCATTCCCATATTTGGTTCATGCAATATATATAAGGAATCATTATTTGTTTGAAATTCCAATAATACCTTGAAATACAAGAGTTTTTAAAGGGAATTTGTTGTAATTTGTAGATTGTGCCTTCCCCCTGAGTTTGATTCATATAGCAAACTTCTATAGTTGTTGAGTTCAATAGATGTGGATATTTTCATGAGGTTGGTGGGAAAAGGTTTCCCCATTCTTGAGAATTTTAAATCCGTACTATTCCTTCAACTTTCTAATTTTCTCCTTTTACCAAATATGAATAAAGAATTCTAAAGCTATGCTATCAATTCCTTGAATCAAATAATACCATCTAACTGTGGACTAAGTAGTATTAGAAACAAAACAATAACCTATTGTACTAAACGAATGTCGTAGCATTTCAGTTGCTTTATATAAATTTAGCTAATAATGATGGATCATTTGATTATTTCCCTCTTCATTATGACCTTCCAACAAGGATGATCCTAATTTCTAACGCTGTCATGATTGAATACTTGGAATTTCCGCAAGCCATCAAACTTGACGTTTATACCTTCCATATGTTGATGTGACCTCCAAGTAGTCACACTGTACACGTAAATTGACGTTGCCATGCATTTGTGTGGGTTAACTCATTAAGCAATTAGATGATGAAGATCATGATCACGAATATTAATCTACATGTATACACACAATCACAAATCATTAAGGTTTAATCTCTCGCAATAGGGAAATTATCATATTCCACAATTTCTGATAATATTTTGTCTGGCTTCACAATTCCTAGTGACACTCAAGACGAATAGACTAAACTGGGCCCACGGGGTCACACCCACGCGTACATTTAGATTCCTTTTGTTTAAATAAACGGTGGGAAATCTTTGACAGTGAGAAAAAGGAGAGCGACGACATTGGTCACATGAGGCTTTAGCGTTTACACATGACAAAATCAGAGACAATAAGCTTTTTTAAATTTAGCTACTACATGCAGCATGCATAGACAGGGCCCTCATACCCAACTCCTCGCTCTTTTTGTTGAAGCAAATATACTTGATACATCAATTGACCTATAATTGATTCGTCTACAAATTCTTGTTTTGATTCACATCCCATATTTAAACTGACGAAAACTCTACATATGTTACAAACAAAGGCTTATTGATGTCTGAACAAATTCTGTTGACATATTGCTCTGATTAACTGATCTAATTTTCTCTGTCTACAGATTCTTGTTTGGTGTATCACGTATCTAAATAGATGAGAACTCTAGTTATATGTTCTCATTGACGTCCACTAGTACCAGTGTACTGGCTGAAGTCACCACCCATTGAAGCTAACTTGGCAAGCTCTTCTTCAAAGAAGGGTACTCTTCCTTTGATTCCATCATCACCTCCAACTCCAAGAAAATCTCTCGTCAAACCACCACTTTGCTGCTCCCTTTGTCCTGATTGTTTCATCACGTTGACTCCTCCTCCTCCTCCTCCTCCAACCGGCATCATCATCAAGTGTTTGTCGATCGAGAACAATGATGCCGAAGACCCATCTCCGATTTTTGTTGCATGTTGAGTTGAAGAAGACATCGAGTTCACCAAATCATTGAAGGTAGAGGGCGACCTCATGAAACCGAAGGCGGTATCATTGTTGTCGTTGCCGTTGCTTCTAGTGGACCCCATTTGAGCTGCGGTTTGCAAGAGCGCGGTGGCGGACATCGGTCGTTGCAGTTGTTGGTGGCGTTGGTGCTGGTGGTTGTTCTGACTATAAAAAGAGGTAGGAGTAGTATTACTACCTATCATTTCGGATAAACTTCCTTTCGATTCGTCTTCCTCCTTAAGTACTACTCCCCGTAGCAATGACATTTGTGATATCGACATACCAGTGGCACCGGTACCGGTAAACGGTCCATCTTCCGGGAACTTGTTGACCAGCCACTGCGTTTGTGACGATGATCCAAACATGTCCATTGATTGATCCGGCATAAAAGCATTGGAGTTAAGATGAGAACTATTGCCAAGATCCGACCCGGAAAACTCGGGCTGAAACAATGGCATAAAATTGGGAATTCTTTGCGCTTGATGAGAAGAGGAACTAATATTAGCCCCATTGACGAAGCTAGGATTGATCATATTGGTATGTGAAGCTAGATTGAACCTTGCACTTTGTTCCGCCGACAATGCGTCGCAAAAAGCTCGATGCGTTACGAAGCTATCCTTCCTGAAAATTCAACGAACAAAGTTGGCGACTCTAAAATTACTCAGATACCCATATCATATTCATTTCAAATAGATAGATAAGTGCATTAATTAAATTCAATCATAAGGAATGATTATTTATAAGGGAAGATTTTGATATAAATGCAAATAGTACCTCGAAAAGAGTGTGCCACAATCGCATCTATACTCTCTAGTCCCACAAACTTTGCTATGCGCCTTCCAGTCCGACTGTACGGCGTACTTCTTCGAACACTTGTCGCACTTCCACTTCTTCTCGCCGTGCTTCCGGCTGAAGTGCTTCTTGATCCCGGTCAGGTCCCCGAGTGCCCGGGAAGGTTCGTGGTGCACGCAGGTCTTCTCCGGGCACACATATACCTTCTTTTGGACCACTTGTTTGGATCTTTGTTTCAGCTTCCACGGCAAGTTGTGGCCACGGCGGTGGAGCTGCAGGTTCTGGTCTCTCTGGAAACCCTTGTGGCATATTTCGCAGACGAATCGGTTCGTTGCCATTAGTGATTTTGGGGACATTGCTATCACTTCTGCATCTGGATCTGCTTGAAAAGTTAAAAATACGGCCAACAAAATCAACAATCAAATTCAAAAATAAAAATAAATTGATCTGAATTCCATACATCCCAATTCTTTTTATGCACATCTTTCTTCATTTTCAACAGTTGGATTGAATCAGTAAAGCGTAATAACTGACCAAATTAAACAGAAACGTAAAATGATAAAAGCGGTCTATCAAAATCACTTCCCTAACAAAACAGCAGCAGAGTAACGTCAAACGTAATATACTTGCCTGGTGTTCCAGGTAGATTTCTCTTCCTCTTGAACTGCTTGTTGGCATTAGGGTTAGGGTTAGGGTTCAAATCGGGTTCTTGAGCAACCCCTTGGAAGGTCGAGGGAATCGAAAGGCCATCTCCGGACATCATCTTGACGCTGAAGTAATCAGAAATAATCTGGGGCGATTTTTGAAAAAACTTTTTGTGAAAACTTAAAAAAGAAGTAAATTAACCTGAAGCTAGAACTAGCAGTTTGCAGCCTACCAAAAGCAAAGAAAAAACAAAAGCTTTAATCACGAAGATGACAATAGAAAGAGATCTGGTGTGTGTTTTTGGAATCGGATATCTGATGAAAGGAAATTATTATTAAGAACCCCGGATATGAAGGATTTTGTTTTCTGGGAAAGTTTTTTTCAGTTTGCTTGAACTTGGAAGGAAATATGCCAAACAGAAAACGAAAGCAAAAAAGAATATTTCTTTCTTCTCTCTCTTTCTCTTTCGCCTTATCTTATATGGCTGCTCTCTCTCGAGGTCGGTCAGCCATAGACTGAGCTGGACCCCCAGACTCCCATTCTCTCACATTTTCCAACATATTTTAACAATAATAATCAAGTCGAAAATGGTATTATGTTGAAAAGTTGTGAATCTAGATGTTACGAATCAGATTAGTTATAATCAAATACATGTTATGTAATAGGAATCGAAGATGAAAACATAACTAATCATGTTTTGTGTAGGAAGCATAAATGAGCCTCTTGAAACTACTGCTACTGTTAGCCTGCATGTTTCTTCTTGGAAGTTACGATCATTCACTTGGCACTTCTTATTAATGCTTTGTCCACATCATTTTAGGTCTTTGACCCCCATCAAGTGTTCCAACATATAACTACGTTATCGCTGACAATCTGGACCACATGCCTATTTTAGTGTTCTACCAAATAGGAGTCACGGCGGTAATTTTAACGAGAGTATCGACAGACTTAATGTGTAATTAACTTTGACTACCTCAAATGATATTTGTAATTCACTTTTAGTCACATTTAATACATCTAAGTTTGATTTATCATATTTTAGCACCTATAACTCAACTATGTGACATCATTGCCTCCTTTTATATTGTTCCATCAATTATGCTAACGTATATCTATTTTCTATAACACTCCTTTATATGTATACTTTTTCTTCACATGACCAACAATGAGGAGAAAGACATAGAAAATGTTGGATATGAAGTAATTCAACATCAGTCAAAGGTAAAATTAGATTTGCGTGCACAAAACAACACAAACATGTGGGAATTTATCGAAAGGCGAAATCAAGCTTGTGATTTGAAAAGGGTAAAAACCTAGAGGAATGATAGATTCGAAAAGTGACCCGCCTTTACAGCCAGCAATTGTATGGATGAATAGATGATGCGAGGTAAGAAATGATTACGGTATAATTGGATGAGGACCATGAAAAGAAGGAAAACAGAGAGAAAGAAAGTGGTGTGCCGCCCGTGAGGTGAGAGTCTGAGTCTGGTAAGGGTGGGGCCCATCTGAAAGACTGTCAGTGACTGGGAAAGAGAAAGAGGAAGAAAAGATGATAATACAAAAGGAGACAATAGATGAATGGTACCGCCTTGACATGTCGATCTGATCTGACCAAAACCCACGAGACGCACCACACCACACACTCGCCCTAGCCCTACTCACTCACACCTACTCCGTACTCTTTTCCCTAGAAATTCGCGCTCCCTTTCGGCCTCTGGTGGCCGGGTTTGCATCGGAGACTCAAATCTCAACCGACTTTGATACACACGTCATCAGGTTATTCTTTTTGAGAAGAAAGGAAAGGCAATAATGTTGGGGGAAGATGTAGGTTAGATTTGAGGGGGAAGATGTCGGTTAGATTACTTGCTTTTTCAATAATGTTGGGGGCTTATTGGGCCTGTGTGGGGGAAGATGTAGGTTAGATTAAAGACCCGTGTATCTAGATTAAAGCAAGAACAAATCTACTGCTATTCCGATATACTTGCGGTAGCCGTGCAATTTGGACTTATCCATGATATGATTAGCATTGGCGTCTAGTTCTCTGACTGTTTGTGCAAATTGGCTTGTGGGTCACTATCTCACACTCGGGAGAACAAAGACAGAAGTTCTTTGTTTAGGCTTTAATGATGTATTGTTGTTGAAAGTATAGTCATATCTTGCATTAGAAATTCATTATGGCCAGCTTCCTCTAGTATTGACTGCGAAATATTGTCTCACTTTGTTCCTATTTTTGAAGGAATTATTGATAGACTTGATTATGAATGGAAAGGTGCATGACATACAAAAATCTGAGTCTTCGAGACAGATTTCATCTTTATTGACTTTGAAGGCAATGTTAGATATGATAAATGTTGTACGAAAGCATTAGTATTCCGTTGAGATCTAAACATGTAACTACAGTACATACATGCAAGTGAATTAATACTTGATTTGTTCCTTGGCATTCTTGATTGAAATTTTTTTATTTACATGCAATAAATTTATGAGTTCCTCGGTATCAAATTATTCCCTTTAAATAGTTATGCTCTTAATAAACTAACAAGTAGTTAACCACGAGGTCGGAACCGTACAACCACCACCACCACCACCTTATCCTCATTATCCTCACGGTAGTGCTGGTGCATGCCATCGGCTTCCCCTTCCAAGTGCCCCTTTCTTTTTTCGATGTATAAATCTAGTAATCTTCAATTATTTTCTTTTCTTTCCCGATTTTTATGTCCCTTTCTTCTCCTCTTCTTCATATCTAGGTAAATTGGATAGAGGGAGGGGCAAACTTCATTCGGGGTTGTGGTTTGCGGTTGATAGTTTGGAATTTAGTTGTGGCTAGAACTTCGAGGGAAGAAAGCAGATTTTCAAGAGAAGGGGTTGGGGTGGATTGGCAGCGGCGGTGGTTGTCGGTTTAGGGGGAGTATTGGGTGCGGATGAGTGAAAAAAAAATAATATTTGGGGTGAGTTCGTAACTTTGAAAGAGTAAAATTAGAAAATTATTGGGTATGTGGTGCATGCACAAATTTATAGAGTGTAAATGAAATTTCCCTTTTTAATTATTTGGTGCTCATTCTTGGGATTCTTGGGTTTGAACTTGTCTATCAAAATATAGGGCAAAAGTCACATGCAAATCTAATTTAGTACAGCCCAACTTGAACAGTGTAGGTGAACAAGAATATATAGGTCATCATGATGGATTAACTAGAATTTAGAATCGATCTCTCCGACATGGATTTAACTTCATACACAAGCTTAATTGTTGACCGCCGTGGGTGTATTATATCTGTTAATCTTCGAGCATAAACGCTTACGACCGAAAGAGTAGTTATAATACAAACTGAGATACATAAAATAATCATGACCGCCAACAGTAGAGATGGAGGGGACCTGAGAGCTCGCTGGCATAGTCTGAGGTGCACGTAAAAAGTATCTGTTGTGTTCGCGTCTCATTTTGAGCAATTTTGACACGATAAATATCGGCTTACGCGTGTAAGAGCATCTCCAAGGGATGCCATATGAGACTCTATAAACCCAATTTGCAGCGCCACGTTAGCAAAACAGCTCTCCAACGGATGCTGTAAATGACTCTGCAAATTATACAGCGTCTCGTAGAATCTGTATATTTGTAGAGTCTATAAGATGCTGTATAAATGGAACCCACCTAATTTATTGAATAAAAAATGTTGTTTCTCACTTTTTATCATGGTAACTTAAAATTATACATTATTTCTTCACTCTTACTCATCTAATTAACACTCAACTCTCAACTAAATTGTACACTATTTCTTCACTTTCACTCGTCTAATTAACACTCAACTCTTAACCACCAACAACCTCATTCATTATCAAGGGAGTAATTGTGAGTAATAAATGGTTAGTAATTGAGAGTTGAAATAATTCTTATAAGTCGGTGTCAGTAGATCATATAGAGCCACAATAACATTGTATATCATAATACTCTGATTGGGTGGTGTGATTGGTGGAGTATGGGTACAAAATTGATTAGAGGGGGTATGTATTGGTGAATGAATTTAAGTAGGAAAGATTATTTACCAAAATTTGAATTACTAGAGTAAATAACATATAGTAAAAAAGAGGGTAAATTATATAATAATATTTGCAGCAACTGTTTGCCTATTCCATTGGAGCACACTGTTTTACAGACTAGGTAAACTGATAGATTTTGTGTCACATCAACCATCAAATCACATGTTTGCCTATTATGTTTACAGCATCCCTTGGAGATGCTCTAAGGGGGACGAGAAATATTCAACAAGATCGAAAGCAGAGAATGTCTAAACTTGAGGCGCGCACAAAGAGCAATTTTGACATAGCGTGAATTTCTGTTGCACTAGACTTCAAAAAAAAAAAAAAAAATTAAAAATTTAGACGGCCACTCTTCATCTTTTGACTCTTTATTTGTTCTACTTGGACGGTAGTGTAAGTTTGTATCTCTTTGTTTATTACTAGCAATTAATGCATATCCAAGAATCCTCTTTTCTATGTCTCCTTATCAATTAGTTCATGAGGTATTTACAAAAGATAAAAGAGTTTAAGTTGGTGTACAGAAGATCAGAAAAGTTGGTTTTAGAAGAATATTGTGATTCAGATCATAATCGTTATCTAGATTCTAATAAACCAACTTCATGTTATATTTTCATGCTAGCAGGGGGAGCTGTGTCATGGAAAAGTCTCAAACAAACTGTTATGACAGCTTTAACTATGACTACAGAATTTTTAGCTTGTTATGAAAGCAACAATACATGCTGTGTGGTTACAACATTTTATCAGAGAATTAATGGTGGTGGAGTCTATTGAGAAACCAATTCAGATGTGCTGTGATAATACTGGGACAATGTTCTGCACGAAGAATAATAAGAGATCATCATGAACAAAGCATTTGGATATAAAGTATCTGATAGTGAGAGAGAAAGTTACATTAGAAGATTTGAAGTTTGATCATGGACTGATTTGATGTTGGTACATCCATTAAACAAAGGTTTGGTTCATGTTTTTTCTTCGACATGTGCCTAATGGGGTTGGTATCTAATGTCGACTTCTGCATATTGACTGTCAGATTGAAGTTCATTTTGAGATGCCAAATAAAGAATTTCAGTTCATAGGTATTCATTTAAAGTTGAAGTTTTGCATTCAAAAATAAGGAAGTCTTATGATATAAATAGCGTTGCTCATCACCTTACATCTGTTTTATGTCTCAGAAGTCTTCTGAGCAACGCTATTTATATCACCTTTACTCATCACCTTACTAAGTAAAGCCCCCCACCCATGTATGCGAGACCTACATTCATTAGACATGTATCTTATTTGCCAAACATAATTTTTATTTTCTATTTATTTAAGTAAATAGTTGGGTGCACATAAGGCTAAGTGTACACAACGTGGTTAAATAAGTGTTTGCAAAAATACCCTTAATGAATCAAGGTAAGCCACCACAAGTGAGGATATTTTAGTAATTTTTTACTATTTTGAAATACAATTTCATTCACCACTAAAATCGAAAAGTAGGCTCATGTGTTAAAATTAGGGGTGATTTTCGGATCAGAAACAAGGGTTCCAAATTCCGTTCCAAATTTTGTAATTTTTTAGATCGGAATTATATTGGAAATTTCGGATATAATTTGGATGTTTTAGGTTCTCAAGTTGAGATAAGATAAAATAATACACGAACTACGCTTACGAGATGAATACATACTCTAAAGCGAGTAATAAATGTATCCGCGAATAAGAATGAGCAAAATGGAAGTAAATATGATTTATTCTAAACTATACTATAAACTATACAATAAGTAAATTATTATGAAATATATAAAATGCATTCCATTTTTGATCGGAATAGGTTCAGAAATCTTTGGAAATAAGTTGGAAAGGAAAGTCGGAACTTTCAGATTGAAAAAGTGTGTTCCGATTTCCGTCCAACATTTTTCGGAATTTTTTGGATTCAGAATGTTCAAGCATCGACAGAATTTTTCCATATGAATTGGATTTTCCAATCCATCTTGCACCCCTAGTTAAAAAGCTATTTTTCTTTAAAATTAAAATGGATAGCCCCACATGCAAGTTTCATAACTAGAACAAAATTAACAAGATAAACTAAATTCACCTTAATGACAACAACAAGATAAGCTTTGATTTCATTTCGACATAACAAAGACAAAACCCACGCCTAGGATTCTTTCACCTAATTAAACATAGCATATTAATTAGTCGATTCGAACAAGGTTTTGTCCTCGTATGCACGCATCACGAATAACTTGTGCATGCAAAACATCAAATATAGAGTTTTCATGTAATTGGAAACCAATCTCAACCTGGAAATTATCGGGATGTTCTCATCGAAGATAATCGAAGCTTTGCTTTCCGCGTTACTTTTTAAATTCCTAATAAAGGCTTTCTCTAACTCTTGTAAGCTCAAATGTAATCTAGTTTGACTTTCCGAATAATTAAATACTAGCTAGTAGCTAGCATTATCAAATTATTACAAGTACGTAAATCGTCGATTTGCATGCAAAAATGTTTCACATGTTAAAGGCATAAGTTCTACAACTTTTTGTATTTTTACATTCTGGGATTTATATGTCACGGACCCATTATTAAATTCGATGTACCATTATTAGTAGTCATTCATGCATGCTCATTGATGACCACATATAGTAAAAACAAGGCTCAGCTTATTATGTAAGAGTTTGAGAGATGTGATCAATTTGGAAAAAAAAAAAGAAAAAAAAAAGAGATGTGATCAACAAATATTCAGTTTCAAGTGTACTTAGGTAGTAGTTACTGTAGTCGTGAAAATGCAGGACGACTTTTGGTAACCTCTGTAATGAGACGTTTGGTAGGTGTTTTTCCAATATGAAAAGTAATTTTGATTTTCTACAAAGCACATCCTACATGTTTTTTCCAAAAGCACTTTTGAATTAATCAAAACCGGTTATGCACACTAAATTATTCTTAGCCACTTTTAAAGTATTTTTGCTCAAGTAAAAAGCACATAGCATGTGTTTCTGAAAATTTCAAAAGTGCTTTTGACGGGCCTATTGCACAATGTGGTGATACTTCTAGCGTTACTTTTCCCACAAATAAACAATTACACTTTTACAGCTTGATCTAATTAAAATTACATATATAATTTATAGAATGAAAACTTTATTAATTTCTCACACATGATGATTATATGTACTTTTGGGAACAAGGCTAGAGAGTATGACGTTGCTGAAACTACAATTGGAAACAAGAAATGTTTTACTGGCAGAAAGAGACTGTTTAGTGTTTATGTTGGTGGCCTTTTGCACAGGAGTGGGACACGTGGATAGCTTCTCCATTAAGATTTTGGTTCGGGGAAAACTATGTGGTTGAAACTTGAAAGCATGGAGCATCTTGTTGGTAATCCAATTTAAGATATAAGACAACGTTTGCATGCAGTGACAATGTGTATCTACTCTCGGTTGTCATTAATTTGACTTGGTCCAGTCGGAGTCCAGCCAATTTGGAGCACAAACTTGGGTTGCAAAATATTATGGGAATTATTATAGTGCTGTGTTTTTACAGCCGTAACTACTACTTCAAGCAACAATGAACAAAAAGAATTCAAGCAGTTAATCCGATATGCTAGTGAAGATCCCAAAAGGTCCCAAAAGATAATAATTAAGAAACCACTAACAATGGCATGAGGAATATGAGATATCCTCTTTTTATTCAAAGGTGATCCGATTTGAGTGACCCTAATGGTGTCCAATTTCCAGTAGTGTCGACAGGTGAGAAACCTTACATGTACAAAGTTCATCTTTATAATACATCGCGTTATGAATTTGAAAGTTCAAGAACAAATCTGTACATGCTGCTGTGTGTCAACATTTATGAATATTGTACTAGGTTCGGATCTTAAAACGAAACGAAATTGAAGTTAAGATTTTGTTACTTTCCGACTTGTGACAATCTTTCACATCCGCAAAATATGTTGCCGGACATCTGATTTTGTGGCAAAATGAGTCAAGATATGTTACAAGACAGAATCCAAGAGAACTCTTCTTCTTACCACATCCATCCATTAATCCAACTATCCCACATGAAAGTCTTCCACCCATGCAAACATTCCATTCGGCATATATCCACATTCCCCAAATGTCAATAACTACGTTTCAAAATGAGGTAAACTACATGGAAATCACTTCACCAGAACCTAATTTTCATGGTTTAAATTAATGATCGATGGGCCATGGCTCCAAGAACAATATATCCAAACAGGTTGGTCGAAAGAATGTAATTCCAATATGAAAATCCAAACAGGTAGCTGTCTTTGAGTCCCTTTCTTTACAGAGTTCAAACATCTACGTGAGACCACCATTTTGTTTAACCATCTTACGTTCGTTAATGTCCACATTTGCATGAAATTTTTTTCACCAAAACCCCCTACCCCACAACTCCTTTTCGAATTACAACTGTTTTCGGTTGATATTATCGCTCTATATATATTCCCTCTGATTATCCCACCAAGCCTCCCCCCGCTCTCTCTTCTTACTCATCGCTGTTCATCGACAATAATATGGAGAGAGAACACCAGAAAATATTCAGTACTTTACCTCCTGGTTTTAGATTCCACCCATCTGATGAAGAGCTCATTGTTCACTACCTGCGAAACAAAGCGGTTTCGCATCCACTTCCTGCTGAGCTCATCACTGAAATCGATCTCTACAAGTATAATCCGTGGGATCTGCCAAGTCAGTTCTACAGCATTTTCACTCTGTTCAATTTTCATCAAACCTTCTATAGATTATACCTAAACATATATTGCTTTTGCAGACAAGGCTCTGTTTGGAGAAGATGAGTGGTACTTTTTCAGTCCGAGGGAAAAAAAGTATCCAAATGGGAAGAGGCCAAACAGAGCAGCAGCTTCCGGTTATTGGAAGGCTGCTAGCAGTGACAAGCCGATTCTTACAGCTTCGGGATCGAAGATAGGAGTGAAGAAGGCTTTAGTCTTTTATACTGGCCGGGCTCCCAACGGAGTTAAGACTGACTGGCTCATGAACGAGTATATACTGCTGGACAGTACAGTTAACCCATCGAAGTTAAAAGGGTCAATGAGAGTAAGTGGATAAAATGAGATATTGAGATTTCATATATATGTATCTCAAAAAAGCAGAAGCAATTCAGTTGTGATAGAAGATCAAACCATTTTGGGGTGGATTAGACATACAACAGTATATCCAAAACCAGAACCTTCCTTTCGTAGCTTCTATTTGAAACCGTGAAAAATGTTAGCGTCAGCCATACACATGCATGTGATTGGTAAACACTGATGGGAGTGATCCCACTCGCATCAGTGGTTTAGAGTCACCATGCACTAGCTAAACCCTAAGCAGATCATTTTAACTTGTGAAATAATCCTCGTCGAATAGCTTTTGTGTTTCCAGAGAGGAACACAGATAGCAGAGGTACTAAACCTTTTATCTTCCCAAAGAACCTTTCTTGAGTTTATCCTTCAATTTAAGTCTACTTTATATTTTTCATTACTTGCCTATCTATTCAGATACCAACTTTGATAAGAACAATGTGGTCAAAGGCAAATAAAAAAGGGTTCTTGTTGTACACAGTTAGATGATTGGGTCCTATGTCGAGTTCAACAGAGAGGAAATACAACAAAGAACACTTGCAACGCTCCAGACAGCTATAGCACTGACTTGTGGCGGTGTCTACCAAAAGTCGAGCAGACACAGCCTTCATATGCCAATAGTCATGCTCATATAATTACTGATTTTCTATACAAAGATTGCCGGCTATTAGCTTCTATACTTGCCGGTCAAATTCCACCTCCAATCGAGACCAACTCAAGCGTGAGCTGCCATGGGAGCAAAGATCACTATGAAGCTCAAGCTCGTTTGAATAATAAGGTAAAGTCCACAATATCGATTTCTCCTTTGGGCATTAATTCCAACCCACTAAAAAGGAAAGCCAGAGAAGAAAACACGAAAGAAAATCTCTTTCCACTCAGCAATAACCTAGGAAGCAAGAACAAAGATGAGGATTTTCTCCCAAACAAGAGACTAGCCGGAAATGTTATCAATTGCTACGTCCCAGACCACTCCCAAAATGACATACTCGAAGCTAATGCAACGCATACCACCGACTTTGAGGAATTCAATGAGTTGACCTTCCCAGGCACATACTTTGAGTAAGGAAGTAAATCTTTGCAGAAAGTTATGTCTTCGAAGATAGACCAGTTGGCTATAGTTACAGGCTGTACAGCATGAAGTGTAAACAAGGTGTACAAAGCATGGTATGGATTGGACTCTAAGACAGGGAAAAATATAACCAAATCAGTAATCTACGTTTGGATGCTAGATAAGGTTATTTATGTGGAGAATGTCTCCCGGTTGTGTATATTTGTTACTTTCCTTATAATACTGGCGTAATAAATGGTCTCATGGCCTAGACATCAAAGGTCATGCTTGATTATAGATGGGAATTGCTAAATAAAACACATTACATATGCAATGGCATGCAAACTAAAATTCTCTTGTACATCTGTAAAATTCAGTAATTATCATATGAGTTTGTTTCGTTCTCCATTCATCGGGCTGTCAATTCTGTTCATGTACGAAAACAAACTTTACAATACTATAGAAAACTTTCCCCCTCCTAAAGATAGACAGGCTAGGGTAACAACTTTCTGAAATATACAGCATTGTATATAAGGCACAGTGATGCATACTAAAGTCATTGCAACAAGTACAGAAAGAAGAAAACTAAATCTAACTAAAAAATTTCTATTTTTTTTGAGACAAAGAACCCCCATGAATAGTATGATAATAATCTGGAAGTATCCAAAACTAGTTTTGATAGTTGAGGGCATACTTGAACTGAAGCTGTGAAGAAGATAAACAACACCATTAAGCAATGTTCCAATAATTTGCTGCAGCCTTTTTAACAGAAGTTCATCTCAGTAAACTGCAAAAAAAAAGTAAAATATCTCAATCACAAAAGTGAAGCCAACATAATGTGAAAGCATATTTCAATAAGAAGTGATTAAGGAAGAACAGTAGAATATTTAATCCGTTACTACAGGAAAGTCAATCACAGAAGATCATGAAAGATCTAACAGTTTTTAATGCATCCAGACAATTAATTCAGCATTCTAAACAACCCCATGCAATAAATGTTAGGCTGCAGCTCTTCCTAATGAGATTGAATTGATTGCTCTATGTGATATGCTCCAAAAAAAAACACATTGTATCAATTTGGACAATCGTTCCAACTGTACAGCTCCAAGGAAGTGTATATGCCTCTTAGCAGTTAAGGACTTTGTGTTTAGGTTTTCTCAGTACAGACACAGGGCCAGATACTTACTTGTATATATAGAAGGCAATTCCCAGAATTACACACAACAAAATGATGTCAATGCAGAAATTTCGGCTCGATCTCACCTGCAAAAAGGAGAAGATCCAAATTCCAAATTCATTCTATGAGAGCCCTTCCTGATGCGAGAACTAAAACTGATTTAAGGTTAGCTTATAGATACCTTGTTAAGATTTTCCTTAAGCCTAACATTGTTACTTTTTAGATCAGATGTAACCTTGTCCACCTGTGAAAGCAGAAAATATCATCACCAGGTAACCATATTTTTCCCAAATTTCATTGGAATGGCTAGCATTTCAAAGAGAGAGAAACTCGCACCTTCGTATCTATTTCATCAATTAGTGGCACCTGCCGGTCCAATTCCTGATCATAGTGAAGCCAAGGTCAACTTCTGAACTCTTCAACAAGAAAATGAAAGAGACTTATGTGCATCACAACAAACCTCATTCATATCATGGGCCAGATTTTTCAATGTACTCAATCCTTCTGATATGATATCTAGACCTTCATCCTGCAAAAATGACCAAAACTGGTTGAAAAACTGAGATCTGTAGGATAAGAGAGTCAGAAACAAACGTAACCAAACGATTTCTTTTTGCCTTTGATGATCACAGAAAAGATGTAAAAGTACATAAATTAATCAGGAATTGTTACATGCCTGTTTCTTTTTCCGCATTTCATACTCCTGCCGGAATAGATCTGATTCTTCGCTTTGCTGGTAAAACTCACTGTCAAAGTTCCCATCTGATAGGTAGGTAAACACACTAGTATTAGTACCTGATCTATTGGGTGATATTAATTAGAGAAATGCAACCCTGGAAAAAAGCATGAAATGCTTATAACCTGATGAGTCAAAATGGATATTTTTATGAGAAGCTAAAGTTCCCCATCCCCCAGCTTTACTGGCTGCAGTTTCTGCCCCATCTCGTATTTCTTGAATCCTCTCAGCTAGTGCAAATACCCGCTCAGTACGTGTTTCTAGTTCTTCTCTTGAGAGCCCTTTGACCTGATATTGGGTGGCAGTAACAGAATAAGTTCTAGCTTTGTCTGAAGCAAATGAATGTGAAACAGGACAGTCAAATGTCTTGCCCAGTACAGCCATAATCCTCTTGTGACAGATTAACTATTAACAAGTATGACCCAAATGTCTTTGTAATTGTGTTTGTAGCTTTGTGTTACTCGCACTGTGGTGTCTATATGATACTAGGGCTATGCTTGAGACACTCTTATTGCACAAAAAAACCATGCCTACTCCAATTCATGCTCTATCATGGTGGCCATGATATTCTCCAGTATTTTCTTGCAGAAAAATGTATATCATAGATAGATTCTGCAGTTAACTACTGCAGAACATGATGACCGAATATTGCAGAGTGCAACTATGTAGCTTTTGGCCTTTGGTTAGGAATCCATATCAGTTACCAACAGTTCATATGAAATATCATGAGGTGGTAACTAGTAAGTATAGTTTTGAAGCAGAGTAACACGTCAAGAGGCTGTGCCACTTCAGGGATAAAACTCTATCAGGAGAACTATAAGGGTAATATAGCCTAGAAGGAATTAACAAAAAGAAGATGAAATCAAGCCGTCTTCAGAACATTGTATATACTCCAAGAATGCACAGCTGGTAAAGTATGACAGGAAACTCAGAAAAGCAAAATTCAATATCATGCCAGAGAAGCAAATGCATGCCAAGTTAATAGAGCAGAGAAACCGGCTCCTACATTCTACATAAGAATTCATCAAAATGGGGTTCTCCATCAGGTCTTATCTGGTCACGACTCTAATGCGGGGCTTTGTAGGCTCCCAATTCTTGTGTCATGTTTCAGAATCAAAATTGTATAATAAAGACGAAACACAAGGTCCCCATGGAATATATCTACAAGGCCACAGTTGTCTCGGTTTCGCCTCATCTACAGGCAACCATATGCTTTCCTCCCTGTCCTATCTTGGCAAAAGTCCTGGACTTCCTAGTCTAGCTCTTTCCAGATTCCTGCTACAGTACCCGATTCCTTACACGATTATTGTTTTCTTCCATTACTACAAGAAGTCTCTTGTTTTGCTCCTCTTGTAAATCATCAATACACACACGCACAGTAACAGTCCGGGTCAATCCAAACCACTTTTCCTAGACCAAGATTATTATTTTGACTCTGGAGCCAGCTTTTAGATAAGAATACGACCTCACTTTGGAAGTTTCACACATTTTATATCTAAACCCAATCGTACTCATCGTCATTGGCAGATTTCAACTTCTCACAATTTGAGACCCACCAAATCTATGATAATCCATCTTAAAACAAAAAAAAAAAATAATCATAAAAAAAAAATTAAGCATTTGAATTAATGAATTGCATTCATTTTCACCTTTTTCTGAGCCAATTTTCGCAGCTTAGGAATTTCCTCCATCAATCGGGCCTTGGTCCGGCGAACCTCCACATTCGCCGCCACCGCCACCGCCCGATTCGTCTCCGTCGAAGCCTTCTCCGCTTTCTGCGCGTTTCAACCACGGCCAAATCAAACACCGCAATCCCCACATTTTCTCGGAAACCAAACACAATTCCATAATAAAAAGTTCGAATACCTGAACGGCGGCTTGGATCTCGTCGTCGAAACGAGCGTAGAGGCGGGCGAAGGCATCGTCGCCGTAGGCGTTGAGCTCGCGCTGCTTCTCGATGTCGTACTTGTCGTACTTTTTGCATATTGAGTCGACTCGGCAGAGAATATCGATCACGCTCATTTTCGTTTTCGGCGCCTTCGTCTCGGAATTCGAAAATGCGGCGTTTTCAGGAAGCCTTCTTCGGGCATTGTTTCCCTCGCTTTCGGAGTTTCGTTTGCTCTGAATTTTCGGGCGGTTATTTTTTTTTCTTTTCTTTTCTCGTTAAGGAGGCCACGACAGCGCGGACTTCAGTAATGGCCTTTTTGGCGGGTACGCATCCCATTGGCCGTTTTCTTATTCTCATTGGGCCTTGTGCAATCAAAATCCAATTGGGCCTGTTATGGGGATGGGTCGTTATTTTTCTTGTGGACAGTTTGCCTTTTATTTTCGCAAAGGAAAGGATACAGGTTTTGTGACGTAAATATTCTTCAATATCGACTGTTGTGAGCATCTTTGAATGGAGATGTCAATCAGTAAATGGAAGCCACGTTTTCTGAACCGTAAACCCTAGTTAGTACTTTATAAGCATGTATCTTCAAATCTTTTTCCTTCGATGATTGCGCTTTTGTATCCTGATTGCTTAGTTGATGCCATTTCACTATGGTGTATGTTTTCAAGACATTGTTGTACCTCCACCACTCAAAAGAAAATACTAGTAAATTAACCCTCTGAGACATTGACAAATTACAATCAGCTGCGGATTACAATCGAGGATAAATTACAATCTCTTGCATACCCTTTTCCTCATTGGATACGGATTAACCTAAAAAAACTTTCCAATTTGCTACGCGGATTCCTACTTCTTTATTACTTCAAATTCACAAAGGCTAATTACCAATCGTTACTATACAAGTAATTCCTACTCCTACACGAATTCCTAGACTCGATCACTGTCTGTTATAAATAGAGGCCAATAATCTCTCAAACTCTTCCCATGTCAACACAAGAAAACAAAAGCAATTAATTATTACAACAACGTACGTACGATGATGGCTTATAACCAAGTGCCGCTCGGTTTTCGATTCCTACCCACCGACGAAGAAATCGTCCGTATATTTCTCCACGAGATGGTGGTCGAGGGACAAGCTCTGAAGCCGCCGTACGACATCGTTTTGCACGCGGAGGACCTCTTTGCGGCGAAAGAGCCGTGGAAGATTTGGGAACAGTACGAGGGAGATCATGTCCAGAATGGAGACTTGTACTTCTACTGCCAGCTCAAGTGCGTCAGCCAGAAGGGCTCGCGCATCGATCGCAAGGTCGGCAGCGGAGGGACCTGGAGCGAAGGCGAGCCCTCCCGGCTGATCTTCAACCGTGAGGACCAAGAAAGCAATCCACACCCTAACCCTAACCTCGCTATCGGACGAAAGAGAAAGTTCCGGTACGAGAGAGAGGATCCGGATTCGGAGCAGCACGCCGCTTGGTTTTTGGACGAGTTTAGTATCTTCCTTCCTCAAAGTCCTCAAAATCGGTCGGGGAAGAATCACAGGACAAACACGAGTTACGACTGCGATTTCGTGATTTGTCGGCTGAGGAAGAACCCTAGGCCGCCGGCCGCCAAGAAGAGGAAGTCCCGTCGTTCGGAGGCTCAGCAGAATCCGGTGGAGAGGATCGAGACAACAGACAATAAGAGTAAGTGTAGCTCATCAGAGGATGAACCGAATCCGACGGAGATGATTGAGACATCAAACAAAAAGATGAAACAAGTTCAAGATCAAGTGGACGCGGGCTTAGGTACACAGGATTATTGCCCTAGTACGAGTAAGTGCTACAATGTGGACCCCCCACATGAGGCTGATGAGAAGATTAACATGAAGTTTGGGTATGGTTACAAGGGTCGGCCGTCGTTATTGGTGGACGAAAAATTCGAGCTTCATGAACTAATTCCTGGCGTGCGGCAACAATTTTTTGGTTTTGAAAGTTCCAACAATTACTGGTTTCTCTGAGTTCAGTCTGTAATTTCCTTTCTTGATTAGCAGAATATACTACCTTTTTTTTGTTGTAGTTGCTTAATCTCTTTTAGTAAATTTCCTTTCTCTTTTAGTCCGCAACTAGCAACGGTGTGTACACGATACTGCGGGGTTGTAAAAACACACTACAAAGAAAATAGTAGTTACATTCATCTGCTTGCAGCAACACAGAGGTGTTGCATATCACCATTAATTACGCACCTTATGCTCACATACTGATGACGAATGAGAGTTAAATTAGTATGACTGATGCATGTTCATTATTAGAAGTCAGAGCAAAAATGAAGTACCATTATCAAGAAAAGCATCAAAATGTAGTCTCGAAAGTGCTCAGACCCCTGATTGAAATTAACACCTGTATTATTTATGTGCAAAACAAAAAGGGGAACCCAGTAATTTGACAATCAACTATGGTATCATCAGCTCACCAAAATATCCAAATTACAGTCGTTTCCTTTCAACCAATTGTCAAACTTGTCAGCAGACACAAGACCTAACACATCGAGCTGATGGTAAAACACATTGAGACCACCTTCTGGCAAGACCTTAGCTGCTTCCGTCTCCACACTTGGGTCTCTGGATATATGGATAACAGTCACTCCATGTGTTGCGAGATGCCTTGAAATCTCAAAACCAATCTCCCTATTACCCCTAGTCACCACCATAACGGTCTCTGCAGACCACCACCTGCACACAAATACATGCATTCCCAAATGTACAAATCATAACTGGTTTCAATTCTTGAACATGAAAAAACTGCAAAGTAACAAAATCACAACCATATTTTATGATAAGATATATATACTCCCAAGTCCCCAATGCACACACTACGCCAAAAATGGCCTATTATAGCATCCGAAACACGCTATGATAGAGTTTCATAGCGTTTTCAGAAGCGCTGTGTTTGCCGACGTTAAGAAAAGTGCGGGTCTATCATAGCGTTTTTGTGATGCTATAAATAATCACATTTATAGCGTGTTTTAGGCGCTATTACATCCTTTTTATAGCTTTGTGCTGACGCCGTGATTTCAATATTCCAGAATGGTATAATTGTACAATTATACCAGATATCATTTTTGTTTCTGAGGCATTTAACTCTTCTAACAAAACAATCAACATTCCCAACTAAGCAATCAACAATGTTCAAGAAAATTCATTGCATTTAAAACCACTTCAAAATACAACATTGTATAAATTCGAGATACAATATCCAACGAAAGACTTGAGGAGGTTTCATATTACAAGCCTTGTTACAAAAAAAAACTAAGGAAAAACAGTGAAACTTTCTAATTGTACAATTGTATCATCGGAACAAGCAAAAATTGAACCTGTTGTTCGGTATTGCAAATGCAGCAGACAACCTACAATAGCAATAGCAAACCATACACAATCAGCACTGCAATAAAATTTGAAGAATATGACTTTAATGTGAATTGAAAATACGAAATAAAGACATAACTTGCTTGCTTGACATCCTGCCTGACAAGTTCATGGCAATCTTTCGGGTTCCTTAAGGAGCTCTAGAAAGTAAACACACAAAAAAAACTGAATTTTACCTCCAAGGACCCACTTATGGCTTGTTGCACTAGAATGCAGAAACTTTGGATGAACCCTAACATGGTCCATCCCACCTACATATTCCAAAGCAAACAATGTTAAAATTCGAGTTTCGCATTCAACCTTGATCAATAGAAAAACACCATCAATCAAGTTACACTCTTCAATTTACTCAAACAGGCACTATACCATTACCAAACACCATCAATCAAGATAAACACCCAATTTACATCCAGTGTTTTAGTTACTAAATAAAGACATCATCTGATCAAGTAATAACCAAACTGAATACAGAGCTAAGTTTTGCCATACCTGTAATCAAAATAGAGGTGAAGATTCTCCAAAGCAGCAAAACAATAATCATGATGCAAACCATTCAAGTAAAGCAAGAAGTGAACCTGCATCAAAATCCAGAAAAAAAATGACGAAAGAAACATAGTTTTAGAGTAGTACATGTATTAACTAACCAAAAATTCCATCAAACCAGAGCACAAAACTTCATCAAACCCCTAGAAATCAGAGACTAATATTAACTAACCAAAAATTTCATTAAAAAAGGAAAAATCAGTGCTGAACCTGTAGACCGTGTCAAAAGACAGCAAAAAAATTATTATTGTTTATCAAAAAGTAATTTCAAGGGTGCTTTAAGCATATGGATCAAGACTCTTACTGTTGATAGCTTCAGATCAAAAGTGAAGCCAAATATGTTGTACACATATTTGATGAATTCTAAGACACCTTTCACTTCATCTTTTACCTGCAAATTGACGTGCATCAATGAAAAAAGTATTTTAAAAAACCAAGGAAAAGCACTAACAGTTAAGTTCAACTTACTTGGGACTCCCTGCAGAAAATATGAGCATCATCCTGGAACACATTGGACTAAAACTTGTCAGAAGAGTTAAAGTAAAAGGGAAGAAATGACTAACAATTCAAATTTTCTAAATTCAACTATTCATTATGATCTTGCTTTGTAAACATAGTTAATAAGATTATAAATTTGAACCTGGGATAATCATGGATGTACACAAAGCAGGGTCATAATGAATAGGAGAAACCCAAATTAACAGCTACGTTTAACCTCATTTGAAAGTGTACCTGCTGTAACCTCCTCACACGTGTTAATCCAGTCAGTGCACCACTAGCTTAATCCAATCAGTGCACCACTAGCCTCATTCCGATGCAAAACACCAAAATCAGGCATTCTAAGTGGAAGTTCTAGATAAGGGTTCAGAAGAATAAATGAAAATTAGTATAGCTCAAAAGTTAAGGTGTAAGAAGCTATCAACAGACCTTATGAAACTCTATATAAAAAGGTTAAGGTGTAAGAAACTATCAACAGATCTTACAAAACTCTGTAAATCATCTTCGTTTTTTCAGCAAAGGCCATAAGTAAGAGGTTTATTTGGTTAACTGTACACAGATTTTATTCAATATCAAGCAGCACGCCCTATCAACAGATTTGAAAACCAATTTCACAAGTGAATTCGTATACCTGTTCGAGTTTTGCGTGGTTGCAAGGAGAGGGCCATAGCCTTCTTGCATTCGATGAAGATGAAGATGAATATGATGATGACGGTGAAAGCGGAAGCAAATCGGAAATTACCCAGAAATTACGGCAGATGCAAATCGCAAATCGCTACTATATAGTACAAAACTGACAAGTGATGATGCAGATGAATTGTGTAATCAGACACAAGGAATATTTCCAAATTATAAGATTAAAATCATGAAGCACATACCTGCAAGGAATTGTGTAATCAGACACAAGGAATATTTCCAAATGGGATGTAAATTACAAAACATAAACTTCAAATTATGCAAGCAGGCATTAGTTTCCACAAGCACATACCTCCCTATTCTTTTCTCGTTTGCTCTTCACTTCATGAAACAGATCTACAAAAGTTAATAGCTTCACCTTAGAAACAAGAATTCAACAAACCCATACATCTTCATATTTAGCAGAGAAAACTTTGATCAATTTAGTAGAGAAAAAAAGAGGTGGCCTTGGGCGAGGAGGCGATTAATGGCCTGTTGCAGTCTTTAAGCATGGTGTAGATCTCCGCACCATCTTCCGCGACCCCGCCGAAATCGCCAATATTCCAGTGCTCCCCTTGCCGCCGTTGCTGGCTGCGCCTCCACCCCTCCCGCTCATTACTTCGACGCTCACCCTCCTTCAGCTTCTGGCGGAGGCGCTCGTTCTCCCTTGAAGACCTAACATCACGAGAAAAGAAAATTATGAATGAAATTGAATTCAAAACCCTAGAAAATTATATTTGAAATTGGAATGAGGAAGATCAAAAATTGAACCTAGAATTCAAATCTCACAAATAAGAATCTGGAGTGCGCAGCTCTGAACTCTCTCTGGGCAAGATCCGGACTTGCTGAGTCCATTCAGCGTTCACTCTGATTCACTACCACTTGGCTCGTACTCTCCCTTTCATATCAGATCCCGTCGATCTGATACGGTAGGACATTTTCCATCGTCAATCTCAAATCCCGAAGCTGAAAACGAGAAAATCGAAAGGAAAATGAAGAAGAATTCAAAGGAAAACGAACCTGGAGAGGTCGACGCCGAGATCGAGATCGAGCGGTTCCGATTTGGCGAGCGTGGGTTTGTGGGATTCTGCAGTGGGTTTGTGGGTTTGTAGGATTTTGGCGACAATTTGTAGGACGGGGGAGAGTTTGCAGGAGGAGGGGAGTGATTTCGACTGAAGCGGAAATTGGGAGAGTTTGGCGGAAATGTGAAAAGTTTTGGCGGAACGATACTTACAAGAATTTTCATCCCAAAACCAGCTCGCGCCCGCTCATTAAAAATACCAAAAATCCCGCCCGTGTCCTTATTTTTATTAATAGCGTTTATAGATGCAGACTCTACAGCAGATTGAAAAATATGCTATATTTGGATGCTATAATAGGCCATTTGTGGCGTAGTGACAAATCATAACTGGGGTTTTCCTAATGTTGAATATTCAATTAATGAACATGAATAAATTGTAAAACTAACAAAGAACCATAACAGCCAGTCTATGATTAAAGTCATTTTCCCCAATGCACACTATTATAACTGGAATTTTCAATTCATAAAGATGAAGACTTCGTAATTGGAATTTTTGTGTAATTTTTATCCATACTGGTGGTCACATTCTACGATACTTTTCTTTTGCTCAAGTTTAGACTGTATTAAGAAAAAAAAATTTGGTCAAAGAATTAAGAAAAATATATACAGAGACAATGCATCAGCTCGTCATTTCAACAATGACTCTTCATAACTACAGACAAAGGTATTCTAAAAGGGCTAAGCATTTTGATGACTTTGACAGTCAAGAAATAGAAACCAATGTACAAAAAAACACTCAATAAATCTTATGATAGTAGAACAGAAGAGATGAAAGCATTGAGAAATAGCATAGCCATAAGTTTGATGAGTACACCTAATTAGACATTCGTATATGATGTTGATCTATTAGATAGTCTTATATTAATCAAACTTTTATTTTTTGTGTTATTAATATATTTTGGTGGTAACACTCTATGACACTTTTTTTTTTTTGACAAAGAATTAAGAAAAAAAATATACATAGAAAGTGTGTCAGCCAGAAAGTCTCGCGCATCGATTACAAAGTCGGCATTGGAGAGACTTGGAGCGAAGGCGAGCCCTCCGAACTGCTCTTCAACCGTGGGGACTAAGAAAGCAATCCAAATCCAATTCGGATGCGAAGAAATATATTACACAAATGACTAGGCTAAAATACATCATATATATTTGCAATGTCTAACGCATTACCTTTCACACAACTTCAATCCTCTCATATTCTCAGTTCTCATTTGCAGGATCAATATTCTAATATGGCTCTCTGGAAAAGTGCAGTGATTCTTTTGGTGACATTGGCTTTTCCAGCTTTTGTCGAGGTGCTACCTACAGAGTTGGAGACTCCAATGGGCCGACTTTCTTGACTAAGACGAGTGGGCTTCGACAAAAGACTTCCACGAGGACACTGGTTTTTGCATGCAGCAACCATTTCCACAACGTGATGCAAGTTTCAAACCAAGATTGATGCTACTGTATAGGTTTTAACATTCTTTTCCATGGAAAGCAAACGTGAAAAGCTTTGATACGTAATTAGCAATAAGTTGTGCTGCGCGTCTAAAGGCACATAAAATATATTATGAAATCTCGATAGATTCTTTAAAGTCCAACTAAGATGTCATTAGTATGTATTGTGTAAAGCAGAAATACTTAGCATACTATATTGTATCAATAGCGAGTTGACATTTTTTTTAACCGACAACACAGCGTTTAGAATCATGAGATGATCGGTGGCTCTACGTATGTTTCTATTTTTATTTTTTATTTTTATCATAAGAATGCATTTTATTATCAAGTATGGTTTTGTAAAACATCAAACAAGGAGTACAAGTATACAATGGATCTTTAAGATCGGGACCTCGTTAAAAACCTTGCAACTCGCAAGGAAAAGATTGTCCAATACTCCTATTACACAACAATATGCATTCAAACATGACAAGGAAAGAAGTGCAAATGACTTAATCCGAAACCCGTCTCTCTTCCCTACAGCATAGCCATCAAGAAGACGGACAGGGACCTAGGCGACCTCCTTATTGCCTAACTATCAGAGGAATTAGGCCCAAATCGAGTCACAAAACACTTCCCTCCTAGACTACCATCTCCTTGTCGAGAAGATCCTCCAACCAAGCTGGACCTTCACCTTCCCAAACTTCACCATTTTGAGTGTGCGCTGCTTCACGAGCAAGACAATGGGATGCCATATTAGTGGAGCGATGCTGCTTCAAAACCCATTCTATACCGAGGACTTTGCATTAGTTCTGGATCTCCAAGATTGTAGCCGCAAGAGGATGCCATTTCTTGTAGCTTAGGTTGATGCACTGCTCAACATCTGCACTGTCCGTTACCACCTCGCTTGGTTGTGTACCCCTACACAAGCAGGCCCTTAATCCCATTTTAAGACTTAGAAGTTCGCTTGAAACCCCCGTTTCGCTCATGCCAAATGGTGCTGCTGAAGATGGCAAGCTCCCTTCCCTCCCCCCTCTTTTGCGCCTATGCTTTTTAGAATATGTCTGCTAGGGCCCTAAAACTAGGCCTTTTCTCCTCCAATAGCCCTGTAAATTCCGATAGCTTCCAAAATGCATTACTCTCTTTACATTCCCATACGGCATGCAATGTGCTCTCAGGGCGTTTATGGCATCTATGACATAAAACAACAACATGAATTCGTCGCTGAGCTAGATTGATCTTTGTAGGGAGAATACCTTGGCATGCTCTCCAAAGAAAGAGACGAGTTTTTGGTGGCGCTCCAATCTTCCAAAGGCTCCACCAAAACTATTGGTCTCCATCGTGGAAGATGCACCTCCCAACTCGAGCATGGACTCATCAATACTCAAAGCAACCCTATAGCAAGATTTGACACTATAACATTTTGATCCTAAAACCAACTAACTTTATCTCCTTGGCTCAAGCTTGGAAAGTAACCTCTTCAGTCCTAAACATGGACTCTATGAGTTCCTCATTCCAGCCACTCTTGTCGGTGAGTAGTTGATGAACCTTCCCGTCTAAGGGTAGAAAGGCTGAAGCTTGTGGTCTATAATTCGGCCCCAATGGAATCCACCAATCCCCCACAATGCTTGTTTCCTTACCATTACCAATCTGCCTAATCATCCCCTTTCTTATCAGATCTCTTCTCCACACAATCGAGATCCAAACATACTACCCACCTCTAGTCTTTGGTGCATACAAAAACTCCTTGTTACTATGGTATTTGGCCTGCAATATTCTTGCCACAAGAAGATCAGGTTCAGTATACAACCTGCAAGATAGCTTTGCCAACATTGCTTGATTGAAGCATTGAAAGTCCCTGAAACTCAAGCCACCGTCCTCCTTATGCTGACACATATAGGTCCATCGCTTCCACGGAATCCCTTTCTTTCCACTTTAGTCCACCAAAATCTCATGATTTTTATGTTTAACATCTTGCAAATGGATGTTGGCATACGAAACACTCCCATACTATAAGAGGGAATCGCTTGGGCCACTGTTTTGACCAAAATTTCCTTGCCCACAACCGATAATAGCTTGCTACTCCATGAGTCGAGAACTCCTGCCATTCTTTCTCTTAGATTGCGAAAAAGATCCGTCTTATTTCTCCCATGACTTTGGACAACTTGGATTCCCATTTTATCAGCCACCAAATTCTTGACTTCATCTGCGATGTTTGGACTGAAGGCCACCACTGATTTTGTAAAGTTGATACGCTGACTTGACGCTCTTTCATACGCTAGAAGAACACTCTTCAACTATGCACACTCCTTCGCAGAAGCATCACCAAAGATCATTGCATCGTCCTAAAAAACCTAGTGGGATATAGATGGTGCTTGCCTTGATACTCTAGCTCCATGCAGCTGTCCCAACTCTTCTGCCTGTACGAGAAGGGCACTCAACCCCTCCGTACATATCAAAAACAAATATGGGGATAGAGGATCTCAGTGGCGTAGTCCTCATGTTGGTTGAATTGTGCCAAACGGGTCACCTCGACAGAGCACTGAGTATGAAACTGTGGTATAGCAACTCTATAAGAGGGAAACAAACTTCCTGCCAAAACCAAGTCGTCTCATAACAAATTCCAAAAAATTCCACTCCACATGGTTATATGCCTTGGACATATCCAACTTTACAATCATCTTCTTCTTCTTGGTCTTCTTCTTCTTGTTTATAGTATGAATGGTTTCAAAAGTGGCTATGCTATTATCGTGGATACTTCTTCCATGGATAAAAGCACTTTGAAAAGGTGATATTATCGATGGGAGGACTTGCTTCAACCGATTCGCCAACGTCTTCGCTACTATCTTGTAAATGACATTACAAAGACTGATCGGATGGTAATTGGTCACTCCACAGGCTATCTTCTTCTTTGGGATGAGTGAGATCAACGTCGAATTTAACCTCTCTACGCTGGCTCCTTCATTCAATACTTCCAAATAAGTGGCGGATACTGAGTCACCCACAATATTCCAATATCGTTGGTAGAACAATGCTGAAAAGCCGTTCGGTCCCGCGGCTTTATTTGGATGCATCTGATTCAACATAACTTCTATTTCTTCTCTTTGAAAAGGTTTTTCTAACATGGTATTTTGATCCACCGTGATTCTCGGGTTGAGTGCGTCATGAATCGCTTGTGAGAAACCATTACTTTCGGATCTATAAAGACTCTCGAAATAACGGCAGAAAACTTCTCCAATGTCTCTCGTATTCTCACACCATCTTCCGTCCTCGTTTAGAATCCCTGTCAAAAATTTCTTCCTACTTCTCTCCTTGGCGAACTAATGAAAAAACCTCGTGTTTCGATCCCCTCCTCTTGACCACTCAGCCTTTGACCTCTGCCTCCACAACATCTCTTCTTCCAACAAGATGTTCTCATGGTCCGTAGCTAGAGCCTCGCAAAGTTTGGTGTTTTCTTCCGTTTCGTCTGCAACCAAAACTGCCTCCAGTTTGCTTCGAAGTATTTTGACCTTCTTTGGAATGTTTCCTACCACCTCGGCGTTCTACTTAGCTAGCCGAGCTTTGCATGCCTCCATAAACGCAACAGTATGCCCCCACTATTGTTGCCATGTCTCCCTAGTAAAAAGATGGTTTCATATTCGTCTCTCATAGTCCTCAGCTATATTCTTCGGAAGTGGAGACCGTAAAGCTGTTCTGACCTACTTTCGAATCTTCCCTACCACCTCGTTCCACAACGCTTTGCATGCCTCCATAACCTCAATAGTTTCCCCTTGTTGTTGATGCCACCCTAATGATGGTCTTGCATTCGTCTCTCCTAGTCCACAATTCTAAAGATGACTCAGACTACCACCTCAACACATTACGGACCCTAAGTGAGGAAAATCAACTTGGAAATCTCCTCTATCAAGTTTCGCTCTAACGTTGGCCTCCCCTTTCCGTCGATTATTCCAAGTGAAAGCATACCCTGATGTTTTGATACCCTTGAAATCACATGCCGCTAATGCATCCAAGAATTCCTGCATTCTTTCTGTCGATCTGTTATGACCGCCTTCCTGTTCCATGTCTTCGAGAGTTTCATTGAAGTCGCCTGCAACTATCCATTTTTCATTGGAGACAGTGCCTGAGAGCCTTTCCAGCAGATCCCAAGAGAGCCACCTTAAATGTGCCTTAGGGTTTCTGTAAAAACCTGTTATTGGGCTTTGAAACAAATTATTCTCCCCTCGCACTCTTAAGTCAATGTGCCCTTGTGATGATGATAGAACATTGACCGACCAACCATCCTTCCATAGAAAACCTAGACCACGCCCCTTCCTATTTCTCTCCACCCCCCACCAATTGACAAAACCGAGCTACTTACTCATCTCACCCAGTTGGTTTACATGAAGTCTCGTTTCGCAAAGAAAAATAAAGTCGGGTTTCTTGACCTTGACGATTGACTTCAAGGCCCGAAAATTGCGTTTGTTCCCCAACCCCTGCACGTTCCAACTAAGAAGTATCATCTCTTGTGATGGGCCATTCGAGCTAGGCCCATCAAGTATGCTTTGGTATTGTCTACACTTGAAGAAGAATGCTCATGTGGTGAGATGTTTATGCTTGCCCCGGCTGCACCACCTACTGTAGCATGGGCCATCCCGTTTGGATGTTCTCAAATCAAGCCCAAGGACGCAATCCCTGGACCCAGAGAGTCCTTAACAACCTCATCACTTCCACTTGAAGACTTTCCTTGTGCTGCAAGACATTGTTGGACTTACTTCATTCATCCTTTTAAGTCTGTTAGCCAATGTTCGGTAGGGCCCGTTTCTTGTTGTAGTTGGGTCCGCTGTCATCCCCTCAAGGCCCTCTGAATCAGCCCGACTTGGGGTTAATTCCGTCGTTTCCCCTAGGCTCTACGTATGGTTTGATTGTGTTTGTTAACATGTTAATTTATTTATTCTTTTTTTATTACTAGCCTCTCGCCAACGCGATTTTTGCCACATATTAATCAGACTAAGTGCAAAGATAATTATCATCATCTCAAAATAATTAGTCAACTGATCATTATGATTCTGATTATGCAACTATCAGCCTATAACAGCCACAATTGCTATTAGACCTATAAGGAATTTGTAGGTTACTACTAATCAGAAATACCTTAAAAGCCTCAGTAAGCAACCGAGTACAACACCATTCATTTTTCAACCCAAGCATATTATATACATTCATTAGAAAAACAGTATACAAATCCATCTAAAGTAGACCGAAATCTACAAACAACAAAAGCCATCTTTCATACACATGAAGATATTCCATTTCCACAAACAAATCCACCCAAAATTGCAAGTTAAACTAGTTAAAAATCATTTGAGCAAACTAAGATGCAGTGACAACAAAAACACACATCATTTCATGCATGTCCTCACAACCTTAACCAAAACAACAACCATATATAGTGACAATCAATTCCAGCACAACAACAACCTGACACTTCAATGCGCACCAACATAGCCGTATCCACACACAACATTCAATCCACACCATCTAGTGACTAACTGTTTCCTTCCATTGATGAAGACCGAGTCTTCCTTCCTCAATATATACAGAACTCGAAATTGCTCCCAAAAGGATAAGCACAATGATTTTCGACAATGATATGAGAATGGGGATCCTAATCGATACCACCTCCTAGCAAAATGGTAACTTCCATCAGTTTGTGTTAGTGGCTAATCCGATCTGTTTCCATTTAGTCTAAGTTCAGTATAAAGCCACAATGTTTTACTAATTTCCAATGTAGCTCCATTTGCATACTTAAACCAATACCATATTATATAAATTGGACTGACTGACATACAAGCAAAACTAACCTTCATCTCCCGTTCAAGATCTATACCTCAAGGAATGACTCGGTCATCCTTGAAAGGCCTGGTAACTTTTAGTTTCTTTGCGAGGCTCCTTGACATTGCCATGCCGGACAAAAAGTTGCAAGATTGGGAAGTCTTTGTCTGAAACTCGCATCACATTGTGGAAGCCTAGTCGTCAGACCCATTGGAGTCTCCAACTGTGTAAGTACTAGGCCCAAACAAGCGCCGCAGAAAGCCAAGGTCACCAAAAGAATCAATATTGTACTTCTCCAGAGAGCCATGAGTACTAAAGAACCAGAAATTAGAGCGATAAGGCGATTGAGAAAGAAAATGAGAGAGTTAACGGACTGAAGTTTGTGTGAAAGGTAGTGTGTTGGGCAGTGCAACCATATAGTGTGCATATTTGGCTGAGAGGTATAACATTTCCAAATACTAGATGTTTTCAAATGAGAACTAATGAGTAACTAATTTCAACTCTGCGCAATACTGCAATTGTAACTTGATAGAATGTTTAATTTCCTTTCTTGATTTGTATATGCAAGGTTTCTTTGATTGCATGGTCCAATCCTTTCCTCATATAGCTAGGATACGAAGAAAGTACCTCAGGATTTTCCTAATTACATAGCTAATATGGATTTGCTATTTCCAAGTTACTTCTTCAAAGAAGAGCAATTAAGAAATTAATTCTTGCTCTACAACTAATTATTAGCTATTCCTATTCCTACTGGTATTAGGTACTCTTATTCCTACTCGTATTAGGTATTCCTTTTCCTACTCAATCAATATATATAGGCCTCCATCATCGTCTCTTCATCTATTCCCCACCAAAACCAGAGCAAACAAAGCAGCAGCAGCAGCACACAACAACAGCAACAACAACACTTTTGGATCATATACAGTTTATGGCTATTAGGCCGCCGCTCAGTTTCCGGTTCGTCCCCACGGACCAAGAGCTCATCGGTACCTACCTCAGCAAGAGGGTGCAGGGAGTGACGTTGCCATACCCATACGACAGGGTTTTGCACGAGGAGAACCTCTTCGGCACCAGAGAACCAGGGCACATTTGGGAAGAGTACTATAGAGGAGATCTCAATAATGACAGCTTGTACTTCTTTTGCCAGCAGACGCGTACTGAAAGCCAAATGGGTAAATCGCGCATCAATCGCAAGGTTGGCGGTGAAGGAATTTGGATCCAACTATCCTCCCAGCACATCAAAGATCAAGACAACATCAATATTATTGGGCTAAAAAGAGAATTTGGATACGAGAAGCCAAATCCCAAGCTCGCTACTGGTTGGTATTTGGATGAATACAGTATAAATCCTGAAGATGGTCAAAACCACGATTTGGTGATTTGTCGACTGAGGAGGAAGACGATGAAGAGCCTACATCTTTAGTTTTACCTACATCTTTAGTTTTACTTTTACACATGAGACTAACTGAAGAGCCTACATCTTACCTGGCAATGAATTAATAACTAAAACGTTTGCGCATGAATTCAAGAAACTATATTAGTACATTCATATACACAAGGGAACCAAAATAACGGTTTTTGAAAGTCATTTTAGTAAGTTTCCTAATTCTTGGTTTACAAAAGCTACTTCAAGAAAATTCCTAATTTACCTAATCTCAAAGTATGAGAATCCATCAACCTTAAAGTCCTTGGTTAATCCAGGCCAACCGCAAATGAACAAAATTCTTGAAGGCCTACAAACACAGTCCTGCAATGCTCCTAGCTTACCTGAAATAACAGAAACCAACGAGTAAAACTAATCTACACAGTTTTTGTTCATTAGGAGACTGTGGATAGAAGAACCGCCATTGAGTACGACTGAGACTGATCAGAAGTGCGATTGTTGGAGGAGGAAGGCGTGTTGTGGGTATGAGTCGGGGATTACTACTGAGACACGTAGAACAGAGTGGCAGCAACTAACTGGGCCCAGTAGCGTGGCTGAGATTTTAGGGATCTCGTGCGAAATTGAATTGAGGCCTCTAATATCCTTTAAGAAAGTACTTCAAAAAAATTATCTTGAATTTGTGTAAAGGAGTACAAAAAGTCTGGAGACACAAGGAAAAGTAACAGTGAAAAATAGTAAAATATATATGCATGCAAGGCAATTTGCACTCGTATTGCAAGATAAATTGAAGACACACAAACCCAACTGCTTTAGAAGAACAACCATGCTCCATTAGACTTCATTAATTATATACATATAACACTGTATTGAAAAACTTTTGAGGCCCTTAAAAATCGGGGGCCTTGTGCGGTCGCACTTGTCGCACTCCCTCAGCCACGCCCCTGACTGGGCCGTCATGGCCTCTTGAGCTTCAAAGGCAATGAATCAATATAGTAACTCAGAAAAGGAGTGAACTGGGGGATGTATCGCTGTCACCAACATCGAGTAGTCAAGACCAAGTCAATGAAGAACAAACGTGACCAGATCTGCGGAGGGACAGGTTCCTGAATGGCAGCCAACTGATCGGACATATTCTTGGCAAGAATAAGGTACTCGAAGATGGACTTGGATCCTTTGGTGATGGAGAGAAGTTGGAACTTGAGTTGTGCAGTGTTGGCTTGAGATTGCTGAGAGAAATTTTTTTGAAGGCACTCCCAGACAGCACGAGAAGTAGGGAGACCAACCATCTGTGCTAGAACGCCAGGTTCTTGGGTTGCACGCTGATACCCCGTCCCGCTTGTTTATCTTAAAATTAACAAAATGCCCTTTCAGGTCAAATGTTGACTTTAACTTGAGAAATTGACTTTCAAACCGTAAGGATTTGGGTATTCAATATTGGACTTGCTTCACAGTACTCAACGTTACGAGCACGTAGGGGAAAGAAATTTCCATTTCCGAGTTGTAAGGAAGGCTCGACGATCCAAAACATGTTTGAAAGAAAGTATAAAAGGGAAAAAAAAATCAGAATTTTCCCTTCAAGCCCTCATTTCCTTCCCATCTTTCAAAACTGCCTAAAAATGACCAAAAACGTCGCTCGTATCACTCCCCCCGCACCAATGACACTTTTCTGGCCCCATATCAGACGAACCAACCACTAGAACTTCATCTCCTCATCGTCACAAGAGAACCTGTTAGATATTTTCATAATATAAAATGGTGGAGAAATTTATTTGATTTCCACCAAGAGGTATATGTCTTTTGGTAATATCATAGCATAAAGTTGTATCTTTTTATAGGTGCCTTTTGGGGAAGTGATGCCTCTTGCATCAATTCATCTAATCATATATGTTGATTAAATGGTTTCATGAAGTATTGCAACTGTTCATGAAAAGTCAAGAGTTGTAACTCATGGATGAAGTGGTTTGTCTTGAAGAGACACAACCCACTTGAAAAGACACCTGATTCTCTATAAATAGAGAATATATCTTCTACAGATTTTGATAGATAGAAAAACCTTCACTATGCTTATTGTTTTCTAGAGAATTAAAACTACTAGAAACTAAATTGTTGCAACGTTAGTTTCTAGAATTCTTGAGCATCCTTATTTATCAATTTTGTGTGTTTGGGTTAGTCTTCGGTTGTGCAAAACATTGACTAACAAACGGTTGATCACCGGGCTTCATTATATCCACAAGACTTGTTTGCATTATAACCCCTTTGCATACCAATGGTGGGGGCAAATAGAGTCTGAAAGATAGCGTAGATAGCGTAGATACTACGTACCTTGAAGCAATCATATCTTATATTCTATCTTTCATCCTCCATGTTCGAACTATAAATTATTCCTAAAGCCATAACCCACAAAAGTTCCAACAGAACCTAATCCGTTTCAACCTCTAATTCGAAGCGGGTTGCCTTCGGAGAATGAAAATATTGGCTAAAACTTTCCGGTGAGATTCCAAACAAGAGAACGAGTCTTCACCGCCGAAGACTTTTCTGGCGAACTTCCGTCGTGTTTTCTGGCTAACTCCGGTGGAATCTCGTGAAACGGAAGGTGAGCACACTCCCAAGAACCAACGCAACTCTGATGTGCAGTTGGACGATGACGATGACGATCGTCCAGCTTTTATGTGAGTGGGCGGATTTTGGTTTATAACTACTCTCACTTTAAGTATATGTTACTAGCCTCACCGCACAAGCGAGAGGCTTTTTTTGCATCACAGGCGTTGTGCGCCACATCACACACGATATTACAACGCTCTTGGTATTTGAGTCGTGTTTGCTAGGTGAATCTTTTCAAAAGTGTGCTAGAGACACATTGAAAATTGAAAAGATTCACCTAGCAAATGCGACTCAAATACCAAGAGCATTGAAATGTCGTGTGAAGCGCCTGTGATGTGGCGCGCAGCCCCCGTGATGCAAAAAAAGCCCTCTTGCACACGCTTAATTGTGTGAGGTGAGGCTAGTTGTTGTAATGTAAATGTTAATTCTTTCTTCAACAATCTCCAGTAACCATTGAAGTGTTGTATTTTTACTTTGTGGTTTAAATCTGCAAGTTTACAATAGGAGAGGAGATAATTGAATATGGATTCATTGAAAACTGATCTGGAACAAAGTTGTTTTCCACTTAGCCTAAGTTCAAGGCTACAAAAGCCAAATCTTTCTCTGATAATGTGCAGACAACATGATACAGATAGTGAAATGTAGATAATGTGCAGACAACCTGACACAGAAAGTGAAATGTAAAAAAGGAATTAAAAGACTTCATCACGCCTTCATCAGTTTGATTTGTCTTATGACAAAATGTTCCAATTCCCACCTTCAAGTTTCAAATTCTTTTCCTGCAAACGTGAAGGCCAATAAAGCCAAACCTCAAGAAAGAGTTTCTATCAACTGAGAAAGAATGGCAGAAATACCCAATGGGTTGGGTACCCTGTGGGGACCCGCCCCAAACGGGGGGAAAATCCCCGATACAACGGGGAACGGAGATCCCCGTCCCCGAAAAGTAAAAGTCCCCGGTGGGGATGGGGCGGGGATGGTATTGTCATCCCCATCCCCGAACCCGCCCTGGTATTATATAATAATTATTAATAAATAAATGTATATTAATTTAAGCTAATAAGTATTACTATAAAAGATAAGTTTTACTTTAACCTAACTACAAAACAAACCTGATTGAAAACTTTTTCTATTTTTACGTGCTACTGCCACTTCTTCTTTAAATTTCTTTCAATTTTCAAAGATTGGGATGATAAAATTTTTCTTTTGTTCATTTTACTTATATGAAAATTTAAAAAAAAAAACATGGGGATGGGGGCGGGAATGGGAGAGTGCTCCTCAGCGGGGACGGGGATGGGGAATCCTCGAATCATACAAATAGGGGATGGGGCGGGGACGGGGGAGGGGATGGGTATTGAGGACAGGGATGGTATTGTCATCCCCATCCCCAACCCGCCCCATTGCCATACCTAGAAAGACAGTACCCGTGCAGTTAATAACAACTTTGTAGGTGAATAAATTTGTAATCAGGTAACATATATGGCAATATTGACCGGCGTACACACACAACAATCAGAGTTGTAATTAGCAAAAAGAATTGAAGTTAAATCTAGCCTTAATTTTGGCCAATTTAGAAACAAAGTAATGAATTCATATTTGTTGTAACTAAAACTATGAGTCCAATTTTGCTCATCTCCCTTTAATCCTTGTGAAACTTTACCTCCCTCTTAGAATCCCGCCACATGTCAAATATGCTAACTCAAGTTAAACTATTGTATTTAACTAATCTTTATCACAAGAAAAATAAACTAAATCATAATCATACCATATTCTCTCCTAATCTCATTAATTTGGCATGTCTAATTAGTTAAGATAAATCTCACAATTAAGCAAGAAAAACGAAAACAACTGCAAACGATCAATAACCTTCATGCTTGATTACATCATATGATCCCGATGTTTGAGACGGAAGATGAAGAAGACCAAACGTCCAACTCCTCTGACACTTTCGAGAGCAACTTTTAAGTGGGAGGATTTTTTTTTTTTTTGCAGTACTAAGTGCAAATGCCCGTGTGTATAATGAATTTGGTCGTTCAATTGGATATAATTTTCCTTATAATCACATGAAGGAAGTGAACGAATGACGTTGGATTCGATCATTCAATGGCCCATATAAGCTCTTCCTCATGAACAAAATGTATAAATATAGATTATCATCAATAATCATAAAATAATTCCATTGACATTGACGAAGAGAAAAACAAAACCTACAATCAGGATTTATTCGCATATTCTAGTGCGTTATGAAGTTGATCTATAGAAGAATCATTAGGTAATTAACAAATGGGTTTAATGTCTTGGGAGATAATGATCTCAAGTAGGAAAGGTACGTTTATATTCTTCAATTTATAAATGATTTTATTTTTAATAAAAAATAACTAAATATAATTAGTTAATCATGAGTTAAGTTAGTACATGTGGCGGGATTCTAAGAAGGAGGTAAAGTTTCACAAAAGTTACAGGGAGGTGAGCAAAATAGGACTCCTATAACTATACGAATGAACAGTAAGAAATTAAGTTAAGTACTCAATCAATCAGAATTGAAGGAACAAACAGACATTATGCAGAAGGAAAAAAAGACCCAAATTGAAAAATTGAAGGCATAGACAAATCAAGCCTCATCACCTAAGAAAACAAACAAACAAAAGGGCTATGTCCCATTGATTATAGGCTATGTGGAAACCTACATCCCTTTTCCACTTCTTATAGTTTGATCATGAGAGTGGCTATGTTTGAGATAATAAGTGCTGAAGTCTTCTACAATGCAATGTCTTTGATTCCCTTCTATGGGGAAGAATATGGTGAATCGGATGTGACATTTCTTGTAGGGATCTTGGCTTATATAGTGGTGAACTAGACTAATTAAGTCCTCCCATAAAAGACATAATTATTTCTAGTTACCCTTCTGGTGTTGTAAGTCATTGTCCTAATTAGGCTAGTAATCTAAGAGCTGGCCTTAGCTAGATTATCACCATAATGAACTCAGAAACCTAATTCATTAAGGCAATTCGAGATAAGATCTTATATTGTTCACTTACTTGATCCTCAAATAACAACCTTTACATTGTCTAAGTGTATTAGGATCCGGTCCAACCTTTACATTTTATGCTCACGTTTAGGTTTTAGTAATTGCACGCCAATATGAATAGTTTTTTGTTGTTTGAAGGTCGTGTCTTTGAAACAAAGAGGGATCAGATCCGAGTTTATTGATATTCTAGTTGATTTTTGTTTGAAGGTAATTTCGATTCTATTTTGGAGTTTTATTGACATTCTAGTTGTGATGAAATGAAGATGCATTTTACTTGGCCTCTTTAATAGTGCATGTGTGCTTCATTTGGTCACAGCTGATGGATATCAATGAAAACCCTGTATATGTATGCTCAACCCTTCAATTCTGCACAGAAGGATCTTCCAATCACTACTCACGCGAGTGGTATGGAAGTTACATGGATTTGGTTTCTCTGTACATGAGCTTTGGTGAGCTTTGCTGATTACTTGTAAACCTATGCTTTTCCTAATTTGTGAATTGCTATGAATCTCAGTGTCATATCCTTTTCTGAAGCATTAGCTTGCACGTTTTGCTGTTTGATTCAGTGAAGTACTTATTTCTGTTTGCATTAGGGGGTTGTTGTCCGTTTGAGTTACTGCATTGGACGTCGTCCGTCTTTTCTATTGCTTACGAATCAATGCTTTAAACGAGTAAAGTTTTCTTTAATCATCCTTTTTTTTTCTGCCCCCTTTTTTTTTTTTTTTTTTTTTTTTTTTTTTTTTCCTCTCTTTTTTCTCTTTCGGGGCTTTTTTTTTTTTTTTTTTTTTATTATTTAGCTAGTAAGCTTTATGCCAACTAGCATCCACAATTCATAGACACAAAATCATTAGTAGGTTTTCTAAATCAATCAAAACAAATTACCTTGATAAAAGACTTGATGAAGAATGACAAGTGTCTTCTACAAGGCAATATAGTGATTCTCTCTCTATGTGCGAGAACTGAATGAACGATTACTAATATTGCTTGTAGGCACCTTGCTTATATAGTATGCAATTAGGGTTAATTATGTCGACCCCTAAAAGATGTTAATACCCTTAATTACTTATTGTAATAAATGAACAATCTATTAGACTAAAGTCCGTAGAACCTCTAAACAATATATATAAGGATATCCGAGTTTTAGATAATCGCATAAGTTCCTTATTTGATCCTCAAATTACAATAGGTTGATGTTTATTGTGACTAGTTACCGATCGATTCTTACATTCCCCAGGATCAGACAGTTCACACATTAAACGAAATCAGATTGATCAATAAATGAAGTGCGCGCTGAATCATAATTCTAAATCTAACCCATTGTCAACCACTCATCAACATAGAACAAGAAGTTTACAGTTGAAAACCAACATTAAGCATAATGTTAATTCATGATCAAGAGATAGGATTTTTAACTAAGGTACAGCATTAACTAAATTTTCATTACGTCATCATCAAACACCCTAATAATGGTGTTTATAATATCTAAGTGTTGACTCAATCAACCTCTATATTCCAAAATTGGATAAATCCAATCCGTATGTAAAAGCTATTTAAAACAACCTTAACAGTTTTATCAGTAAAATAAAACTCTTAAAACTAATTTTAATTACAAATGGTTTTATTTGAACTAGGTTGTACAACTTAAAGAACCTAATTGGTAATATGCCAGAGACCAATCAATAAATAAATTAACTTAATGAATAAACGATTAAAAATTTTTTTAAGTGCAAACTTATATAATCAAATCGAAACCAAAGATAATAATACATGTTTTATGATGAAGTGAAAATTTCAAAATAAATTTCTCCAAAATTAAAGTAGCTGACGCAATAAGTATAAAAGGAAAAGTTTCCAATAAAAAAAGGATAAAGTCCCAATGAATGTCATTCTATATGTAAAAAGTGTCCATAAGAACAACAAAAAGAAGTGAATGAAGCAAAAGCTCCATGTTTCAAGTACCAATAAATGATAATTTTCAAAGTTTAGAATATAAACGATAAATACAAATTACCTTTTTTATTTTTCCTTTCACATGACACCTTAAATTTAAATACAATCATATTTCTAATGGATATAAAAGAACAAAAAATCAAGATTCAAAACTTACAAACATGTGAGCATTTATCAACAAAGAATCTCAGTAATGATATCCAAATTAACCTTAATATTTCTTTTTAGCCTCAAATCATTTATAAAATATATGGTAATTAATTGAAGGATTCAAAACCCAAGAAACAGAAGAGCCAAGAGAGCAATATCAAAACAACAATATAATTAACAAGACCTCAACCACATTCAATTTCTTAGATGACAATATAAAAGTGTTTAGGTGATCAAGACTTAGAGAACTATCAAAATACAAGACTAATATATCTCTAAACCTTTAACTTAATCAAAATTTTGATTAGCAAAACATAACAAAATTCCCTTTTTTCTAATTCCAGAAGCACATGTATAAATAATTCAAGTGAGAAAAGCATCATTATATCAAAAAGATTGAGGAGTTCATCAAATGTTATGTACAAATGGGATATACTTTAGTGTAGAAGTGAAATACATATATGTATAGTAGTGAACAGATTTTGATTAAACAATAAAAGTTAAGTCAAAATCACAAAAACAAAATTCTCCCACGGAAACACTTTAGTAAAATACTTTAAAAAAACTAGAATTATAGTTCCAAGATATACTAATAGATAAGTTAAATACATGTATGTACCAAACAACAGAAAAGGAATGCCAAAGCAGAATGCTCAATCATTAAGAATACAATTTTAATTTTAGTCTGGACCAAAGTAGATAATAGAGAAAACAACTCAAAGTAACAACAAAAACAGATATTTTCAATTAATGCCTAAAAATAAATTCAAAAGGACAACTAAATTCAGCAAATTTAGACCGAACTTACAGATCACCAAATAGAATCCTTAACCAAAGCTCAGAAAAAAATGAAAATATAAAGATAAATTATTTAAATTCTATACATGTCATGAAAATTTGAACCATTAAGAGAATTGTAAATTTCTGAGATCTTATCAAAACAATTAATTGCCAAAATTAATTCTGAATATATTTTCAATAGTGCTCATATTAACCCGTTGAGTCAATCTTAACACATAAACTCAATGAAAACACTAAAACATAATAGATTATAAAATTCAAGGTCAAGATGAAGGGAGATATGGCAAGGTATGAGTACCAACAATGTGAACTGTAGGAATATATTATCTAAGTTCCAAAATTTAGTGATGTGTACTCTTAAATTTGGACAAGAAGATGTTAGAAAATCCAGTACAAATAACAAGACCAATGTATATTACATGACCTATTCAACTTTTAGTATTTTCAAAGGAATATTATGTAGCATTTTATACATTGTATCATCACATAACTCAAATAATAAACAGTTATGACCTAAAGAATTGCATCCTATTTCAATTAATTTGAATCAACCAAAATGAATTGTATGAACCACACGAACAGAAATAGAAGATTCATACATTAACCGTGATGCCATTGATGAAACTACAAATCTCCTTAAATTGACTAGCTTCTACTTCTTTGAGCCGTGAAAATAACTTGTATATGCAGAAACTATGCCAAAGCAAAGACTAATTCCTAAATTAGGCCATGCAAAAACGAAGAATATACAAAATAAGCATGTAGTTCACCCAAAAAACTATAACCAATCAATATCCACCACCCACAATCCATTCTATCACATACCATTTTCTTAAGGATGAAACTCAATAAAAGTGTCATGAAGACAAAATAAGACTGAAGTTTTCAAACTGAAAAAAGAATGGTGTAATTAACTCAAAGAAAAGTAGACCTGAAGAATTTAAGCCAATTTACAAAAGAATATGATCAGATATTATCTACGAAGTTTTGCTAAGGTTCTAGAAATTTATGGGAAATCCTTTAGAGGAAAAACAACCTTAATCAATATGTTTCTCATAGATCAAAAGAAATTAAAATATCTGTAAAGAGAACCCCCAATAATGCCAAAACCTGACTTGTTTGTCAATATAATGGCCTGAAGCTGAATCACAAACCAAGTCTACATATGCATAATATGATGCAAATGACCAAATGTGGTTATGGGCAAAAGTAAAATCCTAACATGCATTTAGGAGCCTTTATATGCTGCTAGTGTAAAATTTTAAAATTGAGGAATTGAACCTTCTTAAGCTATATTCGTGCAAGCAATGATACAAAAGCACAAGTGTTTGGTCTTAACCTAAGAAACAAAAGTAAAGCTCTTAGTCCATTGTGTATGGCATGACACAAGAAATCTCCATTAAATCCAAACCAAACTAATTGGACAAATGTTCTTGTTAAATAAAGAACACCAATCAACTCAAACTTGTCAATAACTAAGACGAAGTTGGGAGTATTTTCTATTTTGTTATCCAACAATCAGATAGGTATAGCAATTTTCAAACCAAAATAATCAATGAACATGTCAGAACATCAACATTCAATTCCAACCGAACCGCCAGTCTCCGCAAAACAACATACAACTCCCAGGACAGCATGCATAATTCACCTAACCTGTGCGCGGTCCTCATACGCATCTACTCCATAGTAATACATAAATAAGCAGAGAATTTAAATTAGCTTCAAATTTCTCGAAAAACTTATCTGGAGTCCAAGCTTGCATCGGAATAAAGCGGAAGCGAACCAAGTTGATACTCGGAATTACTTAACAAACCAACAAAAGTAATTTCCTAGACTCAATTTGACCAAAAAAACGAGAATTTTGAAGAATTTTGGAATTGAACTCTGAAGAACCCTAACCCCAATTTCGTTTTGTTCCCCAAAAAATTTCGACTGTTAGGTCGAATAACTTAAATCGCGAATCGGGTAAAAAGACCCGCGAGTTTTGAAAACGGGTCGTTTTGACTCTATATTTGGGTCGGATGAGTTGCAAATTTTATTTTATTTTTTCTTTTGAGCATGAACTTGATTGTTGCTATACCGAACCGAAAACCGAAGTTTTCCTGAAGCCTAAACTGAAAATTAATCAGAACTTGAAAGAGCATTTTTGATTGCTATCTCCTCAATTGAAACTTACTGAGAACTTGAGAAAGCAACTCTCTCCTGAAAACTGAATGCATAAGAAGGATTAACAAGTTCCAATTTCAATTGAAATTATGAATTCTCAACAATTTCATCGAAAAATGAGGTCACATATGAAACTGAAAGCAGTTATTAAAGAACCATCATAACAACCTCACCTGAAATCTTAATGAGAACTGCATAAAACCATTAGCGGAAGCAATAGCATGAAGAGCTACAAATTCAATATGCATATAAACTGAAATTTGAATCCATCTAAACCAAAATAGCGATCAACACCTGAATTGCTACAAATCAATATGGTTCACGAAGCATTCTAATACCCAACCTCAATTTTAGAAATACTGAATTTGTTACCGAATGATCGTCCTGCTTGTTTTGGGACTTGGTTCTGATTCGGATGAACTGTCATGCGGGTGACCAGCATGTCGCCAAAGAGATAAGCAGCCGGCCGATGGGTTGAGGCTAAACGACTCGCATTTACTTAATATTCAAAACTGAAGAGTCCTGAAACTTGGGCTTAAAACAAATGGTTAGATTAGATTAATTGAGGATTGTGTTTTAGAAGAAACACATGTTCTTAATAACTATATGAAGCATATAGTTTGAGTCAATGACCCCTGCAGTAAGTTAATTCAATCGGTCTTGAAATTAACTTAGGCTTCTTGAATTGTGGGCCGATTCTTGACCTGGTGCAGCAAACACCACTTGAACAAGTTGAGTTGGATACCTAACTTGATTCAGCTCAACAACAAAACAAAAACAGCCGCTGCCCTTGAAGATTCCCAAAACAAATTGAACTCCTGCCTTCAGCAATTCCGAATATCCAAAAACAATTGGATAAAAAGGACTACTCAAATCATGTCCCCATCTCCGTGGCTTTTGATTCCATGGAGAACATGGAGAACTCCAACTTCTGCAACTGTGATCACGTCCCAAAAACTGAATTCGTTTCTCCCCTTATTCAATAAACTAGTCGGCAACCTTTTGCTTAAACACAAATTGGATTACATAGCTTTGGGTTTCAAAAGTAAACCCACGTGCTTACTTAATTGAATAAAACTATGACAAGTAAATTGAGTTGAGCCAACAAAACTTCAATGAAATCAAAACAGAACAACCTTTAAATTTGATTTACCACATATGTGTGCGATATGAACTTGCCCCAAGAACCTTATCATGAATTGAACCGAGTTTGCCCTTTGTTACATCAATCACGACGTATGACGCCTGTGGAGAAAATTGTTCCAAACTGAAATCGTTTTTCTCCCTTTTAATAAAGTGCTCGGCAGCAAGATGAAGGCATGAAATTATATCCGCCCCATTCATGTTCTAATCGGCAAGATTGCAAAATCCAATAAACTGTTTTGATCTATGTTCGTGGAAGTCCTGCTCTGATACCACCTGTAAGCTTTATGCGATCTAGCATCCACAATTCATAGACACAAAATCATTAGTAGGTTAGTTCATAAACCAAAACAATGAACCGATAATTACCTTGCATAAAAGACTTGATGAAGAATGACAAGTGTCTTCTACAAGGCAATATAGTGATTCTCTCTCTATGGGGCGAGAACTGAATGAATCGATTAGTCATATTGCTTGTAGGGACCTTGCTTATATAGTATGCAATTAGGGTTAATTAAGTCCACCCATAAAAGACGTTAATACCCTTTAATTGACTTACTTGTAACTAAAGTAACAATCCTATTAGGACTAGAATAGTCCGGTTAGATACTCTCCTAATCAACATCAATACCTTATTGATAAGGATATCCGAGTATTAGATAATCACATAAGTTCCTTACTTGATCCTCAAGTTACAATCGGTTAATGTTTATTGTGACTAGTTACCGATCCATTCTTACATAGCATACTCTCTGGTCGCCCCATTTGCTATTGAAGGTTCTTGGAAGTTATTTTTCTCCCTTTCAAGCCATCAACCCCAAGGATCTTGTAGAGTTATATCTTGTGTACTGTTTATGAAAACTTGCATGCTTCGGGAGATTGCTTGTTTCCTATAAGAAATCATTCATTTTTGTTTATCTTTCCACTTTTCTAACTATTTTTAGGCTTGTGGGTGTTAAGTTGACAACTTTAGAGCTGCATGCGTTTGATGGGATTCCACAGCTAATCTGGATATCTTTTGGTCTGCTTTATTAAATGGTAGAAGCTGAACTCATCTCAGGTGATCGGTTGCTCATCTCGAACCATCTGATGGAGGTTCAGCAGCAACTCAATATGAGTTCCTCCTCTCATTAATTCCTTCTTTCCATTTTTGTTGCTGTGTGTCTGTTATGAACACCGACCCCCCCCCCCCCCCCCCCCTCCCCCCCCCCCCCCCCCCCCCCCCCCTCTCTTCCGAGTGAATATTTACTTCTGTTTCTGATACTAAAAAATAAAACCTGGAATATTTGTGCAGTGGCTGCTCATCTTACAGGTAATCACAGTGCCATCAAGATGCTAAATAGCAGAGTGAGTGCATCAGCACCATCTGGTTTCTATGCTGAAAGGTGTGCCGATGATTACATGGCTATCTATATAAATTATCGATATCAATATGTGAGTACTGTAATTCCCTTTATCCAAAAGAAGAAAAAGCAAAGGAGGCACTAGACTGCATTGAAAAGAATGGATAAAACTGCCATGCGTTTTTGAATAATTGCTCTGGTTTACTTGCACACAGGTGATATACCTTGTGAAACATTCTCTGCTAAGACAAGTATCAAGTCTTCTGCAAAGGTTGCCTGCCACTGAATCATTGAAATTTAGAGGTGATTTCTTGACGGTGAGTGTTGCTTGTTATAGTTGTGAATTCACTTCCATGACTGCAGTGCCTCTTCCTCTGGCTTTTCTCTTTTCTCAAGATTTATTAATAATGATTGCATAATATAGTGGCTGAAGATTAAGCTGACATCTTTATCTCACCAATTTTTTTTCCCCTCCCTGTAGGAATACAATGACACATTGTTTGATAACGTATTTGGCTGTTCTTACCAACTGCTCCAGGTATGAAATATGTATATGTGGATTTTCTTGCATTACTATGTTTTTCTCTTTCATGTGTCTCTAATGAACTGTAATCATAAACAATATAATGCTAACAAAGCTAATTATTAGGTTTACTATTCACACTGGTATTAGCTATTCCTATTCCTACTGGGATTAGGTACTATTATTCCTACTCCTATTGGGTATTCTTTTTCCTACTCAATCAATTTATATATATAGGCCTTCATCATCGTCTCTTCATCTATTCCCCACAAAACCAAAAGCAAACAAAGCAACACAACACAACAACAACAACAACAACACCACCACTTTTGGAGCATATACACGTTATGGCTATAATGCCGCCGCTCAGTTTCCGGTTCGTCCCCACGGACCAAGAGCTCATCGGCACCTACCTCAGCAAGAGGGTGCAGGGAGTGACGTTGCCATACCCATACGACAGGGTTTTGCACGAGGAGAACCTCTTCGGCACCAGAGAACCAGAGCACATTTGGGAAGAGTACTATGGAGGAGATCTCAATAATGACTGCTTGTACTTCTTTTGCCACCACACTCGTACTGCAAGCCTGATGGGTGATTCGCGCATCAATCGCAAGGTTGGCGGTGAAGGAATTTGGATCCAACTATCGTCCCAGCCCATCAAAGATCAAGACTACATCAATATTATTGGGCGAAAAAGAGAATTCCGATACGAGAAGCCAAATCCCAAGCTCGCCACTGGCTGGTATTTGGATGAATACAGTATATATCCTGAAGATGGTCAAAACCACGATTTGGTGATTTGTCGACTGAGGAGGAAGACGATGAAGAGCCTACATCCTTAGTTTTACTTTTACGCATGAGATTAACTAAAGAGCCTACATCTTACCTGGCAATAAATTAATATGTAAAACGTTTGCGCATGAATTCAAAAGACTATTAGTATATTCATATACACAAGGGAACCCAATACTGGTTTTTGAAAGTCATTGTAGCAAGTTTCCTAACTCTTGGTTTACAAAAGCCTACTACAAGACAATTCCTAGTTTAGCTAATCTCAAAGTATGAGAATCCATCAACCTCAGAGTCCTTGGTTACTCCATGGCAACCGCAAATGAACAAAATTCTTGAAGGCCTACAAAAACAGTCCTGCAATGCTCCTGGCTTACCTGAAATAACAGAAACCAACGAGTAAAACTAATCTACATAGTTTTCTTTTAATCACTTTAATAGTTTCTAAAGTATTTCTTGTATGCCTCAGAAAGAAACTCATAAGCATGTAAATTCTATTTTCTGAAATAGTCTTTCAAAAACATGGCAGAACATTTATAACCCTGCCAACACAAATGAAATGAATGTCTTTAAGCCATTAACTTCTTTACGAAATCATTTGTTCTACACAAAACTGCTTATGTTAGAAAAGGCTTCCATGTTAGTTTTGGGAACTGCTTTTCATGTATCTGTCTATTTCCATTTAATCTTCCTAACTCAACCTCACAGTCCTTGGGTACTCCATGCCAACCGCAAATGAACAAAATTCTTGAAGGCCTGCAAAAAAAGTCCAGCAATGCTCCTAGTTTACCTGAAATAACAGAAACCAACGAGTAAAACTAATCTACATAGTTTTATTTTTATAAATCACTTTAATAGTTTCTAAAGTATTTCTTGTATGCCTCGGAAAGAAACTCATAAGCATGTAAAATCTAATTTTTGATAGTCTTTGTGCCCTAACAACATCATACCAGCGGGGAGTTTTTTGCCCTCATTCCAACCAGTTTCAAAATTCAAAGTTGTCTAATGATTTTCTTTTTGTACTGATTTCACAGTGGAACAAAACAAGCAGCCATACTTAACTGGTTGCAACTGAAACACTTAACCGAAAAGGAAAAAGTCTCTTTCCCAGACACGAAATCTTACTCAAAACATCTTTTGTTTTTCCTTTTCTTTTGAAATCGACCATGTACCACCATTGTATGGAAATCGATTTAAATTATTAGTTGTGGAGTAAAGTTTGTCTTAAAACAGTAAGCGAGCAAAACGTAAAATCATGCTATTTGATCTTTCAAACCTCCTACCTCAAAAGAATTTGGTGAACGCTGAGCTTCCGGAAACACTAGACACCTTACTCCTCTGCAGCTCCCTTATCCTCCTCCTTATCTATACGAAGAATGACAATAAAAGTACACTAAGAAAGCTGCTAAATGCATTTCACATTTTACTAATGGCTTTTTCACATATCCAAACAGCAAGAATGACAGCCAATTACCATACCTCCTTTCTTCCACCAGATCCGACGTCTACCTAAATACACTATCATCTCCTGTAGAACTAGACCATGGCTTCTCAAGTACTTATAAGCATCTTTATCTGCTTGCCGGCCTTTGAACCCCTTAATTGAGATAGTCTTCAGATGCGACTTCAAGCACAAAGGTGTCACAATAGGCGAGACCTATCGAAGCTCCGAACTTGCATCACATTTGGTTCTATAACAGCAATGCAAAACAACATTCAATTACCAATTACTACATAATTTGACCAGCCACAACTCAAAACTGACTGACTCTGATTTTCTATTAATCGCCCGGAATACTAGAGTTCAACAGGTTCAGGATTAATAGAGAAGATGGTGATGATGAAATCCGGAACACTCATCATCATGCCTTGTTGTAATTGTCAATCTAAGGACGAAGACCATGTTTTAACTTTTACCAATAAAGCAAGCAATAAGACATATGGGATTCAAAAAAAAAAAAAAAAGCAAACCATGCATGCGCTAATTTCAACTTCCAGAAAGAATAAACAATTTTCCTCTGTGATACATAATAGTGCCATAACATCAAATGTACATGCCCTCAACTTACATAACCATTGCAACCAACATGATTTGAGCAGATACCTTGCCTGACTATAATTTGTCTAATATCAAAATCTTCACACTTATACACTCCAACACTCATCGTTAAACTTACTTCTAAGCTTCTTATAAGGAACCACAACGAAAAGACATTCAATCAGATTTTTTCATTTACTGCATGATTTGGCCGACCACAACTCAAACTTATACCAGTAAAGTAGGCAATAAGATATAACAAGAAGCAAACCATGTATGCAATAATTGCAAACTAATACCATTAAAGCAGGCAATAAGACATAACAACGGTATGTGGCAATTGCAAGTACCAGAAAGAATATCAAGTTTCTTCTCCAACATCAAATGTACATTCCCTCAAATGGCCTCGCAAACTTCATAACACTCCTAAACTGTGCTTCCCAAAAGTAAAACCTACTGTTCTCTAACGTTTTTTTCCCTTAAGAAGAAATTTGTTTTGAAAAGTGTAATGGTCTCATCTAATCAACCTGTATCGCTTTAATAAAACTCCATTTGTCTGTTGCTCAGCCCAGAAATAGAGTGTTATGCACTAAACAATTTATAAGTTTATTATTGCACAACTCAGAAACAATCACAAATCACAAATCAATCAACTTAGCTAAGTATACAGGGAAAACAGAATGCAGAACATGTAGTAAAAAACGCTAATTGAACAATAAGCAAAATTCATCAAATCATTTAATAAATCAGGCCCTACAATGTATGCGTAGTTGTGTACAGAGCTCACTTACATCTTCCAAGGCAAGATCAATCAAATTAGGTGTTTTATCAAGCAACTCTGGCAACAACAAGCAGTAATCAGACAAATGGAGATCCAACTTCAGTTTGGTCAACTTCGGAAATACAGGGAGATACCGTGCCTTGGTGAAAGAGACAAGGATCCGTCAAACAAAAGTATCATCGTAAGAATAACACACAACACAAAGATAAATACAAGACAGACTTAGTATACTAACCTCCAAACAATAGGCTGAAATAACCAAATCTTGGACATTGAAAATTGCTGCCATAAGAGAAGTAGCACTACTGGCAAAACGAGGCTCTTCATCAGCATTAAGGTGCCTAAATTTGATAGTAGCCTTGACAAGAGAGTCAAGACGCTCCAGAGACAATGTTGATAAACTAACTTCTTCTAGACAAACAGTTTTCAGTTTTGGGGCATATATAAGAAAGTTGTGCCACTCCACTTGCTCCAAACTGATTCTCAACATCTTCAATTCAGGCGCATACACAATGAAATCTTCACTTTCGTATATAGCAACAGGTATCACAGTCAAATCTTCGACCAAAGGAGAATAAAAACCATGCTTTTGCTTGTCACCTTCATTCTTAAGGAACTTGAGACTTGGGAAAGACGCATATGTAGGAGGAAGATATGAGCATACAACCGTTGTCCCAACTTTCAAAACCTTTAGTGTTTTGCACATAAACACACTTTGAGGAACATGAAAATACCAACCGTCGTGAAGATCAAGATAGAGTTCAGACACATTACGCTTAGCGGCAACACAAATCCACGATTCGATGCGTGAACAATACACGTCGTCTGGGTTGTGTACTGCAAGACGGAATTTGCAGATGTTTCTTGAGTCACGTAGCATAAGTACACGTTCGACAAAAGTAGTAAACCTATCGGTGCGATAGGGGTAATGTGGCCGAGCATCAGAAAAATCTCTCTGGTCGTCGAAGTCTAAATTAGAAACAGAAGTCCAGAGATCCTTCCATTGGGTGGACAAAACGGTTGTCCTTACAGCATGAAGGGTTGGAAGGAAGCCAAGTATGATCACACGAAGCTCATCTGGTAGTGCACTTATCCTATCATTCTCTCCTGTAAGACGCTTAGCTGCTGAATCCATTTGTATCTGATCGAGAGAAAATTATGAGTATTCATTAGTCCAAATGAACAGCAATGTAGTTTGATCCAAAAAAAAAGAACAATATCATAAAATGAAAAGTATTGAAATGCTTAACCAAAGCTCAGCTTGGTTATATAGGCACATAAAGAAGCAGGCCACACATATCTGCTCAACAAATGTGCTTTCTCGAGAAAGATAAGTTGGTCTATGAAAACAAACAGAGCCCACAAGAAAGCAAGCACACAGGGACAAAGTGAGTATGCCGAGAGACTAACAAGAGAACGGCAAAGACCAGGGAGATGTTCATCGGCCTAAATCTAGATTGACTAATGAACATGTGGCCCATACAGATAGCGATACAGATAAGATAAAAAGGCAGAGGTACAAGTTTTCTAAGAAACAAATAAAAAAGCTGATATCACAACGACTTTATTGCAGATTGGACATGTTTGAATGCTTTTATCAAGCGTACTCAAGAAGAATGGCTCGAAGGGACACCAAGAGAGCAACACGGGGACAATATTCACTCGGAAATGCAAGAGAGATAGCAAAATGAGAAGAATCAGTAGGATATAATAACTTTCACCCCATGCTATGATCTTTGAAGGTATACACAACACAATGCATTGGCGGGTTTCATAAACTTTAGAAGTAGAAACTTATTCTTAACCTCAAAAGCATACTCTTACTCACAGCCAATCTATCGCTACATAGAACAAGGATAAACCAATAACAACTCACCTGACTTCCAAGAGAAGGAATTACTTGATGAACAATCCACTGCGAATCAATCGATTACTCCACTCTCTTCATGTGCAGGCTGGTGAGACAAAAAAATAATGGAAAACAACATCTTAGGGCGATCTCGAACGACACAGGCTACCCATGCCTACTTTTTACTATCAAATGATCGCAATCCAAAATAGACAGAACCACATTTCTTATAATACATTGAACCAGGACATCACATAAACACGTTGATGAAATATGCTCATAAGTGAGGTAAGAGATGTGCTCAGGTGCTGTGCTCTACACGGCAACCTAATACAGCCTGCTCATCTGCAATGTACACACGTGTTCAATTACTCAAACAATATGCACATAGACACACACAGATATTGCACATATAGAGACAATACATTATACAAGTTATCTATCTCTCCAATATCCCACTCTTTACCGAGGAGAAAGACTTGTATGGACTTACTATTTACACTTTCGGCCAATTGGGTATCGCCATGTGATAAATTTTGCTTATGTGGCAACATTCGATTGGCCCAAAAAATGAATAGTAAGTACATGCAAGTCTTTCTCCTTTACCGAGCCCTTACCGCTTACTGCTATTCCCCACATATCTTAATTCATTCAGACATGTTGATTTCCTCTTTCTCTTTCTTTTTTGAAAATATGGCTCAGTTGATTTCAATGTGAAATATGAAATTTTAGCCTAATTACAAATTTCAACAGATAATTAGATTGCTTAATTACGAATGTCAGTATATAGCTAGAATGAAAAATTCACAGCCTATATATGCGGCGAGATTAGATGGCTTCCAATCCAAATGTTATACAATGTGTATTTGTATTGGAACTTGCAACTTTCTTATCCAACCAAACGTACCTAGGCTAGGACCATAACATTATACGAGAGTTAGAACTTGGTGAGATGAGACGCTTTCCAGTTCTTCATTCATTTTTACAAATCAATATCTCGAAAGCAACGAACCGTGTAGAAATTTATGGCAATAAAATTCTATATTTCGATCTTACACCGTGGTAAAAAGAACGAGATAGAAAGGAAATTCGTCCTTTTGTTGATACTAGACTTGTTCTTCTGAGGATTTTCAGGTGGCGCACTGACCAAGTTCATGATCACACACTTTTCAGCTATGACTGTACTTTCCTCAGCTACACAGATACATATCCGTACGTTAACACATCCCACTTTTCATGAATTAAGGTGTAGGAGGTTTTTCGATAACTAAATGCAGCTGGAAAATACCTTCAATGTAGAAACTTACCATCCACTTGCATTCCTAAATCCCTGAGCTTCTTAATTATGTTAACTTGTTTTAGAATTAATTCCATTCCCATCATACCGAACTGTCGTCAGTTGTGCCATGTAGGTTACCAAGTTGTTTTTGTCAGATTCTATGTACCTAGCAGCAGCATTCTCCACTATATTCTCATTTTTATTTTTTTTTGTCAACTGAATATGTATTGATCAAATACGAATAGAAACGTTTACATCGGAAGCAAGAACATTGAAAAGCCAGTTGGGTTCAAAATCATTCCATAGGTGACCACCACCATGGCGAGACACAAAAGCTGCCACCGCATGAGCAGCAAGGTTGCAAGATCGAGGGGCATATTGAACCACGGCAGACTCAAAATGATCTAATAGAGCCAGAATATCATGAATAACTCCATCCACCATGACATCAATCATAGCTCCTTTGGTAAAAATATTAACTAAGACTTGTGAGTCGGTTTCAAAAATCACTTTACCATACCCCTTCTGCCTACACGCTTTGATGGCCTCAAGCATCGCAATAGCTTCTGCTTGTAGAGCAGAGAGGCATGGGAAACCACCATACCCACCACCTGCCTTGAAGCAGCCAGAAATGGAGCGCCCCACCCATCCACAACCACCAATACCGGTTGCTGCCTTCCACGCATCATCACAATTTGCTTTGACATAACCCACCTCAGGTCTACACCATCTTTTACACCTCTCAATAATTGTAGCTTGTTGCCTGGCCATAGGAACCTCATTGACAAGCGATTGTCGACTTGTCTTAGCTTCTAAGAACTCCAAATATTTCTTTCGCATTGTCTCTATCCCTTCCCCAGGTGATGTCAAAATGTCCTCAAAGCACTTCGAGTTCCTACATTTCCAGATACGCCACATTCCAAAAACAATGATAGGCATTACCTCCACCACTTTATTGTGCCTAGAGTAATACTGCACCAAGAACTCCCAACAATCTCTAAAATCCTCTCCTTCAATTATCCTGATATCAAGTTGCAAAACACTTGAGAACCAGAAGTCACGAGCAAATTCACAGCGAAAAAACAGGCGAGCCTCTGTCTCATCAACTTCCCCGCATAAGGCACACACATTATCAACTAGAACATGCCTCCTCAGCAAATTATGTCTTACAGCCAAGCAAAGTCGAATACATTGCCATAGGAATAAGCGGAGTTTAGGCGGCACATTAAGTTTCCATATTAGTGGCCACAGCTTGCGTGTATCTGCTGCATTGCTAGCTTCCCCATCACCCTTCCTTCGAAAATCTCCATTGAGTTGCAAATCCTTGGCAACCATATAACCTGTTGAAACAGTATAAATGCCATTCTTTAAATAGTGCCAGATCAGTTTGTCATGACATCCAAACTGACTCAACGGCAAGCTAAGAATCATTCTAGCTTCCCTCTAACTGAAAAGTTGTTCTACCAATAGAATATTCCAACTGCATGTGGACCGGTCAATCAAAGAAGCAACTGTAGTTGGTATATTCGGATGGCACGATTGCGGCTTAAAGCAGCGAGTTTTGGGCAGCCACGGGTCATTCACCACTCTAATCACCTCACCATCACCCACCGTCCATCTCAATCCCGCTTTGATAATCTGTTGGGCCTCATACACACCTTTCCAACCCCACGACGAGCCACGACGAGCCTCGACCAGCCCGCGCTTCTAAGAAAGATCTATCCGAGAAGTATTTGGCTTTATATACTTGACTAAGAATAGAACTTGGCTCATGCAAAATCCTCCACCCGATCTTAGCCAGCATGGCCAAGTTAAAACACAACAGGTCCTTGAACCCGACACCTCCCAGGTTCTTTTCGTGGGTAAGCTTCTTCCAAGCTGCCCAATGTACACCCTTCTTCTGCTGGTAACCTCCCCACCAAAAGCGAGCTAACCCTCGCTCAATATCTTTGCACAGATCTACTGGAATCTTGAAACATGACATGGCAGAATTGGGGAGAGCCATAGCCACAACTTTGATCATGACCTCCTTTCCAGCTTGTGTAAGGTACTGCTCAGCCCATCCTTTGGTTTTAATGTCAACTCTATTGCGGATGTCATCAAAAACAGCTTTCTTCGACGCCCCAAAGTCTGCTTGCAAACCCAAATACTTCCCAAAACCCGTCTTCTGTTGAATCCCTAAGCAACTAGACATTCTTCGTTGTAGTCTTCTAGGGCAATCAACACTGAAGAAAATGGAGCTTTTTTCAAAATTAATCAGTTGCCCCGATCCGTCAGCATAACACTGAATCACATCTTTGACACAATTCGCTGCACATTCATTTGCCTGGAAAAATAGGACTGAGTCATCAGCAAATAGAGAGTGTGAGACCCTAAGTCCATTAGGAGAAACTCTAATACCATGAAGCACCCCCTCTTCCTCCTTTGGTCATAATAAGGACGTGAATCCTTCAGCACATAGAACAAAGAGGAAAGGAGATATTGGGTCACCTTGACGTAAGCCCCTGCTGGGATGTATAAGACCAGTTGGCACTCCATTAAACAACACAGTGTATGATACTGTGGAGATACATTCCATAATCCAGTTGCAAAAAGTGTCACTAAACCCCATCTTTTTCATGATAGCAATTAAGAACACCCACTCAACTCTGTCGTAGGCTTTTGTCATATCCAACTTCAGCACCATATCACGCCCATCTATGCCCCTTTTCTCCTTAATTGTATGTAAAACTTTATGAACAACAAGAACATTATCTGTAATGTGGCGCCCAGAAATAAAAGCAGATTGATTGAGACTAATAATTCTTGGCAACACCATCTTTAATCTATCAGTGATCACTTTCGAGATCACTTTATAAATAACATTGCATAGGGAGATTGGTCGCAACTGAGTCATGTTCATGGGACTAGTCACCTTTGGAATCAAAACAATATGGGTATGATTAATTTTCCTCACTAACCTGCCAGTTTCAAAGAAGGATCTCACCGCATGTAGCACATCATTTCCAACAACAGACCAGTAGTTGTGGTAGAAAGCACCAGTGAAACCATCCGGGCCTGGGGATTTAGTCGGATGAATAGAGAAAACCGCCCTCCTAATCTCCTCATCTTCCACTGGCCTTGTTAAGCAATAATTCTCTTGTGTCGTAACACGTTCCCCCACGGTGTTAACAATCTCCTCCACACGTCTCGGGGTTGAAGTACCAAAAAGTTTGACAAAATAGTCAACTGCAACACTCCAGACCACCTCCACATCCTCCTGCCAAACACCTTCCTCATCTTCCAAGCCGCGAATTCGATTGCATCGTCTTCGCTTAATAGTTTTGGCATGGAAGAATTTCGTGTTTTTATCCCCTTCGTTCAGCCATTGCACACGGGACTTCAATTTCCAATAGATCTCTTCCTCTCTAAGGGCTTGTTTCAGCTCCGCCTCTATCTCTCTAATTTTTGTGCCATCAAAATACATAGCTTGGTAGTTCTCCCTCAATTCTCTCTTCAAAGCTTCAATGCGAACCTGGGAGTTGTTTCGGCTCTTTTTCCTCCAAGCAAGAATGCCCTTTTTTGTCCTCCTTAGTTTTTCATAAATTCTATGAAGTTGTGATCCTCTTACCTCTTGAGCCCAGCTCTCCACCACGGCACTCTTACATCCTCGGTCATTACCCCATCGAGGGTCATATAGGAAACGCTTCCTCCATCGCCCAGAAGTCGGGTTTGTATCAACGGCCAGCATAGCATGATCAGAGCCTTCTAGAATTATATGATTGACTTGTGCTTGCGGATATAATCTGACCCAAGAATCTGCCTCAAGACCCCTATCTATTCTCTCCTGAATGTATCCACCATCCCGACGATTCCTCCAAGTATACGGGTAGCCAACATATCCAAGATCCAACAAACGACATTCAGCTAAAAAAGACCTGAACTCACGCATACTGCCCACGATGCGGTAGTTCCCACCCTCTTTTTCATCATTATGCAGCATATCATTGAAATCTCCAATGACCAAATACGGTTCACCACAGTTGCGAATTCTGCCTCGAAGGACATTCCACTACCCTGCCCGTATACGATCATTGGTATTTGCATACACCGCAAATAACCGCCAATCAAAGTGCTTCACATCATCATGGACCAAGACCTCAATCAAAAAGTCAGCATATTTTACCAGCACTACCTGAGATGCATCCCTCCAGAAAATGCAGAGACCTCCGCTCCTTCCTTTTGGCTCAACTGCTTGCAAGAAATCCATCCTCAGCAAACCCTTCAAGTATGCATACCGTGTGCTCTTGTTCTTTGTCTCAAGAAGTACCACAATGTCAGGGGAGAGGCGCCGATTCTGCTCTTCCAAATCATTAACAGTAAGCTTACCCCCAATTCCTTGACAATTCCAGCATAAGATCTTTATGGGACCCACAATAGGTGGCGGAGGATTGAGATGGTGAAAAGAGGGGGATCTAGAGAGGAGAAAATGGGGGATCTAGAGGGGAGAACTAACGGTAAAATTGGGGACCAGAAATGGGTAATTTATAGAGTGGATTAGTGGTGGGGTGTAGGTAAAAAGAGATGAAGTATTGATGGTGAGTGTGGCGGTGAAAAACAGATTGGGGGAGGGAAATAAAGGCTTAGATCTGGTTGTTGAGGGGAAGTGAAGGGTCAGGTGAAGAAGGTGAACTCACAGACTGTGGCCAGGGGACACTCTCCTGTGATGGGAGATACGCTAACACCCCGAAGGGGCACGAGGGGCGCTGAAGCTCACGCTAGAGGTGTTAACCAAGTGCAGCCCGGTCACTATCGGGGTAGCCATCCTCCCGGGGGTGCACACCGGTGACTGTATCTGGTGTCTACTCTGGGTGCAGTCGGTGCCAATAACCTCCTCTACCTTTAAAAAAAAAAAAAAAAAAGAAGGTGAAAAAGTTTTAGATCTGGTAGGTGAGGTTTGAAAAGGGAAAAGCACAAGAATAAATGAGTGGTAAAGGTTGTTGTAAGTATTAATCACCAGATCGGTGAGGAAGAAACCCACAGAGGGGAGGGAAGCTCTCACATTGGAGAGAGAGAGCTCTCACGAAGGAGAGAGGTTGGTCAATTGAACTCCACTATAGTCTCATCAATGTGCCCTTCATTGTCAACAATGCCATGTTATTGGCGTGCAACCATTCTCTCCTCCTTTGTTTGACCTCCTTAGTGCTTTGTGCAGTGATAGGTGATCTGGGTTCCTCATTTCAATTATTCAAGCCCAATGTTGGTCCATTTCAAATTTGGGTACTCTGCCCTGCATTACCTTCTACGTGTACCCCAATAGCATCGAGTCACATGTGAGGGGGAGTGTTGAAATGATATCTTGTCCCACATCGGAAGTTTCAACAAATATCATACAGTTAATAATAAACTAATTATCTCTTCATATTACCGAGACCTTTTAATAAAACACCACACCTGAGGTTGACAGGTGGTTAAGATGGGGACAATATCGGTGATGCTCAGCCCATTGCTACACTACTCTCAATTCAACATGGTATCAGAGCGTGTTGATATTTCAGGCCCACTGTGGTCCATTTCAATTATTCAACCCCAATGTGGTCCATTTCAATTATTCAGGCCCAATGTGGTCCATTTAAATTATTCAGGCCCAATGTTGGTCCATTTCAAATTTGGGTACTCTGCCCAGCATTACCTTCTACGTGTACCCCAATAGCATCGGATCACACGTGAGGGGGAGTGTTGAAATGATATCTTGTCCCACATCGGAAGTTTCAACAAATATCATACAGTTAATAATAAACTAATTATCTCTTCATATTACCGAGACCTTTTAATAAAACACCACACTTGAGGTTGACAGGTGGTTAAGATGGGGACAATATCGGTAATGCTCAGCCCACTGCTGCACTACTCTCAATTCAACATGGTATCAGAGCGGGTTGATATTTCAGGCCCAATGTGGTCCATTTCAATTATTCAACCCCAATGTGGTCCATTTCAATTATTCAGGCCCAATGTTGGTCCATTTCAAATTTGGGTACATTGTGTTTACCCCAATGTGGTCCATTTCAATTATTCAGGCCCAATGTTGGTCCATTTCAAATTTGGGGCCCTAGAATCCCAAACCTTCTGTACCATAAGTTTAGGAGCATGTTTGCTTCGGATTCAAAAGGCTACCTGAGGATAAAACTAAACTCCTCATCAGTTATGTCTTGGTGCTCACTCTTTTTGTGGACGAATTCGAGACAGATCTGACTGATACAGCAAAGGATCTGAGGATGAGTTCAATAACTTTGAGAAAGTATTACCAGAACTTGGGTTGCAAGCTCTTCCACAAAAACAGCTTTTGTTTCGCCAAGCTAGCCGTCCCTCTCCATTTTCCAGAAGTGCGAAAGCGAAAGAAACGGAGCAATAGGTGATTGCTTTGTTGTATCTTTGTTAATTTCATTGTTTGACAACATATGGAAGTATATGGGCGCTTTCTACAGGCATAGAAAGTGAGATTTAGATACAGTTTCACAAGGCCTCAACTTTTTCTTTTGTCTTTATTGTTTTTAATTGATTGCGGTCTTTGGCAGTGCTTTTATGAACTCTAGCATTTTGTTGATATGATGAACTTCAAATTTTTGAAATTGTATTGCAGTATGGTCATTTAGGTAAATTATACATAAATCTATACATGATTTAGACATTTGGAAATGTAGAAATGTTTCCAAGCGTTGCTTTACAATTTAAGAAGTCTGTGTAGTAGTTTTTGATCATATTGAGTGTGGTTTACAAAACTTATATCATAACGACTTTCTTGTTTCCGTCTATTCACATAAGAATAAAATAATCTAAAATAATCTAAAGACCAATAATAGTAAGTAACGGGACCAACAGGTCATGTCAGTTCGGGGATTCGACCATGTGCTCTAACAGTGGTTAACTAGTTGTCTATATAAATTTTCATTGAATTGGTTGACAAAATATCAAAAGGTAAGACTACTTATATTATTATTATTATTATTATTATTATTAAATAATATTTAAAAAGTATAAGATAAGACTACTTATATCTAAAAAATACACAACTTTCTTGTAATATTCATCTAGTACAAGTTATCAAAGGGGCAAAATTCTATTGGGTAACACCAAATCTAAAATCTAATTAAACTAACGCCGTATATACCCCTTACCACTCCTCCCTTCTCATTTCAGCCAATCTGCTCGCCACCAAACACGGGGTCCGGCTCCTCAGCTGAGCCAGCCTCTGCAGAGCTGGTGCTTATCAACAAAACGGTGGCCTTTTGCATAAAAATCCCCACTTCTTCTTCTGTTTGTTTGCTTTTCTTCCGAGGCCCACCACCAAACTCATGGTCCTTTCTCTCTCCTTTAGTTTTCTCCCAACCTCACGACACCATCGCCTTCATTGGTGATGAAATTTCCCAATCTCGAACACCAACAACAAAACACAGATGCATAACAAAAATTAAAATCTCAAAGACCGCAAACCCAGTGGTCTTGTCTTCTCCAAGAAAATTTGCAGCAGTAGCAAACGAAGACCAAGACTAACAAGGAGAAGAAAATTCATGATCAGAGCTCCAGCTAGACAAAACCAGACTTGGGTCTGAAACCGCACTGTTGATCTCGAGCGAAATCGACTTCTCGGAAACTGGGGCTTCACCGGAAATGGAAGAGAAAGCGCAGGAGAGGATGATGAGGATAATCGCGGTTGTGGAGGGACGATGACGACAATCTTCTTGTTCGTCTTGGTCTTCGTTCGGTTTGCGGTCTTTGAGATTTTACTTTTTGTCTTTGCTTTTGTGTCTTTGTTTATAATGGTGGGTTGGTATGTAATTCGATGTGTTTGCTAATCAATTAATCAAAAACTTGGTCCTCGTTGATTTAATTTTGGTGGGTTTGGATGTTTGTTTTGTTTGTGTAATTGTTGTGTAGCAGAGTTGATCAGTATTTATACAGATATCGTGGATGCAATTGAGTCCGCTATATGCGAATTTGATTGAATTTCTGAACGTGGGTCTTGAGAATCTCGTGGGTCTTGCGAACTTGATTGAATTTCTTGGTGTGAGTTTTCACTGAAGAATGTCACTAGTTAGCATCTAGTTTTTTTCTTCTTGTAACTTTTGAATTTAGACACATGACTGTTTCTAAAGAGACAAATGGTTATCTTTGCAGAGACAGGAGACTGTCTCTTCAGAGACACTTGACTGTCTCTGTAGAGACAAGTGGCTGTCTCTATAGCTGACTATCTTTGTAAAGACAGATGGCTGCCTCTGTAGAGATAGGTGATTGTCTCTATAGAGACACTTGACTGTTTTTATTGACACTTTACTGTCTTTGTAGAGACACTTGACTGTCTCTATAGAGACACACTTGATTGTTTCTGCAGAGATATTTGACTGTCTCTGTAGAGACACTTACTATTCCTGCATGTGAAACTTGCGAAATTTTTTCTGTGAAAAACTCACTCAATATAGATCTTAAAATGTAGATATCACTTTTACGAATAAATTGGTGAAAACGAATTTTCATTACGATTTCTATATAAAAAATTATAATTAATTTAGAAAAATAAAAAAAATTGAAAACAAAAGAAATAGGAGAGAGAAAGATGATTTCCGTTAAGGGGAGTTAATTACTTTTGCTGAGTTGGCATTAATTTTGTACTTATAGAATATTTAATATTTTTTATATCTTTTTTAGATATTTAAAGCGTTATTTTGTACCTTTAGATATCATAATATATAGATAAATATCATAAGTCTTTTTTTTTTTTAGCAATAGATAAATATCATAGGTCGGTATTACCTTTTACACTTCAATCGCCAGATCAATATTCTTTTGGTGACATTGGCTTCTCCAGCGTTTGTCTAGGTGCTACCACTTACAGAGTTGGAGACTCCAATGGGTGGGCTTTTCTTGACTACGACAAGTGGGCTTCGATAAGAGCCTTCCACGTCAGGGGGCACAACGTGACTGCCTAAGATTGTTGCTATACTATATAAGTACTAACCTTCTTTTCCATGGAAAGCAAAATTAGTACCAACTTGTGTTGCGTGTTAAAAATATATTATGAAAAATCACGATATATTCTATAGAGATCTCCATTCTCTAAGACTATCTACAATTTGAGTCAAAAAGCTAAATTTGACAATACAAAATACAACTAATAGGAGCAGACTCAAATATAACTCAATAATTCGATTGATTGAGTTTAACTTTAACTTTTTTAAAATTAAACTTTTTCTTTAGTTAATTTTTATTTATAATATCTGTAATTAATTTTATAAACACTTAGATCTAAAAATTTTCAAAATCAAAGACTTTTTTTTGGTTACTCCGTCTAAATAATATGTAACTTCTAACTATAAAAGTACATAATTGAACCTGACCATTGGATCTTATAAGTTTGCAAAATCACAGTCGCACAACAGAGTTCCATTCAAGGCCGCGCAGGTGTGGGGTTGTGTTGTCCCTAAAAAGCAGAAGAAATATGGACTTTTTTATGGTATTTATGTGAACTTCACATTTCATATTTGTGTCAAAACTCCTCTCAAATTTAAGAGAATTTTTTACTCAAACTCAAATAAGACTGAAGATCAAGGATTCAATTTTTGTTTCGATGGAAATTTCGATAGTTTCGAACCAACAAAATTTTCAAAATTTCTATGTTTCGATGGAAATTTTGTTCCTTACTCAAGACATACGGTGGAAATACAAGCATTCGGAGGAATTTTGTATCAAATTTAGGTTTGACATCCTTCTATTGGAGATAGTCTAAAGTTCTACTAGGATGTCATTAGAATAATGAGGTGATTGGTGGAGGAGGGGTGTGCTATCTTTTCTTTTCTATTATTATTAAAAAATAAAAAATGTTAAAACAGCTACAAGATGTTCCTGCCCAGGATCGAACTGGGGACCTTTTGCGTGTAAAGCAAACGTGATAACCACTACACCACAGAAACAAATTTATACCGTTTTATCTTCAAGAATATATTTCATAGAGTTTACATTCTTTTCTATGGAAAGCAAGCTTGAACCCCTCTTTTGGTATAGAATTTGGGTTCTTTGCTTATTTCTTCACATTTACCTCGCAATTCTTCGTTGGTACTATTATGATGTGGGTTTGGTTTGTTTCTCACAATATTTATTTTAGTGATTAATTATTCTTGTACTTTTGGTATAGTCCTATTTGATTTTTCAACTGTGAATTGGATTACTTTTCATTTACTTACAGTACAATGATGTTGCTTAACAATAGTAAAGATATCAAAGAAACACCAGCCCCACAGAGACTTTAGCCTCACAACCGCCACAACAAGCCAAATGGACTCCTTGACATCAATATTCATTGATTCGGCAATCAGTAGGTGAACGCGGCCAATTCCTGATGCTTTAATGCCAAAGGATGGGAAATGCTGAGAGTACTCTTTGCTGAAGAGCCGGAAACTGAGTACACTAAACTACAACTGAAAAATAAGTAGGATGCACTGAAAATCGATTGAAAGTTGTTGAAAGATTTAGTTAATAAAGAACTGACTTACGGTGGAGCTAGCAAGCAGACTATTGATCCCCTTGATGAGTAGTGAAATCATAATAATCAGGTACTTATATTTCTTTGTGATTAATATGAGCTAAACTATATTGTCATTGCATTTAGATTGATGGTCAGTTATTTATACGTGTGTGAATGGTGATTATGCGAAATTGCATAGAAAGGGCATCGAACCAGAGCTAAACTAGTTAAAGGTGAAGCTCGATAGGATGTTTGGAAATATCATAGCAATCGGTATACATGCTTGGACACCCTCATCTAGTGCACTCCTACATCTAAGTGAAGAAGGATCAATGGATGATGCAATTTCACTCCATTGATCCTTCTTCACTAGACCAAAGTTGCAACTCCAGTCGGACCATTGAAGCTTCGAAAAAAGCAGCAAATAAGGGTAAAAAGAGGGCAACTGTACAAGTAGACCAAAACAAGAAAAGAAAAAAGTGGGAGGTGCTGCAAAGCTGACAAAGCAAATCGATCTGTCTTGTCGAGCTTATTAAGACTAGGAGTACCACTACAACATTATTGAAGCAACAAGTATGAGCTAGCATTCCTGAAATAATGAAATATTATTGCCTCTTTATATGGATGTAAGCCTCTTAGCCAACTGTAGTTATTTGCTACTAGACTCTTCTTCGATGAAGGAAAGAGAGAGATGTTCAATGTTATGAATGATCCTTTTGTGCAGTATACTAGTCTTAAGTGAGAATTTGACAACAAATAAGCATGTTGTTAGTTGTCAATTTCTATGGTGTATTTGAATTGTCAATTATGTTTAGGAAGTTTAAATTGAACTACAATTTCACTATGAACTATATTTAGAATTCTAATTTATTCAGACTACTACGTTAAAGGTGTAACAATTGGCGAGACCCACGAAGCTATGAACTTTCATCATATTTGGTTTTGTTGGAGATTGAATGATATTCATTAAGTATTAAAGTTAATCATGTTGGTGGCAGAAAATGCTCAAGTAATATTGGGCTTTGCCTTTGTTTTGCTGTCAAATAAGTTTACCAATTAGATTTAGATTAGGAGACACAACTGCTCCAAGCAGTTGCATTGGTTGTAAAGAGGCATTGGACGTGTCCGCTTCTGAAGAGGCACCAACCTCTTACTTAAGGAGAAATCTCCTCTACATTTCATTCAAGAATCATCTACATAAATCATCATTCATATTGCTTGAGAGGAAAGCATACAAAGTTTGCCAGATTCTAAGTTCTAGTGCTAGGACTTCAAATATAGATAGTTGAATTCTGGGAGGCAGTCACCTATCATATTATGCTGTTGTAGTGTTCCGATTGTGTTATATAAAGTTCATATTTGTTATAACATATAATTCATAGTTACTTATTGCTGTATTTCCAATAGGTTTTCTGGCAATAAAAAACAAAATTCATGAAATCACAATCCATTTTAGGGGCCGCATATCTCTTTATTGTATTGTTGTATACAAAACTTACATCTTTTAAGGCAAGAGAGTTAGGCGTTTTTTCAAGCAACTTTGGCAACAACTCGCAGTAATGAGACTCATGGATAGAAAGCTTCAATTTGGCCAAGGTTCCAAAATACAGGGAGATACCATGCCTTAGTGAAAGAGACAAGAATCCATCAAAAAGAAATATCGTCGTTTGAATAATATACAACCCAAATGATAATTAATAGATAGAGTTAGTATACTAACCCCCAAAGAATAGGCTGAAATAAACAAATTTTGAACATTTGAACTTGTTGCCATAAGAGAAGTAAAACTATTGCCAAAATCAAACTTTTCATTAGCATGAAGATCCCTAAATTTCATACTAGCTTTTCATACTAGCTTCAACGAGAGAGTCTCCACAGATAATGTTAATAAACTAATTTCTTCCCGACAAATGTTTTTCAGCTTCAGGGCATATCTCAAGTCGCTCCAAACCAATCATTGATGTCTTCAATTAAGGAACGTAGAGATTGAAATCTTCATCTTCATATATAACAACATTGAGATCAGTAAGATCTTCGACAAAAAGACAATACCATCCATGTTTTTTATCTTCACCATCATTATGAAGGAATTTCAAAATTGGAAAAGATGCATATAATGGCAGATGATATGAGCATACGAGCATCCTAGATATACTGGTAGCTCTTGTAGAACAGAACAATGGCTTCTCAAGTATATTGCGGCTTATTTATCAGCTTATTTATCCATCGAAGCTCTAAACTTACATTTCGCACAAAAATTGACAATTGCCTAATTAAAAATACATATGATCGCAAGTGAAGATATTCAACACTGAGTTAGTGTGCTAACCTCCAAAGAATGAGACAAAAAGGAAATATCTTTGACATTGGAAAATGCAGCTAGAAGAGAAGTTGCACTCTCAGGAAAGTCGGGGTTTTTGTTTGCGTCAAGATTTCTTAAGATAATACTTTCTTCATCTAGTGATTCTAGGCACTCTATAGAGCATATGTTGACAAAGTAATTTCTTCAAGGCAAAGATTTTTCAAATTTGGAGCATATATAGAAAAAAAATGAGGCTCCACTCATGTCTAACAAAACTGATCCTCAATTTCTTAAGTTCAGACAATGAAATTTTTGTCTTCGTAGATGGCAACGGATCTTAGACTCAGATGTTCCACAAAAGGACAATAGAACCCTTGATTTTGATCTCCACCATCATTATTTAGAAACTTTAGATTTGAGAAAGTTGCAGAAGTTGGGGGAGGATTGTCGAAATCTAAGGGGAGTAATATGTCATATACTCACATAGCATTAATGTACTCTTTTTCCACTGGGTTTTGTTACATGAGAAGGTTTTTAATGAGGCACCCGCATTGGTTTGGTCATACCTTTTGTACGCTTACACATCCCGAAGATGCTTGCCTGCCTTATTGTCGATAATGTTATTCACCTTTTTCTCTTTGCCTACTTGTTTGGTTCCTCCCATTGAGTTTTCTTTTGCAAGCTTTTGGTGTTAGCATATCCTTCAATGTATTCCCTTTAGATACGGTCTCCCCAAGTTCCTACTACGATAATTAGGCCTAATCCTAGTATGATTGGTAAATCCTAGGTTGGTTTACTATAACAAATGCACCATGCATGTGGATGTTATGGTTGAGATCACTAATCTACTCTCGATTTATTTCTTTTATCTCTTGTTCTCTCTCACCTTAGCTATTTATCCGAAGATTTGATGCGCCTACTTCTTGAATTGTCCACACTTAAGAGGGAGTGTTCCAGTTATTCATGTTTAGGTATGTGTAAACTAGAAGTATGTATCCTATATGAACTCTATATAATAATTAGGCCTAATCCTAGTATGATTGGTAAATCCTAGGTTGGTTTACTATAACAAAAGCACCATGCAAGTGGATGTTATGGTTGAGATCACTAATCTACTCTCGATTTATTTCTTTTTATCTCTTGTTCTCTCTCACCTTCAACATAATTAGTTTTGCAATAAAAATAAACTTGCAACTTTTTCCAAAAATATATTAAAACAGTAAACATAGGCACTACGGGAAAAAAATGCTTAGACGACAAGTGGTTTTTTGTCGGGAAAGCCCAAATTTCGTCACCTAAGTACTTAGACGACAAAAAATTTCATCGGGAGCTTTGTGACGCAATGTCCGAGAGGAAAGAGTTTAGACGACAAAATTAAAGATTTTGTCGTCTAAATGAGGCTGAGACGACAAAATGTTTTGTCATAGCTTTCTTCGTCTAAAGGACGCTGAGACGACAAAAAATATATTTGTCTTGGAAAGGATGAAACGACGAAATGTATTTGTCAGCTTAGTACTGACGTGACAAAGAGGTTCGTCGGGAGGGACTTTAGACGACAAAATCGGCTTTGTCACGAAAGTTATTCAAGCTTTTAAAAAAAAATTATAATCCCATGACTCAATTGCCATGGGAATAAATAACCAAGGAAGTTCTTCAATCTACTTGAATGTGTAAGAATACCTAAAGGAAATACTTAATAATGGATGGACAAATACCTTATATTACACTTCAAAAGAAAGAAAAATCAAGTAGCAACTATTGTTCCTTGAACCCCGATTGTATATAAGGTACAAGTCAAAAGAATCTACAATGAATCGGAAAATTTAGATAATCAACATTCATCAATGCACAGATTGCACCTATCATGACCAAAAGAAACTCATGCTTTATCTGTCTTAACACTTCAACTCTGCAAAAAGTTGAACAAAGAAATTTCAGAATTAGGACTGCATAAGTTCAAAAACAATCTGCAATTAACCAAAAACTTCTAGCTTTCCATCATTTTAGTATCCAAATTCCAAAAATGCAAGTCTTTCAAACTCATTAACACAAGTCCAACTCCAACAACTAAAGAAAGAATGTGAATGAGCAAACATACATCATAAAACAGATAACATAGACCAATTAGCAAAAATCATGATACACATAGTCTTGTACACTGTCACACAGACTTAAAGAGTCTTTTGTAGTACAAGCACAGCATAAGGGAAGCATTGTAGGAACGAAAGGTAAATTACTGAGGAAGACTCAATTCAAAGCCCAGACATGTAGATACCTACCTACGTCTTCCAACGACATAACCTTTCCAAGAAGTAAACATAACCGTTGATCACCAAGAAGTGTCAAATGGTCTCAAAAGCTAATCCAAAAAACCAGCTGGACTTCAACGCAATCCAGAGCAGCTAAGTCTAATGTGCTATCACCTGAAATCGTTTGGAAAACACATGGGGGTGAGCACAGAAATGCCCAGAAGCTTTCTCTTTCGAAAACTCTTGTTCGAAAACCTTTCTTGTATGTCTCATAAACAGATAAGATAACTTGAGTTATCAGAAAACATGAGTCAATCCTCCATTCCCAAAATGCATATCCGCCATCGTAATCACAAATTTTGACAAAAACCCATCAACAAAACAGCTCAAATTCTTCAAATTTAACAGCTTTAAGCACCATCACAAAACCTAATCCTCCATTCCCATAATGCATAGACTTCGACAAAAATCCATCAACTAAAACCGCTCAAAATCCTAATTTAGCAACTTTAATCACACACCATAATCAAACACCAACAAAAATTACGGCGCAAACCCAACCAATTCAAGACAAATCAAAACAAACCAAGTTAACCAAATCTAAAACCCAAAAACAAATCAAACCCACAAATCAAAACAAATCAAGTTAACCAAATCTTACCCCTTTCCGGTCAGGAGGGCGAGGAGCCAATTGAAGACCCAACAAATATTGTAAATTAAGAAGACCTTAAACTAATAACAGTGATGGGATTTTCCAAAATTTACTGGATTGGTAAAGCACAGAATTTCAATTGGAAAACCTAGAAACGAACTCAAAAATTGAGTACAGTTGTGAGATTACAAGATCGGAAATGAATCGCACCTGATAAAGGCTTACAAATCTGATCGCCCAACACTTTCAGTTGGGAGCCTTCACGGGTTGCAGTCGTCGCCGTTCCTTCTGGGCCAGAATTGCAGAGGCCGTCCATTCCTCCTTCTTGAGCACCCAGGTTTCCACGGATCAGAGGAGCGAAGCTGCTCTCAGCCACTGACAGATCTGCCGAGAGCAACGACTTTAAGAAAACGACGGAAGCCCAGCGAGAATCGGCCGGTCTCAACGGCGGTAGACCATTCGAGGCGACGGCGGAGAGCTTCGTCCTAGAAGAGAACCCAGAGAAAGAAGAAAAAAAAAAAGCTAAGTCAAAAAAGCAGAATTCTAAAAACTTTTAAGATTAGAAAATGTATTAGACGATGAAACCCAATATTTCGTCGGCTAGAATTTTGGGATGGTGCCCATTTTCCCCGCCAAACATTTTCGAGTGGGTCCCATGTACTCTTTAGGTGACAAATATTAGGTTTTGTCTCCAGTATTTCATGCTGACAAAACACTTTTTTCGGCCCAGGAGCCAATTTTGTCACCCCCAAACTAGCGCCATCTGTTGTAATTGGCGCCATTATTTAGACGACAAACTTTATAGTTTGTCACCAAAAGAGGCTTCTCACGACAAAATTAGTTTTTGTCACCCACATTTTTGTCGTCTAAGCATATTTTTCTTGTAGTGAGGGTAATTATAAATTTCGCTGGATAACTAGAATGTCCGAATCACAACCCTGGGATGCTAGATGAGATGGTTTCTGTTTTCCACTTCATTTAGTTTTACACATGAAACTCGAGAATCAAAAACAACAAACCATATAGAAACTGATGGCAGTAAAATTATGTATTGTACATAAATATTCAAAATCCATACAAAAACGAAATGTTAACTCCCTTTGCAGACAACATTCAGATCCCTTTGTGAAAGAAGCTGGTAAGGGAACCATTTTCCGTACCTCGGTAAAAAGAACAAGGTAGAAATGTAATTCTATCTTAGGCAAGTTATATTTCTCTTTCTCTTATAAAACTAACCATGTTTAAGATACATCTCACCAAAGAAAAAAAAAAATTACACTCATAATTGGACTCTTCTTCTACACATCCCTTTTTGACCGAGCGAAAACATGTACAAAATGAGAAAAGGGGATTGGGAGTGGAGGATTTTGTTTAGAAGGGTTATATTTATAGTTTACCCCCTTCCTCTTTCATCTAGGTAAGCCCGGTCTGCACCAAGGAGCCGAGCCTGGAATTCAGCCCACTCATTTTTGCACCTTGTTCTTACATGCAGAAAGTATGAACTTAAACTATGAAAGGTAAGCCCGGTCTGCACCAAGAAGGCGAGCTTGGAATTCAGCCCACTCATTTTTGCACCTTGTTCTTACCTGCAGAAAGTACGAACTTAACTATGAATAAAGTAGGAAAATGTTGGATTACTAATTCAGTAACCACATCAAAAGGAAATAGTTAAAATGATCGGTTATAGTGACAAATTTATAGAAACCCATAGCAAACTGTCTAGAAAGCAGCTGAACTTCGAGAATACTTAAAAAAAGAATGTACAATGAGATCTTAGTATACCATGTCACGTACCCCTTCCCATGGAGCTTTCCCATCCTCAGTTGTGCCCTGAAAATAAATGATTATTAGAATGATCGAGATTACTGGATCTTTACTAGAGATATAAAAGAATGGTGTCAAAATAAAACTCGGACGACAACAATAGCAAGATACCAAAAGATCATGCAATGGTCTTTAAAGGTATAGACAATCCATTGGGGTTCCATCAACTTAGAACTAGAAACTTAAGCATAATCATATTCCTAATGATATGTTTGTCCCCTTTACACCCAATACATAGAATAAGGATAAACAATTAACGACTCACCTGACTTCCAAGAGAAGGAATTACTTGATGAACAATCCACTGCGAATCAACTACTCCTATCTTTTCATGTGCAGGCTGGTGAGACAAAATAATGGAATACAAACATCTTAGGGCTATCTTAAATAGAACATGTAAGAATTATTCCAAAATAAATTGCATTCCAAAATAGACAGGACTACATTTCTGATAACACATCGAACTAGGCCACCTCACAAACATGTTGATGAACTGCTCATAAATGTAACAAATTAATATCAGCAGCAAAGCTTGTAATATATCTATCCAACAAATACGTTATGTATAATTTACTTGATTAATACTTGATCATTGTATTAAACATTTAACTATTTATCATTTCGACTGGAATTAGGAGCACTTCCTTGATATTGATACATTCCAAACAACAAACAAACAACTATTTGCCACCTTAATCTCAATACATTGTGTATTAAAACCTCCATGCAAAGGTAACAAAAGTATCACATATCTAGGTATCATAACATTTCCATATGTTTAAAAGATTAAAATCCTTGAATTGCTTTTCATAGAGTTAAAGAAGGGGGCCGTAAAATGTGGTGGTAACTAATTGACAAAGACAACTAGATAAAACTGTGAGCTTCACCAAGCTTATCTTATCAGGCATTTTCTAATATATATGTATCGCAGTGAGATTAGATTATAATTAGCCATAAAAGGAAAATGGCATAGCATAAAAAAAAAACCCAGTAAACAGAACACGAAGATGAACGATGAAATGGAAGAACTGCTGACCTCTACGCATCTTCGAAGAGCAAAATCCAATCCCCATCCGTGCACTAAATCATTCTAGCACAGTATAACAGAACATTTTTGTGAGTTGCGGGGAAGTTAGAAAGAAAAAAAAACACAAGAAAAATCCTTCAAAAAGAAGATTGTGCAATTTTGAGAAATCTTATTTGTAAGTTAATACGTACGAATAGCTCAGTCAGAAACTTTAACAATTCACTATACCTGAATCATATGCCATACACAACGCCAAGCTTCCCGTGAAAAGACAGGGGCCATTATTTCCACAAATCTGTATGATTTTTAGATCGAAGTTTTAATACTTTGCTAAAAGCACTAAAATGAGGACTAGAATAAGTAAATGACCAAAACAGTAGAACATCAGCATTTATAGATGGTTGATTGTCAATATAAGCACTAAAGTAATAGACAATACATATGCCATTGTTTTTGAGCACGCAAACAAGGGCAAACATAGACACACGTGTTCATACACCAAAACACATATGCACAAACGCACATGTTCATGGTATGTGAGACATGAAGAGATAGAGAGAGCATACGCAGCACAAGGAGGGAGATGGGGGTCACTGCACCAGCCTGGTTTTTCTTCTGTATCCCTGTTCATCAATCCCAACATTGGAATTAACTTCAAGCACATGACACATTTATTGGTGTGTGAAGATTTGAGTGTCAGTGTATGGTGGGAAAAGGGTGTTCATTGAGAGAAGAGAGAGTACTTGTGAACTTCTCTGTCACCTCTCCTCTTTGTCATCTCCCAGGTCAGTCCATTATTGGGCTCAAGACCAGGTTGAGAGATCTGCAATCCATACTTCTTGACCAACTGAATGTACCTGCAAAATTAGCCGAAATTAATAGGTGAATAAGATAAAAGCATAAGAGCGAAGAACAAGAGTAGAAACCATAATTGATGAAGGAGAAACTTACTTTTCTCCATTGAAGTGTTCGACCCCCAAATCTTCATCCCAAATGAAAATGTATTCATAAGCTGCTACAATATCAGGATGCAAAAACCTTTTTGCATACCACCTGCAAAATATTGAATAGTTTATACATGAAAACGAGCTTGAAAGGATCAATTTGAAATAAAATTGCAATGAATATAAACAGATAATCATTTGAAAGCTTTCTGTTTGAAAAAATTTTCCACCTGATAACTTTAAAAGTATGAAAAGAGTCATTGTTTTAAAAGTATGAAAAGAGTCATTGTAACTAACCATTTTGACTGTCTCTTCACACTAACATGAATTGCCCTCTTTGACCACTCAAATTCTTCCCACTCGCTGGTCCGGCCATCATAGTGAAAAAGCAAGATTGTGAAGTTCTCAGAGAACTGTGAAAATATAAGAATGAACCTCAGTATTCTTGAGCATCAAATCAATAATTGGAAAAAAAAAATACCATTGCAATTTGTTATACCTTCTTCACAGCTGCATCAATATTTTTTTTCTGATTAATACCAACAGTAAATGATACCAAGTACTTTGGTGTTATTTTCAAGTCCTGCAAAATTCACTATCATCATTATAAACATTCTTGCATGTCTATTCTCACTTAGCTAGATAAACAAAACATTCAGAATAAAAACCAGCTTCCAACTTGAAGTTGAGTGTAGGAGACAACTACTCAAGAGAGATATTCATATAAAGAGACAATTCATTATACAACTTATCTATCTCTCCAATACCCATCTCCTCACTTAGCCCTTTCCGCTTACAGCAAAACCCTACGGATCTTAATTTATTTAGACATGTCAACAATTAACAAATAATCAAATAAATGTTTTGCAATTCAAATATATGCAGTACTGTTATTTTCACTATGGCCATCAACTATCATACCTCACTAGGTTCACCCCATAGCCTCCGCAGATAAAGATCAGACTGTGAAACAATAATTCCTGGAGGTAAGGTTTCCGCACCACGAGGGTTTGTTGGAACATATATCTGTGAGAGAATTGAAAACTTATGATAAAACAATATTATTCTGATCAACATAAAATATGGCTGCAAAACCATCACCACAAATAATTTTTTGTAAGTAGGGTGATCTGGAATCCTAGGCAACAGTAATGCAGCAACATGGAACCTCATCAATTAGAAAACGGCCCCCAGAACAAAGCTCTAAGAAAGGGAAGAATGCAATCATTTTTATTACCAAAACTTTTTCCTGGGTGGTGGACAGGTCTCGACAAGAATTATTTTAGATACGTTGTCATGTAAACGAGCCTAATAAGTTTTTCAACTTTTAGGATGCATAGTTTCATAATCAATGCCATTGTTTTTTTTTATTGGATTATAAACAGTGCAATGCAAAATAGTGCATTCAGCACCAAATTTACTATTCCATTCCTGCATTACGATATATCTTGTACGAAAAACAGTACAAAAGATCAACAATATATGCACAGGTACAGAACTAAGCACAATATTTACCTGAGGAACACCCTCTGATCCTTCATCTTCCAGACTTCTGTTTGAAGGAGGAGGAGTCGTACTACCAAATCCGGTGAAGGCAGATGTTAAAAAGCTTGAAGGTAATCTAATCTGCGAAAGTTAAATTAATCAAATACATTGTGTCCAAGTCTTTGCAGAAGCATACTTATGAAGGCCAACATACCTTGGTTAGAGAAACCGCCGGTAATGTTACACCTAGGAAAAATCCAAAGAGAACTCCTAATGTAGTAGTGAAAATAAGTCTGGAGCTGTCCTTTGATTTTCTACCAACACTAAAGAATATAGAAATTAGGAATTGATAGTAATGTAACAATCCTTACAAAATCTTTACAAGAAGCTTTTTGATACACACCTGCGATGCACAATGCCCATATCGATGTTGTCTCTGAGCCTCAACTCAAAAGATCACACTCCAACAAAAACTCCAATTTACTCAGTAACTGCTCAAGCCAATATTGCATTCTTCAATGCCACAATTTTCTAACAAACTTAAAAGCCCCTAAAATTTTACTCCTAGAATCATCACAAAATTACAACCTAATCAATTTCATGATTCATCCTCATATATCACATTCACATTTTCCACCAACATAACCAGGATCAATATTCCCAATGATTCCAAACGTTCAATTAAGCAATCAAATTGAATTCAAAACAAAAACAAAAAATGAACATAATCTCAAAATCAATATCACAATGCCTTCGTTTGGAAATCAAAATTCAAAATTGGCAATTGGCAATTATAACTTACGCGCATTGTCGGCGATCAAATTGGAAGAGAGGGGAGAGAGATTGCAATACTGCAGCCTACAACACCTTCACGGCTAACACTTTCGTTTTATAGTTTGTCTTCGGTAACGATTACGGGGAAAAATTGGTTTTTGCTTTAGCCTTCAGTTTCATGTTGATGAAAAATTGCCTTCAGTTTCGTGTTAATAAAAAATGAAAACTTCCCGTTTTGTTCTTTTATTAATTGCGCGCCACGTACCAAACTTTTTCATTTTTAGACCTTGCAAAATCTGGCAAATGCAATCAATATATACCATCTTTCAATATTTTTGCCTTTTCTTCAAGATCTTTTCTTGTTTTAAATACATTTACCTTTTTGCATATATAGTAACGAAGTAGCACCATGAGGTATGTTACAAATCTATTCAATCTATAATTTATGGATGATTATTAATTTGAGATGTTAAAGTACGACCTACAAGTTTAGTATGTATCATAATGTAGATGGATTCTTACATAACAGTATGTTGATGTATAAGGTTTTGTAATCGTGCACGTTATAATTTTTCCATTTCCATTTGATCGAATATGATTTCTTGTGTATTATTTATTTGGCTCCAAAATAGAAAATCTCATATTTGTAACACATAGCTGATGCTCACCACTTAATGTGGATGGTGCAACAAATTTGGAGGCAGGGGGTATGGTAATGGAGCGGTTCTTTGGGATCATTTGGAGCAGGCTATATGGGTTTCAATGGAAGTGGGCCCAAGTCAATGCTCACCACTTTTGAGTGAACTTCTGGGTTTAAAGATGGGACTGCAAGTTTGTTTGACTAATAACATGTTTCCAACAGAGGTTGTAACATATAGTACGGATATAGTTTATAGTGTGAACATGAGCTAAAATGAATGGCATCCTTACGCCAAGGTGATAGCTGACATCCAAAGATTGTGTCAGGTTATGGGTGTTAAAATGGTAAAACAACAGCCAAGAGCAACAAACAAGGTTGCACATGATTTGGCAAGACGTGCAGCCACAACGCAAACTACTGGTTTTTTGGGTAATATATGATCCATTTTGGATTGAAGTCATAATTGTTGCAAAAAAGCCATGTTAGTAATGTAGATATTTTCTTGGTTCGGGCCTAATTCCCTCTGATGGTTAGGTCGTAATGAGGTTGACTAGGTTCTGTTCTTATTTCCTGATAGGTTTGTCAGAGGGAGGTGGGGTGGGTTTCAGATCATGAAAATTATCCAAGTTTACTTGTTATTTGATTTCTTTCGGTTCTAATTAGGAGTATTAGACACTCTTTTCCTCATTGCGAGGATTTTTAATGTGGCCTTTGGGGTTGTATTGTCTCTCTATTCTCTTTATAGTCCTTTGATTGGTGTAATGACAAACTAATTGTTATAAATGTGTATTTTTTTATTAAAAAAAAGCTGATGCATTTTGTGACCCTCCAATAAGTCTATTGAAATTGGAGACATTGAAACTCTCTTCTCATCTTGTGCGTTGTAGTGGTCACACAATGGGATGGTTACTTAATGACTCTTGTCTCTTCTTCTGCATTCAAAATCCTTGCAAAGGTTACCAAATATAGTATTTCGGGTGAAGGAAAAGAATCTTGCAGCAAAAAGACCACTGCTTATAAAAGCCCAAGGCCCATCTTGGGTTGGCCTTAATCTAATCTTGCTCTGGCCTCGAGTCCAAAAGACTGGAATGAAGGTGAAGTAAATTTCTTGCAATTTCTGGCAAAAGCGTAAATGAAAATATGAGAGAAGAGTTTACCTTCATTGAACAATCATTCCCTTTGCTTGCAAAGTCATGTCAACAACTTTTTGTTGCTCACAAGGTTAGATACAAAGCCATTTTGGCTGAATTACAACAGACAGTAGCAACAAAATCCCGAACTTTCCTCGCCAAAAATCTATCCTCACCAGTCAGTCAACATTCTTTCCTCCACTCCACCCTATTGCTATCAGCACTAACCCACTCACATAAAGTTCCAAGAAAAGAAAAGACAAAGAAAATTACAAAAACATTTGTGTGTTTTTTTTGTATAAATAAAGAATAATCAAATTACAACGAATTTAACTTTAAAATTTGGCACACCTTGATGGTAGACCTGTTTCATGATCAACTATCACTACCTCAGTGGCATTGTTGCATCCAATCACATCTTGGCCCAACTTGGCTCCAGCTGCCTTTAGCCCTTTTAGGGAGACTGGCTGGTTGAAGAGGTTCAAAGATGGTAGCCTTGAGGCTGGAGGCAATTTCCCACCTGGCAAGAAATTTCTGAAGTCTTCCTTCAATAGTGGTACTTCAAAATCTGACTTGTCATGCTTCACGACATTGTCTTTGGCACTGATATGTGCGCCGGGCTCCATATGATTAGTCGAAAAGCTTGCCTGGTTTGGGAAGTTAGGATATAGGCTCACATAACCTCTTAAGTACATCATGTCAATCAGAAACTTTTTCCAGGAAGCTTGCCATCCATTAGTCCTGGACTTGGGAATTTGAACTGGGTTTTTCTTGGCATCTTCGGTGAACCGCATATTCATGTAGGCATAGAACTCTCGCCATTGCTTGGGGAAGAAGACTGCCCCCCAACTGCAGGGTAACTGATGCAAATAAGGTGTGTTCGGATGGATGTTCTTGAAAAACTCAGTTGGGTTCCATTTAGGCCTTTCTTTTACCACTTCAACAAGCCTAGGGGTGTAAAGAGAGATTGAGGAGAGCTCAGGGAAGGACACCTGGGGGTCATAGTGGTAGGCTAAGAGGGCATATTTGATCCATAGGTAGTAGAAAGGAGAGACTTCGATATCGTCCTCAAGTAGCAGACCATAATCATCATCGGATGAAGGGTACCAACTTTCACTGACAGCTCGAATAAGTCCTCCTTGGATGATTCTCCTTTTCAGGGTTTTTGGGCCATGAGGCCAGTCAAATGAACTTACTAGTCTAATAGTTGCCTCATCCACTTGACTGTCCATATTGAAGCTGATAGGTACCTCATCCCCGAGATAGTAAGCATCACTGAGAGATTTGAGAAGTCTTGTAAGTGATTGAACGCGGTTTTGGGTGATGATGTTGACGGAAATCCGCATTCGGTTCCAATCTGCATTCGATAAATTGACTGGTTAGATGAATTCTAATTAAGAGTGTAGGAAAGAAAGTAGGAAAGTGCACAAACCTCCATTGGAGTAGAAAGTAGTAGGATTATTACCACTCACCCATTTAAATGTATGTTGATTAGTTCAGTTAGCTGAAATGAAATGAAAGTCAACAACAGAAAAGTTAGTATTCTTACATGGCAATGCTGTTGGTCGCAGATCAGCCATCCAAAGGACCTTTTGAATTGAAGGCCTAGGTAAAAGAACCAATGTTGTAGCATTCGAATTAGTCTCTGTCGCCATTTTCAATGCTTTCTTCACATTAGGATCAATGTCAGCCACAGTGATCACCACACTTGGGTTGTGGATTTTGATCAAACCTTTCATGCTGGCATACACTCCTTGCAGCACTACCACCTCTGATTTTGATACTCCCGAAAGAGCTCCCACAGACAAATCAAATATCTTAAACCTTCGCTCTTTACAAACCAACTGAGGCCACTTTAGAGCAGTTGCTGCATCTTCACAAGCGCAGTAATTTCCTCCAGACACAGCGATATAGGCTTTCTTGCCAACTGTAGATCTAAATTTCTCAAGAAGTGGTGCAAGTGTCATAACTTCATCAACAGAATGAGCATAGAAGAGAGCATCAATCTTCTGAGGGTACATTGCAGCCCACTGAGTGATATACCCAGTAGATAGTGCTTTCCACCATTGATCATCTCGGACAGTAACAATATCTTTGAAGATTACAGTGGTTTCGGACACATAAGCAAGCCTATGTTCACTGTCACCCCAAGTTTCTTTATCTTTTGGATCAAGTGGAAGAACAAATGAGCCAGCATTTCTGTACTTTTGAAGCTGATAGCTGCATTTTCATCAAGAAAATAATCATTACAAACTTATTCAAATGGTTAAAATATAGTGCAGTATGTGCCACCATCCAATTGTAACAAAAGAATTGGATAGTATCTTCAAATTGGACAATATTTTCAATACATTCATGTTTAATTCTTTTTTGAAATTTTCTAGACTCTACATGGAGAATGGTACTTCAAAATTTACATCACTAATATGATTGATTTCTGTTGTAACCAATCTCCTGGCAGAGAACATATGATCTGTGATCAGCAGTTGAATATACAATCCCTTTCCGTGGTATTCTCTGATTTTGATTCTTTTGCACCCTATGGAGATGGCAATAAAGAAGCCCGCCCTTAATGCTATAGGGAATGTGAAAAAGGAAATTGAATGACCCTATCCAAAACAGTTGTCGCTTCACCAAGCAAAATGAACATGTACAACGTGGACTAAAAAGTTGACAGCAGACAAGCAAGTTGATGCAGAAATCAAATAGTGGAAATAGTGCAGGAAAACGCCAATATCAAATGGATGATATTGTATTTTTATCTCTAAAAGACAAGTTGACCTTATATTATTTAGCAATAAGATTGAGATTCCTGCACTCGAATTCATCATTTAGACAAGACATCTGGTTTAAACACAAAACTAGTACTTGAAGGACCAATTGGTTAGAGTCAATCTTCAGATTCATCAAATCTTGGATCAAGTTTATTCCCAACAAAATTTTCTAAAGCATAACTAAATTAGTATGGTTTCTAGAACATATAAATTAGTGAGGCAATCAAAGTAATCCATAGATTATAGCATCCAGATCATAGTTCTGGTTTAACCAATAGCTTAAAATAAACACAGAAACCATGTAGTTTAAGTACTTAAAAGGTTGCCTACTTGCAAAGTTCCGAGTTTGGTTCCCCTCGCATTATCTTGTATCAAAAGAAAACAAGTTACCTACTTCACTAAGTTTAATCAAGGTTCATGGCAGTTTAACTCAAATCTTCACTAGTAATCATATACCTATATCAAGGTAAAAACTTCTGCTATTATGAAATGATAAAAAATGGAGAAGGAGGAGAATCAAACTGCACATACCTGAGGTGTAGATCTTCACCGGTTGAAAAGGTGAAGGGAGTCTCAATGAAAAGTGTCTTGATAAGTTCTGCAGATAAGAACCAAGAACTGGAAAGAAAGTCCACCTGCACAATTTTATCCAGTGTGATATCGTAAGCAGGATCAGGCAAATAAAGCCCTGCCTCCTTAGACCTTAACTTCCTGTAGCTTGGAAAGGTAAAGTCCTTTTGCCTGAATGGCAAGATCCTCCCGATGCTTCCCAAAACTGAATTCTTATACTTCTCTGTCCCAGCTACGTGTGACAAAATCTGCAGCATTTTCTTACCAGGAATCATGTCATCGTCAAGAATATACACAAGATCCGCTTCAGTTTGCAAAGCCATTTGGAATCTGCCATAGTATTTGAAGTCATAGCTTGAACTTATGAAGCTTATCCTTGAGTCGTTATAGCTATCTACAATTCTCTTTAAAGAGAGCTCATTTGGACTCCCAAATGAAAGCACCCATACATGGTGAAAAGGAAGGGTCTGCTGCAGCAAGGTGTCAAGCTGAGCACAAAGTGTTTTTCTCTTGAAATGGTTTAAGATCACGGTGACTTTTGGTCTGTTTGGACCTTTCAGATCCCACTTTGATTTCATTTTCATCAACTCAGGAAGAGTTTCTGTGCCAATGGACCTGCTCTGGAACTCCAACACCTCATGGTAAAGCTCATTTTTTAGCTTGATCATCTGAGCATCATTGGACTTCTTTTGCATGAAATCGATCTTCTCCTGCTGACAAACATCTGAAGGCTTGATTGGCTGGATTTCAGTCCCAACAAGAGAAGCGGATTCTTGGTAGTGGTTAAGAATGTGGGGTGGGATTATGAAGCTTTTCCATTGTTGTGCAATCTTGGTAGCCCATGCAAAGTCTGGTTTGGCACGCAAATCGATAGAAGGACTCATGTAATAGAGCAAGAATGTTGCATAAACTGCAAAGGCAAACTGGAGACAAGTGAGGGCAGTCACAAGCCTAGCTGAAGTGCTCTTATGAGCCTTCAACTTCCCCTTCCCTCCGACGTAATCATTTAACATTCCTTCTAAGTAATCCCCACTCTTTGTATTCGGATTTCGTGGTAGCCCCATCATCTGAATTCAAACCACAGATCAAAAGCACACCTGCAAAAGACACCAAACAACATTTCATCAGTCACCATTGGATCTTGAGCCAAACCTCAAAAAGGTTCAAAACTTCAAAGCAAACTAAGCTTCAAACTCACCAAGTACAACAACCCAAATGAGCAAAAACAACAAATATCAACTACTTAGAGTGCTAGCTATGAGCCAACTACAGGTTGATGTGTTTTGAGGAGTTTCATCAAAAACTAAGACTTCACCACCAACAAACCACCTTGAGGGAAAAAGGTTTCAAGCTTTTTGAAGTAAGGTTGTCCTGAGATTGTTGACAAGCAGAGAGGGGTCATGTGGATTAATATATCTATATAAAGAAAGTACACAAGAAAAAGTGCAGGGGAAGCACCCCATGGAAAATGCATCAAAGGTCACATGGGCCTAACAGAGCATAAAATTTTAATTTAAAAAACCGTTGAAATTTCAATGACAAAATCTGATTTTTTTGTTTTGACGCGTTGCCTTCACTACAACTCTATTAAAGTTTTAAACATTTTATTCCACCCTTAAGACACCATTTTTAAAAGCCGGCTTTGCTGCCGGAGAAAAGGGCTCCCCCTGCGTTTTCGGCACTGCTTTGCAGGTTTGTTTGTAACCCAAAAAACTCCCCTATGTTTCTCTTGGTCTCATTTGTATTTACTGCCATTGGACCACAGTAAGCAATCAAAGCCCTCAAAATCTGAACCTTAGAAAGTCATTAATCATTTCTTTAAGGAAATTTCTAGAGACCCAATTTGGCAAAATCCCCTTAAGTTTAACTGAATAGGGTGCTTAATTCATCAAATTCAAATGAACTGATGTATACATGCCACAATTTTAATGGTTATAGGACGTTTTGTTTTTTAGATGGTTTCTATGTACTCCTTAGTTTGGCACAATGCCAAACCAACTTTAAATAAAGCGCATTCCTTTGGATCAAAAAAAGAAATGGTTATATGTAAATGAGGTTCCCTTTAGTTGAGTTTCAATAAACAACAAATTGACATATTATTTGATAAACAAAACTTAATATATATATATATATATATATATATATATATATATATATATATATATATATATATATATATAATTAGCTTTGATACAGAGGAGACCAACCATTTTCACTAAGTACACATGGCAAAATCAGATTGGCCAAAGATAAATGAGTTATAGATTGAACTCAATTTTGAATAAACGGTCCTTTGGTGAGTTAAGCTCGATGAATGATTAAACTTGGTGCCTCATGTGTCTAGGCATTACTTTTAACTAATGAGATTAAATCTTCCATCCCAATTTCCAAGAAAAAAGTCTTTGATTTTTGCCCAATTTAATAATTTTGCTCAATTCATGTACCATGGAAAAGAAAAACGACCATGTATGGACCCAAAAAAAGGGAAAGAAACATAGAGACGTCATACCTTGGTAATCAAGGAAACAAATCAATGGGTACAGATTGCAAAGAACCTCCTTTTCAGGTTTCAGCTTCACCAAAACAAGCAAAAGCCAAACCCCAATTTCACACCATCACAAACTTATGTCAATCAAGAGGCCACGCAGGGTTACAGATTGAGTAGTAAAGAGACAATTAGTACAAAAATAAGAAAACTAAAGAAGAATCTTTATGTGCATATGAATTATAGGGTTTGACATTTTGTATGGAGATACCTAATTGTGCATTGCAGCAAGCTTTTAATTTGTTTATGGGTTTTTGCCAAACTTTGACACGTTGAATGCAAGAAATCCCCCAACTTGCTTGCTGTGAGGAGAATCCAAATGGGTTTTGGCCTTTAATTTTGCTGAAAAAATCATAAAATTAGGAAGCAAAAGTATGTATTTGTAGTGTTTTATAAATTGGTCAAGTCGTATTTTTGTTGGTGGATTGCCATTAGAGAGTTGTAGAAGCTGAGAAAGAAGGTGTGGGATATAATTAGGTTTATTAACATTTTCAAATGAGTAATGCTATGTGTACACGTTTATTCTCATTCACATTGTATTGGTCTTTAGGTTTTGGTCGGTAGCAATGTGGTTATTCATGTGATTCAAATACATTTATTAGAGAAAATTCAGTTACGTAATTAAGAAGGAGGTGATATGGGTTTATGATGTTAATTAGTTCAATTGATGCAAGCTCTCAATCCTGTCTTAATTAAGAATAGAAGGTCAAGTTACACAAATGGTGTGCCCGCGATTTTGACTAAAGTTTTCATTCTGGTCCTCAGATTTCTTCTGTATTTAGAATTTGGTAAGATATTATTTTTATCTCAAATTACATACATGCTCAAGGGTAGTACGTCATCCTTTTTTAGGTGTGAAATCTCTTCTATTTTAGAATTTTGGTTACTCAGTCTGTGTGTCTGCCTATTATACTTGATTTCATCTAGTATAAATTTAAAGTTAGCATGTCTTGTATATGATTCGATTGGCATTTAAATTGGATGAAATTGGAGGACGAGGTTAGGGACGTTTGTTTTCTTAATTGGGAGTTTGAAACGCCCTAGATTTGGTGGTTGACAAACATGACATTGACATGCATCTTAACAAATATGGAGTCTATCCTTATATTGAACACAAATATCACAATAAGAGACGTTTCATTTTTCACAATTTTGAGAAGTTTAATTAGTGGCTAGAGCCCAGTGCATACATGCGGGCTGGAAAATTACATATCATCATGACACAAAGAAAGAAAAATCCGTCCCACTATTGTTTCGTACGTTCTAGTCATTCCAATATTAAAAAGTCCGTACATGAAGTTCTAGATTAATACCAGCAAAATCACCTGTAATAAATCCTTAAATGGACCAAGAAAGTAAGCATAGATATATAACCATGAGATGGAAAAGAGAAAAATGCAAAATAACAAATAATAGTTGGACAGTCCATAAAGGGATATGTATAGCATTCAACTATTTGTCTATATATGATGGAACGTCGATCGCATCAAGTGTTGATGATCATACGAATCTCCCATTAGTCTACTTTGTAGGAATGGAACCACATGACCAAGCAATAGGAACTCTCTTGTCGGAGTCACTCGTGGACAAAAATTATCTGTCAAAATAAATGGAGCATTATAGTTTTTATTGCACGCGTATTTTGTTATTTCACATGGCTAACTATTTGGATCGACATAAAAATAAACCATTATTTTTTTTCAGAAACTAATTTGAATCTAAAATCTGTTGCAATATTGTTAAAATAGATCTCCATATATAAAGAGGAAACACCAAAAATAGTTAAAATGGTTAAATTGAGATTTTCAAATATACCATTACTTAAAGACAAAGTTAACATACTACAACCAACATAATAAGAGTAAATTCGTGCAACAAATTTATTTACATTCAAAACAGAAAAATTAACATGTATACTGGAATCAAAACAAATATTATATAGTTAGAAAATCAGTGTGAAATACATACTGTGCTCGTGCATATGACTACATGGTTTAGTGGCATTTCACTTGAGTATGAACTGACACGATAATCCCACTTACAAGTGTAATAGTATATCTACAAAGATACTTACAATAAGCCGCTAAATGGGCCTTAACTTTGTGAGAACCTCACCAAACGCATTGGTATGAGTAGATTCTAATGTAACTTCTTCAACAAAGTGGATGTAAAGGGTCGTTCGACCATGTAATCATGCCTTGCTAGAGTTTGGTACTAGTAGTTCAACTTGAAGTTTAAATTTTGGTAAATAACTACTTCCCTCCTTTTTATCATGAAAAAAAGAATCTTGATCTCTTATTTTATGAATTGAAAAAATTCTCATTCGTGCTTCGAAAATGGCTTTAGTTTGTTAATGGTATTCATACCAAAGTCCAAACCATTCATACAAGTGTGATATATAAAAACATCAATAAATATTTGACCTTCTTAACTATTCTCTGCAAAAGATCCAACCATCTCTCATAGACGTGCACAGAAAACTCATTAATTTTATGAAGAAAAAATATTCCTTACTAAACCATCATGCATTGGACTATCACCAGATTTAGATCTTAAAACCCCAAAATTAGTAAACTTATACCGACTTCTTCTGACAGAAATTTGGTGTTATTTTATCTCCCCTTTGTCATAATTTGATATGAATGATGCAAGGTCAAAACCATAGACACATAAAAGTCAAACCTGTTGTGGTTGTCAGTATGGAAATCTTGAAGACGAAAAGCTTGGTTTGACTCTAGGAATGTAAGAATGTGGTGGCAAGCACTTGTAATATACATGCATGGATCTAGAGCTAGTGGAAGCTACATAAGCAAAATGTTCCAAAAGATAGTTGCTGTTCTTATTAATTGCAAGTGGATTAATTAATTGCAAACTTTTTTTTTTCAAATTCTTCAAACTATTATTATCACTTGAAAACCATCATTTAACTTGAAATTGTTCATTTTTTATAACATTAAGAATCACTTCTTCTAAATACGTCCACCATGCTTTCTCCCTCATTCATATTTTTCAACTATCACTCACAAAACATAGAAGCGATATGGTTATTAATTTTTTTTTTTTTTCCTTTTGAGAGCCAAAAAAAAACATACGAACTAAATTGAGATGACCTAATTCTTCAAGGGCAAATTTGCAACAACCCAAAAAATGCGAAAGAAGTTTGCACTTTTATTAAAAAAAAAAGTGGTTAAATTGTACCCGAGGTCCCTGTGCTATGTCACTTGTCTCACTTTAGTCCATGTGCTCTAGTGTGTCTCACCAAAGATCCCTATGCTATGTCACATGTCTCACTTTAGTCTCTGTGCTCTAGTGTGTCTCATAAGAGGCCCCTGTGCTCTGTCACCTGTCTCACCAGAGGTCCATATGCTCCAATTTTCAATCCCAAGTTACTCCAATCCGTTAAGTCTTCTGGGATTGAAAACTGGAGCTTAGGGGCCTCTGGTGAGACATGTGACAGAGCACAGGGGCCTCTGGTGAGACACACTGGAGCACAGGGACTAAAGTGAGACATGTGATAAAGCACAGGAACCTCTGGTGATACACATTAAAGCACAGGGACTAAAGTGAGACAAGTGACATAGCATAGGGACCTCTGATACAAAAAAGCCAAAAAAAGTCTCAAGGATGTCCATGTGCAATTTTGAAGCTACAAGCATACGTACGCTTCGGGCCATTTTAGTTTGTCCTTCACTTGGTCAAGGTGTGAAGATTGTGGTCTGCACTTGTACATATAAGTGGAGTAACACCTAATAGATATTTTCCCAAAGTACTTCACGTGCTGTATTGATCAAGAGGAGATTTTGATGGGATCTCTAAAGTCCATTTGAAGAGGGTTCGTTCAGTGTCCCAAGCATGACGTGTACAAACAAATCTATTTTACATTCTCTTTAGCGTTGACTTACCCTATAATTCTAACATAACTAAACACAATTCGAATTTAAAGTACTCACTTTGCTTTTCATATTTTACCTATTGTTATCGTCTAACCATCAAAAGGACTAGTGCTTTTCTAAATATAATAGCAAATTATAAGTTTATAGTTAGAGATTATACCATCTATACCAAGATCTTATACTTGCTTCGACAAGTATAAATAGTGATTTGAGCTCCACAAAACTGACTGTAACCTGTTTTTAATGCTGGATCGCACTTTCTCTTGACTTGGCTTTTTTTGACGTGATAAACTTAAAGAGTCTCTACTCTATGACTCCGGGGTGGTATACAATGTCATATGGATATCCCTTTAATTAGAGGTCATCATTTGGCCCGCGAGTTTATGGGCCGATGGGGACAGCCCACCCCATGGGCTAAAAAGCCCAACCCAGCTCATATGGCCATAGGCCAGCTTGGCCCGTTATTTAAAGGGTTGGGTTTGGGCTTATGTATTTGAAACCCAGAACGGCACATAGGCTTGGCCTGTAGAGGCCCATCAAAGCCCGACCTAGTTGGCCCAGCCCTGAGGCCCATTAAGCCCTTAAAAGATTTAATTATGTCTTCATTTATGTCCACATGATTTCTGCATGTTTATTTATAACCATTAATGTAATCATGTCTTCATTTTAGTTAAAAATTTTGTGATAGATGAAGTAAATAATTCTTATACGTGTAAGCCCATCTAAGCTTGGCCCTTATAGTGGACTAGCCGACCCAGTCTATTAAAGCTCAACTTAATAGACGGGGTATGGGTCATGATTTTACTAAAAAAGTCTAGCTTAGTCCAATCCATTAAATAATTTATTTTATATAAGCCCAGACTGACCCAACTCAAGCCCATTATTTTTTAGCCGATATAGCCCGGCCCGGCCTGGCTCGTTTTCGAGCCCTACCTTTGACGCCCTTCGGTCCTCACCAGCAGTGTATTGATAAGGAGAGTGAAGGGAAGGAAGGAGCTATTGGACCTCGAAGATAAAGAAGTGAAAGCTATGTTATGATGGGTAGTCATTGTGACCCTGAGGCTTGGTGTACATAGTGAGAACCTTGTAGCCTGGGAACACATTAGACTAATTACTTCAGATGTGTAGTCGTTTGAGTTAAAAACAGATAATATATATTCGATGACGTGTGAGTAATTGTGATCGAATTTGTGTTTAAGACGTTCCTTCTTTGATAGCATCATAGTATGATTATCTAACTAAACCAACCGAAACTCAATTGACGATGGATGAAGAGGACCGAGAACAATACTAATGCAAGACATTAGAGCATTTCCACCGGACGGGCGTCAGTGCAGGCGGGCGGTCCGGCTAGCCCGCCACCGCCACTGTTCACGCCACACCGGGAGGAAACTCGAACGGCGAGCTGCGGGCGGGAGGAACCCAGGCGGGCGGGCCGGCGAGCGTCGCTCGCGCCCGCGACCGCGGGCGGTGAGGGAGAGTGGGCCCCAGCTGACGCGGAAGCGCACCCAATTTTTTTTTTATTCTGGCGCGTGCATTGCACGCGCGCGTGAGGGAGCGTGGGTGGGTGGGTTGTTCGGTAGTGGAGTCCGAACGGGGGGTGTTGGGCTGCTTTTTGTGTTCGGCTTACCCGTCGAACACTCCAAAACTTTACTTTTTTTTTTTTATAATTTAAAATCAATATTTTCTTTTACAATTTTGATGTTTTCTATAAAAAATTTCCAATTTTTTTATATCAAATTTTTCAAGTATGTAATATTAAATTGTAAGCACAAAAATAATTTAACATATGATAATTCTACATGTTTTTTATAGTAATTATTTGTATGTAAAATTTATTTGACAACAAAAGGGAATATTTAATAATGTTGGTGTAATTCTTATACATGTTTTTGAAGAAAAAAAAATTAAAAAAAGTTATCGTCTACGCCTACGCCTACATGGGTGTGCGCTGTTTTTTTGACGGAAGGCTTGCCCGATCACTATTCATCATCTCTGCTCCTAACTAAAGGCAACAACCCACTTCGCGCCTGCGCCTGCGCCTGCATGGGTGGAAATGCTCTTATCTCCTGATGCTTAGCTCGTATCATGTTCCACATGACATTGGGGAATAGAAAAGACACAAATTTGCAAATACTTTTTTATTCTTTGCAAAATCAGTGAATTATGAATTTGTGCTTTTTTAGCTCTTTCAAAATAAGTGGGCCCTTGTAATGATGGCAATCACAAAATAAGTGGGCCCATGTTATCTAGTTGTTCAGGTTTTGATCGATCGACGTTCGCCAAAATGCAATGCGATGCAAAATCAAATGTAAGAAAGTAATAATATTGTCGAAGTACATAATACTTTACAGAAGTTAACATGACTTGAAGCTCAGAACTGGTAAGATCTAAAAAACGGGTTTGATAATCCAGTGAACTTTACAAACATTTTTCCAACCATTCCAGCGCAAATTAAGCGTTACAACTAAAAACCACATTCCAAACTGAAGACAGCAATTAATCAACCTACATAACTGGCTGAGGTCAACTAGTTTTTCTCAGTTTACTCTAACTTACAGAAAGGGAAACACAGAAAAATGGAATTCCCAGTTTAGGAAATTTTTCCAGTCATCTAAAATTAGTTGCTTTCATTAATGAAGAGATAGATAGCCACCACTTCTCTTTCTGCCAAGATCTTGCTCACCTTGCAATGTCACATATTGGGGAGTAGCCAAATTGCTCCATTTCCCAGCTAAGCTTTGAGGCAACTCTTTCATGGCGCGGGATATATTCCTACACATGATAATGTTGTTAGATTATCTACGAACGAAAGATATGTACGTATAAGCTTGGTGTTTGCATAATCACGTACTTTCAAATTTTGCAATCTGACAACATAAATATTTGTTTACAAACAGAACTCCTCCGACAAGCAAAGAATGAGAGACAAACAAAATACAAGTTGGAAGAAGCTTTGAATTACCTCCATTTTCTTCACTAACTCCTTCGCAGTAGGGGCAGAAACAATTATGTGGCGTGCAGTGGGACTAATGAAACCTTCTTCTACGGCCTTATCAATAAACGATAACAAGGAGTTGTAGTATCCATCCACATTCAACAATCCCACCTGCACAAAGAATGGCTTTACTATACAATATTCATGAGACTTCAAAGATAAAGGACTAATTACCAAGTAATGCACATTAACTAAAGTTATTAGGCTAATGAGTAGTAATAGTCCTGGAACTTGTACACGAGTCACATTTTAGTCCGTCAACTTGGCATTTGGTTGAGTTGAATGAATACAATAATTAAGAATCTTTTTGCAGAACTTGAATACAAGTGGCGAAGTTCAGAAATCATAACCGCAAATTCATCTTAAAGCGATTTAATCATTATACATGATCTAAGAAGATAAGCATTACCGGTTTATCATGGATGCCCAGCTGGGCCCATGTGATTACTTCCAAAAGCTCTTCAAGAGTCCCATAGCCGCCTTCATGCATTAAGAAACGGAAAATTTAGATATTTTATTAGGCCCATTATATGCTTAGCCAAAAGACCCAAACTCAGGCCCAACTTGCTCAGCATATTTCCTCATATTTAGTGGCACATTTATCGCTTCAATTTCAGGAGAAATTATAGAGCAATACGGTATCACGGAACTATTTAATGTCTAATAAGCATTATGTTTAGCAAAAAGACTCAAACTCAGGCCCAACTTGCTCAGCATATTTCCTCATATATTTAGTGGCACATGTATCGCTTCAATTTCATGATACATAGCAATACAACAATAACAAGAATAGAGAAACGAAGAGATGCTGGATAAAGGGTCAGTATGAAACTTGTATGCCTTATCTCATCTCAACTTCAAGCCACAGCTGGCTTGTTTAGGACCATTTGGCAATTGGTCCATTTGGTAAGTTGTCTCATAATTCTTTCCTTATTTTGGTGAATGGATATGGGGACAGTGATACTACAGGCTCACAAACTGCTGGTGACCACAGAAACCAAGAGCTCCCTAGAGGCCTAATTTTCAGAGGCTGATGATCATTGAGCACGAAATCACCTAGGATTTCAATGGTTGTCTCTTACATGCATCAGATTCTTACGCATAGAGACATTTAACTTCAGTAAAATAACATTTCATCGTCCCCATTCAACTTCAGTAAAATAAGAATTCGGCTATCGTTTCACATGTCGAATAAAGCAAAAAGGAAAAACAATGCACTTGCCACCTACAACTCTAAACCGCTTTCCCTCAAGAAAATAGCTACCTTTGGGCTTGTTTGACTAGGCCAATGAACTTTTCTTTCCAGCAGTTTACATTTACAGTACCATTGCAGCTTTTTATTCTAATCTATAGACCACTACCGACACCTTCATCTTTTATTGAGTTTTCTGCTTACATCCAAGTAGTTTTGAACAAAACATAATCATCTTTTCTTTACGTGTTCTCTGTTATTCTATCAGTCAACTAAGTTAATTTGGGAGAATTTTCAATCATGAAAAGCGAAACTGAAACTGTAAAAATTACTAGTGAAATCTCGGATAAATTACAGATTATTAATGCAAATTAACCTGAAATAGATCTGAAAGGCTGCAGAGAAAGCAAATGGAGACAAGTGGACCATGGGTTTGTGGGACCCTTAAACAGAGATTTTATCTTAGATGGAGAATATTCATCAGCAAAGTTTTAGTAGAGCTCGTTTGTATTCCAGCTCTTTTTTCTAGCTTGGTGTATTTACAATATGGGGGCATGTCAACTTAGTTGACTTTAAGATTGGGTGGATTCTCAGAGGAAAAGAATTCATTCTTTAATATGAGTGTCGTATGGTCAATTTCACATTAGATTTTCGTAGCGTTGAAGGTTTTCATTAAAGCATTGTTAATTGTTAAAGTTAGGTATGCTAAGATGCATGTTAATTTGGTCCTACTTAGTTTCTTATGAGTGAGAAGAAATGAAATTCTATCGTAACTAATACTCACACTACAACAGTATGGCACTTGCACATAATTAACTCACTATAAAAGACAATTACGTGCATGTATTCAAACCGAGATTTGTAGTTTCCATGTTATTTTTTAACATGCCAAATTTTATACCAACCAGGTAAGGCAATAAAGGCATCGGAGTGCTTAGCCATCTCTGCTTTCCTCTGGTGCATGTCTGCAACTGCCTTCACCTCCCCGACTGTTTCTCCAGTTATCTGAAAATTCAACCAATAATTACAAATTTGCCCAAACAAGAGATTTCAAAAGTGAAGAAAACAAGCATAAACAAACGGAAATTAAAGGAAGAGCAATGATGAGTGGTACACAGTGGTGGGCTCAATCAATATTGTCGGCAGTTCCCCACCCAGAAAAAAACAGAGAAGACGGAAAATGCAGGAGATTAGAGGCATAATAACGTTGATCTTTTCGTTCCATAAGAATCTGAGTAACTGCTAGTGGGTGTACAATGCTAGCAGAGGGGGACAAAAATGTGGAGGACTCCAAATTGGCCAGGTGGACTTAGGGGACGAATTCAATCAGTTTCCGTATGTGAACGCTGAAATTTGGAGGACCAGCCGAAAACTTCCAAGATTCTTGAATCATAAGCCTTCAAAGGTGAGGTAGAAATTCATCAAAGTAGATGAAGAATGAGAAAAAGATGTAGATAATGCCCTTTGTTTAGTCATTTTCAGTTTCTTGTGTAGTACACAAAATGCCTTGGAACACTATAACTGAAAGAGAAGTTACCTCTCTAGGCATGAGTGTCTTGGGGATAACTCTGCAAAGACAAGAACATGACAAAAGTTAGTTTAGAGAGAGTCTAAGTTATTACGATAGTAAAACCACATACTAAGTCGTATTTATTGTCGTTAAGAAGAGCAATAAGAAGGAATTCAAGATGCTTACCCAATGACATGTCTACCACCATCATAGACAGATTGGGAAATTAACCCCATCAAGCCAATACTTCCTCCTCCATAAACCAAATCAATATTTTTTGAAACCTAAGAAGATCAACAAACAGCGCTCAGTACATGGAAATATCTCCGCTAACAAAAAGAGAGAACTTAAGATAAATTGAATACACTACAGTAAACTTCAATGGTACAGGTACTAATCAAGTCTACTGTCTCGTCCGGGGTACAGTTGATAGCTGTTTGCATCATGTAGACCTTTGTTTGACAAGCTAATCTCGCCTAATCTTTTATAAACTACATTTTCCAAGTTCCACGAAAGTGGGAGATTCAGAAAAAAAGAGAGATTCATATGCAAGTCTTGTGGAGACAGAGCATAGACATATGAACTTGAAGCAGATGCTTGAAGTTGAGTAGGGAACAGACCAACATAGTAACATTGAAAACATAAAATCGTGAAATATATTTGTGGAAGAACAATGAAGATCAAAAAAGTTTAAACCCCATTTTCCAAAATTTCTCAGATGCATACAATCGAACACGCAGTCCTCAATTGGGTTTGGCCCGATCTCCATAAAACTTCATGCAAAACAAATTTCCACCAAAACCCAAGGGGAAAATCCCAAACGAACCAAGTAGGAAAACACAAAAGAACCACACAAAATCCAAGCTTTATGAGTACATAAAAGTTACCAATTCTTCTCCAAGCTCAATAGCCGCGTCCTTATAGCTGCTCTTCTTTCCTGGACTACTCCCACAAAACACACACACCCTCTTGAATTTGGATTGCTTCATATCGTTTTCCATCCTAATTTCTCACTCTTTTTGGTTTTTTTTCTCTGGTTTATGGGAAGCTAGCAAAAAATATCCCACAAAGCTTTGACAGTTGGGAGGGAAGTGGGTTGGTTTCATGGAGCTGCATCTGCAACTTATATAAGCGGACTCGCATAGAGGCGTATTTTTGCACGCGGAGTTTCCCTACTCAATTTGTCCAATTCCCTTTACGGACCCAAGAGAGAGAGACAGAAGGGTTGTTTATCATCCGAGTTGTATCCAAATCTATCCTACCCACCAATCAGATTTAGGGTTCTCATTTGTTTTTGAGTATTGAAAAGTCCAATATGCTGCCCCAAGAGACTCAACGTAGTCGTTTCTTCGGAAAAAATTAGACTAAACGTAGACCAAATGGAGAGACGAGCAAAAAGCATCTGTGACAAACCTAATAATGATAAAATTGGTATTATGTAGATTTCGGCTCCAAGCTTAATTTGAGCTGTGCTTTACTAGTTTTGAGTTAAACAACATGACGAGTCAAATTTACACTTTTTATGTGAAAAAGTTATTTTGTTTGGGTATCTGAATCTGAAGTTATCTATGTAATAACTTTTTTGCTCTTTAGTCTTGTTTATTTGAGTTGTATATTCACGTACAAAATTCAGTATTAAAATTAATGATCATATTATAGGCGTACTCTTAAGAGTTAGATTCCAAAAAAGATTTTGAAAATGCAATTGAATATAAAGAATTTTATTGAGGTGCATGTTATGTAGGAGTGATACTAACCAAGAAGACTAGAGTGTGGGGTTTTGTCATCTCCATTTTCGTCCTTGTTTCTCATTTTCAGTCCCTTCCAGTAGGGATCACATAATACACCCGATGATAGAGCTCATGTTTCCACCATCTTTCTTACTTCACAACAGAAACAAAAAAAAAAGGACTCGTACGAACGGATAACTATACAACTAATAACCAACTTATCGCTTCGCACAAACTACAACAGTCACAATTACTATTTTGATAGGACAATATGTTGCTCCAATTCAGTATGTAAGGCTTATCAAGTTGCTGTTAGATTTGCTCATGTTGCTTGTTCTTATATTTTTTCAGTGCAATTGGGTTTTCGTTGCTCCAACTAACTGATTGATTTTTTGATTGATGATTATATTCTTTCCACCTTAATAAGATAAATTCTGCCGCTTTCGTCAATAAACAAGAATTGCCAAAACTTGGCCTACCACTTATTACAATTGTGATGATTAAGTAATACAAATTGTTACAACATAACATATCGACAGTCCGTAGTTTTAAAAATAGAAAATGTTAGAGGACATGAAGGAGCTATGACCCATCTTTGATGCATCCTCAATCACCTCCTTACTAGACAAAGCTGTTGTATGCGTAGGAGACATTTATATCCTTCACTTGCTGAAAAACAACAAGATCGATCCCTTTCCATTTCCCCCCACATTCTTCCACTACTTTCAATTCTTCACAAATTAATACCCTACACCTTTGGTCTACTAAATTACTTTGTTGCCTCCTCTCTCTCTCTCTCTCTCTCTCTCTCTCTCTCTCTCTCTCTCTCTCTCTCTCTCTCTCTCTCTCTCTCTCTCTCTCTCTCTCTCTAACTTCCAACTTTTTAATTTCTTTCCACTTTCACAAAACATATGGGTCCAATTTCACACAGTATAGCACAATATACATGCATGTACCCACCACCTTGAAAGTAAGAACCTATTATTGGACTTCAGTTTTTATCATACATGTACATGTACATGAAAGTAGCTAATCAACTTTTCATGGCCTACGTAATCGATGATGTTTAAGAGCAATTCATTCCACTTTGGGTGATTTTATACACACCCATCAATTTGATTTTTATACCCATCACTCATTTTATTTATTAAATTACTATTTTATCCTAATACAATATTACACTTAAAGACCTAAAATAAAATAGTAAATTAATCACTACACCCGACATCATCAACATAACCCTAGCCGTGTTCATTAAACATTCTCCAACTACATACGTATTCCTCAAACTGTCTCATAATCTATATGGTGAAGAACTATACGGAAGCAAGCGCACTTGTGAAAAATGGAAGGTGAAACTGAAATTTTGAATCCTTCAATTGAGATATGAGTTGAGTTTTTGAATTTTTTCAAGGATTTTCTGTTTTCGACTGAAACGCCATTGTCTCCATCGTAGCTGGCCTGGCGGTGGTGAACTTGCCCGGTGGGGCTTCTGTAAATAACTTGAAAGCCAGGGGTTTGTTCGTGGTGAAGGCCATGGAAATGAAGGGTTCAAGAACGGCGAGCTTGAATGGGCACGCTGAACCATTTGTAATCTATCGTCTAGTTTTGGCCATAAAGATTTTATTTAGGGAATTTTTTTAATTGGGTTTTGTTTTCTTGATTTTGTTGAGCAGATAAAATGGGAGGTTTTTGTCTTCTATTGGGAATTCGACCAATATTCAATGGCATGATTGCTCATTGAACAAGACTGATAGGCAAAAATTGCTCCAACAAAAGGCTTGTGTCATTTGGATCACTGGTCTCAGCGGGCTCAAGTCGGTTTTTCGTTTTCGTAATTCGAAGTTGGTAAAAAACTTTTTACTTGGTAAGTAAGAGGTTATATAGATTAATGATGGGTGTAAAAATCAAATTCAATGTTGAGTAAGAGGTATTTATGGAATATAAAATGGGTGTAGTGATAAAATTCAAATTAGCCAAAATTGATAATGAGTTTTAAAATAGGTTTTTTTTATCACAAATGGTACCTGATCTTGTGACACACCCCGCCCCAAAAAGTGGGGCCGGGGAGGTGCAGCCATCACCCGGATGAGGTGACGAAGCCTTGACAAACGCGTAACGACAAACCAAAGAAAGAAAAGACAACAAAAAGACAAGAGTTGGGTCGAAGCCCAAAAAAGCAAATAACAACAATGTATCAGAGCGTCTAAAACAAAAGTAAACTTAAGCAATAGCACTGCCCGTAGGCGGAATACACAGATACAACGACGTACACGAGTCTATCGAACAATAAACGGATAGCAAAGAGTCTCCCACTCTTTGTGACACGAAACAGAGCTACTGACTCATGTCGCTCGTCTCTGTGGTGCTCAACAGTATCAAGTCTTGAGGGGGCGCAAAACAAAGGTGAGTGGACAAGGAAAATAAATGTCAGTGTAAAACACATTTTAAAACATTTATCGATAACATAATAACCCCCACAGTTAAAATAGTAGTAAGCGACCATACCACAATAAGCATGCAGCAACAACCCAATTCACCACGTAATTGGAAACAATAAACAGTCACACATATACTTATGCACTTTACATATAAATAGAATCTACGGCAGTGATCTAAAAGGTAAGAGGACTTCACCCCAACACCAATGTAAAGGGTATGGGGACTCCACCCCAATACCACTGTAAAGGGTAAGGGGACTTCACCCAATACCACTATACAGTTGCAAACAACACACAACACAACAACCACAAATCCAGCATAACAACATAACAATATTGTAATATATATATATATATATATATTACATGCTCAACAAACAGTTTAAACCAAAACCCGTCCACTCACAGAAATGCCGGGCGATCGTCGTCGTCGTCGTTCATAGGCTCGTTCCCCTGGTACTGCTCACCTTGCACTGTGCAGGCCGGAAACACGCCGGAAAACTCTCGTTTTCCGTTGGCCTAGTCGCGGATGATTTCGACGGTTTCTGAGGACGATGCGGGGTGGTTTGAGTTCGTCTCAATGAGTTGATGCCGAATCCAAGCTTCGTTTCTCCAATCTGTAGCCGGCAGAGGCGAATCGGCAATGAGGTGAGTTGACTCAGTTTGGGCCAGTCGGTCGCGTGAGGCAGACGAGTTTCCCTCTTTTCTTTCCTTTTATAGCACCAAACCAAAAACGGGTTTAATAACCCCCAAATAGTGACAAAATAATAACAATTTACACCTAGACCAATCACAGCCCGCCACGTGTCTCTTGTCTTTAATACTGTTTTTGGTCCATAATGTCTTTGTTACAACTCGGAATCAAATTTCGTCTTTGCGGATGCGTTCGCATCGACAAGCTCTTCGCATAGAGTACAATATTGAGTATTTAAAATTTTGAACTGTCTAATAGTCAATGTTTGATCATTCAGGGGCATTTTAGGCATTTCGCATAATTTCGGGGAATTTTTGAAACGGGTCGTATCATCTTGGCATTACTATCACCAATAGTCACTAACATTTTTTTGTATCAAATTCGATCCTCAACGTTGGTTGTCATATCAAATGTAGTCATTGTCATCTAATTCCATTAATTTTGCCGTTAAGGGCTAATGTGGCACATGTGGACCCCACTTTTTTCATTTTTTAAAATCCAATTATTTTTTTAATAAAAAAAATACTAATTATAAAAGTACTTAACGACCTAGTAAAATACAAAATAGCTACAATACGTCATGTATTATTCGGTAAAATTTTTCAAATAATATGGTGCAAAATTGGTCAATTTATAATATATTAATTATTATTAACATATTATAATTATACTTTTTAATAATACGTGAAAATGTATAAAATATGTGAATAATACTTGTACTATTGTTAAATTTCTAAAATATTAGTGTATTATTTATTAAAAATACATTAGTATGTGTATCATTTGCATATAATATTTCCAAGGTAAAAAATACTAAGTTTTTACCGTATCTTTGAAACAATACGGATATGAACCATATTTAAAAAAAAAATTATTTGTATGTGTATAATACGCTAATCAACTAACTTGGCTTAACGGCAAATTTTGTTTCTACATGTTAAAAAAGGAAGAAATAACTAAAGTAAATTGGGAATGATGACTTTATGTTTAATTGTAATTTATCTTCTATTTTTTTAATTATTTTTACAAGAATTAGATTTTAAAAAATTAAAAATAGTGGGGTCCACATGTACCACATCACCACTTAATGGCAAAACTAACGGAATTGGATGACAATGACCATATTTGATACGGACAGCCAACATTGTGGATCGATTTTGATAATAAAAAATGTTAGTGACCATTGGTGATAGTAATGCCAAAATGAGGTACCATTTGTGATAAAAACCCTTTAAAATAAGATTGGGCATAAAGATTAAATTGATGGGTGTGGATAAAATCACCCTTTCTTTTTCCACCTGATGAAGATGGTTAAGAATATTTGACTCTAAATCTGAAGTTCAAGTCTCTGAAATCTCAATATCCGCTCTACCAAAAAGGAACTTTTTCATTCCGTACTGATTACTAATATATGTCTTAATTTGCAGTGGCGCCAATGATACAGAGTAGTAGGTGCTCATGAAGTAGGCCTCAATTTTTATTGTTTTTGCTTTTTTATACTATATAATTAATAATGATCAATAAGAAAAAAAAAAGTTTGCTTTTTTTACTTTTGTTGTTTTGTTATATTATTTTTTTGCCAATACTACCCTGTTCGATAATACGTTTTGTGTGAATTTAATAATCTTTTCTCAAGTTATAATTTTAGTACGAATTGATCTTTTTTATTAGTACATTGTGAGTAAAAAATAGCTGTTAAGGTATTTTTTAAGATGGGTTGAAAGGCTCTGGTAATTTTTTTTAACCAGGCCCATAAATTCCCAACCATGGCACTGTTGATTTGGTCCTGAATTTAATTGAAAACGTAGAAGGGGTAATGTGCTGATGTAAGGTTTTGGATGAGAATTCTATTTTTTGGGGGCAGTTTTGTCTCTGTAAAATTGGATGTTATTGCAGTATTGGATGCAATTGCAGTACTAGTCGTACAAAAAAACCCGACCTTCTTTTCCCGATCGACAGCTCCTTCCCTCAACCCCCCATTAACTCTTCAAAGCAATTAAAAGTAGTTTCCATTTAAGTTCCAAATATTGTATTAGCTAGTATTCGTTCACTTTTAAATCTGTACTATTATAAAACAAATAAGGAAATTTGACATATAATATTAGCTGAACTAACGTAGATTGTTGGAACTTGTGACCTCAACAAATATAATTAGCGTGTGTTGAACTGGAGAAACCAAAATCACACGGGTGTCGATGATGATGAAATTTCAGTTACCGATGAACTTAAGAAAAGTTACTCCCTTATTAGGGATGGAAGTTAAATTGGAAATTTTGATTTCAAATGCAAAAATTCTAATATGTTATCTGAAGATTCTGAATTGGAAAAATTCCGAAAGAAATTGCACGGAAATTGGAACATATCATTTCAATCCGAAAGAGCATATTAGCTAACAAAAGACATAACTATCCCTGGGACATTCATAATTAATTAGTGTTAGTGGAGTGAATTATAGATGGTAATCAATCAACTTATGCCACGTTTAGCAAGAGTCGGAATGAGCGGAAATCGGAGTGAGCATGAATCAGAATGAGTAGGAATCAGAGTGAAGCACTCTCATTGAAGCGTTTACTAATTATTCAGAATCGGAGTGAAAACTAAATTGATTGTCATTAAATTGTTTACTGTATTTCATGAATCATACTGGAAATTAACTAAATTATTAAAATACCCCAATATAAAATATAAGTTTTTTATCAATAAAAAGGTGAAAAAAACTACACCACAAGGTGTTGCGACGCTTTAGTGAGGATAAAGCGAAGCCTTTGAGTACACCCATGGTCGTCAAACGCTAGATGCTAAACGAGACTCATGCCATCCTAAAGAGGATGATGAAGAGTTATTGGAACTAGAAGTTCCATACCTAAGTGCAATCAACGCTTTATTGTACTTAGCTCAATGCACTAGGCTGGACATCTCGTTTGCTGTGAATTTGGTAGCTCGATGTAGCTGCGCGCCAACACGCAGCCATTGGAATGGTATTAAAGACATTTTCCGTTACCTTAAGGGTACGATGGATATGGGCTTATTCTATCCCTATGCATCTCCGGATGGATCATCTCCCCTTGATCATCGGAGTGATGCTTGCCTTGTTAGATATGCTGACGCAGGTTACTTATCAAACCCGCACAAGGCACATTCCCAAACTGGTTATGTCTTTACCATTGGGAATACCGCGATATCTTGGAGGTCAACGAAGCTGACCTTAGTTGTGACTTCTTCGAATCATGCCGAACTCATCGCCCCTCATGAAGGCACACGAGAGTGTGTTTGGCTGCGAGCTGTTATTGAGCATATTCGGCAAACTAGCGGACTGTCGTTCGTTAATGATGACCCGACAACTACCTACGAAGAAAATACCGCATGTATCAACCAGATTAAAGAAAGGATACATCAAAGGAGACAACACCAAGCACATCGCGCCGAAGTTATTCTTCTCAGATCAGCAACAAGAGCATCAGAAGATTGAAGTCAAGCAAATCCGATTGAAGACAACCTCGCAGATTTGTTCACCAAGTCTCTCCGAAGGCTACTTTCCAGAAGCTCGTTCGTGGAATCGGATTGCGTCTATTGTCAGATTTGACACGTATGTAGTCTTGGGGGAGCATTGTCGACTTCGGGGGAGTATACGAAAGTGTACTCACTTGACCTTAATGTACTCTTTTTCCCCTTAGCACAGGTCAACCTTTTCCCACTGGGTTTTGTTGCCTGGCAAGGTTTTTAACGAGGCACCCGCGTTGGGTTGGTCTACCTCTACTGCTTAAGTGTCGACATGCGCATGCTCACATTTTTCCCTTCGCTTTGGCTTTTTCCCACTGGGTTTTCCTTAGCAAGGTTTTGGTGTTAGCATATCCCTATGGATCCCTTTTGGACATACGTATTCCCGAGTGCCTACTCCATTGACTGCCTACATCTTCCTACGAAGATCTGATGCGACTACTTCTCATGTTCTACACATTCAAGGGGGAGTGTTATAAACTGTGTTTAGTTATGACGTGTAAACCTAGAAGTAGGATTCCTGTTAGGACTCTATGTATTAATGAGGCCCATTAGGGTTTCCTAACCCTGGGAAACCTCCTCTATAAATACAAGCATAACAGAGGACTGAATGCACTTTCAACCCCCCCCCATCTCACTCTCCCCCCTACAACAAAAAACTTAAATTTTCAAGTCTTTTTTAATAATATTTATGTGCGAGTGCAATTTAAGTTTTTAGCTATTTTAGAAGCATTGTAATAAGATGAAAGAACATTAGAGCTAATAAGATTTATTTCCTATATATGTGTACAACTTTATTTATCTGGATACAATTGAAGAAAACATTAAATTTATGGCACGTTTACTAATTCGAGCCGAAATGAGTAAAAGTCGGAATGAGTAGGAATTAGAGCGAAGCAGTCTTATTGAAGTGTTTACTAATTATCTAGAATCGAAGTGAAATTAAGTTGATTGTATTAAATTGTTTACTGTAGTTTATGAATCGGAGTAGAACTTAACTAAATTACTAAAAATTCAGTATAAAATATATATTTTTGTCAACATAAAGTGAAAAATTTTAAGTTTCAAATCTTACTTAATAATATTGATACGTAAGTAAAATTTAAGTTTTTAGCAAAAGCATTGTAAGAAGATGAAAGAACATTAGAGCTAGTAGGATTTCTTTCCTATATACGGGTACAACTTTTTCGTTCAGGTACAATATTAAATTTATGGGGGTAATTTAGGCATACAAGTTTTAGTCCTGGTGGAATCAATTTTCATGAATCCCAATACCACCCCCCACCAAGGAATCTCATTCCTTGAAAATCAAGAATGTAACTTCTGATTTTGTTGTGGATCTCATCATAAATTTGATTTTCCAATTTTAGTAAACACATTAATCACTTTGAGTGGGAATGACTCTCAATACTTTCATAATTCCCACTCCTAGTTACAAACACGTCATTATGGGGGTAATTTAGGAATAAAAATTTCATTCTTGGTGGAATCAATTTTTCAGGAATCACAATACCAACTCCCACCAATGAATCTCATTGTTGGTCCTATTATAAATTTGATTCCCAAATTAATAAACACGGGAATCACTTAAAGTGGGACTAACTCCTAATAATTTCATTCCCACTCCTAATTAGTAAACATGCCATGAATTTGAAATTCATGCGTCCCTTGATCGACGCGTCCACCCTAGGGCCTCCTGCAATGCAAAAGCCATTTTCTTTGTCAATGACATAATTGTGACTTGGTGGTCTTTCTCATTCATTGCATTGCATTAGCTGTACAACCTCCCGTGACTGAATTGGTGTTTCTAAATCTGGGAATATTATGAGGGCTACCACAGGACTGACAAATCTTATCTACTTTCCTTGCCCAAAATGAGCAGACAACAATGACCAATGTACATCAATATTATTTGCTCCAATCCTGTTTCATTCATAAGTTTTCATTACACGTATACAATCATAAGTTTATTACAATTTCCTTATATAACAGTTGAACTTTTACTAAGAAATTAGAACAAATGCTTACAAGTAAAAGTGTTAATATTCTACAAAAGCACTCCCAATGGGGAGCTCAATTATACTAGTGTACTCTAAAACTATATGCTTAAATTTCTTTAAGAACTTCAATTTGTTATGTTTGCATCTTATTATATAACTCCATTTTTATTGTCAAATCCATCAATAACTTTATTAAAATTAAAGAGCTGCTCAAATATTTAAATGGACGGGTCAAGTATGGCTTGCTAGCATTTTAAAATTCTGTACTTCTTCTGTTTGGTTAGAGATGGTTTCACTTTGATCATCACTTTCCTTTTGCACTTTATAACTAGAGAGACTATGTCCTTATTTCGTGAAATATTTGCTCATTAATAATATTTGAGGCTAAAATGTGCGACTGTTGACAATCCCACTTTGATATATATATATATATATATATTGGTGGAATTCCAACTCGTCCCCACTCGTCACTTTCCTTGCTATTCCCACCTAATGAATTTCGATCAAATATAAAGCCTACAGCAGAAAGGTATTAGATTTCATTATGTCGATTTTGTTCCACTCTTCGAAAAACATTTATTAGCCAGTGCTCACGTTTTGTCCCTATCTTCGGAACATCCATCTTCTTCAACTACCATTAACCATCGAGGTTTTGAGATTAGTGAGATAATTCACGTCATTTTACCTTCGTAGTTCGAGAGTGTTTAGTCTTATGTTCAATTGATCATTGTGATGCTGAGATGTACGTTAAATCAAGTGTTTATAGAGCGTTTGAGTTTATGCTAGAGAAAAAAAATCTTAAATAAAAATTTAAGATTTATAAATATGAGTACACAATTTTATTTTATTTTCATTCTTCTGTCTATTTAGTATCATGCATGCATTGTTTGAGAATATCAGAAATCAACCAAACCGAAAATCGGTTTACCATTGGGTTCATATGGTCGTAGTTTATGTGGTTAACAGTGAGATAATGTTTTTCTATCAATTACTGAATAAGTAAACAGTTACTCATTTTGTTTATTTTTGGGAATTGTTATTCCCACTCCTATTTTTTCAAAATGCACTTCATCTTCTCTTTAATTTTTACACATAAATGGAGTGCACAAGGAAAAAAGTGGAGTGTCAATAACATTTTCTTATTTTTTTTAAACAAAGATGGTTTGTAAACCACGACCTAGATCATAGACGATTCTGATACTCAAGTAATGGTACTAGTAGAAAATTGACTATACACCGTGGACCATTCCTGCCATGGCCTCACCATCTGTGGCTTATTTAAACAATACTACCACAGTCAGTGGCCATAATACAAGGGCCACGTCGTTGTTATGGCTTGTTTGGGATTTTGTCAGACTTGCACCAAAGAGACCACAAATGATGTGGCGTTTTTCCAAAAATATTATTAGTTTTTTACTTAACTCGCGGACCTTGGGAAGGATAATAATAAATTATCAAAACAACCATAGACGCTCACTATGTGGCTGCAAACATATTAATATATTTTATCAATTTGTACGATATATATCTTTATGGACAGTATACACCTTTATGTATAATAAAGGGTCCACGGTCCTCTGTGGAGTTGGTTTGAAGACCACAGCTCTGTGGCCACATTTTTTCAATTTGTATGCTATATACCTTTTTGGACGGTAAATATATGATATACATCATTTTGGACGGTATACATCTTTACGTATAATAAAGTGGTCACGGTCCTCTGTGGGAGTTGGTTTGAAGACCACAACTATGTGGCAACATTTTTTCTATCTCCTTCTTCCTCGACGCTCACGCATTGCAAATATCACTCTCTGCATCAGAAAACAAAAACACTGCGAGCCTGGCTATGTGGAGTGCTCTATGTTGAAACAAACTGAACAGACAAACATATTGCAAACTATGAATTCTAATTCTGCTAACACGAACGAAAGACAAATATTACAAGAAGCCGAGAAGGCTAGAAAACCCAAAGGACTACATTGTTTACAAACTCAATTATTATTACAAATATGCTAGCCTTTATATAGGCATCACACCTAATTCTAATAGACAACAAATACTAACCCGACTTGTTCTCCAAGTCTTACAAACTTCCTAAAACACTACAAATTCAAATCAAACCAGAATAAACTAATTAATACCCAAATCAAATAAAGCTACCCAATTGCTAATTCCAAATCTACCAAATAATAAATACATATTTTCCAACACTCCTCCTCAAACTCATACACATGAGTTTGTAACAAGAAAATATTATTTCTAACACTCCTCCTCAAACTCATGATGGGCTTGCAAGGAGAATGTTGGTGCCTCCAATGCGAATGCTGATGTGCCGATGCTGACTGATGTCGAACCAGAACCTGATGCTGAACCTAACGTTGCCTAAACCTGACCCTGATGTTGCCTGAACCTGACCCTGATGTTGCCTGAACCTGACTCTGAATCTGACTGAACTTGGACCTCTAAAAATCTAAACCTCACTGAACCAAAATCTAACTGAACCCAAATAAACCAAATCTGAAACCTAAAACTGATTGAAACCTGAACCTAATTGAAACTAGAACCTAAACCAGAACCAAAAACTGATTAAAACAAAACCTGACTAAAACTACCTAAATCAAAACCTAAACTGCCAGAAACATAGAACCGAACTCAAATCTGACTGAAACTAAACTGAACTTGACGGATATTGCAAAGCCAACCAAACGAAACCCAAAACTGAAGGCAGATGCGGAAGCAGAACCCAAACCTAACACAAATCTAAGAACTAAACAAACCCATAAACAGAATACCAAAAACAAACACGGAAGCGAATCCAAATGAACGACAAAACAAAAAACTGACACAAACAAACCCAACACCCACCAAAGACAAATCAAACCCTCACGGATCAGACTAGCTCTGATACCATGTTGAAACAAACTGAACAGACAAACATATTGCAAACTATGAATTCTAATTCTGCTAACACGAACGAAAGACAAATATTACAAGAAGCCGAGAAGGCTAGAAAATCCAAAGGACTACATTGTTTACAAACTCAATTATTATTACAAATATGCTAGCCTTTATATAGGCATCACACCTAATTCTAATAGACAACAAATACTAACCCGACTTGTTCTCCAAGTCTTACAAACTTCCTAAAACACTACAAATTCAAATCAAACCAGAATAAACTAATTAATACCCAAATCAAATAAAGCTACCTAATTGCTAATTCCAAATCTACCAAATAATAAATACATATTTTCCAACACTCCTCCTCAAACTCATACACATGAGTTTGTAACAAGAAAATATTATTTCTAACACTCCTCCTCAAACTCATGATGGGCTTGCAAGGAGAATGTTGGTGCCTCCAATGCGAATGCTGATGTGCCGATGCTGACTGATGTCGAACCAGAACCTGATGCTGAACCTGACGTTGCCTGAACCTGACCCTAATGTTGCCTGAACCTGACTCTAAATCAGTACAATATCTTAAGGTGAGACTCATGAAACATACATTAACCATACATTAATATTACAATATAATATAAGAGTTTTAAGGAATATAATGCATCATAATTACACACACATATTATTCAAATACATAAAACACCAAAAGAATTATTGAAGGCATGCACCATTCAATGTAAGCAAGTCAAAAGAGAATAGATTGTGAAAGAACCATTATTGAAGGTAAGAAAGAAAACACCGAAAGAAAGTTATTATTGAAGGCAAGAACAAAACACCAAAAAAAAGCTATTCAAGAAGGTACCAAAGGCAAGGAAACACCAAAAAAACGTTGTTGAATGCACAAAAAGAAAATTGTGGAAAGATTTAAGGAGTATTATTGAAGGTAAGCAAGAAAACTCCAAAAGAAAGTTGATGACCGAAATTTTAACGAAAGTTACCGAAATTTCGATGGAAATTTCGGTAATTTCAGAAAGTTTCCGCTTAAAAGGCTCGAAATTTACCGAAATTTACCGAAAGTATCGAAATTACCGAAATTTCAACCGAAATTACCGAAATTTCGATATTTTTCCGCTGATATTGAGACATACCCGATTCAACTTTCGGGACTCCAAAAATACCGAAATTTTGGTATTTCGGTCGAAATTTAGTTCTTATCGAGTATAATTGTATGTCACATTCATGAAATATATTTGAATATTAGTTTATTTAAAAGCTTATTAGTTATTAATTTTAATGGGATATAAGCCTATAAAATTTACATTTAATAGTAGGGAAATTTTATTTACACGCCAAAAAATATTGAATTCACCCCATTATTAATTCACTCCCATTATATCTCAATCCACCCATTTCTTTTCCCTAAACTACCCTTTCGTATTTCCCTATCTGCAATGAATTCCCCTACCAGATTCCCTTATTTCATCATCCCCACGAAATTTCTTATTTTCTTCAATCCATCAGATTTCTTTTTGGGTCCGTTTCAATTTGGATTCAAATGTCTTCATTTCAAATCTTATGCTTTGGCTTACTAATTGATTTTGTTAAAGATTTCACAAAAATAATTGGGAGCTTGAAATTCATCAACAATGGCAAAAGCTATTCCCCATCACTCTGATTTTCACCCAAATAAGCCACCTAGTGGAGTAACCTAAAATATATATATGCACCATATAAAATACTTAACCTAAAATTAAACACCAAATCAAAGTACAAACCCTAAATTTGGGCACCTAACTTAATTCATTGAATAAGACATTGAAAAGTAGATCACTTCTTCGATCAAATAGATTTTTGAATTAGATATAGGTACACTACTGTAGGTAAATTATTTTATTAGATATAGGAATATTAATAAAGGTAATTTTTGAATTTGGTACAATAATACATGTACATTAGTATAGGTACACTAATGTAGATAATTTTTTCTCTATGAATTCATAGAGTATATGGGCGTTTGAATTTGATTTGCATTCAATCTAATACTAATTGTGGAAAATTTCATATAATGAAATTAATAGGGGTGTTTTAGGAATCTAAAAATTACATGATCTCTATATTTAGCAAGTTGATGATGTAGAGTCATAGTCAAGGGGTTTCATCAAATAAAAAAAATTCGGTGGGTTTCATGTTAAAAAGAATAAAAAACATGGATATTTTTCTCATTTACTATTATATTAAATGCAAAATATATTATAGATATGGTGAGCCACCATATTAGCTGTGCATGGAGGAAAAAAAAACCAGCTGTACTGGCCACAGAGTGCCTGCCGCGGCAACCCCGGTATATATCGAGTATATACGGAGGGGTGAGAGGCGTATATATGGAGATGCGTATATAGCTCGAAATACTACTGTCCACTGCCTTAGATTGTGGACATGAAAGGCAAATAAAAAATATTGGAGGGATGCATATAACCAAAAATACTACTCTCAATTGCCACATATATCTGTAGAGAGGAATGCAAATAAACAAATACTTCTATTTCGAAGTCCACAATTCGGATAGTGTGCAGAATGCGTGGGACCCTCTAGAAAAGCGGTCATGGATGATGTATACTGTGGCTGAATTTTTTTTAATAAAAAAAAAAAAAAAAACACTACCCATAGGCCGTTATCGGACGTTTTGTGGCCAATCCATGGCCAACCCCCATAGACCACGGATAGACTGTGGCTTTTTGGATGTTTTCTGCCACAGAAAGTTGTGGTGTATACCCAATTTTCTACCTGTGCAGGCATGCTGATAAAGAGAGGGAAATATCACAAAGAAAGTCTAAAGAGAATGTGAGTATACAATACAAATCTTCATATCGAATGGGAATGTAGTCAAGCTTGCATATTGTCATGATTGTCAAATGAAAGGTTCAGTGTTTGATTTCATTTTCAACACTTTATCCAAAAGAATTTAACCAATCTTCGTACTTTACGTTTTGTTAATTTGAACATGGTGTGTCTGGAGGACCACTTTATCTACAAAGATGGGGATCTCTTAACCGAATAACATTGACATAAGCAAGGAATAAAATTTCAGTTTTGATGGAAATTTCGATAGCCAAAATTATGGAAATTTCTATGGAAATTTCGGTACATTTTGGTATATTGCGGTATATTTCGATAGTTTCGGACCTCTAAAATTATGGAAATTTCGATGGAAATTTTGATGTTTCAATGGAAATTTTGTTCCTTGGACATAGTGAGGCTTAAAACATTAACTATCACCAAGAAAATTCCTTTAAATAAAGACAAAACCGCCTACACATTTATGGATCAAGGAACTACGGTCACTAGTTTCATTAAATTTAATCTTCGACAAAAGCATGCGTTGGGATGGAATCTTGTTGCTTTCTTGACTAAGTTCTTGTAGCCATCATTTTTATGAGTCCTTCAAATCATCATTTTTTAAGTCGTAAACATAGCAGCTGACAGTTGCTTTCGGTTTGAATTAATCCATCAAAACGCTATCTTTCCTAACCGAAAAAACAATCCTATCTTTCAACGGAATCTTTTGTCAGAGTTACCTATGCATTGAATATACTTATTCTGTATTTCAAGGATTTTCTAGCTAGAAGAACATTGTACACAAATTAAATGTAGGCCGCTCAGAAAAGAAATGTCGATTAGAAATGTTGGCATCTGCTGGTTGATCAAATATCCAAACATGAGAAATAGTATTATCAGAGCTTACAGGAGTGTCTAGTTGTACAAGAAAGAAAGAGACCATGTGAGTTGCGCGGTCACAAACCAAACCATAGTGGCGTATCAATGTGTTAACAAGCAATTGCGAAGATTGCGGAAGAGGAAGAAACGAAGGGAGTGTAGCTTCGTACGTGTACAAGTTGATCATCACACCAAAGTAGTGGTTGCACAATGTCGGCGGATAACACACATTATTCAGTTGGGATAAGAATATCAATCACTAACTTTCATCAACCGAAGACAAAATTAAAAGAATATTGAATATCTGTTTGGAATTATTAGTTGTTCTATGGGGAAATATCTAAACCACTCAAATTTGAAACCCCTTGTTCTAAACTAATCATAACTTTGGGTTATTTGCATATTTGCCCCAACTATAAAACAACAAATACAGTTCTAGTATAGTTCCTCGTTGGGACGGTACTATAATGATACTATCGGGTGCTGAAAGGAAAAACTTGATTATTTTCAAGTTGGGCTTTCAGATTTTTATGATACTATGATGTACCTATGCCTTAACTATAAGGTTCGACTACTAGACTGCGTGAGGACTATGGGTACTGTGCTGGTTAGAATATATTCATATGTAGAATAATTGTACAAATAACAAAAAGGGTAAATGTGATATTATTGTGACTAGTTTAACACAAAGGTCTAAAAGTTTTCTTGCATCTCAATATGCGTCTATGCACATGACACTTTGCTCTTTACGGGTTTTATTTCGGTTGAATTGTGCATGCGTGGGGTGTTTGGGGGATTGAAATTCTACATTGGATTGGAATTGATTTGTTTGTTGGGATTGAAACCTTGGGTTCAATTGTGCATGCGTGTAGGGTGCGAGGGATGAGGCCATCACGGAGCATTGGGCGAGTCTGACTTTGATGGCGAATAGGAAGGATTTGGTGGTGGTTTCGTATATGGTGGCGATTGCGTGGTTCCGTAAGTGGCAGATGAGCTAGCAGCGTAGATGGCGTCGTCGGTGGTGGACGTGGCGGTGGGAAGCGAGGTCGTTCTCGGGAGGACATAGGAATGAGGAAAGAGAAATATATATGTACATTTATGTAATCTTCATACAAATTATATATTTTTACATGAATTAATTATAATTGGAGAGTTCAAAAAGAGAAATAATGAGTGCAAATAACAGTCCTTTATTTTAAATATTATATATTTTAATGAAAGATATTTTTAAAAATATATTTTTTTACCGGAAATAGGACTGCCCCTTAATACTTTCCCTTAATATATAGAGATGCTAATAGTCTGAAGTGCTCTCGGTACGTAAAGTCGATTAACCTATAATAGTTCCTCACCGAATAGTTGACTATATGCTAGCTAAAGGAAAAAGGAAAAAGTAAAATAATTAATATTGGTTGAAAATGAAGAGCACATGGTGTTAGTGAGGAGTGACCTAGTTGTACGGTTATGGCCACGGAGGATCTCGAATTAATGGTGGTCATCAAAACTTTTTGGAGAAGCAAGTTTCATGGCTGCAATCCGAACCAAAAGTGACCACCGACTTCTCATTTGTCTACAGCGGCTGCACACATGCTTTGCTTCTTCTTTCTTTTCTTGGCTGGTCAACATCATGGGAAGCTTCAAAATTATTCCCCACCAAATATATTCAACTAGAAGAAACAAACAAGTTAATGTATTGGTGAAGAAAAACATGCCTGAGCATTTTTGCTTACTATATTACTATATTACCATGTGATGGATAATAAGCATTATCATCATCTTCTGTAGCTGATACGTGAACTTCATTATAACTCTTTTAATTTTGAATTAGAACCTCAACTCCCTTTAACTAGAGCTATTTGGATTTTGAGATGACATGTATGCAATTTATCACCGCACTCTATTACCCAATTCCCTTTATGTAAATGGTTTGTTGCCTAGTCACTCACATATTGAGCAAGAGTGGGGCTTGGTAGTAAAGGGGAACAACTTAGAACCTACAAACATGGACCTAATTGTAATCTTTACGAAGCAGTTACAGCGTCCAATCACTAATTATTGATTAATACCAGTGTACCACACATGCCTTTGAAATTGAGTGTGTTATTGACCTTGTTGCTAGGGAACTTGCGTGGCCAAATTTGGATATGAACAAATGTGGTATAAACATGTAGTGCAGTCCTATTCGGTATTGCAATCATCATTTTTGGGCGGCTGCATGCCATGTTGAGTCAGAATCCCATGAATTAATTGATCAAGCATTTTGAGGTGCAGAGAATTCATGAGTTTTGAAGTGTTACATTACATTTATGGCTTATCCGTTTGTAGTGGTGTGTGTTGAGGACTAGCTAGCACAAAAGAATTTGGACACACCCTATGTAGATTGTCATCATGTTTTGTTGGTGGAATGTTTCTTCTTTGCTCTTGTGATTACCATTGTTGTCTAAGCCTTTAACAGTATGCACAGGGTGAAGATAACAACCAAGAGACACTAACCCCAAAGCATTTATCTTCTTATCTTATTAATAAAGGAAAATCTTGGGTGTACTTAAACTAAGTACACCACAGTTAAATTTGCATTTTTCACATTTACTCATATATATAATAAAAAGATTAAACTTACTCCACATTAACTAATAAGGGTACATTTGTAAAAATAAAATTTTACATTTAAAATAGAAATTGCAATATAATGATAAATAAAAACACAAATCGCAAATTGGCACTCGCGTGAGCTGGTGCTAAGAAGCTAATTGTATATAATACTAAAAAAACTCGAAGTTGTTTTTAATTATTTCACGAGATTATACTAAATTGTAAAAAAAAAAAATTGATTAAATAAAAGTGTGACAATACTAAACGGCTAACACTCTTTTGTGGAATTACCAATGAACGGTGTTAATCCAAAAGGTTAAGAGGAAGTGGAAATTAGTTAAATTTCAAACACTTAATCATGGGTGTAATGATTATTGCTCTAATTTTCAAAAATGACAACTACATACTAGGTGTTATGGGTTGTGGATCATCATTGAAATTTAGTGACATCTTTTCTCACTGTACCAAGACAATTTTGGTCAGCAACCCTCTGTTTCTTTACATTTTTTTACTTCTCTCAACTTCTCTTCCATAATTAAAAGGACATGTAGATGCTTTAGCTAACTTGACCTTTAATCACTCGACTCATCTGTCATATCGAACAACATGCAACTTTATTAAGTTCTTAATAAGATTGGTTCTAACTTTTCTTAAGTACCGGTATTTTAGCATTTACTTTATCTAGACTAACAATTTTTGAAAATGGGAAAACAATGCATATTAAGCAAATATTCTTTCCCACGCACGAACTCATCATGCACGATGAGAGGCAAACACATGCGTATGAAATATGTGTAGTCCCAATAGTATTGGAGTTTGGAATCTAAAACCTTATATACTTTGAAACTCGGTTACGATTTTAAACAACTATACATATACTAAATTTATCTAAACCGAATCGACAATGTACACTAAATTAATAGTCCAAATGTAAAATAATTGTACCTGTGTAGTTTTTGTTGATGATATTATCTAGATACACAGCCAACAAACCAACCAGGCCAGGCCGACGGTCAAAGTGGGTCCATTGGTTCATGACTAGGTTCTCACCTAAAGAAATGATTTTGTAGGTGACTAGACAATGGACCCATAAATGTCCCTCAAAAGGAGGTTTAAGATGTTTTAGAGGAATATGGGACTCTGACTAAGTGCTTGGGACCCGATTCTCCTTCCTTTTTCATTCATGTTGTCCCCCTTTTTGAGCTTTGATTTTATGTTTCATCTCATGAATTTGTCTACCACCCTCTCAAGTTTGAAGCATACCCACATTTCTCATGCCACCACCATATGGTACATTAGGTAATCAACCAATAGGGAGAAAAAACTACACGAGAAGTAACCTCGACCACTATAATCTAGCTAATCTTGAGGTTATCCGGAAACTAGAAAATCTCATGTATCCAGTATAAATCAATGTTATTTCTATTTGTCGGAAAAAAGGCCAATGAGTTAGGTCCTGTTGTCTATCTTGTTGCATCTGTATAAATTGTATGTTACTTGCTTCAGAAGTGCAAAAATTGGAACTATCACATTAGTCGAATCTGCATTAGTTTTTTAAAGTTACTTTCCGTAGTTTTTATAATTGAACTGAATATAATTGTAATGACTAACTAAACTAATGGTTGAGGTTGCTTAAGCTTAAGATGAGATTAATCAATTTTTAGTCAAATATTATGGCTCCGAAAGTGCAATGGAATAATTGATCTTATTCTGTTTGTCTTAAACCTCTTTTACTTATTCCTCTGTTTAGGCGTAATGTCATGCAAAAGCACGTTTGCTTTTCTTTCCAAATCAACGACATGCGTTTTACATTGTTCAACATTTTGTAAAACAAGATTTTGGAGCAAATTTTTATGAGCTTTTAAACTGCACTTTGGTTTCTAATAATTGGATTGTACGGAATTTTAACCAGTCAAGTCAAACATTTCGATACTACTTTGAAATTGCATTTCGGACGTTTTCAAAAGTTGTTCAGATTTCAAATTGTTCCTTTCATCAGATTAAACTCGTTGGAAAATAAAGTGCTGCAGCTGTTGCTTAGCTTTACACAAGGATTTCGGGATTTTCGGTTAGAAAGAACATATTTTTTCAGATTTTTAACTTCCAATTGTATCTATACAAAAGAATGTTTAAATCGGAATCAATCAAATCTTTGGTTCGGTAACAAGGCAAGTTATTCACGAGAATGCTTATTGACTTCTAATAAGTTTGGTAACGGATCACGAAATCTTGGTTAAGGCCCAGATGCTATAGTTGGGGTCTTAACTAAAGAACAAAGAAAAATTTGGGCCCAAAATGCTAAAAACGTTATATACATTGTGATATAAGTTAAAACTAGTTAGATCTGATATGATGCTACTATTGGGCGGTCTCACCTTCAAAGTCATGCTAAAATGATCTTGAAAGTGCAACAAGCAGAGCGGAGCATTCCTATCACCATCTACGCTACTATACAATGAAATAACAAAACAATTGCATTGAGACACTCCTGTAATTTGCACGTTTTCATTCATGCACTGCACACCTAATTTGAACCACAAGTTGTATGAGTTCTCCATTCATTCCTCATCAACAGAAAAATCGGGTTCTGCCGGCTTCTGCAATGAGCTTACAACACCAGAATCAGGCGCAGAATGCTTGTTGGCACCAGCCCTCCTAGTGCTCGCAGCTAGCCTTGCTGCGTAAGTAGCCAAGCCGGAAATGGGTGGGGGTTTTGCAGGCTCACTGGCTGTAGGGTGTTCTTTAGCCTTGAGTTCTGCTGCTTCCCTTCGTTTCTTACACCGACGCCATGCTGCTTGTATGAAGCATGCAGACCATAATCTCCATTGGTGTGAATAGAACCGGAACTTGTGTCTAAGTTGCTTGCTATGAAGTCTTCTAAATTGGGATGCTACAAATTTCAAGTCCTCTGCTACTAAAGCAAATGCTTCTACTTCAGAAATGGATTTGACTGTGCGTGTTGAAGATGGGAGGATGACGCTTGGACGAGGGTCCAAGGCCCATGTCAGCAATTCCTCACCACAGAAGTCACCTGGGCCAATGTGGCATGAGTTGAAGAATCCTGTACGGCCACCATTAGTAGTATACGAATCAAGGTGGCCTCGAATTATGAAGAGCATTTCATTGACAGGATCCCCTTCGCGCACTAGAAATGTGCCTTCAGTGCACAATGCTGGTTTAAGCCGCTCACATATTGCATCTAGCATACGTTCATCCATTTGATCAAACAAAGGAACCTGTTCATTTGTTGAGAAAAAGTCACGCAGATTAGTAATAGTTATAAATTGAAATCACAAGGTAGTATCGAAGTAATGTAATTGTCGTTACTGGTTATCAAGCTGCCTTCTATGTCCTTACTGATGATATATGATCCCCCGGATTGATTGTAAAACAAAGCAAAGGAATTAAAGAGTAGCACTACTGCTTGCAACATAGTAGATAATAACTTACTCGTCGAACTAGGTCAAGGCAAAGGTGTCGCTTGATATCTCTTCGAAGATCCATAGGTAGGTCTTTAAGCAGAGCTTCCTCATCAACTCCTCGAGTAGCCAACCACTTATATTGATCATACTTCCGCACAGAGAGTCTTAGTTCGGGTGGCAGCTGCCGATGACGCATCCATTGTTCTGTATCAGTTCTCTTAATCCTCCACTCTTCTAGTCTGACAGTTGTGGATTGGAGGTATGTCTGCCATCGTAAAGGGTGATCAGAATTTTAAAATACATGGAATAATTCGAAGAATATAATGAATTCTAAAGTATAAAGCCGATTCAGAGTCCAGACTATCAAGAGAGTAAGATTCCGGATGCATCATCAACGTAAAACCCAATTTGGATTACTGAGATGTCATTGATCAAAACTTACTTGCATATTACCAATCAGCAACGCGAAGAGAACCAGCCCAAGAGTCGCAATAATTATGGCAAACATTATTTCTCCAACGTATGTGCTTGTTGAAAGATTTTGTCCCAAGGAACTGCACACATAGTTAAAAAAAAGTGATGAATATGAAAGAGGAGCATGTTCTAAGCAATGTTAGCCCTATTATTAGAAAACTATGGAAATTCTGCAAAGATCAGCTGACATTATGTGCACATCACCCACAGAGATTTGTAGAGATTAATTAGCTTACCTAAGGTTTCTTAGACCCCACCAAAGGCAGTAGAAGTATCTGTTGAAGAACGATGAGGTTGTAACATCATAGTTCACCGCATCACCATACATACCAAACTGATAATAGCTTTCATCTGGATTACACTGATTTGAGACATTACTCGATTGGAACCAGGATCTCCTGCTAGTGTCTTGAGCCCAGCTACAGTCAAAGTAATCATCAACACAAGATGTCATCTCATCTTTGCAAACACTTCTCCAACAAGATTCTTGCCGCTCAATTGAAAGAAGATACCAGCAAGCTCCTAAAACCTTTTCACAAGAAAAACACAGAAAATGAGCAAGACAAAAATAGATATAATGGCAGAGGATAAGTACAATGTAAAGTAGATTTTCAGGTTTCATCTAAAACAAGAAACAGCAGGTTGCTTTGTACTTACATGACTTGCCAACATGTATAGCATTAGATTATATGCAGCCCCCGCCCATGCTGTTTCCGTCACAACACCGGTGGCCTTCACTATTTGAGATGATAGAGGAAATATAAGAAAGAGCCTTGGTATATACTGAAAGATTATGATGAATCGAAGAAAGTTTTTCGTGTTCGTCATTGTTGAACCCTTAAGAGTGGGGATTACAATCCAAATCAGCACCTGATGAAGGAATATGACAAATAAAATTGAGTTCCTTTACACTTTATCTCAGTAGAAAATAGGTCCAAGACAGAAAGATGCGAGTAATATATACCTGAGGAAGGGGCAAGGCAGCAATGAGGTCTAACCAGAAATCCAGGCGTATGTATCTTAATGCGATCTTCGAAGGTTCTATTACAAGCTCTCCTCTTCCAAATACACGAGAGGAAGGTGCAATATAAGCTTTACGAAACCTTATAAAAATTTGAATTATGTAAAAGACATCGGCCACTGATCGGACTATTGTAAGAACAACTTCAAGGGGCCTTCCAATACTAATGCAGACTTCATCTCTGACTGCTGGCAAGTAAAAGAACAGAGGGTCCACAAACAAAGAAACTAAGCAAGTTACTAAGAAAATCTTGTTCCACCGGCGAATAATTGGTCCTCGAGGATCTAATACCTTCTTCTGCACTCTCTCATAGTCTTCCGAAAAGACTCTGGACAGTACTTTAGATTTTAAGGATCTTCCAGTCGTCCCAGGAATCTCCATCTCAGAGGGCTCTTGTGGTTGTGCCCCATCCATATTGTACTTAAACTTAACCGCCCCAACTCCATTAATCTTTGCTAGTTCAAGATCATCTTGAAATCTGAAATCCCATATGTGAATGCAAATTTAGAAGCTACCTTAATCATACCAAGCTCTATATCAACCGCAAATTCTGCTTGGAATAGCGTCAACATAAACTATGATGAGACCAATATTTTGTTTGGAATCAAAAACAGAATTCAGAAAGGAGATGTACCTTACGGATCGCAAATTGTCGTACCCCATGTCAATCTTCTAAGAATATCAGTTTGTCTTCAATTAACAGAACTGGTCTGTAGTAAAACAACACCAAAGAGTTGAGCATATATTAGGATCTGAATCACTGTAGGCAAATATCAAGGCTTCTCTAACATACAACCGAAAATGACCCGGCATGAATTCAAAGCCACAAGAGCAGGGAAGAGCTTGCAGCCATGATTTCATTCACCAGATTTCACCAAGAATCATGTGAACATGTCAAATAAAGGTCTCAACTTGGGATTGAAGCTGTAAAGACTCTACCCCCTCCAAAGAGCAAGTCAAACATGTGACTCAAACTACATAAGATTATACTACGACTGTTCAAAACTTTATTTTTATCAAATAATGAATTAACGCCTGCATAATTGTCTCTTTTATTATGTTGAATGTGTCAAAATCGTAGAGCCCCCCAGAATCTGAAAACTGTGATTACTTTTCTTCGTTATAATTCATCATGCAACAGCGACTGCCCAGATGAAACTGACCATTCACACCATTACGAAGTTGGGTATACGCAAACATAAGTAGAAAAACTAAACAAAAACTATTTAAGTAGACATCAGTTGAAAACTTGATTCATATGTCAATATCTAAATAAAGATTAATTGAATAAACAAATGTAAGAGGTTTAGCATATTGGCAAACGGGTTCTATTTTAAACTGAAAAAACAAAACAGAACTTCAACCCAGAAGAAGCTTCAGTTGTGAAGTTAAAGCATAGTTTCTGATGCAAAATCCACCAAACACAAAATCATCACAGATTAAGAGAGTGATCAGGGCTTAGTGGTTAACAACAATTACCCCGAATATAGCTTGTATGGAAGAAAACTACAACACCAGAGAGAGAAACTTACAAGCATTTGCATAGCCAAGCTTCAAACAACCATGAACTCAATTTCTCTGCTTTCTTACTGATTTCAACACAAAACCCAATCAATATTGGTCCAAAAAGAATATAAATTTGGGTAAAGAAAGTAATAAGAAATTAGCTCAATATGGATAAACTGGTAAACGGGTGAGGAAAGCAATGTGGGGTGTTAGTACTCTGAGGAGCCCCTGCATTGTACTCGTCGTTTGAAAAATAGTATGTTTTAGGACTTTGAGAAAATGATTGAACTATTAACCTACTTGAGGAAAGAAAATCTTATTTTAATTCTCATTGGCATTTTACCATATATAAAAGCATTGGGTTTAGTGGTTAGTGCGGGTTTCTATGCATCCAATTGTTCACTGATGAATGGGCAGCAAGAAAGACAGGGACAGAGCCAGAAGAGTTCGTCCAAAACTTGCTATAGAAGGTTTGAAAAAGACAGGAAGATGCTTCTGTTACCTTGTTTACTCGATTTCTTTGTTGGCCTAATTGTTTTTGGAAAAGTCAGATGTTACCATATATTTTACTTGTCTCTTAGTTAAGATCCAAGGACGAGTTGACTACGCTAGATTTGGAATCTTGACACGTGTTCTGCATTGTTTTGTAACGAGAATCTGAGTTGCGATGAGCAGAGGAGTAAAATTATATCATGTGATCAAGTTGTCATTGGACTGTATAGGAGAAACAAAGTAATACAGAGGGTCTGATTAAAAATTGATTTGGTGAGTGTCAATCTGGATTAATTATCCATTATGTAATGTCATTTTCTAAAGTAGAAGTAATTTAAATCAGTGTAGATAGTAACATTATAGTAACATTTCGGATCAACCTCAAAAGTTTTTAGTTTGCAGTAAGCCTACACACTCACTACACGAAGGAAGAAAGATATTGCAAGGGTACGGTAGTGAATTGATTACTAAGGTAAGATCTCTCTATCATTTTTTGTTTCTCTCTATCATTTTTTGTCCAGAAACAAAAAAACACTAGTGCATTGATATTCGAGATTATTAACGATCCCAATTAGTTCAAGTAGTCAAAAGTATTTGTACAGATTCTTCGCTTTTGTAAATTTTCGATCAGTTTCTCACATTCGTCTTTTGTTTGGTTTTTCTTTTTTTCTTCTTTTGTACTTCATTTGTTTATCAATTTGTTAAACTTTTTTTTTTAAATAAAGCATTCAGTTATAAAAAAAATGTATTTACTATCGATATGAAATAGAAAAATGATTAAAGTTGATTAAAAAAAAAGTTTATATATAATACTTAGACCCAACATAAATGCAAACTTTTACTTGCTCGTTGAGATATAATGAATCGACCATGAGTACGGAGAGTGACTATTTAAAGACTTCATGCATATCTCAATATAAGGAAAAACTTTCATGAACTCATTGTATTATCATATTATTGTTTTAAGCAAATTAGAAATCTTCATGTATGTAAAAATTATAATAAATTTATCATGTGTCTATTTCTTAATAACCGAGATAAAAAAAATTTAATGTATGTAAGTCTTTCTCATTAGAATAGCCTATGGAAATAGCCTATGAGAAACATTTAAAAGGTCTTAATCTGATTGGAGATCACATTTCATAGGACACAATGCCAGCTTGTTTCACAATTCCAGCTAGTTGTATTCGATGAATCTAGTGTCCAATTTCTTTCTCCCAATTGAGTGCCAACGCAGCAAGAAGACCCACTCAGATCATAATGTACGGCACCGAAATGTGTTTAAGATTTTGTGGGGGTTCCGTTTCATGACCCTTTTACGTTGACGGTGACCCATCTCTTGACTTTTTGAGTCATTGGCACGTATATTTGGGTTTCCAGAGAGAACGACCGCCAAGAGTAAACGGTGTGTGGACACGATCAAACGTGGACTACGCGCCTCTTTCCACTGTGTGTGTAAAAATGCACTTTTGTGAACGGCAGTGTCTTCTGTGTCGTATAAGTGTCTTCTGTGTCGTATGCACCAACCACCAACTCAAACTTGACTTTTTCACTTATTTTATGTTGTTTTTGTCTCTTTTTTTTTTTTTTTTATTTCAATAGTTTTTGCTTTGCTTTCCTCTTCTTTTAGTTTTAAGAGCAGCTGTTGTGTGTGAAGAACGGTGATGACGCTGGTGACTTTCTAATTTTAAGGTTTTTTGTTGTTTTGTTTGTGGGCTTTTGTTTATGTTGAGCTTTTACGTTTATTGCAAACTTTGTACAGATAGTAAGTTTATTTAGTGGGAATAGAGTAGGAGCTCCTACTTTATGTATTTAGTTTATTCCATTTTACAATGTTATATTATGATCGGAACTGTTCATTTTGTAAGTTATCTAATAAGGATCATTTTCTCAAAAAATCAATTAAATCGGAGATCGTTTAATTACCTAACCATATTAAACAATTGAAGAGTATAATTACATAACCAATAAACCGTCTATATGTTTTGGCGTAGTTGAATAACCAAACAATCTCCGATTTAATTAGTTTTTGAGAGGATGATCTTTACTAAATAATTTACAAGATGAATAATTCTGATCATAGTGTAACATTGTACAATTGGAAGAATAAAAGAGATAGAGTAGAAACTCCTGCTCTATTTAGAGTAGGCAAGCTTTTTCCTATTTAGTGGGTTGTCTTTTTTTAAATTTGCTAATTATGTAACTTTTAATGAATTCTCTGACTTTGACCCCCCAAAAAAAAACGTTTTTGGACGGCAGCCATCTAGCTGTGAATTCATTCAAATTAAGATTCATACTATACTTATTAACCCAAAGAAAACTTCATACTACAAAAATTAGAACACCACGCGCACATTGATTCGGCAAGTGATTATACTACAGTATTATACATTTATTTCTATAATATTAAGAGAATCCCATCGATACTATTTTAGTAACTTTTATGGGGAAGACGACCACCCACGCTAGTCTCTATCAAATCACACAACATTAAGCCATCAAACCCTTCATCCATTAATTTGTGCACAAACGGAAAAGGATACATCCCTACACAGCTCGAAAACAAGGGAATGAGCAATCAGCACTGCGTATTGCATGGAGTGTAGATCAAAAGTTTAAGGTCTAAGCAAGGGCGAAGCCAGGGGGTGGCTGCCCTGTGCTCAAGCACACCCCATTTTAAAAAATTTCTATAAATTTGCTTAAAAATTAGTTTAAAAATATTCAAAATTGAACTGTAGCCCAACTCATAATTAAGTTTTAGTCCATATCTATATTAAAAAAAAATAAATTAGCCGTGAATTATATATCATGAAAGACTCTTCTATCTACTTTTAGTTTATGATTTACATAAACACTTCCATAAAAGCATGTCTCCGTTTCCCATCCATACAGGCTGAAAAAAAAAAACACTTGGCTTTTAATATTTGACAAATTTAAGTCACCACAGCATATATCGACCGATGTTGTTATGGGGCTGCCTACAACTTGACCCCACGTCTTTCCTGTCAATTGCTCTATTATACATGCTGGTGGGACATATTCATAACTTCAAACAACTCATTGAGCCATTATTTTAAAAATAGAAAAATGATATTGCCTCTCATGTCCATACAGATGATCAGAATTACTCAAGTTTAAATAGAAAATTTTAGGTTATCAAACTCAAGGCTAATCCGACAAGCCAGCGAGATCTCCGTCCGTACCAGCCTACATGTATAGTTAAGGAAAGATTAGGGCCTGCACCTGTGCACCTAACATATGGAGATTAAACATGCTTTAGTATTTGTATGAGTTAAGATAGTGTATGTATTTGTTACTTTAATTTCATGTAGTAGCGAATTGGGATTTTTGTTTTGATCAATATGACAATGATAAACATATTCGAGAACATTAATTCAAAGTACAGCATGTACGTACGATCGAATTGTAGAAGTCACAATCCTGAGATCACAAAACAGTTTGATCTTTCTCTATTTAATAAATAATTGGAAAAATTGCACAACTAATACCTACATTTTTTACTTTTGTGCATCCACTAAGATTTTAACATTTTAGAATTAACTACCTAAACTTTATATATTTTGACAATACTACAATCGTCCACTTTTCATCCAAAAGAACATTAAGATTATTTAACATACATTAGATCACTTCTTGAGATCATATTTGTTGATTCATGTGTCACGAAACGTTTTCCTTTAAAAAATTAAACTGAAATGTGAATGATTTCAAGACTTTTTATTATTTTCCTTCTTTTTTTTTTTTTTCGAAGTTCAGTTTCCTAACGACTTCTCAATTGATAAAATTTACCTCAAAAAAGTAGTTTTGTGATTAAAATTAATGGGATTATAAATGAAAATTTAGTTTAGGTGGTATATCGTCAAAAAGTATAACGACTTCTCAATTGATAAAATTTACCTCAGAAAAGTAGTTTTGTGATTAAAATTAAGGGGTATTAGCCAATTTACCCCCTCAACTTGTATGCAACTTTCGAATTGCCCCCTTAACTTGCACATTGGAAAATTATCACCCTTAACTTTTTTTTTAAGCCAATTTACCCCCATATGTTTAAATTAACCAATTTCCTCCGTTAGAAGGAACACGTGAGGGCACATGGAGGGCATTTTTGTCAAATAAGCCTCCATTCTTCTTTCCTGGCAATGGCGTCCAAGACTCCATGATCCACCGTTCAGGGTAGATGTCAGGGTAGATGTCGTGAAAGGCAAGGTGGCTCTAATCACCGGAGGAGGCTGGGGCCCAATTCGGCAAACATGGAGCTGATAGTAGACAAAACTATTCCAACATTTCAGACTCAATAATGTAGCCAGCAGAAACACACCTCAGCAAATGCAGAATGCAGAATCTCAGTGTACGGGATGATCAGCAGAAGCAACGGTCACCTTGACCTCCTTGACCACCTGCACCATTCAAGACCATTCAAGAACGGGTTGGACAAAAAACCCAACTTTTCGGGTCGGGTTCAAATTGGGTCGGGCAAAATCGGGATCGGGAACGAGTTGAGCATTGGGTCGGGTCGTTTGGTCTGTGGTTTGTCGAGTCTTTTTGCCTCCCCTAACCTCACGTGTACCTTCTAACTGCGGAAATCAGTCAATTTAAACAGAATGGGGTAAATAGGCTAAAAAAATAAGTTAAAGGGGGTAATTTTCCAATGTGCAAGTTAAGGGGACAATTCAAAAGTAGTATACAAGTTGAGGGGCTAAATTAGCTAATACCCCTAAAATTAATGGGATTATAAATGAAAATTTAGTTTAGATGGTATATCGTCAAAAAGTATAAAGTCTAGATGGTTAATTGTGAATTATATTAGTCTGGAAGGTGAAAGTACAGAAGTGCAATAGAATAGGTAACATTTGTGCAATTTTCCATAAATAATAATTACTATTAAATTTGCATTCTATGACAAACCGTATGTGTTTTGTCATTTGTTTCTGGATTCAATTTTTTTAAAGACTGATGTTCCATGGGGCTTGAATTAGCAAAAGTGATCTCATGTACTGAAAATGATCTAATTTGATGTTGGATGACAAGTTTACAGAGGTGGTATAATGTCAAAATATATAAAAGTTAGATGATTAGTTGTAAAATTTTAAAATCTGGGAGGAAAATGCACAAAATGGAAAAATTTAGGTGTTACTAGCGCAAGTTCCCCTCAATTAACTCATTTCCTTCCCACTATATTATTCTATAGAAGTTGATTAAATTTCAATTGATACAGTTTGATAGTTTAGATCTCTTACTGTTTGTAGACGTTAATTTATGTTATTTCAATACATCTACAATGAATTTAAGTTATGCAATTGGTTTAAGTCATTCGTTCGAGGTATTGAGAGTATCGTACAGGGGATATGGAAGCCTACTTTGTAGTATATAAATTTAGTTGAGCTTCTTCTCCCAAGATCAACTGGTTTTGGTTGATGGAGGCTAATTATGTTAAGATGTTATGAGAGCTATGGTTATCCATGTAGGAGGCCTCACAATTCCACATGCACCACATCACCCAATTAACACCACGCATGAGGGGGCGTATTGATGGTACCCAATGGAAATGGAAGCTTAGCACACTACAAAAATTTGGAGTATTAGGGACTAAATATTGGTTTAAATAACAGGGGGTCTTAATACCCTTTTGCAACCAACTTATACAATTAGTCCCAAATTTTCCCCAAAATTTGTCACTTTTGAGTCATTTTTCCTCTTCCCGCATCCCAAAAAAGTCTAATTAGGGACTGATTATATAAGTTGGTTGCAAAAGGGCATTAAGACCCCCTCTTATTTAAACAAACATTAGTCCCTAATGCTCCAAATTTTTGTAGTGGCAGCTTATTATTTAAATATTGTTGGATTTCTCCTCCCAATATTAATTAATTTTGGGCGATGGAGGCTCAGTATATTAACACGAGAATTTTTTGGTATTTCAGTATCAAAGCATATAAAGGCCTCTTTTACATTTCGTAAAGCCTAAAGGACTCTCAATATCTCAAGACCGACTATGGATATTGAGGCTGTGTACCGTGGTGGTAGCGCCGTGGGATTGACTGGTCATCCTTTGGAGTGGACACTCACACTCACAGTGACCCGTCGTATTCGAACCAAAGACGCAAATTGATTAAACATGTGCCAAGTTTGAAATTGGTCCTAATAGGACCAATGTCTTGCTGCGTTTGGGATAGTTACTTAGGAAGGATAGGTTTAATGAACTATGATTTGTAAAGCATCGATTGAAAATGAACTTGAAACGTTCCAACCAACCACCGCTTTTCCATCGAGAACACGCTGATTGTTTATAAGTATCAGAAGTAGTAATATTGGTATTTGGGTTTGTCTTGATAGTTTCAATACAATATCGAATCACATATAATAACAGTGATATCGACACAATATTGATACTATATTTACCATCTAATACTAATATCAGAAATCCTGTAGAGATAAACCTCTTCCTGCCATAAAGCACCAAAGCACTTCTAGTTGCTACTACTAAACACTACTATGAGCCTAATTAAAAGATTCTACTGACTTTTTTAGGTATTGTTTCTGGTTCGTACACAGTCTACAAACGCTAAGACTTTAAACATGGCTTTAAACATGGCTAATAGATTTGAGTTTTGGAATATTCCGACTTTGTACTATCATGTTGACCGATTAGCTTCTCATGTTGACCAACTAAGACATGAAAACGAAAGATTTCTTACTGTGTTTGGCGCAGCTGCGCAAGAACAAATGGGAAAGAAAAGAGCACAATGTTATGCTTGCTTACGACACCGTTTCGGCCTCATGATTTCCCATGAATGTTCACGATACACGTCTTCTCCCGCCACGCTCTAAAGCTGTAATCTCCGATATACCCCTCCTTTTGAATCCAATTTCCAAACTCAAAGTCTTCAAAGCAAGTACCGTAAACAATTTCAATCGCAAAGTTTGAACTTTTGTTATTTGGGTTTTTGGGCTTTTGCCTTTTCGATTGAATTTTGCTGGGCTTTTGGGTTTAATTAGGTGTGCAAGAAGCTGGATTCAAAGGGGCTACTTACAGTGATTGCCCAATGAAACCTTGCTTTCTTTGCAAAATGTGCTGGAGTATATGCTTGAACGCCAGATTAGACCTCGTGTTGCTCCGGTAAGCCTTGTTTTTTTTGCCTTGTGTGGTGTCTTGGGTGAAGTTTTGCTGGTTTTGTATTTGTGGCATATGGATAATGTTTAGAAAACTGCGTACAGGGGTCGTGTTATATGCCACATTGTCTCCTATGAGGAGGCACTCTAATGCTGTCTGATGAATATGCTTGGTTGAATACTTGAATGCATGACAATTGACAGGGAAATTCTTGGTACCTTGTTAACGGTTGTCACTTGCTAAATCATGTGAATCAAACTCATGTAATGAATGCGGTGGCATATTTTTTTTGTATTTTCGTATGCTTTCATGATCAAGTAAAATTGTGTAGCGCAATCTGTATACTTATTCCTTGATGTATGTCTCTGTGTGTGTGTTTCCATAGTAAGACAGTACCATTTTTCCTTGTTTTGGACTTTCGATGCCGCCCTTGGTATGAAGTTCTCGTGTTTATACTGTCTTATGATAGATCAAGCCAGCGTGCATGATTCCCAGATCAAGTAAGTTGTGGAGTAATCAGATGTCACGGTATACCGTAACTAGCTTGGAATTCCATCCAACGAAGGTAAATCTAGCATATAGTTGGGCGACTTGGTTTAGGTTTGTGTTCCTCAAGATTATGATTGTCTAGCATATATACGGGTTCTCTTGTGTATATGATGAATATTAGTCTCTTGAAATCCTGCGCAAACATTTACATGAATTTTTGTACGTACTTTTATTGTAAGGTTCTTAGTTTCTTCTTTTTGATTGTGTAAATGTTGGTACCTTGGATTGGGTATGCTCTCATTGGTACTGCAAATGGGTAAACAAACTAGGTCTAAGACAGTAACTCCATGGTGAAATTGTTAGGATAGATCAAAACCCAAAACGAAAATACATACTTTAATTTTCTTCAGGAACAAAATGACAAAGCAAACTATAGCGTGAATCAAAATGATCAAAAACCAAAAACCAAGTACGATCCGTTCCTTTAATTTGTAACCCGTGGGAAACATATGTAAATTCTTCAATTCATTGCCAAGTAAGACATAGGCTCTTCACTAAGCCTCATGCGTAAATAGATGTGAATTTTGTAATCAATTACATTGTCTTCCTCCGTCATCCAATCACCAAATCGCAATCATAAGTAGTAGTGCCTTCATTTGAGCGGTTTTGATCATCATCTTGAGTATAGGGCATGGTCTACGAAGATAGCAATAGTATGTTTTTTAAAATGTAGTTATTGAATAAAAAGTATGACAAATTGTCAAATAAAAGGAGCACAAGGAAAGCAACTAAAACACAACAAACAGCAATAGTATGTTATGCAGTGACTAACAAATAGAAAGAGCATTCACATTTGGTCCCATTTATTTGAAGTCAAAGCTACAAATATTTCTTCTTTTGCTTTAGACAGAAGATAGACATATATTTTGAATAGATTTAGCTCCACGCACCGGTATAAATTATGCATGGACTGAAAACGAGCAAAAAGGAGCTTCTATGCCATCATCATCTGTCCATCCCAACAAACAACCAAAACTCTAGAAAGACAGATGAACTATAGTGGATGGTCAATTATAGCAGAGGCTAAAATGTTTCTTTGATATCGGGGTGGATTAAGCAGGTGCGAGTAAAGACCTCGCGGCCAAACTCGTTGATTTGAATGACCATGATTAGTTTGTATACACCAAATTAACTGATTGAGGACATAGTATCATCTAAATTTAGTTTGTATCCTTGAATTTGAATTCTTGCACCAGTACAATTTCCTAATTGTAAAAGCATAACAATTGATGCGAGGCTTGCAAGATATTGGAGAAAACATAAATTAAGCATTAAATCATTCTCCTGTACAATTAATCAAAAAGTCTATTCTTCCAAGGTAGAATCAGCTCCTTTTAAGCATTCCCTCATGAGCACCGCAAGCTTTGCACACGCATCCAGACATATTTGCATTCCCTGTGTGCAAAAACTACGTTAGCAGACCATCTATCTTTGCTAACCCATATAAGAAACTTGTCACCCCCTTGCATTAGTAAATGAGCTTCCTAGATATTTAGCACATGACAACAAAAAATCTCTACACCAAGATCACCTTGAGTGCATATTTAACGCTAGTTTCTATCTTTTGTCACAAGCATAGATGACGATTACAAATTAGATAAAAGTCTCTGATGGAGCAAAATTATAGTAGTTCAAGGAATATACATCTGTAGGCTGTCATACCTCATTAATTTTTGGGGTTGACCATTCCCCAGTAATAGTTAGCTGAGTGACCTCATAGCGAGAAGGCATACAAGCAAGCAGTAAGCTTCCATCTTGGTAACTTTCTTCCTCCAAAACAGGATCAATAACAAGGTTCCTTCCGAGACAAGACTAGGCACCATAAACAGAATAACAATGAGTGAACAAAAGAAAAATTAAAAAGAAAAATGGATTTGATATGGAAATCATAACATCACAAAAATGAATTACTAAGTCTAAGAGATCGTGAATTCTTGTGTATTAAATAATAGTTGATAGCACAATGTACAATTAACTGCCCTCGAGCTATAAACAGTCAATGGAAAACTATCTTTCTTACTAGCAAAAAGTGTAAAGATTAGCACACTATAAATCAGGTATTATCAGGGACAAGAAATATCTTCCAAGAAACCAGAAAATAAATGTTAACATGGCCAAGGACTTCACTCTCCAGCACACATTTGGAGACACGCAATACATACCAATTGGACATTTCAGGAGATAGTGCAATATGAATCATAAGATTTCTTCTCCAAAATAAAAGCCTACAGTATTATGTGTGAATCAAAACAAAATGAAGAGAACATTGCAGTAATCTTGACACACAGTTGACTAGCCAAAAGGGCAGAACAAGTACAATATGATATCAACAATCAAGTTTTGCGTTATCACTGTGACAGGTGCTCAAGTTTTTGAAGTGCCTGCAGATTCTGTACCAGGCTAGTTTATGATACAAATAAGGAACCAAGTCGACCTTAAGAGAGGTTATGGAAAACTAGAATTAAGGGAAGAGCTATGACAACCAAACTCCTCAATTTAAGCATGACTGTCAAGACAAAGTTTCCAGGGGCCCATGTCTGGGTCAGATGCATACCACAGAAACTGAGGTAACAAGATCATACATCATTATCCCGGCATCTGCTAGGGCAAGGCTAGCGCATGATATCACTACAGGGAGATCACCTGTAACAACGGAAAAACTCATAACATGCACTAAAGCAATATTGTTGTTCTGCATTAACTATATTAGGATCACATGACACAAATAAACCAACAATAAGAGAACACTAAAATCATCCTTATAGCTCCCTTCTTTTCCAAAATTATTTCTGTTATTACTATAAATTCTTATGACCAAGTATACTTCCATCCCAATATAATTAGGGTAACACTCCTAACAAACACAAAGCTCTTTATCACATTGTTTCAGCTACATGACAGGTAAGTTACAGATAACTCCTCAATATTAAAATCTCACACAAGAACGAGTGCAAAGTGTGTCAAACTTGAGCGCAAAGAAAGCGAAAAAAAGTGTATGTGGAAACCACAAGTCATGGGCAAGCGCAGGACCTTATTTATGTGTATTTTGGATATTGGACAAAAAGCAAACAAGAAATATATAACCATATCACTGGAAGCAACATAACTTAGCAAAAACATACACATTCACATCACAGGATCTATTTGTTCAAGTTTAAATTCCCTTCACTGTTATTTTCTTTCCTTCATTCTATTTCCTTCTCAACCTAAATTTGAAATAGTACTAAGAGCAGATGTTTGCATGTTAAACTGATTGAAAACTTACTTCCCCCAGATTCCAACACCAACGCAAAAACATCCACAGTAGTCTTGGGGAAAGTGTCCAATATTATTGCACCCTCCAAAGATTTATGAAGCAATGAAGAAAACTCTTTGTGGTCCGACCCCTAAAAAAGTGGCATTCAGGTATTATTCACAATGACTTGAGTAAAATAGTACAAGAAAGAGGATTGGAAGATACATCAACACAAAGTCAAATACCTGTCCACGAACTTGGGTAGCGAAAGTTGTATAGCTGATATTGCAATTTAAACGTCCTATATCACTGTACATCATTGCCTTCTTACTCTCCCTTGGCCCAAATCTAAACCAACCATAAAAGTGAAATATAAGGCATGTTTCATTACATATAGCTTTGGATCCAAATATAGCAACAAAAACAGTTAAAAAGCAATTCTATATTTACTTCAGATATTGATCGCCAGGGAAATGGATTTAGGATTAGGATCAACATTCAGTTAGCATAACTATTTCTCAGAAAGATATGAACTTCAAAAAGATATACTCACACAGAAACAATGACTTTGGTATTTCCAATCTCTGCATAAGCAGATCCTGCAGCAGCATTTACAGCACCAGTCTTGAAAACTGCCATCAACCCACAACTGTGAGTTTCCTCGTGAAAAGATACAATTTGATAACAGTAAAGGAATTCATAAATCAAAACAAGTATTTTCACAAGCCTCTTGGCTTTTCTATACACATAAATCCTGAATATCTACTAGCTTGACCAGCTTAAGTTTAGAGACAAAATTTATAGGTCGGACTGAATAAGGCAAAATGGACAAGATCCAAAACTCCATTTTTGTCAAGATCTCAAAGGATTTGACAGAAGCTTTGAACAACATGTACGAATGCAATGGAAGTGGAAAATCCATACTACCAGAGATGGCTGCTTTCTATCACTCATGTATTAATATGATCCAAGGAGACACGCCACACAACTATAAAGAAACATAAACCATGACCACAAAAGGGCACCATTAAACTCATTCATAGATGAGCTCTAATAAGTAAAAGCACATTCAAACCTTTTTAACCCCATATAGTGAGTGACTAACAAATTTTGAATATTCCCAACCATACCAACCTATGTAACAGAGCAAAGAAAACCTACATCACCAAGTACATTTGTAGGTAAAACAGCTTTGTACCGATTAATGCGGTTTAAATCCAACAAAAACACAGTCATGCATATGTGAGACCAAAACCAACACTAGCAAAGCAAAGTTCAGTTCTTTGAACCCGAAACAGTACCCAACAATGAAACTATCGAAAACCCACTTGCCCCATCACAATAAAAGACCAGAATCCATAGCTACAATCTCACTTGAGCAGATTAACCAGCTGAAAAAAAAACTCCACCTTTGACATGCAAAAAGCAACACAACCCACATTCTGCATACCATCAAATTAAACTCAACCCAAACTTTAAAAATACTAAAAATTAACACAAACATGAACAAGATTTAATGTACGAATTTGCATTAGATTAGGAGGGGGAAAGAAAGCTTACAAGCAGGCCTGCACTGGTGGAACTCACGGCCGTCGGAACGGACCCAATCGACGTCGTCGTTTCCGAAGATTCGTGATTTGGTCTTCTGGGTAGTCGGAGACGGAGAGTACGTAGTCGGAGTTGCTCCACCTTTTCCGGCCATTGGCGGCGGCGGAATCTTAGTTTAGGGAGCGAGGAAGAAGAAAGTAGCACAGCAGCCCTCTGGCTGTTGTCTTTGAACAAAAATATAGACAGTAAAACGCTGTCGTTTTTTAAGCATTTTTTTAACAAGGGTTTACTATTCTTCTTCTTTTGCCAAGGTTTGTGGGCTGCGGTGCACTGTAGCAGCCCACTTAAAAGGACTTATTTAGTTTAGAGGGTTGCTATGTACACTCGTTTTTCTTTTTTGGATACCTAGTATTTTTTATACCCATTTTATTTTTTTGAAACTACTTTGAACACCCAAATTTGATGAAATTTTTTCACTTATACCATTCATTTTATTTATCGAACAAATTTTCTTAAACACCCTTAAACTTTTCTTTGGACACCCCAAATTAGAATTTGCTTAACTCATTTCTCCCAACCTCGTAAGATCTCTAGGATTCACCAAAAACTCAAATCTATATTCAAGCAAACGGTTATTGGTGTAAATTACTGTAATTACATGAATTACATGTTTTCAATTGTTTTATTGTAACCAAAAGAAAGGAATTAAAGAACCCATATCGAAAAGAAAAATGGGTGGGGAAATCGAAAACGAATTCAATCTCACAAACATCTGTATGGGAACTGAGGAATCTGGCTTTCAAGAAATTGGGAGATCCCAAAGGCTCTGCGATTGAAGGGAAACAAGCCAATGGTTTTTACACGAATAGAGGAGACTTTTTAGGGCAAAGCAACTTTTCATCCACTAGAATATTAACTCAAATCTTTTGTTGATCAGCCTATATTAGAACCCTTTTTGTACAAACACCGAAGCGAGAAGCACAGCAGAGTTGGCCTATTGCTGTAGTGCTTTTGGTGAATTTGAGGTGGATTTTGGTTAAAATTTAAGGTTTTGATATGTGTGTTCAGTATCTAGGCAATAGAAGAGTCGGATTCTAGGGAGCTATAAATATGAAAAACAGAGGATGAATAACAGAGAGAAACAGAGGTGGTTCATCAAAAATAGGAGATTTTATGAGATTTTAGGGTTTAGAAAGATAGATTATGATGCATGATGACCTTTTATGAGTTATAATTTTGTTATTCATAAATGATGACCTTTTACGAGTTATAGTTTTGTTATTCATAAATGATGACCTTTTATGAGTTATAATTTGTTTATGAATTATAATTTTGTTAGGGGACTGTTAGTTCCACTCACCAATCTTCTTTTCCCACCCACCTAGTAATAATTAAATAAAAAATATTTATATTTTTATATTGAAAGGACATAAATGTCCATCATCATCTTCCTCTTGAATTCAATTGATACATTACCAGCAACAATTCACCAAAAAAAAAACTTCATCATCCTCCAATTAACCAAAATCAAATGAAATAGAGCACAGAATAGAAACCTCCTGCCGAATTCCAATAAACTTGCTAGCTATTGGTGTAGTGCTTTGGATTAGACCTTGAGCATATTAGTGCAGAAACATAAGCACATTTGTTGGCACGAAAGAATTAGCCTTAAGACCAAATGCTTGAAACTTTAGATTAACAATTAATCAATCTACAGGGCACCAACCCAAATCTTCCAGCAAATAACATCAGGCTTGTGGCAGTCACCATTATCTTTCAAATTAGATCAACCAATTAATCTCACAAAGTCAACCTGGTCTTAAGTTTTATATAATCACTTTTGCGGAGAAGAAGATTTGATCTTTGCTTACCAGATTGGTGGGTGAACCGATGAAATCGCAGCGAGCTCCCAAAGCACCTTGGCCCTTGCGCCTCATTGGTTGAACAACTGCCTAAAGAATGAAGAATGACTCTTATACTTCAATTAAGTTGATTGGGAACAAATGGGGTGAGGCGGTGACGGTTTATGTGCTATGTTTGTAGCAATTAAATTGAAGAGGAAGAAGATGATGGACATTTATGTAATTTTAATATAAAAAATATAAAGGTTTTTTATTTAATTATTAATGGGTGGGTGGAAAAAGAATATTGATGGATGGAACTATCAGCCCCCTTTTGTTATTCATAAATGATTTTGGAGCAATAATAGCAAATCAAAGCTATGTGGATCAATTAAGATATTGGAGCAAACTAAATACTTTATACAAACTTAGGTTTCGTTCGTAGTTCATTGTTCGAGTATGAGTCTTGAAAGAGCTCTATCCTACTATTCAAATCATGGAGGCTCATACCTCAACCTTGTAATTCTCATCAATTTCCGGCCTAGAATAATAGTCAACTGCAATTTTCGCCTGCAATTTGGTTGCAATGTCTTGGTTATACGTATATATTGAGCGTTTGAAAACCGACTTCTCTTTCTAAGATATATATTAGTGATTTGATTACATTCCTCCATTAGCTTTTCGCTGTTTGTTGCGAGCCATTTATGGTCCACTAATATCTTTACCATACTTGCAGATTTCTTCTCTTGAATGGAAGAAGACCAGGTCAACAAAACAAAAGCATGGAGATGAATAGAATAGGATGCCACATGTCAACTCCTGAGCTAGTGTAAACCCAACCTTAAACGGCCATTTAGGTTAATTTGGCTGGTGGTAAACATGCAGTTAACCCAAAGCCTCTAATGCATATCCACCCTTTCCAAAAATTAGGAAACTTCTGCTTTCGTCCATTTCTTGGTGACACCTTCTGCTTTTGTCAGCCCCTTTGTCTTCCTCCTCAATGTGGTTCAGAGGAGGATGCAGAAGTTCGAATCCCTCCAATCCTATTGATCTACAAAAAACATAAAGCATTTAACTCTAACACGAAAAAGAGATTTCGCATTTGATTGCTTAGCTTTGGATGTTCATGTCCGTAGTTTTGATGTACATTTTGTCTGTCTATTCAATTTCACAAACATAAAACCGAAAATCCCATTTGCAAAAGATCAAGGAGAGTGATACACACAACATCAAGAAGACAAGATGAACGACTTATTTTCGAGCTCGTTCAAGAAATACACTGACCTGAAGCAGCAGGCCTACCTAGACGACATGGAGGCCGGGAAGGAAAATGTGAATCTTGACAAGTTCTTTGAAGACGTTGAGAATGTGAAGGAGGACATGAGGCAGGTCGAAAGGCTGTACAAGAAGCTGCAGGAAGCCAATGAAGAGAGCAAGATTGTGCACAATGCCAAGACCATGAAGGAGTTGAGGACCAGAATGGACTTGGATGTTGAGCAGGTTCTGAAGAAGGTGAAGATCATAAAGGGGAAACTTGAAGGCTTGGAACGTTCTAACGCAGCGCACAGAAACATTCCTGGATGTGGTCCTGGCTCCTCCGGGGACAGAACAAGGACCTCGGTGGTTAGCGGATTGGGGAAGAAGCTCAAGGACATGATGGATGACTTTCAAGGGTTGAGAGCTAGAATGACCGCTGAGTACAAGGAGACAATAGAGCGCAGGTATTTCACAATTACTGGTGAGGAAGCGAGTGAGGATACTATCGAAACTCTGATATCAAGTGGCGAAAGTGAGAGTTTCATGCAGAAGGCAATTCAAGAACAAGGGAGAGGCCAGATTTTGGACACCATATCTGAAATGCAGGAAAGGCATGATGCTGTCAAGGACATAGAGAAGAACTTGATTGAGCTACATCAGATATTCTTGGACATGGCCGCTCTGGTTGAAGCACAGGGGCACCAACTCAATGACATTGAGAGCCATGTGATGCACGCTAGCTCTTTCGTGAGACGGGGCACTGACAACCTTCAAGAGGCCAAAGAACAGCAGAAGAAATCGAGGAAGTGGACGTGCATTGCTATAATTCTCGGGATAATCCTCATAGTACTTATCTTAATCCCGGTTGGGCTTAATATTTTGCCTCTTATGAAGTAGAATAGTGCATTCTGGTTTTTAACCATAGGAACATAGGTAGAACTTACGACTTCAGAAGAAAGAACCTAAATTTCGTTCTCACCAAAACTGTGACGCACTAGTAGCAAATTAGAGGCATCGAAGTTCATGCAGACGGGCTCATTCAGATTTGGGCATCCTCTAAAGCTTTTAAGCCTTTTGGGACCAGCTATGGAAGGAACCTAATCTGCAGATGGTAAATACATGTAATGAATTAGACATCATTGTACATTGTAATGGTTGATTTTATTCTCATTTCTATGAATGGCATTCCATTTTCAACTGCTTTTCCTTCCCCCTGCCATCAATTATATGGATTTTTGGCCTTTCTCTAGACAAGTGGACTTACATCTAAAGTTGCACACTTTATGATTCCATGAATTACGAACACAAAATACCAAAACAAAGTCACAATTAGAACAGCTATCTCATATTCTGAACACTATTTTAATGCATTAAGGTAACAGTTGGTGCACCAAACAGAAATCAGATTCCAACAACCTATTATGACATAATCCATAATACGAGACAAGAAGAGAGGCATATAAGAGGTGCGAAGAGGGATAGTTAAGCCGGAACATAAAATAATTTACCAAAAAAAAAAAGGACAGACACTATTCATTTCACTACTATGTAAAAGAGAGCCACTCATCCAGCATACAATTTGTCTTCACAAAAAAGCCTGATACTTGGCATTCCATTCAGTTCAATCAAGCCTCTAATATGTTCATATGGGCATTACAAAATCAAGAAACCAAATTGAAGTACTTCTACAATATATTATGATTATATATGGGGCTGCAAAAGATCACCAAGTTCAGAAGAACAGTATTGGCTGCAGAAAATTAGCAGCAATCCCTTCCAAGAGATGACTGCAGTTCTAGCAAGTAGCTGCATGTACCATAAGTTGGCAACTCTGCCATAAATGAATTGTAGGATGACTCCAGATCAAAGAGGAGTTGCCGAGCCTGCTGCTCTGTCAACTCATCGGCTGCTCCCATCTTCGCCAGCCTTGCGATCCACTCCTTCAACTTTACCTTCCCCAAGAATTCTGGAGGCAAAAATGTCAACTTATTGATAGATGTTGAGAGGTCCGACAGCAGGGGGTGCACCTGATCCAGTGCAACCATGTTCAGCTTCAAGGTGTCCATTGCAGTGATGAAATTCTGTGTGCATTCTGCCACAGCAACTGCGGAGGAATTCATTGAGGCAGCTGCAGCAGCCCGGGCTCCACTGTGGCAGGCACCCCAGAAGTAACAAGGCGATTTATAGCTGCTGGGCAGTCCATCTTATACGTGTCTGCAAAGTGCTTGATGCTCGGGATGGTGTCTTTAAGCGTGGAAGCCAGCGTCTTATAGTGTGCAATGAGCTTCTGGCATTCAGTCTCATACACTGCCGGAGAGATGATATCGCGGACATACGCCTTCTCACACTTCTCGGTGACCTTGATAATAGAGTATAGCTCGCTGAAGCTATCATACATATCCCTTTCACGCTTGTCATTGAACAGCTTGACCTCCATTTTACAGATGAATGTGGGATATTTCCTTAGGTTAGAAAAGAAGGATTCTCGGGTATGCGTGTGTATAAGGACGATTGGAGAAGAGCACGGGACACGCGCAAAAGGAGAAATCAACCTTATTCACTGAAGAGAAAATGCAAGGAAAACAAAAGAACACTATGAGAAGTTACTCCTCCCTCACAACAAGCAACACAAAAGCAAGATTATAGCATCCAAGAAGAAAACAACACTCAATACAATTACAATGTGGTTGCAGGGAAATGCAGTAACCCTATGTTTGGCTGAAGAAATTATAAAATACTGGTAAAACAGAAATACTGAAAATTTATTGGGACAATGACAAAAATATACTCCAAAATTAAGCTCTTTACTTTTTTGGCACATTTTTGAAAGTTTTACAATTTTGACTTTTTGTGTCAAAAATGGACAAAACTACCCCTTCATATTTGTCCTAGTTCCCTGCTATTTCCCATGCAGTTCCCCTGAAGTCCCCTGCTAGTTCCCTGATAGTTCTCACGCAGCTCGCCTTCGATTTCCCAGAATCTGCTGCCCTTCATTTTTGTTCTTAGCTCAACCTAGTTCCCTGCTAGTTCCCATAAAGTTCCCCTGAAGTCCCCTGCTAGTTCCCTGATAGTTCTCACGCAGGTCGCCTTCGATTTCCCAGAATCTGCTGCCCGTCATATTTGTTTCTTAGCTCAACCTAGTTCCTTTCTAGTTTCCATGCAGCCCCCTACTAGTTCCTTGATAGTTATCACGCAGGTCGCCTTCGATTTCCCAGAATCTGCTGCCCTCGCCTCTGTTCTGCCTAGTTCCCACGTGGTTCCGGCTAGTTCCCTGATAGTGCCCATACAGTTCTCTGGCAGTTCCCACACACTTCCCTGATAGTTCCCTATCACTGTGAAAGGGTAGTTTTGTCCATTTTTGACACAAAAAGTCAAAATTGTAAAAGTTTCAAAAATGTGCCAAAAAAGTAAAGAGCTTAATTTTGAGGTATATTTTCGGTAATTTCCCAAATTTATTTGATGTCAATTAAAATGATGACAATTACAAATTCCCTTATTTGGATATCATGTATGTGGAATTTTGAAAATGGTGGAAATTATAAATTCTATTGTTTGGATATGGAATGTGATAGAGAAAACAACAAAAATTAGAGGAACTTTATGAAAACTACGATTCGATTCTTCTACGTTGGCTGCTTTTTCTGTGTGCCATCTCGAATACCATGATTTTTTTTCTTATCAAATTGTAGAAGAACCTGATTTCTTCTTGGCTGATGTATACATACTAATTGAACAAAAAAATTTGATACAATTATTGAAATGAATTCAAGCATACACTACTGTACAAATATTAGTATAAAAAAAGGGGGGGGAGGGAGGAGGAAAGATTGGCATGTATGTATATAGCTTGATGTGTATGTATGTATGAGAATTGATATGGTGTGGTGGTGTAATGGTGACCACCAACCAAAAACCCCACCAGCGCCTTTGATTATCTGGGATCCGGCTCCTCTGCAAAATCACTCTCTGCAGGGCCGGTGCAGATCCGGCCAAACGGAGGCCTTTCACGGTGATGAATAGTGATCCAAACCGTTGAGTTTGTAGCTAATATAGTAAAGATCATCTCCACAAAAAATGAATCAATTCCAACATCGTTTGATTACCTAATTAACATACACCGAATATACGAACGGTCCAAATGGGTGACTATAATAGCCGTTCATATATTCCGTATATGTTTCACACAATTAGGGGATCAAACGATATCGGAATTGATTCATTTTTTGTTGAGATAATCTTTACTATATTAGCTACAAACTCAACGGTTCGGATCACTATTCATCACCGTGAAAGGCCTCCGTTTGGCCGGATCTGCACCGGCTCTACGGAGGAGCCGAACCCTGATTATCTGATCTATTTTATCTCTATTTTTTGTATTCTTCCTTGGGTACCGAACAGATGAACCAATTTCGCCTCCGACCTCATTCTCTTCGCAAACCCAAAAATACAACTTTCATCCAAATCAGATCATCACAAATCAGTATCCACAAATAAATCTACCAAATTCATTCGAAACTCATGATAATCTTCACATACAGATAGAAACTGAAGTGAGGTTGGAATTCTTACCTCAGATCTGTCCAACTTTTTCATGTTGTCGAGTTAAACGATGAAAGTAGTTCAACTCTCTCCTCTACTATAACGATTGAGTTTTATTAGAACATGGAAAGATGGTTCTGGCATGCGCGAAAGATGTTTTCCGCCCGTGAAAAGAAATTTTCTCTGCTTTCGTCAATTGTGATTTTCCTACCCTATAGGCGGAAATTGAATCCGGAAAAACCACTCCCCAATTTCCTCCAACTTTCCCCCCACGGAAAATCAGAATTTCCACTTTTGAGTTGCCAAACGCATCAATTTCATTTTTCTCCGCTCTTTTCCTGAGTTTTCAGTAAATGGCGACTTTTTTTCCTCCATCCAAACACACGGTAAAAGAATATTGAAAACATACCATAAATTTCAGTTTTCTGTGATGAGCAAAAACTTCTGCACATACCGAGCATACTTCTGCACAAGCTCGCTTCCTATTACACGAATGAAACAAGCATCTGTTCAATTCGCGACAGCTCTAGCCAATAGAGTTTTACCAGTTCCTAGAGGACCATAACACAGAACACCCTTGGGAGGATCGATCCCAAGCTTGAAGAATTTCTCCGGGTGAAGCAATGGCAGCTCCACAACTTCCCTCATCTTCTCAGTCTGCTCCTTGCATCCACCAACATCGTTATAGGTCACATCAGGCTTCTCTTCAACAGTCATCATTGTCACACTTCGGGGGCAGAGGAATCTGAATTTGGAGCTTGGTTCTGTCAACAACACCTGCACGCATTCCTTCTTCTATGTCAGTTGGGGACACCTTGTCCCCCAAGCCAACCACAAACTTCGCAACGTGGCTCACTTTGATGACGTATTTCGCGTCTTCGGTGTTGGGATTGATGATCTTGGTGCATCTTGCAACTTGAAGAGGTTTCTCTTGCATTAACTGATTGTCGGAATTGAGATCCCACTGGCTGGGAAGAGCTAAACCCGTGTCGGATTCTTTAATTCCGCACAAATCGTTGATGTTCTTTGCCAAATCCTTGACTTCGTTCTCAGCTTTCTTGATGCCTACGTGATAAGGACCTGACCCGTAGGTCTTGAGGAGAGCGATGTCGTCCTCGTCTAGAGGTCTTAAATTGTTCTTGGCCATGATCTCATCAGCTTCTGCCGCCATTGGAGATTATATAGTACAAATTATAGTTTTTGAAATCGTACTAGAGAATTAGACCGCCAACAAGAAGAACACTAGAATTCGTGGTTTGTAATTGATATGAAGCAAAAGTATGAAAGTAACAAGGCTAAGCTATGGCCTTAAGTAATCACGATTCACGAAAGCCAAACTCAATTAGGAATTGGAAAGCCAAATTGATTAACCAAGAACATAAAAACGGAATGGAGTATTGGTAAAAAAACCCGTATTCTTATTGGAAAAGAAAACTCCAAAGTCGAACGTACAGTTGTGTATTAGGGTTTCGATCGTAGTCTAGACATTGCGCCCAAAATCTTCTGAGTGAACTCGTCCCCAAGTGTGCATGGATCGTGGGTGAGACATGAAACAAAAAGTTGCCATTTCGAGATCACTATATAAGGCTCTCTCACACCCTTGCGAAAAACGAAGTAAACTTGATGTGAAAGTGACAACAGATTATGGAGTCTACTAGGCGGGCTAGAGAGTTGAACTGGCAATATCTGACTAAACATTATTTAGAGTTATGTGGCTTGTAAAGTAGCAAGCTCGGTTGTTCTAGTTATAATTATAGGTTTATTCGTAATCCTCTGTCATTGTACATAAACTTAAGATAACAATCAAATTCAGTACAATGTATTTTGCCTACACTATAGTTGAGCAAGAAGAATTGATGGTAAAATTTACAAGTTATGACGAAATAAAAATTACAGACATAAACTCTTTGTAAGGATACATCATAACACGATGCACAAATCAAGAAAATAAAGGGATTTCACCTATTGATGTGTTAACATAAAATGACCAATTAGCCAAACTGGAATGTTGGAGATCCACGCAGCTCATAGAACGTTGACTGAGTAGAAAAATGCAGAACTAAGGTGGAGGAGGCCCAGGTTCATAGAGTGGAGGGCAGCAGCATCGGAAAATACCGCAGCAGCACAGCATCCACAAACTGCACGATCAAAACCATATTAAAATTAAGATAGGACAAAGAAGGCAGGGCTCAGAATATTGAAATGAAGTCTTACAATAATTCCAAACACCCGCCTTGATGATAGGGAGGAGCCGGGGCCAGCAGCGGTGCAGTAGGCGGTGGCGGTGGTGGATCCATTTCTAGCACCAGAAATCAGCAGGTGAGGGGATTTGTCTGTAGAAATGTTTACATATGTAGGATCCAATTTCCATATCGATAGCCTCAAGTCATAAAACCCCAACTACCAGTCAAGGGAGTTTCCAAGTCTTTGCATAGCCAACTAACAGCACATTGAAATCTAAGTGTCCATCTGGTCAACTACTACTCCATAATGGCTGAACTTAAACTAAGTATCAATCGGTCAAGTTCCAGAATGAGCAGGGAGGTTGGTGACAGATAGTATGATGTGCTTTAACCGATTGGAAAATTAATACGATGATAACTACCTGACAAATAAACGACCAATTAGTTATAAGTTATAATACAACACAGACCACGTATCCAGTAGGTGATATAATTGAAGAATCACCCAATTAAGTGATAACAATATTTTTGAGGAATTGATCCAATTCATTTAGTCAAATACAAAATGAGATGAGCATATCATAGTTGGCAGTTTGAGCTGTTGTTTGACCAGACTGCAACAACTATGTGCAAGTGCATGTCCTGATGACCATGTGAGAGCAATTATTAGTATGACCTTATTTATGTGAAAGCAGAATGAAGATATGTGACCAAAAGACTGACTGTATATATGAAAATTGCAAGGTAGCCAATGTACTTTCAAAACTATATTTTGTATGACTGAATTACAAGCAGCATTCTTTTCATCTCCTAACATATATTGGATTCTATGATTCCTGTACAACAAACAAACACCACACATGAATACAAGGGAGTAATCTATATCATCCTCTAAGCAAAAAGCCTATGATTTCTTTCCTTCTCTTCTTCAGAGAAAAAGTACAGAGAGGAGGAGCAAGTCTTCAGATACCCTGCTTTGCTTCCTCATGATTTGTTTGAGCAACCAAGCAAAGAAGTATCTGGAGCTTGAACCCCAGAATTCCTGTGTTCTTCCTATGCACCCAATTCTTTCTGGTCATGAAGGTTTGCCATTTGCTATGCAAAATGACTCAAACCTTGGTTCAGTTAAGTCCACCGTCTCATCATCAGAGGCACGACAACTCCTAGCATTTGATGTCAAGAGGATCAATCTCTCCATATAGTTATCTGATACAGTATCTGCACTTCTTTCAGCACATAAATTACGGTCAATATCTAGTGGCAGAGAGCACCGAACTAAACTTTTACTGGATCTGGCTCGTTTTAGTTCCCCGGCATCTGTGTGCTGTCCAGAATAAGTACTTCAATCAGATAACTTAATGTTATGGACTCTTTTTATTGATGAAAAAATTAGAATATAATTTAATAGCCAGTACATAAACCTAAAATTTTTAGTAAGAAAGAGTCCACCCCAAAACAAGGGAAGGGGGAGCCCAACCCAACCCCCAAGGCCCCGCACCCCCCCCCCACCCCCCCCCCGCCCCGCCAGAGGGGGGCCCCACAACCCAAGACCCCCCCCAGTTTCCACATGATTTTGACAATACTAAAGCAGAAAAGGGAAGGCATATCGTCTAGAGAGGCACAGGAAAACAAGAAGTGATAAAACTGCAGTACCACAAATACGGTTATGGTTGATTAATAATATTTACCTGAAAAAGATTCACAGGAATGTTTCTTCTTTTAGATCTCTCTGGTGCAATAGTTGAAAGGATTTGGACGACCTCACTCATGTTTGGTCTAGCATCAGGATCCAATAGCAGGCACTCCTTTGCTAAGTAAGCCATTATCTGCATCTCTTCTTCTAGGAAGTCCCCATTTAAATCTGGATCAGCCAACTCGGCAATGACTCGCCTACTATCCTGTAAACGAGGTGTGGCCTAAACAAAGACAGAAAAGTGCATGTGCTACATCAGATTCAGCGAACATTACTTATATCAGATACCCAATATCAGCAGCGCTCCTTTATATTGTTTTACTAGGGCCTCGAGTTGTATGGGGCCACCAAATCTAAACTTAGATATCATGCTATGTGCACTTCCATGCAACAAAGTGATGGAAACATATGTTCCTGGTAATATGGTTAAAATTTTCCTCACCCATATGACAAGGCTTTCTTCTCCTTTGCTGTTTGATTTATGAATGGGCTTCCGACCAGTGATAAGCTCAAGAAGAACAACACCGAAACTGAAAACATCTGACTTAAGAGATCCTCTTCCAACAATAGCATACTCCGGTGCAAAATAACCAAAAGTCCCCTGCATCCTTGCTGGAGAACTAGAAGCGCTAGGGAGACCGTCAGCTTTCAAACATTTCGCCATGCCAAGATCAGTTATCTGCACATAGAAAAGAAACATTTCACAATATAACATATGTTTACCCAATGTCCCTTTTTTTTAAAGGATAGAAATTTTAATTGCTGATAACAAAAAAAATACAAAGGTGAACAAGGAGTCCACAAAGAAAACATAAACTGTGTCCACAGCTAAATCCTTGCAAATATATGCAATATTTCTTTCTTTCCCATGTTTCTTCAAAGAATTAAATAATTGAATAGATGATGTCTAATACAATCAAAACTTACTTTGGCTTGCCAATTCTCATCAAGAAGAATGTTCGAGGATTTGACATCCCTATGCAGAATTCTTGGAGCAGCTGCTTCATGGAGATATTCCAACCCCCTTGCAGCTCCAATGGCAATTGCAACTCGCATACCCCAATCTATGTTTTTCCCTTCATCCCCATCCAAAACATCTCTCAGGTTACCGTTATTTAAGTATTCAAATACCAATAGCCTCTCAGCATTTTTCCCGTGGGTTTCAGAGCAGTAGCCAAGCAAAGGCACCACATGAAAATGATGAAGTCTGGATAACATATCAATCTGAGGAAAGGAAAAGATGAGTAATTGATTCTTACTTATTCTATCAAAGGACCAATAAGCAGAATGTGAATGCATATCTGCAAGTTCACTGCAAGACGAAGTATTACCTCTGTCAGAAAGACGGAGTCCATTTCAGGCCCTTTCTGAGCTTTTAGACGCTTAACAGCTACCGTTTCGCCATTTTTGAGCTCACCACGATACACATAGCTACTTCCACCAAGTCCTATTAGATTGGAATCTGAAAATTTATTGGTTGCATTTTCCAATTCAAAGTACGAAAATTGGATAATTGCTCCAGGTGAAGCTCGTATGTTGCTCCTAGAGAAGCAAGAGGTGAAGCACCCTGAGAATAAAAGATGAATAGTTATTCGTTCCTGTACTAAACCCAGCTTCAGCAAGACTAAAAGCATGGTTAGGCGTGCGAAGAAAAACATTCCAATAGAAAGCACTTCGGGTTTGAGATAAGCATAACGTAATGAACAGGTACTCAATGAACACATTCTTAAAAAAAAAGAACATCTAGGACTAAACTACCTGTGCCTCGATTGATGGGGGAATCCATATAAAGTTTCGTCTCAAGCATCGAGGAACTCCTGTAGCTAAATAAGTTGGTAGCACTGTTGCAACTTGATACCTTATCTGATGAAAATATCGGTGGTTGAATAGGGCACTTGTCCCTTCGGCAGAAGTAGCATGCCACCGAGGCAAGAAAACCAAAAGTTGTGAGAATAACACATACTAACAGAATTATCACAATGGCTTTGCTTGAAATGTGTTTTTTTGAAGATTCTGATGCATTGAGAGATCCTGATAAAAAGCCAGAAAACAAAGAACAGGTCACAACCAAATGACTTGGGATGCAGAAGCAATGTCTATATAGAACAGATTAGAGGTAGCAACACATTGGATGTATGGAAACATGATTATTTGGGGTAACTTCTTTTTGAAACAGATTGTGGGTACGATACATGGAAGTCATAGATCTAGCAATATGCACATGACCAGGATTATCACAGCAACCCAGAATTCAGGGTCAGATACACAAGTAGCTTTAAAATACTTTTTAAATTGGGTCAGTTGACCAAACATTACTGCAGGGTTTCAGTTGAAGCAGGATAAATTTCCTGGTAGGACAGAGTTTGTCAAAATACAAAACAATATTCTAACATCTAAAGTACTTGTACCTAGCTGTTGACACAAAAAATTTGAAATTGTGTGTGCATGCATGGTGGAAAGAGAGCCAGAGAGTACCAGCTCCAGAAGTGCAGTTGCAGGCTGTAAAACAATTAGAATTATGACCATCAGCAGCCACTTTGGGAAGCCCGTTGGTAGGACATATACATGTCCATGTACCATTACTTCCAGCATCTATATCAGAGGCAAATGCAAGTTAGAATCTTGTACAGCATATGGCCAACTTGGGACAAGTTTATGAACAGAAACACGTCTAAACAAGAGCCAGTCACCAAAAAGAAAATGTATCGTTCTTCACTAATGTAATGAACTTGCAACAAGCAAGGATTTAACTGAAGCATCTGTTTAAGACAATAAAGATATCTACCAGATAGCTTCTACCTTAAAATTGAGTAAAAAGCACATAGAATCTTTGAAGCCCTTGTTCTTTCATCTTGAACAACAAATGCAGAACCATTACATACAATGAAAATCTGAAAGTGCATTCTTGCAAGAAAATACTGTGTTGACAGTAGCATAAAAACGCTGCATAGTAATGTAAAGTCTATTCAAGTTTTCATATCGTCGTTATTTAAATGAGATATAAACATACCCAGACAAAAAGAGATGGCCGGAAGAACAACCTGTTTAAGTTTATCAGCAACAAATCTATATAGAAAAGAGTGCAGAGCTTTTGGGTGATTATACCATAAAGATCAGCGGCATACCCTGACTGCAATTACAGGATGCTGAACAGTTAGGTTCCAAAGTGTAGCTCTGGTTCCCTTGATAATAAGAAGTGCATCTACATGTCCAGTTTGTTTCGTCAAGAGTAGTGGAAACCTCATCTGCCACAATCAATTTTGAAATAAGCATTTTAGATAAATCATATTGCACTGTGACAAAATTCAATCAATAGCTCTACAATAAGGAAGATCTCAAGACTCTGTGATAGGGAAAAACTGACTGCTACTTACGAACGATGCTGGAAATTTGCTGCATGCTACACTACAGATTTAAATGTAAGGAAATGAGACAAATAAGCTTCCAGAAGTGGTTCATGGACCATACAACACAGAGTAGGGTATGCTATTCTTATTATACAAAGACCCGAAACAGCTTGTACAAAAATATCAAGTATGATGAATGATTACTAACCACAAAGACTTTGCTGAATCCAGAGCAAGCTTATCACCCAAGCAAGGGCAACTTTCCCTTGGAACTTCATCAACTCTGACCTGAACAATATAACGATATTATTTCAATCCATTCAATGAGTCTTTTCACTCTAAAATGATAATGATAAAAATTAGGTAACAATAAAGATATCGAGCTAATAAACCCATATTAGGTCAGGGAGAAAAAAGGGATGGTATTCCAACTTTCTTGATCTCAAACCAAAGATTTATATCAATTCAGGCGTAAACACAAGCATAGACATTCAAACAGTTTGCTAGTATAGCTTAGTAATTAATATGTAAAAGTTATTTCCATGAATGAATATTGTCCATGATGACAAGATAAAATCTTATCTCTAGAAACAACAAGTAGAGCGGAACAAACACAAAGCTGCAAGACAAGGTATTTCATGAATCTTAAATGCCCATAGATTATGGGAAGCACGCATTAGAAAGTTAGGCAGCAATATAAAAGCAAAACAGGAGAGGTAGGAAGGGCTAAATTTATGGTTGGCCAACAAATTTGAAGCTACCAATTGATGCAACCCATTGTACTATGCATCATCAGGCAAGAGAAAAAGTAGGATGAGGTTCGATTACACTAGCTCAGGGTATTGTCAATACAAAATTTTTGCCTAATAACCCCACAAAAATTATAGTTAACAACCCACGGTTAGGAGCTATGCTTGTCTTACAATTGTTAGGAGCTATGCTTGTCTTACAATCATACACAACTAGAAACATAAATGCAGAAATGGCCATCAACAGAACCGCATTGTATTGATTAGTCATTAAAAGCTATAAAGGTACATCAAACTAACAAGGATGGAGAACTCAAGGCATGTAACCAATCAATAATCCCAGCTCCCATCAATGCATTAATTCAGAAAATAAATAATCACAGCGGAAACAGCGATTAGGACCTTGAGCTATAAACACAAAGCAAAACTTACCCAAGTGTACAGCTCAAAGCATTCAAAATGGTCCAAACGCATGCCCCTACTCTACTCCCTCAGTTTAAACATTAGTTTGGAGTATGCATTTGAAGCTCAGCAAACCCAATATAAGAAAGATCAGATAAGTCCAGTGTACGCAAACCCATTTGTCTGGAAACGATGGAGTGAATCTAGAAAATGGACAACGCAGAAAGGACATGTGACAGGAAATATAGCAAGAAAGGGACCAATTTGGGGGTTCTTTAAAGAAAAGCAGGCTGCAGATAGGAGAAGTTCACAAAACAAGCTCTCATCAGCCACCTCTCTGAAAACTGCCCTTCCGCAAATCCGAAAGAGACCTCTCAGCTGTAGTAGCTATATCTGAATCCCAAATGACGGATTGGAACCCCAAAATCTGTCAAGTACCACAGAAAACGTGGGCCATATTCAATATTAACCGAACTTTCTTAACTTTGAAAAAATTCAGACACCCAACGGTTAAGAAATTCAAAAAAGTCCGTCTTTTGTTTTCAGTTGAGGAAATATTAACGGTAATAATATATCAAGACTTAGCTTCAAAGACAGAGGATCAGACATGTACATACAATACAACATATGTATTGCGGGGTGGGTAAAGTTAAAGCGGCAGAAACCTATGAGCTCACATCTGGGGCCTACTAATCTGTCGGCTGTGGATGGCGGGCCCAGCATTCGGTAACAACGGGCCCCACCTAATTAGACAACGTGAATGCTTGATAGTATGACATACATACATACACAACAGTTGAGCAATACTAACACAAAGCAATTTTGACCAACTGAAACGTTTGTCAAATTGTTGTCACCAACCGTACGTGCCGTATGACATACTAGTACTTGCTTCATTTGTCAAATGAGATAAAGCTCCCAATTCAAATACAAAATAAACGAATTCAACGTTGAAGGATTTCGTTTTTGAGTAATCCCCTAATGATATTTACACAAGAGCGAATTCACAGTCTCATAGCGTAACATATTTTGAAGCAAACTCAAAGATGAAAGAGAGAGAGAGAGTATGTGAAGAAACAAAATCACGTGGCATTGACTTCATGAAGAATTTTAAAGGGGTAATCAAGAAATTTCGTAATTACTAAAATGCCCATGATAATGCCCTTAAAACACAATTGTGTCCAAATCACCACCGTTTCCTCTTCCGCCACAGATCCGAATTCAAAATAAAAAAAAATGCAAAAGGGAGGCACGGAAATCAAACCACCACAAGAAGCAAAGCTTGTGCATTTTTTACCTTGACAAATATGGCTTCTGCGATTTTCTGCTGTCCTCCTCCGTCCGTGGTGGTGCTAGCTAGAGAAGCCGGACAATCGCTTCTTTAGTAACGAATTTCGCAACCGGAAAATGCTTCCTGAGCTCAAACATCCGGCGGCGCAACTCGGATCCGATGACCAGTAGCGTCGAAAATCGTACGGGAAAAATGCTAAGTGGGCGGCTCCATTTTCAGTTGAGGCGGAAGGTTGGGGATATGCTTGGGTGTTTGTGAGCTCAAGAGAGTGAAGAGTGAAAGCGTTTTGTCCGGAAGAGACATTAATGATTAGGGATCATGCGGTTGAGCCGATGTGGCGCCCGCTCGCTTTCCAAGGTGGTCCCACCTGATCATTTATTTATTATGAAAATGAATTTTGTACGTCGTACGTGGTATGTTCAGGTCTTACTTCCGATCATCTAGCCTCGGACAATCTGGATTTGGTACGAATTCGTAAATATTGACGTTATAAATAGAAAGATTATATCCACATATATTATGTTGAAATTTGATATTTGTACTTACATGTATGATTTTAGATAGGTGCAAATAACAGCCTTTATCATTTTTCTCCTCCCACCAAATTTTTATAATAAAAACTTCTCAACCTACTTCAACTGATAAATAATAGTTCACAACAATTTAGTGATGTTTTTTTTTTCTCACATTTAACAACTTTTTATCATTTTTTTACTGAAACCAAGAAATATACAGAGAAGGTGGCGAGGTTAGTGGCAAGAACTTTCCGTCGTGAAGTGGTTGTTTGCCTATCAATTTTATTATAATATTTTAGTTCACAAAAACAATGTTGAGTTTGAAAAAAGAAACCTATTAGGTTCTTATGAAATATTATTTATAATTTATCTGTAATTTGAAAGTTTCTTTCAAGGATAAAAAATGTAGTATTGCAAGTGTGATGAATAATAATAGGTATGGATAAAATTTCCTTATAAGTATACATAGTCATTGCGATTAACTCATGAATTCGTTCATCAAAAGTTCAGATTGGTATGATCTATCAGTGTTCGTACGCATTGAGTAGTGCTGGCTTCAACATGTACAATAGTGTCTGAAATTGTGGTCTTTTCCCTTCTTATTGTTTATGTGTTCTTTTCTTTATCTCTTCTTTGATGACCAGCTACGTTTATTTCAATAAAGAGGATCTTGGTCACTTTGCTTTGAAGACCAATCACTTTAATTCGATGTTACTGCTTCACAATTGAGAAACAGAGGGTTTTCCCTCCAAACGTAAAGTAGTAGAGCGAGATTCTAAATTCCTGACACTAGATAGTGTGGTCTTAATCCCTAGCCCATATTATCTCTCATGCTTAATTCTTAAAATGCCCTTTCAAACTCACTTTTTGTAAAAATTCGACCCCCCAAAACTCCGAAATACCATAATTCGCTCCCCCTAACTCAGTTATATTAAACCGTTGCCCCCTTTGGTGTTTTTCAGTCCAATTTGACAGAGGTGGCAGCCACATTCTCAAAAACTGGAGCCAACCCTTGTCCAAATAAGTAAAAACGTATTAATTTCAAAATTTAAAAAAAAAATACAAAAGCAAAACTGCAGAAACGGGATTGGGAATTAGGGTTACTCGCGATTTTGGGCGTCGACCGAAGCCGAAGCCATAGCAAGCGGCGAAATTGGTGGCGGTTCGGAACTATACGACTCCGGCGAATTGGTTGTGTTTTGGAGCGGTGCGATGAAAGGTGCGATGGCGAGGCTGCGAATCGTTGGTGTGGTGGTGCGTTGATGCTCTTTACTCAGTTGGTGTGGTGGTAGTATACTATTGAATCGTTGAGGCTTAGCAGTAAAACGAAACTCGACCCCCAAATTTCGGAGAGATTGACAAAGTAACGCAGATCTAGCGAGTCGAGGCAAATTCCCCTTCAATGCAAGTCGTCGACCTCCGCTCTCTGCCGTCGCATCGTCCACCGTCATCGCAGATATAGGTCTCCCTCGAGCTCGCCTCCAGACTCCGACGATCTGATTCCGCCGCCATAGTCGCCGCCGCTAATATTCCGAAGCTCGAAATGGATAACCTGATCTCGCTGGTGAACAAAATCCAGAGTTTGGTCCCATGCCTCTCTGAAGCTCTCTCAGCTTGTCAATCTGTGATAGGGTTTCTACAAATTCGAGCCATAAGTGAAGTGGGTCTCTTTCTTTGTTCAATCTCACTTTGTTTGATTGTGGTGTTCTTTTGGCAGTTTGTTTTGTGGGTTAATGTGATTGTTCGGCGGCATTTCTGGTAACAGATCTTACGAAACTGTCGTTCGGTGTGTTCGATCTTTTTCTAGGTGTCTGCTGTCAGTAATGGCATTTTAGCTCAAGCTTAAAGATGTATGTTTGTGTATTCTGATGCTAAAAAGAGAGAAACTTGAGTTGGTTTTCCGGTGAATGAAAAATGGATTCATAGGTTTTTATTTTTCTTGGGTGAATTCCCAATTTAATTTGATGAATTTTTAAGTTTTTACTTATTTGGATAAGGGTGGCCCCAGTTTTTGAGGATGTGGCTGCCACCTCAACCAAATTGGACGGAAAAAAGTCAAAGGGAGCAACGGTTTAACAGAATTGAGTTAGGAGGGGCGAATTATGACATTCCGGAGGGCAAATTTTTACGAAAAGTGAGTTTGAAGGAGCATTTTAAGAATTAAGCGTTATCTCTCACGAGTCATAGTCTTTGTTTTATTGTCTAAGTAGTATACATGAAAGAATTCATGCTTACATGTATTACTAGTGCATACCAAGTTCTCTACAATCAACACCCAAAAGAAGATTCTAATCAATTCTGGACTTAAAAATGCAAAGTACTGAAAAGAACCAGGAGTAGATATACCATTTCCATATATGCAAGTGAATAATTCACCCCAAATATCCCCACAATCACAAGGCTATACCCCTTCTCTTCAGATGATACCAAAAACATTAAACCAAAGAGAAAAACAAAAAGCCCTCCTTTTTCACAATTGATTTCATCCCCATTACTCAACTTTTGCCGAATTCTTATTCATATACATGCCAAAATAACCAAATTTACTCCCCCTGTTAAATCGCCCAAAACTCCTTTGTATCCCCGGTATCCCCAACTCCTCAAATCACGACGAAAAGAAAAGTACTATGAAAAAAATGGTCCATTGATGAAGAATTATATAAGGTGAGGAGCATGTCAATTTGATCAATTACCGCGGCCGCGATTTGGCTGGAAACGACCGAGTAGTGGTGAGGGTTCGTCGAGGTGATGGGTTCCCTAATAACATATTTTGCGACCTTGTCACCATGTCTACCATAGATGGCGTTTGGTAAGATTGCAGAAGGCTAGTGCTATCTGTTGAATCACCTCGAGCGGTTGCCCTCTGCCATGAGTGTGAGCTCAACCCTGATAGAACATAAGCCCTTCCAGATTCCTCATATGCACGGAGGTTTCCCATCCTATCTTGCATCTCCTTTAACTCGGATGAAAGTGAAACACAGAGACGGTCACCAGCTTGTGCAGAGGCACTGTCAGACAATGCCCTACGACAGCTCTCTAAGACAGCAACTGCACCAGCCAAATCACCATTCTCAGCTGATACTCTAGCCTCTGCCATTGCTTCTGCTGCACGAAGCCTGTTCCGCTGCCTGTCCACTTCCATTGACACTATTGTCTGTCCTACTACTTCAGGCCTTTGGATCCTTACTTCACTGGCTTCATCCAAATTCACTGTTTCTTTTGTAATTGGGTCTCTGTATGCACATTTAACCTTTACCAGTGACATCTCACTACTAGAAGCATATTCTGGAAGATTCATTGTCACTAAAAAGTCCCTTTCTTCTTCAGCATACAGGTCTCCTACATCAATAGAACCGATTCTTGCATCAGCCATCATACTGGTTCTGTAACTCCCTGCTTTTACTGAACCCAGTTGCAAACTTGGGTCAACACACTCAATCTTAACCTGCAGCTCTTGCACTACCACGCTTAAGAGGCCCCCGATACACTGTGCAAATGCATCCTGAATCACACCCTCAGTTTCTATGAAAGAAAATGTTCCCCCAGAAGTCTCAGAGATTGAATGCATGGAAGCAGCATCATGATCTGTACCAAATCCAAATGTATGAACTGGAATTTGCAAGCCTGCTCCATTATTGCGACGAATAGAGATTGGGAGAAGTGATTGGTAAGCTGTTCGGGAATGAATCCCACTTGGACTAGTGACAGTGTACGTATCCTGCCCATCAGACAGTAGTATGATACTGCAAACTGGGTTCTTCCACTTGCGGTCTATTAACACCTTGGTGCCTTTCCTAAGAGCCTCGGCAATATTTGTCCCGCCATTTGAAACCAGAGAATTCACAGCCTGCAGTGCCTCCTGCCGCCCAGTGTCAGTCATCTGACGAAGGGGGAAAAGCCGGCGGGCTGTAGAGGAGAAGGCAATGACAGACAGCCGATCAGAGGGACCAAGGTTCTGTACCACAAACCCCATGGCTCGTTTCAGCAAAGCAAGCTTTGTACCTGCCATGCTGCCACTGACATCAAGCACAGTCACAAGATCTACTGGAGCACGAGAGTTTTGAGATGCTGGCAGAAGTGTCTGGTTTCTGCTTCTATTCTGACTTCCACTTGTAAGAGGAGCCTTAAGATGGATTAGAACAGTGAAATTTTCATGAGCAGCTGATCTTTGAACAGCTGGAACTTCAGGGTATGTTTTCACCTCAATTGTTCTGAAAGAATTGTTATCAGAAGCATCTTCAACAGATACGTTTCTGTTAAAAATCTCAGGTTGGGTATCTAAGCTTTGGTCATCGTCAAAGATAACTGGTTCAGGAGTGTGAAGGAGTGTAGAAACTGGCCGGCTTGTGTCCACACGTGGGGGAGGAATCTGGCGTAAAACAGTCATCCATGCATCATCTTGGGGCCAACCAACAGGGTTAATTCTTGAAATACCACGTGAAAGATCAGATGCAGGGCTCTGAAAGGGGATTTCTTTCCACTTTGCTCTGCAAACTGGACAAATTTGGTTTCCATGTTTTACATTTGAAGTAATGCAGTGGAAGTGAAAAGAGTGGGAGCACTCTGCGGTGAAAATGGCATGGCCATGTCCTGGTTTCATGGTGGTCAAGCATATTGCACAGGTCCTCTGCAGTCAAGCACAAGCTGGTTAGAACAATGTAGGCCAGTAAACTCAAAAATACAAATGGCGAATGAAATTTCATCAGCACAAATTGTTGTAATCCCACAGGAACGAGAGGAAGGAGCACCTCCATAAAGAGGAAGCACCTTTATAAAGAGGAAGCACATCCATAAACAAAAACAATCCATAAATAAACACAATAGGTGCTTCATGAAGCCCTTTCCCTAGAGGAACTAATGAAATTCTAAAAGCTGACTCTTTTTTATTATCCCATTACATTTCAATGGAAATACTTCTGGAGTAAAATAATGACAGGAAGAAAGCACTTAGGAAACCAGAATTTCCTCAATTGGCTTGAAAAATATGTCAACGGAATGCTTGGTTTCCATGACGTGTTTGTTCAAAGTACTTGCAGTTATTTATGCACTCCCTCTCTATTCACTGCAACTAAAAAAATAACAACAATAACAATTATACATCTGGAAAATGTATGTACAATCCACGCACCCGTAAAAAAGAATGACATTTCTAATATGGTTATTGCAAATTACATAGCAAATGATTCAGGCAGGACTACTAATCTGCAAAGACTATTTTATATAGGGAAACATTTAATTCGACATATCAAAATCTGATGAGATGACATTTCATCAGAATATGTAACATAATCTTCTATCACCTCCAGATACTTTAAGACCTGTAACTCCCAAAAACATTCTCTAGCCATGAAGATAATAATGTAAAAACCAAATTAATAAATATGTATTAAAGACTAATTATTCATGCGTGTTCATGGCTCTCTGCAAAACGAGCTGGCATTTCCCCTATCAACCCGAAATATAAAAATAATCACGCACTTTAATTCAAAAAAAAAACTCCACTTGTATTTGGAGATATGTAAAACCAGCACTTTCTCCTAGAGTGTAATTTTGCATTTGGGGACTTGTATCCAAATCCAAATCTTTAAATTAGAGAATCTGAAGACTGGCTTATAATATTCATGGTTCTTGATACATGTGAAGATCTGGAGGGGTCATACAACACAATATCACATTAAGCTGACACTTCTTTAGCCATGCAGCTCCACTAGTAAGAGGCTTGTGCATAAAAAGATGGAATAAATTGGCACCGTATCTGCAGTTTTACTACAGTTTCCGATTTCGAGATTCTCTCATACCGTTAATTAACCACATGATTAAAGATGTCCAAAGTAGATCAGCTAGCCAACAAAAGAAAGAAGTCAATGAGAAATGGTCAAAAACAAAGTGGAGGAGGACATAATGGGAAATTCTCATCAATCAAGGGGGTGACTTTTTGAAAGTAAGAATAATAAAGCAACTTGCAGACTAATAAAGCAACTAAAAATGAATTGCTCTAGTAATTCCAGTTCCCAATTGGCTCTTCAATTCTCCTAAGAGGTCACTCTCTCGCCCAAACTCGCTTAACTGCGGCGTTTTGATGCGATATTGTGTTTTCTTTTGTTGATGCCCAATGCAGGAAAGCTCTCAATCAGTCAAGGGTCCACAATCGTTTTCTAGATGTAACAGGAGAGAAAGAGAAGTGTATGGGGGAGTGGGGAGGCTCTCTGCGCTCTGTGTAACAAAATGTCAAAAACAGTGCACTTGTGCTGACCAGACAAAGCACTTTCTCTTGAATGAAAGGAAAGGTACAGTGAAGTGTATTCCTTTACAAATAAGCCAAAGGACGATGGTCCTTAAAGGGGACTAGTCCACTTTCTCTATCCCCACAACCACAATTTCTTCACACTTCACAACAATAGATGAAAACAACCTGACAACCAATACTCCTATTCACAGAACTCACTAAATTCACATACATCACATTATCACACCACCCCCACCAACACCACCAAAATCGACCCCACATGAGCAGATAGACAAAAGAAAGCAACAAACCATAAAAAACAATCGGTCATGATTAAGAGGGGGTGTAACCAATCAATGAACGATTTTTCCTTGATACAAAGGATATTAGGTGTAAGTATCTCGGGTGCGGAGATAAATATCTTTAATTATGTAAGCTACAATATGCGTACTACCATAGAGTCAATGTAAATCAACGAAAATGAATCATTTTTTTTCTTAATACTCATTCATTCACTGGTTTCCCAAGAATCTACCATGGATATCCATCAAATAGCAGAGCTATCAATATGTACAAATGGAAAAAACAAATAACAATAAATCAGCCCAGAAAACAAAAATGCACAAAATCAAACAATTCAGCAAACATGAGCACAAATGACAAGACTTTCAGTTTCTCAGTAGCCAAAAATATAAGGATGCAAGTGGGTTTTGGACATAAACGCAGAAAGCCCAAACCTTTGAGGATTTGGTTCCACTTTTGGGCAACCGGAGGCCGGAGGAGGACGGAGTGGGGGTGGTGGGTCGGCAATCAGAGCCGAGACCCGTCGGAGAAAGAAGGGTTGAAGACGAAACGGCGTCGGAAAATCTAGATGCGGCAACTTCGTTTGAGGAGGGTGGAGACGATTCCTCTCTAACTGGAGGAACATATAAACAAGTGTTCAACCCAAGAGCAATCTTGGCTTTCCTCCATTTGCTGCCCATTTTGAAAATAATTTTTTTTCTGGGTTCCAATCACTGTTTTTAAAGATCTAAAAGTTTAGATCAAGGAGGTGTATCTGACCCATGCCCATGATATAAGAAGCCAAGTATGAAGTGTGAAGGTGTGGCATTTGTAGTGGTTTTGAGTTGCAACAAGAATAAATGAAATAATAATGAGAAGTAAGCGTTGAAGATTAGAAAAGGAAATGTTTTATAGGGACCATATGCAAGTTGAGAGGGTGAAAGGTGCTTGAGTTTGTAGAGTGTTTGGCTGCCTCACAGCAATAAGTGTGTTTTTTTTTTTCTCAAAAGAATGGAGAATGCGTTTTAAAATAATAAGTTTGGCATTGAGCGAAATTAAGTACATATAATACAGCTAAAAATTAAAATTCGAGATCTCGATAAAAATCTCACAGTATAGAAGGAAAAGATACTTGATATTCTTACAGCTAGATACAAATGCATTCGAAACAAGTGATTGAAGTTTAGAAGGAAATGATTTTATAGGAACCATATACAAGTTGAAAGGGAGAAGGTTTTTGGCTGCCTCATTTGATTTTTTTTTGCTTCTCCGCTAATATATATCATGCAATCAAAATTATTCATTTAATTTATTATTTAGTAAAAAATCATCTATTAAAAAAAATAGTTGAATAACCGAACAATATTGATTGATTGATTCTAATCATGATATGTACAAGCGGAGAAGCTAAAAAGAGTCAAATTAGGTAGCCCAAAACTCTGCTTCGGGTTTTTCTAATTGTAATTCCAATGGAAGTTCGAACTTGAGTGCAAACTTAACTACATTATAGCAACAAAATTAGTTGAATAAACCTTTTAATGGGAAAATATACATATGTTACCCTTACAATGTAAAATTTCACATGCTATAATTTATTTGGACAAATAAGCGATACTGTATTTTTTTTAATGAAATTAGGGCAAATTACAATTAAGTACTCTTTAGTTTGGGTTCAATTTCAAAATGATGCCTATACTTTTTTTTCTTGCATTTTAGTACCCTTACTTTCAAATCCTTACAATTATGTTCCACAGTTTGTAGAATCATCAATTTTCGGCTATTTAGAAATGGTGTGGACTCTGTGAGTTTGATTAATTGGTGTTTGGGTTAATGGATTGTGAATCTGCAGCAAAAATATGGTGCCAAAACTACTAAAGGCCACGTTCTCCAATGACTCGAAGCTATTCGATGTACTTGTACCACCCGTTGTAGACCACAGATGGCAAGGAAGAGTGAACATGTGGGCTCCACATCGGCCACGTCATCACTTAACAGCAAAAAATTGACGATTCTACAAAATGTAGAACATAATTGCAAGGATTTGAAAGTATAGGGTACTAAAATGCAAGGAAAAAAAAAGTATAGATATCATTTTGAAATTTGATCTTAACCACATAGTACGTAATTGTAATTTGCCTATGAAATTATATATGGAAAGGGAAAGAAATAAGTATTTGGGTTAAGTTGAATTGACCTTTAAATGGGTGGATGGTGGGTGGGTGGAGAAGGTGAGAGATTGGAGTGGTCACAGAAGTTCAGTGACGACAAGAGAACTTGCACTAAGATACACACATACATCAAAGAATATCTATTTTAGTTACCATAGAAGTTAGGAAAGACTATTCCTTTTCTTGTAAAAACTAAATTTGCAAGCTACTACACCTAATAAACCAAGACTTGTTTTGCACAAAGAATAGAACCAGAATAGAATACATATTCCAATTTGAAATATATAGATTAAAGTAGCTTTTTTGGTCTATATAGGTTAAAAGTAGCTAGCCAAGTTCATATGCAAAAATTCTAAACGACCAAAAGATCTTGTGAGTAACAAGAATGAATCAAATTCCAACCTACAATGGAGGCGCAAGTAAATGAAAGCATGTGTTGAAGTCATGAATTTCTTTCTCTATCCCGCAATGAATACATAACTGTTTAGTTGTACGATTCCTAAGAGTTATGGCTTTACTTGAATTTTCATGTGCTCTTGTATCACATTCCATCAAATTCTTCTTTGTCTTTGCAGCTTGCTTGCCAACCTGTAGTTGTAAATGAATTGGCATCATTAACAAATCGGTTAATTTAGGTATTCTCATATTTCAACTAATCGGTTGATTCATTATTGGATCTTAATTGATATGAACGACAGAACAACTAACTGATTTCCGATCTATTTTATGTTCTCTGTACATGAAGGATCTTCAAAGGTGATTCATAAAATGAAAACTCATTAGGCCAATTTTACAATGAAAATTCATTAACTAAGATTTGTGTAGAGTTTGTCCAATCGGAGAGTGAATACAAGTATATTGTAATTATAGGTTACTCTAATGTAAAGTTTTCACAATTTTTTTCTAAGTTTCAGCAATCAAATTAAACACCAAATTTGCTTGTGGATCAGATATGGTTTTGTGGAGAATACCCAGAATTCTGTCGAAATGCCGAATGTTCTCTTCATGAAAATTACAACCAACTGATCTACTAAAGTTCCATTAGTCAAAGTACTTCATTAACATGCGTGGAGATGAATACTGCTTTGTCTTTAGTACTTCATCAAAGAATCTTGACCGTTGAACAAAGACATTTATATCACCATCAAAGTTCCCCCGATGTTGGTTTAGCTTAGCTTCATTTGCCTTCGACACTTTGATTAGTCAAATTCAATTTAGCTAGTTGTATCCATCACAGCTGGTTCGATGATATATATGGGATTTAAAGATGAACATGCCATGTAGTCCGTTTGATTAGTCAAATCACTTTGATTAACATATGAATTTGATTTGTTCAACAATATTCATCATATATATGAATCAGATTCGTTTATTTGTAATTCACATGTTAAGAGACGGTTAGTCATCTATATCTTTAAGTAAATTTTTGGGCACACATAACTTTTTCAAAAAGGACAATATTGGGCTGCTCTAGCTAGAGTAGCCCTTAGCTACTCTGATGATATTTTTTCACCTTTCTAATTGGTGAGTATTGTGATCGGAACCGTTCATGTTGTTGATTATACAGACAAGATTATCCCTGTTAAAAATCATTCAAACCCGAGATCGTTTGATTATCTATCTTTGAGAAACATATGAACGGTACAATTAGCTATCGAACTAGCCATCTACATGTTTCACAAAGTTAGATAAAAAAAGGATCTCGGACTTGAGAGTGATTTTTTACAAGGATGATTCAATCTATATAATCAATAAAATGAGCGGTTCAGATCACGATACTCATCAACCAAAAAAATAAAAATATCATCAAAGTAGCGAAAGGTTGTTCTAGTTGGAACAACCCAATATTGTCATTTCAAAAATACCCTTACTAATTAAAAAGTAAATCGCCACTTAAATAAAAATATTTTTAATAATTTTTTATGTTAAAATTCAATTTTTGGCTTGTACTAAAATACAAGTGTAAATTAAAAGATTACGCCCTATCGCTTTCAAAATTAGAACTTACAATTGACAATTAAACCTCTATTAGTTTATGAAAATGACAACAATCCGTTTGGATAATAATTTATAGTAGTGGGTGGATCCCTGCGAGCTGGTTGGACTAAAACCCCTTAACCCCTATTCGAATGAGTAATTCTTTGACCTGAAAGTGGTGGGATTTACATATCTTGAATTTTCGACTAGAGATGTCGATTGATAACTACTTCACTCAGCCGGCGGCCATTTGTTTTGTTGTGCTCTTTCATCCTAGCGCATACATGTTTGACAACCGCACGATGATATCGCTTTTCCGTTTTTCTTGTTGGACTATCACTTTATCGTCTACACACATTATTCTAATTAATTTCCATCAAATTTTAACCGGGAGCTAGCTACAGCCTTGCCAGATTGAAGATTTTCCAGAAGGTATAATAGTACTCTCTTGTGCTTTTGACCCAGCTAGCTAGCTAGCTTGCCATCAGGTTGCATTAATTTGCAACAAAAATTTCTTCCTTGGACCCCTTTTATTTGGAGCTCTGCCGGCCGGCTTCCAGACAGAACCACTGCACTTCTTTATTAGCTGATATGAACCGGTCAGCAGAAGTTTGCAATGTAAACATGTACAACAAAAAACAATAATGTTAGATCGCACTATGTGATGGGTATTTAGCTTGCATTTTAGACAGTATGTTCCTCTAGTGTCAGCCTGGCTTTTAGACTTTTAAGGCAATATGCAATTGCCACCAGTTGTTTTAGTTGGCCCCAAATAGATCAGATAAGTCATTTTCACTACATATGGGAGCTATCCATGGTGGTGGTAACCCAGGTATAATGGCCTCTCATGAGTAGTCATTGCTTTCACTGAGAGGAAAAAAACAACAATATGGAAGAGCTGGGGTTGACATGTCTCTGCAATGTAAAGAGTGCAAAGTTCAACCAAATACTAAAGATATTCTCGTCTTTAACGCAACCTCATAGAAATTGTAGTTCATTGATCACCATGTGCATTCTCATTTTATAAGTATCAGACTACTGATACACGTATTATTGACATTTATGTAATATTGTTGGTGAAACTTCAACGATAAAGTATTAATCTCGAATGTCATTGGGTTTAAATAATATAGTAATTAATGTTCCTTTCAAAAAAATATATGAATTTCATTTAAACTTAAATTGGATTTTTTTTTTGACGAAGCGATTTTGAATTAAATACTCTAGAATCAAGATTGTCAAATAGAGACACTCAATTAAAATTAATTATTGTATTTGTACACAATTTCGTATGTAACCTCATTGCTATTAAACCACCATTTCGTAATAGACCGGCTTTACTGAGATGGCAAGAGGATTGTGCGACGCTGACACACATGGAAAAAGTTAGGTTTGACTACAATTTAAATCTTCATCAAAGTCATGCTATTAATTTATAGGTGACGTACACACATGCCTATACTTAACATGTGACCGATTAAAAGAAAGGCAGCCAAGGTCATATTCAAACCAATCGAAAGAGAGAAAACGTAAGAAATATGTTGATAGCAAAACCATGTGCCCAGTTATTAATGGTCCAACTCGAAACATTACGCAAACAATTACAGCCCAAACACATCTTCTTCCATCTCTCTCGTTCCTTTTGTGTCAAGCAATGGGGGCATTTAGCTCGGTTGACTCTGTAAATGGTTTTGTTTCTGTAAATGATGAGAGGTCTCACATTTCAAACTTTTACATTATTAAATGAGGGGAGATCCTTGGATACGCATATGTAGAAACCGTTGGAAGTCACTTACGTTCGAATATCCTTAGGAGAAATACTAGCGTATAATATGTGTAAGTTCACTACTTACATTTTCACTAGTATCTTAAAGCATTTCCAAAGGTCTCCAGAAAAGATTCACAAACTCATTTTTCAGTGCCATATTAGTAAAACATGTCTCCAATGGATGATGTAAATGACTCTGTAAATTATATAAACTATAATAGAATTTGTATATTTGTAGATTCTATTAGATGTTGTAAACATGAAACTCACATAATTTATTAAATTAAAAATGTTATTGTTCACCTTTTATCATGGTAAATTAAAATCTTACTATATTTCTTCACCCTCACTCATCTAATTAACACTCAACACTTAACCCCAACAACTACATTCATTACTATTCTCATCAATCCTGCAACGACAAATTTTCAAACTCAACAACATTGTTGAGTGTTTTACTCCAACAAGACATAGATATGTTAGTTGAAAATATTAATTTATAGTAAATGGTTTAATAGTTGGAGTATATAAAATTCAAAAAAAAATTTCAAACTCAACAACTCATAGGGAGTAATTGTGATTAATGATTTGTAGTAAATGATTTAGTATGTGATATATAATAAAGTAAATGATATATGGTAAAAAAAAAGGAGTAAATTATATAGTAATATTTACAACAACATTTTGACTATTCCATTGGAGCACATTGTTCTATTAATTAGGCAAACTGATTGATTCATAGGATCCCTTGGAGATGTTGTTAAGAAGAAAAAAGTCTTGTTGTCACATATTGTTATGAACTTAAAGCCGCCTCCCGTATTGTAGGTGTGAACCTACAAACATTTTTAGATGATGGATCCCACATCATTTTTGTGAAAGCTGGACGCTGATTTTGAGAAGCATTGGCCTTATACCATATGTATGGCTTGCAAGAAAACATTGGACGCTACGTGATAAGTGATCCCTAGCTCAACCGGTATAATGCTCCACAAGGTGTAAGAGAGACGAGACTTTATTAATCAGCATTCGAAACGAAACTTTATTAATCAACATTCGAAAAGAGCATTCTGGATAACATCAGGACGATTCTCAAACTATACCATATTTGTCTGCCTCAATATATAACAGCAAACTTAGCTCCAGGGACGAACAACCACTTAGATTAGACTTAAGTGACTCTCATAACATCAGGAGGTTTCTCACAATGTTCGATAATGCACATAAGGTTTATCTTTTTTATTCGATAAAATTTGACGTGAGCTTTCAAGAGATCTTGCGACTGTCTTAGAAGAAATCAGGCCAATGATGGTCAGAGACAGTCAGCGATATTTCATTGGGAAGGATGAAAAAGCGACAGGAAGGCTAACTGAATCACAAGGGAAGTCGAAGAAGTAGCCGATTAGCCAGAGTCTGCCAAACCAGTTGATGAGCTATCAAGACACTTCAATTGGAAAACGAAATCTGAGAGGAACAAGTCTGATATGAAGGCGACAACCATTAGTAGCAACCCCAAAGAGCTATCAACGGAAAAACCAGCAGCCAGTTCCCGACTAGTGGTCGATGTTGTAAACATTTACCATGGGAAATGTGGAAAGCTCTCATTCATCCTTACCCCACCGATGAGGATGAGTGGAAGGCATTTAAGAAGTACCAAGCAATGGTCCAAAATGGTGAAATACCTAAAGAGGTTGCCGAAGCTCTTTCAAACGAGTAGAAGATCAAGACATGATAGCTTCAGCCAGACGTGGTACTTGAAGAACAAAAAAACAAATGAAGAGAAATCGCTTGCAATTAACGCTCAAACATCGCTCATGTTGCCAGGAGCAAGGGGCCATAAAGCATTAATTGGACGACGAGTGGTTGGAAGGTTGAAGGAAGCCATGAAGAACTATTCACTTTGGGTCCATGCATGGAAGTCAACATGGTACACCTGTTGTCATCAGCTCATCGAGTCAATTGCCCACAACAGATTAACATGGTTAACGAAGTGTACGATAACAAAGAGCAAGCTGCAAGGAGCACAAAGGGAACAAACAAGGGTCTTGCATCATAATTGCCATATCAGAAACCAGGCACTTGGATCACCAAAGCTGAAGGGTCCTGGGTCAGAATTGCCATATTAGCGAACAAGGGTCCCCGTCCAGAGTACAATAGTTTGATGAAGAAGTTACTTGAGATGCAAGTATCTATTCAAATTCGTTCAACACAAGTGTAAAAACCTCTACGGTGCTATTGGTGGCACACTCATGCAAGTACATAAGAGTTCCTCTAAGTGGGGTTTCAAAAGTGTGCCACTTTTTTGGCAGCAATGTTCTACAAATTCATTCAGGCCTTCAAATCAATTTACGCCCAAGATTCTAAAAGGCCTCTAGAAAATAAATGTGGAATTATTGTATCTGAAATAGGCCAAGGGGCCAAATTGTATTCCAAAATGGGCGGACAACTATTTTCATTTTGAAAGTAGGCACAACTATTGCCTAATTGCACTACAAGCCCCTTATACACTGAACCACTTCGTGGATGCTCTCTCCAAATTTCCAAAACAAACAACGACCACAGAGATGTAGAGCTGCGTAAAAGATCGAAACTTTGGAAACCCAATTGCCCAATAGAAGAAACTTAGCGCCACCATCGACCCACCTTCGTCAGCTAGTGAAGCGAAGACAAAGATGGCTTGTTCGTGGGTCAAAGTTTCGGCATTTATGTCGAGATTGAGCTTCGGAGGCGAAGATCTCAGATGGGTTTGCGGGGAACATGGTTGGTAGACCAAAGAGCAGATTAAGCTGACCGAAGAATGTGGTTGGGGAAATGATGTGGCGGCGGCGACGGCGATGGAGTATGGGTCGTCATAGTGGGTGTAGGAAGAGAGTGTTCTGATGGAGAAGGGGATATAGAGGAGCAAAATGGGGGTCAAAGTAGGTGATAATAGCTTTTGCTGGAGTTCATGAGTTCTGAGAATTCGAAGAGAAACCATGAAAATGTGAAAATTGTTTGTTCAAGAGTTTACTTCTCTGAAGATTGATTATGTACGTACTATGAGCAACTACGGACATATTATGTGCATACTATGAACACTATATCATGTATCGAACATTTAATACTTTTTTTAATTGAAGTTTGACTGTGAAGGTACTGTGGACAGCTACAGAGCACTATGTGCATGCTATAAGAGATTACAATAGCTTCATCGTGCCTCAATCCGCACCCCAACTCGCCAATCTTTAATGTTGTATCCTAGACTCCCTTCAACTAATCTTCTAAGTTATGGTTGCTGAGAGATATCGAGCTCGATTGATTGAGAGAGAGGTCGAGAGCCAACGAAGGAGGGAGTGAATTTCTTCTTTCTAAAATGAACTACGACCACACTACGATCACTACAACAAAAATGGTCTTCAACGACCATTTTTTCAGCGACAAAATTGGCATTTCCTCGTTGAAGAAATAAAAAAAAGGTCGTCCAGACACTCCTAGATCTAGCGATGAGTTATAGGTTTAATTGCAAATTGTAAATAGTAATTTTATTTTTTTTAAATGAACTACAACCACACTACGATGCTTCGACTGCCTTTAAATATCAGGGATTTAATTGCAAATTGTGAATGGTAATTTACCTAGGATAGAAACTGCTTACTAATCGGTGCCTATTTTGGAATACAATTTGGCTCATTGGCCTATTTTAGATAATTCCCCAAAATAAACAGAGTACCAGCTATAGAATGTGAATTACAATAATCACAAGGTATCTGGTAATGTACAGCTACAAAACTCCTAACAGGTTAGCACAACATTACAACATCTTTCTCTCCCTAGGCCATTTCACAACCCTACTCAAGCGGCAAAGACACATGGTGCAACAATATAAACAAAACAAAACAGACATCCACATTTTCTAACCGGTTAGTCATCATCCGATAAACAAACTATGTCAGTGGGTCCATCCGTATGTACTGAATTGGCAGATGCACCACCCGTAGTAGCCTGAGAACGGTCCAACTGGTTCTGGTTCGGGACCAACTTTGGTAGTGAGGGCAAACTACCTGGTGGACTTGCACCAGGCTGACTGTTCATGTTCATAAGCAACCCCAAAGCAGATAAACTGCGCAGAGCTGACAAATCCCCTGCACTTTCAGGAAGAGGGGCCCTATCTTGAGGAACGGATTGCTGAGTAGGGGCTGGAAACCGTGGAGTATGAGGAAGAGATGCAGATGTTGCAGGGGAGTTGCTATATGACTGCTGATTGGACATGGACGTTGAAGGTCTAAAAGGTTGCAGGTGTGGGGCTGGGGCACGAATCTCACCTCCACCTCGGGGGATTCCTGGGGAAGAGAAGGAACCAATGTGGGGAGGCCTTGCTGGAACGGTTGGAAGTATAATAGGCGCAGGAGGAACAGTCTGCCTAGGTGGAGCAATACTATTTGGAATGGTTGAAGGTGCAGGTGGGGTCATCTGTGGCCTGGGTAAGGGTGCAACAGAAGTCTGTATGCTAGCTGTGGGAAGGCTGGCCATAGATGAACTGGAAACTGGAGAATGTCTTTGTCCATCTTGAATTTGCTGGACCAGCTGCTGAGCAAAACTGGGATCTCCATCTGTGTAGGGAATAGAGTAATGAGCATAAGAGCAAAACAAGAAAGGAGAAAGAAATCTTTGACACGTATTTGCCCAAGTAAGAAAATCTCAAGAATAGGATACCTAGTGTATTCACAAGCTTCTTGAGAAAAAACTACAAAATGCATGAAGATCAATAAATATGGATCATGTTCGCATGTTTTTCATTTATATTCATCTCATCCATTGAGAACTTTAATTTTCAAAGCAATGCAATATCTTTATGAAAAACTATCAACAAATATAGAGAGATGCACTGATAATGAAGTTAACATTATCCCAAAATCTTCTAGTAGTGGGATTTGGTTTCCCTTTCACCAAAAACACAAAATAAAGTCGAGAAGAAATAGGCGGCTTCGGGTGACAGTAACTCGCAACTTCGTGCTCTTGTTCTCTTTATTCATATTGTGGAGCTTGTCGGATGATTAGAATGGTTCTATGGGTATGGAGCCCATCTGTATCCAATACGATTTAAGTGCTAAATCTTGATATGCTAAAACTCTCCGTTCTTGTATTGTTCTGAATCCGAGATGTGTTAGGCCCTAAACAATAACAGTAGTGTAATACTATACTTTTTTCCACCTGCCTAGTGACCATGGTAAGCCATTAGTTCCAAGGGATTCAGTTCCATGGAAAGCATACTTCCATGTGTTTATGGTTTCAAAATTTGCAGGGACTTTTGCTGACAAGAAACTGGAGGTAGCACATTAATGTAGCACCACGTAGCCGAGGAGGGAATATAGTTAAAATAGCAGAAGGTAGAAAGGTTTGAGGTCGAGGAGAAAGCAGATTTAGGTCAAGGAGCAGAGAACACAAGGAGAATAGAAAAGAAGGTTATATTCTTCAATCAAGTCTAATCAAGTCTACCTCTAAACAATTACAAAGCTCGTATTTATAGAGACCTAATCCTTTTATAGCAAACAAATAATTCTACGTAATCCAAAATCTCTGGAAACAAGAAAGCAATCTTAATCTTATAGTTCAAACGAGTAATTAAGAAGTCTAGGAATAAAACAGGAAACTAACTTAAATATATTCCTAATTCATATACTGCATCACACATTGTGCTAGCTATACTGACAATAACATCCTATAGTCATGCACTTTTTTCCCTCTGAGCTATTGATGCAAAACTTATTCAAATGGATGCGAAATCTACGTGGAGCCAAAGTTCTAACCATATATGAAACTTATTTTCTTTTGTAAGATTATGAAATATTCTGTAATACATGGAGGTACATAATTCAAACCAAGTTCTCATGATAATACCAAAGATAGTCTGAATTCACTTGATTCAAATCTTCTCATAACAATTTAACTTTAAAAGTGAGATTTGCACCTGAAGTTGGTGATAAATGATTTGGTGATGGGAGTCAGCATGAGAGAATTGGAGAGAGTTGATCTTAATTCTTACGGTGTATGACAATTCAAGCATGGTAAAGGTTCTATTTACTTGTACTTGTTCATCTCATACGGAGTGACATTCAAGATCTATCAGAGGCATGTTAAAGAGGTTCCTAACAATGGCCTTTACAATGAAAGAGAAAGGACCATCTTATTAACAAGGAGGGTGCACAGATTTCCCCGTGTTACCCAAACATATCTAAACCCACTTAATAAATTATTAAACAAGTTACCTATTTTAGTTAGTAGTTCAAGAATAACACTCTCCTTCCAGTAGTGTAGTCACAACTAGTCAAATACAGTCTCTCAACCCGGCCTGAACAAGGCATGCAAACCCTATTTGCCATTTGCATCCTCAGGTTTGGCAACAAGCCATACAAGATCAGGTAGAATTAGTAAACGAGAACCAAACAATGCTATCTAGAATACAATAATTTATCCGGGCTGGGGTTAACTTGCAGCCAGTAAGTAGGCATGAAATCCTGAGTATCCACTAATCCTTTCCCTCCCCACTCTCCTGCTTGATAATACCAAATAAAAACCTACCACCTAAGCTCTTCAACTATATTTATAATCTACGCTTTTTAATCAGATGAAACCAGTATATTTTGTAACTCGAAAGGAAACAAGATCAGGAGATCAGCCTAACAAGCATCCTTCATCACCTTGACCTTCCATGAAAAATCACAATACCATCCAACCGCATCTTTGGAATATGAATAAAACATAAAACATAAAACTCAAATGCTGTAATTCGGAGGTTCCATACCTTGCTGGACTCCAGATGCTCCTGCTGCCCTAAGATCCATGCATTTAGACCTGAAAGCCTCAGCCAAAATCTTATTCATCAAAACCATGTTGTGCATAGAATCCAGTTCCTTCTTTTTAAGTAGAAATTCAGCCTCAATTTCCTGAAATTTCATCTCATACTTTCGATGAATTTTAGCAACAGTATCCTCTATCTCCTTTTCACGATCAGTGCTCATACGCTGCTTCTGGTCAAGTCAAAAATGAAGTCAGAAGAATCATTTCATTTAAAATAGATACATCAAAAGATGTCAACTTAGAAACTGACCATATCTTCATGAGACTTCAGCATCAGATCTGTCTGTTTGTTCAATCTTTCCAATTCATATTGAAGCGGGTCATGGTACAAAGGAAGACTTCGAGATGTCGCAGGAGGTGCAGCATTTATAGTAGGACGACTATTAAATGCAGAAGTACCAGGTGCAGCCCTCGTGTCTGAAAACGGCCGTCCAATTCCACCAGAACATGTCATGGGCAGCAAAACAGTTTGGTTTGAAAGATCAGGAAGATTCTCAATGAATTGAAGTGGAGCATGAGCAACTTGGTTAAACCTGTGGTCATCACTGCTTGTCTGAATTTCAACTCTACCTGATGAAGAAAACTCAGGAGTATTATGATCAGGTCTGATGGAGGACGGTAACGACTGTTGCACCCCACGCTGATTGTCTGGCAACTCATTAGACATATCGGATCCTACTGTTGCAACAGATTGGAGTATAGGATTTTCAGCTGGTTGGCATGTATTCTGCTTTCTGTTGACTTGCGGGTTTTCTTGCACTGCAGCCGTAGTGGCTGACATAGTGCCTTTATCTTGGTGTGCCTGGACAGGTATGATTTTGTTAGTAGGTAAATGGCCAAAATCACCCTTTCTGTCTTTAAAATCTTGATGTAGAAAATAACAATTTCAATACCACCTTCTAACATGAAAGAAGAACCAAACCAAAACAATATCATAGAATAGTTAAGTGCTTACAACAGCGCAGATAAATTCCTCAGAGAAAGCACAAAGTCACTTTCATAGGACTAAATGGAAAGAAAAAGTGGCTACAATGTAGATTGACATATTCATAACGATCAATTTCATACCTGATCCAGTTCGACTGAACCACCAGGAATCAAAGCTGTCACAGGCTGCACTCCAGGTGAAATTACCAGGGGTATTTCTTGATAAGAGCTTCCACAGTCGACATGCTCTTGACTGTTCCCTTTTTCAGTGGCTTTGTCAGAGACTTGTTCATCAGACGAAGTTAAATCCACAGAGACAAGATCCTCACCACCTGCAGAGACGGTCTGCTCCACTGCAGAATCAACCCCCTTATCTGGCATGGGCAACAAATTAGGGGAACCCTTACTTGAACTGACAGTCACGCGTTCCGTAGATTTTTCACGGATTTCTTCTGATGAAGCTAGATTGGGAGATTGAACACTTGCTTGGCCATCATTTGAACTGACAGTCTCAAGAACTTCAGGTTCGGCCTCTTTATCTGCTGCTGTTACCACTACTACATGGATTTGTTCTTTAGATGCAGGCTGGATCACAGGACAACCATTATTCAAGCCATGACTGGAACTGACAGTCCCATATTCCGTGGCTTTTCCAGGGACCTGTTTTTCAGGGACAAGACTTCCTAGCCCACTACTCGAACTGACAGTCTCAAGCACTCTTGATTCAACATCTATATCTCGCATGGTTCCCGCCTCTACATGCATTTGTTCTTCAGTTGAAGGTGCCCTTACAGAAACAATGTCGTTCAGACCATGAGCTGAACTCTCATCCAATCCCGGTGGAGCATCACTTTCAGGCACGCTTAACACAGTCCCATCAAGATTCTGTTGCACATGAGCCTGAATAAGATGATTTGATGCCTGTGGGCCATCAGTTGGAACAACCGTTTTAGACACACGAATGATCACCTCCCCATCAGACATGGGGGATCTGTCGGCATTCTGGATCCGTTCATGAAATGAAGGGATACTGGAGTTGATAATTTGCTGCAAACCATCAGTAGAGCAGGCGATTTCAGGAACATCGAGGACCTGACCATTTGTTGGAGTGCCGCTATTACAAATTAGTGCTTTAGCACAAGGATTTACAGACACGAGATTCTGTTGAACATCACCAGAACTTCCAGATTTGCCTTTTTCCATAAACTCAGTACATGAAGCTGCCCGAGAAGGGGTATCTAGTAATACACCATTTGCACCAAGTGGGCCAGTGGAGGACGTCTCTGTTCTAGCGGAACCACTGCATGCTACAGCTTCTTCAGGAACAATCTCTGGAGTTTGACCCAGTGCTATTACCCCACCTGTCATGCTATGTACAATCTTGTCAGAAGCTTGCTCACTTAAAGTGGGACAATCTTCATGACCTTCCTTGTTCCTAAGACATTCACTATCCTGTGAGAATTCCAACCAACGCTCAGGTGTTTCTGTAGGTAATCTGTTTAACAACTCCATGCAAGCCCAGGATTGCACTTCTTCTACCCATCTTTTCCCCGTCTCCTTTAATTTAGCCCTTGCTTCCTCCTGCAATGCCTCAATACGCACAAGACGTAGGTCCATCTGGTCTTTATTCTCATTAATTTTTTTTTCCAATGTGTTTAGCTTATCTGTTCTCATTGATGTATTACTCGGGAAACAAGACCGAATAACAACTGACTCTGCTTTCAGCTCTGTTTCTAGATGCCTGTTTTCTTCCTCATAAGTTCTCATTACTTCACTTTTCTCTTTGCTTTGCTTGTCAATAAGTTTTTTCAGCTGTTTCTCAATCTTTTTCTGAATTTCCTTAATACTTTTTGAAACATCTATTCGTGCTAAATATTCTCGACTCAAGTTTGGAGATTCTGCAGCCTTACAACTTCCTGAATTGTATGTAAACGTTTTCTTCAGACACCGCAACATTGAATAAACGTAGTCTACCTCTTCCTTTTTGCAGTTAAAGTTAAGATGCTGCTTCGCTAGTGCTAGAGATTCTCTGTGGTCAATTTTCTGTTTCAGAAATGAAGATGCACTCCAGCACTGGAATTTATAGATACCAACAACTCAATTAAAAAAAGTTAAAGCAGCCATAGCACTATCTTATCTGTGGATACATCCAAGCACAAAAATATTTCCTTTTTTGATACTTGATAATGGGGATGAGCCCCAGCCTAGCACTGAGCATAACAGGATGGAAACTTGTTATGTTGGTTTCTATAAAAACAATACACTAACAGTAATGAAGGCATACTTCTATGAGGTCAAATTCACCTTTGTGTATGCATCAACTTGCTCCACAATGGACATCATGTCTACTCTTTGTTCTTGTTATATTAATAAAACTGTTTCTCTTAAAAAATAAGATATGGTGTGCAAAAAGAAACAGTTTACCTATTTATTTGGAAAGTGTTATTAGCTTTCCAAAAAGTCATTTTGCACTCTATGTATGTGTAAAATATAAAGAATAACTGGAGAGCGAATAACGGCACCCTATTTATACTTTTTTTATGAGAAACAGAACTCTTCACCCCAAGACAAGGCTACATTTCAGAGTGGTATACCGAACCAAGTGCAAACACACAGAATTTGAAGGAAAGTAAAATTCAAAAACCATACAAAAGAACTGTGAAATTCAACATGCCAACAACAACTAGATCTTTTTCCCATTTGGACATGCAAGAAAAAGTCAAATGAACTAAAACATGAGTGCAAGAAAGAGCAAAGAGATTCTAACCAGAGATAGTTGAAACGCCTGCAATATTGTTACTGGATCCCTAGGAATGTGGTGATTACTCATTACATATTCAAGAAACCTTTCAACCATAAACTTGACATCGTCCTGCATTAAGTAAATAGCAACACCAACCAAGATATCATTAGAAGAGAGACCTGGGTTTTACTTAACGTGTTATGGAATATTGAGTGAGTAATAGCAGCAGAAATGAACTAGACAGCAAAATCTAGTTAGCAGGAAGATCAAATTCATACAGAGACTTGTAGGATTCTGCAAAGCTTTAATATCTCTGGCTTCAAAAGTTGATGGAGACTCTTCTGGGCATCACGCAATTTTCTTCGCTCAGATTCAAACACATTTCTTTCTTGTTTTTCTATGTCATTTATATCCACTTCAAGTGTAGCAGAGGGTATTTTGTTTGACCTGGGAGAAAAATGAGGCACATTATCTGCTGCAGTGACAGAAGTTCCTGCAAAAGTAAAGGTGTTTTCAGCCATCTGGAATTCTACAAGACCCTAAACATTGCACCAAGGCAGAGCTCTAGGCAAAAACCAATAAAAGATAAAAAGAAATACTAAATATCGATCATTTACCGTCCTTGCACCCTGGAAGTGATTTGCACTCTGATCCAGGCTTCCGAGTAGGAGCATCATCACTACCATTTACTACCTTCTTGCGCTTTCTTACAACTTCATCAGTTCCAACTTCTATATTCTTTGATGACTCATCAGGATGTTGTGCTCGTTTCCGGTTTCTCTGGGAAAATCCTAAACAATACTGCCACTGAGGATGCTTTCCTTCCAATAGTTTTGACCAGAAACCAAGGGGCTGGCCTTCACCTGTAAGTTCACTTTTCATATCATAAAGCAACTGTACCTCAGTACTGTAAGCTCCTCCAGTTTGTTGAACTTTTGAAATGTGAGAGAGATTACATAAGTCATTGTTGTTGCTATCCTGAAGCACGGACTCGAACTCCTGGACGACAGTTTTTAAAAGTGATTCTTCAGAAAAGATATTTGCAGGGGAGGCTGGGCTGTTGCAGCCGTGGAATTGATCTAATTTATCAAATTGGTAAGGTACCCCCCACAGAAGCATATCACTGCTTATATTCTTTGCATGGATATCAAGATTCTTCCCCTGCTTTGCACGGATTAGAAGTTTCTCCTCCACAGTACAACACGAATATAGACGAAATACTTTTATCTGCTCAAATTGTGAATCAAGTGATATCTTTTGCAGGGCTCTTACATCAGACTGTGGATTCCAGTCACTGCCAAATATGATGACCATGTCAACTGATGACAGTTTGATGATGGGACGACACGCACGAGATTCTAATAAGAACACAAATCTACCGTGTTCTTTATTGTTAAACATGTTCATAGCAGCATCCTTCTTAGAACGGAGAACACTGCATTCAATGCGTTCATAGGAGTTTTCACCATACCGCTGACGCACAAAATCATCCAAAATATCTCCGAGAGAAAAGGCGCTCCCTGATCCACCAATTGACTGTTGATAAAAAGAAGGGAAAAACCAAAAATGATCAAATTAGAATTTACAAGTATGAACAGATAAGGGATTACACTAGTGCACATCCCTGTACACAAATAAAACTTCTCCAAGTAATAAAAAGAAAATTAGAGAAACAATTCCTTGATTAGAGATGGAAACCCAAAACTGCCTGAAGTGTAAAGCACGATAAACAAAGCAAGAAGTATTTCAGAAATTTACACATACCAGTAAGCCACCAGCATTTTATTCACTGGCACAGATGACTAACTATACGACTATTAAGAGACTCATCCATATATCTTTTTTCTGCCATTGATTCTTCACAGCAAATTCTTTGTTTGGTTGATGGTGGGGAAAGAAGAGGGTACGTAGGGCTGGAGATGTTAATGTAGGGAGGGTGACTAATATATGTTCTTTTCCATTTTCATGTTATCATTTTAGCATCTTTTTAGGAAAAAAGAATTACGTTGTTTAAAAAACACCTAACTTCTGGCCCACGCAGCATTAAAGTGTCTACTAGGACAGAAACAAATGTGGGTGCTGTATTTGAGAAGTCATCAATTAATTGAAACCCTAAACAGCGAGACTAACGATAGTTTCCAGACTGATGAAATTTGGAAAATCCGGCTCCGGCCACTGGCTTTTGGTAGTTCGGTTATTTTGATAACCAGGGTACTACTATGTAATTATCCCGTACACCCGTACATGTAAGATGCACTTTTTTTTCCCTTTGTCAATCACCAAAAATCATATAGAACTCAAAACACTGAAAGAGAGAGAAATAAGTTGAAACACGGAGAAAACAACTTATCTTATTCCAGATGTTAAGGATGGGAGCAACCTCCAAAACAATTGAAGATTATAATATTATAATCAAATTACAGAAATTCTCAAGAGAAATTACCAGAGTGCTACGAACTCATTTACCTGGAAAAGGATAAGTACTCTTAAACTTCGATTCTTTATCTCCTTAAGCATCATGTCAAGAAGCCGAAGCTTTCCACTTGCTTTGATTCCTACATCCAAATACTCAACTGCTTGAAGGTCTTTCGTAAGCAAGCCTTGTAAGGGTGGATGCACAATGTAAGGGTGATCACAGCACTGTCAACAAATATCATAGGAGCAACTTAAAATCCTGGTGGATAATAGAAGATGCGGGAAGAATGTATACAGCTCAAAGGAATACCACTTCTTTCACTACCCATTCAATAGGACATAAGGTTTGTCAAACCTCAAGTAACTTCAGAAATAACCTTTAGTCTTAGTTAGGAAAAGCTTAAAACGATATCAATAGACATATCCAATTAAATTAAGACAAGGAAAATGTGATACACATAGATCTCTTCTAGTTCCAATTTTTTGTATCTCGTATAAAGAACTTGATTTTGGAAATCACTGAATCAAATGAGAAAACAAAATGAAGTGTTGACATAAAATGGATAACTCACGATATAAGACAATATCCATATCCAGGTCAAAAAAACTGCCAGGAAAAACACAGAAGAAAAACTCTTGATGATACAACAGTGCAATCAAACTAAATACTATGCAAGCGTATGAACACGTTGGATGTGAAAGTCACAGTAAGTGTTTCAACAAAAAAAAAAAGTCACAGTAAGTGATGATACGAAACATAGATATTATGCGATCTTTAACTGTCAAACTGCGACAAAAGTGCAACCAACTAACCTTCCGGGCAGATAAGAGTACATCATGGAGTGCTCCAGCAAGATCTTTCTTTGTTGATAAAATTAACGTGGAATTCGACAGTATATTCTCACAGTATTGCTCTAGCTGGACAGTGGATATCTGTACGGGAACCCAATATTCTCTAAACCTGGAAGAGTCTGGTTTGCATCCATGTACAATGTATTTTGATAGCCTTTCCTTTAATTTATCAATATTTTCACCAGAATGGGTTGGCAAGCATCACCATTTTGGAAACCTTTGTGAGATTCAAGGAGAGACAGCAACCTAAGGTACCCAGCACTCTTTTCCTGCAATATTTAGATACTAAGTCCAACAAAAAGCAATGCCCACCCAAAAGAAATGAACAGGAAAGTACTGACATAAGGCACAACAAACCTTAAGTATTCCACTGGTCAGGAGAAGCCACATACAGGTATTTAAAAACTTAATCTGCACCAGCTGTTTAGAGATACTAGGGTGCTGGCACTTATCAATTATGATCGTTTCCCATTTTAAGCATTCGAACACATATTTGTCCTACAGAAAAAGGAGACAATTTATCAAGTCACTATAGTGAAAAACAATATTCATTTTAAAGAGAACTAAGCACTTTTAAAATCAACTACAAATTTGCTAACATTAATGACCCTGCGGGCAGCAAATAGATACCTCAAGAATAACCTCCACTGAGGTAACAAAAACTTCAAACATTATACCACCACCAGCCTCACCAAACTCTAAGGTCCTAATGCGTCTCCTTAAGTCTTTATTTCCGCTGTAAACCACAACACTGATGGATGGTGCCAAACGGGAGAACTCTTCATCCCAACAGCTAAGTGCAGAAGAAGTTGATACTATGAGAAAAGGTCGACCTACATCAGACTGGAAAGATAGAATAAATGCAATCACCTTTGATATTCGTTCCTGCAAAAACAGCATTTCTTTAGAAGCAATGGACATGAAATTCTACTGGGCTTACTGTAAAAAATACTCATTTTTTCTTTTCCTCCTTAATAACCAGCTTGACCACAGGAAATTGGTAAATCAATCTATGGTCCCTGAGTAACCATACTTAGTTCAATACCATAGTTCAGAAAAGAAGTAACCAGAGAAATAATATGATTTACCATAATCATCATTTTAGGAATATGATTTGATTGGATTGGACTAGACTAGTTAAATTACTAGATTTTAGGTGCAATCAAGGAAGAAAATAGGTTGCCTTGTTACATGGAGAATTAAGAGGAACTCTTTCATGTCTAACACTTCTCCCCACTACAAAATGGTGGAATAGTGGGGATGGTTTTTAGGCATGAACCCAATAGTCCCTCTTAATCCTCCATGTTAGAATGTAACCTCCACATTCTTCCCTGATTCAACACAAAGTCTAGTTTAGCCCTATTCGACACTATCCTCCCTATCAAACCGTCCTCTCCAATACTCAATGCCATAGTTCTTATTTGAGAGAAACATGGCTTCCGTCCAGGTAAAAATATAAAAATCACAAGGCTTATAGTGGTGGGAATAATGCAAAAGCTTTATGGCGTTGAAGTATGTCAATGGCCTCTGTGATGATATTTGGTTAGAAAGAAACAATAGGAGTTTTGGCAACGATAGAAGGGAGGCCATAGAGATTTTATGGGACAAAATCACGTTTCCGGAATGAGTTTCTTCTGAGTTATTTGATCTCCTGTTAGCCTGGAATTTGGTAGACTGGAAGCCGCTGTATGCTAAGTTTCAAGCCAGAGGCACCAAAATTAAGAGGAGCCTAAGGTGTTTCTAATCACATTATGCTTGTCAATGGATTATATTGCTCGTTCTTCATTACCCTCGAATATAGATTGCACAATGTTATCCAATGAACAGTCTAATAGAAGATACGTTATTAAGATCACCTTATCATCCATAATGATAGCATTTGAACCCTTGTGCCAGAACTCGCGTAGCTTGTTAACATTGTCTAGAGAAGTAGGATCAAATCCAGCTGGCAGTTCTGATAATTTAACCAATGAACCCTTTTTGCTCTCAGGTATCATCTGCAGGTAAGGCTTGAATTAACACGAGAAAATCCATATGTTCATAAACATGCAAAATTACTCTTTTGAATAGCAATCAATTCTAAGCTTGTGAGAAAGAGAATCTATGTATACTTAACTCTGAAAGGAATGTAAACAAGCAGAAAATACACAACATAAGAATAAGAGTGGCTGTTAAAACACAGAGAGAGGGACCAGTAATCTCCTACTATGATCAATGCTCTGTAAACAAAAGATCTCCTACACTTTAGATTTTGTGTAAACAAATATAACATTGAGTAAGCTGACACCTTCAACGAACTAATAATTATATGAGCATTTAAATCTAGAACTATGTTTCATGTATTTTCCCATATCATCTATGTCATAAATAACAAACCGTTTTCGCCTTCTGACAGCGGTTTTCATAGTCTCTTATAAGGGCTTGGCCCTCAGGTGAACTAAAGCATGCAGCATTCTCCAGCTCCCATGTAGCGTCCTCATAATCAAGGCCGTGCCATTTCACAAGCCACTCATAATGGCAAAATAACTTATTGACAGTATGGTCCCTCAAATAGTTATCAAATTGCTTGGAAGACATTAAGGATCTTCGTTGTAGCAAGCGACGTGGAACAGTCCACTCTTTCTTCCACCTTGTAACCTGCAGAACATACAATTAACAAGAAAAAAATACTTTAGGAAAGAGTATTGTAAAAATAATCCCACCTTATTTGGCACTGCTCAACTACAGATGGCATGGAAAGGTAGATTTTTCCTTAAGGGTAAAGTAAAAATAATCTAAGAAAGCAATAAGCTATGACCTGAAGAAAAAGGAATTGAGACCCATGAAACAGTGTCACAATCCCATGAAGGATTGTCTTATCTTTGGGTTGCGTTATCTTTTTTAAGGTACTTGCCTTTTTCATAGATAGACATAAAAAATGAATCAGAAACTGTATACTATCTCATCAGTTTAGGAGAAAGCGGACCTGATTGGTTCCACTGAATTTTGCCACAAGGATAGGAGCTTCCAGGAGCACTTTACTTTCTGGTACCCATCGATTATGAATATGAGCAAGACCTTTGTATTTAACAAAAAACTCCTTTTGTAATCCTATAGACAAACGGAGGAAACAAAAAAAAGGATGAGATAATAAAGAACCATAGACATCATACACAAAATTGAAAACTTAAGCAGATCATCCAAAATGCAGATGAAGCTAAGTTTTCATAATTTTTGCATACCGTTAACAGCAGATACCTCCACTTCTCTAACATCCCAGATTGACTCTATTCCATCAGACACCGAATGCATACCAAATTCTATCTTTTTTCTAACACACATTGAACAGTACCAAGATCCAAGAGGAACACCATCCAGAGGAGGATTCAGACAAGAAACATGGTAGCTTCTCTTACACCCTCTTCCTTCACAGCACCTGGCATTGAAAAAAATTCTAAGAACACAACACATTATCGAAGCAACACTGAGGATTAAAAACAAAATTTCCATATTGGGCATGTCCTGGAAGTGAAAGTACAACTATATTTCTAAAGAATCAGGTTGGCACAGTGACTTTAATGGGCATATCCATGGTCAAGATGTCTGTCCTGTGGTTGCTATGGTCTTACATTTCTTTATCCTTTTTTGTACTTCGTAATCTGTTGAGAGTTTGATAAATTTTAAATAAAGCAAATGTAAAATACATTTCCCTTACGATTCTAAAGACACCTGCAACAATAACAAAGCTAGAAGGAAAGGTTACCCACAAGAGCTTCCCACCAAGTAAACAGACGAAGCACGTGTTTTGCTCCCCATTTGTTTGAAGATCATCAGGAAACTTCTTATGCAGAGTGCAATTACTGCCCTTTTCAGGCACTCCTATGGTACTATCAGCTACAGCTTCTCCTCCATCCCGTGGCAACTTATCATAAAAATGAAACAAATACAAAAAACAACCAAGACAAGATCAATTCCTGAATGTAAGACAGACATACCGGTACTGGATATAGAATTATAAATTAATCTTGAACTGACAAATCAACTGGAAGTTAGGCAGGATTGTAACTAAATGATATGAAGACTATAATTCCAATCCCAAAGAAAGGAAACTATTATCCAGGCAAAAATGTAACCAGCAAGCCAGTCCAGTGACAATAATTTACAAATCTCCACAAGATAATAAATGTTCCACTTGAATCTGAAGACAATCAAATGCTCAGAACTTAAAATGACGGTCCACATAGAAATCATCAACAACAATACATAATACTTATTTTGTAATGGGATACATATAAAGAAAGTAAGCGCATTAGCTTCTTCTATAACTTATGGACAAATCCTTGGCTACCACCCAGTGGACATGACAATTCAAAAAATTAAGATGCAGTACAACTGCAATTTGCTCATTAGAGTAAAATTTTTCCACAATTGTTATTTTTCCTGTCTTAAGCAGCTGAATGCATTACAGGACAACTGCGATAACTGTGAAAATATCTATTGAATCTATCACATTCCAAATATAGTCCAAACTCTACATCTTATAAATGCCCCCCGTGTTTCAAATTACATTTTTCCCAACTATAACTAATTAGAACATCCAAAAAATCAAGACAGATTACACATCTTGCCTGAAAATTTTAAACCTGAATTCTAAAGTTGAAATCAGAGTCATCGAACAAAATGTTGGGATTCAAATTTCTACAATGTTAAACTTCTGTCCAAGTTACCTTCACTGACCAACAACAGTTGATTACCTAACATATGACAGCGTAGTCATCATCAAATGGAATTTTCAAAAAAAAAAAAAAAAAAACTCTGCCTCTAAGAAACCAAGAATCAGACCTTGTCTTCTTCTACTGAAAAAAGACACATGCCAATGTGGAATACCACTCTCCGCTTCATAATTTTTTGCATGTCCTCAGCCAACTAACAATCTACCAAAAGCAGTTACCATAACAGCGATACTATTAGTCCAAAAAAGCAGCAATTTTGTTATATCAAATATCAGATATTTCAGACAGGGTAACCGCATCTAATTGTCTAAAATAATCACTCCAGCTCTATACACACACATTCAATCCTGTTTGGCATGGTAGCCACTCCTACTGCCAACATCTTACAGACGCGATGGATAAGGAATTCAATCCTGTTTGGCATGGTAGCCACTCCTACTGCCAACATCTTACAGACGCGATGGATAAGGAATTCATTATCATCCATATCCACAAAATGATACCACATATAAAACCACCTCCCCACAAAATAAAAGGAGAGATATCAGCATAAAAAAAGAGATATAGAAATCAAAGCAATACATAGTACCATCATATATGCGGTAGAAAGAAACACAAAAAAAAGTACCAAACCCTATAGTTAATTATATTGCATCTCTCACGAAAACAAATTCTAAGAAAGCGGAAATGAAAAATTAGATTGGAAAGAAGTGGAGAGGTCAAAGGGGAAACCAACCTCAGTTACAAATGCACCACACAACTCCTGATTAAATTCGGTGCTGCAAGAACAGAGATCCAGCTTTGCCAGATCATTTTCTATCCTGAAAATCAAATGAAAAACAAAGGTTGAAAAATGAAAGTTCAACAATTCAGTGAACAGTCGAACTTTTAAGCCAGAATGCAACAAAAAATAAACAGGACTGCTCAATGTTCACAACTATAGCTAAGTCCACATCCAACTAATATATCATACACCATGTAAAAGTGATATTGCAATCAGCTATAGCTTAAATGTTGGGATAATGTTTTAAAAGCACCTACTTTCTTGAATCCTCTCTGTTTGGAAAGAATTTCACCTCCTCCAGCAGCCTAAACTAGTTTATCTGTTTGGAAAGAATTTCACCTCCTCCAGCAGCCTAAACTAGTTTATCATCTCCTTCATTTCTTTCACTCACAGATTTCCTAAAACCATAATCCTAATATTAGGGAAAGAATATGAACTTGTTTGATTTGCAATGGGTGTTACATGTCACCTTGAGAACCTATACAACCTTGCAAAAGAATCCTCCAACAGATTCTCCACTAAATCACACCTTAAGCCTTTTCCGACAACCACCTTCCAGCCTCATATAACCAATTGCTGACAGCAATACATTCCACTTATTCTCCTGTCCAAGCACCCCAATTCCCCTAATCATTATTGTATATTAGGCCAGTCACATAAATGGAGAGAAGGTTAAGAAGTTCTGCACAAACTACACTTTTTATGATGTTACGAATTTCAAAACAACCAAAACAGTATTTTCTGTAAGGTGCTTCAGTGGTTGTCGATTCCACTAAGTCAGGTAACTGCCTTCTTGCTGGAGTGGGTTACAATCAGTAGATGTCCAAACCTCAAGTAGCTGGGTTGCAAGTTCCAGAAATGCAGATTCTATGAAAAGCTATGAGCCCTAGGAAGACCAATGCTAGCATAACTAAACCCTAGAAAATCTTTATTACAAAGTTCACTAAGTGAAACATTTTACGTCAGAAGGCGTGTATTCAAAATCTGGACCTTCGCATAAGTAAGTGGACTAAAGAATACCAATTTAATTCAATTTTCATGTCATTAGATCTAAATTCTTTTGGAAACTACCACCTACATAAAAGAAGATGTGATTTTGTTGTGCAGAATAATACCTTGGTCGCTTAAAGCATGCACTGCATGTTTCAACAGAAACATCTTCTGTGGACCCAGATGGCAATGGAGAGACAGCATTCGCAATCAAGGTGCAATCGTCTTTAGTTGCACTAACTGCAGAACTATCAGAATCGCCAACTACCATGTTCCTTTTTCTCTTTGAAGGCATAACACACTGACCGCTTTCTGAGACATTATCTATCCTTCCATTCAGTGTAGAGCCAGTCGACACCGCCATCTTCAACTTTTCCATAGGAATGCAGTCCACATGTACCCTTTCATGTGCACCACTTTCTTCTGCCATGCCCATGGTATTAGAAGATGATTGCAGTGGCTGTGTAGCACAAATGCTAGAGCCATTGCCATCTCCAAGCTCAGAAGCTTCATTCACAGCACTAGGCCTTGGGCTTGAACAGGATAATTCTACACTGATATTATCTTCCAAAGTTTCTACTGTCAATTTGTTTACACCAGAACCAGATCCCGCCATAGATCTTTCAAGATCACTCCCAACAAATTCTCCATTCGGTTCCCCCTCCCTTCTTTCAATGCCATTAGCAAGCCCTTCAACCTCCCCTCCACAATCGTTGGTACCTCCCTCAGAAACTATATTCTGCATGCTCTGCTCCTCGCTATGATCTAAAATTCAAAAACAAAACATAGCAACTAATTGAATAATCGAGGAAAAAAATAAGAAAATAATAGATTCAAAAGAATGGCTAGTCATAAGCGGAAGCAGGCAGTACTCAGTTACCTCCTGCTATAAGATTCTTTCTACGATTTGCAAAAAGGGACTTATAAGCGCGAGCAGTTCTTATCTTATTTTTTGCATGCCGAGGTCCTGCATTGTGTTTCTCACTTTTATTAACTTCTTTAGTTGCCAATGTCAATTCTATCACACTCTTCTCTTTCTTTTCCTTTTTCCACTTCATTAATGATGAACATAAGCTTTTGTCAGATATCTTAGACCCAGAAGAAGTTGATGAATGATTTTTGGCTCTATGGGACCTCCTTAAAGGACTTGGAGCCATCTTCTTCTCAAGTGTGTCAGCTTTCCCCTTTACTGGAGGAGTTTGGGGCATTTTTTGTTCAAGTCGTTCAGATTTCCTAGTATTAGGACTCAGAGTTATGTTTTTCGATGTTTCTCTAGAAGACCTTCTTAAGCTGGACGTATCCGATGCTGCAGAATTTGAGGTACTCGATCCTTTACTACTGATTTGCCTCTCTTTTGAACTTTTATTCTCATCATCCTTGATTTTCCGACTCGATCGTGTATCATGTGCCATATTTCACCTGTACATCAAAGGAAGAACATCACGCTCTTTTAACTCACAATAACCCGACATCCAACAGGACTCCATTTCTAGCATTTCGGGTTATATTAACACTCTCTCAAGATGAAGTTATAATTAGGATTCCACTTTCTCTACACGCAAGATGACCTCTCTGAACAACCACAAAAAAGCGAAAAATGCAAGAGATTGAGAAAAAACCGCGAATCCTCCAAAGCAGCCCAGATGACAAACTCCCGACCGCGATAATATACAGTAAGCAAATGAAATTACAGAGAAAAAAACAACCCTAAATCCAGAAACACAGCTAGAATTCCCAAAACATTTACACTGGCTATCAATGGCGTGCGACAAAATCAATTGTTATCAACCAACATAGCAATTCTGGTCCACCAATGAATCAATACTTACATACCAACGAAACAATTCTCAGTTGAAGCAACATTGGTGCCCCAAAAAAATGAAAATAGTCCTCCTACTCCTCCAAAATTCCACTTTATCATACATTTTTCTCCTAAAAACAACTCACCATTTGGAAATTTTTGTGGGTTATTTATTAAACCCAGACCATCATGCACTCAAATTCGCATCAAATTCAAACCCTAGGGGGTTAAGACTCACCTTTCTCTTCAGAGTGCTCTTCTTGCTGTGGTGCTACTCCTTTGCGACTCCGCTGCCTCTCTTTTCCGGTGCTTCAGAATGGATGATGTGAAATTACATATGGGGACTCGAGCCCATGGCTACCGGGCGGTGGCCATCAACTGCCCCTGTTTTGAGAAAGGGCTTACGGCGGTGCGGCTCAAGAATAATTTTTTGCAAAAATGTCAGCTATAGAACCCATACACCGGTCATTTTCCTTTTAAGCACTCACCCGCTAATTTTTTTTTTTTTACCCTCCCCCCCCTCCTTTTTTTTCCTCCTCTCCCCCCCCCCCCCCCCCCCCTCTTCTCCCCCCCCACCCCCCCCCGCAGCTCCCCCGCTCCCCTCCAACCCCACCACCCCCCCCCCCCCCCCCCCCCCCCCCCCCCCCCCCCCCCCCCCCCCCCCCCCCCCCGCGCCGGGGGGGGAAGTTGGGGGGCAGGACAGACAAGAAAAGGAAACGAGTAAGTTTCATACTAATAAAAAAAAAAAAAAAAAGAAAAAAAAAAAACAAAACAGGGGCGGGGGTAATTTTTTCCTTTGGGTCCTACCTACCAGTTCCACACCAGTTATGCCTCTTTTTACTTTCTTAATACTCTTTCCCTACCCCACTTTTTTTAAATAAATTCAATTAAACTCGACCACCGCACTTTCTCTCATGTGATGCTCTCAAGTGAGTTGAGGTAGTGGAGGATTTTTGATTATATTTTTTTTTGTTTTCAAAGGTGTGTTGAATTGAATTGATTGTTTTTTTTTTCCCTCAAATGGGTTTGTTTGGTTGAATTGTGAAATTCTAGGGTGTGGAGTAGGGATGGCAGAAATACCCAACGGGTTGGGTACCTTGTGGGGACCCGCCCCAAACGGGGGGAACGGGGATCCCCGTCCCCGAAAAGTAAAATTCCCCGGTGGGGATGGGGCGGGGATGGTATTGTCATCCCCATCCCCGAATCCGCCCCGATATTATATAATAATTATTAATAAATAAATATATATTAATTTAAGCTAATAAATATTAGTATAAAAGATAAGTTTTACTATAACCTAACTACAAAACAAAACCTAATTGAAAATTTTTTCTATTCTTACGTGCGACTGCCTCTTCTTCTTTAAATTTCTTTCAATCTTCAAAGATTGAGATGATAAAGTTTTTCTTTTGTTAATTTTACTTATATGAAAATAAAAAAAAAACATGGGATAGGGCGGGGATGGGAGAGTGCTCCCCGGCGGGGACGGGGATGGGGAATCCCCGAATCATACAAATAGGGGATGGGGCGGGGACGGGGGAGGGGAAGGGGATGGGTGTTGGGGACGGGGATGGTATTGTCATCCCCATCCCCAACCTGCCCCATTGCCATCCCTAGTGTGGAGGCTTCAAAAGGAGAAACATTTGCATGCACTAACTATTCACACTTTCGGCCAATTGGATATCGTCATGTGGCAACTTATGCTTATGTGGCAATATTTGATTAGCCAAAAATATGAATAGTGAGTGCATGCAAGTCTTTCTTCTTCAGAAGGAGGGGGCGTAATTATTGCTTGTTGGGTCAACTTTTTCGTCGCAGGTCGATTGGAACCATTAGTGTCACCATCAAGGTGATTTGATCGATTTCCATCGTTTAATTCTTGTTGGATGTGTTCGTGATTTGTCCTGGTTTGGTCGGCTTTGGGCTCAGACTCTCTGCACCCAAATCTCACCCGGTAACTTCTCATGCGTCATTGACCCGACGGTGACAGCGGCAAGGCTTCTCCATGTCCAGGCAATATTACATGATCCCCATAAGATCCGGCCTGATTGAGTTGGGAATGGTTTGCAATTCTTATATCAGTTTCCAGCCCGAATTAATTAAAAATATATATTAAATAGGGTTGGTATTTTAGGGGTTCAAAATCAGACCCTAAATATCTATATAAAATAAATAAATAAATAAAAAACAAGTGACAGCTATCCCCAACAAACCCAAAAAGCCACTAATGGCAAATTAACTCCCAGCCCAATCGTGTATCTCTGCATGCTAACAGAGACACTTGACTATCTCTGCAGACATATGACTGTCTTTATAGTGTCTCTTTAGAGACACTTGACTGTCTTTGCAGATTTCTAGTTTTTTTTTTCTTATAACTTTTGAATTTGGTGTCTCTGCATAGACACATGACTATCTTTGTAGAGAAAATTGAGTGTCTCTACAAAGACACTTGACTTTCTCTACAGAGACACAGATACACTTGAATTTGGTGTCTCTAAGACACATGACTGTCTCTGCAGAGATACATGATTGTCTTTATATGCAAAAATTACGAAATATTTTCTGCAAAAAAAAATACTCAATATGGATCTTAAAATGTAGATCTCACTTATGCGAATCTATCGGCGAAAACAAATTTTCATTATGACTTCTATATCAAAAGTTATAATTAATTTAGAGAACCAAAACAAAATAAGAGAGAAAGAGAAAAAGGAAGGGGTTGTTGGGCATGCGGGTGTTGAAGCCGCTCACAGATTCAGTTTACTTTTTACTGAAGGTGGCGTTAGTTATGGGATTCTTTGGACCCCTACGGTATAAAGACACTTGACTGTCTCTCCAAAGACACAGATACACTCAAATTTGGTGTCTCTGAGACACATGACTGTCTTTGCAGTACCAAATATTTTCTGCAAAAAAATACTCAATATGAATCTTAAAATGTAGATCTCACTTATACGAATCTATTGGCGAAAACGAATTTTCATTACGACTTCTATATCAAAAGTTATAATTAATTTAGAGAACCAAAACAAAATAAGAGAAAAAGGAAGGGGTTGTTGGGCACGCGGGTGTTGAAGGCGCTCGCAAAGTCAGTTTACTTTTTACTGAGGTGGCGTTAGTTATGGGATCCTTTGGACCCCTAGGATATTTTTATAATTGAAGTTTGTTTTAACTAACATCAAAGCTGACTGAATAAAATTCTGTCACATTGACAATTTGGACTATTTGGATATTACAACAAAGTATTTTATTTTTTAGATGTTAAGAGTGTAATCTAATATCTTTTAGATATTGTTGCTATAAAATATTAAATTTTTCTACTTAATTTATGCTTTATAAAACAAAGTTATATTCAAATTTTAGGATTAATGACATTCAATTTGAATGTTCTCCTACAAGGGCAAAAATCTAAGGGAAGTGATTTTAACACACCTATTTTCACCTCATGCACACCCCCTCTTTAATTTTGAGCATTGGATTGAATTATAAAGGAAAAATTAACGGCCGGGATCACACAATGGTGTGTGAAAATCACTTCCCAAATCTAAATAATATACAAAAAATAAAAACTAGAGCTTTTGCACAAAAACTACTACCACACTTTTATTATGCTAAAAAACACTACCACAACAAAAGAATTACATAATACTACTACTTTTCCAAAAGCCCAATAAAAAGCACACAACCACCTCGCGTGCGTGAGGCTCACGCACCCCACATCCCCAGCCCGCGCTCCGCTTCTCGTTCGCCATTATCAAAGGCTCAAACTTTTCTTCACCAATTTTGTGTTTTTCTATTTTGAAGATGAAGAATAATAGAATGAAAATTGAATTATCTGTTCCTTTAGATTTCAAGAAATATATTCTTCAAATTTAAAGGAATAAATCCTTCAAGCTGTTCCTTCAATTTGAAGGAGGTGTTCCTTCCTTTAAAATTCAAACAAAATTGAATGAGCCGTTCCTTCAGATTTGTAGGTATTCCTTCGAATTGAAGGAACAGTTCCTTCAAATATGAAGCTATTCCTTCAATTTGAAGGAGGTGTTCCTTCAAAATGAAGGAGGTGCTTCTTCAAAATGAAGAAGGTGTTCCTTCAATTTGAAGGAGGTGTTCCTTCAAAATAAAGGAACAACTGTGTTGAAGGAGATGTTCCTTCAAAATGAAGGAGGTGTTCCTCCAAAATGAAGGAACAACTGGTTGAAGGAGGTGTTCTTTCAAAATAAAAGAGGTGTTCCTTCAAAATGAAGGAGGTGTTGAAAAATATAAGAACAGCTGTGTTGAATCACCATCAATTCATACGATTTTTATATCAATCTTCATCTAAACAATCCAACAAAGCTTTCTAGACTAATTTCAAAGATTGCCTTGGCCGGAAACTCGCAAGAAACTCACCTGAAAGTTTCAACCAACATGTGAGGCTCACCGACGATGATTCGCTGCAAACTAAGGCTCAATGTTGGTTGGCCAATGTCTAGAATGATGAGAGGGTGAAGTTTTGGGTCGTGGTTTGTCTCATTTGTCGCCAGAATCGGAGAATCTCTCCGTAAACATGAAGACGTTGCTACCGCGTTCTCTCTCTACAGTGGGTCTGGGGTTACAATGTTGGTGTCTATGGAAAGAGGGCGATGAGACGAATCCAAGATAATTGGTTTCGTGTCAAACGAAGTCCGGATGAGAAAGTTATGGGTAAAAAATTGTTTTGAGGTTTGTGGGGGTTAACAAAAATGAAAGAGACTCTGATCATTCACGTGGGAAAGCCAAAAGGGATGGGCCACGAGAAAATTTTTTATTTTCTCTTGTGGAAAGCAATCGTGGGGTATATAGGTGGGGTACATTTATGGCGCTAAGCAGCGCGTGGTGTAAAAGTTGTTATTAGCATTATATAAACCAATTAAAACCAATTAAAAACTAACATGTATCAAAATAGTAGTATATGGTTATGTTTAAAGTGTAACAGTATTTTTGGGTATTTTACTCTTTAAGTAGTATCAAAATGTAATTGTTTCTAAAAACTATCCTATTCTACCCACGCGCTCAGCCAAACCGCACAGCTTGTTCTTCAGCCGCATCGGTGAGATCTTCGGCGAGAACTCCAACTGCATTGTTGACGTCTACTCCGGCGAATTTGAGCAAAGCTTTTTGGACCTCATGAAGTGGAGCCACCAAAGCATTTTCTCCTGAAATACAAGTTCACTGATTCTCACACTCAGGATTAAGACAAAAGAAAGCAAAAGGGTACATCCAAACTAATCCAAGTTACTTCCTTTTTGTTTCTACAGAGACCAAACAGAAAACAAGCTAATTGTGTACCTCAGAGAGAGCCTAAAGGACTGAAAAGTGACCAAGAACTTGAAAAGGATCTTAAATTTTATGGAAGCCGCATCACCGCCACCGTCGTCTACAACGAGTACATCGTCAATCGCCACCACGTCCACATGAACTTGACCTGTTGGGCTACGCTGACCGAGTTCATCAACCACTTGAGGAAGACTAGTAAGTGCAAAGTTGAGGAGAAGTGGGGTCAACTTTTAAGCAAGAATTGTTGGTGGCTAAAATATAAAAGGCGCTTTGGACACTGAAAAAACACATACCAAACGGGCACGAAATATCTCTCTTAAAAATTAATTAAATTAAACTTAAGACTTTATTTAAAATTACTGAAAAAGCCACATCAATTCCTCTCCACCACCATTCTCTCAAACGCTGACCAAGAAATCTTCGGCACCGCCTGAGTTCCCAGGCCCAAACTCGTCCATCCTGGCTGTCGACATTACCAGCCTTCATGATGTTAGGTTGGATTTCTGTTCATTCCCTCGTCCTTATTATCCTTCAAGTGGGGGTGACTAACGACTACACATGACTTGACAAAGACATAATTCTGTGCTCTCCCAAGTTACGGCGACTAGTGTCAATACTTTGAACTTTTGTGGTCTTGATAATTGAGTCTTTTAATCACAATCGGTGATAGTAGGATAGAAGGTTCTTGAGTTTTTGATATTGATTGCATTGTGCTTTTCCAACATGCTTTTTACAGCTAACCGCATCCTGCTCCTCCGTATCCCAGAACACCAACCACATCTGACCAACTTTAAACGGTACTGGGAACAGATCCTATAACTGCTTATTAGTCATCGTCCGATAAACAAACTACCCCAGTAGATCCACTCATATGTACTGGGTTGACACATGGACCAACAGGAACGGTAGGACCAGAAAGGTGAAACTGGTCACGGTTTAAACCAAAATTCGGCCGTGAGGGAAAACTACCAGGTGGATTGGTACCAGATCCACCGTTTAGAACTAATTCCAAAGCAGATGCATTACAACGAAGAGCTGGCACAGCTGTGCTCTCAGAACGTGCTGTACTAAAAGGAACATATTGTTGTGTGGGAGCTGGATGTCGTGGAATATGAAGTGATGGGAGAGTTGCTGGGGAGTTGCTATATGACAGTGAATTTGGCATGGATGCCGTTGTAAGAGATGGCACAGCTTCTGTACTCTCAGAACGAGCCCTACTAAAAGGTACATATTGTTGGGTGGGACCTGGATTTCGTGGACTATGAAGTGATGGCAAAGTTGTCGGGGAGCTATTATACGACAGCGAATTTGGCACGGATGCCGAAGGTCTAAAAGCTTGGAGATGTGGGGCTGGGGCACGAATCTCACCTCCGCCTTGGCGGTTTCCTGGAGAGAGAGAACTAATTTGGGGTGGTCTTGCTGGAATTCTCGGAAGTAGAGCAGTCGAGAGAGAAATAGTATGCATAGATGGAGCTGTGGAGTGTGAACTGGTTGCAGGTGCAGGTGAGGTCGTCTGCAGGTTGGGTAGGGGTGCAGGAGAGCTGGCCAAAGACGAACTGGCAACTGGAGAATGTCTTCGAGCATTTTGCTGCATAGACCGTTGGTCTAGCTGCTGAGCGAAAAAACTCCCATCTGCAAAGACATAAAAAATGAGGAGCATAAGAGACAGGAAAAAGCAAGCATAGAAATAAACACATGATGTACCAATGAACAAAATGATGAAATAGGTACACACTCTGCAATTCATGAGCTGCCTGCCATGATACTATAACATGAAGGAAAACCAAGTTACGTACACATGTTTTAAATTTATAATCGTCTACTAAATGTTTTTTAACGTACAAATCCCAAATCTCTAATTAAATTTCTAATAGACTAAAGATTAAAAAAGTAAAGAGACAGAGATCCCAAGTCACGATTTAATCAAAATGTGCACATTCCTGTATGGTGCAGTTATTGCAAAGAAAGGTGCTAATTGAAGCCTCAAGAATCAAACATTCACAACATTTAATTGCGTAAGTTTGCAAACAGGGATGGGAATATTCATGTGTTTACATGGTCCTGTTGTCTCCTTCATATTGTATAGCTCGTTGCATGATGAACATAATGCCACCAATTTAGAGGTAATACTATTTTCTTGCAGGGCATCACATGATCCTAATTTCTAAATATCATTGGCCATTATTCAAGTAGATTGTAGATTAAAGTAGCCCCTTGGCACGCCACACCGTTGGGTTCGGTGTAGTGAGTATCTTGGCTAAGCGTCTTTACGCTTCAGACCCGCCTTTTTGGCAAAACACTCTACGTTGAATGACTTAAGGTATATGGAAAACACATTGCAGAACGGCGCTGTTTTTAGAACACTGGTTAGCAAAGGGTACTTATTGTGGTTTAAAAAAACCAAGGGTGTCAGCCTGATGAGATATTATCTGCTGATCAATTTGCATATTACTTAAACCCTCCTTACTTAAAACCTAAAAACTTTCTAATTAGACGAAACAAAAGTATTATGCTTGCAAATTATAAAAAATAAAAAAAAATAAAAAAAGCTGAAGAAATGCACACTGATGATCTTTGATCCTATCCCTCCATGAATGATGAAAAAACCATCTAAACTACTACTCCAGAATATGAAAGAAAAAAAAAATAGAAGAGAATTCAGATGTTTCATACCTTGCTGCACTCCCAATGCACTTGATCCCCGAATAGAATCCATGTATTTACTGAAAGACCAGGCCAAAACATGATTCATCAAAACCTTGTTATGCATTGCATTCAATTCCTTCTCTTTAAAGTGAAACTCAGTGTCAGTTTGCTGAAACCTAATTTCATATTTACGATGAATTTCAGCAACAGCCTCCTTGATCTCCTTATCACAATCAGACTGTAGACGCTGCTTCTATTGAAAACAAAGAAAGGTCTTCAAGAAGAAATTCTTATACAAGAAAAATATAAAACGAAAAGATATTAACTTTGAAACTGACCATATCTTCATGAGACTTGTGTGTTTGTTCTTTTTCTTTATTCAACTTTTCCAATTCAGAGTGAAGAGGGTCAGGATGCCCAGGATAAGACATCACACATGCCCCATAGGGTGCAGGATGGTGTATAGGATGATAATCAAATGCATAAGTAACATTCGTTGCCCTTGTCTCTGGAAAAAACAGTCCAGATCCACCAGTAGGTACATTAACAGACTGAAAAACAGGTTGATCTGAAAGAGGAGGAAGGTTCTCGGCAATTTGCACTGGAGCATGAGCAACATGATTGAAGGTATGATGCTCACTACTTCGATGAATTCCGATTCCACCAGCTGAAGTTGATTCAAGACGATTATGACCAGATGTAATAGTAGATTGTACCAGCTGCACTTGTACTGCATCCTCGTTGTATGGCACATCATGATCAGAATGACTGTTTGCTGCCGTTGCAACTGAATGTTTAACTGGTTCACTCGTATCCTGCATGTTGCGAGCTTGGACATCTCCACATTGTAGTGCAGGCACTGTTTCTAACAAAGTACCTTTGCCTTGGGCTGCCTAGGCAGGTATGAACTTGTCAGTAAGTTAACAGCTAAAACTACTTTTTCCTTCTCTATTTCTTTTCTATGTGTAATTAATATATTTACCACTGTTGAATACCCTCTCTTTCTAACATGGAGAAGAACCAAGAAACAACTCATAGAGCATAAACCAATAGTAGTCTCTTGTACTCTTAAATTATTGCCAACTAGCATGAAAAATTTAACCTTGCTGTGTTTCTCAAAATATCTAAAAATTTCTTACCTGATCTAGTGTCACTGAAAGACCATGCACCAAGGCTGTGGAAGGATGAACTATAGGAACTAGGGGATTTTCTCCATCAGTGTTTCCATTGCCAGAAGTATTAAATCCATTTTTCTGGCAGATCCCAGTTTCAGTATTAGATTCGATAACATGCAAATTACTCTTCTCTTTCTCTATGGCTTTTCCCAGGTTTTGTTGTTCAGATGAAGGTGGTTCTACAGAGGCAAGATTCGCAAGTACATCCTTTGAACTGACAGCCTCATGCACTTCGGATTCGACTCCTTTATCTGGCATGGTTACTCTCACTATATGTATTTGGCTTAAACTGATAGTCTCATGTTCAGCGACGGAGTGAGGGATTTGTTCTTCAGATGAAGGCTGATCTACAGAGACATGATTCCGAAGGCCATCATTCGAATTAACAGTCTCAGACACTCCAGATTCGACCTCTTTAGGTGCCATTGTTATTGTTGCTAGATTGATCTGTTCTTCCAATGGAAGTGGGCTCATATATTCAAAATTATGCAAACCATGACTTGAACTGATAGCCTCATGTTCTGTCACTTTTTCAGGAATTTGTTCTTCAGATGGAGGTGGAGTTACAGAGAAAACATTCACTACGCCCTCATTCAAATTCAGAGTTTCGGACACTCCCAATTCAACCTCCTTAGCTGGCATAGTTAGTGTCGATGCATGGAATTGTTCTTCAGATGAAGTTGGCCTCACAGACTCAAGATTGTGTAAGCCATGACTAGATCTGACAGACTCATGTGCTGTAGATTTTTCAGAATTTTTTTCTTTAGATGAAGGTGGTCTTACAGACTCAAGAATATGCAACCCATGACTAGAACTGACCGTCTCAAGTTCTGTAAATTTTTCAAGGATGCTTTTTTTAGATGCAGATACCCCGATAAAGGCATAATTTTCTAGGCCATCAGAAGAATTGACAGTCTGAAACATTCCCGATTCAACGTTCCTATCCTGCATGGTTACCCTCACTGCCTTGATCAGTTTTTCAGATGTAGGTGTGCTTGCAGAAACAGCATTATGTGAACAATGACTTAAACTGAGAGTCCCCCACTCTCTGGCCTTTTCAGGGGTCCGCTCATCAGATGGTGGACCAACATAGGGAAGATTGCCTAGGCCTTCATTCAAATTCTCAGACACTCTGGACTCAACCCCATTAACTGTGGTTACCGACAATACACAGACTTTCTCTTCAGATGAATGCGGGCTTACAGACACAACCTCATTCCCAGCATGACTTGAACTTAATCCCAACGGAGCTTCTTCGTCAAGCACCCTAGATGCATCCCCATGAGGATTCTGTTGCGCAGAAGACAGATTCAAAGGAGGGGGTTGTTCAAGACAATCCGTTGAACTGACTGTTTCAGGCACTTTCAGTCTGACTTCCACATCAGAAATAGGCATGGTATCTGTATTCTGGGTCCATTCTTCACATGAAGGCAGGCGCCCGGGTCCATTTATTGTTGACCTATTTAACAATTCAGCGTGAGCCCATGATCTTACTTCATTTACCCATTTGTTCTCCTGTACTTCCAATTTATTCTTTAATTCGCGCTGCAATCCCTCTAGACTCTCAATACGTGTGACCTTATGAAGTTCATGTTCTTCAATTCCTTTTTCCAACATCTTAAGCTTATCTGATCTGGCCAACATATCTTCCTGTAAATAAGATTGAATAACGGCTGACTCAGTTTCCTCCTGTCTTTCTAGACGCTCCTTTCCTACCTCATAAGTTTTCAAAACTCCACTTTTCTCTTTTTCTAGCTTGTCAATAACTTTTTTCATTTTCTTCTTGAACTTTTTACGAATATCTTTGATACCTCTATCAATATCTTTTTCTGCTAAATCTTCTACATACACTGACACATCTTCAACCTTTGATCCAACTTTCTGCATGTTAGAAGTAGCCGATTGTGAAGCCTTTGGTGAATGGTCCTTCAAAGCATCTTTACTTGATAATTCCCCAGATTTCTGAGATTCAGCCTTAGTATGATAAAAAAAGGTATGCTTCAGACACCGCAGCATTGCACAAAAATAGTCTGTCTCTTCCCTTGCGCAACTAAAGTTAAGGCGCTCCTTTGCAAGAGAAAGTGATTTTTTGCGGCTTATTTTCTGCTTCAGAAATGAAGCTACAGTCCAACACTGGATTCACAAATACAGAAGGTTGAATTTTTGTGAGCAGTATGACACAAGGCATGAGTAACATATAAAATTGGTTGGTATCAAAGCGTAAAACTGGTCCAAGATACATCAAATTGTGTTACATATTCAGTATTTGATTAAAGAAAAAGCAGGAATACCACGCCACCGTGAAAATATGAGTGCTATGGGCAAGTAACATTAAAAAGAAGTATGCATCAATTTTTGATTCAGCATGCCAACCACCAAACTATTAATATTCAAATCGTGGAAATAGGAGTGCATGATAGAGAGAGAGAATTCTAACCAGAGATATCTGAAATGCCTGCAAAGTTGTTGCTGCTTCTACGTTTACTTGGTGATTAATCATAACATATTCAAGAAGGCTTTGGACCATAACCTTGACAGCATCCTGCATTATAGTAACATCAATCAATTATCATTCTGATAGATAGTGTGTCATACTGAGAAACGCAAAGTAAAGAGCAACAGTGCATACGAACAAAAGTAGAATGTACGAGGTCGTAAGGAGGTTAATTAAATTCATACGCAGAGTTGTAGGATTTCACATAGTTTTGATATCTCCGGCTTCAAACGAAGATGGCAAATCTTCTGAGCATCAAGCAGTTTTCTTCGCTCCTCACCTTCAACCATGCCAACTTCTGGTGTCACTATTATATTCCTATCCACAATATGTGGGGTAGAGGCACATTTTTCGTTCGATTTTGTATATACACAAGCAGTTGACCTGGCAGAAGAGTTTGGCACAGTGTCTGCTGGAGTTAGAGAAGTTCCTGCAAAATTAGAGATGCTATCAGAAGCTAAAAGAGAACCCTGAAAATCTACTAGCGGAACCTAACATTGCACCGGAAATCCACAGTTCAGCCATTTACCTTCCTCGAAACTGTCAACTGTTTCCCCCTTTGATCCAGCCTCTAAATGCGGTGAATGGTCCTTCGTCTCTAAAGCCGTCCTCCGCTTTTTAACAACGGCATCACTTTGAACTTCCGGCGTCTTTGATAACCCATCAACACATTGTTCCCTCCTCCGTTTCCCCTGAGACAAACCAGAACAAAATCTCAACCGAGGAAGCTTTCCTTCCAACGGCTTTGTCCCACATTTCTGCTCACTAGCCACGGAACCTTCAAGTACACCAATGGACTAAAACAAGTTTCAAAATCAAAACAAATGAAAAAAAAAAAACCCAACATACTAAATTTGATAAATGAGAACGCACTAATGTCATTAACTCTACATTCTAAATCAAACAGAACGACCATTCTGTGCAATGATGAGTACCTTTTTTCGGTTTAAACACCCGCCACTTGCCTCAACTGATGCATTTCCTGAGAACCCATTATTCCAAAAACAACTTAGAACTACAAAAAAGACTTATTAAATTAACCAAAAATGCGGTGAAAAAAAAACTCAATTCACCTGTTGGTTTAGCCTTCTTTCTCTCTGCCCTTAACCATGCCGTGTAGCTTTTGGGGTCCCCCAATTTCTTATCTGTCGCACTCAACTTCTGTTTTTCTCTTTTGTTAACTTCGTTCGCGCCCTCCTCGATTGTTTGCTTCTTGCCCGCCATTGACGACGAACTCGAGCTTCTACCATCGGAAAACTTGGGCCCGGAAGAGGACCACGAGATATTCCGGCCTCTTTCGGACCTCTTTGAAGAACTCGCCGTAAACCTCATCACAAGCCCGTCGGATTTCCCCTTGGCCCGTGGAGATTTCGCCATTTTTCGTAAGATTATCAGTAAATTACGGGCGTATTACTCAGGGTTTGTAGTTGGATCACTGGGGAGGAGGAAAGTGAAGGAAATTTTCTCGGGAAAATGGTGATAGAAATTCGCAGCAGAGCAGAGCAGTGACAGTGCCGTACTGTATGCTTTACTTGGAGGTAACGAAATCGACGACAAATCTTCGTGTCTTTTCTGACCATTTTACCCTTGGGGTTTCACGAAAAGAAGATTTTGGGCGTGATTTATGTACAAATAATGGTCAATGGGGTCAAAATGGGGTGATTGACCAGAATTGACCCCTCGAAATTGATTGATTTCTCCTAAATTGGACAGATGGCTGCTGGAGGTGTAGGTCCCATGGGCTTCAGTTTAACTTTAATGGTATGAGTGGATGTGGCACGAGGTGGATTTCAGTTTCCAACAAAATTTCGATAGTCAAAATTATGAAAATTTTGATAAAAAATTTGATAAAATTAAATAAATTTTGATAATTTCGAATTTCTAAAATTTTGAAATTTCAATAAAAATTTTCGATGTTTTAATGGAAATTTTATTCTTTTGGTGGAATAAATCATTGTTAAGACATTGGGTATCAAAGGGTGAAGATTGAATTTGATTCTAAGTGCCTTATTGATATGCTAACAAATAAGTCTTCTAGTGTGGCTGAAGTTGAAGACATTGTTTTTGATATTTTTTGTATTTGTATTGGTTTTCTAAAGATTCAATTTGCCTTGATTCTAAAAAATTGCAAGAAAACTTCTTAAGATATTACGAATTTTACTTCTAAATATAGATGAAGTTATATCTAAAATGACTGCCCTCTATAACTTCTTAATGATTCTATTTGAAAACGTGCAATTAATAATAATTAGCTGGTATTCATGCTTAGCTAGATGTAAAGCTTCATGATCGGTTTGCAACTTGAAAAAAGTGGGGAAGGGTATACATGGGAAGGCAGTGGTGTTGTGCAGTCTAGTGAAAAGGAAGGTCCCAGAGACCTGGCATCCTAAAAGATTCCAAATCATGTCAACATCAACATGACCGACGTAGGAGTAAATGAAGCACAGAACGAGTATAAAGAGAAGTATTCATTAATTGTTAATAATTTTCAATCGAACAACCCCATTTGAAAATGATTAAAGGTGCATTAAACATTCTCTACTTTTTGACTATGTACAAAGTTAGCATTCAAACCCCTCGCCCCCTGGGTAAGTGATATTTTCTACTTTTTGACTATGTACAAAGACTATTTTCTATTTGACCAAAAAAAAAAAAAAACTATGTACAATGTTAGTATTCAAACTTAGGGCTGGGAATAGGTTGAAATCTGACTCGTATTGCAAAATAACCGATCAAACTCATATTGATAATAATTCAACTCGACCCATACTTAATGGACCCGACTATATATGGGTTGGGTGTTGCACCCGACCCAACTATTATGGGTTGAGTTTTGACCTGACCCATCTTTTTTGACTTTTTTTTTAGTTTGGAATTATGTATTTAGTCGTATACAATTGAGCTGCTCATACAAAAAAAATCAAATATGCATTAGTGGAATCTTGAAAGGAAGAAGTGGTCCCTTGACTCACTTCTAGGGATGGCAATGGGTCGGGTCGGGTTAGGGTAATACTCTATCCATACCCATACCCATTTTTGATTTTAATCTCCATACCCGCCTCCATACCCATTAATTTTTAATCGGGTATCCCCATACCCATCTCCATGGAGATTTTCAATTGCATTACCAATATTATACATTTACTTTCAGTTAAACCTTATTTTCATTACCATTCATCCTCATTATTATGACTTCCGCATGCATTCATCCCATATCAGTCACTCTGTATACCCTTCTGGTATCAGAGCCATAAGTGTTCAGATCCAGTAAACTCTCATAAGTCTTGTTTCGATTCAGTTAACTCATTCTGCCCAAGTGGCTGGTTATCTATCTTTTTGATTTATCTGCTGTTTATCTTCTGTTATCTATTCCTATTTATCTTCTTCATTAGAATTCTTCCCACACCAAACAGTAAGGCCAGGTCCAAACAATAAGTCCCAGGTGAGGCGTGAGCGGAGGGCATGAGCGGAGAAGAAGAGTTCTAAGGTTCCAGGTACACATGGTAGAAAACAGTCATGACCAGTAGGTCTTTCAGTCTTTAGATTCCCTTTCATTTGTCAAGATGAGTCGGCTCTTTCGATCCAATTCTTCTGTTAGTTCTAGATCTAACCTAGGCCAAATTCCAGATATAGTAAATGAAGAACACATTGAATATTAATGAAATCTTTCCCGTGGAAACAAAAACACAAAAGAATTCAAGGAAATATTCTCTCAGAACCCAAGAAGAACAACTATCAAAAAAAACAACAAACACCACACACAACACAACCCCTCCTCCCACCAAGAACACAACCCCAAAAAAAAAAAAACAGTGAGAAAAAAAAAATGAATTCACAGGGGGGAAAAAACACAAAAAAAACAAAAAAAACAAATAAACAAAGAAAATGTCTTTCAATGCTATCAAGAGCTCACACAAAGACAAAATCGAAAAACAAGTCTATGCCACAAGTAAAGAACAAAAAAAACAACCCACACACACACAACACACACACCCACCCATATACACCACACACAACCACACAGCACGACCCAAAAAAAATAAATAAACACACCACCCCCCCCCCCCCCCCCCACACACACAACATACACAGACCCACCCGCTCCAAACCCAACACACCACATCCCCCCCCCCACCCCCCCCCCGCCCCACCCGCAGGCGGAGGACATAAGAACAAGAAAAAAAAAAAAAAAAAAAAAAAAAAAAAAAAAAAAAAAAAAAGAAACACACTTTGTAGGATATTTTATGATTGGCTATCCTTGTCACAAAAACATTGTAAAGAATGTAACAAGCTCAATTAGTCTTTAGGTTTTATTTCTAGATTTTAGGAAATTTGAAGAAGCTTGGAAGTTGTGAAGATAGATGATGATTGAAGATGCATTCACATGTAGGGTTCATTTGCATTAATATTTTGTCAAAAAACTGGTCCTTATGTTTTCTTGTCAAAAACGTTTTCAAAACACTTTAAGGTTTTTCACTTGTTCCTACAAGAATAAGGAATTCAGTTTTGCTGTGACTAGTCATCTTATTCCTGCACGTGAAGTTGACTGCTTTATCTGACAGTTGATTAAACAGCCCACTCTATTAACCGCTGGTCAGTCAACTGCACCCCACTCACTCGGATCTGCCTAGGTTCCGGTAAAAGAGAGTTTTAAGGTTTCATCTTGGCCGTTCATCTCTTATCCTTTTGTGTCTATATAAACACAACCTCATCCTCTATTACGGCGAGGGTTTTCAAGCTAAAGATTTCATAAATTTTCTGAAAAACTCTCTTTGACTAGCTGCATTTTTCCTCTCCGGTTCTTACTTGTCTTCTTGAGTGCCTAGATCACTTATATAGAAGCTTCATGAGAAAGTGAGGACAGCTAGTAATTGAATCTTGTTTTCAAAGTTGTTTTCCATTGAAATCACATTAAGCTAACTTTGAAAGAAGGTTCATCTTTCCTAGTTCGGCTTGTTTTAAAGTTTCCATACTTTGAGTCGAGTTAGGAGTGTGCAACACTAGTCTCCCATGTTCATACATGTTTGTAGACTTTGTTGAGTATTAGAGGTCTTTGACCTTAGTAGGTTTGCTGCCCAGTTTATAGCTGCAAGCATCAAACACAGCCACGATTTATTTCCTGCAAGTTTACAACTTTCTGGAAATAAGTCTGTGACTGGTCACAAATCATCACAGCATACATTGTCGGTGCCACGGTAGAGGAATACTTGTGTATGTCCTTGTAGCGTGTTGACCAAGCAAGGATCCGCTGGAAGTGAAGTGATTGAGAAGAAGCCGCACGAGGGACTGCTGCATCTAAGTTAGGTAACTAGATATTGAGCTTGGTTTGAACCTTGTATTGGGCATCTTTTGCCATTTCATAGTGGAAGGCCGGTCTTCTTATAGACCCCCGGTTTTTTATCCCTTTGTGGATTTTTCCGGGTACCAAAACTCTGTGTCCATCTCTGTGTACTGTTAAACATTCGGCTAAACTAAAATTGGATTTAATTTTGCACAAGTTCACTTAACATGCAAACTGGATAATTATGCCTGACTGGTCATCTTAACTGCTGCATTAGAAACGCTGGTTTGATATAGTTGTAGTTGTGGATAGCTCACGGATATCAATCTCACTGATTTCGTTGAGGACCTAAGTTGGCATTGCATACGAGTGTTGTTGACCAAAGCACAAGCATCCACAAGTAATATCCATCAAGTACTTAATCTGTTAAAGTTCATCATACTTGACTGGTCATCTGTGTGATCTGTTTGTGTTGTTTGTTAATTAAGAGGGAAATAATTTAAAATACCCCCTTCATTGCCAACCTGCAATTGGTATCAGAGCAGGGCTTTAGACATACTTAAAGTAAGGTCTTGGGTTGGTTGGTTTAAGGGTCTAGACAATGGAGAGAGATCGAGTAGCCGGTTCGGTGAACTCACCTCCATACTTCGATGGCACAAACTATGCTGCCTGGCGAGATAAGTTCGAAATCTTTCTTGATGCGTATGATGAATTTGCTTTCCAATATTTGTCTGTTGAGTGGCGTCCTCCGTTTAGAATTGTTGACGGTGAGAGAGTGAACATACCTAGAGATGACTGGACACAGGTTCAGGTCAATGCATCAAATGCTAATAAAAAGGCTAGGAACGCCATAGCTGTTGCAGTCTCCAGTGCACAATATTCACATATTCAGCACTGTACAACAGCTAGGGAAGCGTGGGACAGGTTGCGTGTCATTCACGAGGGTGATGACCAGGTTAGGGACCTAAAGCTTGAAATGGTCCTGTCCGAGTTTGAAGAACTCAGGATGACTGATTCAGAGAGCTTCTCTGATTTCTATCTCAGACTTGAGAGTGTCACCAATGCCGCGATGAGTCTAGGAGCACCTATTTCAGAGTTAACAATTGTTCAAAAGATATTGAGGGTGTTACCGAAGAGGTTTTCCGCGAAGAAGACCGCAATCAAGGAATGTCAAAACATGTCCGACATAAAACTTCCAAAACTTGTAGGAAAATTGAAAACCTATGAACTTGAGTTGAAATTGGAAGAAAGCATGCATAAGAAGGATAAAGGTGTTGCACTGCAGAGTGTGACTGATCAAGTTGAGCTGAAAAGTTCAAAAACAGAAAAGTCATCTTCGATTGATGATGACATGGCTTTGTTTGTCAAAAGATTTAGAAGAATTCTCAAGGATAGGAAGGATCACAAGGGTGGTGCGAACTACCCTAGAGAGTCAAAATTCAAACCACAGGGTGAAGGGTCAAATGAAAGGAAATTTGAAAAGAATTTTGGATCAAGAGATAACAAGTTCAAGAAGGGTCCAGTTAAGTGTTATACCTGTGGTGGGACTGGTCATATTTCTGTGGATTGTGCTAACAATAGGAAAGGGTCTAACAAAGGCAGGGATAAAGCCTTGAAAGCCTCTTGGAGTGATAGTGAGGATGAGGAATCACATCACTCTGACTCTTCTTCAGATAATGAAGATGATGAGATTGCCTTTGTTGTTAGAATTTCTGATCACAACTCAGCGGGTGAGGAATCCGAGTCGGGTTCACAATTCATGACTGATGACGACCAGTCACCTGAGATGTATTGTCCTGTTTTTCATGACTATGACTCTCTTCCCGAGAATCAAACTTATGAGAAGATGTGTGAAAGGTATGATGCCTTATTTGATGAAACTTGTGTGATCAAAGCTGATAGCATTGAGCTGAAAAAGCGTTGTAATGAATTAGAGTTGGAAAAAGCTGCACTTTGTCTCACTTTGCAAGATTACGAGACCGGTCAGTCTAGCAAAGGAAGAGAAAATGCAGATGCCCAGTCGCATAGGTCAAGACTTGAGATTATGTATGAACAGTTGTCTGTTGATTTTGAAAGAGTTAAAAAGGAAAATATTGACCTTAGACATCAGTTGAGTAACTCGGAACACAGTGTTAATCTTATGCATAGTAAGAGTCTTAAGTTGAAAGAAGAAGTTGAGTCACTCAAACAATCTAATGTCTACTTGGTTGGGTACAATAAATCACTGCAAGAAAAAGTTAATGACCTGTCAATCGGTTCAGCAAAGTTAGACAAGATGCTTAATGTTGGAAAAAGTTTTCATGATAAAACTGGTTTAGGATATGTTGCTGGTGAGTCATCTACTTCAGTTTCTCAACCTAGGTTTGTCAAAGCTAGTGAGCCACACTCACCGAAGTCACTGGTCATCACAGTTCCACAAGAACCTAGGGGAAATAATCATAAGAAGAGTCACCAAGTGTTGTCTAGTTCCACTGCTCACACAAGAACCAGATTTGTACCCACGTGTCACCACTGTGGAGTAACTGGTCACATCAGACCTAAGTGCAGTAAGCTAAAAGTCAAGAGTTTGTCAAAACACAATAGCTCACTTAGAGAACAGGTTGATTTGTTGCTTGTTGAAGTAACCAGAATTTCAAAGCTTGTTGAGTCATCCTCTTCACCACCTAGTAAGTCCAAGACTAAATGGGTAAAGAAAAAGGAAAAGTGTTTGGTTGCCTTGTCTGTCCTGAATTTGCGTGATCCAACTCGTTGGTACATCGATAGTGGCTGTTCCAAACACATGTCTGGTAACAAATCTGTCTTTGTAAAGCTTAATGATTTTGATGGTGGTTTTGTTGAGTTTGGGGGAGGAGAAACAGCAAAAATGACTGGTCAAGGAAGTGTTCAACTTCCGGGTTTGCCTCTACTCGAAGGAGTAAGGTATGTAGAAGGCCTTAAGTCCAACCTCATTAGTGTCTCACATTTATGTGATCAGTGGGCAGATGAAGTCTGCATGTCTACAAGAGGTTGTAGGATTGTTGATAGCAATGGTCATGATTTAATTCAAACAGGTAGGTCAAGTGACAATTGCTACACACTTGATAGTCAAATCTTGGCTGCCAAGTTGACCTGTCACTCTGTGACTGATAAGACCACGTCCTTATGGCACCAAAGGTTGGGACATATGAATATAAATGATTTGTACACCTTGGCTAAGAAACAACTTGTTAGAGGTCTTCCTAAGCTAGACAAGCCGTCAAAGCACATCTGTGGTCCTTGTCAATTGGGAAAACAGTCACGTGTTGCACACAAGAGAGTCAAAGATGTTGGAACTTCACATCCTCTTGAACTCATTCACATGGATCTAGTTGGTCCGGTTCAAACCGTGTCTGTAGCAGGTAGAAAGAACATTCTTGTGATTGTTGATGATTTCTCTAGATATACTTGGGTGTCCTTCTTGAGAGAAAAGTCGGATACTTTTCAAAATTTTGTGACTGTGTTCAAACAAATTCAGAATGAAGTGTTGGCTGGTCATCCCTCTATTGTCAGAATTAGGACTGATCATGGTACTGAATTTGAGAACTCTTTGTTTGCTGATTTCTGTGCTAGCATGGGGATCAAACATGAATTTTCGGCTCCAATTACTCCTCAACAAAATGGGATTGTTGAGAGGAAAAATAGAGTCTTGATTGAGATGGCTAGGGTGATGCTAAATAGCAAAAATCTAGCCAAGAATCTGTGGGCCGAGGCCATTAACACTGCTTGCTATATCTTGAATAGAGTCTACTTGAGACCAGGCACGGACCAGACTCCCTATGAGATCTGGAAGGGAAAGAAACCCATGATTAGTCATCTTAGGGTGTTCGGCAGCACTTGCTACATTCTAAGAGATAGGGAACACTTAGCGAAATTTGATCCAAAGAGTGATGAAGGCATCTTCCTTGGATATTCCACTACTAGTCGAGCCTATAGAGTCTTCAACCTTAGAACCAATACCATCATGGAGTCCATTAATGTCACAATTGATGATCTTGATGCATCAATTGATCAAGCTGTAGATGATGATGGGTTGTTCCCGGAAAAGGTCACTGAGTCTGCTAGTGAGACTCAGGCAGAAAATGATGATGGGTCATCAGATTCTGACTCTGACAGTTCAGAGAGTTCTAGACAGCCACCGAAAAAGAAGCCAAACTGGGTAGTGTCTAGACATCCTGAAGATAATATCATTGGGTCAGTCAAGGAAGGAGTAAGGACTAGAAGTCAAATCCAAAGTGAAATTGCAAATGTTTGCTATGTGTGCACTGTGGAACCTAAGAATATTAAGGAAGCTCTTGTCCATGAGGAATGGATAATTGCTATGCAAGAAGAACTAAATCAGTTCGATAGGAACCAAGTGTGGACTCTTGTCAAGAGACCCGTCACTTCAAATGTCATTGGGACTAAGTGGATCTTTAAGAACAAGAGTGATGAGACCGGGAATATTGTGAGGAACAAGGCTAGACTTGTTGCTCAAGGGTACTCTCAAGTTGAAGGGATTGACTTTGAGGAAACATTTGCACCCGTAGCTAGACTTGAGTCCGTTAGGTTGTTGTGTGCTATTGCTTGTCATCTTAAATTCAAGTTGTACCAAATGGATGTCAAAACGGCTTTTCTTAATGGTTACTTGAATGAGGATGTGTTTGTTGAACAACCAAAAGGTTTTGAGGATCCTCATATGCCGGATGGTGTTTTTAAGTTGAAAAAGGCATTATATGGTTTGAAGCAAGCTCCTAGAGCTTGGTATGATAGACTGTCTAGTCATCTTCTGTCCAATGGATACACTCGTGGATCCGTTGACAAAACCTTGTTCATCAAGCGGTTAAAGAATGATGTGGTTGTAGCTCAAATTTATGTTGACGATATTGTTGTTGGGTCTACTTCGGAATCACAAGTTCAACAATTCATAAAGATTATGACTAGTGAGTTTGAGATGAGCCTAATTGGTGAATTAAATTACTTTCTTGGGTTGCAAGTTAAGCAAGAGAAGACTGGTCTCTTCATTTCTCAATCCAAGTATGCTGCAAACCTTGTTAGCAAATTTGGATTCTCCTCTGCCAAACCTGCTAGGACCCCCATGAGTAGAACCACTAAGTTGTCTAGTGATAAGAAGGGCAAGAGTGTTGACCAGACACTCTACAGAAGCATGATTGGCAGTTTGCTGTATCTTACTCCAGTAGACCAGACATCTCCTTTTCTGTTGGAGTTTGTGCACGATTTCAAAGTGATCCTAGAGAGTCTCATTTGCATGCTGTGAAAAGGATCATCAAGTACGTTAGTGGGACTCTATCATTTGGTATTTGGTATACTTTTGATACAAATACTAACTTGGTTGGGTTTAGTGACGCCGATTGGGCGGGTTGTAGTGATGACCGGAAAAGTACTTCCGGTGGTGTGTTTTACCTTGGCAATAACATGGTCTCTTGGTATAGCAAGAAACAAAATTCAGTGTCATTGTCTACTGCCGAGGCTGAATACATTGCGGTAGGAAGTTGTTGCACACAGTTACTATGGATGAAACAAATGCTTTGTGACTATGGTATTATCCGTGACCAGTTCACCATCTACTGTGACAACACTAGTGCCATATGCATATCTGAAAATCCCGTGCAGCACTCTAGAACCAAGCACATTGATATTAGGCACCACTTCATTAGGGATCTCGTTGAGTCAAAGATTTTAATGCTCAAATTTGTGCCTTCGGAAAAACAACTTGCTGATATTCTGACCAAACCCTTAGATGATCAGGTTTTGACTGGTCTTCGAAAGAGTCTTGGAATCTGTGTTATGGAATAACTGTGACTAGTCGTAGTCGGTGCTTGTACATATTTCAGTTTCCTGCATATCATGCATCATGAAAAATGGAAAATTCCCAATCAGTCTAGTCTCTTTGGATTGGTACTCTCAATTAAATGCTTGATGAATATAATTGAAGTCCTAGGTTAAGTCACATGGTCATAATCCCATTTCTTGTCAAAAGAATAAAAAGAGTATGAGTTTTAAAAGCTTGATTGGTTTAAATTTGTTCTCTTCACTTTTCTAAAAACTCTTATTTCTTTATGATGATCTTTTGTGTAACCTCTTGTGATTTCAAAAGAAATGTGTAGTCAAAAATGGAGAATTTCCTCGAAAATGAAAACGAGAAGGACAATAAGGCCCTAACTCAAAAAGAAAAATAAAATAAGAATAAAAGTTTTGGGCTTGAGTCAAAATAAAGATGTGTCAATGTTACACCACTCCTTAAAAAGTTTAATGTGTTCATCACATACCTACACTTAAAATCAAATTTTCAAGTTGTCACTATTTTGAAAGTCTATAAGTGTTGTGGGTACATGATTTAGTGTGTAATCAAATGGTAGTCAATTTTCTTTGGAATTCTTACTCAATATGATCTAGACTTCCCATTCCCAAATGTGTCATGTGATCTAGTCATTAAATCTATTATATTCTCTAATCATGTTATTGAGAGTTCAAATTTAAATGTGAGTACAAGTTTGGTTATAAAAATAAGTCATGCATTCTATAAACTTGTCACATACATTATTTGTCAAGCACTAACTATTGACTTGTCACATTATGTTCTATAGCTAGTTGTTAATCCGTTATTATATTTTTGGTCATTAAAATTTTTGTTTCGGATACTTAGTATGTGTGTGATGATTGATGATGTGTAAGTGGTGTGGAATAACTTATTGCACCGGTTGAGTGTTTAGGTGTGTGGAAAGGGTTCTTTAAGAGAGTTGTCTCTTCACTTTCAAATCCCCCTTCTCCCCTCCACTAGATGACCGACACGTTACTGCTGGTGCATGTACCGAAGGTTTCTCCAACGTTCCATGGCAGCTTTTGGAGTTTTTGAGGCGTTAAAGTGTTTAGGGTTCCCATACGGTACTTACACTCCTGTCACCGCTCATAAAGGCCTCTTACTTTTCGGATATCTTCCAAAAATCTCTGCAAATTTCTCCCAAAGATTTCCAAACTTCCCAGAGTTTCAAAATCCTTCAAGAAATCATGCTGTTCCTCCTTGCTCTCGCGTCCCTTGTCCATCTGTACTTCAATTCGGAGGACTCCGATGATGAAGTCCAAATCGTTCGGCCAGACTCCCCTCCGGCTAGCCAGCAACCTCCTCCGTCTCTGCTGTCGGATCTGTCTTCAATGGTGCTGGGCCATCCAAACCTGCCATGTCCGTTCATGAAGACGATGAATCATCACCGTCTGAACACTCTCTGCATGCCGAACCTACTGCTCCTACCAATGAGGCAGAATCTGCCGAACCTGCCTGCCACACCTGTCGAACCAGCAGCACCCATTGAACCGCCCAAGGAGAAGAAGAAGGGTCGAGTGAAGGTGAAAGCAAATCGCCAAAGGAAGTCCCCTCGAAACCCTCTACCAATGGTCAGCCACACTCGGTTTGTGAATGAAAGCGCGCGTAGATACTATGACCAAGTCTCCACACGCATGGTTGTCACCGAGCGTGAGTATCCAATTCTTGACTTTTGGTCCGAAATTGTCACTTCTCTAGGTCTAGGTTGGCTCCAAACTGCGGTTAGGCACTTCAATTTGAAAAATCTCTTGTCGGTACCCTCTAGTTCATTTAGATTCAATCTCACGGTGGTTAGGGAATTCTTTGCAAATTTTCCTAAATTAAATGAATTTTCATATGATGTTGAAGTTAATGTGCGAGGTCGAGTCATAAGGATCAGTCCATCCATCATATATGAATACTTTGGGTTAAATAGTATGGATAACCATGATGCACATACTGCCTATCTAGAAGAGTCAAGTCGTTTTCTCATGCCGGATTTCTCTGTAATTGCATTTCATGATCCTGATTTGGTCTTGGAACTAGGTAATAAGCCATGTAGGTCTCACCTATCACCAAGTTATCGGTTGTTGCTGCATATCATTAAGACCAATATTCTGCCAACCGGCAATGCAGCAAATGTCACTTTAGAAGCCGCTAGATTAGCTGTTCTCATTCAGCACCATTTTCCGATTCCATTTGGTCATATTATCTACGATTCCATCATGTCTAAAACGCGCAACACAGGAAAGATAGAAGGCACTCGTGCTTCCATTGTCTTTCCTTGTTTCATTCACCATCTGTGTGAGAGGGCAGAGGTACCTATGGATGAGTCACAGGATGACTACATGAGTTTGAAGGGTGCTATGACTGAGGCCTTGCTGCAGAAAAGTGAGAAAGCGGTTACTAGTGCGCGAAATGCTAAACTGTCCATTGGACCAGTTTCCCCGGCTAATCTGTCTTCAACGATCAATGCTGCAGTGAAGAAAGCTCTTAAGGAAATCAGCGCTAAACGAAAGAAGAAGTCTTCGCAGCGTTCGTTGAAGAAAAGGAAAATCTGAGATGGGTGTCTTGTTGTTGTTGGTCCACATTTTCTGTTGCTTGTCCGTTGTTTTGGTTGTTGTTTTCTTCTAATATTCTGTTATGTGTTACTTTGTCTGGTCAAGAACATTTTATGCTTAGAAATTTTGCTGGTATGTACCTTAATTGCCCGCTGTGAACATTGGGGCTTATTTTGCTGTGACTAGTTTATGTTCTGTCCTAGTTTGTTAAAGTGGTTGTGTTTAGTCTCTCTCTCACTATTGCTCTTAGTTTATAATTGCTCCGTTTGTGCTATTCTCTCTCATTGCTCCCTGCTCCTTACTTTGTTGATTGGTATGTTTAAATATGCTTCCGTTGCTTACTCATTGTTTATATCCTTTGTCTTGCCATGACAAAAAGGGGGAGTAGATATTATATTCAATCACATGCTCTACTACTTAGGGGGAGTTTAATTATTGATGTTAGCATATGAATTTTACTTTGATACATTTATGCTAGTTAGGGGGAGAATACATTCTATTGCATGCTGCCTTGAGTTTTCCTGCAGGTACATTTTGACTAGTCAGCATAGTTAGGTTGGTGAGTGTGAGTGATGTGAGTTATGGGGTTGTTTTTGTCAAGGAAAGCCAAAGGGGGAGATTGTAGGATATTTTATGATTGGCTATCCTTGTCACAAAAACATTGTAAAGAATGTAACAAGCTCAATTAGTCTTTAGGTTTTATTTCTAGATTTTAGGAAATTTGAAGAAGCTTGGAAGTTGTGAAGATAGATGATGATTGAAGATGCATTCACATGTAGGGTTCATTTGCATTAATATTTTGTCAAAAAACTGGTCCTTATGTTTTCTTGTCAAAAACGTTTTCAAAACACTTTAAGGTTTTTCACTTGTTCCTACAAGAATAAGGAATTCAGTTTTGCTCTGACTAGTCATCTTATTCCTGCACGTGAAGTTGACTGCTTTATCTGACAGTTGATTAAACAGCCCACTCTATTAACCGCTGGTCAGTCAACTGCACCCCACTCACTCGGATCTGCCTAGGTTCCGGTAAAAGAGAGTTTTAAGGTTTCATCTTGGCCGTTCATCTCTTATCTTTTTGTGTCTATATAAACACAACCTCATCCTCTATTACGGCGAGGGTTTTCAAGCTAAAGATTTCATAAATTTTCTGAAAAACTCTCTTTGACTAGCTGCATTTTTCCTCTCCGGTTCTTACTTGTCTTCTTGAGTGCCTAGATCACTTATATAGAAGCTTCATGAGAAAGTGAGGACAGCTAGTAATTGAATCTTGTTTTCAAAGTTGTTTTCCATTGAAATCACATTAAGCTAACTTTGAAAGAAGGTTCATCTTTCCTAGTTCGGCTTGTTTTAAAGTTTCCATACTTTGAGTCGAGTTAGGAGTGTGCAACACTAGTCTCCCATGTTCATACATGTTTGTAGACTTTGTTGAGTATTAGAGGTCTTTGACCTTAGTAGGTTTGCTGCCCAGTTTATAGCTGCAAGCATCAAACACAGCCACGATTTATTTCCTGCAAGTTTACAACTTTCTGGAAATAAGTCTGTGACTGGTCACAAATCATCACAGCATACATTGTCGGTGCCACGGTAGAGGAATACTTGTGTATGTCCTTGTAGCGTGTTGACCAAGCAAGGATCCGCTGGAAGTGAAGTGATTGAGAAGAAGCCGCACGAGGGACTGCTGCATCTAAGTTAGGTAACTAGATATTGAGCTTGGTTTGAACCTTGTATTGGGCATCTTTTGCCATTTCATAGTGGAAGGCCGGTCTTCTTATAGACCCCCGGTTTTTTATCCCTTTGTGGATTTTTCCGGGTACCAAAACTCTGTGTCCATCTCTGTGTACTGTTAAACATTCGGCTAAACTAAAATTGGATTTAATTTTGCACAAGTTCACTTAACATGCAAACTGGATAATTATGCCTGACTGGTCATCTTAACTGCTGCATTAGAAACGCTGGTTTGATATAGTTGTAGTTGTGGATAGCTCACGGATATCAATCTCACTGATTTCGTTGAGGACCTAAGTTGGCATTGCATACGAGTGTTGTTGACCAAAGCACAAGCATCCACAAGTAATATCCATCAAGTACTTAATCTGTTAAAGTTCATCACACTGTGACTGGTCATCTGTGTGATCTGTTTGTGTTGTTTGTTAATTAAGAGGGAAATAATTTAAAATACCCCCTTCATTGCCAACCTGCACACTTCCCAAGTCACCCACCCGCTTTATACAAAAAGAAAGCCCCGACGACCACACCCCCCCCAGTCCTCACCCCCCCCCCCCACCCCCCCCTCCTTCCCGCCCCCACGAAAAAAAAAAAATCAACACCCACGCACGAAAAACACGAAGAAACCAGCTGCAACACCAAAAAAGAAAAAAAAAAAAAAAAAAAAACATCCTCTCCCGCACACTTCCCAAGCCACCCATCCCTTATACAAACAAGAAGACCCAAGACACAAACCACACCCCGTATCCCCCCCCCCCCCCCCCCCACCTCTCCCCCACAGAACAAAAAAAAAAACACACACTACACACAAACAAACAAACACAACCAACACGGCCACACGAAAAAAAAGAAAAAAAAAAAAAACAAGAAAGCAAAAAAAAAAACACCATCAGTTATACAGTAATATCAATGTAGTCACCAAACAAAGCTGGATAAAACCAGACAAATCACATGCGTCTGCCAGTCATCCTCCAGCCGAAACAATAGTCATCCCGCACTTAGAAACAACCATTATTGCTTCTCCATTCAAAATCTCTGACAAAGATTTCGAAACCAAGAAAGTCATCGAACAAAACAACTACACCAACCAATGCCTTATCACCATTGGAAAACAGCTCGACAAAATCGAAACCAACATTGATCAACTTCCTAGTCAGCTCAGTTCTTCCAAGAAAGAAAGCCCTTTAGTCAAGTTTGAATCCAAACCAGGCTCAAGTCTGAAACCCAAAGATTCCACTTTAGTCAAAATTGAACAAATGTTAAAGAACTTAACACCATCCGAATCAGGGCCTTCAGTCAGCGTGGTAAACGCCTCTCAAACTAGTCAGCCGTCTGATTCATCAGATTCCGAATCAGATAACATCAGTCAAATCGAAAATGCGTTCAAAAATCTTGAAGTTAAACGAATCACTAACAAAACTCGAGTCAATCCTACCAGTCTTACAAAAACTGGTATCCAAGGCCAACACCTCCTGACATGCAGTTTGAAGAAAGAACGTTCCAAAACCAATTCGCAGTTTCTGCAGACAAGATTTATGAATGGAACATAGATGGTCTGTCAGAACAAGAATTGTTGAACAAACTTCAACTTATGTCAATGGTTGCCAACACCTACTCCACTACTCATAATCTTAGTCAAACTCAAATCCTTGATTTACTAGTCACCGGTTTCACCGGCATTCTGCTATCTTGGTGGGAAAAACATCTCACTCCAGATTCCAAACAAGCCATTCGGCAAGCAGTCAAACAAGATGAAGATGGACTACCAATCTTCGATGAAACCATCGGACAAGGTATTCCAGATCCCATCAACACACTTCTATTCACAATTATAGAACATTTCATAGGAACACCTAGTAACATCACTTCTAGGATCCATGATCAGCTTAGTAACCTCCGGTGTCCTACCCTCAGTGATTTCAGATGGTATAGAGATGTCTTTATATCCAGAGTCATGCTTCGTGAAGACAGTAACCAACCTTTCTGGAAAGAAAAGTTTATTAATGGTCTTCCGAACCTATTCGCCCACAAAATCAGACAAGTTCTCAGTAACGAGAACAATGTCATTCCATACGATACCCTCACATATGGAAACATTATCAATACCATCCAACAAGAAGGATTGAAGATGTGTATTGATATGAAAATTAGTAAACAAGTCAATAGTGACAGAAAAATAGCCAAATACGAAATGGGTAATTTCTGTGAACAATACGGTCTACCCCCAATAGCCCCCTCCAGAAATGCCAAGTCTAGAGAAAAATACCCTAGTCACAAAAGACACTACAAATACAAAAGATACGAGAAAAACAAACCTGCCAATGATGTATTCTACTCCAAACCCAGGCCGAAACGGCACTGGAAGAAGAATACGAAACCGAGTAACAAACACCAAGACAAAAGCAACATCACTTGCTTTAAATGTCAAAAGAAAGGTCACTATGCAAAAGATTGCAGAGTAAAGAAAACAATTAATCAGTTAAAAATCTCAGATCAAGAGAAAGAAGAACTTCTCAAAATTCTCCAGATCAGAGAAACCAGTAATGACGATCTAGAGTCAAACCCTGAGTCAGAATCAGAATCTACTCCTGATAAGTCAAATTCAAGCTCTCCTGATATCAACTTTGGTTGTAAAGACACTTGTTGCAAAACAATAAGTGTTCTTACAAAACAAGAGGAACAGGAAGAACTTCTAATTGACCTCATCAGTAAACTCGAAAACCCGGAATTGAAAACAGAATACTTAAAAAAGTTAAAGAAAGTCATGCTTCAGTCAGAAGATACTCAGCCTAAGACCCCAAAAACAAAGATATGTCTTAGCACAACCTTAGAAAAATTCAGTAAACGAAAAGATAAGTTACCTACACTCCAAGATCTCCATTCTGAAGTTAATCACCTCAAAACAGAAGTCAGAATCCTCAAACAACAGAACCAGGAATTAAAAACTGGTCAACATTTAATCATTCAAGATTTAGAAGCATTCAAATTAAAACTTCCTCAGAAAACACCAACTGAAGAAGAGAAAAACAGTTACGAACATGTTTTGTCCTACCTCGAACGAATTCAAATTCGAAAGTGGTATTCCAAAATAACAATAGTCATCAGTGATTTCAAACTTGAAATCCGAGCATTAATCGATTCTGGTGCAGATCTAAATTGCATCCAGGAAGGATTAATCCCAACTCAGTATTATGCAAAAACAAAAGAGTCATTGAAATCAGCTAACGGCAGTCGAATGGAAATTAACTACGAAATCCCCAAAGCTCATATCTGCTAGAGTCAAGTCTGTTTCAAAACTACATTTGTCTTAGTCAAAAACATGACAGACCAAGTCATCCTAGGTCTTCCTTTCATTGCTCTGTTGTATCCTTTCACAACAGAAAACGATGGAATCACAACCTACCCAATGGGTGAAAAAGTCAAGTTCAAATTCCTGAGTCACCCAGAGCTTAAAGAAATTCACGCTTTGCAGGAAGACTCCATCTCTAAGTCAGTCAGCTTACTTAGTAGCAAAACCAGACAAATTAGCCATCTTCAAAATCAAATCAAGTTCAAAAGAATCGAAGAACAATTGCTTCATAGTCACTTCAAACAAAAACTCCTTTCATTCGAAGAACAACTGAGAACTGAAGTATGTTCTGATCTTCCCAATGCTTTCTGGAACAGAAAGAGACACACAATCAAGCTTCCCTACATCAAAGAATTTGATGAAAGGAATATTCCTACCAAAGCATGTCCAATACAGATGAACCATGAACTCATGGAGTTCTGTAAACAAGAAATTGCAGATCTAGTCAAAAAAGGTATCATTAGGGCAAGTAAGTCTCCTTGGTCGTGTGCAGCCTTTTATGTCCAGAAAAATGCTGAGATAGAAAGAGGAGCCCCCAGGTTAGTCATCAACTACAAACCCCTCAACAATGTCTTGGAATGGATTAGATACCCCATTCCCAACAAAAAAATCTCATTAGCAGACTTAGTCAAGCAGTCATCTTCTCCAAATTCGACATGAAGAGTGGATTTTGGCAAATTCAACTTCATGAACAAGATAAGTACAAAACAACATTTGTTACACCATTTGGTCACTATGAATGGCATGTTATGCCATTTGGTCTGAAGAATGCTCCCAGTGAATTCCAGAATATCATGAACGAAATATTTAATCCTTTCAGTCATTTTTCAATTGTTTACATAGATGATGTCCTCATATTCTCTAATTCCTTAGAAGAACATTGGAAGCATCTTAAGTCATTCTTTCATGCAGTCAAAACCAATGGTCTAGTTGTTTCAGCACCCAAGATCAAGCTGTTTCAAACTAAAGTTAGATTTCTTGGTTATCATATTCACCAGTCAACTGTTGTTCCAATAGATAGAGTCATCCAGTTTGCAGATAAATTCCCAGACAAAATCCTAGACAAAACCCAGTTACAAAGGTTCCTAGGATCACTCAATTATGTTGCGTTTTTTTACTAAAGTACCCTGGTCATGGAGAAGGTGAGGAAACTTTCTGTTGGTCTGCACACCGTCTCGGGTGTCGAGCTCGATTTCAGCAGCTCAGCGGTCTGCCATGATCTGATCCAAATCCCTCTCGTCCTCAATCGAGTCGACCAGCCCCAACGACTCATACTCATTGTTGTCGTCCATTCTCTGATAATCGCTGATCACCCATTCATTCACAGCAACCAAATCACAAAATCAGTTGATGAATTTCACTTCAACTTCGTTAATTACTTTCAAAAGGAGGGAAAAGAAATTAAAAGCGCTTACTCCAAGAAATTGTCGTGGAAGAGGTCCTCGCCCTCTTCTTCTTCGGCGGGGAGGTCGTCGTTAGGCTCATCGGGGACGATGACGGGTTTGACAGCGGCCTCATCGTCGTTGGAGGAAGGGAAGTTGTCGGAGGAGTGGGTCGTGCGCTGCTGGTCTGGGCGGCGTTGGCGGCGGGAGCTGCTGGCTTGGGCTGCGTCGACGGCGAGAGCCGGAGCTGCTGGCCTTGGCAACGACGGCGTCGACGCTGGTGTGCGGCCGTTATATGAGATGCGAAGCAACTTGGGCGCGTAGGGTTGATGTCGTGGGTTTCCAGGGGGACCCACTGTTTTGGGAATAAATGAGGTAATTGTCCTTAGAGGTGAAGGTTTGATTATGTTGGCCTAGTATAGAATTAGAGCATCTCCACCGGGGGGTTAATCGGACGAGCAATCAGCCGATTGCCTGCGAGATCGCCCTCGCCTGCGAAAACCAGCCTCCACCGCAGCTGGAATCAGACGTCCGATCGGCTTAGAGGCGCAGGCGAAGGCAATCCTCGCCTTCGGACGCGCCCTCGCCTTTCCGACAAAACCCACGTGGTTTGCTGACTTTTGTCTCGCCTTTCGTTTTCTCAGCCCTCGCCTTTCTCCTTTAATCGCCCTCGCCTTTGCCTTTCGCGGTGGAACCGGGGGGGGCGGCCCTCTCCCCCCCCCCCCCCCCCCCCCCCCTCCCCCCCCCCCCCCCCCCGCCGGGGGGCGGGTGGTGGGGGGGGACCCTCTTAGGGGGGTTTTTTTATCTATAAACAAAAAAACCACAAACACTATAATAAAAATATATTCAATTAAAAAATAAGGCAAATTACAATTTCGTACCCTGTGGTTTGGATTGAATTTCAAAATGATACCCATGCTTTTTTTTTTTTCATTTTCGTACCCTAAACTTTCAAAACGTTGCAACTGTGTTCCACCGTTAAAAAACCGTTAATGTTGCTGTTAAATGCTGACTTGGCTCATGTGGGGTCCACCAAAGTTAACAAACCGTTAACTAAGGCAGCAAAAAAAAACCAAAACGGCGTCGTATGTTGTCTTCTGCCCGGACGTTCGACCGCTGCTGGATTTCGATGAACTCGAGGAGCAAACCAGCGGTTCTCGCGGCTGTGGACCCATCGGCGGCCTCCGCTTGTTTGTCTTCTGTGTCTCTTAAGAGATACTTTCTCCTCAAATCACAGAGAAATTCTAACATCCAAAAAGCAATGAAATTTGGCAAGTCAAACTTCAACGATCAGTTCACTGCTTTTTGTTCTTTTTCAACAATTGTCGAAAGCAAATGCATCGATCAGTTCAATGGTACCTTGGATGAGTTCCGATGAGTGAAAGAAAAGGAATCGGCATCGACGGCGAGCTCGGAGGCGTTGAGGACGATGAATTGGGTGGCGGAGACGATGTCGAGGTCAACGGCGACGGAGCCGCCGAATTTGCAGGCGGTGAGGTCTGGTTGGAGCCTTAATTCGTATGAGGAAGGTGCAGGTGTTGGATCTTCAGGAAAATTGAAGATGGGGAAAGCTCCATTAACACGTTTTCGACTACTTTTCGCACTTCAGGAAAATTGACGACGAACATGCATAAACAAAGAAAACCTTCTGCAAATCAATCGATGCATTTCCGCACGAATTGAACAATTTTATAACATGGGTTTCAATCAAAATCGAAAACTAAGCAATACCCATTTGTTTAATTTCAATTTCGCGAAAGATTCATCCGATCAGCTTCTCCATCGCCGAGCTCACTGCCTCTGCCAGATCTGGAGTTCGAGGAAGGTGCAGGTGTTGTAATTTCATTGTTTTTTGGATGTTAGAATTTCTCTGTGATTTGAGGAGAAAGTATCTCTTAAGAGACACAGAAGACAAACAAGCGGAGGCCGCCGATGGGTCCACAGCCGCGAGAACCGCTGGTTTGCTCCTCGAGTTCATCGAAATCCAGCAGCGGTCGAACGTCCGGGCAGAAGACAACATACGACGCCGTTTTGGTTTTTTTTTGCTGCCTTAGTTAACGGTTTGTTAACTTTGGTGGACCCCACATGAGCCAAGTCAGCATTTAACAGCAACATTAACGGTTTTTTAACGGTGGAACATAGTTGCAACGTTTTGAAAGTTTAGGGTACGAAAATGAAAAAAAAAAGCATGGGTATCATTTTGAAATTCAACCCAAACCACAGGGTACGAAATTGTAATTTGCCCTTTAAAATACTAATATTAAAAATCCTCATTACATAGTAATTTTTATTATTTAATCCTAATATGCCAGGTGTCAATTTATTATTACAAGGAATTGCTTTGGGTGGAAAAATGTGAATAACAAGGCTACGCGCCTTCCTCCGCCTGGACGGGGCGACTCGGATGGAGCTTTTCAATTCGGATCTTTGTCCGGTGGCCTGATGACGCTTTCCTGATCTACCGATGACGCCACCTCCTCCACCGCCTCGCTGTTGAATTTTCGGCCTCCGCCGCAGGCTTAGGCGCGGGTGAGGGTGGAGGTGTTGCCGCGGCGCTTGTTCTGGAGGTCGTGGATGATGGCGCAAGACCTCCAAGAACAACAGGCTCCGCCCTAAGATTTATAACCAAACGGACTTTGGTGCAGGCTGATCAAGCCAATGATTCATCACAAATGAAAGTTCATTACGTGGTGTTCATAACATCATGACCCCACTATCTTGTCCCATATCCATGAGGAAGGGTCAACACCATAAAATAATAAAGTCCAGATACGGCAAAGGAAGAGATGTTTATCAAAAAATGGGCCAAACGTTTCGACATGATAGCACAACTAGCATAGACCGATCAGTTTCTGCATCAGTTTCTTCCAAGGTGAGTTTTTAATCCCCAAATCGATTTGAAATTGGTGAAATTTTGATTAGGAGCTCAAAGAAGACAAAAATTGAAAAGCAGAGAGTGCTTATGAGCTTGATTAGGTTCTGCCAAATGGGCTCGATCTGATTTAATTCTTTTCATGGGTTTTTGAAGGAAACCCAGGTGCTAACAATATGGCTCGGAGCTCACGGAGCCGGCAAAGTCATTGTGTCCCACCTATACGCTCTACGGCTTTGCTTGCGATGCTTGCTATGTCAAATCAATCCAATGCCCTCTATGTGTTCGTTGAAATTCCCCAATGAGTAAAAACAACTGCTCTTTTGCTTTTTATGATGATATCGAAGAAAACCCATCTGTTTGTTTGTTGGGTAATGTTTTTTTTTTGGTAAATGAATGATTTATAAACAAGCCAAAAGGCCAACCAAAGCTACAACAAAGGCACAACAGCACAGAAAGAGCTAAGCCTCAACAAAGGCCATCCAAACAAGGAGGCAACAACAAATCCAACAACTAGGTAAGGCTTACAGACCAATTAAGAGCAAGCCTACAATTAGAAGAGGAGGGAGGAATCTTCAAGGTACTTAGGCGGCAGCGAACCATCTCAACAATTTGCTGCAAGATGACAGTAGGAGATTTCCTACTATTTTTGAAGAGACGATTATTCCTTTCAGACCAAATGCAGTAAACCGTGACTGCTAAGGCAAGCTTCCTAACCAACATTTTGAGGGAGTTACCTTTCCATTGAACCGCCACCAGATCAATAAAAGAAGGCCAAGGGGGATGAAGCCAGGGAACACCACACTTCGCAAGCACAGCGCACCAAAGACCCTCACTATAAGAGCACTCAAAGAACAAGTGTTCATGGGACTCGCTGAAAGAGTTGCAAAGAACACAGGCACGCGACGGACGAGAAGAAAAGTGAGCAATTCTGTCCAGCGTAGAGAGTCTACTTTTCAACGCTAACCACAAAATGAAGCTAGTTCTCGGAATATGAGCACGATGCCAAACCAAGTGCCACCACTTGACTTTAGGTGAAGACGACCTAACCTTCTCCCATAAGGAGTGAGAAGAAAATTTACCATCTTGACAAAGAGCCCATCTAAAAGAATCAGACCGAGAAGAAGGCACAATAGCAGCAGAAGCCATATGAATCCCACGAATAGTAGGATGCCAAGAGAAAGGCCAAGTCCAACGATCACCCAAAATAACAGAGGATAATTTGGCGTCCTTGAGAGTGCCTGACACTGCCACCAAACTTTCACCCCAAGTGTCGAGGAGAGGACCTTGGGGGAGCCAATTATCATGCCATATGAAAATAGAGGAACCATTTCCCACTGTAGCTTGGATGAAAGGTTTGATGAGATGCCGGATCTCCAGCAACTTCCGCCAATTCCAAGAACAAGTAGACGGTGGAGAAAGAGACCAAAAGCTTTGCTCTCGAATAAAATACGCCTTCACCCACTTGGACCAAAGACCACCATCAGCACCACAAAACAATAACCATATATTGCGAGCCATAAGGGCAATATTCCAGCTATGCAAACTTTTTATCCCCAAACCCCCTTCATCTATAGGACAGCAAAGCTCCTCCCAAGAGACCTTTGCAAAATATCGCCCCGAAGTCTTACCGGACCAAAGGAAGCGTCTGAATTTTTGCTCTAAATCATCCATGATCTTTATAGGCAAAAACAGATGGGAAGCCCAAAAGACCTGAAGACTAGACAAAATAGATTTTATCAATTGAATACGACCTGCATAAGACAGAAATCTATGCTCCCAACTACGGATTCGGGTGTCCACTTTCTCAAGCAACGATTGACAATCAAAGAAAGACAACTCCGAAGTGATCAACGGAACTCCAAGGTATCGGAAGGGGGTGGTGCCCACAGGATACCCAAAACATCTCAATATCTGATTAGAAACATCAACCCCAACCCCGTAAAGAAAAATATTACTCTTCGAGGAGTTTGGGTACAGACCAGACACGGCAGAAAACTGATCCAACACCTTTTTGAGTAACCTTGCAGACCTCACATCACCATTACAGAACACAAGGAGGTCGTCAGCAAAAGCCATATGTGTGAGCATAACACGCTCACACCGCCAATGATACCGAAACCAAGGTGCAGAAGAAACCCTCGACCGAACTAGATGAGCAAAGACTTCCATAGCAATCACAAAAAGGTACGGGGAAAGGGGGTCACCTTGACGAAGACCACGCTTCCCTTTAAAAAAACCAACAAGTTCACCATTGACAACCACCGAGAACTTTGGAGAAGTGACACACCTTTCAATCCACTTGATCATTCTCGGGTGAAAATTGAAAGCACCCAAAGTACGCAGCAAAAAACCCCAATCCACCGTATCATAAGCCTTACGGATATCAATTTTTAAAGCACATCGAGGGGACCCATTGTCCAGGTGATACCCTCGAAACAACTCCTGAACAAGAAGGATGTTGTCCCCAATCCTCCTGCCACCAACAAAAGCCGATTGAGATGGGCTAATAATAGAAGGCAACACACATTTGATCCGATTAGCTAGGAGCTTGGAAATGATCTTGTAAATGGTGTTGCAACAGGAGATCGGACGAAAATCACTCATGGTGGACGGAGAAGGAACCTTGGGAACAAGAGTGATTATTGTGGAATTCAGCTCACCCAAAAGTTTAGAAGACAGGAAAAACTCTTGCACAGCTCCAATAATTTGATCCCCAATAATTGGCCAAGCTTTTTGGAAGAATAAGGCATTGAAACCATCAGGCCCAGGCGCCTTGTTAGGTTTCAAACTAAAACAAGCCAGTCTAATTTCCTCACCAGAGAAGTCACGAGCCATCTCAGCCGCCACTTCAGAAGAGATAGAGTTGAAAAAGTTCTGCCCAAAATCAAAGCTCTCAACAGTGGGCTGAGAGGGCGCATTCTCACCAAATAAATTCTGGAAAAAACCCACAGCCTCCTCCTTGACTTGCCCATTTGAAATCTGTATTGATGGATGTATACATTCATTGGTTTTATTAAATGTCAATTGTTCTTACAAATTCATCAATTGTTCCTACAAATTCATCTACTGTTTGTGCAAATTCGTGAACTACTCCTGCAAAATCATAAATGGTGCCTCCAGAAGCTATGAAATTAGTTAATAACTCAAAAAATCTTGTCAAAATTTTTCTCCACATGGTTTCCGTAATATTTTCTCTCCTATATGTGTTTCAAGAAGTTTCGACATTGTTTCGTTCCCGAAACGTTTCCAAAATGTGAAACACTAGGTGGTTGGTGTTTCAGTGCTTCATAGGCTTAGACTACTTTAGCAGTAGAATTTATAGTTAGTTTAAATACTAGCTACCTCTAGCCCTTTAGCTTTCATCAAGCTCTCCTTTTGTATATCTACACAAAAATTGTCAAATCCCCCTCAATCACTAAAGAAGATAAAATTTAAAGATAATTTAAATCTAAAAAAATTATTCTTTAGATACCTAAAATTTAGTTAAACAGTCCTTTAATTCTTATTATTAAAGCTGACCTTAATTACAAACGAGCTTGCTGACAAAAATGCGTTAGAATAGGTAATTCATCCTAGTTCTTGGGTGGTGTTGGTGTTGTATTTTTTGTATTTGTGTTCAAACGCAGTTAATATTTAACATGATTCATTTTAATCACTGAAAATTTATGTTCAAATGTAGCCCATCTTCACATAACTCATTTTAGTCACTTGTGTGTGTGGCTAACACTACCAAAAATTAGCGAGGTTGGATTGACCATTAGTCGACACAAATACGTTAAACATATTTCCCCGTATAGAATTCGACTGAATCACATTAAAAATTGCTTCTGAATTGAGAAGTGAGAACGGATTTAAAAATGCCAAGGATGACAATAGTCTTAGAAGATCTTTGTTCTTTAATCCTTGATTGCAAAAAACACACAGAAACAAGTCAAGCCTCACACATAATATAACATGTTCCCATCTGGCCATTACTATTTTTTTTTTTTGATGTGGAAAATAGCCTTTATTAATAAAGCACTATCACAATATTACAAATTACATAATATAACATGTTCCCATCTGGCCATTACTATTCTAGCCGGCCATTTGCGGCATTATGTGGCTGCTTATATTATTAGTTGACTATCCTTTTGAGCATGCTTATTGGCCGGACCCCAAAATATTAAAATCAAACGGGGCTAACTGCATTTTAGCCCCTAAACTTTCAGGTGATTTTCAAAATTGATGAAGACTTTATAGTTTTTTAAAATTGCAGAACAATGTTCGTGATTTGTATCGTACCAATATGTCATCTACTAGTTTGGTAGCTCGATCCTCGGTTAAATTGGTGAGGTGAAAAATGTAAGATCCATGTTACAATATTATGATCCGTATCATTATGTTATTTACTAGTATGATTGCTTGATCTTTCGTTAAATTGGTAACGTGGAAAGAGTGAAATCGCTGTTACAATACTATGTCTTTGCGTCCTCCAAGTATATACTTAAGTTTCAAACTCCTAGCTCAGTTTGAAAACCACCTAAAATTCGAGGGTACACCGGAGTTTTATTACATTGTTGTAGTTAGCCCAATGAAAGATAATCTTTCACTGCTAGCTCCCTCGTCAGCTCAGCAACCAACTAGTTATTTAACTATCCGATCTTCTCAACCAAATCATATTCTTTCTCTCCTCTTCTCTTCTTCACCAAATGGAACTAAATGTACAATTTTTGGTATCAGAAACCATGATTTACCGCTGCTTGCTCATCATGGTTTGCCTAAATTCAATCTCTGCTCAGCAGTATTATGACCAATCTGATTGTTCTTCTGCTGGTAACTACCTAGGCTCAAGGTACACTTGTAACTTGTTCCAGAATTCCTGCTCCACATTCTTGGTATACAGAGCCAACCCGAAATTTCCTACCATTTCGAACATCTCAACATTGTTTAACATCAACACTGGTCAACTTCTGGGACTCAACAACCTCACATCTCCTTCTGAAGTACTCAAGAAAGACAGAGAAGTTCTCATCCCAGTTACATGTTCTTGCTCAGGCCAATATTATCAGGCAAGTTTCAGCTACATGGTCTCCAAAAACACATCATACACCGAAATAGCGTGTGGAATTTTCAAAGGCTTGATCAAGTCCTTCACACTTACAGAGGTCAACTTGCCAAACTTTTCCCAAGACAACTCATTTAAGGTTGGTGATGAGCTTCAGGTGCCATTGAGATGCGCTTGTCCTGATAAAATGGCTAGTAGCAGTGGGGTGAAGTACCTTGTGACATACCCTATTGTAGAAGGCGATAAGCCAATCGTAGTGAGCCAGAAGTTTGGTATCTCTCCTGAAGATTTGTGGCAAGTTAATCATTTAGGACCACTCCAAACTGTGTTTCCAAACTCAACTGTTTTAGTTCCTTTGAGAACTGCTCCGATCATAAATGTCAATCTAGGCTCTCCACTGCCAGCTCCCGAGTTTCTCCCAACAATTTCTGTGGAGAAACCAAGTAAGAACACGAAACTGATCCGACAGTTGTACATATCAGGATCTGTTGTTGGGTTATTTCTGCTACTCGCAGCATTGATTGCATGTTTAATTTTGTACAGAAGGGCCTTAAAGAAATGGAAGATGGAGAAGATCCAGTCTTTTACTACTTTGAGCTCTCCAATTTCATGTTCAACAGTCATAAGTCCTCGTAAACCTGGTCAGACTGGTAGAAGTTCTCCAGTTTCAACATGTTTGTCTCCGGATATTCTGGCTGGATTAAAGTACTCTTTGTTCAATTACAGCTTACAAGAGCTCAGGAGAGCAACAGGGGACTTCTGTGAAGAAAACAAGATTGGTTTTATGGCCTATCGGGGCTTGATAAACAATGCTGAAGTGATGATCAAGCAGATGAGATTTGAAGATACCAGCCATGTCATTGATGTGCACTCGAAAATCAACCACATCAACATCTTGAGCTTGGAGGCTGTTTCTTATGGGGAAAACCATTTAGCCTGGTCTTTCCTGGTGTTTGAGTATCCGAGAAATGGCTGCTTGAGGGACTGCTTGTCTAATCAATCTAGTTTTCTCAAGTGGTACCAAAGAACACAAATTGCTTTTGATATTGCTACTGGACTTCACTACTTACACTGCTGTACTTTCCCTTCATGTGCTCATCTAGACATAAACACCAGGAATATATTTGTGACAACAAACTGGAGGGCAAAACTTTCGAATATTGGAACTAACTCCTGTCTCGGGTCTTTGCAAGGAAATGAGAAAGGATGGCTTGCACCAGAGTACCTTCTACATGGATCAGCTTCTGAGAAAGTGGATATTTTCGCATTTGGGGTTGTTTTGCTTGAGCTAGCCTCAGCAAGAGAGGACATTGATGGGAAGTTATTTAAAGAGTCCATCAAGTTTTTGGGTGGCGGTACTGCTACTGAAGGCGGTTTCCTCGAACAACTTAGAAGCTTCATGGATCCACAGTTAGAGGATTATCCTCTGGCAGAAGCTCTATGCTTAGCTGTTTTAGCAAAGGCCTGTGTCGAGGATGACCCACTCCATCGGCCATCTATTGAAGATATCATGAAAGTCCTCACCAGAATGGTATGAGAATTAACCTGATCAATATTGAAAACCCAGTCCAGTATCGGTTATGGTAGGAAACTCCAAGTGTACTGTCAAATCTAATTAGCATCCTGTGGTAGTTAAAGTTGTAAATTGTAATATGAATGATCCATGTGTAGATGCTTCATCCCAGTTCCAAATTTCTTTGTACAATACTTTATGATTCTGGCATCGGTGTCTTGCTGCAAAGGTTCTTACATAGATCATATGTTGATGGACCATTTTGTTGTTAGACTCAAACAAAAGGAGAAAGTGAACGGACTTAATTACGAGGAAAAAAAGAATAGAAACTGAACCAGAATCCCGAAAACAGCTACTGATTATGGAAGTTATTTTTCTGCATAATTGCTTTCTTTGTTGTTAATGGTTTAGTTTATTACATCGTTCTTAGGAAATAGACAAAACAGTATCAAGGGTATGCAATGGGAGCATATGGCTGGTTAGATACCATTTCGTCACAGCTCGCATCACATATTGTCTGAAGAGTTTATTTAATATACTATGTCGATGCATTTTTTGCTGGTGACGCCAAAAACTTGTTTCTATCACTTGTTTGATACTTCTGTTAATTCTAAAGGGTTTCTGGACAACCTGGAGTACTGAAGCTTGTCACCTTTAAATTTCTTTTCCTTTTCATCGTGAGTTGGTCCATCTTCGGCTATTAGTTATCTTAATTTTCCAGTAGTAAGTTATGACATTAGCATACATGACTTATTTGCTGCTGCTGATGAGTTTCTGAGGGTAGCTGCAGCCAAATTTTCATCTCAACCTCCTACAATTGGACTAGATTAGCGTAGTGTGATACAGCTTTGCATCCTTTGTAGTTACGATTTTCATTGCTAGAACAGTTAAAAAAATGAATATAAAATTTTATTTAAAGAAAAAACAAACGAACAGATGAGAGGGGGGACAAGAACCAAACCCCTCAATTAAAAGCAATGGCATATAGCTAAACAAGCAAACAGCAACACGGCAGTCCCACAGAAATTTTGAAGCTGACAAGGATATAATTAACATGGGAACAAGCTCCGGATCCCCCCACCAACACAAAAGAGAGACTTAGAGAAGAAATGGGAAACTGGCGTCAGAAAAAAAAAAAAAATGCTCGAGGAACCCTAGTGTTCTTGATTCGTTTATTCAGAGTGGACCCTTCCTGCATCTCTCCTCCAGTTCAAAACCTGCAATAGTGATGATGGTGGTGATATTTGAGCAATACACTTCAAACTACATTCAATCCTCTTCCTCTTCTGTAGTCGGTCTATAAAGTTGCACCACACGTCTGTTTCTCGCTTGTAGTGGTCTCGCGTTAGTCTCCGAGTCCTGAAAAATCTTCTAGATTAGTACACAAACAGTATCAAGCCATTGAATACATCTTGCACAATAAAGATGTAGGACTTAAACATTTTGAGTTTCTTTTTATGACAAGCAATCAGATATCAGAAAATTTCGCGGCAGGGACAGGTATTGAACTTACATCATGAACAGCTACGCGGAGGAATTTCACTTGTTCTTTTGATACAGTCCTTACCTGATGAGAAAAGTGAGATTTTAGAAGAAATTCTATTTGACTATAAAGTAGATTATGATGTTTTGATTACGGAAAGCAGGGAAAGCTAACCTCTTCATCAATGTTCCAGATGACATTTTGTGTGCAAGGAGGTGTTGTAAGTGAGCCAATATATCTGTAATATTTTGTACTGCCCGTTTTTATCTGCTTTGGATCAACCATTCCAATCACTACCTCCTTTTCACTGGTTCCAGCTAGGGCTGCCAAATTATCCATCATCTAAACACAAGCACAGAATAAGTACAAGAAAACCATAATTTCAATGGATTAATTTTACTGATCATAATTCTGAGCCATAGGTGAATCTGCATGAGACCCTACTTATGCAAGTCGGTTTCACTTATATGAGAGATGTGATCGACAATGCAGTCAGTAAATGTCGCATAAAATAAGTGAAGGATTGTAATTACCGATGTCAAAAAGGGATCAGGCTCGCCAATCTCATACAGTAACCCAATCACAGCAATCTGTCCAGCCACGCTTTCATGAACCAGGTGCACCTCCAAATCCAGCCTCTTGCCATTGATGGTGTGTTCAGAAGATGAGTGCCAGTGGCATTGTTTGAGTTGAAACAGAGTTCCATTTATTCGTACATATCCTGCATTCTCTTGCCATTTCAACTGCATCCACAAATTAGATTGATTAGGAGGGATTAGTTGATCTCTTGCATTCTGATTCATGCTCTCTCCTATTCTCGACTTCCCCTATTCCAATTGAGTAACCAGGTTATTAATCTTACCATCATATCATGGCCCCTATTCTTAAGAGTGGCATTGCAAGGCCTGTAGCTGCCCTGAAGTGTCCCCAAATTCGACACAACTTCAACTCTGTCATCTAAAAGATCGATCGGAGACTGCATTGATCCCTTGTTGCACATGCTCCATTCTGGTCGAATCTCTCCCCAGTGATCCGGCCCCTTCTCGCTGTCTTCCTCATAATTAAACTCCCTTTCATCCTCTGCATCGACAACATTATAAAAGACTTGAGAAGTAATAACAAATTATTTTTTCCGCAGTAGTGAAGAGATGTCATGAAGTACATAAAATTAATTTTAAAAATCAGTTCATATAGCTCCATTGTTAATGTCCCTACCAACTTCGTGATAATCATGAGATTCTGCTTGGCATGAATGTTGCAGCAAAAGAAGGACAATGAGGAAACTGCAAAACAAGTTTATCGAGGTGGGAAACTTCTCCATGTTTCGGCGTCAAATTTAACTGCGTTTGGAGTATGGGGAACATGTTCAGCTGTTACACTATATATAGCATTAACATCTAGTATGAATACAGGAAAATTAAGTCTTTCTTTACTTCAGATTTCTTTTCTTGGACCGCAAAATTCCTCAGGTAGTTATAATTTCAATGAATTTCATTGCTAGTCAGCGGAAAAATAGTAATTCGCTACATTAAAAAAAGCATTAGCAGAAGACCATGGTTGAGCTCTTTTTCTTTTGCTTCATTTCTCGAGTTTTCTTTGGGGTAGACTCCATCTGATTTACATCGTTAGTTACGATAAATTATAAGAGTTTATATGTTGAGGAGTGGATCTATGCGTCATTCTTTGAACAATTGTAGCTTCATATATTCTTGGAGGTTGGTTAAAAGGATGAGTTGGTGGTTGGTTTAGATTTATTGGAGGTTGGTTAAAAGGAGTTGATGGTTTAGTCTGAATGAATGGCAGTCGGTGGCTTGAAGATATCACCGAAATTTCTTTTGAAAAATGCATAAAATGGAATTACCATATACGGAAAATATAACCCGATATTTTAGCAAGCCATACTTATTTGTTATTTTTCACCTATATTTTCACTGATATCGAAATATTCATCGAATTTTCCTTCAAAATATCTTTAAACCTGAACTACATGTATGTACACGGATATCAAAAACTTGAATAATTTCTATCTGGCATTTATTGCTAGCATTGCTAATTATAGATCTTGCTAGTCACATGAGACCATTGTATGTTGGTGAATCATGTAGAAAATCGGAGTATCTATGTTCGTCAAATAAGAATCTATTTGGGAGATTAGTAATTTGGGGAGCGTCTGCATCACTTGTAAGAAGAATAAAGTCATTACGCATGCACCTCCCATATATATATGACAGGTACTTTAGCCCAAAATTTAATGGCCTTACCTGAATCACTCTCAAATGTACTCAATATACAAGATGTTTGAGAAAATGTACAGCTACTTGGTTGTATAATTACTCTTTCAGACACGATCATCTTATAACATATGCCACACAGAACCTTCAGTTGACAAAACATGTACAAAATAGATGTCCAATTGATTTTGCAAGTGAAACTTATTAATAACAACACTTCTAGGGGTTTTGAAAGGGAAGTGATTTTCACAAATTCTTTTTTACTTAGTGCACATCATTTTGAATTCAATCATAATTGTTAAGTTTACTTTCATCATTTAATTGAACAGCAAAAAATAAAATAATATATATGTAGAGGATTAAAGGAGTGCGTCTAATTCCCTTTTAAAATGGCCTCCTAGTTTTTAAAGTTAGAACTCATTGATCTCTGAAGTCAAAATTTGAACCTTAATTAATTGCCTGGCGGCCAGAAGGTCAAAGGGAAGTTCAACTCTGATTCTCCCATTTTTGAAAAAAAAATAAAAAAATCTGATTCTCCCATGTTTTGTTTGCAATGTACCAGCATTGAGAACCACCCTCTTCTTTGACCAAAAAAAAGAGAACCACCCTCTTCTCTCTTTTTATTTTATAATTTTATTATTTTATAAGGGTGTCCCTCTTTGAAAAGGTTGCCGTGTTAGAGATTTTCTAGGAGGAAAATGGTCAACTCTGTCCTAAATTTCAATGGAAGATCGTTTACCATTATACTGTTTAATTTCAATGGAAGATCATTTCTTCCTAGAAAGTACTTATAATTGTCATTACATGATGTCACTTGCTACTTTGATTGGCTTAGTTGACACGTTTGTGATGTGTTTGGAAAGACATAATTATGGAACATTGAAGAAAATTTCATGTGAACCATGTTATGAAGTTTCCCCTATTCTCAACTCAGTAACAACTCCGGAAGAAACTGCCAAATTAACTTTTTTCTTGTGGGAACATTTGACTGCTTCGTTGTCACTTTACAGGGCATGTATTGAATATGACTTGTGGAATGAAATTACACGGCATGGATTTTGACACGTTAGCCTATGAAATTGCATGTTCTGGAAGATCCTTTCCCAATGAGAAATATAGATATCACAATAATATATAATATAAAGGGTTTTTATTATGAATGATGTCTGAATTTTCACTAATAAGACTTTATAGTGCCTAAACTTTAAAAGTGATCAATTTGGTACCTAGACTTTCAAAAACCGGACTTTATAGTGCCTGAACTTTAAAAGTGATTAATTTGGTACCAAGACTTTTAAAAAGAGGATTATGTGGTACCTCCTTTAATTTTTTGTCAAAATTCCGTTAAAATGAGAGATAAAATGATCTTTTGACATTAATTTTTATGTAAAATACTGTTTTTTTACCTCTCAACCTCTATATAAATGTGTATTATGGTGTTTCAAAAAATATATATGCATATAGATATTGCAAAATAATAAATAAATTGATAAATAAAAATATACTCGAACATAAAAAAATATTTCTAACATAAATTGAGTAATAGAAAAAATCTACTGTTCGAGTATATTTTTGTTAATCAATTTATTTATTATTCGAAAATAGTTATATGCACATTTTTATTTTTTCGAAACACCATAATACACATTTATATAGAGGTTGAGAGGTAAAAAAATAGTATTTTGCATGAAAATTAATATCAAAAGACCATTTTATCCCTCATTTGAATGAAATTTTGATAAAAAAAAAATTGACTGAGGTACTACATAGTCCTCTTTTTTAAAGTCTAGGTACCAAATTGATCACTTTTAAAGTTTAGGCACTATAAAGTCCTGATTTTTAAAGTCTGGGTACCAAATTGATCACTTTTAAAGTTCAGGCACTATGAAGTCCGGTCAAGGAAAGTTCATGCACCATTCATGATAATTACCCTAATACAAATGAGATATATTGATTTGAAAATGAGAGGTAGATCTGAAAGGATCCAAAGTCTAATCTTAGAATGGCTACAAGATGCAGTAGTATAGCTATATAGTGTAAACCTAAAACTATGGATAAAAGATGATGAACTAAAAGAGGCAACGAAAAAAATGTTGTGAAGGAAGTTGAGGTTCCACTTCAAAATTAATTGGTAATGAAGGAAATAAATCAATCCTTTATGAACAGAAAAATCCACTAACTAGTCAAAGTGAAACTTCAATCACACCACAACCTCAACAAGTTTCATAAGTATTAGCTAATTCAATGGCCTAACTCAAGCTCGGGGAGATTATTAAGCCTAAATATAGGTAAAATGAAAATACCTAGAAAATTCCAATGCTAGCTAAATAGTAAAATGTTGTTTTCGACGTTAAAATAACCTTCGACACCCAATATCCATCTTTAATCGCAGCGAAGCGGAGCATTGCACTCGTGAGCATGTTCCCTGCTTAGAAAGGTATCATTGACCCAAATTGAAGCTTTGATTCCAAATTTGTAAATCATTTTTCATTTTCCTTACGATGATCCAATTCGACTTCAATTCATTCTAGATTAGTTCATTGCCTAGTAAGTAAAATACTGGATGAATATAGTATAATAAAAATACGTATGTATATTATTCAGTATAATTTTATTGAAAAAATTTGAATATTCGGCCATAAAATATACATATTATTGGTTAAAATTATAATGAGTACATGTATAATATGTAGGGAAAAATACAGACATATTATTTTATATAATTTTGTGTTGGAATTCTAATTGATGAGAAAAACTAATGAAAACACAATTGTTAAGCAAAATGGAAATTTTATTTACACCCCATTTTTTGTTGAATCCACCCCATTATAAATTCACCCCTAATTGTGTCCCAAAATATCTTAATACACCCATAATATTACCTAACTACCCTTAATATGAATAATATTTAAACCCATTTTTTGTACTATGAAATTGGTGTCCGATTCGCAACATGGCGTGTTGTTCTCAAGATTGGCCCCAATGGCCAATGAGCCATCTCAACTAGCAATCAACAAAAATGCCAATGAACTGGCTCGCTATGCTATCATCTGCCAGGAGAATGGCCTTGTCCCCATTGTTGAGCCAGAGATCCTGGTTGATGGATTCCATGACATTAACAAGAGAGCTGATGTGACCAACCGTGTTCTTGCTGCGTGCTACAAAGCTCTTAATGACCACCATGTCCTCCTTGAAGGAACTCTCTCTCTTCATGCCCAACATGGTAACTCCAGGATCTGATGCCAAGAAGGTCTTGAAGGAAATTGAGGTTCCACCCTAAAACTAATTGGCAATGGGGGTAGTAGCCCAATCCTTTATGAATACCACCAAGATCCCTTCACTAGCCAATGTCGGACTTTTATCACACCACATTCTCAACTCGCCCCCTCGCGCGTGGCGACTCTCAAGCCAACGCGTGAACAACACACACTGGGGACGCGGAGCACGTGCGGCCGTTACGCCAACACATGAGCAAACTTGCTCAGATACCATGAAGGAAATTGTGGTTCCACCCCAAAATCAAAACCAATTGGCAATTGTTGGGGGGGGGGGGGGGGGGGGGGGGGTGGTCAGTAGCCCAATCCTTTATGAATACGACAAAGGTCCCTTCACTAGCCAATGTGTGACTTTTATCAAACCAGATTCTCAACAGGTCTCATTGGAGGTGATTGCTGAGCACGCGGTCCGTGCCTTGCAACGCACCATGCCTGTAGCTATTCCTGCCATGGTGTTCTTATCTGGTGGGTAGAGCGAAGAGGAGGCTACTATTAACCTGAATGCCATGAGCAAACCTAAAGGAAAGCCATGGTCTCTTTCCTTCTCTATTGTTTTGTTTTGGGGTGTATTCATTAAGCAAATGAGAATCTCTTGTCTTTATTGGTAATTTTATTTAAGTTTTTGATTTAAAAAGAAAAGTGGGGTGAGTTCATATGGGGATGTAAACAAAATTTCCCTAAGTAAAATCAACTCATTAATTTAGTAATTTAACCTGTAACCCCCCGACGCCTCTTTCCTCCCTTCTGCCATGATCTCCATGGCCGCTCTTAATTATCGTCGCCTCCCTGTCCTTCTCTATCTTCCTACCGTATTTTTTTTTATCATTTTATACTCGTATCTGTATTATTCGTGTTAGGGGTGGGCATACCGACCTGATTTCTCAAAAAACCGTACCGACGGACCCGATGGGTACCCGATAAATCGGGTAATCAAGCAAATTTTAGTTAAATATGTCACAGAATTCCCACCCTATAGCCTATTTGAGCAAGACTTTATCAGACAAACACAAGGCTCTTTCCACTTATGATAAAGATATGCTAGCGGTGGTATAAGCGGTGACCCATTGGAGACCGTATTTGCTGGGCAGGAAGTTCAAAATTGTCACCGACCATCAAAGCATCATACATTTTCTTGAACAACGGACTACGACTCCAACTCAAGAAAAATGGTTGCTGAAGCTACTTGGATTCAATTACGACATTGAATATCGTTCGGGCACTCATAATTCGGGCCCGGATGCTCTTTCTCGTCAGCATGAACTCATGGCTATTATGGGTCTCTCATCTCCCATATTCGATTGTCTTCCACAAATTACTCAAGCTTGCCAAAATGATGAAGAAACCACCAAGATAATCCAAGCAGTGCAGACCGGTACACATTCTAACAAACATTTTTCTTGGGATACCGATCATTTGCTATATAGGGGCTTAATATACGTGCCTCAGAATACCTTGTGGCGAGATAAGCTATTGGCTGAGTTTCATGCCACTCCGGGAGCTGGGCATTGGGGACACTTGCGTACGTACAAGAGAATATTGAAGAATTTTAGGTGGCCTGGACTAAAAAAGGATGTGAAACGGTTTGTGGTGGAGTGTGATATATGCCAAAGGCAGAAGTATGAAGAAATACGTCCTCCCGGATTGTTACAGCCCTTATCCATACCGGAGTTGATTTGGCAAGATATTTCTATGGACTTCATAGAAGGCTTGCCGACATCCAACGGAAAAAATTCTATTTTGGTGGTGGTTGATTGACACACCCCGCCAAAAAGTGGAGCCCGGGAGTGCGGCCATCACCAACACGTGGTGACGAAGCCTTACCCAACGAAAAGAGACAAAAACGAAAGAAAGAAATATAAATTAATATCAGAGCATCTACAGCGGAAGAGAAAACAACACACTACAACTGCCCCAAGGGCGGAATACACAGCTGTACAACTTAACTCATAACCTGCCTGACAAAGACAACGAAGATCTCATACCCTTCGTTGATGGAAGTAGAGCTATCGGCAGGTCTCAGTCGTCTCGGTGATGCACTTCAGAATCAAATCCTGAGGGGGCGCAAAAACAAGGGTGAGTGGACGGAAAAAGAAGTCAGTGAAAAACATTTTAACAGATATGCCAATAACCCCCTCTGTCAAAACAGATAATATAATAATACCATACCTCAATCTAGCCAACACGTACTGTAACTAACATCCGAGCAACCTATACACACAAAACATTCCCAACACTACAACGTAATGTGGTCGAGGGCCATATCACCCGACCGAGATATACCTCTCATGAACGAGGGCCATATCACCCGTCCAAGATATAATGTGTGGTCGAGGGCCATATCACCCGACCAAGATATACCTCTCATGAATGAGGGCCATATCACCTGTCCAAATAGCGTTCCCACGTGATCTCATGGACGAGGGCCATACCTCCCAGACCATGATTTAATGGACGAGGGCCATACCACCCGATCCATATAATGCGCCCCTAATAGTACTAATCGCAAACAAACTACCTAGGAACAACCAAGCAACGATTACCAACAATAGTCACAACCAGCAGCATAACCAATTTATAAGCATAAAAACATACGAATATATATATATATATATATATATATATATATATATATATATATATATATATATACGAAAACAAAGCACACTCAAACAACATTTAAAACCAAACCCGTCCACTCACAGTGACACCGGGCGATCGTCGTTGTCCTCCTCTGCAGGCACGATTTGGTTATGCTGATTCCTCGAAATCTGATCACCTAACAATCCCAATAATCCAAAGTTAATAACCGAAACTTAACGAATAACCGAGAAACCCTACTTTTCCTTGTTTTGCTCAATCGGGGTATAACCGTATCTCGGATGGCAAAATGAAGTTCGCCATCGGATCCGGAACGTCGTTTCCACTCGGAAAAGTGGTCGGTCAACAGTGGTCAACGCCGGTCAACGGCTCTAACGCGAGGACCGCGTCCTGACGTGGCACTGACAGAGTGCTGACGTGGCGATGACCTGGCAGCCACGTGGTGCTGACGTGGCGTGACACATGGCACTGACGTGGCGCCACACGGCACAAGCGTGTCAGCCACGTGTCGATGACGTCAGGCACCGGCGCTGACGTCATCACCCCCGCGCCCTCCGGACCCTGGGAATTTTCCCGGTTCCCCCAAAATCCTAAAACCTTCAATTCTCAACCAAATCCATCGAATTTTATGTCAAAACGCATCTACGGAATCCCAGGAATCCAAAAATCAAGGTTTCAGAGCTTACCACGCACTGTGCTGGCCGGAATCACGCCGGAAAGCTGGCGGATTCCGTCGACGTCGTTGCCGGCGATTCCGACGGTTGCTGGCTCCGATCCTTGGTGCTCCAACTTCGTCTCGGCGAGGGGAAGGAGATGCAGGCGGTCGCCGGCCCGATCCGTCGCCGGCGAAGGGTCGACGGCGGTGGGAAGTTTTCGGCGGTTTTGGGGCGAGTGCGAGTTTCCCTTTTGGGAAACTTGGGCTGGTTCGGGTTTTGAAACCCGGTTCCACCGACTTCCCAAAATATCAGCCCAACAACCACACAAACGCTGCCACGTGGCAGCCCACTCACAACCCATAACCATTCTTCGTCCGTTACGGTTCCGATACCGCTTGGAATTCAATTCCGTCTCTGTGGACGCGCTCGTATCGTCGAGCTCTTCGCATCGAGTCCAATATCGAATATGTAAATTCCTACTGTTCACAAAGTCAACGTTTGACCATCAAGGGCATTTTGGTCATTTCACAATATTTTGGGAAGATTTTCGGAACGGGTCGTATCATTGATCGTCTCACAAAAGCTGGTCATTTCATCCCTCTCAAACATCCTTATACTGCAGCCCAAGTAGCAGAGGCATTTGTGAAGGAGGTGGCCAAATCTCATGGAATGCCAAGGTCAATTGTCAGTGACCGAGACCCAACCCTTTATGAGCAATTTTTGGAAATCTTACTTCTCTGCCTCAAGCACGAATTTGTGTCACAGCTCCGCTTACCATCCCCAATCGGATGGGCAGACCGAGGTTCTAAATCGAACACTCGAGCATTACCTCCGTTGTTTCGTCGATGAGCGGCAAAGTTCTTGGGTCAAATGGTTGTCGTGGGCGGAATGGTGGTATAATACTACCTATCATTCTGCCATTCGAATGTCACCTTATGAGGCTCTGTATGGTCAGCCCCCATCCACCATCTCTTTTTATACTTTGGGCACATCGGCAGTGGAAGCAGTGGACCCACTGCCCGTCGATGTGCCCGGAGTATAAAAAGAAATGGTGGGTGGGGGCTGACCATACAGAGCCTCATAAGGTGATCAACACCGAACAGAGAGGGAATTTTCTGTGGGGGATTGGGTGTATTTGAAGTTGCAGCCTTATCGACAGAACACGATCCGCACCCACAATTGTCCGAAGCTCGCTCCACGGTATTATGGACCATTTCAGATTTCAGCTCGCATTGGTACAGTAGCTTATAAGTTGGATCTTCCTACTCACTCCAAAATTCACAATGTTTTTCATGTTTCATTGTTAAAAAAGAAACTTGGCTCGAAACAGATTTCGTCCGGTACTCTTCCACCATTGGCGGATGGCATGGTATCTTGGATTCCTCAGAAAATCCTTAGCCGTGGTCTTTTTAAACAGGGGAATGCGCCGGTGACTCGTTGGTTGGTGCAGTGGATGGGTTTGCCGGAAGAGGATGTGACCTGGGAGGACGCGTCGGACTTCCTGCGCCGTTTTTCTGATTTTATTGCTTGAGGACAAGCTGGTTGTTAAGAGGGAGGGGATGATAGGACCCTTGGTGTTGGGCCTATATCTATTTTGTACTTAACTATTTATGTGTCTTTTGGGCTCGTGTCTTAGCCCAGTCTGAACCCTAGACTCTTGGTATTTAATCTCTTCATCTTAGCTCCGCAGGGGGGAGGAATGAAATGAATGAAAGTTGCCGTTTTCTTTCCTTTTTCATTTTATCTCTATAATTCCTGCACTTAAATTCCTGTTCTTCATAGATAGTTCCTATCATCCCGTCCCGAAGTATAGGATACCTGAACAATCGGGTTCCCGAATAATTCGGTATGGGTTTCCTAGCCAATTTTCTCCTCCCGAGCCATTCAGGTCGGGTTTCGGGTATGGGCTTCATCCCAACCGACCTGACCCGACCCGAGCCCACCCCTAATTCGTGTATAATATTTTCAAGGAAAAAAACACATTTCTATTGAACTTTTCAATGTAAGACAAAGTGTTTTTTAAAAAAATACATGTACATAAGTATCATATGCGTATATAATACATGTATTTACTTACTAGGGTTCATATATAATTGACTGCGTGTTTTACAGCATGTGACAAAATGGGTTCAAAATGCTTCTGCAGGGCTATGTAAGAACTTGAGTAAAAGTCTTTGATTACAAACTACGCTTAATTTCTTGAAATGAGGGTGGTTCAAACCTTGGTGTGTCTCATTGGGCTGCGGATCTTCTGTCCCAAGCTTTCCTATCTCAATGTGTCCCTCCTCTTATACAATGACACATGCCACTTCATTAATTATCTCACTCAACACAATTTAACAACAGTTAAACCCAATTAACCTCTTTCTAACCCTGTAAACTCCAAAATTCTACACGAGCGCCTCCGATCGAAGTGATGCAATCCATCACTTCATTGTCTTCCGTCTCCTTCTTTCTCATCTTCTAACGAGATAGCAATCAAGGATATGGAAGCTTAGTATGGGTTAAAAGAAATTAAGCTTTATATGATTCACTTCTAGAAATCATCATAAGTTCAGTTCCTCAAATAAATTGGGATCAGCTAGAAAGTAGTTTCAAAGAAATTATTGAGCCCAGAAAATATTAGTTATTTTTGCATCAGCCCAGAAAATATTAGTTATCCTTGCATCTTCGTTTACTTGTATAGCATAAAAAAATGGGGATCCAAGCATTGCTGTAGAATTCAATTGCTGCACGTAAAGCATGAATCTTTGCCAGATTGATCGTCGGCTTTCCTTACGGCGTAGGAATTTACTCTTCCTCTAAAAAATCCGCCGCGCGGAGGCTAGGGAGCTGCTATCTGGGCTTCTTTTGAGAGCGGCGGTGTATAGGCCGCCATCATCACTTTCGGAGCCTTGTTTGGGATCATTCAATTGTATAAAGCCTATGGTAATTTTCATTAGACTTTAATTGTAGAAAGCCTAAATTCTTTCAAATTCAACCCATGGTTGCTCTCTTGTTAGAAGATAAGAAGGAGACATTAAAAAAAAAGTAAAGACGACGACGACGACAAAGAGTTTTGGAGTTAACCAGGAACTGGTGTTAAATTACATTAAGTGGGACAATTAATGAAGTGACACGTGTCATTGTGTAAGACGAGGGACACACTGGGATAGAAAAGCTTGGGATTGAGAATCCACAGCCGTCTCATTGCCTCTTTCCACGGTGATTAACGAATCTTCCTTATTTCACATTCTGTGATCATTCATGTATCCCAAATTTACTATTATAAACTATTTCTGAAAAAGACCAATCAATTAGGAATGGCCTAATTATACATATGTACCAAATGAAAAATGGATTCATATGTGGGATGATTAGACACACCTCTATTTAGTTGCAATATCTCCTCTTGGCGTGGTTGAAAATTAAGGGGTTCTGTGCAAAATTGAATTGGGGCACCTAACATTCTTTAAGAAAGTATTTCAAAAATATTATTATGAATTTGTGTAAAGGTGATTCTTTCAGAAAAGACAGTGAAAGGAAAAAGAGTACAAAGAAGTCGGGAGACATAAAGAAAAGTACCAATGAATTATAATAAAAACAAACGCGTGTAAGGCGATTTGAACTTGCATTGCAAAAAAAATAAAAATTAAAGACATGCAAATCCAACTGCTCTAGAAGAGCAATTATGTCTCCATTATACCTCACTAGTTATACACATAAAACAAAAAATATACATGTAACACTGTATCAAAAAAAAAATTGAGGCCCCGAGATATTGGGGGCCTTATGTGGTCGTCTTGTCGCGCTCCCTCAGCCACACCTTTGGTTCTTTATGAACCTGTTAGAAAGATCTATAATGTATACATGTTAATCCAGTTGTATTATGAGTGCTCGTGTTCAAATAGTAAACCGTGCAACTCCTCAATTGTCACCGAGCCAATCACTTGTAAGAAGTTGTTAGAATATGGACTTAACCATATTATATTAGGACTCAATAATAAGATTAAACTTTATGATTAAACATGGGATTATTATTGGACTCTTAATCAATGTAACTTGTATGACAAGTAACCTGTTCATACAAGGATTGGTATTCAATTAAGTATATGTATTTACCTAATTCTGGTGTACATACTTTAATAGAGTTCGGGTCTGATTATGAATCTTTATGGGAGATCCTAGTTAACCTAACTCTATATAAAAACCATATCTAAGCCACTATGAATTGCATACATATCTTGCCCCATAGAGAGAGCTAAATATAGTGGATTATGGAAGAGTTAGAGCCGGTCAATCACACACACAACCGACGTCAATCTTGGAGTGTTCATCGTTCATACTTCCATCATGGTTTCAAGCATTCTCAACACAAGTGGTTAGTATCATACATGTTTTAGTGTTTATGTGATTAGTGAGTGATCCTTTTATATGTTCATATTCATTAAATTGTTTCCAACAGTAACCTAGCTTGATTAGTACATATCATCATTACGCAAAGAAACATTACCACCTACTATTAAGCCACTTCACAAATCTTTTTCACTTGTTTGATACTTCGGTTATTTCTAAAGGGTTTCTGGACAACCTGAAGTACTAGAAGCTTGTCACCTTCAGATTTCTTTTTCTTTTGATCGTGAGTCGGTCCCTCTTCTGCAATCGGTTATAACAATTTTCCAGTAAGAAGTTATGACATTAGCATACATGACTTATTTTCTGCTGCTGATGAGTTTCTGAGGGTAGTTGCTGCCAAATTTTTGTCTCAACCTCCTATTATTGGACTGGATTAGTGTTGTTATACAGCTTTGCATCCTTTGTAGTTACGATTTTCATTGCTAGGACAGTTAAAAAAATGAATTTAAAATTTTATTTAAAGAAAAAACAAAAGAACAGATGAGAGGGGGGACAAGAACCAAACCCCTCAATTAAAAGCAATGGCATATAGCCAAACAAGCAAACAGCAACACGGCAGTCCCAAAGAAATTTTGAAGATGACAAGGATATAATTAACATGGAACAAGGTCCGGATCCCCCCACCAACACAGAAGAGAGACTTAGAGAAGAAATGGGAAACTGGCGTAAGAAAGAAAAACATATGCTAGAGGAACCCTAGTGATCTTGATTCGTTTATTCAGAGTGGACCCTCCTTGCATCTCTTCTCCAGTTCAAAACCTGCAATAGTGATGATGGTGGTGATACTTGAGCAATGCACTACATTCAATCCTCTTCCTCTTCTGTCGTCTGTCTATAAAGTTGCACCACACGTCTGTTTCTCGCTTGTAGTGGTCTCGCGTTAGTCTCCGAGTCCTGTAAAAATCTTCTAGATCAGTACACAAACAGTATCAAGCCACTGCATACATATTGCACAATAAAGATATAGGACTTAAACATTTTGAGTTTCTTTCTATGACAAGCAATCAGATATCAGAAAATTTCCGGGCAGGGACAGCTATTGAACTTACATCATGAACAGCTACGCGGAGGAATTTCACTTGTTCTTTTGAGACAGTCCTTACCTGATGAGAAAAGTGAGATTTTAGAAGAAGTTCTATTTGATTATATAAAGTAGATTATGATGTTTTGATTACGGAAAGCAGTGAAAGCTAACCTCTTCATCAATGTTCCAGATGACATTTTGTGTGCAAGGAGGTGTTGTAAGTGAGCCAATATATCTGTAATATTTTGTACTGCCCGTTTTTATCTGCTTTGGATCAACCATTCCAATCCCTACCTCCTTTTCACTGGTTCCAGCTAGGGCTGCCAAATTATCCATCATCTAAACACAAGCACAGAATAAGTACAGAAAACCATAATTTCAATGGGTGAATCCGCATGAGACCCTACTTATGCAAGTCGGTTTCACTTATATAGTAAATGTCGCATAAAATAAGTGAAGGCTGGTAATTACCGATGTCAAAAACGGATCAGGCTCGCCAAACTCATACAGTAACCCAATCACAACAATCTGTCCAGTCACGCTTTCATGAACCAGGTGCACCTCCAAATCCAGCCTCTTGCCATTAATGGTGTGTTCAGAAGATGAGTGCCAGTGGCATTGTTTGAGTTGAAACAGAGTTCCATTTATTCGTACATATCCTGCATTCTCTTGCCATTTCAACTGCATCCACAAATTAGATTGATTAGGAGGGATTAGTTGATCTCTTGCATACCGATTCATTCTCTCTCCTAATCTCGACTTCCCTTATTCCAATTGGGTAACCAGGTTATTAATCTTACCATCATATCATGGCCCCTATTCTTAAGAGTGGCATTGCAAGGCCTGTAGCTGCCCTGAAGTGTCCCCAAATTCGACACAACTTCAACTCTATCCTCTAAAAGATCGATCGGAGACTGCATTGATCCCTTGTTGCACATGCTCCATTCTGGTCGAATCTCTCCCCAGTGATCCGGCCCCTTCTCGCTTTCTTCCTCATAATTAAACTCCCTTTCATCCTCTGCATCAACAACATTATAAAAGACATGAGAAGTAATAACACATTATTTTTTCCGCAGTAGTGAAGAGATGTCATGAAGTACATAAAATTAATTTTAAAAATCAGTTCATATAGCTCCATTGTTAATGTCCCTACCAACTTCGTGATAATCATGAGATTCTGCTTGGCATGAATGTTGCAGCAAAAGAAGGACAATGAGGAAACTGCAAAACAAGTTTATCAAGGTGGGAAACTTCTCCATGTTTGGGCGTCAAATTTAACTGCGTTTGGAGCATATGGGGAACATGTTCATCTGTTACACTATATATAGCATTAACATCTAGTATGAATACAGGAAAATTAAGTCTTTCTTTACTTTTGATTTCTTTTCTTGGACCGCAAAATTCCTCAGGTAGTTATAATTTCAATGAATTTCATTGATAGTCAGCGGACAAATAGTAATTCGCTACATTAAAAGAAGGGTTAACTACATATAAGCACACAAACTATGGGGTCAATTTCAAGTTGGTACCCAAACTTGTAAAACTCTACAAACACATATTCAAACTTTACAAAACCTTACAAATTAAGTCCTTCGTTAGTAAATCCGTCAAAACTGCCATTAATTGGTGACTGCCTATGCTCAATTGGCAATTTCTTGCTGACGTGGACTTTTAATTGACCCCAAACCTTCATTTTCCCGCCCTTTATGATTTAGCCCCACAATAAAATATAGCTCATTTATGTTTGTTAAGCCTTATTTCTAAAATTAAATACCACAATATACACAGCAGATATGCATCTTAAAGACCAATTTTGATCATTAGTGCAGCCAACACAACTTGATTTCATTACTACACAAAGAGAGTTCCATACATAACTCAAAATGGCTCCATCAAAAGCCACTTAATAAGTTTCATACACAACTCAAAAAGATAATCACATAAAATATTTCATCACATATCATATAACCAAAATAGACATGTTCAGAATACCATTGTACCACAAATACCAATTTTTCTCCAAAAAGTTGTGGCCTAGAACATTGCTCACACTAATCACTTCCTACCATCTCCAAAGGTTGCCTTTGGAGCAGGGAAATGAAGCTTTGGGGTCAGTCAAAAGCTCACGTCAGTAAGAAATTGCCAACTGGGCATAACTAATCAACAATTAACGGCAATTTTGACGGATTTACTAATAGAGGACTTGATTTGTAAGGTTTTGTAAAGTTTGGATATGTGTTTGTAGAGTTTTACAAGTTTGGGTACCAACTTGAAATTGAGCCCATAATTTGTGTGCTTATATGTAGTTAACCCTTAAAAGAAGCATTAGCAGAAGACCATGGTTGAGCTCTTTTTCTTTTGCTTCATTTCTCGAGTTTTCTTCGAGGTAGACTCCATCTGATTTACGTCGTTAGTGACTATAAATTATAAGAGTTTGGATTTTATATGTTTAGTAGTGGATCTGTGCGTCATTCTTTGAACAATTCTAGCTTTATATATTCTTGGATGTTGGTTCAAAGGATGAGTTGGTGGTTTAGTTTGACTGGAGGTTGGTTGAAAGGATGACTTGATGGTTTAGTTTGACTCGATGGCAGTTGGTGGCTTAAAGATGATCTGGGATTTAAGGTCTCCGATATTACCAAAATTTCTTTTGAGATATCCGTAAGATGGAATTACCGATATTCGGAAAATTTAACCCGATATTCTAATAAGCACTACTTATTTGTCATTTTTCACCGATATTTCCACTGGTATCAAATATTCATAGAATTTTCTTTCAAAATATCGTTAAACTTGAACTACATAAATATCCACCGATATTGAAAACTTAAATAATTTCTATCTAGCATTTACTGGTCACATTGCTAATTATACATCTTGCAAGTCATATGAGAATATTGCATGTTGGTGAATCATGTAGAAAAGCGGAGTCTCTATATTCGTCAAGCAAGAATCTATTTGGGAGAGTGGTAATTCAGGGAGCGTCTGAATCACTTAAGAAGATATGGTAGGTACTTTAGCATAGAATTTAATGGCCTTACCTGAATCACTCTCAAATGAGCACAATATACAAGATGTTTGAGAAAAAGGCATAGCTACTTGGTTGTATAATTACTCTTTCAGGCACAATCATCTTATAACATAGGCCACAGAGAACCTTAAGTTGACAAAACATGTACAAAATAGATGTCCTATTGATTTTGCAAGTGAAACTTATTAATAACAACACTTTTAGGAGTTTTAAAAGAGAAGTGATTTTCATAAATTCATTTCTACTTTGTGCACATCATTTTGAATTTAGTCATAATTGTTAACTTTACTTTCATCATTTAATCTAACGGCAAAAAATAAACAAATATTTAGAACTTATTGAGCTTTGGAGTCAAATTTTGAACCTTAGTTAATTTTCTGGCGGGCAGAAGGTCAAAGGGAAGTTCAACTCTGATTCTCCCATGGTTTGCTTGCACTGTACCAGCATTGAAAGCCACCCCTCTTCTCTCTTTTTGTTTTTTTTTTTTTGACAAGGGAACACTATCCCTCTTTGAAAAGGTTGCCGTCCAAGAAATATTCTAGAAAGAAAATAGTCAACTCTATTCTAAATTTCAATGGAAGATTGAATCTTCGTATAAAGTACAATGATGTCACTTGTTGTTTTGATTGTCTTAGTTGACACATATGTAATGTGTTTGGAAAGACAAACAAAAATCATGAAATATTGAAGAAAATTTCAGGTGAACCATGTTATGAAGTTTCCCTAGTCTCAACTCAGTAACCAACCCCGGATGAAACTGTCAAATTAACTTTTTTCTTGTGGGAACATTTGACTTCTTGGCTGTCAACTATGTTGTCACTTTATAGGGCATGGATTAAATATGAGTTGGGCATGGATTGAATATGAGTTGGGCATGGATTTTGACATGTTCGCCTATGTTTCTAGAAGATCCTTTCCCGATGATAAATACGGATAGGTATAATACAACCGAGACATCATCATCACTGATGAAAATGAGAGGTAGATACGAAAAGATGCGAGTTTTGGTAGAAACTCCACAGATTGAGAGCATGACCGTTTCTAATATTAGAATGGCAATAAGCGTTCAAGACGCATATGTAAAACCTATTGATAACAGATGATGAACTAAAAGAGATAACGACAAAAGGTTGTTTTGTTAATTTAGGGGTATTCTTGGATTTTAGAATTCTAACACGGATATTTTGGGAAATAAAAAAATTTCATTAAAATCTTTGGAGTGCTTCCCGTGTTTTCTCTTAAAAGTGGTTTGGAAAGAAAGCACCTCCTTGGTGCTTCTCCTGAAAACACTTCTAACTGCTCTTTTTTTTTTTACTAAAATACTTTTACAATATTTGCCAAACATGTTAAGTTTAGAATGAAAGCACTTTTATTTATTTGAAACCACTTTTACCTTTGAAAAAGCAGATGTCAAACAGGCCCGTAGTCTAATCCTTTATGGACACCAAAAAAAGTTTTTTTACTGGCTAATATGGAACTTCTATCACACCATATTCTCAATAAGTTGCTTAAATATAGCTAACTCAACAACCTAACTCAACTTCAGGGAGATTATTAAGCCTAAATATACGCAAAACGAAAATACCTAAAAAAGTCCAATGAAGCTAAATAGTAAACTGTTGTTTTTTTGAAGCCAAAAAAGTCTTCGACACCCAATATTCATCGTTACTCGCAGAGAAGCGGAGTTTTGCACTTATGAGCATGTTCCCTTCTGGTTCAAATTGGAGGTCGAGCGCCAAATTTGTAAATCATGCTACAATTTCCTTATGCAAATCCAATTCCGCTTTAATTCATTCCATCATTCATTCTACATTAGTTTATAGCTTACTAAGTAAAATATGGGATTTAGTAAGATAAAAATACGCATGTATATTATTTGGTAAATGTGATTTTAGCCCTCGAAAATCATCACTTTTAGTAATAGGTCAAAAATATTTTATTTTCTAAAAAATCATTTTAATTATTAATCCACATATGCAATCTTTCCTTAAAAGGTTTAATGAGTCACAATCTATAAAGCACGGATAAGGAAACGGAAACTGCGAAACAATAAGATACAAAAAGGTGATTTCTTAAATCTAAAAAAAAGATTGATATGAAATGTTAGGGAACGTTAATTAAAAATCATTTTAAATTTATATAAATCAGTATTCTAAATTTCCATAGCATAGAAAAATTGAAATTCAAATGAAATACTACAAGTTCAAGTTCAAATTTGAATGAAATGTGATTGCTAATGTATGAAATTAGTTAATAATCTAAAAAAAAAAATTCCAAAATCTTTCTCTACACGGAGTTTCGGACTGTTCCCAGAATGTTTTCTCTCTTATACTTGCTTCGAGAAGTTTTAGCTGTGTTTCACTCTTGAAACGTTAACACGTTTTCGAAACGCGAAACGCTGGGTGATCGAAGTATCGGTGCTTTATAGGTCACAATTTTGTTTAACTTTTTGTTTGTTCACATTACTATTATGCCCTTCCATTATCTTATTTATTGGAACGAATTAATTAATCATTATTAAGTAGCGAATACTTTTACAATTGGTACACGAATCATGCACAATTCAAATGTATCATGGCAAATTTTCATTGTTTTGGTTTTTTTTTTTTTTGGTAAGAGTTGACTCAATCAATTTGGTTTTGATTTAAGGTGTACGTACATGTAATCCATAAATCACATATTAGTTACCTCTGGTAGCAGGTACTTCACAAATTATCCAATTTCATTTGTCATTCAATATAGTAATGGCCAATTAAGTATACCTACATAACATGTAGTTGAAGAACGTCGGGTTTTTATACTCATATTCATATGAGTGTACATGTTTTTGGACTGAACTTGATGAGGAGAACATCCCCTCAATCTCCCCCCCTCACCCCCACGATTCCACCCGCACCCCATGTACCTGTGAAAGAGAGAACCTCCCTTTTCAATGGAAGGAAGCCTTCCTCTCCTTAGGCCTAGCTAGTGTGTCCTTTTTTATTTACTTTGCTTCCACTGGATAAAGGGAACCCACCGCCATCTACCCCTCCCCCACCCCAAATAAAATTTGGGACTTTTTCTGATGAAGAGAACCTCAATTTTCCCATAGCTTACCTGACTGATATCATGAGCCCACCACCACCACCGCCATCTTTTCTTCTCACACCCCCCCTCCCCCCAAACATATAATTCCTAGTCTCTTATGATCACACATATTTAAAAAGATGGATGGAAGTTAATTAAAGCCTCAATCAATGAAACAATTGAAACGGTTCATAACCGAAGATAATGAAGACCATTTTGAAACCACCAGTTGGGTTTGAGTTTTCAATCAAATGGCAGTACAGGTAAATTCATGAAAAAATGGTGGGCTGAAATGTCTCTATATCTATTTGTTTTATATTATAGGAATACTGATTAGGATTATACATAATGCTAACTAAAATAAATATTTATAATATATAGAAAAGGGCTGAATATAAAAGTTGTTCTATCTATTGGGTTAAAATCTCAAATTTAGTATAATTTTATGAAAAATTGTTGAAAATTCGGGCATAAAATAAGCCGATTATTTGGTAAAACTATATAATACGTATAGGTAATAATATGGTTATAGGGAAAAGTATGAACGTAAAAATATGAACACATTTATATTTTTATATTTTTGTGTTGGAATTAGAAATTTTGAAGAGAGAAACTAATGAAAACACAATTGTTAAGCAAAATCAACTCATTAGAAATTTTGAAGAGAGAAACTAATGAAAACACAATTGTTAAGCAAAATCAACTCATTAATTTAGTAATTTAACTCATTTCCCTGACTCTCTAGTGTTAAGTAGACGTCAACAAATAGATCCCCAACAAATAGAAACTAATGAAAACTTATCTTATCCACGTGCTTTGACTGTTTGACATAAAATAGATCCCTAACCCCCGACGCCTCTTTCCTCCCTTCTGCCATGATCTCCTCCATGGCCGCTCTTAGTTGTCGTCGTCTCCCTCTCCTCCTCTATCTTCGTACGGTATTTTTCATCCATTTTATATGAGCTTCCGTATTATTCACGCATAATACTTTCAGAGAACAAACGTTTTTTTACAGAACATTTCAATTCAAGACGGAGTGTTTTTTTAAAAAAATGTATGTTAGCTATCATATGCGTATAATAGTGTATGTACTTATTAAGTTCATAGATAATTAACCGCGTCTTTTTACAGAATTTGACAAAATGGGTTCAAAATACTTCTGAACTGTAGGGCTATATAACAACTTGACCTAGTCTCAGCAAGAAAGGACTGCTACTGAAGGCGGTTTCCTCGAACAACTTAGAAGCTTCATGGATCCACAGTTGGAGGATTATCCTCGTGCAGAAGCTTAATGCTTAGCTGTTTTAGCAAGGGTCTGTGTCTCGATGATGACCCTCTCCATCGGCCGTCTATTGAAGATATCATAATGTGTCCTGGCCAGAATAGTATTAAAATTAACCAGATTGATATTGAAGACCCAGTCCAGTATCGGTTATGGTAGGAAACTGGTCCTCCAAATGTACCGTAAGGGTGTAAACTGTAAAAATCTAGTCAGCATCATGTTGTTGTTAAAGTTGTAATTGGTAATATGAATGATCCATGTCTAGATGCTTCATCCCAGTTCCAAATTTCTTTGTACAATACTTTATGTTTCTGGCATTGGTCTCTTCTTGCATCGATCATATGTTGATAGACCATTTCATTGTTAGACTCAAACAAAAGGTGTAAGTGAATGGACTTAATTACGAGGAAGAAAAGAATAGAATCTGAACTATAATCCTGAAACAGCTACTGATTATGGAAGTTAGTTTTCTGCATAATTGCTTTCTTTGTTGTTAATGGTTTAGTTTATTACATCAGTTCTTAGAAAATAGACAAAACAGTATCAAGAATATGCAATGGGAGCATATGGCTGGTTAGCTGCCATTTCTTCAAAGCTCACATCACATATTGTCTGAAGAGTTTATTTAATGTACTTTGTAGATGCATTATCTTTTGCTAGTGACGCCAAAAACTTGTTTCTTTCACTTTGTTGATACTTCTGTTAATTCTAAAGTGTTTATGGACAACCTGGAGTCCTAGAAGCTTGTCACCTTCAAATTTCTTTTTCTTTTGCTCTTGAGTTGGTCCATCTTGTGCTATTTTAGTAGCTAGTTATGACAACAGCGTACATGAGTTATTTGCTGCTGCTGATGAGTTTCTGAGGGTAGGTACAGCCAAATTTTTACCTCGACCTCCTACAATTGGACTAGATTATCGTTGTGTGATACACCTCTGTGTTCGCTTTTGTAGTTACGGTTTTAGTTGCTAGAACAGTTAATAATATGAATTTATAATTTTATTTAAAGAAAATAGAAAGAAAAAGAACAGATGAGAGGGGGGACAAGAACCAAACCCCTAAACCCTTATTTAAAGAAAATAGAAAGAAAAAGAACATATGCTAGGTGAACCCTAGTGATCTGGATTCATTTATTTAGAGTGGACACTCCTGCTTCTCTCCTCCAGTTCTAACTAGATTCCATCCTCTTCCTCTTTTGTCATCGGTTTATAAAGTTGCACCACACGTCTGTTTCTCGCTTGTAGTGGTCTTGCATTAGTTCCCGACTCCTGCAAAATCTTCCACATTAGTACATATACAGTATCAAGCCACTGCATATATCTTGCACATTAAAGATATAGGACTTAAACATATTGAGTTTCTTTTTATGACAAGCAATCAGATATCAGAAAATTTCGAGGCAGGGACAGCTATTGAACTTACATCATGAACAGCTACGCGGAGGAGTTTCACTTGTTCTTTTGAGACAGTCCTTACCTGATGAGAAAAGTGAGTTTTAGACAAAATTCTATTTGACTAGAAGGTAGATTATGATGTTTTGATTACGTAAAGCAGGGAAAGCTAACCTCTTCATCAATGCTCCAGATGACATTTTCTGTGCAAGGAGGTGTTGTAAGTGAGCCAATATATCTGTAATATTTTGTAATGCTTGTTTTTATCTGCTTTGGATCAACCATTCCAATCACTACCTCCTTTTCATTGGTTCCCTCTAGGGCTGCCAAATTATCCATCATCTAAACACAAGCACAGAATAAGTGCAAGAAAACTATAATTTCAATGGATTAATTTTACTGATCATAACTCTCACATAGGTGAATCCGCATGAGACCCTACTTATGCAGGTCGGGTTCACTTATGAGAGAGATGTGATCAACAATGCAGTCAGTAAATGTCGCATAAAACAAGTGAAGGCTTGTAATTACCGATGTCAAAAATGGATCAGGCTCGCCAATCTCATACAGTATCGCAATCACAGCAGTCTGTCCAGCCACGCTTTCATGAACCAGGTGCACCTCCAAATCCAGCCTCTTGCCATTGATGGTGTGTTCAGAAGATGAGTGCCAGTGGCATTGTGTGAGTTGAAACAGAGTTCCATTTATTCGTACATATCCTGCATTCTCTTTCCATTTCAACTGCATCCACAAATTAGATTGATTAGGAGGGATTAGTTGATCTCTTGCATACCGATTAATCTCTCTTTTATTCTGGACTTCCCCTATTCCAATTGAGTAACCAGTTTATTAATCTTACCATCATATCATGGCCCCTATTCTTAAGAGTGGCATTGCTAGGCCTGTAGCTGTCCCGAAGTGTCTCCAAATTCGAAACAACTTCAACTTTGTCATCTAAAAGAGCGATCGGAGACTGCATTGAGCCCTTGTTGCACAGGCTCCATTCTGGTCGAATCTCTCCCCAGTGATCCGGCCCCTTCTCGCTGTCTTCCTCATAATTAAACTCCGTTTCATCCTCTGCATCAACAACATTATAAAAAATATGAGAAGTAATAACAAATTATTTTTGCCGCAGTAGTGAAGAGATGTCATGAAGTACATAAAATCAATTTTTAAAATCAGTTCATCTTGTTCCATTGTTAATGCCCCTACCAACTTCGCGATAATCATGAGATTCTGCTTGGCATGAATGTTGCAGCAAAAGAAGGACAATGAGGAAACTGCAAAACAAGTTTATCAAGGTGGGAAACTTCTCCATATTTTGGCTTCGAATTTAACTGCGTTTGGAGCATATGGGGAACATGTTCAGTTGTTCAACTATATATAGCAGTAGCCTCTAGTATGAATACAGGAAAGTTAAGTCTTTCTTTACTACAGATTTCTTTTCTTGGACCACACAATTCCTCAGGTAATTATAATTTCAAAGAATTTCATTGCTAGTCGGCAGAGAAATAGTAATTCGCACATTTAGAAAAAAAAGCATTAGCAGAAGACCATGGTCGAGCTCTTTTTCTTTTGCTTCATTTCTCAAGTTTTCTTCCAGGTAGACTCAATCTGATTTACGTCGATAGTGACGATAAGTTATTAGATTTTAGAGGTTGGAACAATTCTAGCTTCATATATTCTTGGATGTTGGTTAAAAGGATGAGTTGGTGGTTTAGTTTGATTGGAGGTTGGTTAAAAGGATAAGTTGATGGTTTAGTTTGATTGGATGGAAGTTGGTGACTTGAAGATGATTTAGGATTTTAAGGTCTCCAATATTATTGAAATTTCTTTTAAAATTTCCATCAAATGAAATTACTGATATTCAGAAAATTTAACCTGATATTTTAGCAATTTGTCATTTTTCAACGATATTTCCACTGATATCAAAATTTTATTGAATTTTTATTCGAAATATCTTTAAACTTGAACTATATAAATATCCACCGATATCGAAAAGTTAAATAATTTTTATCTAGCACTTATTGGTCGCATTGCTAATTATGCATCTTGCAAGTCACATGGGAACTTTGTACGTTGGTGAATCATGTAGAAAAGTGGAGTCTCGATGTTCGTCAAGTAATAATCTATTTATGAGAGTAGTAATTCGGGGAGGGTCTGAATCACTAGTAAGAAGAATAAAGTCATTACGCATGCATCTCCCATATATGGTAGGTAAGTAGCACATAATTTAATGGCCTTACCTAAAACACTCTCAAATCAAATGAGCTCAATATACAAGATATTTGAGAAAATGCATAGCTACTTGGTTGTATAATTACTCTTTCAGACACGATCATCTTATAATATATGCCACACAGAACCTTAAGTTGACAAAACATGCATTAAATAGATGTCTAATGATTTTGCAAGTGAAACTTATTAAGAAGAACACTTCTAGGAGTTTTAAAAGCAAAGTGATTTTCACAAATTTATTTTTTTACTTTGTGCATATCATTTTGAATTTAGTCATAATTGTTCATTTTACTTCCAGCATTTAGTCTGACAGCAAAAACTAAACAAATGTGTGTAGAAGGATAAAGGGTAGTTCAACTCTGATTCTCCCATGTTTTGCTTGCACTGTACGTGCATTGAAAACCACCCCTCTTCTCTTTTTTGGTAAGGGAACACTATCATCTTTGAAAAGGTCGCCGAAGAGATTTTTTACGAAGAAAATAGTCAACTCTGTTCTAAACTTCAAGGGAAGATCGTTTACCATAGTACTGTCTACATTTCAATGGAATATCGTTTCTTCCTATGATGTCATTTGTTACTTGGATTGTCTTAGTTGACACGTTTGTAATGTCTTTGGAAAGACATAAATAAAAATCATGGAATATTGAAGAAAATTTCATGTGAACCATTGTTATGAAGTTTCCCCTATTCTCAACTCAGTAACAACTCCGGAAGAAACGGCCAAATTAACTTTTTTCTTGTGGGATTATTTGACTTCTTCGTTGTCACTTTACAGGGCATGAAATGAATATGACTTGTGCAATGAAATTACACGGCATGGATTTTGACATGTTCGCCAATGAAAGTGTTCTAGAAGATCCGTATTATTCGTTCATAATATTTTCAAGGAAAAAACACGTTTTTTACTGAACTTTTCAATTTAAGATATTTTTTTAAAAAATAATATGTACGTAAGCTATCATATGCATGTATACGTGTATTTACTTAACAGAGTTCATAAATAATTAATCGCGTCTTTTACAGTATTTGACAAAATGGGTTCAAAATGCTTCTGTAAGGCTACGTTAGAACTTGAGTAAAAGTCTTTGATTTCAAACTACGCCTAATTTCTTGAAATGAGGGTTGTTCAAACCTCGGTGTGTCTCATTGCCTCTTTCCACGGTGATTAAAGAATCTTCCTTATTTCACATTCTATGATCATTCATGTATCCCAAATTTACGATTATAAACTATTCTGAAAAAGACCAATCAATTTAGGGATGGCCTAATCATACATATGTTACCAACTGAAACGTCGATTCATATGTGGGATGATTACACACACCTCCTTAGATATTTAGTGGCAATATTCTATCACAATATATATCTTATATTTAGTGGCAATATTCTATCACAATATATATCTCTTCTTGGCGTGGTTGAAAATTAAGGAGTCTTGTGCAAAATTGAATTGAGGCATCTAACATTCTTTAAGAAAGTATTTCAAAAATATTATTATTAATTTGTGTAAAGATGATCACTTTTGGAAAAGACAATAGGAAAAAGATTACAAAGAAGTCTGGAGACATAAAGAAAAGTACCAACGAAAAATAGTAAAAACAAAAACCACGTGTAGGGCGATTTGAACTCGCATTGTAAAAAAAATTGAAGACATGCAATTCTAACTGCTCTAAAAGAACAATTATGTCTCCATTATAACATTGTGTCGAAAAATAATTAAGGCCCTAGAAATTAGGGCCTTGTGTGGTCATCTTGTTGCACTCCCTCGGTCACACCTTTGGTTCTTTATGACCCTGCTAGAATGATCTATAATGTATACATGTTAATCCAATTGTATTGTGAGTGCTCATGTTCAAATAATAAACCACGCAACTTATCATCATTGACGCAAAGAAACATTACCACCTACTATTAAGCCACTTCACAAATCACAGATCTAGCTCTTCACTTGTTTATTGTTTGACTTTGGTGTTTGTAGCTCTCTGTTGCTGAGGTAGGTGGAACTCTTTTCCTATTTATAGCACCAAAGTGACAAAAACATTATTTCACTTTTGATAAATGAGGCAAGATTTTACATAAATATTCTTAAAAACTCTACATGATCAGATTGTGTGGGCGTACCACTTACTCATGCCTCATCAGGTGGAGGCTCCATCACACCAAATTCATCATCAAAATGTCAATCACAAATTAACCTTATAGCAAATTAGAAACTCTATATAAACCAAATTAAAACTTCTTCAACTATCACATCCATCAAGCACCATTTTAATTTCGGTAAGTATATATATCTAGTTTCGATCTCTCTTTATTTCACATTCTTTTGTGTTCATGTGACCGATCGGATTCTGTTTACAGACAAAATTAAAAATCTCGACGATGAAATTCTTGGCTGTTGCACTGATGTTCATGGTGGTGAGCGCTTCTGTTGCGGCAGCGCTGACTTCGAATGAGCATTCTGGATATGGGCGTGGCGGCCGGAACCTAGGAGAGGATGGGGAGGCCGACAAAGTTGGGTATTATCCGGGAAGTAGTGTGAACAACCATCATTATATCCCTAGGCAGGACTTCAACAGCAACGGTGGTGGCAGTGGCAACGATAACGGCGGCGGCTAATTAGTCTGAATATGGTTGTAAGATGGTACGGCCACCTGTATGTATATCAAGCAATACTCTAGCCGATGTTTATTGGTATTTTTAAGCTTTAGGTTTGGAGGAATGTAATATGTAATGTATAAATAACTCTGAATAAAGTACGCGATGTGTATCCTTGTACGGTTTATGGAATATGTATGAATATAGAGTAATGTCTAAAATAGTGAATTTTTGTTCTTATAATGTCAGCTTCCACTCCACTCAAATACTTCTACTATATATTACGCCTACTTCACGCATGCATCAGAATTAGTTGTTTGAGAGTACTTCTGAAATTGTTTATGATAGTAGAAAATACTTCAGATAACGTTAATTTGCAAAATGTTTACAAGTGAGAGGTACAAGTTCTGGGTTACAATATGTAATATATAAATAACTCATAATAACGTATGCGGCGTGTATCCTTGTACGGTTTATGGAATATGTATGAATATAGAGTAATGTCAAAAATAGTGAATTTTTGTTTTTATAATGTCAGCTATCACTCAAATACTTTCACAACATATATTACGCCTAGTTCACGCATACATCAGAATTAGATGTTGTTGGAGAGTGCTTTTGAAGTTATTTATGATAGTCGAAAACATTTCAGATAACGCTGGTTTGCAAAATGCTTAAAAGTGACAAGTACAAGGTCTGCATTACAGCCGCTGGTGGTCGGGGACCTCATCCAACCCCAGCAATGGATCCATGGTCGTTTGGAAAGCTTTGTGGAAAGCAACATACCACCGAAAGTGAAAGTTTGTGAGAGGAAGGCTGCAAATGATATTCTGCGTACTACGACCCAACTCGCACGTAGAGGGGTGCAATTAGAGGTGTCATGTCCTTCACATCTTGAGAGATTGCAATTTTGCGAAGGTAGTGTTGAAGGCTTCTCCGTTAGTTTGGGTTGATATTGGAGGTGACACCATGAAGGAGTGGTTTTTCTGTTTTGTTTTCCTGCTATGCAAAACAGAACAGAAGCGGAAGGCGACCTTGTCCGAATGCTTCTTGGGGTCATTTGCAAAAGTGCGGAATGATGTGGTTTGAAAGGAGTGCAGAGTGATCCGGCCTCGCTGGTGCAGCAATTTGGGCTTGGTTTCATGCATTTCAACGTGCTAAATATGCGTGCATCTGTTGATATTCAGCTTTTGCCATCTCGGTGGTTGGGTCCTAACGAAGGGTGGTTCAGGATGTCGAGATATTAACGAATGACTAGTTCTATATTTTTTACACCAATCAATTTTGATTGAAGAAAAGACTTATAACTGAGGAAAGAGGTATAAATTGAACAAGAAATCTTATCTAAATATTGTTTAGATTCAGCTTAGAACACGTTGTTTCTAAAGCTTCAAAATATTTGATTACTTACTGCAAAGATAAGAAGCAACATTTACAGCAGCAAAAACTGCTTTATTAGAAATATCCGCAGTGCTTATTTTTTCCAGAAAGATGATCTTTTGCTAAAATTCTAACTCAAATCCATCTTGGTGTAAAATATCAAATAGTAAAACTGTTAAAATAAGTTACATAGCAAATTAAACTAGTTTAAGATACAAAACAGTTTAATTCTGCGGACAGAACATGTAGCCAATCTGGTTCACATGTAGCCGATCAGCTTGCAATGTAGCCGGTAGATAGTCTTTCTTGCAATGCAAGCAAAGTACTTATCTCAACACAAAATAAATGTGGCACGTGTTTGGAGGAGCAAAGGGGAGGAGTTGGTGCAGTTATCAGCGATGAGCATGGGAATTTTTTTGCTGCTTATAGCCGGTGGGGCATATGTCTTCGGCATTGCAATGCCGGCTCTCATGGGCCTCCGGTTAGCACATGGACTCCTACATTGTCGTATTGTTCTAGAAAGTGATTTATAGCTGCTTGTCCACTTTCTCAAAGACGGGTACTGATTTTCCATAAAAGTATTATGCGCGGATAACGTTAATTTACAAAATTCTTAAAAGGGAGAAGTATTATGTGCTACTTCAGAAACGAGCGTGATCTTTGATACATTTTTACTTGATCACCGCAGAGAGGATAAGAATTGAAATGTGGAGGAAGGATCAACATGTGACAAAATGTATATGACCGAGTCTAGAGGGAAGGGGACGTAAATTTGCATGCCCATGGTACTGGGTATTGGATTAACGCACAGAGACAAAAACAAAATTAGAAAAATCATCTAATTCTCAAACAAATCGAAGCCCAAAATCAGACATACGCACACCAAAAACCCTGGATTAACTCTATGCATGCCTAAATCCTGAGTTTGTAAGAGAAATCAATGTGAAACTAAAAGATCATACAAAAATCAAATTTGCAGATTTGGAAAACTGAGAAATACAATAAAATTGAAAAGATTAGAACGGGCATACCTGAGTAATTTTATCGCTTGAGATTGGTGATTGGAAATTGAGAAGGCTAGAGGAAAGACGGAGAGTTGAGACAAGGATGCGAAGGACGAGAGAGAAGTACAAATACTGTTGATAACTCAAGACGGCCGTGGAGTGAGAGAGATGATGAAGCGTGGCATGAGATGAGAATGAAGGACAACCTGTGTTTGATCAAATTCTAATTAGGGTACCCTTGAAATTATTTAACCTAAGTTGACAACTCAAGACGAAATACTTTGTTTCACGCCTTAGAGCATCTCCAAGAAGGCTAGCTATTTTTTTGCTATTTTAATATGAAAAATGACTTCAAAGTTATTTTAGCTAGCCACTATATCACTCTAACTCCAACAACACTAGCTATTTTAACATTTGTTAAAAAATTTTATTATTTATTCCATTGCTTCTAAATATTATATTACCCCACTCACTTTCTCTCTTCCAACCTTCTTTCTTCCTAACTATTATATCATTTGCAACAATACTATTTTATGTTTAGTTAGCAGTCATTTTCTCTTTCCTCATAGCTAAATTTAGCTAGGAACTATAGCAAAAACTGTTTTGGCTAGCCATGTTGGAAGAATAAAATGGTGACTTTTTGGTTAAAATAGCTAAAAGTAAATGTTTAGCTAGTCTCTTGGAGTTGCTCTTAATTGGATATTTGGTGCTTATTTCTTTGCGAAAAAACATAATTTTCGTTGTCTATGCGGTTCTCTCCCTAGGAAATGATTCGTCATCTAAGAATAGCTAGCTCTACCCCCCAAAGGACATATTTATGAGCTAAAGTTACTTCTACAGACAATTTCTTCTGTGGGGAAAAAGTTCCTGGAGAAAGAGGGTTTTTTATTTAGTGGTATAATACCACAATGCTAAAAGTCTTAAAGAAGGCGTGTGTGTGATTAGCTTATCACTTATAGAGTGCTTTAATACAACAATGCTATGTACACCCTATTTTGTTCTTTAGATACCATGAACTTTTTTATAACTTGTAATTACATTTATATCCTTATGTGAAATTACATTTAAGGATTTAATTTCTTATACATCCTATATAAAGTCATAGACACCCATCTAGGTTTGGAAAAAAAAAATATCCATCTCTTGCATCATACTCTATTTTTCTAAATCCTAAATCTGAGTCTCCTATTTTTAATGAAAGACACAATGAAAGCGGATGAATTCGAAGAAGAAAAGGTAAGACTTTTCATTGATTTATATATCTGAAGATAATAAAGGGTTTGATTTTCGTTCTGAAAACAAATCAAGCAATGTTTCCGCCTCCTATGCTTCGAAACAAATCTGGTGAACTCAATGTTTAGCAAATAAGACATTTTGGTACCCAATGTTTAAAACCGGACACTTTGGTACCCAATCTATATCTCTGTTTGATACTTTAATGGCCCCGTCCAATTTACCATTAAAATTGAGGGTATTACAGTCTTTTTGGATTACTTCATAAAATATGACTTATATAATCTCAAATGTTTTAAAAAATAGACATATAGTACCCAAATTATAACAAAGCTAGACTTCGAAAAAAAAAAGACTACTCCTGTTTCGACAACGCCATGTACTGACCTTTGTTTTGATATTGCATTTCATTGTATGCATCATGAATAAACAGTTAATTTTGATTCCAATTTAAATAGATTTGCAAAGATTTAAAAGATCAATTGGAGCATAATAATATATATTACTCTAAGTTAGCAAAGCACTCAATTTACAAGAACAATATTCATCCTAAATTCAGCTTGCAATCAAAAAGAGGCTTAATTTTGAAATTACCATCTTGCCCATGCTCAGCCAAACGAAAAAACTATAATACCCTCAATTTTAACGGCAAATTGGACAGAAGCACTAAAGTGTCAAACAGAGGTATAGATTGGGTACCAAAGTGTCCGGTTTTAAATATTGAATACCAAAGTGTCTTATTTGCCAAATATTTGGTACCATTGGAGGAATTAACTCATACAATTAAGCTTGATATCTTTCAACTAATTACCTATTATGCCATTACATTAATTTTTCCAAAAAAACTGTCCATTTCGGATTCATTTGAAATTCAAAATGATCTAAGCAACTATAACATCCTTGTTCTCTTTGGGTGGGTGGGTAGTGTGAGCAACTATGGATTTAAAACCATTGTTCTCTACTCCTCTTCGGGTGAGTGGGGGTGGAAATGAAAAGTAATTGTCTTACGTCTACCAAAGGTGATTTGATGGTAATGGGAAGCAATTGTTATGATTTTTCTCATGTCTATACAAAAGGTAATTGAGTGGTTGATAGTAATGTGTAGCAATTGGTAGAATTTTTCTCTTGTCTATACAGAATGTAACTTGAGTGGTTGGTGGTATCTTTAACTATGGATTTAAAGCCCATGTTTTCTTCTTTTCCGGTGAGTAGGGTGTATTTTGAGTTGTTGATGGTAGTGTGTAGCAGTAATTGGTAGAATTTTTCTCATGTCTACATGTAAGGTAATTTGAGTAGAAAACAAATGGTAAAAGTCTTCTCATACATGGATGTTGTAATTGTCTATACCAAAGGTAATTCGAGGAGTTATTCCAAAATTTTGTTTGAAATCTTTTAAGGAACGATCAATGTACACGTTGAAGAGGAATTAACAATTAGAAATGACAAACAATGTACACGTTGAAGAGGAATTAACAATTAGAAATGACAAACAATGTACACGTTGAAGGGTAAGTGACTAATGGATGCAACTTTAAATTGTAATAAATTACAATTACAGCTTACCTAAGAGGGAGGAATATACAGAAGAATAATCACCATAATACCTTAGATATATGTCCTTTTTACATCGACCTAATTAACAGGTATCTAAATTGTCTTTTATACTTATTTGGTTGTTCCAATTTGAAAGATGCATCAACTTAACCAACAACTATCTAAAAAACTCATGATTTTTATTTTTTCACGTTGAGGTTTAATTTACCTCTAATAGAGGTTCACAAGCAATATATATGTACATCACACCTTTGGAAGAGGAAGAAATGTTCAAAAAGGAAAAAGAAAAAAAAAACTGAAAGAGAAATACGAGTAGGAAAGGAAGGAGTCAACCCACCCTAGTAATTATCCAAATTCAAAATAGCTCCCTAAATAAGATCATTAAAGTCAATAATTAAGGTGCACATGTTTGACTAACAATTGTAGAAGGGCAAAAAAGGTACTGAAAGCAATAGAAATTGTTTTAAAAAAAATACAATATCCAACTCATCAATGCAAAAAACGGAAAGATTGCATATGTGAATTACTAATTAGAGCATTGTCAATGGAGATGTCAAAATTAAAACGTCAGATTTATTTTGATGCTTATGTGGCTAATTGACAAAATCTCTTGTTTTTTCATTCATCCGAAATGTCAAATTTTAATAGCTAAAACAAATTTATTTTTTTAAAAATAATACGAAACAAATAAATAGTGGCAAAAAACTATGCCACATGTAGAAAACATATAGGCCAAAACAATTGTTGGTGGGGCCTTGAGCTTTGGAGAGTGAAATGCTATCAGGAGCTCATGGCGTTAATATTTACGCTGCCGAACAGTGCTGTCATTCCAGGTAAGTATTTGGCCCATCGGATGAATGAGTTTTAGCAGTTATTTTTACACCTGTCATATCCACCTGAAAATCAAGATTCTGTCCAAGCATAACAGTTCACTTAGAGAACATGTTGATTTGTTGCTCATTGAAGTGACCAAAATTGCTAAACTTGTTGAGTCATCTTCTTCATCACCTAGTAAGTCTAAAACTAAGTGGGTAAAGAAAAATGAAAAGTGTTTGGTTGCCTTGTCTGTTTTGAATGTGCGTGATCCAACTCATTGGTACATTGATAATGGCTGTTCCAAACACACCTCTGGTAACAAATCTGTCTTTGAAAAGCTTAAAAATTTTGATGGTGGTTTTGTTGAATTTGGGGGTGGTGAAACTGCAAAAATGACTGGTGAGGGGAATGTTCAGCTCCCTGGTTTGCCTCTACTGGAAGGGGTGAGGTATGTAGAAGGCCTTAAGTCCAACCTCATTAGTGTCTCACATTTATGTGATTAGTGGGCATATGAAGTTTGCATGTCTACAAGAGGTTGTAGGATTGTTGATAGCAATGTTCATGATTTAATTCAAACAGGTAGGTCAAATGATAATTGTTATACACTTGATAGCCAAACCCTGGCTGCCAAGGTGACTTGACACTCTGTGACTGATAAGACCACTGCCTTATGGCACCAAAGGTTGGGACACATGAATATAAATGACTTGTATACCTTGGCTAAGAAACCACTTGCTAGAGGTCTCCCTAAGCTAGACAAGCCTTCAAAGCACATATGTGGTCCATGTAAATGGGGGAAACAGTCACGTGTTGCACACAAAAGAGTCAAAGATGTTGGAACATCACATCCTCTTGAACTCATTCACATGGATTTTGTAGGTCCAGTCCAAACCGTGTCTGTAGCTGGTAGAAAGTACATTCTTGTGATTGTTGATGATTTCACTAGATATACTTGGGTGTCTTTCTTGAGTGAAAAGTCGGATGCTTTTCAAAATTTTGTGACTGTGTTAAAAAAAATTCAGAATGAGGTGTTGACTGGTCATCCCTCTATTGTTAGAATCAAGACCGATCATGACACTGAATTTGAGAACTCTTTGTTTGCGGATTTATGTGCTAGCATGAGGATTAAACATGAATTTTCAGCTCCAATTACTCCTCAAAAAAATGGGATTGTTGAGAGGAAAAATAGAGTCTTGATTGAGATGGCAAGGGTGATGCTAAATAGCAAAAACCTAGCCAAGAATCTATGGGTCGAGGCCATTAACACTGCATGCTATATCTTGAATCGAGTTTACTTGAGACCAGGCACAAATCAGACTCCCTATGAGATCTAGAAGGGGAAGAAACCTATGATTAGTCATCTTAGGGTGTTTGGCAGCACTTGCTACATTCTAAGAGATAGGGAACACTTAGCAAAGTTTGATCCCAAGAGTGATGAAGGCATCTTCCTCGGGTATTCCACGACTAGTCGAGCTTATAGGGTTTTCAACCTTAGAACCAGTACCATCATGAAGTCCATAAATGTCATAATTGATGATCTTGATGCGTCAATTGATCAAGCTGTAGATGAAGATGGGTTGTTTCCGGAAAAGATCATTAAGTCTGCTAGTGAGACTCAGGCAGAAAATAATGATCGGTCATCTGATTCTGATTTTGACAGTTCAGAAGAGTCTAGACAGCCACTGAAAAAGAAACCAAACTGGGTAGTGTCTAGACATCCTGAAGATAACATCATTGGTTCAGTCAAGGAAGAGGTGAGAACTAGGAGTCAAATCCAAAGTGAAATTGCAAATGTTTGCTATGTATGCACTATTGAACCTAAGAACATTAAGGAAGCTCTTTTCCATGAGGAATGGATAATTGCTATGCAAGAAAAGCTAAATCAGTTTGATAGGAACCAAGTGTGGGCCCTTGTAAAGAGACCAGTCAAGTCAAATGTCATTGGGACTATGTGGATCTTTAAGAACAAAAGTGATGAGACCGGGAACATAGTGAGGAACAAGGCTAGACTTGTTGCTCAATGGTACTCTCATGTTGAAGGGATTGACTTTAAGGAAACATTTGTACCAGTAGCTAGACTTGAGTCCGTTAGGTTGTTGTGAGCTATTGCTTGTCATCTAAAGTTCAAGTTGTACCAAATGGATGTCAAAACGGCTTTTCTAAATAGTTACCTGAATGAGGATGTGTTTGTTGAACAACCAAAAGGTTTTGAGGATCCTCATATGGCGGATAGTGTTTATAGATTGAAAAAGGCATTGTATGGTTTGAAGCAAGCTCCTAGAGCTTGGTATGATAGACTGTCTAGTCATCTTCTGTCAAATGGATACACTCGTGGATCCGTTGACAAAACCTTGTTCATCAAGCGGACAAAAAGTGATGTGGTTGTTGCACAAATTTATGTTGATGATATTGTGGTTGGGTCTACTTCAGAATCTCAAGTTCGACAATTCATAAAGATTATGACTAGTGAATTTTTGAGATGAGCTTAATTGGTGAATTAAATTATTTCCTTTGTTTGCAAGTTAAACAGGAAGAGACTGGTTTCTTCATTTCTCAATCCAAGTATGCTGCAAACCTTCTAAGCAAATTTGGATTCTCCTCTGCCAAACCTGCTAGGACCCCCATAAGTACAACCACTAAGCTGTCCAGTGATAAGAAAGGGAAGAGTGTTGACCAGAAACTCTACAAAAGCATGATTGGCAGTTTGTTGTATCTCACTGCCAGTAGACCAGATATCTCCTTTTCTGTTGGAGTATGTGCACGATTTCAAAGTGATCCTAGAGAGTCTCATTTGCATGCTATAAAAAGAATCATCAAGTACGTTAGTGAAACTCTTTCATTTGGTATTTGGTATACCTTTGATACCAATACTAACTTGGTTGGGTTTAGTGATGCCGATTGGGCTAGTTGTAGAGATGACCGAAAAAGTACTTCCGGCTGTGTGTTTTACCTTGGTAATAACAGGGTCTCTTGGTATTGCAAGAAACAAAAATCTGTGTCTTTGTCTACTGCCGAGGTGGAATACATTATTGTTGGTAGTTGTTGCACTCAATTGCTATAGATGAAACAAATGCTTTGTGACTATGGTATCATTCATGACCAGTTCACCCATCTATTGCGACAACACTAGTGCCATATGCATCTCTGAAAATCCAGTGTAGCATTCTAGAACTAAGCACATTGATATTAGGCACCACTTCATTAGGGATCTCGTTGAGTCAAAGATTTTAATGCCCAAATTTGTGCCTTCGGAAAGACAACTTGCTGATATTTTGACCAAACCCTTAGATGATCAGATCTTGACTAGTCTTCGCAAGAGTCTTGGAGTCTGTGCTATAAAATGAATGTGACCAATCATAGTCGGTGCTTGTACATAGTTCAATTCCTGCATATCATGCATCATGAAAAATGAAAAATAGATTTTCAGACTAGTCTCTTTGAATTGGTACTCTCAATTAGATGCTTGATGAATATAGTTGGTGAGCTAGGTTGAGTCATATGTTCATAATCTCATTCCTTGTCAAAGACTTAAAGAGTGTGAGTTTTTAAAGTAAAATAGATTTAAATTTGTTTTCTTCACTTTTCTAAAAACTCTTACTTCTTGATGATGATCATTTGTGTTATTCCTTGTGTTTTCAAAAGAATGTGTAGTAAAAAATGGAGAATTTCCCCAAAAATGAAAACAAGAAGGACAATAAGGCCCTAACTCAAAAAGAAAAATAAAATCAAAAATAAAGTTTTGGGCTGGAGTCAAATTAAAGATGTATCAATGTTACACCACTCCTTGTATTTCAATGTGTTTATCACATATCTACACTTAAAGAATAAATTTCCAAGTTGTCACTAAAAATGAAAAATCTATAAGTGTTGTGGGTACATGACTTAGTGTGTAATCAAATGGTAATCGATTTACTTTGCGATTCTCACTCAATATGACTAGACTTCCCATTCCCAAATATGTCATGTGACTTAGTCATTGAATCAATTATATCCTCTAATCGTGTTACTGGGAGTTTGAATTTCAATGTGAGTACAAGTTTGGTTACAAAAATAACTCATGCATTTTATATTTTGTCTCATACATCACTTGTCAAGCACTAACTATTGGGTTTTCACATTAATTTCTATACATTGGTTGTTAATCCGATATGCATCCTTGGTCATTAAAATTTTTGTTTCGGTATGCTTAATTCGTGTGTGATAATGGCTTGTGTTTGTTTGGAATGAATTATTGCACCGATTGACTGTTTTGCTGTTGGAAACTGGTTCACTTAGGGACTTGTCTCTTCACATTCAAATTGCACCGTTCCTTCTCCACTAGATGACCGACACATATGCGCTGGTTCATGTACCAGTGGTTGCTTCAACGTTCCATGACAGCTTTTGGAGTTTTTGAGGAAATAAAGCGCTTAGGATTTCCCATTCTTCCACTCACCGTTCAAAAAGTGCTCTTCCTTTCCAAAATCCTCCAAAAGCATTCGGATTTTCTCAAAAAGCTCTCACCAAAAAAAAAAAAATTTCCCTGAATTCTCAACTTGCCAAAATCATGTTGATCCTTCTAGCACTCGCCTCACTAGTCCATTTGTACTTTAATTTGGCGGATTCCGATGATGAAGTCCAAATAATAAGACAAAACTCCCTCCTTAGAACCTGCAAACTCATCCATCTCTGCAGCCGCGTCTATCTTTAATGGTGCTGGGCCATCACATCCGGTTGTGTCTCTTCACGATGATGATGCATCGCCCCCATCTGAACACTCGTTCCATGCCGAACTTGTAGAACCTATTGAACCTGCCGAGCCACCGAAGAAGAAGAGTGGTGGTCGGAAGAGAGAGAAAGCTCATTGTCGCAGAAAATCACTTCGCAACCCTCTACCCTTGGTCAGTCATCCTCGCTTTGTGAGTGAGGCAGCGTGCAAATACTATGACCAGGTTGCTTCCCGCATGGTGGTCACCGAACGAGGGTATCCAATTCTTGACTTTTCTGTTGAATTAGTCAATTATTTAGGTCTAGGATGGGTCTAGGAAGTTGTCCAGTCATTCAATTTGAAAAATCTGTTGTCGATTCCTCCTAGTGGGTTCAAGTTTAATTTAACAGTGGTTAGGGAATTCTTTTCCAATTTTCCAAAACTCAATACTTTTCATATGATGTGGATGTTGTAGTGCGTGGGGCTATTATTCACTTTAATCCATCCGTCGTCTATGAATACTTTGGGCTGCCTAGTCACACAGATCATGATGCTTACACCACTTATTTGGAAGAGTCTAGTCGGTTTTTCATGCAAGACTTCTTGGTTTCATGATCCAGATCTTGTCTTAGCTTTGAGTGACAAACCTTGTAGGTCTCACTTGTCCCTTGGGTACTGTTTGTTGTTGCATATCATTAAGAAAAACATTCTACCAACCGGCAATGCAGCAAACGTAACCTTGGAAGCTGCTAGACTAGCCATTCTTTTAGTGCAGCGTTTTCCCATTCCTTTAGGCCATATCATCTTTAATTCCATTATGTCTAAGACTCGGAACACTGGAAAAATATAAGGCACTCATGCATCTATTGTTTTTTCGTGCTTCATTCATCATTTATGTGAGCGTGCGGAAGTGCCTATGGATGAGTCACATGATGATTATATGAGCCCTATGGGACCCATGACCGAGGACTTGTTGAAGAAAAGTGAGAAGGCTGCTAAGAGTGCTAGGAGTTCTAAGTTGTCAATCGGACTAGTCTCCCCTGGAAATTTGTCTTCGACCATTGAGGCTGCCGTGAAAAAGGCAACTGCCAAGCTTATGAAGGCATTTGGAGCCAAGCATATGAAGAAGTCCTCAAGGAAATCTGCCAAAAAGTCTGATCATGTTTAATTGTTAGTTGTTGTTGGGTTGTAGAACTTATCTGTTGGCCGTTCTATTGTGTTTTTGTTTTTCTTTCTGCCTAGTCATGAACAATTAATGTTTAAATATTTGCTGGTATGTACCTTAAATGCCCACTTTGAACTTTGGAGCTCATTTTTTTGTGACTAGTTCTGTTTCTGTTCAATAGTTTAATTTTTCTCTAGTTGCTATATTAAGGGGGAGTGCTGCCTCATTGATGCTTATGTTTTAATGCTCCGTTTGTGCTCTACTCTCTCATTATTCTTTGTTTGTTTAATTAGTTGATTGATATTTGCTTATGCTTCCGTTGCTTAGCATACTCATTATTTATGTTCTTTGTCTTGCCATGACAAAAAAGGAGAGTAGATACATCAATCACATGCTCTATCACTTGGGGGGAGTAATTTTAGCCTATGATTAACTCTGATCTCATTATGCTAGTTGGGAGGAGAATACTTCATATTGCATACTGTATTGAGCTTACTTGAAGGTACACTTTGATTAGTCAGTATAGCATAGATTTGGTGAGTGAGCGATATGAGTTTATGTGGTTGTTTTTGTCAAGGAAAGCTAAAGGGGGAGATTGTAGGTTATTTTATTGGCTGTCCTTGTACAAAAACGTTGTAACAATTGTAACAAGCTCAATTAGTTCACTTAGGTTTCATTTCGAGATATTTATAATAGTTGAAGAAGCTTGGAAAATTGAAGATAGATGATGGTTTAAGATGCATTCACTTACAATGGTTACTTGCACAACATATTTGTGTCAAAACCTTGGTCCTTACTTATTTGTGTCAAAAACTTTCCAAACACTTTGGTTTTGTAAATGTTTTCATTAGAATAAGGATTTTAGGTTTTTCGTGACTAGTCACTTATTTCATGCACGTGAACATTGACTGCTTTTCTGACAGATTGATCACCTCTATTTTAACCGTGCATGCTTTTACCCAGCGGGTAGTCAACTGACCCCCACTAACTCAGATCTGCCTAGATTTTGTTAAAGATGAGATGTGAGATTAAATCTAAACCTTTTGTTTCTCATCCTCATGAGCCTATTTAAGTTTAACTTCATCTTCATCTTTCGGCTAGGATTTTTACGTTCAAACTTTCTTAAACATTTTTGAAAACTCTCATCTTTGTTGGCTGCAACTTTCTCTCCTGTTCTTCTTTGTACTCTTGAGTGCGTAGTTCACTCATATAGAGACATTATAAGATTGTGAGGGTTGCTAACGATTGAATCTTCATTTCAAAGTTGTTTTTCTTAGAAAACACATTAAGCTAACTTTGAAGAAGTTTCATCTTCACTGTTTCGGCTTGGTTTTAAAAGTTAATATACTTTGAGCCGAAATAGTAGTGTGCAACACTAGTCTCCCATGTCCATACATGTGTGTAGACTTTGTTGAGTTTTAGAGGTCATTGACCTTAGTTAGTTTGCTGCCCAGTTTATAACTGTAGCAGTAAACACAGTCACCGTTTCATTTCTTGGGAGTTTACTGCTTTCTAGAAATGCTTCTGTGATTGGTCATAAATCACCACTGCATTCATACAAAGGTGCCATGGTATAGGAATACTTGTGTATGTCCATATAACGTGTTGACCAAGCGAGCATCCGCTGGAAGTGAAGTGATTGAGAAGAAGTCGCACAAGAGACCGTTGCATCTAAGATAGGTACATTAGATATTGAGCTTGGTTGAAATCTTGTATTGGACATTTTTTGCCATTTCATAGTGGAAGGCCGGTCTTCTGATAGACCCCTGATTTTTTATCCCTTAGTGGATTTTTCCGGGTACCAAAATGCTGTGTCCATCTTTGTGTATTGTTAAATAGTTGACTTAACTAAAATTGGACTTATTTAAGCACCAACGTTTATAACATGCAATCTGGACAAAACTGTCTGACTGGTCATCTTAAATATTGCATTAGAAAACTTTGGATTCAATAAGTTGTTGTTGTGGATAGCTCATGGATTTCAAACTCACTGATTTCGTTGAGGACCTAAGTTGGCATAGCATCTTAGTTTTGTTGAACAAATCACAAGCATAGACAAGTTATATTTATCAAGTGATTAATCATTTAACATTGGACAAGATAAAGAAACAATTCAAAACAAACTGTCAAGGTTCATCACAAGAGTGACTGGTCATCGTTGTGATTCTGTTTGTGCTATTTGTTTGTGTAGAAGGATTTATTTGAAAATGCCCCCCTCATTGCCAACCTGCACACAAGATACCTTCTGTCTAGTAGGAGTACAACTAATGGAAGGGTGCCGCTAGAAATTTTTTGAATAAAGTGTGTTGGAGTAAAACTTCTCAATTCTTCTCTTGAAGATTGACGAGAAATAATCCTTCCATTCGTCTTTGTATAGACAATGATAGACGAGAAAGTGACATGTGAAAAATGCTCATTTGTCCTATCGTATACTTCAAGGATGGATATGATTCCATAAGGGAGGAATTTCTCTATCAATAAGCTAGTAATGAGTGAAAATTTTAATTGACGAATTAAATATGAGCTTCAAGTTCAGTCTGGTTAAACCATGTCTAATAGTACAACCGTTTAGAAACAACTCCGTCAATGTAGGGTATGTGGTTTATCCAAACAAAAGTAAGACATGTTGTGCTGTGAGAGGAGGTTTTTATAAGTCAATATGAGGTGAGACACATCTCTAATTACACCGAAGAATTGTTTCCCATAAGGGAGAAACATATCCTTCCTACACATTGATTTTGCAAAAATTCTCTATTAGTGAGAGTTTTTCTTCACTAATCTCTCAATATGAGGTGAGACATGTCTTCTCATTATATTACTTAGCCTAAATAGGTTACAATTTTTGGTATTGAGAATTACTTGCAGAATAAACAATTTATGTTGTGGCCTTAATACATTGAATGTTCTTGTTTTCATGTAGAATGTAGATGACAAAACTCCATTTCTTTGATGTTACTTCGACGGTTGTTCGAGTTCCATATATAATGGAGGCATGATTTGCATGCTAAAGACATTCTCATATGGGTTAGTTCTAAACTCAAAGACATCTTATAAGAAAGAAAATGCCTCAAAACTTTTTCTATGATTCCAAGTATGATAAGGAAAAACAAATGAATGGTCTTTTGAGTATGCCAATGGACAAGGATTCAGTGGTGGGCTGTATGTTAAGATATGCTACCCAACATCTTTGTGTTATGACACTTTGTGAGATTTGGAGTGCTATAAATTAGCAATGCAACCAAACTCTAAAAAATTAACACTAAGCTAACGTTGGACTTGCTTATATGATATCAATCCAAAGTGGGGTCATTGCTCACTTCTAATCACACTGCTTCGGCAGCACCTAGTGCACCGTATCAGCCGCGGCACTGACTATATTTGTTATAGATAGTATGATGAGATGAGTAGCACATTCATGTATGGAGTTGAAATGACAGCTAAGAGACACATCTTTATGATATATCATCGGGTTTTTGAATTAGTTCACTCACACGAACGATTCACCTTGGCGCTGGAAGAGCGAGCAAGTTGAGACATCACTGTCCTGGGTGCAGTGAGTGCATCCGGATAGATCATGGTCTAAGAGAGTGCATCTGGACACATGTATACTTTGGTACCACAAAGAATACGCGGATATTATCTATGTCGTCTTAGAGAAGGAGCTAAGATGAGACCTTATTATTAAGAGAGGTCGTTGTTGGAGTGACTCCATGATTCCAAGTAACCCAATTATAGCTGAGTGTGAGACTTCAGGTTGGCACCAATAGGGTGACTACGCTGGAGACTTTGGTTAGGCACTTGTGTAGCGACTAGACTAAGAATCGTATGATGTATGTTATTTTCAGACAAGTGACGTGCTCATATTTCAATATGAGAATATGTCATAGCATACGTGTTGGATACTAGAAATTAGACAATGTATGTGCTTAAGTTGACCAAAATAATGGGAGTGATGAATGAATCCTTTCTTCATCACTATGTGGGTCACTGGATCTTTGGGTCCAATATTTGTACCATTTTGTGAACTAAAGCCTATGTCAAAAAGAGGATGCTTAATGACTGCTACTTTAGCATGCTTATCTGCTCATTATCGACCAATAGAGCTTGTCTAAAAAAGTGGTTAAGCCAAGTCGGATAGACATGATAGCTTCTGGAAGACAATTTATCACTACACCACATTTGTGTAGTTCATTACCTAGCCAGGATTTGCGTATTTGACAATGATGTGAGTACATAGATACTTGTGTAACAAAGACATTGCTTTCATCATGATATGATAGAGGGGGTTAAGAATGTCTTATTCGGTGTACTTGAACACAGTTTGGGGTGGGTATATATGAAATGCTTTCGAGTGAACCTATACTTCTACATAGTTTGATAATTTATGTTCCTGTAGTTGTACGTGCTTTCGTAGGGTCATCATTGTGATAATAGAGTGAAAATGAAGAGGATAAAGCATATGGTCATAAGGAGATTACTCCCATAAGAGTGAGTGGGATATGTTAGAAATATTTATTTTTATGAGAATAAATTAAATATATAATGCTCCACCCAATTGGGAGATGGATCCCAATTACATGCATTTGGGAGATGGATCACAATTACATCCATTTGGTTCCTTAACTAGTCATGATTAACCAAATCAGAAATCAATCCAAGGAATTTTCCAATAAAAAATTATCGATCTAACCCCGACGGACTGACAGCTATAAATAGTGGTCATTGGGAGATGATTAGATATACAATAACAAACAGAGCAGCACATGAGTGTTATCCCAAATTTCTAGAGAGAAAGGTTTGGGAGAAGCTTTCTCATCCTTGCCTAAACACTCTCATGACTGTGGTAAAGACGGAGACCATAGTGTAACTCTTGGAGAAATCTCCTCGTAGGCAAGCTCTGCCCTACGTGATAAGCCGTACACGAAATCGTCCTTTCATGTGACTGTGTTCGTGAGTTCTTGGGGTCGTTGTTTGTGATCAAACAACCACGGAGGTTTCATAATCACAATGAGACTTCCGCTAGGTATATGATCCTATCTCGTGGTTGTATTTATATGCGTGTTTATGCATTGATATGCGCATGGTTTTCCAACAATGTCATTTTGAGCGTGCCCTGCTTCTCCAACAAGGAGCCGCACCCGCTAAAATGCCAACAAACGGTTGGAGAGAATTGAAAATATGTAAAGGTGTTTACAGTTTACTGATGACCACCAGTTGGATTGGGATGAAGAAAGAAGAAGAAGCACGCGTATTTATACGACCAAAGGAGGGGAAAAATAAGAAAGAGGCTAGGTTATAATGGCCAATATTGTGTTTCTTTCTGAATAATCTAATGCAATAAGAAAATTTTTTTTCTTTTGGGAAGAAATCGAATAATGTTGGACATATGGATGGCGCAAATAAGCATGGGAGATAGTACTGTGGTGAAATTAAGCCTCATGCATGCTCTTGGGGTCTTAAGAAGAGGAGAACAAAAGTTAAAAGCCAAATTTTGTTTATTGTGTAAGCACGGGGCTTACACAGAACTCCCATTTAGTATATATATGGACTATCATTTTTTTTAATTGCTTAAACTGCAAGTTAGGGATTTTTGAGATAAAACGGAGAATAGTATAAAAATAATATAAATTCCACTTCCACAAAGGGACTAAGGATCGAGGTATACATCGCATATGTAATGCGACCTCTTTTATTACATAGGTATTACATTATCATTGTGTAACGAACAGCATAGATCATAAGTGTTAATGCTTTTGATGAATAGCTGCTATAGGTGGTTTGTTTGATTAGTTGTTGTTGTACCAGAACTGTTTCTGGAGTTTTTCAACCAGGTTGTCATCCACCTGAAATGCCTTGGCCAGAACATCAGGATTGATTGGAGGGGTGGCCCCGAACACGGCATTGGCAATGGTGATGACTCCTGGGTTCTGGCTGCTAAGACCAGCAAGTGCCAAAGCTTTGCCTTTTCCGACATTGAGTTGGAAGTGAATGAGACCAATGGGGAACACAAACACATCTCCCTTGTACAGCACCTTGGTGAAGAGCTTATTGCTGCCGTCGGCTTGGTTGGACGTGACGAAGCCTACGTAGAGCGTGCCTTCTAAGACGACAAGGAATTCAGTGGCGCGGGGGTGAGTGTGGGGAGGGTTGAGGCCGTTTGGTGCAAAGTCTACACGAGCAAGGGAGATGCCGAGTGTGTTGAGTCCAGGCAAATTATCTGCATTGGCGGCTGTCACCTTTGAGCCGACTGCGTTATCTGTATCGCCGGCCTTTCTGAGTCCGTCAAAGAAGAAATCATCGGCCACTACAAGCTTGGGGTCCTTGCAGAATTTCCCATTCACAAACACTGCTTCTAATCAAACACAAAACAATGATTCAGCTTCTAGTAACACAAGATATATATACATGTAGTAGGTGTTCAAAATGCATCAATTTGGAAATAACATGTGCAGAAGTAGTACCAGCATCATTGATTTGGGTGGAGTTGAGTCCTACGCAGAAGTCCTGCAGGGGGCTGGGGTCGAAGGCAGAGACAAGGAAATTGGTAGACAATGCCAAAATGGCAACACAAGTTAGAGAGAAATATTGAGCACCTGTCATCATCATATACTTACACTTGTAGTTGCGTTTTTTTCTGTGTATGAAGTTTGAGAGAGGGATGAGGGTACTGAATGAAACCTTGCCTATTTATAGAGAAGATCGACTACCAAATCAAGTAATACTTGGTCTTGGATTCACTCTGTCGATGGAAGTAGGTAACGACTTGAATTGATCAATTTTTTTGAGCAGGTAATGACTTGATTAATTTTTATAAGCAGGTAAAGACTTGGATTGAGACTTAATTGCACGCATCAGTTTCTGTAGATTTTCTTGCATATCTATACACTTGATGTACCAATCCATTTTCAGTCCTAACCAACTTGCGATGCATATAGCCAAGCTTATTTTTCTCATGTGGATAGAATATATATATATATATATATACTAGACACAATACCTGCGATACTCGCGGGCGAACATGAATCCAATTTGAGAGGATGAAGAAACTTCTCATGTATGTGAATTTTTTGAGATTGAATTGAAATGTAGTTTTAGTTATGAAAGACTTACCCAAACTAAATATGACAGTTTGACATTGAAAGCGAAAATTTGAAACTGAGAGAATTGAATCTTATCTCAAGTGGAAACCTAGATGTCTAAAACCACAAATCTCAAGCTAGAAATAATTCACAGAAAATTAATAAAGAAAACTCATTGAACTTTTACCTCCAATGGCTGCAAATTCATCACCGGGCTTCCGCCGATTGGATACGTCTGATTGCCGCCTTGAGTCAGAGAGGGAAATGGCAAGAGAAAATTGAGAGAATGCGGAAGGGGACGGGGATATCTAAAGAGTTTATGAGTTATTTTTCTGAAATTCCAATATTAACCATGTCAACAAAATATGTTCTAATTATGATACTTTTTTGTTTCAAGGTTAATTTTGTCAATAGCAAAATGAAACTTTTTATATTGGATTAAAATACCATATTAATATTTTTGCATTGCAAATGAGTAAAACTTTATTTTTATGTAATAAAAATAGAGCATGAGGGCATTCTGGTAAAATGAGTGAACAGTGATCCCACCGAATACTGTTCATGAACAGTATCTATCACTATACATGAACAGTATTGTATGCGGAAAATGACCCCTTTGCCCTTTCAACTTTAAAAATTTTAATTAATACATGAGGGTAAATTGGTACTTTCACTGGCCCGAAAATACTGTTCATGAACAGTCGAAAACTTCTATTCTTTATATATATATATATATATATATATATAAACTGAATATGTGTTTTTTGTGTTCATACGTAATACTGAATATGTATTTTCCGTGTTAGTACATGGGAATGTGAATTCTGTGTCAAGTTTGCCCTTTTTAATATCTTAACCCAACCCAATCTTATGTCTTGGCGTTTCTCTTTTAATGCTTGAACAGAAGTGTGTAATACTATGTTTAGAGGCACTTTTGCAATCTATTGACGAGGGTCGATTGTTTAGTCAGGATTCAAGGAGATGAAAGTATAAAAGAAAGCAGGAGTTGCACCGAAAAAAAAAAGAGTTGGTAATCAAGAGGGAATATGCCAATGCTTACGAGTAGGGCTGGGCGCGGTCCGGTCCGGTAAAAAAAAAAAGTATAGATCCACGGCCCGATTCACAATTTTTTTGCGGTCCGGTCCGGTCCGGGTTTTGTATATAAATTATTAGGATAGGACCGGACCTAACCCACTTTATTGCGGGACGGTCCGGTTCTAAATTGCGGGTTGCGGGGCGACTCGCGATCATAGTCAATTTCATACACAAACATGCATAAATTAATATGATTACTACCAACATTACACAAATAAAAATAACTTAGGCAATTCGTCTTACATATACTTTTCATGTGTTGTAGCATTGACCCTAGGCTCCTTAACATACACAAAATATTCTTCGAAGTGATTCCATACCTCACTGTGCTTTTTCCCAGGCTCTTTACCTTCTTCAACTTCATCACATTCGCCCTCTCCTTCGATTTCAGCTTCTCCATCCGATTCTGGTTGAGATTCTTCACTTCCACTACCAGCATTCTTCTCCTCTTCACTTTCAGCTTCTAATAGCCTCACCACTTCCTCTGCATCGGCTAAAATCTCTTCTTGAGTTAACGAACCAGAATAGGAACCAATATACTGACCCACTGCATTTTTCCCTACCAATGTAGGGTACCGAGGCTGCAAAATAGCACATTATACATAAATCAAACCAAAGCTAACTCCATTCATATGTAGCACATTTCAAACCGCATTTAGAGACATCTACAAAACCCAACTCCATTCATTTATATCCAAAATCGAGACCGTAAACATTACAGAACCTAACTCCATTCATTTACATCCGAAATCGAAGCACAAAACAACTCAATTAGCCATCGGCTTCTGTATGAATTAACGAGCGTGAATTAAATTAAAGAGCAGCTCAACATCCATTTATATTTCGGTTTCTACAAAATTAACGAGCAGCTGTACAAAACAACTCCATTTAACAAGCGCCTTCTGTATGATAATGATATCAATTGTCACCGATCAATGAAATATCATCTCGGTGAATATCAACTTCACATAACTTGAGGACCGTAAACTAACCATGGGGACGGCCGGGCGGGATTCTAGGATGAGACCCGACGTCTGGGATGAGGTGTGGAGTCTTTGGTGTGGCCAGTAGGAGTGGCGCGGCAGAGGGGGCTGGTCGGCGATGGTTGATGAGAAGCGGCGAGATTCTTCGCGCGGCAGAGGGGGTTAGTGATGGTCGGCGATGGTGATGGTCGGCGGGGTTCTTGAAAGAGCAGCGAAATGAGGCAGAGAAAAAAACGCGAGTCTGATGGAGATAGGGTTTTCAGGGGAGGGATGGGCTGGGTGATGTTCTTGGGCTTGGGCTAATTTGGAAGTTTAGGTTAGGTTAGGTTGATTTAGTTGCGGGTCAAGTGGGTAGTATGGGTTTGAAATTAGTAGATCAGCGGCCCGACCCACAATTTCTCTTGTGGGACGGTCCGGGACAGGTTTACATAAAAATATTTTGGACCCGTCCCGATTCGCTCGATTGCGGGACGATCTGGTCCAAAAAGGGGTGTTGCAGGTTGCGCAGGCGGACCGTGCCCACCCCTACTTACGAGTTTATCCCACCACCTGGCAATTTGATTCTGTGAAAGAGAATAGAATAAGTGACCTAATTAAATGATGTCTTTTTTTTTTTAATTAACTTGAATGCTGACTAATTATAGTCTAGATGTCTATAGAAGTGCAAACCGACCAGCTGGAGGAGATTGGTGACATTGATGTCGTTTCCCTGGCGAAGTCATTGAAGAAGAAGATTGGCCATGTCATAAGTGTTGGACGAGATGAGATCCCAATTACAGCAAAAGGAAGCCGACTGAATAATTCAACGGGCACTAAACGACATACACTATCCACCCTTTCCTCCGCTCTATGATCATGGATTCTACCGATCGTATTAAGCCTGTTTGATCAAGCATTTTCAGCATCGTGCTATGTTAGTTTTATATTAAGTCGTAAGTCCACTTTACAACAAGTGGATTTTATACTATCACCTGCACATTTGTAACACGTAGTAACTTTTCTGGGATCGTGATCTTTCAGCTTTCAATATTCTTCATCATTTTAATTGGAATTGTTGTGTTTGCAATTTCCTTTCTGTTTGCAAAGAAGAAAAAAATATCATTAACCTGCAACTCACTTTAGTCACATTCACCCCCCCTTAAGTCCAATTTGTCATATTTCGCCCCCTCCAACCCAGTTATGTTAGTCTGTTGCTCCATTTTTTGCTATTCCCTCAATTTTATTGATACTAGCCTCTTTTTTTTTAGCACGGAAATGAAAATAAAATTGGCGGCAACTAAAAGAAACAAAATCAGAATAAAAAAGGGTTATTATCTACAAACCTTCTGATCAGCAAAGACAAAATCGTAGAAGACATCTATAAATAAAAATCTCTAGAATTACAAATTAAATAAAAGAAGCAGAGAAAATGCAACATGAAATGTGCCGTCATAACCTATAAAAGAAGCTACTTATTCATATATGCTCTAAAAATTTACCGTTGAAACTACAATTAAAACACCAAAACCATCCGTAGATGATAAATAACAATAGAAATTAGAAAAAAATAGGAATATGATTTTAGAAGTAATCATTGAAGTTAATAGGCATACAGAGGCATACCTATAGATCATGAAATCGTAGTGCTCAAGTTGTTGCCCCATTTTGCATCTAAAACACAAAGTAGGGAAGAATTAGCAAACCTAGGAAAAAATTAGGCCAAGAAAAGTGCTTATGGCCTCAGTATCAAATGCACCAAATTTAAACATATACTTTCAACTTGATCAGATCTTATCCAAAAATAACTACAAACCTAGATATCACTATAACACATTCTGACCACTTGTGGCTCACTTTTGTTTAATTGAGCTTGCTTTTTTATATTGCTGGAACAAACCTACACCAAAAATAACATTATTAATAACAAAATCTTTTGAAAGGCGCAAACATACTAAAATGTAAAACAAAATATGTAATCATTCAACTAATTGCAGACAACGTTGTTCGAATGAAAAATACAAAACCTGAACCAATAAGCTGGACCTGAACATCTTTTATCATTAACGATTTCTCATACGAATCCAACACAGGAAAGCGCATTAACTCAAACTCATTCCCATAACTCATTAACTTGCACTTTAGTTTGGATCAGGGATGTCAAAGCAGGTTTTTCATAGAAAGAAGCTTAATTCTAAATTTGCAGGAAAACAAATTGATTAATCTCTAAGGCAAATAGATTGTTCTTCAGTAGGATCACATACAATAATGATTTAATGCGCATGCACTTTATGAATCATAGAGAAAGTATCAGTGAGATGTATATTTACCAAGAAAAAAACTATAGTACAGATCAAATAGACCCTTAATATCAAAATATATGCAGACCATATCCTAAGTCGTGTTTTGGTTTAGTGGAAATTGCTCCAAATTAATTGCCATCAAGGAGTTAAAAATGGACAACACAAAACCAACCCAAGTTCCTAACCTAATTGATGCAAGGTCAGCTACATGTTGATTGACATTTAACTTGTAGAACAATAGTATTCCTGAAATTATACTAAGTGCAAGCTGTCAATATGAGTGAGATGGAAAATAGCTTATACCTTTTATGGCAGATGCTTTTGTAACAGCCTTGGAGTCCTCATTTGCTTCCTATAGAAAAAAGTGCCACATTAAGTTTTTAGCTACTTTCCTTACATATATACATATGCAAACACACACACACACACACACACACACACACATGCAAGCACAAATAGTTATGTTACAGTTCACTGTAAAAAAATCCTATCTTAGAATTATTCACTTAGTAGCCACAGAAATTTAGATATATCATATTAATACCTTCGGTTTTTTAAGAAGCCTTTCCACCTGTTTCTCAACACCTTGTATCTAATTAGAAGAAAAAAAAAAATATATATATATATATATATATATATATATATATATATATATATATATATATAAGGAGAAAGTGATTGCTGAAGTATTGATTTAAAAGAGAAAAGAAAGTGAGCAACCAGCAAAATCTTAAACATATAAGCTAATAGCTAAGGGTTAAGAAGAAAACATAATACATGTGTTTCATGAAGGACTTCTTTCTTCTTGTATCACTTAATCTTTATGATATCTTCAGAAAGTAATGTACACAAATCCCAAATAGATTAAGGCGACTGCATTTTCAAGTAAGATAGGTAGTCTGTAACCCAATGGAATTTAGTGGATAGGAAAGACCTGCTTATTGAAAGTATCCATTCCTGCATCGGAATTGCTATATGGGAGTGAACTTTCCATTTCCATATCATTTGTTCCAGAAGGCTGACCTCTTGGTTCAACAACAAATGAATCCTAAATCAAAATAAAATTATACCATATAAGTACTCATTAATTTTCACATAATTCAATCATCCCTCACTCTCAAATGTGAAATCCTACAGCACACATTCACACCATAACCAAACACATAAACATTATCAGTGACTGAACATGATATACTCTAATAATAATCAACCATTGTTTTCATTGATAGTTCCAATATTCATCCTCATTATCCCAGACTTTCTCAGCAACCTATACAACACACAAACTGAAATCCCAGAAAAGCAAGGTAGCTGAGGAAAAGAAAGGGCTCAGGCAAGGTGTGGCTCAGAAAAGAAAGAATAAGATGCGATGAAAACTAAAGAACCCACCTGGTTTGATTCTTGTTCTTGTTTTTGTTCCGGTTCTTATTCTTGTTCTTGTGCTTGTTCTTGTTCTTGTTCCTGTTCCTGTTCCTGTTCTTGTTCCTGTTCCTGTTCTTGTTCTGGTTTTTGTTCCAGTTCTGGTTCTAGTTCTGGTTCTCGGTATTGTTCTGGGGCACGTTCTGGGGCACTCTGGAGAGGTTCGATTTCTTCCTCTATATCATTATCCGCCTTCATGAACAAACCAAGTTGCTCTAAGGCATTACTTCCCTGTAGATTAAAACTACCCAGCCTGGCAAGCTCACCAGGAAAATGATCTGGGCTAGTCTCCTCCGTAAAATTTGGCACATTTTTATCATCAACGGCTCTAAATATTTCCAGATCTTCCATGAACTGACTATTCTCATTAATTTCAACAGTCTTTTCAATCTGACACAGCCAGATATTAGTTAGTTGTAGTTCAATGAAGAGAAGTGCTGTTAAATGCTTTGACAAACAAAATGATACATCCATACCATTAGCAATGCCTGACGTGCAGCTTCCCTCTCTAATTCCCTCTGCCTTTTAGCTTCAGCTGCAGCTTCTGCTTCAGCCTTCTTGCGAGCCTCTTCTGCAGCTCTGCCCTCAGCTTGTATCCGTGCTTTTTCTAATGACACAATAAAATTTAAAACTCTTACAGCAGAACTTACAATCCCATTAACTTCAACCGCACAAAGCACATCTCGTCTTAGATAACTACAGCTTTTAAGACAAACCTTCTTTTAGCTGCTTTTCGAGTTCCTCTCTTTCAATTCACAATTTTTCAGGATCCAACTTCTCACCCTAAACACAAATGTCAGATGAGAAATTACCACATTTCAGGTGCAAAATGCAATCAGAATTATGCATCAATGAAAGTATCTGGAAAATTGTCCAAATGTGTCAAGTGGTAACCAACCTTTTCTAGTGCCTTCTCTCGGGCTTTAAGTATTGTGTCAGCAAATCTACTCCTCATTAAGTATTGATGTCATACAAAATTATATAATTTTAAGAATGAAAACCCAGAATTCCAATACAAAATCTCAATACTCAGAGAGCATAGCCCAATCAAAATACAAAAAATTCATCAACCCAGATCATAATACAACAATTCACTCACTACCCAATACCGAAATTTCCATATATATATATATGATAGATGACATTTTAGGTGGCTAAAAAGTGGGTCTCACTTGTTTGCTGATGTGTACTACCATATGTTAAAACGCAGGAGAACTCAAAAGCAGGACCCATTATGTATAGTAAATTACTAATCATGTCCAACTCAGCAAAACAAAGAAAGAGACCGCCGCCCGCTACTTCCCGGTCTCCTTTAACTTGGCCATAGGAGCCACCACCCCTTTATCTTCACCTTCATCATCACCTGCTAAAAATAAACCTTCATTGAGGAGCTTAATTTACACAACTAGTACCCAACTCTGACTTTAACACCTACGAATACCTAACTTAATTTACACAGTGAATAACGAATTGGAGTATTGAAGACGAACCCGAGGGAAGTTTTATTTATTAGAATGTATCTATGACGATCCACAGCTTGATGCAGAAAACTGTCTCGTTTGTAACTTTCACTGTCATTGGGGAAGAATTCAATATGATTTGAGGTTAGCAGGATTGGTGGTGAGGTGTATTTAACTTAAAAATTATAATTGCTTGAATATATTGTCCTTATTTGTCATAAGATTCAAATATTTTTTTTATATAATTTACACATAAATGGAACGAGTTAATCATTTTTTTGGGTGTAAATAAAAATTTTCTCAACCCAATTCAAATTTTAATAGAGATTAGCTCACACTCCATCATACCAAATAGCGTCATTATCCATGTTGGCTAATTCCCTGGAAATGTGGGCACGCATAACAGAAATCATATATGTGGAACACAAAATAATCCTTGGAACGCGCCACATGGATTTTAACTTCATAAGGACAAACATAACCTTGATGGAGATTACGAACGCTATGTTGTCATCTTGATTAAAGAGAGATCATGAGTTCAATAGCCCTAGGTCACTTAGAGTCCAAGTAGACCATTACCCCACGAGAGATCCCCACTGAGATTAGCTATCCTTGGGAGGTCCCTTCGGGAGACCATCATATCTCGGGAGGCTTTCTCGGAGATCACACAATCAGAAAGTGCACTAAATTTCATTTAATGCTGTTAATCACCATACCAAAGGAAAATTCCTCTCACAACCTCTATGAATGGAGTCAACTATCTACCATTCAAGATAATCCAAAACTCCTCTACAAACTCCTAAGATCAAGAATACATTTCTGACTTAGGAATTAGAGCGCCTTTGGTAAACCCCCCACTAGGATTAGTCAATTCGTTTTTCATTGTAGGTTCCTTCGTCATTCTACAAAGTGAACAAAATTTGCACAAATAAGTGGTGCTTTCATTGAGAGCTTGAGTTATACTCAGCTTTCACCCCATATCAAAGTATTGGAAGCAATACTCATTGCACATACAAGCGACAATCTTCGAGTCTACTCTTGTCCAGGGATTATCCAATATGGTGGACAAACGTAGAATAGCGAGAAAGAACAAGAAGGACCACTTCTCGAAGAACACCACTTGTGCGGCACTCTCAACTAGGGGTGGCAAAAAAACCCAACCAACCCGAAGCCCAACCCATGCCCAATCCCGATTTTGCCCAACCTGATTTTTGCCCGACCCAAAAAATCGGGTTTTTTGCCCGACTCGACAAATATAAGGTTCGGGTTTGGGTTTGAAAGTTGAAACCCGAAGGGTACCCGACCCGATCCGATATAATTAATATTTATTTTTTATTTAATTTTTTTATATATAAAAACCTTTTTTTCTTTTTCTTTTTCCTTTCCATTTCAGTCCGCCCTTTTTTTTTTCTCGTTTCTCTTCTTCACCGAGAGCTCCGCGACCTCGATCCTCGCCATCCCGTCTTCACCAGCAGTTGCCGAGGTCGCCATCTCCAGGATCTCCAGAACGAGAACGAGAAATTCAACCAGAATCTCCTCCACACGTTGTCGAGCATGGCCGATTTCGCCAAGGCCAGCGACGAGAACCGGCGGCTCCTCACGAATTTCAACGGCCTCGTCGCGGCGTTCGTCGGGGTTTTGAACAGGGACGGCGTCGATATCGAGGTTCTCGAATCGGCGATTAGGGTTTTTAGTTTGATTTTGCCCCAAATCGGAGTTGGCGAGCAATTGCAGTAGTCGATCGCGAAATGCAACGGAAAGTGCCTCAATTTGATTCAATTGATCTTGCAGAGAGGTAGCGTGAGCTCGGTAACGTCCTCAAGGCCCTCGGCAGTCGGCTCAGACATCTCCACCTACGAGCTCAGCCGCGCCCCCGAGGTCGCCATGTCCCATCGTCGCCGAGAAGTTCCCAGCGGAGAAGAAGCCCAAGGCCGAGAAGAGCTCCCAAATCGTCGATCTCCTCCCATCAGGTTCAATTGCTGGATTGTTGTTGTTGATGGGTTGAATTGTTGCCGGAATTTTGTTGTTGTTGATAGTGGTTGCCGGCGATCGGGATTTCTCCCACCCGACCCGAAAATACTCGACGGGATCGGGTACCCCGACCGTCGGGACCCGTCGCCTATCGGGGTCGGCATCGGGCTTGAAAACGCGAGCCCGAGGGGGTGTCAGGTTGGGCGTCGGGTGGAGGTTTTCGGGTCGGGATCCAATCGGATTCCAACCCTACTCTCAACCCAAAACATGCCATACATCACGGTCTTAGAGCCATGTCCCACCACCCATCCTGGAATGGCCCAAACCACGGTGCTACCAACAATTTAAGCCTCGCCCCTCAAAAAAGAACCCCCCACCCCCCCCCCACAAGAAAATAATAAGCCCCCCCTCCCTCCCACCCAACCCCCTCCTCTCTCACGCCCCTCCCCCCCCCTCCGCCCCCACGGCTTTGATAGGGCGACGCAACTTTTCTTCCCTCCTTTTATTCTACCCTCCTCCGCCCCCTCCTCCGCCTTTAATATTACAACCACATTCCCAGCTTCCTTCTTTCTCCTCCCCCCCACCCCCTTTTTTTCTCCTCTTTCCGGGCACGCGGAAGAAAGCAACCACCACAACAACCACCCAACACGCCACCTGCAGGTTGGCAATGAGGGGGGTAATTTTCAAATAAGTCACAGCAAGTACAAACAATTCACACAACAAATCACTTAGGTGACCAGTCACTCAATGTGATGAACCTGACATTTTGTTTCTATACTGAAATATGTGACCAATCACTTTGTTTATGTGCTTAAATATGTGACTAGTCCTTTACTTGACAGATTGTGTATGCTTGTGAATTTGTTCAATCACATTCAAATGCTATGCCAACTTAGGTCCTCAACAGATTCAGTGAGATTGAAAACTGCGAGCTATCCACAACTACAACCTATTCAAATCCATTTTTGCCCAGATTGCATTTCAAGTTAAGTTGGTGCATAATTAAATCTGATTTTACGATTAGTCAACTTGTTAACAAATCACAGAGATGGACACAATGTTTTGGTACCCGAAAAAACCCCAAAATGGTAAAAAACCGCAGAAGACCGGCCTTCCACTATGAAATGGCAAAAAAATGCCCAATATAAGGTTCAGACAATGCTCAATATCTAATGTACCTAGTCTTAGATGCAGCTATCCCTTGTGCGGCTTCTTCTTCAATCACTTCACGTTCAGTGGTTCCAATGACTGGTCATTCACCAAACAGATAATACATAGGTATTTCTGTTTAGCGGCACAGGTTATATAAGCTGTGAAAATTATGTGACTAGTCACCAGCAGAGTTGCAGAGAGCTATGAAGCTTCAGCAAGGACTGCTGGACAACTAGGGGTACTCTGCTACAGTTGCAAAAACTGGGCAGAAATACCAAAGTCAATGGACTCCTTATAACTCAATCTTGTCTCTAAAAATGCGTGAATATGGAAGACAAGATTGCACACTACTATTTCGACTCAAATATGTATGACTTTAGAGAGAGACCGAAACAGTGAAAGAAACTCTTTCAAAGTTTGGATAAGATGAGTTTTATGAAAAACCAAACTAAGAACAAAAGTTTCAAATCAGTTGCAAGTCTCAAATTCTTACAAAGTCTCTATATAAGTGAACTACGCACTCAAGAGCTCTAAGAAGAAAACCGGAGAGACAAGGCAACAACCAAGGAGAGATTTTGAAAAAGATGAGTGAAATAATTTAGCTCAAAACTCTCCTTCAAAGTTTGAATATGATGAAATCTTTTGAAAATCAAACTTTGAAACAAAACGCATGCAAGCCTCAAATTCTCATGATATCTCTATGTAAGTGAGATAGAGCACTCAAGAGAGAAAATGAAAACAAGGAGGGCTGCAGCAAAGAGAGGGTTTGAAAGATGGAGAAAATTAGTTCAAAAACTCTAATGAGGTTAGAGGTGAGGTTTAGGCTTTATAGGAAAAGAAGATAAGATTGGAGTGGACACAAATGACTTTAGGGTTTAGTGTGACTAGACAATCACGTGTAACCTAGGCAGATTCGAAAGTGGGTGCAGTTGACAATCCTACGGATAAAAGGATGTTTAGTCAAACTCGGGTAAAAGTATGATCTGTCAAGCAACTGATCAGCAGTCGCTGTCAGGAACTGAGCTGTCATATGCAAAGCTAAGGTGACCAGTCACCAACATGTGAAAACTAGGTTTCTTATGAAGAACACATTTTTCTCAATTTTAAACCTAAGTTATGAAAAACTTATGCAAATCCAAATGATGTTAAGTGCTGATTAAATTACAATGCATCTGAACATGTCTATATTTCTTGGTCTTCAAACCAATCATCTATCACTAAGCTTAAAGTTAAACACTAAAAACCTAAATTGAGCATGTGAATGATTTTACAATGTTTTTGTTACAAGGATAGCCAATATTACATTATGTCTAAGATACAAATATCCTACACATCCTACTCTAATCGTCTCAGAGACTGCGATAGAGAGAACAACAAAGTTGAGAGGAGACACAACTCCCCCCCAAGCCGGAGACTACGCCCCCCCCCCCCCCCCCCCCCCCCCCCCCCCCGCCGTCGGCGACGGGGCGTGAATTTAGAATGAGACGTGCCCCTGGCCATGTATAGGTGCTTGAACCCAAATGGTGCAGAGACCATTAGAAAGCAGTCTCTCTCTGGGGAGGGGAGGGGAGGGGCCCCCCCCCCCCCCCCCCAGGGGGGGGGGGGGACAAATAACACCACACCCCAAAACATAAAGTAGAGGGAGAGGAGACCCTCCCATCCTACTCTAATCGTCTCAGTGACGCAAGAACAAGAAGGAGGACCCCCCCCCCCCCAGCGAGGAAACCCCCCCCCCCCCCCCCCCCCCCCCCGCCCCCCCCGCGGGAAAAAAGGGCCCAGGCTAAACCAAGCCCAAAGTCGACAACTAACCCGGAGGGGGAAAAGCTAACCCCCCCCCCCCCCCGGGGGGGGGAGAGAACAAACCCCACCCCAAAAAAAAAAGAAGGGAAGAACAACCCTGATCCACATCGAAAGGTGATGAGGTGTAAGCACTAGAACCATCTAGCGACACCTCTACCCAGCCATCCCCTCACGAGCAGGCTGTATCATGACCTACACCTCTACTTGTAATGGACATAGAACACCAATAATACTTCCACCAATATCACCAAGCCATGGCCTTAGCCTTGGTTTCATGTGTAGTGGCAACTTACGCTGCTTGCTCAACCTCGTTAGCAACCAAGGTCGTGATGCAGACAAAATTTGAGACTTGACGGTCGAGTCCTATTTCGATCAAGCTTGGCAGGCCTTTGGTCAACTAAGTGTCGATTCATCCGAACTTGATTTTAAATGTTACTCTCAAACCTCCCGAGTGGGGGACCAAAGATGAATAGAAGTCCTTCTGAAGACGGAAGAAGAAGGAGCCGGTGGCTAATCTCCCAGCCATTACCACTGTTCCCATAGGCGTGCACTCTTGATTAAGCCCATACACTAGCATACATTCCTAATTGGGCTCATCTGCAAGTATTCACTTGAGGCTTAGTTCCCAGAGGAGCGCACCATCGTGCCATGGGTTACAAGCAAGCATACCCCCACGAAGCATCCATTCACTTCTCGGACCACATGTCTTGGTCCATATGAGACTTGATGAATTGGGTAATTCCCGAAGGGCATATTCACGATTGAAGGTCAAAGTCACCTTTTCCTGACGATCAATCAGATGCAAAATTCTCTAATCCATCAGTTCTGGTCAAGAGAAGACGAGACAAAGACTCTAGCAACTACAGCAACACCTTTTCAAGGGCAGGCATGAATTAGACCTCTACAAGAGGAAGACATGGAATAGCTACTTGCTCAACATCTGAAAGATCTCCGACTACAAGCAGACGAGGAAGATGCCTTGCGCAGACAAGTGGCAACAAATAATGAATCATCATTCAACTATGAGATTAAACGTGCGGCTCCCGAAAGAAGCTTTTCAACTACAACCTTCACTCCCATCAAGGGAGATTCAGACAGACAAGATGACCTTTACCAAGGCCAAGGCTCATCTGGAACATTCACTTTGGACAGCCGAGCCAAAGTCAAGATTACAACTACAAAACTCATGATACAAATGGCCAAGGAAGGAGCCGATGCAAGTAGTGCATTCCTAAAGCACCCATTCCCGCCTCGGCTCATAGGGCAGCATTTGTTCTAGACTTGGTTCACCGGGGGCATCCCTTGAACTTTGATAATAAAGCAAACCAAAAAAGCTATAGGCTGACCACCTGAACGCAAGTTCTTAACCTGCCTAACCTCAATTGGCATGGAAGAGAGCAAAAAATGATAGCGTCATCAATGTGCATACCACATCCGAAGCTTACCAGTTGCATTTGAGCTTCAAAGTAACTATCAAATGAAGGTAAACCACATCTAGTACACTCTCAGATCAACCAACGGAGGCAAGTTTTTCCTCTAAATTACCAAGAAGGTTACAAAGTACGAGTAGAGGAAAACCATGAAAGAGGCATTAGAAGACTTATAGTCCAATTTGTCAACATATTTGCTCTCAAGACTACAACCTGGTGATGACTTGGATGACTACCTTGTGACATCTGAAGCAGCAATTAGCTCCACTCACATCAGAGAAGAGTTGGGGCCACGAATTCCGGCTCTATATGCTTCAAAAAAATCTCTTCTCGATCCAGAGATTAGAAACCTAAAAATTTGGAAGTTTTGGTCCAACGCAACCGAGACGCATCCCAATTCTTCATGATATGGGCGATGGGAGTTGAGCCCATACCACTTGACTGGCCATAAAGACTCAAACTTTCAAAGACTTTGCAGTGAAGTTTGCATCTATCACATCTTAGAGCAACATGCAGCCCTCCACAATGGCAGCCCACTTGGAATAACATGGGTTGTCCAACCATAAAGAAGCAAGGACAATCCTAGTCCTAACCACCCCCGACGGTTCAATACTCATGCCAGACCATACACTCCGAGTCTGAGCTCATCACCAATCAGACCTTAAGTGAGTACATTTCCAAACAATCAAAGATGATGCATACACGGCAAAACGCAAGGTCTTCCTGGCCTTCATGCTTCGACATGTTTCTAGGCCTAAAGCATAAGTTGCTCACCTTCCAAGGCATTATGGACAGTCTCGTACAAAGAGCATAAGTCGCTCGCCTCCCAAGGCATTGCAGTCTCATTAAAAGAGCATAAGTCGCTCACCTCCCAAGACGTGCGGATGGTCTCATAAAAAAGCATAAGTTGCTTGCCTTGCAAGGCATTGTGGACAGTCTCACATAAAGAGCATAAGTCGCTCTCCTTCCAAGCCATTGTTGAACGGTCTCGTAAAAAAGAACATAAGTCACTCACCTCTCAAGGCAGTGTGAATGGTTTAATAAAAAGAGCATAAGTCGCTCGCCTCCTAAGGCATTGTGGACGATCTAGCAAATGAGCATAAGTCTCTCGCCTTCGTAGGCGTTGTGAAAAGTCTCGCAAAAAGAGCATAAGTTGCTCATCTCCCAAGGTGTTGTGGAACGTCTCACAAAAAGAGCATAAGCCGCTCGCCTCACAAGGCTTTCTGAACAATCTCGCAAAAGAGCATGAGTCGCTCGCCTTCTGAGGCATTGTGGACTGTCTCATAAAAAGAACATAAGTTACTCGCCTCTCAAGGCATTGTAGATAGTCTCACAAAAAGACCATAAGTCGCTCGTCTCCCAAGAGATAGTGGACATTCAACTTACAAGACCATAAGTTGCTTGTCTCTCAAGACATATTGGAAGCTCAAGTTCTAATACCAATAAATCACTCACAACTTGAAGGTGCAGTGGACGGTATCCTTCAAGAACATAAGTTGCCCACCTTTTGAGGTACAATGGATATTCTCTTTCAAAGACTCACAAGCCCTGCTAATATTGTTCAAAGTCAACAAGACCGAATTCCTTACAAAGAGGCGTGGCCTGATGCCTACAATATACCTTGAGCATCATGCAGTGTGCAGTTTACTAACCAATGTGGTCTTAGGCTTAGAATTCAAAATCTAACTCCCTTGGAGACCGAAAGTATAAAGTAAAATAACGAATGAGATCTCAGATTGAGAAATCAATATCTAACTCCCTTAGAGACCCAAAGTCTGAAGTATAATAACCAACTAGATCTCAGGTTAAGAAATCAATATCTAACTCCCTTGGAGACCCATAGTGCAAAGTATAGTAAACAACGGGGTCTTAGGTTGAGAAATCAAGATCAAATTTAGTTATAGGAATCAACACAAGACTTACCTCATTCATAAGGCTCACTCACATCTTCATGTCACTCGCAATACCTCCAGGAAGAGGAAGATTAAACTTAGACCTCCAGACAGGAAGATTATAGTGAGATCCATGCATTTCATTAGCAAAGAATCGCTCCATTTTAACTCCTTCATGTAATGAGGGCACCATCAACCTTCTCAAAAGACTCAATGGAAGGATTTTGAAATTGGCTTCTCAATCAACATCGCAACTTCAAGATATATATTTAGTATGCTATAGTGCGTACATTGGGGGGCAAGAGAGGAGCGAATTTCAAGTCAACAACTGCATCACCTTTGGCGTTGTCCAAGATCTCTTTCAAGACCTCTTCTGAGTACTCTTTCGAGACCTCTCTCAAGACCTCTTTCTAGACCTCTTGTGAGACCTCTTTCGAGAACTCTCTCAAAGCCTCTCTCGAGACCTCTTTCGAGGCCTCTCTCGAGACCTATTTCGAGAACTCTCTCGAGACCTGGTGCACCTTCTTTAAACAATGGCCCACAGTGGCTTGTAGAGGTTCTCATTCACAAAGTGATGCAAAGTAATTTTAAGCATTAAATGTAGTCAATGCCTAATTCCTCTGATGATTAGGCTGTACGGAGATCGACTGGATTCTTGTTTCTTTTCTTGATGGCTATCCCCTAGGGAAAAGAACCTGATTTCAGACTATATGATATGTTATGTCTACTTTTGTTCAGGGGACTAACCTCCGTACTGACCTACCACCTTGGAGGCGTCACTCACCTCAAAATATCTTAGCTCAATCTGTCTCTTCGAAATTCACTTGAAGAATGATGGAAGCAGCTGAATTTAGAACACTTACTCCCACAAGGCTCCAATTTCAACAACATGCTTGGAGAGGATAAGAAAGGAAAAAAGGATTACATCTCCCTTTTTTTTTTCCTACATCAACGCAGGCAGATGTGGAGGCAGTTGTGGAACCCAAAATAATCCTAATCAATTCGAACAAACCACGTGGATTCTAACCCCATAAGGACAAACATACCCTTGATGGAGATTGCGAAGTGTTACGCCATCATCTAAGTCAAAGGGAGACCACGAGATCAACAACCCTCGAGAGGTCACTCAGAGTCCAAGTAGACCATTATCTCGCAGATGATCGCTATTGAGATCACCTTTTCTCGAGAGGTCCCTTCAGGAGACCACCACATCTCGGGAGGCTTTATCAGAGATCACACAATCTTAATGACCATGCGAAAAGAATATTCCTCCCACAACCTCTATAATTAGCCAACTATCTACACCATTCAAGTTAATCCAAAACTCCATTACAAACTCCTCAGATCAAGAATACATCTCTAACTTTGGTATGAGAGTTTCTTTGGCAAACCCCCCACCGGGGTTAGTCAATTCTTTGATGTCAATTCTTTGTTTTGCAAGTTCATTCTTCATTCTCTAAGGTAGACATAATTTGTTCAAACAATATCAAAGGCTTCAACTAGGAACGAAATATTCTGGATGACCATATATGCCATATCCCTCCGTTAATTCTCAACTCCATTTCGTGAAATCGGGTGTTGTAATTAAAAAACAAAAATCATAATCCAACACTCCATTACTTTGGAACTTCATTCCAATAAAGTCAACTCCTCCATCACGTAAGATTTCGTAATGAGCTTCTCAAAGGAGCTTATCAAAGCACATAAGAGATTAAGGCCTTTTGCATTTCTTACATGACCAATATGGAAGGAGCTTCTTCTTCTTCTTATTTCGCCGGTTCATGGAAATACCATGTGTTTCTGAGTTTTAGAGTTGAGGACACAACTACAATTTCACAGGGCACTTAACAAAGCGCTATGCGTCAAAGAGGAATTAGCACATTCATGGACGACGACGAATTGTGAGAGGAGAAGAAATATCAACGGCGCTTCTCAAAGCAATCGAAGAGTCCAAAATCACGATTGTTCTCTAAATACTACGCATCCTCAAAGTGGTGCTTGGACGAGCTTGTTAAGATCCTCGAGTGCAGAAAATCAAACCAACAATGGTCAGGCCAGTTTTTTACAGGGTGGATTCCTCTGATGTACGAAACCAGAGAGGTAAATTCGGTGATGAATTTGCTAGGCTTGAGTGTAAGCATAAAGATAACATGGAGAAAGTCCTGAAATGGGGAGCAGCTCATTCACAAGAAGCAAATTTGTCAGGGTGGCCTCTTTCGACCGAGTACTTTTCTAATCTCATCTTCGGTTGTGTTTTCTATGTGATTGTAATTCTTGGTCTTTAAGTACATATGGAATGACTTTTAAATGAATTCTTGAACAGATTTCAATACATGCTATGGATTGTAAATATCTAGATGTGGCTGAGTATCCAATGGGAACAGAGCCTCGTGTACGAGCTATAAACTAGCTTCTGTGTATCGCGGGGTAGATGATGTTCATATGGTGGGGATATGAGGGACTGGTGGAATAGGTAAAACAACAATGGCCAAAGCTGTTTATAATTCAATCGCCCATAAATTTGAAGGCAGCTGTTTTTTGAAAGATGTTAGAGAAAGTTCAATCTCGGATAAAGGCTTAGCCAAACTACAGAATACTGTTCTTTTGATATTCTGAGGGCAAAGCTATTGAAGGTGCACAATGCTGATCATGGAATCGTTTTGATGAAAGAGATGTTGGGACGTAAGCGGGTTCTCTTAGTTCTTGATGATGTGAATGACATGAAACAGTTATACTATTAGGTTGGTGCCTCGGGTCATCTGCTTGGGATCGGTAGTAGAATCATCATAACAACAAGGGATAACAAATTGCTAACTGCCCATCATCAAATTAATTCAGTACACAAGGTCAAGGGACTTGATCATCAAGAAGCTCTTCAGTTCTTCAGTTGGAATGCCTTCAACGAAAATTGACCTTTGGTTGATTATCTGGAACTTGCAGAACGTGCTATACATGTGGCTGGAGGCCTTCCACTAGCTTTGAAGGTCTTAGGTTCTTATCTGCATGGTGAAAGTATAGATAGATGGGAAGCTGCAATAGACGGTTTAAACAGAAGTCGAGATCTTCATGAAATTTTCAAAATAAGTTATAATGCATTAGATGATAAAGTGAAGGAAGTTTTCTTGACATTGCATGTTTCTTTAAAGGGAAATATAGAAGCTATGTCACTGATATTCTTGAAGGTAGTGACCTAAACCCTCGATATGGTATTGAAGGACTCATGCAAAACGCGCTCTTAAGTACTGAAGGAGATCTGATTCTGATGTATGGCTTAATTGAAGAGATGGGTAAAGAAATATTTCGCCAAGAGTCGCCAACTGAACCTAGGGAGCTTAGCAGATTGTGGTCATATTAAGATATTGATCATGTTTTGACAGAAAATACAGTAGGTATATGCATAAACTAATACAACTGTACACTAGAATGCTTATGAATTAAAAGTGCACTGCACTAATAGTCTTTTTCTTTTCTTATCAGGGAAAAAACAATGTCACGGGCATCGTTATAAATTGCCCTGAACAAGATGTTGAAATATGCTTGAATTCTGAAGGCTTTTCGGGGATGAAAAATCTCAAACTTTTCATAAACTATAATGCATATCTTTCTGGAGATGTTGATTATCTCTCAAACAAGTTGAAAGTGCTTGATTGGTATAAATGTCCATTACAATCGTTTCCAACCAAGCTTCATCCAAAGGAACTAGCTGTGGTCAACATACCATGCAACCGCATCAAAGAACTGGGGGAGAGACTCAAGGTATCTCAAACTTTTTCCATCACTTGTATAGTTCTTTGATGTATCCTATTTGATCCTTTCCTTCTTTTCCTTTTTGATTTCATGGCATTTCAAAAAGCAGACAAAGGGACTCCGCATTCCTAACCAAAATCCCTGACCTATCCAGAATCCTAAACTTAAGGCACTTGGATGCAAGTGGCTGCAGAAATTTAGTTGAGGTTGATTCATCTGTAGGATATCTTGATAAGCTTGAAGAGTTGGATTTTAGTTTCTGCAGTAAACTAGCTAAAACATCTTTTGCTGTTTGATTGCGAAAACATTACCATGTTCACAGAAATTTTTGCCAAAATAGAATCTATCAAGAAGCAACTTTGTCCGTCTTCCTGAATGCATTAGTAAATATGTCAACTTTGAGGAGCTACATTTGGGTGGTTGCGATAAGCTTGTAGAAATTTTAGAAATACTTCCACCGATTATACCATGGATTAGCTTGTGTGATTGCAGACCATTAGAAAGATTTCCAGCATTGTCAAAGATTTTGGAAGCCGAAGACATGCAACGCATTTCATGGATGAACTTGTATAAATGCCAGGGCCTATGCAATAATTTGGGGCTGGACGTTTCAAAGATGACAACTATATCACTGAATCAGGTCTTCATTTCCTCTCTTGATTTCTATATATCTCTATTCTTCTATGTTAAGACTGTGCATTCAACGAAACAGTATTCATGTGTTACAGATGAAGAATTTTGAGATTCAGATTATACTTCCTGGCAGTGAAGTTCCATTATGGTGACGAACTATTGGAATAGTGCACTTCTGATCAAGACTTTGCAATAACTGATGAAAATATATGTGAACTCTGCATTGAAATCCCTGGGGCGTTAAGATGGGAGAACAATAGGTTGCTCTTCTGTGCTGTATTTGAAATTAATGGAGATTTTACTGGGGAATGTGGTGGTTATGATTGATGGAGTGCGCATTAGTAGCGAATTTGACTGTCAGTATGAATCAGCAGAGGCAGAGTCATCTCATGTGTCCATTAGATGCTGACATCTCATGTGTCCATTAGATGCTGACATGAAGTTGAGGGTGGATAAGATAAGTGATGATCAGTTGATGATGCCTTATATGTGCCAAATTACTTTTTCCTACTGCCAAGGGTTGCTCATGAAAAGCTGCGGCGTCCACCTAGCTGAACTCATTGTCGTCCTGGACAATGATGATGACGTGGGTGGCGAAGTCTTGGATCGTGATTGACAATACAAATAGAAATGAAAATGAATTAGAACCCAGAAAGAGAAGACAGATGTAGGTGTGTCTCTTAATTTTTTTTCACTTTTATACTACTTGGTTTGGATTGGCCTTTTGACGTTGTTTGTTTTAGGCTTTTGCCCTGCTGCAGCATTAGGTTTTCTTTTTAATTCCTTCCATTAATTTTGAATTGCGAAAATTTACTGTTTTTGATTTTGTCAGTAGTAGCATACTGCATACAATTCTTAATCATGTGACCAGGGGGCGGAGCTATTGGAGGGCTGACCCGAGCTGAAGCCCGGTTAAGATTTGAGGCATCAAAAAATTAGTAGTAGTAGTGGTGGTGGCTGGTGGGTTTGGATTGGAAAGCTATCGGCCGGCGACTCGGCGTAGAGGAAGAAGACAATGCAGTTTTCATTGCAAATAGAACGACGTCGTTTCTCCACCAAACGCTCCTGAAATCTCTCTGTAAGCTGCTGCTTTCCCTTTTCTCGTTCCCTTCTTTTACAAATTTCTTGCTTTCTTCGTTAAATCAAGATCGTCGCCAAGCCCCTGAAATCGAACAATGTTAGCTAAATTTTAAGCAATTTGAAAACGATAGACCATTGGGTTTTTTTGATTACTTTGTTTCTCTGCTTGGAATTGATGATGATTTTGTTTTAAGATAAAATGGAAACTGTGCTTGATGAACTTGAGCTAGTTGGTGTTTGATTTGAATGTTTATTGTGTTTTGGGACTTCCATTGTGGTGAATTACGTATATTTGGGTATTCCCCACTTACCTTGTATATTGTGGGTTGAGCTTACCTTGTTGAAATTTGGACTGGGTTTACCTTGTTTTAGCTTCAATGCTCTGTTGGATGCATAATTTTGGGTATTCCCCACTTACCCCACTAATGAAAGACTTGGTATTTCGGAATGGTTCCGAAATTTTTGGTGCGTAGCTGTGAATTTCAAGTGCAGTTGATTACTTGGCTTGCATATTCATTGATTTAAATGGAAACCTAGGTTCAGTTATTGATTGAGATTTGATATGCGCCAAATTGGCCTTGTCTTCATCAATTTTCTCATATAACATGGCTCTCTGTATAAATGGAAAAGTACTATGTATATCGGAGAAATCACGTACCATGCCGCCCTGATGTAGTGAATCCACCTACACTCTAATACGTGCAAAATCATTAATGTAGTATGATGGGTTTAGTTTTCTACTTTTAATGCTCAGAATCTCCTCCAAATTCTGTTGCACCTTGTTGGAATTTGATTTTGGTCTCATCTTTGCTTCTAAAACCATTCCTTCTCTTCTAATGTTTCTTATCATATCTTGTAGTTCATATTGTGACTTGAGAGTTATTGTGGATGTGCTTGGAGGAGATTTTCTGGAAAAAAGAGGTTAGATATCATTTTTTACTTATATTTGCTTCCTGGATGATTTTTCCTTTGATGTTCGTGCTAGTTGGGTGATAAGATTGTGACTGAGATCCTATATGTGTAATTTTGATGTCATAGTTCTAAAATCACTTAATACCCTTTGTGCCCCCTGCAACTCACATTTAGAGAAATTTTGCCCCCTGCAATTCAAAATGGGCACCTTGTGCCCCTTTCAACTCAATTTTGAGTACAATTTGCCCCTTCTTGCCGTTTTCCGGCCAACTTGCTTAGGTGGACTATGCCACGTGGCAAGAAAGTGGGCCCCATCATGCCTAATCAGCAAATTTAAAAATATAAAAAAATATATGAATCGGGGACGAGTCGTTTTTCCTCCCAGAACTGCCGTCGCCATCGCCGTCAAAGTTGGGCTTGACGATGTCGTGCAGAGCCTTCTTCTTAGCGTCGGAGTCAGGATGATGACGAGTGATGGGTGCAAATCAAAAACCCAGAATACGATTAAACAATGCGAGCAACCTCTGATTCATAAGCAACCTCTGATTCATACCCAAAAAATAAAAATAAAATAAAATAAAATTCACAAAAACAAACACCCAGAATACGAGATGCGATTTCAAGTCAAGACCACAACTTTTCCAATTGGATTAAAATTGAAACCCTAGAAATTCACATCCCCAAAATTGACTAGAAATTGGAGAAAAGAAAACAGGGGTTTCTCTAACCTCCATGGCAGAGGTGGCAGACGCCGTCATAGATGACAACACGCTGCTGAAGGAGATTGGATATCACGGGCATCGCCACTGAAGCAGCAGTTGGGGTAGAGTAGACGGGGACATTGTCTTCTCAATCGCCCACATCGGCGGCGTCCGCGGCAGTGCTCGAAATGACGTCGGAGGAAGGCGGCATCGATGAAGGGGAAGAGAATAGGCGTTTGAGTGATGGAATGAAGAAAGTGAAGCGGCGGTGCTCACTGCAGTATTTGTATGAACCACTTTTATTTTTTATTTTTTATATTTTCTGGGTATGAATCGGAGGTTGCTCGCACTGTTTAGTCATGTTATGGGTTTTTGATTTGCAGCCATCACTCGCCATCATCCTGACTCCGACGCTAAGAAGAAGGCTCTGCACGACATCGTCAAGCCCAACTTTGACGACGACGACGACGGCAGTTCTGGGGAGGAAAACGACTCGTCCCCAATTAATATATATTTTATATTTTTAATTTGCTGATTAGGCATTATGAGGCCCACTTTCTTGCCACGTGGCATAATCCACCAAAGCAAGTTTGCCGGAAAACGGCAAGAAGGGGCAAATTGTACCCAAACTTAAGTTGAAAGGGGCACAATGTGCCCATTTTGAATTGCAGGGGGCAAAATTCCCCTAAATGTGAGTTGCAGGGGGCACAAAAGGGTATTAAGTGTTCTAAAATCGAGTACATATCTTCATTGTCGAAAGAAAAAATTTGAAGCTTAAATTTGAACCCAGGTGAAATTCCAATCCTAGCTCCGCCACTGCATGTGACAACATAGTTTCACAACTTGGCCATATATTTTCGAGCCTGAATCTACCGTATATGAATTGATCATGAACAGAACAGTTCGTTCCGCAAGCACCATCCCATACAAAATTTCATAATCCAATCCCCCCTCTCTACCTCCCTACCACGGCTTAATCTTTACCAATTACCCACCTCAAAATACCCCCATTCCAATTCCCCCACTGTAATTTATTTTTCGTCAGCATGGCCTACCAAAATTACCCTCACCTCTTATTTTCTGCTACATTCTAAGGACAGTGCTGCGTAAATCACCCCACAAAATCATGAATCATCTGACCTCCAAGCTGCCGCCTTAGCTGATCCTCATGTTGCTGCAATTGTTGTTGCTGCTGCTGCTGTTGGGCACTTTCCACCCCATGTCTAAGCCCCAATGTCAGGGACACTGCTCCAAGTCCCCCAACCTCAAGTCCGCTTCGCTGGTACGGTACAAAACCCATTAATCCACCGTCCATGCCTGATGGTACTTGGCACTCGTATCTCGACCGTTTCATCTCGTGGTTGTGTAGTTCTAAATCTCCTGAGCATTCCAACTGTCTATCTGGCATCATGTTTATGCCAAGTTGGTGGTGTTCATTGTTTGGCCTGCTGCTGGTGCCCTGATCAGTTGCAGTATTTTCGTCCTTTTTGCTGGGATCTAGCCCACCATCAACTGAGCCTCTAGTCTCGAGCGTGTGTATTTCTTCAACCATAGGTTTCCAAACACGAACTCGGGCATTTATGAACCAGTTTGACACCTGCAATTTATGTTCACAATTTCGTCATTAGCATAATCCTTTGCAGATGACTTGAAACACAGCAAGAAATTATTAGCACATTCGTCAGAGACTTGTAGTCACTAACTAAAATCCTCAATCAAGCAGATTTCAGACACCATGAATTAAAATCTCGTTCATATCATGAGACACCAATATTGATATTGACTTGACATATAGGGAACTCCCTAAAACTTTTTGTACAATCCAAATCATGTGCTTATACATATCTCTAATATATGTCAAACCTCCCAAATGTACTAGAGAGTTGGTACAATACATGATCGGTTGAGAGTGATACGCAAAGCATTACTCTGTATCTGTAATTAGATACAAAGGAGGTGAGAGACCATACCTGGTTTCGAGATAGACCCGTTTGAGTGGCTAACATGTGCTTATCTGTGTCCGTGGGATACCTAATAATCAAACAGAAAAAGTTGATAACCAAAAAGAACAAAATAATTAAGAGTGAAACAGAGATCAATAGAGAAAGGAACATACGGGTGAAGAAAATGCTCAAAGAGCCAAGCTCTAAGAATGGCCACTGAACGTTCAGGTAGGCCTCTCTGGGGCCTCCAGACGTGTTGTTGGGGTTCAGAGAAGGCCGCAAGGGTCCCGCCACCAGACTTATTTTGCTTTTGGAAGCTCAGCCCCATATATTTTAGTTTGGCCACATTTTTGTCACCTTTACTAGTACTGCATCCACCAGCAGTGCTAGTTATAGGGGATGATGACAAATATTCCTCTCCCAAGGCTCTCCTTAGGTGCCTGAGCTGGTCTTTGATGGAATTCGTAAGACATTTAAAATGTTTCGACACTGTATTCAGAGCCATGGATATGTAGGGTGTTGCGGAACTCAGACCGGCAACTGATTCAAAGGACGAGACCACCATCTGCATTTGTTGGTGATATTGCTTGTACCTTCTGCAAACCTTTCAATTGCACAACCAAAGGTATTCATATCAGTTCATGAATTCGATGATGTGATTAACATGTGTCACACAAAAAAAAGGTACCACATTTACCAATTATATCACTCACATATGAGTTCGATGATGTGATTAGCAAATGTGTCACAAATAGTTTCGAAGGACAATTATTCAGAATGAGAAGAATCATTGCATAAGTCAGTTACAAAACAAAATTTCGGATCTAATTAGATTTGCTGAGCATTTGCACTAAACTTTGGGAAATCTGTGAAAATTATTAGCAATAGCGGACCAACTTGAAAAATGATGTCCACAATCACAAAGGTTGTTTTTTTTAACCCAATAATGTAATCGACGTCCATTCCAAGAAAACAACTTGTTGTAGAGTCACCTTTATAAAGTGACTAGAAATCAAACACAAGTGGTGTACACTGTTAATTCACAATGCAGCTAATTAAATTGCTAAGGTCCTACATACACAGGTGAGATATTTGAGTTACTAATTATTGATTATGGTTTGGACTTCGAAAATTAGCGCGTCTACTATAGGTTATATGTGGACCATCCTAAATTCTGTTAATCAAAATTCCTTTACAAACATACATTACCAATTTAGGTATGCAACATGCTGCATGTCAAGTCAACATCAACATGGGATGTATGGAAAGAACAAACAATAAACTATGAAATGGAGATTTTGAAGTTCAATTAAAAAAGAATAGCGTATAACATACTACATATGTCTTCACATGCTAATTGCTTCATGTCAGAAAAGACTAGCTTCAATGATTAATTCAAAATCCTACTAATTAGAAGATCAAAATGATCAACCTCATTATCATTTATAGAGAAGCACTACAGATCCAATCATAGCACGTATGCTTGTTTACCTGGTGTCTCAAATACGGTCAAGTATTTGTTAGTGTTCGAAGCCTTAACACTACAAAGCAGGTTTCATAGTGCTTTACTATATGAGAATGTTATGACGGCTTACACAGATGAATTTGAGCTCAAGTTACCGGTCAATGGGTGTTCAAGTTAAGGGTGTACATCAAGTTATACTTCTAGTTGAGGGTACATCTAGTTTCATTACCATTGGATTTTGAAATGTCCTCCATCACAAGACTTTCATCACCATGGTACATTGGGTGTATTTCTTGGATAATATCAGAATTGATCTTCTCTATTACTGTATGATTTGGAAATTATAACATAATCAACAAGCTTCACAGTAATCCAAAGGAAAACAGACATTGTTACGAATAGTTAATTAGTGCAACATTAGCCTATTTAGAAAACATCGTGCTTAACATGCATTAGGCCTTCCAAATGCAAACTCGAAACCAATTAACTATCCTCCATTTAACCATTATAATCAACAACCTATCTATACTGAGTGATCTATAATAATTAAATCACTCAGTGCATTAAAAGAACGAAAAACATTGAACAGTCACTAACCTCCTCCTGCATAAATAGGAGCTTGGCCTTCTTTTGTTGGTACTCCGGTCTAAAAGACTCCGAAGATATGCTTGCTGCTCCACCATCACTGCTAATTTCATTCGATCCGTACAACGTAGAGGAAGAAGCACCTGAATTGTTCCCCTTAGCCACCCCCTCAGTTTCCATTGCACTGACACCATCATTTGAAACTGAAACTGAAGCAGATCCACTAAACTCACTGGATATCCTTTCAGACGCTTCACATAATTTATTCACCCTCGAATCACTAACTCTACAAAACTCATCCATTAGCTGTTGGGCCGGTTTCAAGAACTTCGAACTCTTCAAAATTGTTGCATACCCCGTGAAAGGACCAAGTGGACCGGTGCTGCTTCGATAACCGCTACTGCTCGAAGTCCCCACAATATCTTGCAAAGATTTCCCACAACCTTTGCTAATAATAGACGGCTTAGGAATAGAACACAAGTACCCAGAAGGCTTGACGGATTTCGAAACTTGTGCATCCTTAAATCCATGCTCATCATCATTGCTTGCATGTAATAAGCCTTGAGACCCGAACTGCGCAGCTGGCGGTTTATTCGGTGCTGGATTTGAGGACAGCGTTAACGACAGCCCTTGTTGATTGGCCTCATTACTAATTAAACCAACTCCATGACCACAACTAGTAGTACTCCAATTATGTTGATTTTCAACAGGCTGTCGATCCATCCAAGAATTGTTACCAGCATTGTTATCGAAGCGCAATGTGCTTGATTGATTTGCATAGCTAGGAAGAAGAACAAGCTCATTTTCCATCATTCTTTGGTGCATTAGCGAAGCCATTTCCATCTGCTGATCCTGGTTGCTAGTAGAAGCCGAAGTAACAACATCTTGTAACGTGCTAATGTAATTCAACGCCGGGGAAGAAAAATTCATGGCTCCTCCGATTTGCTTTTTGGAACCATGATGACTCGAAATCTGATTAGAAGCTGCATGATTTTGAATCCCAATATGGTAATTGGTACTACTATGCTTCAAATGTGGTGTGGATTGAGCAATGTTGGTGCTGTAATTGGTCACCCAATCCAAGCTATGTGGCGGATTAATTGTACTTCTCCAATTACCAAAAGCACTCTCATTATTCTCCTCCCCTTGAGGAGGCGGCAACACATTCGAATTATTGATCGAAAAATTCAGCATTTCGGTTGGATCGTAGAGCAAATTCGCACTCCTCACATTTCGGACTTCACCAATATTATCCTGGTTTGACGATAAGTTGTCAAAATGGTGGCTTTGCTGAACTCTCAGCTTGTCTCGCCGGCTTTGTTGCGCTACATGCGATTCCGGCCTAAAACCGCTCATCTCCATCCACCAAAATTAATCACCAAAATATCACTGAGCTTTTGTTGCTCTCACATAATCAAAATCCCACTTCAAAATTTTCCCTTTTTTTCACATGCATGCCTTCTATAATCCAAAAAAAAAAAAAAAAAAACAATGAGAAAAAAAAAAAGGGGGGGTGGGAATTTGAGAGAATTATAGAAATTAATTTACCTTTATAACAAACAGTGATTTTGCTATTCAGCTTTGAAATCTGTCGGCAGCAACACCAGAAATCTGCAAACGCAATTTTTAACCACCAGTCATTCAAAAGTAGTACAAAAAGCTTCCATTTCCAAATCACACGTACGTAACAAAAATTTCACCATACCATGTATGTATACTTTCTACTCAGGAAACCCTAATTATCACTTCAACGGAGGCTCTGCTTGTAAACCGATCCTTCAACGGAGTTTTCGGTGCAAACGCCTTGAGAGTATCCGCATCAGAGATGGAAGCCTTATCTATGTATAATTTGGCGCTGGAATTCAGACAAAAACAGTAGCTTAATTGATAAGCAACTAATTAATGACATCATAATTATAAATACAGAATCATATTTATTGATATTAGTAGATCTTCATTACTACAAGAAAGAAGAACAGGAACAAGAACGAGAACAAGAACAAGGGGTTCTGCACATATTTAAACACTTTTCATTTACTTTGGAGGAAAAAAAAAAGAAAAAAAAGTTGAACCAGGTTATATTGATTCATACCTGAGAATTTCGTTTTTGCTTGACGGATCTTAAATCAGAAACCGACCCGGCTGAGCTCGGATCCGGTTCCTATTTTTCTCCGGCGGCAGTTTTGGTTTTGGTGGAGAGGACAATTATTGAGTGGAACCAAAAATAGTTGGCGTTTGAAAGCTTTTGACGTTGAGAGCACGCTGATCGATCAGGTTGTATAGTACTTGAGCTAAGTTTTGTGCTGGTTTAGTGCTGACTCAGCCGTTGGATTTAACGGCGAAGGATCGGACGGTGAGAAAGTTGATGCCCGTGAATGGTTCACGAATATTGGATTTTTTTTTCTTTTTCGAAGGGAATAAAGGGGTCCCATGAACTGAAATTTCACCCTCTTTTTTCTTGTGGGGGGATGAAAATGAAAAAGGCAAACATGTGGTGGTCATAGGAGACACTCTACATTACATAATCACCATTTCCGTATGGGTAGCTTTAATAGCAAACTACCCCAATTGTTACGTCATTTATCTATTACTTTGAAATTAGAACTGATATATAAATTAACTTACATATTATTTCCTTTGTCTTACGTTTGTTAGTAACTTTGCTACAAGTATATGTATTGATGTTGTGAGACCTATATAATAAGCTTGCATGGACTTCAAATACGTGTCACATGTATGTTCAAGAAAGTACTAATTTGATTGTGTGAATTTTAATTATATAGCACATAATGTTTGACAGCGTCATTTTAATATTTTGAATTCTCCTGGACACCCTGCATTTAGTAAGCAATTAATCGACTGAGTCACGCAATAATGGAGAAGTAATGTCATGTAAGTTTGAAAATGTTGAGAGAAGCATAATAATAATAATTTGGGTTGGTGCAATTACTAGTTACGTCTACTTTGAGCCGTACATGAATTTTGCTGAAATAGTTAATGGCTGTTTTGTTCACCATTTATGGTCGTACTGTCAAATCATAGATTTACTGGTGGTCGTGAGACTTGAAAACTGTATGAATGTTTATAGGCTTAGGCTGCTGTTGTCTCTTTAGAAATTCAAGACCAGAAAGAAAGTAAACCTAGCAAGTGAAGCAAAGACAGAAAGACTTTGCTGTTAATGCCCAACCAAACTGTTTAGATTTTAGAGCCACTCACTCGCTCGTGCGCTTGGTTATGGGATGCATGATATTAATATATGAGATTCATTTTTGTTGATTATCATCATCAAAATGTGGTAATGAATATTATTATCACTTTTTATACTATTGATATTATGTACTAATTTAAAAAATTTCATTCATCTAATTATTAAAAAAATAATGATTATATAATATTGAGCAAAAATGCACTCTAAAATATGCTATCAAGACTTGCCAATTGTGGTATTGTACCAGTTAACTGCATTATGATGATGACTGTTTCATAATAGTACCTAAGTACAACTAGAGACATTTGAACTTAGATTCAACCTAAACCAAATTGATCATGCATGCTGACAAGGAATTCTTGTCATGGCTAGCTACGTCGTCCATTTGGTGCTCTCTATCATTGGTAGTTTTAACAGTTATAAAATATCAATTTTCAATAGATCATGTTTCTCTTTTAACATAATCCAATTCAATGTATAAATACTTCAAATTTCAGTAGTGACATTCCTAGCGAGGTAAGAAGTTTAGAACAACCTTGATATGCTCAATTCGATGGGGTTTACAGTTGATCAGGTATCATCCAACTTATAGATGTAACTAATTGCTGTCAATGTTGATGACTTTAATACAAACAAATAATAATAAATAGTATATCCGATATAAATAAGCGATGATTTTTTTTTTCGTCGCAAATGCCAACCCTAGCTCATAGGTTAATAATTCTTTGAATCTAATTCCATTGTATTTGGAGTTGTATAAGCGTCGAATGTTGTGCCATAGTGGATAATGATCAGTTTGCTGATTTACTGAGTGCACTGCAGTCTTCCAAACTCGATCCTTATTGCAAATTAATATAATCAAAAGTCGCTATCAATGTCCAAACCCAAATAGTCAAAGCTGCTATAGTCTCCAGTATTCTTTTTCTTTCTCAGTGGGCCCTCTAGCTAATGCAGGAAAACCGGACCCACAATAGCTTACGTGCAAACTAGCAATTGGTACGCAATTATCGGACAGAGAGCACACTATGCGGGGGCAACTGGAGATTACGTCACCTGCGGATTGTACCCCATCTGGGCGCGACTGACAGTTGATCTGACGGCCACAGGACAGCTTTGATTGTCGACCGCTGGATCTTTTGCTTGGCGACAACAATATGTTACCGATTACCGATGCTAAAGACTTGAAAGCCAGTCACGTTCACTTCTAACTCCACCTTTTCGTACGGCAAAGTAAAGCCTGTTGTTCTCCTTTTCACTCTCAGTTAAGCCTCGTCATTATTGCAACCACCACACACCGTTGATTTCTAATCCAATGGTTGGTTTTAATGTTCGGAGATCCAAAATTCACTAGATTAAAGATTACAAAGTACGTTCAATTGAAAGAGTGACGAATTGCAAAGTAAATCTTGATCCTATTATGATGGCAATAAATAGTGGATATAATGCTCACTTATATGTGGAAATATTTTTTAATTTAAACTAATAATGAGATTGAATATTAACGAGAAAATAAATGCAAGAAAGTAAGTTTCACATCGTCCGAATTTGAGTTCCCTTATATTTCCAATAAAATTGTGTAACATTGGTTAGATTTGATTGGTTTCACAGTAATGATTTGCCAAATAAAATCGTCCCGTAAATTAGTTCATTGTAATTCTGCAGTTCATATTCTTGATACAAACGATTCAATCCAGACCGTATCCCAATGATAAATGTCAGTCCTATGGTCAAGTACTATGTAAACTAGTGACCTATGCTGTTATCACACATCACAAACAGTTCCGATACTACATGAATCTAACTTTTCTCTGTGAACTAATATTAGGACCCATCTCAAGCTCAAGTTCCTCTTTTTTTTTCTTTTTTTTTTGTTACGTTTTTAACCAAATATCTTATACTATAGTTTTTCATATATAAAGAGATATATGCTAGCTTATTGAAAATTTCGTCGCCAGCATTTTTATTCAGCCTAAAATTCTAAAGGAAGAAGTGAAAAGAATAGCCACAATTTTGGATAAAGACCAAATTGTGCGTGGTATTCGAGTGATGTATATATAACATTGCCGTTGCTCTTTGTCTCAGATAAGTGGGTAAGACAAAAGGCAGTATAAGTTCCTCGATGAGACCAAAAGTGGAGGGGAGCGTTGGATTGAGATCGGACGGCTGACAAGATTTTGGTACTGGTGCCCACTGGCACTGGTGACAGTCCAATCAAAAATAAAGACTGGGGGTAATAGCTGGGTGACCCACGTGATCGTAGGGGGAGTAGCAAACAGGAGAATATCAGGTGGCAGGCAGACTACTTCACCCTATCTCCTATATATATGATACGAGCAATTCAAGAAAGTGAGGTCATTCCTCTGCTGCCCACGTGGCACACGAGTATATTTGGGAAACTAATTAATTAAGGCTTCGCATGATTGATTAATTAGGGCTTCACGTACTCACTAATGCAAAACTATTATTTGGTGTTTAAAAAATTGAAAATACAATGGGAGACAGAAAAATGAGAGAAATCCAGGGAAAGACAACTTTATGAGATGAAGTCTCTATAGAGTTGAATTTTTCGCCAAGATCAAAGAAAAATGGTCCTCTCTTTTGCAGCTCTTGGTTAGAAGTTTTAGGGGAATTGTTTGAAAACATTGCAAAAAGAACAATTTTGACCGGCGATAGCCATCTAATCTATTGATTAATGACTTCATTCTATCACGTCAATATATATACAGAAACCCTACCGTGCTGCAATCTGCATTGTTGCTGTATTACTCCATTCTCCACCCCAACACAATACCGTTCAATATTATATTTAGGGAAGTGATTTTAACACACCTATTTTCACCTTATGCACACCCCTCTTTAATTTTGAACATTAAATTGAATTGTAAAAGAGAAATCAACCACCTGGATCACATAAAAGTGTGTAGGAGGATAAAAAGGGTGTGTGAAAATTTAGGAGGATAAAAAAGGTGTGTGAAAATCACTTTCTTATATTTATATATCAATTACTCCAATACCTTTTTTTTTACTGTTCTTCTACCGCGTTGTATATTTGTGAAAATATGAGTGGGAGTCCTACTTACACGCCGTTCAAAAGATATTCCGTCTCCATCATATGATATTCTGAAATTAAAGAAATTGGTCCAAAATACCTTAGTCACAGAAAAAAAAATACATAAGAGTTGTTGGTGGACTTATATTAAAAGTTTTTGGTACGATGGGACCCAATCAAGGTCACTAGCAATGGGACTTTATACCAAACGGGTAACAGAAGTTGATATTTCATGAATGCAAGTTATATGAAGGATTCCCATGTCACATATACATTGACCATTCATGTGCTTCAAATATAATTTTTAAAAGCATCCAAAAACAAAATTAAATAGGTAAATTGGTAGAGCCCACTGAATATGAAATTCTTATGTTCCTATTCTTATATGGTTGTTGGCAGGCAGAGTAGAGAGGACTAAATTGGCATGAAAGGAAACGCCTAAAGCCAAGAGGGGAATATCACATCAGAAAAATACATCATAATAATTGGTGCCTTTTATGGGAAAATTGGACCATAGAGCATGTGAAATTGTACCAAATTTGAATCATGGAAACAAATGAATAGAAATTATCAAAAGAAAAGGCAACCCCAGTTTGGGAAAGCTTTTGGCTTTGTTGTGGGGTGTGGTGGTTGTACAGCTGAGAAAAAGGATGGAGTTTGCTTTGCTAAATTGGGTAATTTCATGATGACAATGGATGTGCAATTGGCCTTTTGTGCCACACTTTAATCTTAAATTTACCGCGGTAGCAAAGTAATCGAGTGCTTGCGTTCATTGCGAACCTTTGCCAAATAGAGGCAGTATATCAGTGTGAGTGATTGTTTTGATTATTAATGCATGTGAAATTTATTATGACTCTTGCATTCAAATATGGAAAGAAGTTATTAGTATATAGCGATTCATGCGTACCAATTCTCATCGCTTAATTAATCCAAATGAAGCCCCTCTCATGTATATATGTGTGTGTGTGTTTCTTTTCTTTGGATGAACACAAGTTCTTTTTGTAAACATGGTACCAGGCCAAGGTTAGCTTGAAGCTTTCAGCTATGGCGGTCGAAGCAGAGAGAGAGAAAACAAGAAAAGAGAGCTGAGAGAATCTGAGAATTGTATTGAATGATTTCAGTAGTTACAATTCTGTTATGTGCAGCATTTATACAAGTCTAAGCTAGAAGCAATTATCCTCTACAACATGACATACCTACACTCTACATAAGTCACTTATCTACAAATGACACGTGCACACTCTTTAGTCTAACATCCCCCCTCAACCTCAGCTAGGGTTCCCTAGCTTGAGGTTGAATGAATGTGTTTGAAATAAGGGACGATGTAAACCTTTCGTAAGAATGTCTGCAGTCTGTTCTTCTGTAGGTATATCCTGAAACCTGTAAATCATTTTGTTGAACCTTTTCACGCACAAAATGAAAGTCAAGCTCAAGATGCTTGATCTTGGAATGCTGCACATCATTGCAACTCAATGCTAGCGCAGAAAGACTATCACAGAGAAGCAAAGGTGGGGCTGGAACCACAACTTGAAGAACACGCAATAACTGACGAATCCAGGGAGAGTTCTGCTGCAGCATTAGCAAGAGCTCTGTATTCTGCTTCTGCAGTACTTCTAGCTACTGATCCTTGGCGTTTAGATTGCCAAGAGATAGGATTATGTCCCAAGTATACCACAAACCCAGTAGTCGATCTCCTGGTATTCATATCCCCACCCCAGTCTGCATCAGTCATTGTGGTAAGAGGAAGTGTAGTATGAGCTCCATGGCCATCACTATATGTAGTTAAACTCATGGGACCAACTGTATAATGTAGGCCATAATGAGTTGTTCCCTGAAGATATCGTACAATCCGCTTGACCAATCCCATATGTGTCTCAGTGGGAGCTGTCATGAATGACACGCTGTATTGACCGAGAAGGCTATGTCTGGCCGGGTAAAAGTCAAGTATTGCAAGGCACCTACAAGACTTCTGTAAAGAGTCGGATCAGATAGAAGATCACCATCATCTTTAGATACATGATGATTAGGCAAGCATGGTGTGGGAGCTGGTTTGCAGCTAATCATACCAGCTTTCTTAATGACATCCTAAGCATACTTCGACTGATGAATGAAGAGATCACCATTTGCCTTATACACAATCTGTAACCCTAGGAAGTAGGTCAATAGCCCCATGTCTTTCATGTCGAATACTGCACTTAGTTCATCAATAACAACTTGCACCATGTCTGCATTAGATCCCTGATGATTATATCATCCACATACAGCAGAAGGATCACAACCTCAAACCTGCTTGCTTCACAAATAAACTGGAGTCTGCATATGTTGATTTGAACCCCAAAGAAGGCAAGAATCCTGTAAACTTAGCATTCCATGCCCTAGGAGCTTGTTTCAAGCCATATAGGGACTTCTGCAACTTACAAACATGGTCAGGATGCTGAGGATTTTCAAATCCAGGTGGCTGGCGCATATACACTTCTTCTTGTAGATCGCCGTGCAAAAAGGCATTCTTCACATCCAACTGCCTGAGCTGCCATCTGTTACTTGCTGCCAGACTTAAGATCACCCTCACTGTTGTATGTTTGACCACAGGACTAAACGTTTCATCATAATCAAGTCCATACTCTTGACTGAATCCCTGAGCCACCAACCTAGCTTTGTATCTAGCCACTGTACCATCCGGATTTCTTTTAATCCTGTACACCCATTTACTGCCAACAATGTTCTTGTCAGAAGGTGGAGGAACCAAAACCCAGGTACCTTGTTGATGCAAGGCAGCAAGCTCCTCATGCATGGCCTGCTGCCATTCTGGATGAGTGGATGCTGCTCGATAGCTCTTAGGTTCTGCAAGTTCTGTGACAGTAGATAGGCAAGTTGCATAGCACTGAAAGTCATCAAAAGACTTCTTCTTGGATATACCAGCCTTGGATCTAGTCTGCATAGTATGAGTAGGCTGAGGAGCAGTGACTACGATTGCTGTGGAGTTAGTATCAGATAAATCACTTGCAGAGCTGAGTGGTATAGAATCAGATGAGGACAAGGGCAAACCAGTGCTGGTGTGATCAGGAGGAGTGTGATCAGGAGGAGAAACAGATGGTGTGGGTAAAGCAGTGGGAGATATAGGAATAGGAAAGACAACAGGAGTAGAAGGAGAGGAAACAGAAGTAGAAGCAGGAGAAATGGATGAGAGTTTGAAAGGAAAGATACTCTCATCATGAATAACATGTCTGGAAAGAATAAGCTTTTGACTCTGAGGAAAGAAACAAATGACACCCTTGTATCCCAGAGAGTACCCCAAAAATACACAGCGAAGGGTTTTAGGCTGAAGTTTGGTGGTGCCAGTTTGAAGTAAGGGATACACAGCTGTGCCAAAGACTTTAAATGCTTGAATATCGGGTGATTTACCAAAAAGGAGTTCATAAGGAGACTTCATGCCTAATGACCGACTAGGCATTCGATTAATGAGAAAAGCAGAATGCACTGCAGCATAGTACCACAGATAGTCTGGTAACCTAGCTGCATGCAATAGAGTTCTAGTGGTTTCAACTAAATGTCGGTTCTTGCGCTCTGCCACTCCATTCTGTTGAGGAGTGTAAGGGCAAGACACCTGATGAACAATACCCTTTGAGGCTAGAAAAGTTTGAAAAACGGTACTCATAAACTCCCCACCCCCATCACTTTGAAAGATTTTGACAGAAGCTGAATCCTGATTACAAATGAAGGCATAGAATTTGAGGAAAACAGATACAACTTCTGATTTATTGATAAGTGGGAAAATCCACATAAACTTTGTACAATCATCAATGAAAGATACATAGTAACGGTGACCCCCAGAGTTTTACAAGGCGAAGGGCCCCAAACATCACTATGTATAGTATGAAATGGTATTACAGAAGTTGTATGAACACTAGGGAAAGGTAATCTATGCATTTTGCCTTCAAGACAAGCTTCACAGCAAGCCAGGGCATCTGCTTCCAAATCAGCATCGATTTGAGAAGCTTTGAGCATATGCAGAAGCACTTCATTGCTTACATGACCCAATCTAGAATGCCAAATAGCGGATTTTAGTTTTTGTCCTAAGAAAGCAACAGGAGGGCTAGAAAAAGAAGACACAGGAACTGACCTAGGCAGACGATAAAGACCCTGATCACATGGACCTTGATACAGCACTGTCTTGGTTACCTTGTCCTGCACCACAATAGAAAACTCATCAAAAATAACTCTGCAAGCATTATCTTTACATAACTGATATATAGACAATAGATGAGCTGCTAGGTCAGGAACATGTAGCACATGCTTAAGCAGTAATGGTTTGCCTGAACTAGGGATAGAGGCCTGTCCTACATGGCCAATAGTTAGACCAGAACCATTACCAATAGTCACTGTACCATCAGTATTTGCTGAAGTGACTTGTGACAGCTGATTAAGATTGCTGGTCATGTGGTGAGTGGCTCCACTGTCAGCTATCCAGAGATCATTTGCTGAGAATGAAGGTGCACTAGCAGTCATAGCTTGAATAGTGGGAGGTGGTGGTGCTCCTTGATATGCGAAGTTGGTCCTGTGATAACAATCCACAGCAGAATGACCCTTCTTACCACAGATTTGGCATTCCACAACTACATGATTGGAACTAGAATCAGGAATTCTCTGATAGCATGTCACAGCTGTGTGGCCTCTCTTGCTGCAAATCTGACATTCTGGAATATTCTGATTAGAAAACTTGGGACCTTGGTTGTTAAACCGCCTATTGTTATTCTGAAACCTCCCATTGTTGTTATTGTTGTTGTAGTTTTTTCTTCGACCATTCTGTGACTCATGATTATGTGAATCATTATAGGAGTACTGAGCTGCACTTGGTTGCATTCTTCCTTGTTGTGAGGAAAACTGAGCAGTAAATCCATCTGCAGACACGTTGCTAGACCCGTTAGAGGATGCACCATGCTCAAAAGTGGAAGTTCCTTCAAAGGGAGCTGGTGTAGAGGATGGTGGTTTCTGAACAAGGAGACCTGTGACACCCCTATTGATCCGATTCTCAATAGCTCGTTCTGCACCTAATAGCTGAGCTCGGAATTCCTTGTATGTGATTGGAGTTTCACGATTCATGATCACAGTTTTGATTATCTCATACTCATCAGGTAGACCTGACAAAGCAGTCACCACAACATCCTTATCTGTTACTCTTTCTCCAGCTGAATTAAGCAACTCCCTCAGGTTCTTTATACGTAACAGATACTTCTCAATGGAGTCCCCACCTTTGGCAACATTGTGAAACTCAGTTTTCAAATGATTCACTCGAGCATCAGATACTGTGGCATACCTATCCAGTAAGTTTAACCAGGCAGCTCGAGCTGTCTTACTCCCTACTACATACTCAACTCATCAGTACCCAAAGAAGTAACCAAAAGACCAAGTAGAGCCTTATCAGTGCGCTGCCATTCTTTAAATGCAGGAGTTAGAGTAGTAGTAACCCCCTCAGTTTCAGATATCACATACTGAGTAGGAGCTACAACTGATCCATCGAAATGTCCAAACAGATCATACCCTTGCATAACAGACTCAAACTGATAACTCCACTTCCCAAAATTATCATCTTCCAACTTGAAAGGTAACAATCCTAACAAGGAATCAATCTTCACAGCAGTCATAGCTTCCAAACAACAATCTCAACCTTCAATTATAACAGAAATAGCTTCCGATTTCAACTAAATCCAGCAATATCAACAAACAGCAATGGCTTCGTGCCCAAACACTTCAATCACAGTGGCTTCGTGCCTTAAAGAACAAGAAAACTACACAATCAGTAATATTGGCTTCGTGCCTATAGCAATGACTTCGTGTCTTCGAACTAACACATTCAGTGATGGCTTCGTGCCGTGAACAACAACATACAACTAATCCACAGGCTTCATACTCAAGATCATGAAAACTAGGGTTTCAGAATTCGAATTGAACCTAGATTTCTTCAAGAAAGCAACAAGAACACCTTCAAACCACATAAAATTCACAGATTCGTACTCACGAAGTGACCGCGAGCTAACCCTGAGCTGGTACGGCGGTAACAGAGATAGTCGCCGGAAAACACGAACTCCGACGGCTGTTTCCGATGAGACACCCACCGGCGAAGTCAACAGAGAGCGCGGAAGAGGATCGAAAGGCTTGCAAGAGCTAATTAAAGCTCTGATACCATGTAAACATGGTACCAGGCCAAGGTTAGCTTGAAGCTTTCATCTATGGCGGTCGAAGCAGAGAGAGAGAAAACAAGAAAAGAGAGCTGAGAGAATCTGAGAATTGTATTGAATGATTTCAGTAGTTACAATTCTGTTATGTGCAGCATTTATACAAGTCTAAGCTAGAAGCAATTATCCTCTACAACATGACATACCTACACTCTACATAAGTCACTTATCTACAAATGACACGTGCACACTCTTTAGTCTAACACTTTTCGTTAAACAAAAAACACAGGGACATGGTTTTTGGATTGGGCTCGGTCTTTTTAAATTGGGCCGTGATATTGGAAACTCATTAGTATCGAATCTGCTCCTAAACCAACTACATGTCAACTTTCATCAGGTTTGAAATTCTCGATACAAGGAAATATTGGTTTCGTTTCGAGCATGAATTTTGGAAAAAAGAAATGTCTGAGAGCAACTCCAATGGGAGAATGTAAACTTGCCGGAATGTTCATTTAACAATCCTAAATTTAATTTTTTGCTCCAGTGGGCCGGAATTTGGAAATGTAAGATGTACAATTGAACGGAAAGTGTAAAAAAAACGTATATATACAACTAGTTTTACATTCTCATTAAATGGGCATCACTCTAATTAAATCACATTTCATTTAATGAATTTGTGTTAATCCATGAGAAACTATTGGCCATTGAACACCACCACCAATACTCCAAGGGCACTCACAAATTGAATAGCCCAGATTTTTATAATTTCAATTTAAGGCTCGAGATTGAATTAACGAATATGATCCAATAGTCCAGATTTAAACCAAACATAATCCAACGGTGTCAAGAAATCCTAGGAAAATTCATATGTATTCAAAAGTTTGAGTGTTTAGTTTTTATATATGAAACATCACTTTTTTTCAACTTTCTTTTCTCACCTTGCACAAGACGAACCAATATGCCGTGCTTGGGCTAATGTTGGATTTTCCTATAATTTTTTAAAAAGAAGTTTATAATAAAGTCGGATTTAAATTTTGAGAACTGTCTTCTCCAATGAGAGTATGTAAATTTCGGGATGAAAATGTAAATTCTACATTTCAATATTTTACAATTTCCCATTAGAGCAAATTAATTTTACTTTTTAGAATATTCTAATAAGATGCCACCAGAATTGTAAAACTGACATTTACATTCTCAGTTTTACATCTCCACACTGAAGTTGCTCTAAGTGGTCTTATGTTTTAAACTTTAGTCTGAAGTTCCCTGTACCAAAATTTTAGGTAACTCTTTTCTTGAAGAAGAAGAAACAAGAAGCGGTGACGGAGAATACACAAGTTGCATTGTTGCCTCGAACCAAATTGATTTACCGTTAGTGGCTTTCCCAGACTGGAAAGAGGCCAAATAAACTGTCAGTTTCGCAATTTTGTTTACTTCCTTACATTACGCATGGCTTTTTATTTTATACAAGATTTTCATCCGGATATAGTTGGGCCTTCCCTAAGTGCCAATAGTCCAAAACAGCTTGCTATAATATGTTGCAATTTGCATATGACTTCACAAAAATCAAATTCTTGTGATACGTTTCCACGATAAGTCCATCCTTTGGCGGCAATAGATTACCCCAAATTGAGCTATAGTCCAGCCAGATTAAGTGATTCATAAAAGTTATCGATTAATGCTTGCTTTCTCATAGTATTTTCACGTATGTCATCTTCGATTAGAACACATAGTATGCAAATTTTCTATTGAACATTATGTGGCGAATACTATAATTAAATTCCAAATATGTACCTCAGACTATTTTGAGTATATAAGGCCACATGCAATCTCTTTCCAGGCATCACCTCGCGGTCGACCACTTACTTACTATTCCCATAATCATAATCAACTTCTCAAAATGGCAAGTAGTTTGTTAGGTTTGACATTGATTTCTCTTTCCTTCCTCTTTCTCCCATCAATGGCCATATTATCCTTTTCTAACGGCCCATGCGTAACCCTCGACGACTGCGCTAGCGTCCTTGTTTGCAGCGACGGCAAGTGCACTGACGACCTCGACGTTGGGAGCAACATATGCGGTGAAGGCAGAATACTTGGTGGAGAGCTTGAAGAGATCCTACCTGCAGTTCCGATGCTCGCCCCCCGTGACATCATCCACGAGGGCCAAGCTCACCATCAACGGCTTCCAGAAGGGGGGTGAAGGTGGGACCCGTCGGAATGTAACGGGAAGTTCCACTCGAACAAGGAGCACATCGTGGCTCTGTCCACCGGGTGGTACGCTAAGAGCATTTCCACCGCGGCGAGGAGGTCGGGTGCAGAGGAGCGGAAAACAGGTGGTGGCCTGCCAGAAATCGACCCTCACGGCAAAAACGGCGTTTCCACCGCAGAGGGGCGGGGCGCACACTGTTCAAGGAGGGAGGGTCGGCGGGTCGGTGCAGAGGGGCGGTTTCTCGCCCCAGTACTCTTCGGCGATGGGCTCTGGTGCAGGTGACGTCAGCCATGACGTCACCGCCCACTCGGACGCGTTTAATTTTTTTTAATGTTGGCGCGTGTATTACACGCGCCAAACGCGCGCGTGAAATGTCGGAAGAATCCGACCGTTTGAAAACAACGGCTCTTTTTGCTGACGTCAGCAACAACGGCTATAAACGGCAATTTTTTTTTCCGCGTGACACGTGGCCTCCTCCTGGCCGTCGATCTCCAGATCGGACGGCCAAGGTTTATTCAGCCAAAAAATCCCGAAAAATTATAGGAAAAAAATTGAAAAATTTGTTAAAAAATTTTCTATAAATACCCAATCAGTTTTTTGCATTTACCACAACAATTCTTCAGAAATTCTCTCTCCCTCTTATATCCATCTTTCATTTGTGTGAATCTTTTAGTTACAAAATGTCGGCATCCGATTCCGCGACTTGGTCAAAGGAGGAAAACACCCATTTGTGTGAAGCTTGGTGGGTAACTTGTCATGATCCAATTACCGGCAATAAGGTAAAGGTAGATTCATTATGGAGTAAGATCACGGAGGAATTCGACAAGCGGTGTGGCGGAACATCCCGCACACTAGTAGGTATTCAAACTCATTGGAAACGTTTGGTCATACATTTCAATGCTTGGCGGTATGCTATTAAAGAAGCACACAGCATTGTACCACCAAGTGGTTCAAATGCACAAGCTTTGGTAATTTTTTTATCCTTGTCATTTATATAAAAAAATTTATTTATCTTTATATATTTGTCTAAGTTTGCATGATATTTTTTTTTTGGTAGCAAGATGCCATACAAGCATTTTACAAAGCCAAGGTACCAACCACTAAGAATTTCACCAACCATCATTTATGGGATATTGTGAAGAATAGCCATCGCTTTAAACTTGTGGCAACTACACCGGTCGTTATGCACACCCCAGAAGACACGCCCGATGAAGATTCCCCAGTTCCGGAGAATTTATCTGATGATGACACCCCCATTCGGATAACAAGGCCTCTTGGGAGAAGAGCGGCCAAGGAAGCAAGAGCGGCAAGGAAGAAAACTCCCACTGAGACATCAAGATTCTTTGAGCAAATTGTACAGCAAGGTGCAATTTCCATTCAAGAGAACAGGGAAAGAGAAACGGACAGAAAGGCGGAACTCCAACAAAGATTGGATAAAATTGCCGCGGATAATCAAGCTACGCAAGATTTTCAAATTATGTCAATGAATAAAATTGCCAAGGATAATCAAGCTATGCAAGATTATCAAACTATGTCAATGGATACATCCAAGTTTTCTCCCCTAACTGCCAAATATTGGAAGGCAAAACGTATGGACGTCATGAGGAGAGAATTGTTTCCAGTTGATGATCCCGAGGTAGGTGGAGGGTCAAGCGCTGGCGGAAGTCATGAAACCCCGTACTACCCAGAGCAACCTTGGAGGAATGATGTTGAAGAATAAGTTGGATTGTAGCGGTTATTATTTTGGTTTTAATTTTATGTAATGGTTTGTTTGAGAATTTAAATAAAAGTTGATGTATTCATTTATTGGATGTCAATTAATTATATAAGTCCTAAATTTATTTAAACACACATAAATTTGACTTCAATTATAAATTAAAAATAAACAAAGCGTTTACAACAAGCTTTGCCACTTATTCAAACATATTTAAATTACATAAAAACAAACATAAGTTATAAGTTTTTAATTTTAGGATTTATCTATTTTTTAAAATTTTTGTGAATAGTGATCGCCCCATTGCCCCTGCCCTTGTGGGTGGAACGAAAAATAAAAGGCAGGGACAATTCGGGTGGGTCCCACATGAATAGTACCCGCACTTGGGGCAAAAAATTGCCCCTTGCACCTTTGCACCCCACCCTATGACTGACTCTCCAAAACGACGCCGCATTGAATATAGCCAACGATGCAAATTGAACTCAGCCAAACGATGTCGTTTTCAGCAAAAATAGGTCGTTTTCTTCGCATTGCAATGCAATTCTTCTTCCGCCGCGTTGGTTAAATGGTCTTTTGTGGGCTATATATATATATAAGAGATATGTCAGGAATATACAATCGGTGGCCCAAGATGACCGGTGGCCCATGACGACCGCCTTTACTGTCTTGGCTCAAGTCCACCCCTGTTATCACGTTATGGATTAAATGACATAATAATATTACCAAGATTCATCCTTAGCTAAAACCCATGACGGTGACGCGGCAGTGATGACGTCAGCACCACGTGGAGGCCACGTGGGTGCCATGTCAGCGCCACGTGGATGCCACCTCAGCGCTGAGTCGGCGCCACATCAGCACGCCGGTGCTGACGTCAGCTTCCGTTGACCGGCATTGACCGACCACTTTTTCGAGTGGAAACGATATTCCGGATCCAATGGCAAACTCCGTTTCATCATCCGAGTTACGGTTATACCCTAATTGAGCAAAACATGGAGAATTAGGGTTTTACGGTTATTCATTCGGTTTCGTTTATTAATTATTATGATACTGAGCAAAACATGGAGGAACCAGCGTAACTGACCCGATCCTACGGACGACAACGACGACGATCATCTGGCATATCTGTGAGTGGACGAGTTTTGGTTTGATTGTTGCTTGATTATATATTTATATATATATGTATGCATTGGTGATATGTTGGGTTGTTGATGTTGTTGGTTTATAAGTATTGTTTGAGCAAGTTTACGTATATACGCATATATGGTATGGCAATGTGATCATCGGATCTATGCTGGTAGTTTTGGCTATTGTTGGTTAATTGTTGTTTGGTTGTTGTTGGGTATGTTTGTTTGATATTAGTACGGTTAGTGGCACACTTTATATCTTGGACGGGTGATATGGCCCTCGTTCATAAGAGGTATATCTCGGTCGGGTGATATGGCCCTCGACCACACTTTATATTTTGGACGGGTGATATGGCCCTCGTTCATGAGAGGTATATCTCGGTTGGGTGATATGCCCCTCGACCACACTTTATATCTTGGACGGGTGTTAAGGCCCTCGTCTACATACTATATCTCGGTCGGGAGATAAGGCCCTCGTCGAGATCACGTCGTAGTTTTGGGAATAGTTTGTTTGTGTAGGGTTGCCTCGTGTGCAAGTTACTGTATGTGTTGGCTGGTTTTAGGTATGGTATTGTTTTACTATCTGTTTTGACAGAGGGGGTTATTGGCATATCTTTTAAATGTTTTACACTGACATTTATTTTCCCTGTCTACTCACCCTTGTTTTTACGCCCCCCTCAGGACCTAAAACTGTTGGGCACCACCGAGACGAGCGGCAGGAGTCAGTGTAGCTCTGTTCTGGGTCACAAAGAGTGGAAGTCTCTTTGTCTTTTGTTGTTCGTCAGACTTGTGTACTTGTTCCTTCCGCTGCATAGATGCTCTGATATTATTATTGTATTCTTTTTCTTTCTTTTTGTCGTTTTTAGTTGTTTAAGGTTTCGTCACCACATGTCGGTGATGGACGCACTCCCAGGCCCTACTTTTTGGGGCGAGGTGTGTCAAAAACTTTCAAAGTATATCATAGTTTTACAACTCAACATCTAAATAACAAATTACATAGTTCAACTTCAAATTCAAATGCAATAATAATCTCAAATAAAATAAAACACACTCTAAGAGTTTTTTGAACGGAAAAAAATAGTAAGGACACCATATTCCAAGGCTCTATATATATGCGGCGCGGCGGATGTATTTGAACTTCCAAGTTGGCTTGAACTTTCGTGTTGGCTTGAAGAAAGTCTCATTGTTTGCATAGCTACATATAAAAAAATATCATTAGAATATGAAATAATATTATGGTAGGATAAAAACTATTCTTTTAAAATTTAAATACTTACATCTTTCTAGTTCTTCACATTCCTTGTACAATTCAAGCTCATCTTCCGTTGGCTCTTGGTACAAGTTAAACCCTTCCGCCCTAAGCCAATCACTAGTGCACACTAAAGCTTCCACCATTTTAGGACTCAATGAAGCTCTAAAAGGATCAACCACTCTCTTTCCTAGGCTAAATGCACTCTCACTTGCCACGGTTGAAGATGGAATGGCCAAGACATCCTTGGCAATATTTGAAAGAATGAGGTATTTAAATTGGCTACATTTCGACCAATCTAAGAGGTTGAATCTAGAGTTTTTGAGACTTTTATGAAGGTCGATAAGAACAACATATGCATTATACATAATGTTATTAAAAAATAAATATATAATTCCGTACTCGGTATATCATGGTATTGGGTATTCAACACCGTGTACTGTACCAAAGTTTTCTGTACGGTAGTGTATCGTACCAAATAGTAATTATATTGAAATTGTACCGTACCAATCGATATGGTACAGTATGGTACGGGAGGTATTTGGTAGTTGGTATTAAAATGTCACCTCTATTCTTGAGTAGGCTACTAGCCAATATTCCATAAAAAGAAAATTCTTATCAAAACAAAAATAATACGCTTTAATTAATTAATATAAAATTTGACAATTTGCCTAACAAAGAAAAATATGGATAATCAACTGTGAACTCATACATTTAGGGGTCTCGTTAAAAAACTCAAATATTCCATAAACAGTTGGAACTAGACTAAAATGTACCAAGACAACCACAATTTAGCGGGAACTAAAATAATAGTATAGTACGAAGGAAAATTCGTATGTAATAGAGTATCATATTAACAAAGTATCCACTGGGTTCCAGTACAGTAAAAGATCATGCATGCCTATAGTTGTGACAGCTCGAGTTAATAATCAAGTAAATGACAAGCCTAGTGTGGGTTTGCAGCTAATATTATATTCAACCGCCAATATTATATTCAACCGCCGTGTAAGAACCAAGGTTTAAAATGTCGATATCGACAAAAATATCGATAGCTTAGTTTACGGATATATCGACGGATATTTAGGATGTCGATGTCGATATCGACGACCGTCAAAGAAACTGATGGAAATCAACTTAAAAAATTGAAAATTTTGAATGAAACTGTAAGAAGTGTTTAATCATCTCACAATGCATGTTTAAGATTAATAAATATCTTAAAATGCTTGATGATATGATAAGAATATAATATGTATAGAGATAAAATGTCCGTAGATTGAGAATAACACTATAAAAAGCTACAATGCAAAACACTATAACAAGACTGCATGTCATCACAAATGTCCAGCTAATCCTATGATCAAATCCATAAACTCTAATAGACTTTGGCTCTGCCCTTAAACTCAAGTCAACCAAGAAGCATCACATGCTCTATATGATACCAACAGTGGACACAGCTACAACCAAGGTTTAAAATATCGATGTCGACAAAAATATCGATAGCTCAGTTTACAGATATATCGATGGATATTTCGAATATCGATATCAATATCGATGACCGTCAAAGAAACTGATAGAAATCAGCTTAAAAATTGGAAGTTTTGAATGAAACTGAAGGAAATGTTTAATCATCTCATAATGCATGTTTAAGACTAATAAATATACTAAAATGTCCAATGATTTGATAAAAATATGATATGTATAGAGATAAAATGTCTGTAGATTGCGAATAACACTATAAAAAGCTGCAATGCAAAACACATAAAGCATAACTTAATTATAAGTGAACTTTACTCCTGCGCTACCATGCCCAACATGAGTGCAGTGCTCATGGAAACTGCTGATAGGCCGTGCCAGACATGCATCCCACTGGTCACTCTCAGGCATCGTCTCTGCCACTGTATAAATTCCATTGGCATTCGTAAATGCCTGGTAGTTCAGAACTTCCCCAGATTTTGTAATGCATAGAACAACTACCTCAGCACCTGCATCATAACAACTCAATGTTCAAAACCATGCATTTCAGCCTTACTCAACATCAGAACAAAACATGCTATAATATCAAAGTTCCACTAACACACTTATCCAGTATTGCCCTACCGGCAGTTATAAAGCTTTAGATATCAGTTACCATTTTCATTACCAGCTTCATTTCAAAATGGCCAAAGTCACCAGAAAATCACTTGGACGTGAACTTATAGGATTTAAAAACAAAAACAACACAAGCAATTATCAATTTAAGGCTTCTTTCCTATTGACCAAAAAAATGAAATCTAACGTTGTTGCAGGAGTCCTCAATTGTATCACAGTCATGTAAACAAGTGCCTCTTTCTATAATGTGTTAGTAACGATCTCTTATTGTTGTCTGAAAAGGATTGGACCAGCTAGACAATCATCTAATTCAAGTGAAAGGGAGAAATGCAGCCCCCTCTCAGCTCTTCAACAATGATGCCAAGTTCTTTCTTTTCTTTGTAAAACCAGTTTAGCAAGGTTTCTATGTAGAATGATAGTACATTTCCAACTGTCTATAGAATCCTAGAAGCCACGTACTACGTTAGCAGAATGTTCTCTATTAGGCGTTCAATCGAAACTTTGTAATCAAAACATTTTCTCTAAACTTTATCAAAATATATTGACCAAAGAAAAGATTATGCATTTCTTTCTTCCACACCTAGACATCAACTGTCCAAGACCAAATATCTGTCAGAAAATTAAGATTGGGCAACCTAGGGACTGAGGTGGAGGTAAGATTGGCAAAACAATCAAGCAGGACGGAACCCAGAGCAGTTTCAAATTTCAATTTCTTAATCACTGGGCAAATTCATGTCACCAAAATCTAATTATGATCATCAAAAACTCAAAATAACAAAATGACTAAACTCTAGCAAAACCCATCAAAATTACAAACCCAAAGAGTCAAAAGCCATGAATGAGAGAAATCATTACCACCAACCCATACAAAAATCAGAAGCAAACACAGAAACCCAGTTCAAATTTTCACCAAACAGAACGGATAATTACATAGACAGATAGAAATTGGGCTGATTGAAGCAAGAGAGAAATAAAAGGACCTTCAAGAACATGATCTTCAGGGCCAACAGCCGAGTCACCACAGACATCGCAAACGACTCGACCATGGATTTCACCAGTCCAAGCTCCGACGCATGAGATGAAGACTGCAAAGATAACAAGACCCACCGCCACCTTCTTCCCCTTCTTCTGAACGCCTACAGTGTCTTTTAAGCTCGATTGTTTCTTCCGCGTATTTGACTGTCTACTGGGCCCGCCGCCCTTACGCCGAAATGTCGACCGACATCGTCGATATCAGTCGACATCGGTCGACATCGGCCAATTTCGCCGACACCGGGGGAAGCTTCACACTTCACCCCCTATATCTTTATCGTCCGCCGGAAAAAGCGATATGTCGGCGAAATGTCGACCGACATTGTCGACATTTCAAACCTTGGCTACAACAAAACTCTAGAATGACGGACTATAGTTAACAATCTTCAAAATAAACCAAGACAACATCCCACCAAATGAATGTCATACAATGTTAGTATTCTGTGGTCCAAAGACGAATACACAGTTGAAAACAATTTCAAACTCAAATACTGTCGTATGACTCTGGGGGTCCAAACAGCAATTAAAGCAACAACAAGGTTGCTCAAACCAATTCTATATACAATATCATAAACTGTTCCACACATAGTAGATAACACAACCGACTGGAACTCATTGAACATAAACAAAAGAAAGGAAGGAGTTGTCATTCAAAACTAGAATGCATCCCTGCAGCAGAGTTTGTGATCCGATGAGCCCACCACGATCCTAAGCCTGAAATAGAGGGTTTCAATTCAATTCAACTACTAGTTAAATTTTGCAGCTGGAAGCTACTGTGAACCCCCAAATCCAGCAATTTTATGCTATCGTATGTATACCAATGGCGATACAAGCTGCTAATCTTAACAATTGAAACCGATCAAACTATTAATCTCACACCATGGCAACAAGTTGCACAAACAACCAACTCAAATCACTAATACAGCTCATAAAATTTGGCATTATGATGATATCACATATCCAATCTACAATTCAATGTCAACCCAGAGAAAAAACCAATCATCACAAGTCCAAAGATTTCCAAATTTTACAACCAACGATCAAAACTTTGGGGCAATTCAACAGAACCCATAACCATTCAACCATTAACACACCTTAAATTCATACACATATGTGCATACATCAACATCAATTGTACAACGAGGGACAGAATTTTCAGACCAGGTGGATTGGGGTGTCGTTGAGGAAAATTGATGCGAGGGATCGGCCAATCGTACAGCCACCGTCCCCAACTACAGCCACCGTCACGCCTACAGCTGCCATCCCCGCCTTAAAATCCGTCACCGCCCAGCCGTTGTCTAGCCTACAAAGTTCGTCACCTTCGCTGCTCGAAGAAGGCTCGCGAAGAGAGACGCCGTCGCTGCTGGAAGAAAACGCATGGCAAGAGAGACGCAAATAGAGTCGCGAAGAAGAAGGCTCTGCTCGCACACGAAGAAGAAGGCTCTGCTAGCGGATTCGCCTATGGGTTCGTCGCCGTCTTCTCTGGGTTCGTCGTTTTTCTGGGCTTGTGGATTCGTTGTTCTTCTGGGCTCGTGGGTTCGCCGTTCTTCCTCTTCACCGCGCTTGCCGACTTTCGCCGATATGTCGACCGACATCGTCGACATCACTCGACATCGCCGATTCCGGGGAAGCTTCACACTTCACCCCCCTTTTCCATATCGAAGGCTTGAAAAACCGACTTGTCGCCGACATATCGGTCGACATTTCCGATATTTCAAACCTTGATAAGAACAACAATGTTGACTGGTCCGCGGCTGTGCGGAACGCTGTGCAAACTGAACCAAATTTTGGGTCTTATTGACTTTTTTCTTGGTCAGTGGACTTTATTGCCGTATAAATGATGGCAAGAATGCATTGTTTTCAGATTGTGGACTTGTAGTTTATGCGGTTAGATTTCTCTTCCTGCATTAACAAATTTCATTCTTTAAATGATACGTTACTGACTTATGTAGCATTTTGTAAAGCAACATTTTATAATTTGATTTGGTTGTTTCTAACAGATTCTTCAATTAGTTTTACATTAATCATGATAATAGAACAAGAATCAATCATTATTAAATAAAATAAAATGGAGAACCAATAACAATATGAGTAGTTGCCAACATATTATTTTTAATAATAAAATAAGTTTGTGAACTATACTCTACTTTGTAAATTTGAAGAGTGTTTATAAAGTTAGTTGTCTTTATTTTTTATTTTATTTTTTTTTGCTTATTGGGGCCCTATTTGATTTTTTTCAACTCTATTTATGATCAGTAAACGGCTACTGAAAAGTCTGTCTAATAAAGTCGTCTGTACTGCCATTGATCCAATACAACATTTTTTTGGCTCTTGATGCTAGTACTTCGCTATAAAAGTGCATGCTCCTTCCTTTCTCTAATCACCCACCACTACAACTAGTACTTGATTTCTTTCGGGAATTAATTAATTAATCCTCCGAAATATGGCAAGTTTAGCATTACCATTGTTGGTTTCTCTTTCCCTGATCATCTTCAATCTCATCTCATCAAATGCCCTCTCCTCTTGCAACGGTCCATGCCAAACCCTCAACGACTGCTCCGGCCAACTCATCTGCATCCGCGGCAAATGCAACGACGACCCTGACGTCGGCACCCACACTTGCAGCGGAGGAGGTGGGGGCGGCGGCGCATCCCCACCCGGTACTTGCAAGTCCTCGGGAACTCTCAATTGCAAGGGCAAATCCTACCCTAAATACGAATGCTCCCCACCCGTGACGTCATCAACGCCAGCCAAGCTGACGCTGAACGATTTCAGCCCCGGCGGAGATGGAGGTGGGGCGTCGGAGTGTGACGAGCAGTTCCACGACAACAGCGAGCGTGTTGTGGCACTGTCAACGGGATGGTTTGATCACAAGAGTAGGTGCGGGAAAATGATAAGAATTAGGGCGGACAATGGGAGGAGCGTGACGGCGAAAGTGGTGGACGAATGTGATTCGCGTAATGGATGTGATGCCGAGCACGCTGGTCAGCCGCCGTGTAGGAACAATATCGTTGATGGGTCTGCCGCCGTGTGGAACGCTTTGCAACTGAACAAGGATTTGGGTGTTGTAGACGTTACTTGGTCCATGGCCTAGGCTGGTTGATTATGACCGATGGTGGTACGTACTTAATTAAGCTAAATAAAGAAATAAGGTCAAAACTGATGCCAAGATAGTGTACTGCTTTTTTCGAGCAAGAATTTGTAATTTTTGGGGATAATAAATGGACTTATATGTTGCCTCCTCCTTGCTCGTGTATGTTGGTGAATTGTATCATACGTTTATATGGCGCATACATTTATTGGGCCAAAAGACTCTTGGTTTTGAAACTCTTTGTTAAAATTAGCCAAGCATAATTTTCGTTTGGGTGCATGGAATCCAAAGCAATGTGTATGTTCTTGACTGCAAAAAAGAACCAACCTTTTGAAGAAGAGTAAATACACGTGGACATGAAATTAGCAGGTGCCTCGAATTTAGATCTGGCTTAGAGATGGGGGAGGCTTGGCTGTTGCCGCTGGAGTTGTTGAGCGGATGCGGTGGGGGTTCTGGGTAAATGGTTGTATTTGTTGATTAAGAGCAATATTTTAGTTTTTATTTTGTGTTCTTTTAAAATTAAAAAAGTTATGGGAGAGTTAAGATGGTGGATAAGTGTCAAGATATTACAAGATGATAGGAAGTGACAGAGAATGAGTCTTTCGGTTGACTATGCAATAAGAGAAACCTTCCCCCGTCTCAAAATCACCAATTTCATAGAACACAAAAAAATCAATTAAATTCTTAAAAACATTCAACAACAAAAAATTAAAGAAACTAAAAAAAACTGAACCTTGATCGATATGCTTCAAGAATCGTTGGTCAAAGCCTTAATTTCTCGTCGCCTCCGCTCTTGTCCTTGACGAAGTCGTAGAAACTTATAGCATAAAGGGCAAATTACATTTTACCCCACAAGGTTTGGGGGTGAACATCAAATTAAACCACAAGGTTCTAATTTCATCAATTTAAACCACAAAGTTTTCAAATTGTGTCAATTTAAACCTTCTAATCAAAATAAACCAAAAAATTATGTTTATTGAAATAAAAAATATTATTAAATGCATACAAATAACTAAAAATGCAAAAGAAAACTGGAAATACTAGAAATTATTTTGGATCATCAAAATTATTTACACTTATCAGGTCAAAAACCTTTTAGCGTCATCAAGTATAGCAGGCTTGTCAGTTTTGGGCGGTCTCCCTGGTTCCAAAACACCACTCAACTCCACACACATGCACAATAATCAAACCAAAAACTCGATTTTTTTATCAGCCCAATTCATCAAAACACTTCAAAATGAGATTGGATGCAAATCATGCCTCTCATTTAATCTCTCCCTCAATTTCTCGCGGCAGGGTTTGGCCCCATATCCAGAACAAGAATCTGTTCGCCCCTGTTCATAATCAACAAAACCCAACAATCAAATTGGCCATATTCATCAGAAAAATCAAAAAGATGGTGGGTCTTGTAAGGTTAAGATGGAAGAGGTAAGCGTTTGTGTATATGGGTTTGATGTCGTCTCTACATAGCCCGCCGTATGCCGTCGTTATGCCGGAGCCTCATCCCATGAATATGAAACCCAATTAAGTTAATTTCAATTTCTAATGCAATCAAATTTGATTTGGTAGCGAGGCAGTTGGGATGGGGGAGATACCTTGTTGGTGTCGAGGCCAGAGTAGAGCTGCGATGGTGGTTCCCCATTTTTTTGGCATTTATCTATTTCTATTAATTTAATGGTATTTGGTTTTTTATAAGCTTATTTTATTGGTTTATTTTGATTAGAAGGTTTAAATTGACACAATATGAAAACTTTGTGGTTTAAATTGATGAAATTACAACCTTGTGGTTCAATTTGATGTTCACCCCCAAACCTTGTGGGGTAAAATGTAGTTTGCCCTAGCATAAACTTCATAAGTCCTGTTGCATATCATACCGCTCGCCGACGCGCCTATCGTTGTCGCTACTCTCGTTCATCTCATCGCCAAGCTCTTGAGCTCTCTCGATCCTTATTTTCTATTTCTCTTATTTGTTTTTTATTTTGGTGACTTAAGAGGGCATACCTAGTATGTGCAAGAAAGAAGAGCTAGTGTTTTAAATGATCATAAAACCATCAATTCACTATTCATAAGTTATAATCTACGAACGGTGCACCAACTTTAATATATATAAACATAATTTGCGAAAAACCTTTCTATTTTCTTTCATTGTCTTTTGCTAGAACTTATAGCGGCACCCACACATCCTCCAACTGAAGATGTTCATACGTTTGCCAACTACGAAACGATTGGCATGAGTTGCTATTTATGCCACATGCATGAGACCGACCAATTCTTGTTCTATCTTCTAACATAATCAAGTATAGGGTCATTTCACTGAAAGTGATAGTTGGAACTTTTTTTTTAGAGTGTTATTATTAGCACTTATAGTCATTGTGCACTCCTTTCAATGGTAAAAAAAAAGTGCTTTGGAGTGCAAATAACATTTTCTTTTATTAAAATCAAACTTATATATTTCACACAACTACAATGTTGCTCTCTACCTCTTCACTTGGTAGAAATTAAAAATCGAACTTCATTTTACATCTGTTGGATTTGATCTTATGGCTGTAGGAAAAACTCAAAAATTTTAGTGGGGTACACTGACGAAAAAAAAGATCCAAACCTCCTCACCACCGCCCTCAACTCCCAAACCAAAGACCTCTGCCGCAGTTTCACTTACACCGATAACCACGACAACAAAGTCGCGCCCCCTCCACCGCCCTTCACCCGACTTGGTCCTACCCTCCTCTACCTTTAACTCCAACGATCTCGATTGCAACCACCGCCTCCAGGCTCTTAAACACCATTTTTATAGAAATCAAACATAGAAATATCGCAAAATTAGTACTCTAGCTAAAAAAAATTCAGTATCTGCATGGTCATTCTTTCTATTATGAGTCGTGCTACCAGTAGTCTCTAATGTGTGCTTTAGTGAATATTAGTTGTTGATGCATTGTCTGACTGGCTTTCAATGACAGATTGAAGTTTGTGTTATCCCATATTAGAGCACTGGCACCGCAGGGGCCAAAACACCGGCGATCCAGCGGGATCGCCCTTCAGACCAAGAATCGACCGGCAGCGCACGAAAAAGACGTCGGCCAGCCGTCGGCGATCCAGCGGTTGGCAGCGGCAGCGGCTGGGCTGGCCAACGCCCCTGCCGACTGTCGGCGGGTGCAATCTGACGTCACGGCTGACGTCAGAGCGCACTCGCCTCTTTTTTAATGCGGGCGCGTGCAGTACACGCGCGCGTCTGGCGCGTCGGGGAGCTGACGTCACCGACCAACGGCTCTTTTTTTCTAATCGTTGGAAGCTGCCACGCGGCAGCTCCTGAGCCGCCGGATCAAACTAGCCGTTGTGATCCGACGGCCCAGAAGCTGCCACGTGGCAGTTCATTTTAAAATTTTTTTTTTTAAATCCGAAAAAATCCAATTTTTTTCCCTATAAATATTACACATCCTATATTTTCTTATACACCAAAATAATTTCCCACTCCATCATTCATATATTTTTGCTATATTTTGCTCATTTCCACATAACACTTCATCACTCTTTGTTCATCTTCATTGAAGCAAAATGTCTCGCCGCGCCGAAACTTCCACACAAGCTGCGGGCACTTCGTGGACCGATGAAGAAAATGTTCAGCTGTGCAAATCATGGAAATTTGTATGCCATGACCCGGTCACCGGTTCCGAAATGCAATCTTCCCAAATGTGGCAAAAAATTACCCAACACTTTACTGCTCATCTTCCCGGCACAGTTCGAAATAAAGGAGCTTTAATGAGTCATTGGGCAAAGCGTTTGAACAAGGATTTCACAAAATGGAAGCTGGCATTGGGCAAAGCGAGGGACAATACAGGGAGTGGCTATGCTTTAGACGACGAGGTACATATTCTGTCATTTTTTGTTAGTACTATAATTTTTACCCAGGTGTTGATAATTTGAATTTAATTTGAATAGATACGGCATGCGCAATTGTGGTTTGGCGGTGATAAAGGCAAGACTTTCACATACCATACTGGCTGGGAGGTTATCAAGGATTGCCCGAGGTTCCGGATTGTCGTAAACAGGGTTTCAACCCCTCCTGAAAATGATTTCGGAAATGATTTCATGGGTGAGGGTGAACCGAGCTTGCAAGAGTCACCGGGAGTAACCCCGGGTGAAGTGAATTTAGCCGATGATAGTGAAGCATATCATACTCCTACTCCGATGCCTCGGCCTTTAGGAAGAAAGGCAGCGAAGCTGCAAGGAAACAGTCCCCCAATCTCTACCAAACAGAAATGTTGAGTGAATTTGCGAAGAATAATGCATTGCGGCTTGAAGACGCAAAGGAAAAGGGAAGAGGTCAGAATTGAAGAGCGTGCGAGAGATGAAGAAATATTTCGGATAGCGCAGGAGGAAAAGGCAGCTCGAAGGCAACGAAAGGCAGATGAAAAGGCAGCTCAAAAACAACAAAATGATGACCGCGTAACTATGGCAATGGATACAAGTCAGATGACTCCGAACGCTAAGGCCTTTTGGGCGGAGGAGAGACAAGCAATTACTCAGAGAAGGAGGCTTTTTAGGGATGGCCAATCTAGCGCCTCTGCCCAATTTAACGAATGGTATAATCAGCAGTGATTAATTTGTAATATTTTTAATTTTATTTGAACGTTTTATTAGTATGTAATGTTTTATTTTATTTGAACGCTTTATTAGTATGTAATGTTTTATTTTATTTGAACGCTTTATTAGTATGTAATGTTCAATTTTAAATTCAAATAAATATTTATTCGTGCCAAATGAACGTACTTTTGTATTAAAAATAATATTAAAAAATTACATAAATAGTGTTTTGCCATTGCCAGCGCCTCCGCGGGTGCCAGCTGCGAAATCAACGGAGGGCAGGAGCGAAAGACTATTCATTGCCAGTGGGCTAAAAAGTTGCTTTTTGCCCTTGCCAATGCCAATTGCGGTGGAAGTGCTCTTATGCATTATTTTTTTCGAACATACTATTGCCATGTCTATGTCATCCTTCGTTGGCAGCACTTATTATTGTGGCCAAGGTTCTTAACTTTACCAACCTACTTGGCGTGGCTGAAATATGAAGGGTCTTATGTGAGATTAATAAAAAGGCCTCTAATTGATATATTACTTATAATGAACAAATTTTTCTCTTGAAAAATTTTCAACTATTTGCTCCTGACCAATCTATGGAAATTTTTTATATAAAAGCATGAATGATTAAAATTTTGAATAAGATAGTACGGATTTATTTTTTTATGAAAATTGACTTAAACCCTCTTATTTTACGAATTAAAAAAGTAAGATTAATCAAAACAATTAGCATATATACAAAGATTAACAAACAAAAATAAAATTGGGAGCCTATTTTGAGTTGGGGGCCTTGTGCGGTTACACTGGTGGCACCCCCTTAAAACACGCCTCTGCCTACTTGGGTTGTTTTGGCAATTGGCACTCCCTTCCCTTTGATGGATGCCATGCCATTTAAGTTTTGACTTCTGCAAAGCACTAAAAGAGCGGTCCACTCTCAACAAGTTGGAACCACTTTTATAGACATCAAAAGCAAGCAACTATGCGTACTTACACTCTCAAAATTTTCGACTCACACATCGAAGATTTGCTGACCAGTGTTGAAAATAAAGTATCAAGATTCTTGCTTTACCGACCTTGAGAGACCAAACCAACTTCAAAAGCACCCGTGAGAAAACGCACTTCTCACATTGCACCTGTATATGGTGTGCACAAAACAATTCAAATCAATCATCACTATGAGTTGACCAAGAAAAGGAAATAAATTATCCGACTATTTTCTACCAAAAGACAGAAATAAACCAAGCCCACAACTTTAAACGTCTATCATGCGCCTCCGTCCGATAGACATAGCCAACCGCATCTTACCATCTCAGTCGCTTCTGCAACCACCGCAGCGCAGCTCCAATAATTGAATAAAATAAACCACCCAATTTAATTTTGACCCACCCAGCCGCGCCATATGTGCAAATCCAAAATGTCAGTCGACGCCGCCCAACCCATCTCTACGCCTCGCCGCACCCACCAATCTACTCAATCCACCCAATCCCCAAGACCCCAAACTCGAACACCGCCGCCGCCGAAGCCGAATTCCACCTCCACCGCCGCCTCCTCCTCCGAGCCTTCCACCTTAACCACCGCCGGCGGTCACTCCTCCGCCACCAGCTACAAGCTTTCCTCAACCTCCTCCACCACTTCCGCCACCTCCCTTTCCAACCTCAAAGACTCCATTCCCGTCCCGGAGAACCCCATCCTCTACGACTTCTCCGAAATCGCCGCCGCCACCAACAACTTCCTCTCCAAGCGCCTCAACTCCTCCGCCGCCGCCTCCTCCACCCCCTCCTGGCGCTGCACCCTCCGCGGCAAGGACGCCGCCGTCTTCCAGCGCAAGTTCCGAGTCAAGCTCTCGCTCCACGACCTCAAGCACCGCCTCTCCACCCTCTGCCGGAGCCACCACACCTCCGTTGTCAAGCTTGTCGGCGCCTGCCCCTCCGACGACCACGTCTTCCTTGTCTACGAGTTCGTCGCCGGCACCGCCAGCCTCTCCAGCTGCCTTCGGAATCCCAACAACCCGAACTTCACGGTGCTGTCCACGTGGCAGTCCCGAATCCAGATCGCCACGGATCTCGCGCAGGGCCTCGATTACATCCACAACAACAACGGCCTCCTCAACGTCAGCCTCGTCCACAACCGCATCAAATCCGGCGCCGTTTTGATCACCGAGCCCCACTTCAACGCGCGTCTCTGCCATTTCGGGGCCGCCCAATTGTGCGGCGAAAGCGATTCGTATACCCAACCCGACCCGAAATCAGAGCTTACTTCGGGCTCCGAACCGAGATTGAACCGGTCCAACAGTCGGAGGAACCAATTCGAAGGGGCGAGAGGGTACATGTCGCCGGAATTTCAAACCACCGGCGTCGCCACCCAGAAATCGGACGTGTACGCGTTCGGGGTCGTGCTATTGGAGCTTTTGTCGGGTCAGGAGCCGTTCAAGTACACGTTCGATAAAACGGCCGGCGACTTTATCAGGACCGCCTTGACGGAGTCGGCAAAGGCGGCGGTTCTGCACGGCGGTTTCAGGACTTGGATGGATAGCAGGCTGAGGGACTCGTACCCCGTGGAGGTAGCCGAGAAGCTGACGCGTGTGGCGCTGGATTGCGTACACGTGGACCCGGATCAGCGGCCCAGCATGGAACACGTGTCCGGGAGGATCTCCAAGCTTTATTTGAAGTCCATGGTCTGGTCCGATAACTTGAGAGTTCCCGCCGGCATTTCGGTCTCATTGGCCCCGAGATGATTATTAATTTGATTTTGTAATTAGGATTGTGATTTGAGAGGGACAGAACTGGATTTTGAACATTTTAATCACTTGAATTCTGTGAAATAATTAACAACCAGTTGGAATTTCTGTTGCCAGAAGTATATATTATATTATATCTTCTATTATTATTATGGGTGGCGGCTACAATTTAAAATTAGTTGCGGTTCGAATGGATCCACTAGGAAATACAGATGTTAATATAAACAGATGTTAATAAGAAGTGATTTCATATTGCATGGTGGGTGCATAATCACATGATTATGCAGTAGCAGCACTGAGACAAAAAAGCTTACTATAATATAACGAAACATTCTTTACGAGGTTCAATGTTCATGTTTTGATACCTTAATTGGTTGAACTTAGTAAACAAAATTAGGCAACAAGCACATACAATTTCCTCTTCTCCAAATATGTTTCGTCAAAGCCTCTCCAGATACTTGACTAAAACTGCGCAGTCCACAAAAACCAGAGGCCTAAACTTATCGACAAATTTTATACACAACAAACGAGCTATGAAATGCATGTATGACCAGAAAAACAAGAACAAAAAAACCAACTATACTAATAAAAAAAAAAAAAAAAAAAGCCCACCATACCTTAAAAAAAAAAAACAAAAAAAAAAAAAAAAAAAAAACCCCACACAAAAACACACAAAACCCCCCCAAACCCACCCCCCCAATTGTTGGAGAACAATAAGGAATACATATATACAGTAGGCAATACAAGATTGAACAAACTTCACTAAATGTAAATTAATATACAATAATCGACTTGCAATACAAGTAATACAAATAACAGGGTAAAGAGATATCAGAAAAACTGACTTGATCGGAGATTGAGGCTAGCGTACACACTATGTCCTATAGCAGAACTTCGTCCCTACTCGTTGTTGTAGTTCGTTGAGCGTCTGCCACCAGGATTCAACAATCTGTAACCAAGAACCTAGCACTCGGTTTCTTGGCCCTAGCGAATTTACTTGGTGGATTTTCTCTTAGAGTGGTTTGTAGAAGATGAAAGCAGAGAAGGAGATTTTTCGATGATACAAACTGACGCTTTGATCTTCGTTTTATAGAGCGTAAACCACCCTTTCGTATAAGAGGCGACAGTTTGTAGAAGTTGTGTTGATCAGACACAACTCCTCACAAATGACGCCACTGTTCACAAACGTAAAATAAAACTTGGGCCAAAAAAGTTATTTCGGATAAGAAGCAAGCCCAGTGCTAAACATATTTTGATACATGTTCTCATGTAAAACCTTTTAAACCTAACTTCATTCTCTCTTCTCTTCCATGTGGGACTTTCTTCTTCTTTATTTCTATACAAACTCCAACAACAATGTTGGAATCGACTATGAGAACCAAAGAGCTTCTTCTTCTTTTGGAAGGGGGGAGAAAGGAAAGGAAAGTTTGGCTACCCCATTTTAAAATTAAAAAAAAAAAAAGAAAAAAAAAAAAAAAAAAAAAAAAAAAAAAAAAAAAAAAAAAAAAAAAAAAAAAAAATTATTTTCTTTTTTTTTCTAAAAAAAAAAAATTTTTATTAGTAATTTGGTATCAAACCCAGAATCTAGCCTATGTTGAGAATGTGGTGTGACAAATGTCCCATATTGGCTAGTAAAGAGACTTTGGTGGTATTCATAAAGGATTCGGTTACTTCCCGCATTGCCAATTAGTTTTGAGGTGAAACCTCAATTTCCTTCAGCCTACTCATACCCCACTTTTATTAGTGGGCTAACCCAGTGAGCTGTGTCTAAAATTTAACCAAGGCACTGACATAGAAAATTCAATTTACTTAGTTTGCCTCCAATATCCTAGCATTAATGTTCATTTATTCACAATAATCACTTCTTCACATGGTCACCTACCATCAAATCAAGAAAACAAGGGACTTGATTGGAGGGCCAATAGATACTGAAACTCAAAATCATAGGCCATTTTCTCGACAGTGGTACAAATGTTGCCACTGTGCCCCCTGAAGCAATCCACCATTGACTTCCTCAGTGAACCAGATGTAGGCAACTGGTGGCAAACCCACTGAACCAGCGAGTCCACATCTGCAGCAAAATCAGGCATGTTTTCCAGCAGTAGTTCTGGGAATACAATCTTTTTGGTGCTGGTCACAACAATTGATGCTTGCAGGTACTCTAATTTCGACTTCTCCAACTCTGCTACAACACCATCAGCTGTGTATATCCTCACCTGAGAAGTAATTCAGCATCAGTTACTTGACGGTTTAGCATTAGCACATTACTGAAGCAGGCTTGGCTGCTAGACCAGTGGGCTCTTCCCATATAGATTTGACTACAATGTTGCTTCAATAAGAAAAACACTAATGAAATGCAAAGCTAGACTATCAGTAGGAATTTTACCGCTGGAGAAGATCGAGTTCCACAACACAAAGCAAATGTGACATTAGGATTCATGGACTCAAGACCATAGAGATCGCGAATACCAGCTGTGTCAACATTCTCACCATTCCGGATAGCCTGTGGAAAATGAAATGGCATGAGATCAGATGTACTAATACGATGTTAAATGCGTATTAGGCCTATTTGATTCATAGGATCAGTCATATTTACCTCTCTCATAGTTGAAGGTGCTGCCTTCCTCAGAATATACTGCTCTATGGATTCAGCATTTAAAATCTTACCTCCTATATTTAGATTGGCCTGAATCAAAACCATATTGTTTGTTATTCCAAAATCTCCTAAGATTACGAGTATCTAACCAGACATGCCTACTGTCACATATAGCAATTTGATGCTCACTGTCTGTTGAAATTTGGGGCATACCTTGTTGATTAATGTGAGTAATTTATCTGCAGAAGCAGGCACTCCGTATTGCAGAAAACCCTGAAAAACAGGAGGAAAAAAAAAAAATTCTGTAATTCCACCAGCATGATATCTTGAACTGATCATGGATTAATAACTCTATATTGCTATCCTGCTTCTCTCCTGATTAATTGTAAACGAGAGTGAAAACCTTGTAAAAATGGGTCAAGAGCAAGATAAGGCACATTTTACGCTAGACATTCTGGTCCTCAAATGATAAGTAGTTAACACAGACGGAAAAATCAGCTGTTTTGTACATACGTTCATAATACAAGCATTGTACATATTGATCCAGAATGCTAGCTTCTGTTGGTATGTCAAGGACCCCAAATCCACCACCTGGAGATTGTTCATCAATACGCTGTGATGGACAGAAAAAGTTCAATAGGTAGTGTATACTGAAAATGTCAGTCTATCAAGACAGAGCTGTCAGAAAGAGGTAGCGATTTTGTCACTCCAGATTGTGTTTTCTATTATTCTTATGAAGGGGAGTGTCAAAAGTCGCTAGCATGATTTCAAGTACTCACGGGCGTGAAAGTTTCAAAACATACCTTAACTTGCGTATTATAGGAAGAGAATTGGAGGCAGAGATGGATTTGGGGTCCATAGAGATTGAGGTGAAAATGACCAAGTTCTTGTAAGGGCCTATGTCCCTAGGAATTGACTCTTCCACATCGAAAATTCCATAAGGGTCTTGTTGCCTGGACTCCTTTTGCAACAAAAGGCTTGACTTTGATGTTGAGGTGGTGTCATCCCTGAAGCTTCTTGAAGTTATAGAGGAGTTCAAAGACCTGGAAATTGGGCCTGATTTCTCTATCTCCATTGTTCTGGTTGTTCTAAGCAGCCTCACATATATGAAGTTCAAACACTTCAGAATCTCCTCAGAAAGCTTGTTTGGCTGCCACTTATTGTTGCTTTCTTCTAATTGTGTTGGCATTGACTGAGATTTTGGAGGGAGTTCAGCAGCAATCACGAGACTAATACGTTCTTTTAGCTGGAAAAGAAGAAAAATTGCATTAATTAGTTAGTGATCAAAATCACAAGATCAAAGTTTGTAAACTCACTTATATATGCTATGATAAGTTAGCCACAGCATTCCAAATCTGATTAAGCTACCATTCATTCTCACACTTCCTCTGTTCTACAAACCATTAAAGCTCAGGACACATTTAAATTAGAATCCACACCTAGAGACTTGTATGCTAACGAGCGTTTATGTATGCTAGATTCCTCCCTCCTGTAAGAATTAAGGTACCCTTGAATGTGCAACTAACACTACTGGCTCATTTATCTCATATATTGATCCAAAAGTAGGAAGAACACTGATTTCGATGTAGCACCTAATATGCACAATCTCCCTCTCACAACATACAAAGTAGTGGTTACATGTATGTATTCCAAAGTAATTAAAAGAAAGGTAAAAGTTCAGCCACACCTTTGGTGATTGATGTCTTGGAGCAGCTCGCAACGGTGAGGGTGACCTCAAAACTCCCGTCTTTTTTGGAACCTTATTCTGAAACTTAATCTCCTCCGAAAAATAATTTTCTTTCTGATCTGAAAACGCACTCGAGTGTCCCATTTTCTCATGTAGATTGAGGTCATTGAGATGCTCATAGTCTCCTTTTATAGCTTTGCTTATAAAATGTAACGCCTTGGTTTCGTACCCCATCCTCTCAGGAACACTTCTGTTCATGGGGCTTGGCATTGCTATATAATTTGATTCCCAGGAAAGGGGGCTGCTTGTTAGATTTGCATTATGCCATTGGTTCGATTTCAATCGTGTAACTTCTTGTTCATGTTTGAGTCCGAGTTGGAGTTGGCTGATTTGGCCTTCGAGTCGAGCAATCTCTGCTTCAACCATAGCTAGCTCTGCCAGAAGCTCCTTCATCTGCGTTACTCGTACAGAGTAATATTTACTCTATTATATAGGGACAACAAAGTTACAAATGTGTAAAACTATATACATGACAAGATGAAGCACATCGATTGAATTGAACCAACTATTGTTTTTGGATCTCCACTTTGTTAAAAGGTTTTCCAATGCATCTTTACCAATCAGATGATACAATATTGAAGTTGAAGTATGCATGATGACAGTGTCTTTATTTAGAAGCTATGTCTTTGAAACTATCTGGTATGTCATTTTCTTAAAAAGTGGATTCATGGCCATCAATTAGGAGAAATCAGTGAAATGATGTCTCAATCTGCAATCACGCGCGATTACAAGTTTATGTACTGTCAAACAGTAGGATATTGTTATCTAAACTCCAAGTTCATCAGTTTTCCACACATGTAAAGAGACTTTGTGCATATATATCGTCTAAATTTAAACGAAACCAAATACATATGTATGAACTTGGGTCCAAGTGTCTAACAAGGATGATAGGAAGAAGAATACCTTGGAAGGAAGGAATCTTGGGATTGTAATACAAGAATCAGTATCTTCTCGACTGTAGACATGGTCCAAAACTTCTTGTACTTTCTCTTCTTGATTCAACATTTTCTGAAGCAAAGAGACCTGCCAAGAATTACTGGTTAATTACTATACGAATCTAAATGATCTCTCTCTATGTACATTTGGACCTTGGACCTCTTAGAGGAACATTGGGATCATCTAGTTGGTACATTGACATATTATAAATTAGTGATATAGGCCGCAGGTAGATGATTTGAAAAGTATGGTCCTCATTTATTGCTTGTTGGAATTGATTGTTGGTCACGAATTTACCATATATCTTCAGAGAGATATGGGGTGCACTATTTATTTACATAGTACAAGTTTGAATTCTCTTTGGATAAAGGTTTCCCAGCTGGAAGAAAACCCAGAAGTTTGAAGATTAACCATCAACCTTGATTAAAGCATACACAAAGGTGGCATGAAAATATGGCATGTTGTACTATGATCTTACCACTTTTTAAATCCTATAGTACACCAACATAGACTAGTTGAGGAAGGGAACCCCATCACCCTAAGATTGCCAAATTTTCCGAGCTTCTATTGCCCATCGGTTAAGTTGGCAGTCCCAATATCAGTACTCCTATTACCGCGTACAAAATCTCATAGAATACTCTTTTTGAAGTGCCAGTAACTTATCCAAAATGGAAAATTTCTCTTTATATAAAAAGAAACTGAATTGGCTTTAAGACTTTAAGCAGACTAGAATCCCACCGTACGTACCTCTCTTTCAAGCTCCTCTTTCTTTCGCTTCCCACTTACCTTCTGTTTTCTCTGTAAAATTCAAAAACTCATGCATGCATAAGAAATTAATTACGAAATAGCTATGAAGAGAAATAACCAACCAGTGTAATTTTACAATATAATTATGTAATGTTTTTGCACATAACCACTTAATTTAACGGCATTTCTCTTCCTAATATTGAAAGAGTTCTAAAGTTTGAACCCACCACAATATTATTTGCATTAAAAAACTGCCGTACTACTCGTAAGTACTTACAATCTCCGATGGTGTCCGAACGGACAAGTCTCCGGGGCTTTCCATGAACCAAAACTCAGTGCAGCCTGGCTTTAGCCAACTCCAACGCCCAGAAGAAGCGACATAAGAAAAGGAAGGGACAGTCGAACCGGTACTACTAGTACTACTACTCTTGGTGAGGTTTTGGCCGATTTGTCCAAAGTTGATTACCTTAGCGCCAAAGCAAGTGGTTGTTTTGGGTGTTGACGTTTGATTTGACGGTGAATTATGGGAAACTAAACTTTTGGCCGTTGTTGAAGAAGACGAGAAAGAGCTTTCATGGTGGAGATGAGGTTGGGTTTGGTGTTGGGGTGATGATAACCGTTGATATTGTGGGTGAGACGTCATCATGCAGGGAAAAATTGGAGGAGATGGAGGTGGTGGAGTGAGAGTTACGTGGGCTTTTTGGGTGTGGCGTAGCTTGCAATTCTGGCTTTGGGGTTTAAGCGGTTATACCTTACAAAGCTATCTTCTATAATTTATAGCAAATAGTAACTCATTATATCATTCACCTAATGACACCTTTCGAGTCATATAGTTACCCCGCAGGCCAGGTGTAAGGAAATGTTCACTTACAAGATAATCTAACAAGTAAATATATATAAAGAAATGTTCACTTACAAGATAATTTTACAAGTAAAGATATATAATAGTGGCGGATTTAGGAAATTTAGTGAGTGGGGGCACTCCTAACATAACAAGATGAAAGAACAAATAATTTATCTTATATTATGAAAGATTAGCTACTGAGAAGGGATACTCTATTGTATATATATCTTATATTTTCTAAAAATATATATACAAATTACATATAAAAAACCAAAAAAAAAAAAAAATTGAGATGGGGCACCGTACCCCTCTGGTCCCTTAGTGCATCCGCTAACCATATTTATGTAATGAAACCGAGTGAAGCCTCCTACATTTTACGGAGTTCAGATTTAGTCTTAATAACATAAGGTTTTGTCTAACACACGAGTGGCAAAAGATGAATATACCCCTCAAGCTTTCACACACGAAAATGCATATCTTTAATACACTTATGCATTATGGGGTTTTGAGTAAATTGAAGCAACTGTTGGCGCTACTTTAAAAGTACATGAATTATCCAAAAAAAGCATAGTTCGTTATTGTAGGTCCTATCAAATTTTAATAATTGTTAATGGATTAAGCGATTGATTGTGTGCAGCTGCGGTTAAGCTTCCATGATATATCACGACAAAATTGGTGCAATAAATTCCAGGAGGGGACTTCCTCTTCTATGTAATGGCTTTCTCATAGGCTAGTGCCCTATAGGTAATGTGATTGGTGTTTAATAATAAAGATCAAGATAATCAATCAGGTTGTTAATTAATGTAAGATGACATAATTATTATCTCCCGTTTCCTAAACGAGGCTTAAATCTAAGACGATTACTCCTTCATTCTCTATTATGGATTGTGCTCAACACCAAAAAGGATCTCATCTCAGCAACGTCTTATTCAGAAACTCAGCTGAGAGAAACCAGTACATCCAGAAAGCTCCAGCGAGCTCCATTTTCTCCCGTGAATATTTGGGCCCGAAGCGCCTGGACCAAACATCCATGGAGCCCAAGTCTGAAACCGAGAGAGCTCTATTTGACCCAATTATCAACCACCATTATGTTCCTCAATTGATTCGTTGATCGCATTGCAGTTCTCATTTCATTCTTGCAACCAAAAAATCCTTCATTAAGAGGCAATGCCACAAGATTCGCCAAAAGTACAGAACAGCACCCTGTGGATACAAATCACATAGAAACAAGTGATTGTACCACAAATGCACAATAACAAACCCTTAGGAGGAAGAGCTACCTTGAAGGAATAAAACAACACTAATCTCTAGACCTACAGACGGGAAGAGCTACCTAAGGAATGCCACACCTACTAGTATCTACAGATTTCCGCTACCATATTCTTGAGATTCTTCTGTGATATTCTTGATACTCCAACAGTTATGCAGCTAGACAAGCATCTTGGAACAGAATTTTCCAGTTATATACAGAGAGAATGGGAAGACATGATGACAGACTGATTCTACTTCTTTTGGAAGAGTACCATTAGAAAGTATGCAATGCCTCGAGAAACAATACCAGTAACCACGAGGAAGATTATGCTACGGTACCAATGATTGAGATCATATCCACTTTTCATAAGTGAGCCACATCGTGTGATTAGCCACACTCCAGAGTACCTGAAAATAAGAGAATGCAAGAAACACTAACATTCACATGAATGTAAAGGGTGCTGCACAATATTTTGTAGAAATACAGATGGCGATGTCAAACCTTTTAGCATTTGCTACAACAAAAGCTTCCAAAGCCCACTTCGTGTAGCATGCATCAGCTATTCTTGAGACAAATTTGTTCTCATTATAGTTCGCAATCAGAGTCAAAACGACTGGAAGAAGTACCGACCACTGCATAACACGAAAAGTGGCCTAAATTCGGGTGAAGAAAACACGCACGGATACAAAACACAATCAGTTTATCACTATGAATCCTTAATGTGGCGAAAGTTCTTACCAGTTGGGCAGGACCAGGTGCCAGGTAGATGGACAAGGCATAAGCTATACCAGTTACACAATAAACCAGACAAAACAAAACAATGTAATTATCTATGACGGATGATCTTGGATTGTTGAAGAAATAGAACATAGAGAGATACACTAGAGGCTTAATGATTGTATTGAAATGGTCAACTGTGTCTTTTGAAAGAAAGTAAGCCAAGCTACTCATGCCAGAAGAGCTCTCTCTCCAGTAATGCAACTTATCCAGTCCAAACGTTCTCAAAGCTGCAATCTTGCACAGGAGAGCTGAAATTGAAACAAATGCATAGGGCTGAGAAGTAGTGTCAACCATGTAATCTAGATCATACATACAAAACAAAACCACTTGATTTATGATTTAGATTCACAGTCCATCCAAGCAGTTATTAATTAATTTAGAGAGAAGGTTACATACAGATCCCTCATATTTATTACTAGGCACTGTCATACTTGTTATCAACTGAATTTCATGTTTTATGGAATAATGAATTAGTGTGCATAATTTTGATTATTATAATTGTAGAAATGAACCAAACTTTGATGTATGAGTTGTGGTTGATTCGTGCCTCCCTTTTAAGACAGGATTCCATTCCTACAATTCCATATAGTGAAAAACATCTATAAAAATTATGTTAGGGGCAGATTAAAAAAAAAATCCTAAAGTCTAAAAGCATACAAAGCACAGCCATTTAAGAAATGATTTGACTTGATCTTGATACCTTAATCTAACAAAAATAAGCTTCACTCAACTTCAGTATCAGATAAAATCATTTGAGGGGCAAATTAAAAAAAAAATCCTAAAGTCTAAAAGCATACAAAGCACAGCCATTTAAGAAATGATTTGACTTGATCTTGGTCCCTTAATCTAACAAAAATAAGCTTCACTCAACTTCAGTATCAGATAAAATCATTTGAGGTGTTCATTTTGTTAGGACACCTCCTAACAGATTAAACTTTTAGAAATAGTGGTAAACCAGGAATAGAAGCAGGAGATCATGAGCTAGAATCCCTGGAATCGTAATCACCCAAATATGTGAAATTTCAGATTTGAGACCTAGTCGAGGAAAGAGACAGATATGTGATGGAAATGATAGACTGTAAGATCTTAACCCACATCCTAACAACTCAAGTTTCTCCGAATAGTGATTGGCCAATAAACTCACCTTAAGATAACTAGGATAGACTGCGACAATCGTAACTTGTACCTGAATATCGCTTACGTTTTTTAATAAGAAATTAAATTTTGTCACATATAAGATTTAAAAAATGGATAGCACAAGTCCTGGACCTCAACTTTCATTAGGATTTTCGTCCATTACTCTGGCATGACAAGCACAACTGAGCACCTGTTTAGGGGTAATTTGAACAACATACTTGCATATGGCCTTCCATCTCTCACCAGATGGCTCAATCTCGTATGTGTTACAGTGATTATCAAGTGTTACGATGTTCCACTGGTCAGAAACAACAACCCACCCCTGCTCCCCCCACATTACAGACACATGCTTAAAATTCACCATTACAGTAGATATTCAACAGACTGGAACAAGAACATAGGAAAGATAGTAGGTTTCCAGTAAGGATAAGAGGCCAAATTCAGGCGAGTTGCCAAAATTGCTCCTATAGGTGCTTATCTGCCCAATTGTACTCACAACAACAACAACAACAACACAACAACAACAACAACAACAACAACAACAAAGCCTTTTCCCACTAGGTGGGGTCAGCTGCATGAATCCTCAAACGACATTGCGCCTATAGGTGCTTATCTGCCCAATTGTACTCGATATGAAAATATTGATAGAACCCAAAAGTTATTTATAAAAAGAAAGAAAAAAAGATGATGTTCAGGTTAAGTGATGGTTATTTGAAAGAGGAGGCATGCCTTGTTCAGCCAATCAATAATATTCATTTAAACAGTGTACTTCTGTATCATCTAAAAGAGCCAAATTGAATCATGAAACATCGAAGACCACAAAGTGATATAATCAAACTTTAAGGGAGCAAAGCATAATCAATGGAATGAAGTGAAAAGATATACTTACAAACTGCTATGACGGTATATGTATAGCCAAGTGCACCGAAAGTTTCATCGCTCACTTTGGCAAGTGTTCCTAAGCAGATTCCAGCAAGCAATAAAATCAAATAGTCTACAATTTGTGTCCTAAATTCTCGTAGCCTTTGCTTAGTGCCCCTGTAAAGCCAGTTAAACAACAAATGAAGCTGAATCATTAAAAGTAATACAATCTTATAAGGCAGTCAGCAGTTGCAAATTCTGTGCAATAGACTCTACCAAGCATAACAGCATCATTGGCAGACAGTTAGCAATGCCTTCTAGGGATAATTGATAATTGTGTATGCTTTAACAGATAAGTATATTTTTTTTTTTTTTTTGATACCCAAGATGCCACCTGTCAGCTTTGCTGACTAGGCAACCCACCTGGGGCCCACCCGCCGAACCCTACAATCTTTGGGGAGCTGTAAACACTAGCAATAATGCTAGGTAGGTACCATCAGGTTTAGAACCTGAGACCTCTTGGGATTAACAGATAAGTATATTGACTTCTTTATAGTATCTTAATTCTTTCCTGGTCTATTAGAAAAGTGGAGATAATAATCCTTACAAGCATAATAAACACGTACGCCCAAAACCACAAAACCCAATCCCCTCTTCCTGGTTCCACAATGGGAGTGAAGAACAAAGAATATGACTAAGCAAACATTATTAGAACCAAATTACCCCATTCTATAGCTAACAGCCCCATCGTTTTTACACTTCTTGCATGATAAAACACAATACATGATAAAATAAAGAATTAAAAACAAAAAAACTCATCATATCGATATTGTTGCCATCGTTAGAAAAGTAGGAAATTGTTGTGCAACCAAATATTGAAAGAGAGGTATGCACCTGCCAAGGAAATATCTGTATTGCTGGAACACGCCAGGGGTCACCCGCTCAGATAAGTCATTTGACTTTAAGAAATTATGTTGTATAGTGTCCTTATTCACCTGAACATGACACTTCACATCCTGCCAAAAGTCTCCAGCAAAGGACTGCCCATCAGCAGCACTTGGAGTACTTCCTCCATGAGCTGAATTTTCGCCTGCAGATGCAGCCATTCCTTCAATACTATGAAGCATGTCCATCGGAACTGGGTATCCATTATGAAGCATCCATCTAACAGGTAGTTGCTTATAAGTCACCCCTGTAGTAGTGTTTAGTTTTACTATCCCTTCCAAAATGTCAATGAAATAGTCTGGAGGGTTGACACGCTCAGGGACAGTAATCCCAAGGCTAGAAAAGTACTCTTCCACTTTCTTCACTGATCCATGATAGACCGTAAGTCCACCTTTAGCCAGAAGGATCAAATCATCAAACATCTTGAACAAGGTGTAGCTGAAGCACCCAAAAAAGTAGAATTAGGGAAAGAATGCATTAATTAAATGACCTCATTCTGACTGAAATTTCACATCTAATTTTCCTTTCTACAATTTACGTTCTTTTCCCTTTTTCTTGGTTCCTAACTCAACTTCGGTACTTCACGGATCCACAAACTCCAACGGAATATTTACTACCCCAATTCCCAGACAATCTCAAGCCCAACGTCTAGGAGAAGAAAAAGGTAGATTAAAAAATCAACATTAGATTAGAATTATTGCAGACAAATAAATGTCCTTCAAATGTTAGCCAATTATCTATTCTACTGACCTTCAAAGGAAATAAGAAATAAGAATATGAGATTAGCATCAAATTCTTTTTACTGAACTACAAAATAAAGAGAAACACTGAATATTTGATGCTTAACACCTTCCAGTTTATGATATTATGTAAACAAATGAGAACACTCGAAAAAATATATAAAGGAAGAAATAATGGACAAAGGAACAAAAGAAAATGTCACCTGAAAATTTCATATATATTAAAACTGGGATTGAGCACTGTAGCTTAGCTACAAAGAAATGACGCTTTTTCCCTTGCTTCAATGCACAAAAATCCCAACATTCCCCATTTCTACAGTACAGTCCCCATTTGTGCAACAAATTTTAATATTTTGTTTGTATGTTATTGAAATTAGGCTGTTATGGGTCCTCAGAAACATTACCAGATGCGCCCTAATATTTTTAAGAGGCGATGGACATGTTTGTATTTATATTGACATGACACGATGACTAAAATGCTAATTTTCTTTTCCTCTTGGTCTAGTGTGCACCCTAGTACTTACTAAGCCACTACAAGTCAAATTACCTGGGTTGGTGGACAACCATGCAGATGTTAACTCCTTCAAGAGCCTCGCGTCTAAGAGCTCTCAGTAGTAAATTAGACGACGAACTATCCAAACCAGATGTGGGTTCGTCTAAAATTAGAAGTGACGGTTCCATGACCATTTCCAGCCCAACATTAACTCGCTTTCTTTGACCTCCAGAGATTCCTCGCTTTTCCACCGTTCCAACCAGGGAATCCCGCACTGGTTGCAGGCCCAACGATTCAATAACTCTTTCAACGACTAAGACTTTTTCTGGTTGAGGCAGATCAGCAGAGAGTCTAAAATAACCAAGAGAAGGATAAGGATGGTGAATGAACTTGAACAGGGAGGTAGAACAAAAAGAGAAATAAGGAACAGAGAAATAACAGAACAGTCCAAAACCTACCAGTGTCATTGAAATTGCCTTTTTAAGCGGCTGTGTATACCTAAATTCTACAGTAGTCAAAATGAACGAAGATGCTCTACACATATGTTTTCATATTCCAAATGTCCAGTAAGATTGAATGAATCACTAAGATGCAGATTGAAAAAAAAAATTATGAGAAAAGGCAGCCTCATTTAAGTTGATGATTTCAACAATACACATTTGGCAGATTCCTAAAAGTAATTGACCTATGAAAGGAATCAAGAACCCACAGTCAGAAGCAAAGATTTGCTTCGAGAGACTGAAGTTAAGATTCTTACAGCCCCATTAAATCATAGACAATTCAAAGAAACCAATATCTCCAACACATATACATTGCTGTTGGTAATCTGTTTCCAGAAGATCATTCACAATGCAAATGTTCGGAAACCATTCTACACCATCAGTTCTATAAGTCGGAATTAGGAATCGGAGGTTCCTTTGTCAAGAGTCTTGCAACCAAAACTGTGATTCCATATTAGACAACTATTACACCCTACGTTCAAGCTTAGAGAATGGACCAACCTTGTATATAAAACTCCTATCCAAAGTTTAGATCTGAATATACATACCTGCATCTGGCACTGAACCATAGATTCTCTTCCACTGTCAAATTTCCATGCACAATATCATCTTGTGGTACAAAGCCGATGATTTTTTTATATGAGTGAATAGGTTCCATCTTGCCATTTACAAGTATCATGCCACTCATTGTGCATCCCCTAATTTTTCCAACTAAAGCAGAAAGAAATGTTGTTTTGCCAGCTCCAGATGGACCCATAACAGCTGAAACCCTGCCTGGTGATATTTTCCCAGTCACACACCTCATAAGATGTTTGTTTTTCCCTTTCAATGTAAGGGTTAGATCTTTAAAAGCAACCTCAATTGGAGGCCTCGATGCAATATCCATATCACCAGCCATTTGAATAACGCCAGAGAAGGTTAAGTTTGCATGCTGCTCCTGTAATGCCTTCTCTTTCTCAATTTGGCCATATGCATACTTGAAAATTTGGCTCTGAGTATGCAACTGCTTACCTTTTGGTGCTTTTAGTTGTTGTTTTTTAATATTTTTATCTCCTATGTCTACATCAAAACCTTCATGACTATCCGGGTCCTCCTCGATTTCGTGTATCATTTGTGTCAGGTTGCTTTTTCCCTTTTTCTTTCCTTTAGATGTTGCAGCTGATTGTTCACCAACTGGCATAGGTGGCAAGGCCGCATCAGTTCCAGGCTTAGCTTGCCCCAGTCCTTTCAGATTTTCCGAACTCCTTGAAGATTTTACGCGAGAAAATGTTCGCGAAAACTGTGCTGACAGTCCACTTGCCTTCTTCTTAGCAATGTCTTTTGCAGATTTCCATTTTTCACGTGCTTGTGCAGTTTCTCTCACACTTTGAACTGCTTTTTCCCTGGATTTTGCTTGTCTTCTCTCTCGGGTGGCAAGAACTTGGTCAGAACAATTATACAGAATGAGAAGGATGAAGATTAGTGCAGCCTGCATTGACAAGTGAAGGGTAAGTTAAGATGATTGCATACGTGAATAGTGCAACATAATGGATAGATAGTATTTCTGTGTCAAATATACATTTCAAAAAAAGTTTGCAGAATGCTGTCAAGTCTTTGATAAACATAGTTACTGACACATTGAAAAAAGTTACATATTTTTTGAAGGCACCTACAGGACAGCACTCAAACTCGAAGACGACCTCAATTTACAAATTTAAAGAAGTTAGGCCACTCACAAAAAGCATGAGACCATATGCAGTGATATTTTGATTTTCTGATTTTGGCTTACAAGTCGCCATCCGGAAACATTCTGCAAGTTCACCAATGGTCATTATCATAAGCTCAGTAGAATAAAAAAAACTGGATAGAATAATTATAGTCCAAATTCAAAAGATAGATGCATTCTAACGATATGCTATTGCAGATAGCAGTAACACCGTGCGACTTCTAATAAGAAAGTAGTCGAAACAAACATAATGACCAAAAAAAAAAAATCTTTGGCTACTTCTTGCATGTGAAATTTCTCAAGGTTCAGAGTAGTTGCCTATTTCCGTGGGAGCGGTTTTGAAAATTTTACAAGGGACAAAACTACAAGAGTTTCTCACAACTCTCAACTTCACAACCCCAGTCAGCTCTCTTGCACTCTATATTCTTCCCTTACGATGTTACACTCAAGTTCCCCACATGTTCATGGTCGTTTTTCGTGACCTCGGAACCCTTGGTTCTTTTACACAGATACTCTCTTGGTACCTCTAACAACAATTTGAACAAATGGAGTGGTTGAGGATTAGGTCTATGATAATAGCATGGCACAATCAACATCATCAACTAGCAGTCCCACTAAAACTCCTCTGTTAAACTGTCCATACTGGTGCCCTTTTAGTTTTCAACTATATAAAACCTTAAACACAGCAATCCCAATATCGCTATCCTCGTATTTGCTCTATTTTGAGCTCTGCTTTCAGTACATATCTTGTCCTCTGGTTGGTAGTCTTCCTCTTTTATTAATAAATTGGTTACTTACCACAAGATAAAACTGTCTACCAGAATCCACTCATCTCAGTAGTTGCATATAACTTCTTAGTTATTTGTATGATCAGATATATCAAAAGCGGCGTGATAGGAGTCACATCCAGCGGAAGAAACATTGATGTTCATGATCTGAGGCAGAAGAAAACTTCGTTTGTTTGCCCAGTACAAAGTTTACGACCGTGGGCCTCTCTCATAATACAAATAGCATGCACGCTTCTGCCTTACTTCACCTAGTACTGGATCAAATTTTATACTGTGTTCACATAGTGTTGTTTCAGTAGTAACCCTAGGAACTCCAGAGAGGGCAGATTTGATTCAATCACTATTATGCTTATAATATGTAGCAAGCAATAAGCCATTGGCAAGATGCTTAATAATCATTCCCACTGATTTAATAATGCTCTTTTTACAAGAGTAACGAGCATATTAGATGCGTAGATCCTTCCAGTTGATGCTTGAATTTCCAAAGAACTTAGGATTAATAATTATGTCTTCTTTCAGCAGAGAACAAGGTGCGCTACTATAGCATTATTGCCTTATTGGAGTTCCTAATGGAGTCATTAGCAGCTATTCTATTTAAATTACTGTATCCTGCGAGTAGTATCAACTTTTAGACTGCTTTTCCCATAATAAGGTTTCCCTGATTTAGCGTTTTCAATTTTTGTTGACTAGTAGAACAAAATGATATTCAGGTATCTATCATTGTATTCCTTGGGCAAAAAGAGCAACTTACTTTCCTGAGATGTGGAACCTTGCCTGCAATAATGCCTGCAACAGACAGAAAATTGTAGCGTAAGTATATAAATAAAGTAACATCAGATGCTTTCACTCTGTTGGTTAACAAAACTCATAAGAAAAAGGATAGAAAACTAATAAAAGGAATGGATGACGAGTCTGCATTCGGATGATAACAGTAACTATGAGGGTAATGTTGTCTTGCCAGATTGATGTTTCCGAAGGCAACTTAAGCATCTTAAGTTGCCAGAAAGTTGGACAAGAGAACACTACCATGAAATGTAACAATATGCAGAACTGAAGAAAATATCAGCAATTGAAAATGATGGATAACTGCTAGAAGTTCGGGGATAATTATCAATACCCACTACTGCAAGGATTTTTTTGGATAGTAGACGGACAATATGATCCACCCGTACAGAATACCTCTTTACTACTCAGGAAATCCGCCCACTTATCTGCTCCTCCACAAGTATGGTTTCGCTTCCCAGGAGGGAGCTGATAACTGTATCTGTAGAGTATTTTCTGCTGATAAATATCAATGTATGCCAGGAAAAATGGAAGATGAGAAGAAGTTAAAAGCATTAAACAGAATAAGGAAAAAAATATGAACTTACGGCTCGCAAATGCCAGTGTCTTGATTGAGTTTTGCAAGTGGGCAGTAAGCACCCTTCGGGCAAGCTTCATGAAATGATCAGGAAGGAAAGAAACTATGTCAGGTTTCTACTGTGCCAACACAGAAAAAAGAAACAAGCAACAAAGCACCAGAATCCCCCAAAAAAACTCCTACGAAAACTGCATAAGACTAGCAAATAGCAGCTTTCCAATCAAGTCAAATCAACATATATTGGATGCTGTATTCTATATTAACATTAATATTAGATATTTAAGAGGAATTACAAAGGAGCAAAAGAGCAATACAGCATATTGTATAACAGTAAAGAAACAAACTTACAAAGAAAATCAATTTGTTCATATCATTTAATTATAGTATTTTGGCTTTTCCAGAAAAAGGATCAGACAAGGTTTATGGGAAAACCATCCTATGAAGGACTGCAGTCATACAAATGTTAAGTGCCTAATGAAATCATTACACCTTTTAAGCTTGGCTCCTCATGTCAGATAAAATCTTACATGTCTTACAAAGATATCTCCACTTCGAACCCTTGGGAAGTGACACCAAATCAAGGTAAGTCATTTGGTTCTGATTTTGATATGAATAACCTTGTCATTTGCCTACAACCAATACCAGTCTTATTCAAATTTATAATTTCTTTCAATTGGTGAAATTTGCATTCACATGCACATAGGAAGGCAGGGGTATCAAAATGATTTGGCATTCCTTTTATTGCTTGGATCTCTATGATTTAGCCAGTGGGCTTAAAATAACCGCAACAGTGATGCACTAATTAACCAAAATTGGAGATTTAGACTAATATTAGTGACAGATACGATAGAGTGGTTGATTCATTTGTGATTTTAGGCCTTTAACATATATTTAAAAAGTGAATGCAAACTAAGTAGATGTTACATCAGAACCAACAAGAGCGCAGGAAGTAAGGTAACAAGTTAGAAAAGGTAGTAAATATGAAATAATGGGGCTTTAAGGGACTTACGTAGCATGCAAGTGAGGCCATAAGGGCAGAAGAAACCCTCACAACAAGGTGCACACTCGTTACTTCTTACAGGCACATAGGTTCGGTTCTGCAAGTCAACTTTTTCAGAAGAACCACAAGCCCACCCAGGCTCACATCCAGCAACCCATGAGGACAGGTTGCAGTTCTTGTTCGGTTTCAAGTAAGAAGTTTTCTGCGGAGTCAACAAACCATCGGCATAAAGCTGCATTTCTGCGGCTGTGCACAGTCGACCCATAACCTCTCCAATTGTTCCACCTTAATAAATCATTACAAATGATAAATGAGACTACCGGAGCTACATATTTAAATATCAGGAGCAGGCTCAATAACCCATCAAATTATCGTTTTCATTGTATTTTGGCAATCAGGTAGTGGGGAGTTCAAACTTGGTACCTCTTCCTACATTAGGAGAAACAAACTACACCGACAACCATTGGGTTAAATGTACTACCAGTCCTCTTGTTAATTACGACGAAAATAAAAACAAACGAAAAGACCACAACATTATGCCGCCTAACATTATGTTTCAACACAAAGGGAACTTTATCACAATGAAGTTTCTTCAGTAAATTTCACCAAACCTGTCATTTTTTTCGCGCAGTTGCTAATGAACCTCGAATCTTTTGAGAAATTGAAAGCCCCATTCCAATCCTCATCTCTGTAGTGAAAAACAAAGACAACAAATTCCCACTATAACACAAGAAATTTCACAAATTAAGACTAGAGAAAAAGTAACCAAAACAACTCACATGTCGATGATGCAGAAGCTGAATTTCCTCTTGAGCTCGTCCTTGAAAACCGGAGTGAGGTTGGAGAACCGGTTCAGGACGAGCTCGGTGGCGAGGTCGTACCCGGCGGAGTCCTGCGCCGCCGCACGTGGCGGCGAGCTGAAGAAGAAGCTGAAGAAAGCGAGCGCAGACAAAACCCTAACGGAGAGAATGCCGAACCGCTCTCTGCCGCTGACCATATCGCCGACCGCCGCCGTGCTCAGCCCCCAAACGCCGAAACCGATTAATTATTGCGAAATGACGGACTCGAATTCGAATTCCGATTGCGATTGGGAATTTGATCGTACGGATTGAAGAAAGAGAAAGGGCTGATGGTGAGGCCATTGAAAGGAAGAGAGAGAGAGAGAGGAGAGAGGAGAGGCTGAGATGAGTGCTGGGGTTTGCGAGTTTTTCGGATCAAAGAAATGGCGGGGAGAAAGAGTTGCCTGAGGAAAAGGGGGAGACGCAGGAGACGCTGTTTGTTTTGAGTTTGTTTTGTCTTTGGGCTCGTTTGGTACGCTCACTACACTTCACTGGGCCTATGGCCCATTCACCCTTTTGGCGTGTCTTTCTCTCCCGGGGCATCGAAACGCTGTTAAGAGAGCTGCTATTTACACCACCCAGATTGTTTCTCTATACACCCATAATATTTTTAATACTTAGAAAGACAATTATATCCTTTGAGGAAATGACTTAAAAACCCATGATAATAACTTTACAAATATTTTATACATGAATCTAAAAAATTTGAAATAGTTGTGGTCATCACGACCAACAACATCGAAGTCGACATCTCACAAAAAGTTAGCCCAAAGTCAATGATCTTCTTCTTGTTAGCTGATGTAGCTGAAGGGTGTCATAGTCATTTAGTAGTTGGTTAGCAATCTGTTAGTGGTTAGTTAAAATGCTAACAGATAAATAGCAGCAGCTTACTAACATGTAAGCTAAGAGAACATTCTGTAACTTTCTCAAAATAATACAATCTCGTTTCTCTTCATTTTCTCTCACTTTCTTTCATTTTCTTAGCTCCCAAACATGTTTCATAGCTTCCTTCAGCTTTGTTAACATGGTATTAGAGCAAGGTTGCTCACGTGTTGGCGTAACGGCCGCACGTGCTCACCGTCCCCAAGTGTGTGTTGTTCACGCGTTGGCTTGAGAGTCGCCACGCGTGAGGGGGCGTGTTGAGAATGTGGTGTGAAGAGTCTCACATTCTCAACACTTCTTTCATTTCTGATGATTTCTCTAATAAGCTTGGGAATAAAAATCTATGTCAGAAGCATGCCGACTTCTTTCTCAGAGTTTGCTCTCCTTGCCAGCTTTGGTGAACATAGTATCATCGGCATGCCAACTAATGATGCACACTTGACAAGAGAGTGGGAATGATATTGATGTTGGAGACACAAATGCGAATTTGACATTGTTGAACGACAAATGTTGAATACCCACCATGTCACCCAATTACGAGTACTCTAATCAATCCAAAATATGTGGTGGCTAATAATATGAGGGGAAGAAGAAAGAGCCCAACAGAGAGAAAGAGAAGCTGGCGAAAGAACTAGGAAAAAGAGAAAAAGACAATAAACAGAAGAGAGGATGATGCATGTCAGGGACGGTGGGCAAGGCGGCGGGGGTGCCGTGCGGGGTTGCAAATTCCAATCAACCTATTTCCCATTCCCACAAAACTAATTTTAAGGGTTATCTTTGGTATATATATAAATTGGTTGGGTGTTCAAAAAAATTGAAGATTCAATTCCGGGTGGCCAAAGAAACATGGGTGTCCAAAGATATAAATAGGGTGTACATAGCAACCCTCGCTTTTAAATGGACAAGATAACACACGAGAGAGAGCTTACTTCTACCTTCTTTTCTTTTCTGCCTCGGTCGTTCAATTGCGCGCGCTTTGAACTGCCAATTCTATCGACTTTCGATAGGATGATTAGCTGATGTTTGATGAATCTAAGGTATTTTGGAACTTCTTGCTTTGACATATGGTGGACATATAAAAGTCAAATGACTCGCTAACTTGGATCATATTACTCAACTCTGTGCAAAATGAGCCGAGTCCTAATATTTTTTTTCAAAACGGCCCTAGTTTTGACTCTACTAGTTTATAAACGAGTCCAAACCGAGCTCAAAATTTCTGAACATGAGTACTCAATTCGGCCCGTTTAAAAATACATAACACACATGACTTTCTATGATTAGCTTAAAAATACATACATAGAGCTTTTTAGTACAGTGGCAACTCTAAATCCCTTAAAAGCTGTAGACTAATTGTATATTCTTATCAAACTGTTCAATGCAAATAAGGCTTTCTGTGCAGATAAGTCGAATGGATGATACTTGCATAATGGAATGAATATCATCCAAAATGCATTGGGACTAGGGACAGTACTAAATTGAGCCTTGTTACTAGCATAATGGAAGAGTGTCATCTGAAATGCATTTGGGACTAAGGGCCCGTTTGGCATTGCTGTACTTTCGCGAAAGTGATTTCGCGAAATCAGGTTTCGGGATAATCAGTTTGGCGTTTGGTAAACATTCTGTCAAAACTGCTTTGGATCACAATAATCAGTTTTAGGTGTTTGGTAAACATTTTTGGTAATAAAGTGATTTGAGATGTATATAATGACCAAAACAGATATGTTCTTAAATAACTATTTTAATAAGCTATTTGCACAATAGCACATCACATATATCCATCAATTTGCACAAAAAATCAACACAAAATTAACACTTCTCCAACAAAATTTTATTAAAATTTTATGTAGATATTTGATAATAATATAAATTTGTATGTTTATTGTTATAATATTAATACATAACCAAAGAAAATTAGAAAAGAACCAAAAAAAATTAGAATAGAACCAAAAAAATGAGTACATAACCAAAACAATTTCAGATTTCGTTTCGGCATTGGCCTCAAGTCGGCAGCGGTGCCCTCATCGTCATCGCGCACTCGTCACCGTCGCGCCCTCATTGTCATCGCGCACTCATCGTCGGGCTATCATCATCGACATCATCGCTCCCGGCCTCGACTGCACGACGTCGTCGCTCCCGGCCTCGAATGCACGGTGTCGTTGAGCCGTCGTTTGGGCGTTTCGTAATGGTCGCGCCCTCATCGTCGTCGCTCCCTCATTGATAGCCATTGTCGTCATCACTCCGTCGTCGTTGCGCGCTCGCTCGTCATCGGGTCTAATGGCAATTTCAAGTAAATTGAAATGTTAAAGAAGAGCATAATAGGAATTAAAAAAATTATGAAAGTTTTGACTAATTCCCAGCGTGTCCCAAAATGAAAGCTACCATTGGCCTGCTTTCGATAATCAGCTTTCGCGAAAGTGATTATGGCCCGAAAGTGATTTTGTTTGCATTTACCCAACGGTTTTTTGGCCGAAAATTTTCGCGAAATCACTTTCGCGAAAGCAATGCCAAACGGGCCCTAAGGGGTGTACCAAATTGAGCATTTTCTGCCTTAGTTGTGTCCAAGATTTCTCGTCTTACCAATTGATATTTGTTGAAGTTTGTTGAACTTCATTGTTTTTGCTACTGCTATTGGTGTACTTGACTCCATGGAAGAGAAATGAAAATATTGTTAGCATTGCCGAATAACTATATTGTCGTATCATAATATGTCCAATTGATGGTACATGGATAATGGAATGAATATCATGATATAAAAAAAATGCATATTAGGCTTAAACTGAGCCTTTTTGGTGTTAGTACTTGTGACTTATTATAGTAACCCAACCTTGTTTCCCCTATGAATAGCTCTTTAAATTGGTCCAACTCATATTGTCTAAGTCACGGTTTACTTGAACATCCCCATACGGTAGATTACATAAACGAAAAAGTTGGCATATAAGCTACACCAAAACTTAACAATTACGATACAGGTTGGAACAACTTGGTAATGCCTTATACTCATCAAAAATGCTGGTTTAATGTCATAAAAGTTTCCACGTCTTCCTAATAATGTCATGGCAGATAATTTATGGTGTTGGTAGCCGCTACTAAAGGCCGCACAGTGCAAATGTTTTACACTTGTATTGCAACTTCAACCTTCTGAAGGATGTCTTTCAACTCTAGCTTTTGTTGAGTTATAGTATAGGGTTGTGCAATTACGAGGTCAGACCTAAAAGGACTGATTTTAAACAAGGGACAATGACCCCTAAGGACAAAATGCACCTCATATTCATAAGGTAGACCAATAATTTGAAATCTTCACATCTAAGGACAATTAAGCCGTTAATCATCCAAATAGTGGGTCTCACATGGAGACCCACTTCAACAAGCCCACGCGCCCACTTCTCCACCTGCCGCTCCGTCCTCAACCCCTTCTCCAGTGTCGATTATGCCAAGATCTGGATCTACGCCTCCATCTTTGACAATAACCTCCCCGCCGAGCTCTTTGATGATGACTCCCAAAGTTCCACTGTCGTTGACGAACCTCTCTAGCCAGGGTAAGGCGAGCCCTTGACGATTTCAACTCCGGACAAATCCGAGCCCAACCCACATACCAAAACATCTCCTCGGCCGAGTTTCAACGCCGAATGATCAGTGCCGGACTTGATCATCGACATGAAGGTGTAGCTCGACAACGGAATTCAAAAACCGAGCATGCTCTGATAGAAGAAGAGAGTGTGCTACGGGAAGCCGAACTTTGAAGAGGCCTTGATGAGGGAGTTGAAGAGGAAGGCGTCAAGGTTGGGGACGAAAAGGAAGGGGCAACGAGTGTAGAGAATCAAACTAGCTTCACAGGTGAAAGTGAGGAGCTACACCTTATAGCTTATTTGAGTCGGCACAATAAAGTGTTTTTGTGAAAATACAAACTGTTTATGTGTTGGCAGAAATTGTTTCTGTGCACATGGGGTCAGGCGAAATTTGTCTTCGTCTATTGTGTTATTGTGCACGCGTGGGCCTTGAATAGTTGATCACATGTCAAATTATTTTTTTATTGTATCAATTATTGTTGTCCTTATAGGAGAACTTTCAAATTTCATGTCCTACGATAGGGGTCATTAATCCTTTAAACAACCACACAAGTAAATCGCACAAACTTAATTAACAGAACAATAAATTGAGTCAAATAGTTGATTGAGTACTAAAGTACAAGAATTAAATTAAATAAAAAAATAACAAACAAACGATAATGGAAAAGATTATTTTAGTCAAGAGACAAGATAAGTAAGATGTCGAATTCACCACCTAATACTCCTACCATCATCTTAATTACTAGCCATTGAATTACCGGTTCATGTCAAAGTTCTTGTACACAAGCCTTATTGGTACCGCTCATGTATCGTAGTTCTACGAAAATATGAATCCTAAATTGTAAAACAACTCTAATCCTACTCTAAAAAGGCTACGAAAAACTTATCCCAAAACATAATTCCTTCTTGGAGATTAGGTAACACATCTACCAACTTCCTTGTACGATTTGGGGTTTTTCCACCTTCTAGAAAATTCTCTAAAAATATGAAAATTGAAGCTTGATGTCTTATGTTTCCAATATTGGGTTTGCAACTCTCATGTAAAAATCTAGAAAGCTGTTTACAATCAATTTTTTGGCAACTGCATAGTTATGCCAGAATTTACAGTTTGTCTGCATTTACTTGTAAAATTGCTTTGATTGGTCAGTGGGAAATATCTGAAAATATGATAACACGAACTACAACATCTTGGCTTCCTTATTCAACTAACCTTACCTTGAAACTCCTCTGAAAATCCATTTTCCAATGAAAATGCTTCAAGTGTGCAGAAATCTGAAAAATCTTAAAAATAAAGTAATAAGTCTTTTTTAAGGTAAATTCCTGTGAAAAAGCTAAGCTAAATAGGGCATAAAATTATAACAAATATGCACTTAACCCCAAACTTAGTAAAAACAAGAAAATAGTAAAAATAGAGTCAAACGAAAACTTTAACAAGTTAGCATTCCACATAAGACCCTCAAAGATTGCATAGAAGGTATATCTCAAAGACATGGCAAACATTGTAAGAATGCTTCAAGTGATTCAAGAGTTAGCAATATAGTACAAAACCATTATATGTGTATAAGGCGACCAATTCAATAACCAATTCTCACTTACCACCGGACTAGGTATATGTGAACAAGTAGAATATGAGTAAGATTTTTAAATGATTAACGTATAATCAAACCCATAGGCTTACTCTTTATATCTTCTCCACTATTATAGACACATCACAGACCAAAAGGTCTTTATAAAAAGGTTGTAATAGGGCTTATGGTAGTGACTAACGAAAGTAAGGGTATGCAACTGAAATTCCCAAGATACTACTTCAAACTAGAGCACAAGATAGTTCAAACTTCCAGATCAAATTATATAGCACTCAGTTTCTTTCAATTCTTTTCCCAAACTTACCACGGTTTGTTGAATTCCAAACAGTAAGTCATCTCTTTCTGTATAGGCCACACCTTCTAGCCATTATTTATCAAACACATATGTTTCCTTTACTCTCAGACTTCCCTTTGTAACTTGCAAAACTTCTTTAAGCACATACTTTCATAGAACATAGTAGCTTCAATGATAAAATCACTTAAGCACAATAGCAGTGGTTCCATTCAGATTTCCATTCAGTTCCCTTTACTACAGACACAAAAAGTTCTTCTTTCCATTCGATTTTCAATTGCAACTTTCCTTTGTATCTTGTAGATAGAGCTTACTATTGGGCCGAACTGAACTCGCTCGACTTGAGCTTCTCAAACTTGGGTTGGGTTGAGCTAGGTTTAATAAAAATATGATATTTGTGTGGGTTGGGATGGGGCGGACTTTTAGAGCAAAATCACATCCCAAGCCCACCCATGGACTTAGGCTTTGATGGGATGGGTTGAATTGGGCCGGGGAGGCCCACGATGAACCATGTGGGCCGGACAAAATCCCACTATTTTTGCAACATCCCCGAAAGTCCCCCAAAAAAATTTCGTGCCCTTTTTTCATTCCCTGCAACACCTTAGCCAACGCACCAAACTACCTCAAAAGCTCAATCTCTGATGCTCCTCCACCAGCAAAAGTATCTTCAAATTTTACCTTTTGAATTTAGCTTGACATTGACATCAAATTGACATCTCAATCCCAAATTCATAGACTTGCAAAGAGTTCAACTTCAATTTGCAGTTTGAAAAAAGAAAACCTGTAACTGTACTTATTATTATTATTTTTTAAGAGAAAATAACTTTACTTTTAAAAATCAAAACTTGAAGGAGAGCGAGCAAAAAAAGCCAGTGGAGGAAACCATCATCTTGCTCCTTGATGAGTTTGCGGACCTGCTGTTGTTGCAACCCATAGAATCTAATCTATGCGGGTATTATCTCTACAACAAGATACCAAATTCCACTTGTTACGACAAACAAAATCTAATTGGGGGGAATTGATGAAATTGAAATCTAATAGAAGTTGGATTGGAAGGAGGTTAGAGAAAGAGGAAGAGGAAGAAGTTGGGTGAGAAGAAAGAGGAAGAAACAACTGACAAAGAGAAAAGAGTAGGAGAAAGGAGAACAAGATAGTGTAAGAGATATTTTAGAGGTAGTTGTGGTAAAAAATTATTGGGCATTTGGAATTAGAAGTGGGCCTACGGGCCAGGCTTATGTGAGCTGACTGGGCTGAGCTTGTGTGGACTTAAGTAGGTCAAGCATATGGGTTGAGCTGGGCTAAGTCCACCCTAAAAAAAGTGGCCAGGTTTTGGTCTAGTGGGCTGGCGGGCGCCCATTGGCCTTATGGGCCATGGGCCAAATGGTGACCCCTACTTAAAGATCTTAACTTTGTAGAACATAAACATCTCTATGGTTGTTTCTGTGTAACTGACATTTACATCTTTGTAGGACATACAACATCAAGCTTCTTCCTTTCTAATTCAAGATTCTTACTTCAGACGCGCGCGCTCTCTCTCTCTTTTTTTTTTTCACTTTCGACCTTTTTCTTTCCTTAACCATGTTTTTTTCTTTCTTTTCATTATTTTTTTTAGCACTTTCTATTCTTTTTCTTTCCTTAAATATATATGTCTTCTTTCTTTCTTTTCTGCTTCGTTCTTTATCTTTCCTTTGACACCTCCTTCAGCAACATAATAATTTGTACTTTCGTATCATTAGAATCAAACTTATAGATTTCAATTTTTAATCTTTTCTTCCTTGTGACACAATCACTCCGCACCAATTATTCAGAACATCTTAGAAACACATCCACACACACACCATAACGTTACATTATTGAACTTTTAAATTTCTTCATGTCAGTATAATTATAGTTCAAATGTGCTTCTGCACAAAAGTACTAACAAATCTATAGCTTTGAAGCCATTCTATCTAGCTCAACTATTCTAATATTTAATCAACTATTCCAAAAAATAACTTAATCTCTTCTTTTCCTCTGCATCACAACTATTTCTTCACATGGTTTTTCATAGAACATGAATCATTTAGACTTGTAAAACCTCCAATTGATTGTATGATCAGATCATATACATCTTCATATGCGTGACAGCAAATCATACTTCCACTCTAGTCGCTCTTTGCCTTCTCAAACTGAATAGACACTTGAAAATTTTCAATTCCCCTTCTTGCTTTCATAAATCAGATGTAGCTTTTCATAATCACAGCACCTCACTCGCCTTTCACCTTGTCTCGTTTCTATCTCCTTTCAACTATATAAACTTAGACACCCTTGCAACACAAATTCTCTCTATCAAGTCTTCAGAATATAACATTAGCACTTCCACACACTATTGAATTATATATAACACTTTTCTTGAAAAGATAGGGTGGATGGTCTTAAACCTAGGCTTAAGGTATGGGTGTTGTGGGTAGCAAAAGAAAAATTGGATTATCTATGGCTCAATAGGGTTGACTAGGGATATAATGTATGAGTGAGGCTTATTTGGCTAAAGAGGTGGTAATCCTATGTCTTTATCCTTTCCGTATAGAAGATGCATATTTATCTAGGAATTCTCCTTGCTAGACAATGAAGAGCAAGTTCTAGTGAGATCGGTTGACATTGGCTCTTCATTATTATTGTAAGAATAATCACGTAAAACAAAACTAACCAAAGAATCAAGTTAAGAATGCACACAATAACTATCAATGTCAAGAGTGATAAAGAGTGCAACCAAAGTATTATCATTGGATATGGAAAGAAACTAACTAAAAGACTAAAAAACGGAATATCTTTTTGGATTTTATGACATTTTTCAATTTTTTTGGATTTTGTTGTTTGTGAAAACAGAAGTTGAAAGAGAAAACCTAACTAAAAACTGAAACACGCAACTAAAATAAAGAGTGCTATTTGACTAGACAGAATGCGGAAATTTTCTAAAGCAGGATGGATCTTTGTGCACTGTTTTACATGTAATTTTCAAACTACTAAACCAAATTAAACGCTCTCTATATGGTTGGATTTAGCACGAAAAAATTGAAGAACAAAATGCTGACGTTAAAAACCGCTCCAGAATGGTACAATCTTAAGCAAACAGAAAGCATTCATTGTATGAACAAATGTGTTGTGCGACTATTTGTGTTTATTGGATTAGATGGGTTATTTCGTATCAATTTAATTACAATTTATATGTGCCATATGTTGCTATATTATTGAGTTCATAATTAATAAATTAAGAGGTTCTAACCACTTACCCCTAGATACTAATTTCCCATGTGTAACACATCTGTTTAGCCCATATTTTCACATGGTTTGGGTCGCACGAAGTTGCGCCAAAATTGACAACAGAGCGTGAGGAGTGCAGGTCCAAAGGAAAAGTCCATAAAAGAGATGGACTCGGCGATTACCTTGGTCATTAATGAAGGTTCTTTCGTGGCCGCCAAGTCTTTTAATTTATCGGCTGCATTACCGGCCGATCCTCAACCCACTATATCTCATCATCCAAGATTTTCTCTTGGAAAAGTCTCATCGGCCATTAAGGAGGCTGAGTTCCCTAGCCAACAAAGGATGCTAAATCTATTTGGCCATCAAGAAGTTCGACTCCTTGGCCAACAAGGAGAATCGGCTAACTTTCAGCCGAAGCAAAAGAGCTTTGCTTCCGCCCAAAACAAGGAAAGATTTTTGGCCAATCATGTTACGACCCGTTCCGGGATTTCTCGTGAAATGACTAAAATGCCCTTGGGAGTCAAACATTGACTTTTGTGCCGTTTGGAATTACATATCGAATATTGTACTCAATGCAAAAAGCTCGACGATACGAATGCGTCTGCGAAGACGGAATTGAATTCCGAGCTGTATCGGGGCCGTAATAAATTAAAAATGATTTTTGGGGGGTGAGTGGGTTGCCACGTGGTAGTGTTGGTGTGGTTGTTTTTGGCGATATTTTGGGTGTCGGTTTGGGGGTTTTAAAAACACAGAAGTCGATCGAACTTTCCGAAAGAGGAAAGTTCGTGGTTGTTCGCTCCCCATTACCGTTCACCTCACCCAGGTGACAAACCGGGCGCGCCACCACCGAATATCTGCTCGCCTAGATGTCGCGAATCCAAACAGCCCAAGATCGGCTTCAGAACTGGCGTGGAACGCCGCCGACTAAGACGAAACCACATCCCAATCCGCCGGCTTCTAGCAGTCGGACTCCACGCTCCTGCCACCGATCGAAGACGCCATCACTGTCATCAGCTCCAACTCGACGCCGCGATCCAGAAGCACCAGGCTTTGTCATCGGAAATACCAGGAGTAGTCGCCAACGAGACGATCGAAAATTGTGACTTTCCGATCATTTTTCCGGCCACGTCTAACCTTGGTAAGCCTCCAAACCTTGATTTTTGAGTTCTTGGGATTGAGTAGATAGATTTAGACATAAAAATAGTCGCATTTGGTTGAGAAATGAGGAAATTGGAGTTTGTGGGAGTCGGCCGGAAAAGTCGCTGGAATTTTTCCAAATTTCGGCAACGGTATGGCGGCGCTGACCGTCAGTCAATGTCGTTGATTGGCGTTGACCAAGGTCAACCGACCACTTTTCCGAAACATTTCGACGTTCCGGATCCAATGGCGAACTCTGTTTTGCCATCCGAGATACAGTTAAACCCCTATGGAGCCAAACAAGAAGAATTAGGGTTTTTACAATTAAACGTTCAGTTTTCTAACGATCGTTATTGGAACTGATAGGTGATCAGACGCTCAAGGATCAACGACACCAAGCCGACCCGTTTGACGACGACGACGACGACGATCGCAGCAATCACTGTGAGTGGATGGGTTTGTTTTTCATAAAGTTATTGTCTTAATTGAATGTTTCAGCATATAGTAGAATATATGTATTTAAGTATTAGATTATCAATAGTACAACATACACCTGGTTGCACACGTACACTACATATTTAGTACCCGGACTACGGCCGTAGGACACAGCTTTCACGTGATTGTTCACCATTAGCTAGCCTTTCTTTTCTGGTGCATAGCTTGCCCTGATGCCTATCCAGGGTATAGTAGGTGACACCACAGCTTTCAAGTGATCGTAGGTACTCGGGGTTTATTATTTATACATACAAGCTTTACTCTGCGGATTACAGAGGGTATTGTATGTGCTTGGCTGAAGGTGTACAGGATATATAGGTTTGTTTTACTAGATTATTATGGTATTTATTCTGGATTTTACATCAGGGGGTTACACATTAAGTTTTCAGAAATGTTTTCTAAAAGTATTTATTTTTCCATCCACTCACCCTTTTGGTTTTGCACCCCCTTAGGGAGTAGCTGTGTTGACCAGTGACGCGAGGAGAGGCAATTCGATGGCTCTGCATCCGTCTTGAGAGTGTGGGGACATCCTCTATTCATTCCAGTTGTCGGTTGCTTTTGTACAGTTGTATGATTGTTATGGGCACAGTCGCGTCGTTTGTGATTTTATTTCCATGGTTTGTCATCTATGTGTTCGAGTATAGGCTTCGTCACCCTCTGGGTGATGGCTGTACATCCTGGGTCCACTTTCTGGGAACGGAGTGTAACAAATCAGATAAGGATTTCAACGGCCGAATAATTCGACCAAAACCCTAGTCTCTTAAGGATTTCACCACTATATAGGATCACTTGTGGAAAAACAGAAGAGGATCCAACAGACAAAACCCCAAACGCCCCAGCGCATCTCTCTACCCAGAGTTTTTACCCGAAAGTCCTTTCGTCCACCAGCGAAGATCGTTCGGAGAAGTCCCGAAGGTATTTTGCTAGCCAAGGTACGGGCCGGAGAAGTCCCGGAGGTATTCCCAGAGTACGGGCAGGAGAAATCCCAGAGAATCTCACCAAGGTTCAGGCCGGAGAAGTCCCAAATAACTCCTATCCGCCAGCCGTAGGAGTTCAAGGGGTCGATCTACAGTAGCAATATTGTAGGCCGTTCCATGATTTTTACTGTTCACAACCACATCGAAGCTCACCCACATGAGGGCAAAATTCGTTTCATCTTCAAGACCACCCTCCGAGTCGAGTACGTTCGGCCATCCAGTCTATTCGGTTCATCCACCGTCATCGGCACATTCGTCCTCACCGAGACCATCACCGTTCCAGAACCACACGCCAACAACCCGTAGTACGTCATATTCACGTGAAAGCACACCAGCCAAGGTAACGAACTTGAACGGCCGAGAATTGTTCCTTCCTCGGCCGTAGTCGTTTGATTGAAGTTAAGATCGCGCAACACCCCCACCATTTGTAACGCTTGGCCAAACGACCGCGTACTGGCACGCCCTCGCATCACCAAATTTCCGAAGGACGTAGTTATTAGAATAGGGCTTTATTTACGGCATGCGCGCCACATGTCTTTTACCCTATTTTAGTCAACAACATCAAGGGGCGTTATGATGTTTGGTCTCATCATTAGTAATAATGTAATTATTGGCACCGACAAAGAACACTAGGGGTACTCGAATTCATGTGTATTATTTTTATCCTCCAAGTTGGATTGTATCAATTTCGGTGGAGGCAGAGTCGTGGCTTCAAAATTTTTAGCAGGGCCTTCAACAATTTCAGAAATTCATAACGACTTTTTCTATGTCGTATGTATTAATGATAAAAATGTAAATTTGAAACTAAAATTATCACAAACTAATTGAAATCAACGCAAAATGTATTGCGAACAAAGTACTGATAAAAAAAATTCAAAAATCAATAAATTAAAAACCTTTAACATCTGATATGTGATAACATCGAACATTAAAAGCTAACTGCAAAATATTTCTCCTTACAACATAGGTATAAATTTTTTAAGTAAAATAAATATTAATTGTCAAATACATAATACTTTGAAAAAAAAAATTTAAATTGTGGTGGGGCCCTCTTGAAGAGGGGGCCTGGTTCGGTGTCTTCAACCGGAACACCCTCAACGGCGGCTGTGGGTGGAGGATTCAATTAGGTCGAGTCTTCCACCGCCTTGTAGCGTTTAGTTGAGCAGAGTGAAGGCGCACACATTAGTTTTAGTGGAGGACTATGTTCCCAACCAAGCCTTTGGCTGCCGAGTAGGGTTGTGGGCTCCTAGAAGGCACAAGGAAGGGTAGGGGATGCTCTAACTTTTGGGCGCAGGTAATCCCCTGATTGGCCTAAGTAGTCTAATTTCGGAGATCTTAGTGAGTAAGATAGATATTTACAGATCACCGTATATAACGGACTGTGATTGTTGTTATTTTGTAACCATAATTTCACCAAAAACCTCTAAATAAATAATCAGGTGGTGTAACGACATTCCATCTTTACTTCACTTAATCAAAATTCTCACTCCCGTTTTCCAAATTGTACCAAACCAAAAAATCCCAAAGGAGAGCGTCCAAATTTAACAGTTGAGAAAGCTCTCCCTGTCAGTGCATAGTCTGCTCTGCGTTTCGTGGGGTGAACATGCCAACATGGCCACTGAAACCACTGAACAAAAACCTCGTGACGTTCGTCACTTGCCAATTTGGCCTCTTATTCCTCACTCAATATTCCCTTTTACTATTCCCCACCCACCTTCCTCCACTCCTCCTCACCTCACTCTCTTTCTGCGGCGTCTCGATTCCGCCTCTCAACAACATTAGTCTTTATCAATTCACATATCCTACCTAAACAAACGCTAATGTTTTCTCTTTCTCTTCAAATTTTTTTATCTTTTGAATCTTAAACTCTCCGAATAATGATTGCATTTGAAACCTCGTAGCATTCTGTCTCCTTCGGCCACACGACTTGTTCTTGAGACTGATGATTCAAGGTGAAACATTTGCTCTAGAGTTTTCTTTTGCAAGACAGAATATGATCTTGATGATTTTGTTTAACAGATTACTGGGTTTGTTTGGTTGCCCAGAAAATGTGGGACTAAGAATTGATTCAAAACTTAGGGTGTGGTGATGTCTCAATGTCCAACCTTTGAATTTCAAGATTTGAATTCGATTATTTGTTTTCTGGGGTGGGATCAGAACATGAAAACTGCTTGTGTTGTGCTTTCCTTTTCAGTGCATTTTCTGAATCTTTTAATGTCATGAGAGATCGTTTTTTCCCTTTCTTCATGACATTTCTGCTTTCCTGGTGATAATGCAGGTTAGAAGTGCTATTGTTATGCTCCTCTGAGAGCGAAATCGGCTTTTAGTCACATTGTAACTGCGTAGTGATCCAACAAGAAAATGCTTACATACGAGCAAGACCCTGATGTTGTTCAGTGGGGTCTCCAGCTCTTTGAGAATGATCCGTATTCGAATTGTGGCAATTACGGGACTATTAACCAAGATGATACTAATTATTACGAGGGTTTTAAGGAGGATATGTGTGACAATGATTGTACAAATGTAGCAAATGATGAACTGTTTGCGCATGCTCTTCAAGAACAGTTTGCACTGCTTGCATTAGAGGAAGAGTCGCAATCTTCACCTCAGGAAGCAGAACATTTGCAAGTATCTTCTTTCCCACAAGAGTGGGTTCAGCAATCTACAGGAAATTATGGCTCTGGTAAAGTTAACTGGAGATTTCGATATTGGTCTTTATTGGCTATTGGCAAGTTGAATGCTTTGCTTTGGGTGGTTGGTTTTATTATCTTTGCAATTTTCAGGCCAGGAGAGTGTGCATGAAGAGGCAGATGGTATAGGGCCTTCTAGTTCATGTTCTAGCCCAGATGAAAATTCATACTGTCACGATGCATGGTCATACTCCTTAGAGCTAATGGACGAATATTCTTTTGATGGAGAAGTAGGAAAAAGGCTGAACCAGATGGTTCCCATTCCTGTAAGTGCAGCATTATCTACGACCTTCAAATGTCGCATCTAACTGCTTTGACTTCATCACCTCCGATTCGTTTATACATTGTTGATATATCAAGCTGGTTACAAACTTTCAAGTGTTTTGATTCTCATGTCACTTGAAGTACCTCTTTGGTTTTATGTGGATATCTCTTAATTTTGGTTGTAAGCTGTCAAATGTTCAAATATCCCCCTTGGCACATGCTGGTAGAGTTTTTTTATTTTCTCTCCTCCTGGAATTATTAAAGAGTAAATCCTTCTGTGGTTAAAGGTGACAATATACTTTCCTCATAAGCTTGCAAATGGAAGAGGCAATTAGGAATACTAGATGGTGGTTAGCGGGGTAGGAGGTCTATATGCTAAATTTTGGCTTCTTGACACCAATATACTGAAACTCAATTCATAATCTTCTGCTCCTTGCTCTTGTGTGCAGCATGTTCCTAAAGTTAATGGTGATATACCCTCAGTAGACGAAGCAACGCAAGATCATCAAAGGCTTCTGGACAGGTGTGGGTTTTGTTGTTTTCGTGCAATGTTTTTTCTAGTATCTCCCCCGTATTTTCAGTCTATTCATTCCTAAGAAGTTCAATGCTCTGCTACTAGAGAAAACCATTTTCATTCCTCGAGTGTGAAAACATATAGAATAAAAGCTTATGGGAGTAACACAAGTTATGAAACCTGGAATGCAGAATAAAGTCACAAATTGAGACAAAATACTGGTGAATATAAAACTTTTTAGCTATGTGATTTATTCTTTTTAAGACTATTAATGTTACATTTAAAAGTGCATGCCATTTTCTTGAAATTTCATTGACTTTTCTTTCCTATTTTTTTTCTACAATTTAATGCCACATATCGACTGAGCTGTGGAGAAGCATTTCATAAGTGAAAATGCTTCACTTATCTGCTTAAAAGCCTGTATATGATGTAATGCTGAAACCATGATGTTAAAACTTACTCAACAGTTCCCAACCACCATCTAAATTTGAATACAATGGCGAAGTCTTGCTTCTGTAGGTTGCAGTTATATGGGCTGATTGAGCATAAGGTCCAAGGAGATGGTAACTGTCAGGTTAACTTCTCTCACTCGAAACATAAACAATAAGATGTCTTCGGTCATGGTTTTATGGTGTCTTATCTTAAAGTTTACAAAAGTTTTTATTTACTGACACTAGAAGAGTAATTTCTCCAAACCAATCAAAATCTTGGATTATATTTATAATCTATATATGGTCATTTGAGTTTAATATGGCCATCTTTAAGTTAGTTTTCATTAGGGGTAAGCTAACTTAGAGAATTGTATTTGTTTCTTCCAGACTCAAGAGGTTTTTTTTTTAGTATCTACAGCTACACAGATATCTATTATGTCAAAGATGAGATGGCCTACATCTTTTATCTTGTTTAAGATTCAACTGCCTTAACACGTTCTGTTTTGCTATGAAGATCTAGCTTGATTCTAAGTGCAGGACTTCGTGCTTTCTGAAGTTTATTATCCTCATAATCGTTTACATTTTTATCACAGTTAGTATTATCTCTGTTTTTGTTTTTAAGGGGTTAGTATTATCGCTGTTTTTGTTTTTAAGGGGTTAGATGATGAAGCACAATTATTCGTTTGCAGTAAATTGTAAAATGTGACAAAATGATACCATATGTGAGTCTGCATAACTTAGATCTCACGATATGCTTAGAACTTATGAATATTTCACCAGTATTGTTTTATGATCCACTCTATTTGACATAAACAGAAACACTCCTAAAAATTTCTCATTGTCTTTGTATCATATGAATTTCAAGAATCACATTTAAGAATATCTTTTGACTTAAATCAGCATCATTGTATATAATGGGGCATTACATGCCCCAGCTATATTCACTTTCATAGTCGTGGCATTTGCGCAATTTCTGATCCCAGAAAGTTGAAACAGTTTCATTGAAAATTAAAGCACATTGTTTTACCAAGCAAGAATAAAGCATAGTTGTTGAGCAAACATGTGGAAGCTGGTTATTATTGTTATGGTTCCTAATGTAATTTGTCCATTTGACTTCTTATTGGCTTTGTACTATTCTCAGTTCCGCGCTCTGGCCGATCAATTTTATCGATCTCCTGAACACCATGAGTTTGTGAGACAACAAATTGTAAATCAGGTTAGGGTGTGTTTATTCTCTATACGGTGGTCTTGACTTCCAGTTTTGCTGGTATTCATCTGTGGATTTTAACTTATGTTTCTCATTGCCATAATATCTTGAATGAACAGCTCAAGTCATACCCAGAGATATATGAGGGATATGTTCTCATGACTTACAGTGACTATTTGGAGAAGATGTCCAAGTATTCATCTCATCCTTAGTTAGATTCATCATTTACTTTTTGGGGAAAATTTGACTTTGCTTTATTCATCATGATTAAAAACAGGAGTGGCGAATGGGGTGATCATGTCACTTTACAGGCTGCTGCTGATTCGGTATGTTTTACAAAGTTCACTTTGTTCTTCTCATACTCAAGGTGGATCTGTGTTCTGCAAAAGCTCACAATTGATGCTACTATCATCCAATCACTTCATCATGCCAATTATCTTTTCCAGTTTAAGTTTGCCACTTAATGTTGCCCTAAGTTAACTTCGAGTCTAGTTGTGTTTGTTATATTTTGTTCCAATCCCATTCAAATCACGCTTTTATTGTACTTGGAATATGCTGACCTTCATGGATACCATTATTCATCCATGCCGCCTTCCAAGGTTTTGGACATGTAGGGTGTGCTATGGTTAGAGAGTATTGCATCTAGCTAGGGCATTTGCGCTAGACAATTAGCTTCCAGTCTAATGTTCAATGCTCCTGGTCAATTAATCAAATTACCCTTTTACTGTACTTGGGTTGCACTGGGTTTTGCTGGGTCGGAATCTTACAAAATAATTTTATTAGACTTTTGGTGAATCAATTGTCTGAACGAGAATAATACTATGTTATATAACAGATTTTAATGGCTTATGGCAGTATGGAGTTAAAATTTTGGTCATAACATCTTTCAAGGACACCTGCTACATTGAGATTCTTCCTAAAGTTGAAAGGTCGAAAAGAGGTACGTCAGTTGTTGGTTTGAAGTTTGAAGTTCCTCCCTTCTTTTGTTGAAGTGCTTGATTTGATGGTTTATCTTTATCCGCCTAGAGAAAAGCATGTCCCTTTTCATGGTAGGAGAATACTTTCTCTGTTCTGTGAAGCAAGAAATTCAAACATGTTTGCAGTATATTGAGTAGGCTGGTTGTATAAAATCTCATAGATTTTCTTCTCGTGATGAGGATAGAAAGACCGCCTGAAAAATTTGTTTTTGTAGTGTTGAATTTAGTTAAATTTACTTTTGAACTGTAAAAAAATTTAAAGGATTAAATTCCATTTCATTTTTTATGTGATATTTGTTTCACTTTTTTTGAATTTCTATAGAGAGAAACCATTTTCTGGCGCACCTGTTTACTGTCTGAGCCAAACCCAGTTGAGTTTTAAACTCAAATTCCTCTTCAATTTCTAATCTTGGCTGGATTCATCTAAGCACATAACTTCAGTAACCGTAAATTTCCTAGCACTTTCTGTACATATTTGTGCCCATTTGCAGTTGCTTTATTGAGAGACTGGCTTTTGTTCTTATTAGGGTCTACATATTGCTAGTGGATTCAGAATGTAGTACAATTAGTCTTTAATTTCTCGCTGTCAAACCGTTAGTGGAGCCCTTTCATTATACTTCAGATTAAGATACTATAAACTTGATAGCCTCCAAAATTACCATCATATAAATTGAAACTTCATGTTCAATCGATGGTTGGAAGATAGCCTGCCTCTTTGCTTGCTTAACTATTGATGTCGATGAATTCTAATGTTCTGACTTATGTTATGCAGTAATTTGTTTGAGCTTTTGGGCAGAAGTGCACTACAATTCAATATATTCTGAAGGAGGTAAGAGTTTATGTTTCTTACTTTCGAACATTTACCCATTGCATTGTTTCTTCGGTCAAGAAAGTATAAGACTGCATATAGTGGTTTGATGCATTTTGGTATGCGCTCCCAATCGGAGTCGGTTTATTCTTAGTGCATATCAGCAATTTCAGTTTATGTTCATGAGGAAGGTAAACAGGGGTTGAGAAGCCAAAGAATCACTACATATTGCACTGCTGACAACAAGATCATTTATGTTTGAAATCTAGATGAACTAGCATTTGAGATGACAAAGAAGAAGAAGAAGAGGAGGAGGTGGACGCTGCACAATAAGCAGTTGGAGTCACCAGACATGTACGAATGACTGAATGGTAATGACAGGCTGTGAACGTATATAGCTTGCCTTTCTATCTTTCTATATCCTCTTGGAAGAATACATTTGATACCGTGGCTATTACTTTTGCAGGGTTCTCCTCTCTGTGGACTTTTGAGTACATATACTGTACCAATGCATAAGTATGCTATGTAGATGCCCTTTGATGCGTCTCTAGTCCACTCATATATACAACCTTTAGCATGGAAAACCTTTTACCAGCTTGTTTCAGTTCGCTGACTTAGTTCGAGTTCTCTGGTTTCCATTTCCCACCTGAATATCATGTATTTGTGCCGAGTTATTCTATGCTTGAGCATGCAAATTTTTTTTTCTTGCGTGATTCTTGGTAAGCATTATGATTTTTCTGGGAGAGCTTCATACTGCTGTTCTTAGAAATGAGCAGAAAGGAATAAATTTAATTCGGTAATAAGCTTCATAACTCGTCGTAGTTTTGTTAAGGAGTTAGCCATCTTTTCCAGGTACTGATGCCTCTTTGTTCATAACTATGGGACAATGAGGAGTTAATATATGCCACCCAAAGTGGCGGTTCTAATGGGTTCTTGTTTAACCAAAAGTGAGTATCTGCGATAGTTATCAATTTAGCAAGGTTGTAGAGTTCCCAAGAGGGTGAGAAATGAGTTGAAGGCATCCAAGGTTGGTTTTGGCATCCGGTCTGGATACTTAAAAAAGCTGTTGTTTTTTTGGTTAAGGGAATTTTTTTATTAATAAAATATTATTTGAATACAAATAATACATGAATGGCCAGAGTAACTAAATCATACCATATGAAAAATCATGAACTAAAATATAATCTTAAAAATGTTAAGATTCCCTGTCTGAATACATTATAGAAAAAACTAAGTAAAATATATAACACTCTAAAAGTAGGGTTAGCATAAAGCGATCAACAGCAACTTTTGATAGCTCCACAAGTTTGTCCATAAACTCCACAAAGCTCGTAAACTGCACAAAAGACAAGAGAAGAAACCATCTATGAAAAGTACCTACCTTAAGATGGACTTAATGCCACCAAACTACCTGGTGTTACAATGTCGTACGGTCACAATTTCGGGTTGTAATTATATTAACCATTTGCCTTCCCATGTTCGGGTAAGTTTAGGAATGAGAAAAGGTTTCCTGCCTCTGGAAAAGATAGGGGGAAAAAATGTCAATTGGAGTATTTTTGTATCCAATTCGTGTATTCGGGTTCTCAATAACGATCTAGCTGTAAATCCCCCTACCTCTTATATTACCGGTTTTATCATGAAAAAAAAAACACGGGAAAACATTTTTACAATTTAAAACACGTTTCGCAGACCGTTTTGAAAAATTAAGTTTCAGAAACAACTCAAGAAACGCCGATTTCAGGAAACAATATCAACGTTCTCTCAAAACGTGTTTCTCTTTCGATCCGAACCCAATCCTCAGCTTGTTGCCATCCTTGTCCTCCTCCACGGTAATTAACATGGTGACTCTTTTTCTACCGTTGATTTTGATTTGATCGTCCATTTACTGGAAAATTTGTGGTTTTAGGATTTTGTGCTTTTATCATAATATCTTATCACCTGGCTTCATCATGTGATGGTTACACTTGTACTGGGTGAATTTGTAAATCTCATTGAGCTATGCGTGATGGTTTTCTTGTTAGTTTCTAGGGTTTATACTTTTGAAATGGAAAATATGTGTAGTATATGTTTTGTACATTATTTGGTGAAATGAAGTTAGTGATATTTATCTGTGTAAGATACTATGCTTACAAATTATTCGGGAAAGTAAATCCAGAACATCGAGGTGCAATGGTGAATAATCAAAGCTTGCTTTCTCTAAATAGAGTAGGAGCTCCTACTATATTTTTTTGTATTTTCTTTTTGTCTTACAATGTTATATGATGATCAGAACTGTTCATCTTCTAATTTATTTAGTAAAGATCATTTCATAAAAAAAAAATCAACAAAATCCGAGATTGTTTGGTTATATAACTGTGGAAAACAATTGAACTTTACAATTACAAGCTCCTACTCTATTTAGAGTAGGCAAGCTTTGTTCATGGTGAATACTCTATTTAGAGAGGCTAAGCATGTTTACTGGGCAGTGACTCTTATTTTGGGACACCAAGGACCACTTCAGTTCAGAGACCACCTAGGTTGATTCCAGTAAAAGGACATCCAACTACGTTTGACGAAATACCTAGTTGTATTATAGACCATACTTCCCATACATCTGACTGGTTCGATTGTGTCATTTTCCTTAGTTGGATTTTGTACTTGGGGGCTATTTCTTAGCTAACTTATGTGAAGAAATTGTTGGTGCTGGTATATTTTTAGTTTCACTTCCTGGGTTTCGTTCCTATCTGAAAATCTCCTATGAGCAAGCAGAGCCTTAGAGCTCATAGTAAATGGCATGCTTCTTGTTAACAATTGAAATTTTTTTCAGCAATTAAGAAGTATAAAAGTTGTATATGTATAAATATGTTTTTGAAATGGTTTTGATTATTAGAAGTACGTATATGAAGAAGATGAAGATGAGGTTGGCATTGGTTTTTATTGTTTAATATTTTAATTTGGCCAGTGAAATGAATGCATATAGGGAGAGAGGGATTGAGTAAAGGGCGAGTATTTGGTCTTGTTTTATTCAGTCATTTGCTATGGTTTTTGACAGCAGGAATAGTTAATCCATTTGTTATGTTTGTGATTGTTGAGATTTTTTTTCTTATTGCAGTAGGATGAACTCAAATCAAGCTGATGATGTTGCCAATTGGCCATTTGCAATGGAGGAGTATTTTCTTCAATTGTTGCACAATGAGGGTTCAAAGTTGGATAAGAGTGCATGGGCTGTGATAGAAAATGAGATTTTCAATAAATTTGGTACAAGATACCCTTACGTTAAATTGAGGTCGAAGTACAACCGTTTGCGCAAGATACACCGTGAATTTTCAAAGCTTGTGAGTCATGAAGGGATGAATTGGGATCCAAAGACCAATAAAGTTCGGGCATCTGAAGAAGTTTGGGAATCCTACCTTAAGGTGTGCACAATTGTATAACTTTACCTTAGATTATGCTGTTGAAGAAGTTAACAGAGATTTTATATTTCCACTTAGCTCTGTCCGTTATGTCTTTTGTTATTCTAGGAATGCTTGGTATTTAGATTCCGACCTATGCAGCGCTAACTCGTGTCTGAAATGTGCAGAAAAACGTATTTGCTAAACGGTTTCGTGCCAAGGGATGCCCCCATTATCAACTGCTTGGAGAGGTCTTCAACAATACAACAGATACTGGACTAATGCATTATGCATCCGCTGCATCTCCCCAAAACTCTAATGAAGAGGGATTTTTAGAATCTGATTTTCCTAGCTCTGGGGCACACGCACATATAAGCCCGCAGAATGAAGGTACTACTAGCAAGACCCAAAAGCGCTGTACTTTAAACCCCCCAATTGAATCGAACACCCAAAAGTCGGCCAAATTAGATGATGCAAATGAAGTATGGACAAGATCTCTTAAGAAAAATAAGGAGGTCTCCTCTCCTTTTAAAGAGTTGGCCTCGATAGAAGACTGCATGGAAATACTGGAGGCCATGGAGGGTGTTGACGATGTTGCCTATGTTAGAGCTTGTGAGAAGTTTACTAGTTCCGACTGGAGGAGGATGTTTGTGAAGATGTCTGATGCAAGGAAAAGAATTTGGCTTGGCAGCCTTGGATGAATTTCAGATTTTGCTTTTGGACAATTGTAATGAGAACTTGTTCTGAATAGGTGTTATGACTTTTTTTCTTGTTCAGTTTTCATTTTAATTGCTTCCGAAGGCCAACGTTGCCTTTTGCCTCATTATTTTTGCGCGTTAAGTTTCACAAGGAAATAGGATGTGTATCAAAGAAAGAGAAATCTAAAAACATCATCTATAAAGACGAGATTCATCAACGTGCATGTAGGTCAAAGAACAGAGCTTATTACTTATTGAAAAGTCGGAAAGTTTCTGTTGATAAAAAAAAAAAGTTAGAAAGTTTGGGATTCTAAAAAGAGAAACAAACTGATGACTTGTATCAAGTCACCTTGTCTGTGTACTAATACAGTAGTAAACGATAATTACCATGCTGAAGGATCTGATACTTTACCCGGCTAGGGAAGTTGGTGATGAGAAAACGAGGGACTCTGCATTACCTCTGATTAGGTTACAAAGTTTCTACAACCAGATGAAGAATTATCACAAGCTCTTAGCCGAGGTTTCAAGTTTGAATTCTCCAATTTCACTGAATGATAAAGACAAAGATGATCGGAGTCTCAGTCTACCCAAACAGAAAAACATAGATCAATTGTTTTATTTAGCCGAGTAATGAGAATACTAAACATAAATCAAATCTAAAGAGCTCAAATACACCTGTAAATACACATATTGCAATGATATGCATATTCAATTGGAATTTTTTCAAGTCTACCAGCATATGACTAACATTACATAAACGTACAAGGTCAAATGATCTTCAACACAACCTTCATCTTTGACACAAGCGTAAAACTGTAAACGACATAACAAAATAAGAAAAGACAGCTGGTTTGATACCAAATCCATTAAACCTCACTCAACTTACAGGTTTACAACTATCAGAGGCCTCCCATGCTTCAAGTACATCAGCCGCTTCAATGCCAAAAAAACCTCAGTCAACTACAGGCTTACTATCATACATTTTTCTTGCTTCAAGTGCATCAGCACAATAACGTTTCGACAAGATTTCAAGTTGTTCAGCAAAGGTCTTAGTCCCATGCTGCCCAATGTGCTTGACCATTTGATTCCATCGCTTTCGACATACATCTCCAGACCGATGCTCAAGCAACTCATCCCAATCAACGTCGTCTATGCAAAAAGCATCTAAGCTATCAAGAGCATAAATTAAGAGATAGTCATCGGTATCTTTCCACTCACCTTCAGCTACCATAGGCGACGTTAATTGGTCATACCACTTCTGGCAGAGAATAGCATTTGTTCTCGTGCTCATACGCTGACTAATTGCCTCCCACCCAATATTATCTCGCAGCATGCCATGCTTGGATTTCTTTTCTCCCAACGCCCTCATCTGCAGATCTTTGTTCACTAAATCGAATAAAGTTTGGTACTCCTCTTGGGAAAAAGATCCTTTCTTCATGTTTGCCAGTTTTACTCTACGATATGCATCCTTGACATGAACTCTATATTTGCCAAGTTTAACAGCCAACTTTGTCCAATTGGGCCGCTCACCTTTGGCCTCCAATTCCTCAGCAGCACGTCTTACTTCATTTAATTCTTCCTCAGTCCATCTAGGGTCCAAATTTCGTTCGAATAAATTATGGCCCCGAGCATAGACGCCCCTATAAGGCCTCCACGGTAAGGCTGTCGCAATATGTTTCCAACAATCCCTTATTTCGGGGTATTTACTACAGTTGAGGATCTTTTGTATGCCTTCCTCCTCACTGCCTAATTGGTGCTCCTTTATGTATGTGTGAACAGCCTTTTTGATAAGCTCGTCTTCTTCTTTCGAAAACCATTTGGCCCATACTAAGCCCTTTTTCTCATCTTCTGGTTTGCCTTGTACTGAGCCCTCTTCTGCATCTTTTGGAATATCAGACAGCGAAAAGACTTCAACTTCTTCAGAAAAACTTACTCTTTTTGGCGCCTTTCTAGGTGTAGAATTTTCGGAAAGATCAGGAACTGTAACTTTTTTTTGGCTTCTTATGCTTCCTTTATCAGACTTGGCCTTTTTCTTTTTCTCTTTGTGGCCATCCCCTTTGTTAACATGTTTCTCTGACTTAGCCCTCTTCTTCTTTTTATTTCCATCTTCTTCATTCACATTCTCTCTGGTTTTGGTGCTTGACTCATCTCCAGTTGCATGTGTACCATCTTTCTCTGAGAATCCAGTTTTTTTAATTCTACCGCTTTTTGTTCCCAGCTTCTCGACCACAATTTCCTGCATTTCACTTCTTGAATTCTTTGTACGGTGTTTTTTTGCTTTCTTCGGGATTTGCTCATCCGAATGCTCACTTTCAACTCCAGCCTTCGTTCCCTCAGTTATGATGTCCAGCTCTTCGCCAACCACCTTTGCTCTCTTCTCTTTCTTCTTCTTTTTCCTTTTACCCACTTCTAAATTGTTCATTTCAGTGACGTCTCTGTCTTCAGACCCTTTAGGCCTCTTGGCTGCCTCACCCTTTTTGTCATCCTCAGAGAGTTTCTTTCTTTTCTTTTTAGTACCTGTAAAGTCCACTTCTTCCATGATTTTTTCATTGGGGTTCTCGCAATCATTTCCGAGCTCTTGTTCCGTAGTCAAGTTCACCTGTACTTCAATATCTGTCCCCTCCATGTCCCTCTTCCTTTTCTTTTTCTTTGTGGCCCCTTCTCCACTTTTTCTATTAGTACCATCACTCTTCTTAAATTTCTGCACCATAACTACTTCACCCGTTTTGTCCTCAGGGACTTCAATCAAAGAGGAATTTCTATCAAGTTCACCCTTCTTCCTTTTCTCCTTGTGCTTTTTCTTCTCTTTTCTTGCTTCAAACTCCAAATCCATTTTCTTCTCCATGCCCATATGCGCTGCTTTTAATCTTGAAGGAAAAATGAAGAAAAAAGATCAGGGACCATCTAAGTAGTTTCACTTTCAAAGAGAAAAGCTAAGACAGTCATACAAAGGCTACATTTTCGAAAGACCAATAGTGAAAATTGCATCACTAACTAAATAGCAATACAAATGCTATACAATCCAATGACACTCTTAGGTAGGTTAGAAGTGGTCAGAAGTGGCAAATAATCTCAGTAAATAAACTGAAATCGGAAGGGACTCAACGACACTGCTAGGTAGGTTAGTTGAATTTATACATGGGTTTATCATACTATCTATCAATAGGATTCCGATTATTTTACAAAACTAACTTATCCAATGACAAAATGACGCAGGAGAGCTTCACATTATACGAAACTTGTCCTAGCAGATGTCTCCGAAAGCAAGACACTTGACATCCCACAAGCCCTTAATGCCTAGAGGGATAAGCCTTCCCGGACACGAACCGTACAAAAATAATAACAGATAATTAATGGAGAAAAACTTTCATGTTATAAACACAAATCAAGACAATAATAAATAGAAAATTTTGAACTATGATAATCTGCAATTTCGTGGGTTCAGAAAATTTAGAGCATATCATTAATTCAAAGAGACAATCATTAATTCATCAATCAAAATTCCAATAGGGTTGCAAAGCAAGATAAACTAAAATTGGGTTGGGAAAATTACTCTGAACAGCGCAGCTGCCGACGAGCGACGAGCAAAAAAGAAGAAATTAACAATTAACAGACGCAGTTCAACTAAATTGACACTCAAATTAAATTAACAATTACCAAGCACAATCTCGCAAAGCTCACAAAACTGATGCGAAGCAAAGTAAAGCAGCTGAAATTGAACTTACGAGCAAAAACGGCGCCGACGGCGGGCGGTGGAATACTCAACTCAGAAGCTGTGTTCTATTGCTCGGCGATGTGGCTGCTCACCCTTTGCTCTCTCGTTCTCTTTACCGAACTCGAAAGCGAGGTCGTTTTGCGGTGTCGCTTTAAAAAAGAGTTTGCCAAGCTGTCCAAGCCCACGAAAAAACTCAAGGCGCACGTCAGCACCGGGCTTTAAGCTGGGAAGAGGCAGTATCACGGGCCCATCTCGGAGCCCGTCTGTGGGGAGGCAGCGTGAACTTCAGGCAAAAAGTGCTTTTTTCCTAATAAGAAACACGTCGAGAAAACGTTCGCTGACCATGTAGAAACTAGGGCTGACATTTTTATACCGAACACTGTACCGAATCGAACTGAAACTGTACCGGAATTTTACCGAATCGAATTTCGAACTAACCCAATACTTTTAACCTAACCCAAAAATCCAACAAAACAAAAAAAAAGAAAACATTACCGAACCGAAATTCGGTTTTTACACACAACAAAAATCAAGAAACAATCATAACCAAAAAAAAAAAAACAAACACTAATTTTATTTATTTTATAAATATATATACATTATATATGAATAATTGTGTATAAATATGTTAATATAAATAAGAATAAAACAATAATATACTATATGTATTATTTATGGGAACTAATTCTCACCCAAATAAAAAAGAAAAAGAAAAGAAATCTAATCTACAACTACAACCAACTTATATCACCACGCCATCACGCACGGGAAAAAAGAAAGAAAGCACATAGAGCAAAAAGAAATCGCAAACGGCAGACACCAAAAACTCCAAGCACATCTACCACACCCACTAAAAACTCAAATGCCTTCTCCTTCTCCTCAACCTAGTAGTTCTACAACGTCTTCACTTGCCTCTCCAACTCCAAGAGTTTCTACTCCCGAGGCCCTTCCTTCTATATATGGTTCATCTTCAACTTCATCATCTAGAGCTTATGGTGCTTCATCTACTTCACTTAGATGTTGATGATCTTCGCTTTCTACCTCTTGAATTAAGAAAAAAAAACTCTAATCAAATTTGATGTTTTTGTAACTTAACTTTGGTTGTGTAAGACTTTTTGCTTGGTGTTGCTTGTTCACATTGTTGAATTTGAAGTTTGATTTTATAACTTGAGTATGTTGCTAAACCCTTGAACAACAATGCATAAATTGCAAGTTGGAGATTGTTGAGCATCTTTTTTTGGTTAAAATTGTATGAAGAAAGAGTTATGCAATTGTTATTAGAACAAAAAAAAAATGTTCATGAATAAATCCGGTAAATGGCTAATACCGACCGAATCCGAACCGAATTTTACCGAACCGGAATATGGGTAACCGAAAATTTAGGTACGGTAATGGTATTGAAAATTTTTTAAATTTGGTAAATATCTTGTATTGGTAACCGGATTTTAGGTATGGTAACCGAACCGAATCCACCCCTAGTAGAAACCATGTATAACTTCTGAGTCATTCTATCAAACATAGTTTGAAACCTTTGGTTATCACCAACCCAAAGTTCCCTTAACTCTTCCATAATCACTCCAAACATGTCATTGGATCTTCATGAGTGACATAGCGGAATATGAGATTTCACTATGTTAAACACGAGGCCATCGTGGTCTACCACTATTTAACACATCGACATTATCTCCAATTAGGTGTGGAGTTTTATATCATAAAAAGTCATAGTGATATTAGGACCAAGATTCTAAAAAACCCTAGGTGGAAAGTACGCGGTAAGGAGGTAACTAGCTCCTAAAAGATTAATCGGGGACTAATTAAAATAAGAGTCAGGTTCATAAGATACACTTTTTTGACACACATTTAGACACACTTTTTTAACCACTAGATTACCCCACTTTAAAGGATTGTGATTAAATCTAATTTAAACCATATTTATTTGCAAGAATTACAATTTGATGCTACTTGAATATCAAAATACCTAAAAACATTATCACACTTTAAGTATTACAATATACTACTACTTTTATATTGGAAAAGCGCTTGACTACGTCTTCGAAATCGCTGAAGCTGTTTCTCTAAAAAAAAAGTCGCTAGTCTACCACAAACCTCAAAACACTCTTTTACCCATAACTTTCTCATCCAGACTCCGTTTGACACGAAACTAATTTGGTTGGATTCGTCTCGTCGCTCTTTCTCCATAAACACCAAGATTGTAACCCCAAACCCACTGTAGAGAGAGAACGGGGCAACCCAAAACTTTATTCTCTCATCATTTTAGACAGAGCCCAACCAACATTGAGCCTTAGTTTGCAGCGGATCATCGCCGGTGAGCCTCACATATTGATTGAAACTTTCCGGTGAATTTCCGGCGAGTTTCTGGCCAAGGTAATCTTTGAAACTAGTCTAGGAAGTTTTGTTGAGTTGTTTAGATGAAGATTGTGTTGAAGTCTAAGCATGGTCACAAGGTTTCTTGAAGATGAAGGCAGACGAAGCTGATATGCTTCAACAGATGATGTTTTGAGGATTTTCCAGAATAAGTGGAACGAGCGTTTTAACTTAAATGAAGCTATGCGTTTTGGACATTGCTGATGCAAGATTCCACACATGAAGGCAAGTTGTGATTGGTTAGCTGGTTAGGTGACATCCTACGGCTACTACAGTTAAAAAAAATGATGTAATGGTAGTTGATGTAATCAATTTATATGGTGACAAAGAAGACAAGGTCTATAAGCTGAAGAAGGCATTATATGGTCTGAAGAAAGCACCAAGGGCTTGGTACAGTGAGATTGACTCATATCTTTCACAGAAGCCCTACTGAGCCAACACTATATACCAAGTCAGATGCAGAAGGGAAAACCATCATAGTGTCAATCTATGTTGATGATATAGTATATACAGGAAACTCAAGTGAGTTGTTGGAAGAATTTAGAACAGAAATGATGAGAAAGTATGAAATGACAGATTTAGGTTTATTGCATCACTTTCTGGGAATGGGAGTTCTGCAAACATAAAGCAGTATATACATACATCAACAGAAGTATGCACAAACTCTGTTGGAGAAGTTTGGATTGAAAGATTGCAACCCAGTTGGTACTCCACTTGCATTGAATGAAAAGTTGAGCAAGGAAGATGGAAGTGGTGCTGCTGATGAATCAGAATACAGAAAACTGGTTGGCAGTATTCTATACTTGACTGCAACAAGGCCTGACATAATGTTTGCTGCAAGCTTGCTTGCAAGGTTCATGCACTTCCCTACCAAGAAGCATATAGGGACAGCAAGGAGGGTCCTCAGATATGTCAAAGGAACTCTGAGTTATGACTTGGAAGTATGAAAAAGGAAAAGAAGCAGTCCTAGTAGGGTACTTTGAGAGTGATTGTGCAGGTTCTGAAGATGACATGAGAAGCACATCGGGATATGCATTCTCATTTGGTAGTGGCATCTTCTCATGGGCCTCAATGAAGCAACACACAGTGGCATTGTCAACAGCAGAGGCTGAGTATGTAGCAGCAGCAGAAGCTACCTCTCAAGCCAAGTGGTTGAGGTTTGTGCTTGAGGACTTTGGTGAGCTACAAATTGATGCTACTGTGATCAATTGTGACAATACGTCAGCAATTGCCATGACAAAGAACCCTGTCTTTCACCAAAGATCCAAGCATATAAACAGAAAGTACCATTTCATTAGAGAGGCCTTGCAGGAAGGAATTGTGGAGTTGTCTTACTGCAGAAGTGAAGAGCAGTTGGCAGATATTTTTACCAAGCCTTTGTCAAAGGAAAGGTTTGGTTACTTGAGAGATATGTTGGGTGTGAAACCTGTGATCAGCTTACGAGAGGCTGTTGAAGTCTAAGCATGGTCACAAGGTTTCTTGATGATGAAGGCAGATGAAACTGATATGCTTCAACATATGATGTTCTGAGGATTTTCCAGAATAAGTGGAACGAGCGTTTTAACTTAAATGAAGCTGTGCATTTTGGACATTGCTGATGCAAGATTCCACACATGAAGGCAAGCTGTGATTGGTTAACTGGTTAGGTGACATCCTACGGCTACTACAATTAGAAGAATGATCTAATGGTAGTTGATGTAATCAATTTACAAGCTGTATTTTTTAATATGCTTTCTGTACTGAGATTGTTATACCTGCTCATGTATTGTGCGTGATTTTCACATGGATGAATAGAGAACATTTGCTCATTTCTTTCTCTACAAGTTTTTTTTTACAATTTCCAGAAATCTTTTAACATTCATACCTGTTCTTTCATTTACAATAACCAAATACAAAACACTACACTACTTCTATGAATTCTAACAGATTGATATAAAAATCGTGTGAATTGATGGTGAGTCAACACAGCTATTCTTTCTCCTTCATTTTAAAGGAACACCTCCTTCAAATTGAAGGAAAAGCTCCTTCAAATTTAAAGGAACAACTTCATATTTTTGAAGGAACACATCCTTCATTTTGAAGGAACACCTCCTTCATTTTGACAATGGCGGACGAGAAGCGCGGGGCGTGCGATGTGGGGTGCATGAGTCTCACGCACGCGGCTATGGTGGGTCTGTTAGTTTGGTTTGGTATTAAATTGTAAAATTAGTAGTAAATTGTAAGAAAAAAAAAGTGAGGTAGTGTTTTTGGGTATAATAAAGGTGGGATAGTAGTTTTTGGGCATAAGCCCTATTTATTTTCAAACAAATTTAGGAAAAGAAAATAAGTGTATTTTCTTCCCCGTTTTATTCATTCTTGCCGTAACTTCTCAACTTCTTCTTCTATCCAATCTTATTCTTGTACCAAACGCGAACCACCCTAATGCAAAATTCAAAAAATTCAAAAAAAAAATCCCCATTTAGCCGATTTTCAGCAAATTTTGCCCAAAATCAAAGCGGAGTGTAGAGGTGGCAATTGGGTGGGTTGGATTGGATTTGGATTGGATTAAGCATAATCCATCATATAATGGGTCATCCTGACCTAGCCCATTTAAGTAATGGGTCAACTCAACCCAATTCACATTTTTAATGGGTTAACCTGACCCAACCTGTTTAACCCGTTTGAAAGTTTAACTTATACTATAAATTTACAATAATTAGGTATATATATATATATAATTAGGTATATATATATATATATATATATATATATATATATATATATATATATATACCACATATAACACCACCATGGAGTAACATTCAAAAAAAAAAATTAATAGATACATTTTAACGATAACTTCGAGACTCTTTCTTGGGTCTCATGAAGTAACATTCAACATCATGGAGTAACATTCAACAAAAAACATCATCTTCGTCTTCATCTTTGTGGCATCATCAACATCGTTTGCAATTGAGAAAGGGGGAAGATTGTGTCGATGTAAACAGAAAAAGTACATCGGTGATTACAGAGCATAGCAAAGCATAAGATAAGGCATTCACAAAAACAGAAGACCAAACATGCATATATAAGTTATCAAACTAAAAACATAGGCAAATTCCAAACATAAATCGGAGCATAACAGAAGAAGTTGGAAAAGGAAATAGACATTTAAAAAAAAAGCTCCGATTCACACCTTAAAAGATGTTCTCTCCTACAAAAAAAAAAAAAAAAAAAAAAAAACCCCTTTATTCTTGCTCAAAAGAGACCGACTACTGAAAAGGAAGTAACCTGAAATAGCAACTACAGTATTCGAAGAAGTCAGAATTTGAGAAGATATTAGATGAGGCAGGCCATTATCCTCGAGTCATTTGAAGAAAGATTGACATCAGGAAAAATGCTACTTCAAGATTGAATTCAGGTAAAATGCTAATCATATACATATAAAACTATTCCAACAGATAGCAAACAGCACTTATCATATTGAAAAACTCAAAATAGAAAATAAAGGTATAAACTATTAGACTAGCCAAACTTCATACACAAATCAGACAAAATGGGCATAGGAAATCATTTTGAAAAACTAGCACACATAACAATCCATAAACAAGCCACATTTCACATAAAAATCATACAAGAACACAAAAGAATTGGGTAAAAAAAAAAAAACCCGACCTCAAGTTCACTCTTGAACAAAGCAACTAAAAGCGAACAGTACCTTTGCTAAACCTCGAAATGAAATGCATAGAGTTTGAGACGACGCATCAGACCTCAATACACCAAGCACCTGCAAATGGACACCAAAAATAATGAAAAATTACTAGGAAGGAACCCAATAAACATCTAACAAGCAACAACCCAGGAAGCCAAAACCCATTAAGCCAACATCAAAGTCTTCAAGACAGTAAACAAAGCGCATGAATCTAACCCACAAAGTTCATACGCATACCTTGATTAGTGAAGAGATTCAAGACCAACATTGTTCAAGGATTGTCCTAAGCTATCATTAAGGTTCAAGTTGAAAATGTCTTCAGTAAGTTCTTCGATGATAGTACTGTCCTCCTCTAAACCTAATCATAACAAAAATGAGTGAGGAAATTATAAACTATCAATCATGGATAGAAAACATAGTAATGCGATCATATATAAAGATTACCTTTTTTTCCAAATAGCCAATCCCTGGTGCATAACAAAGCTTGAATAGTTTCTGGTAACAAGGAACTACGGTATTGGTCTAGAACCCTGCCACCAATATTGAAGGCTGATTCAGAGGCCACTGTAGAAACTGGAATTGCTAGCACATCACACGCTAGACGAATAAGGATAGGAAAATGAAACTGCTCCATTTTCCACCAAGATAGCACATATAATTCATGTTTTCGATCAAGCCTTTCTTCATCAAGATACTTATGCGATTCAGTTTTCACAGTTGAACTTGAGCCATTTTTGTAATTATTATCAAAATCCTCAAAGATTCATCTCCGCCTTCTGTTTGACTACAATTCTCCACCCCTAAGCAATCTGAATTGAGAAGATGCGGCCAATTTTCCTTGCACACATCAAAGAGAGAATCTAATGTCTTCCTAACAGACTTCAACTTTTCAGAGCAACTACCATAATGGTTGTTAGAAGACCACTCAACAAACTGCCATTTATATCGAGGATCCAAAACAACTACAATAGCAAGAATCATACTGTAATCTGACCAATACTTCTCAAACTTCAGATTCATATAAACTCTCATATGTCTCATGAAGATATCATCATCTTCCATTGCTAATTGAATGCTATGCTGGATTAGAAACACTTTAGAGAAAAATAAATTTAATGTGGGGTACTTTGTTCTAAAAAATAGACAAGTGGCATCATAAAACATCCCCAAAAACTTAGAAATTTTCTCTATTTTCTCCCACTCTTCTAAAGAAGGGCAACATGTGAAATTAGAATCAACTAGTTCCAAATTAATGATAGCACGGCGATAAAAAAAAGCACTATCAAGCATAGTGTAGGTCGAATTCCATCTAGTTGGCACATCTTGTCTCAAGCCTCTCCTACTACCTTTGATTCCTACTTGTGCAACACAATCATAGAACTTAATTTTTCTTCCTTCAGATGCCTTAATATACTTGATGCACTCACGAATTTTTATAATTGAAGGATCAATTTCCTTAAGTCCGTCTTGAACTATCAAGTTCAAGATGTGAGCACAACATCGTATATGGAAGAATTTACCCTTCATTAAGAGTAAATTTCCAAAGTTCAGTTGAATCATCAACTTGTCAACAAAGGTGTCATTAGCACTAGCATTATCAAGAGTAACAAAAAATAAATTCTTCTCAATCCCCCACTCAACTAGTAACTCATTGATTTTTTCAGATATAGCAAGTCCAGTATGTGGAGGAGGCATGTAACATAAACTTAAAATATTTTTATGCAATTTCCACTCTTGATCAACAAAATGTGATGTAAGGGTAAGATATCCATCGGTGGTTACAGATGTCCATAAGTCAAAAGTCAAGCAAATTCTACCCTTAATCGAACTTATCCAATTTTGAAGTCTTTGTCTTTCATCTTTGAATATCTTCAACACATACTTCTTAACTGTATTTCTAGAAGGAAGCTTCATATCTCGAGAAATATAAGAAAATAAAGCCCTAATGCCTTCGTACTCAACAAAACTAAAAGGCAAATCATGCTTTATAATGGCCTCAACCAACAAACCCATAAAAATATCCGGATTAAACTCTGTAGAGAGGACACCAGAAGGTGACAACTTCTTTTTGACACACTTTTTCATGTGTTTCAACAAATTATTAGTTCCACAATCAATCTGATATCTTTTCCCACAATTTTTACATTCAGCACGCTCTTTACCATCCACGCCAACATGGAGAATGGAAAACAAATTTCATACCTTTGATTTGCGCTGACAATTTTTACCAACCAAAATACCCCTAGACTTTCGCATTGAAGGAGACTTTTGCATTGAAGGGGACTTTCAAATTGAAGGAGACTTTCGGACTGAAGGAGAATTTCGAATTGAAAGAAACTCTTGCATTGAAGGAGACTTTTGAATTGAAGGACCTTCTTCTATATACTCAATTAGGTCACATGTAACTGAGTCATCTATGATTGCAGTTATAAAGAAAAGCAACCAATATAACGTCGAGGTGTTAGTTATTACGAAGTCATAATGGACTAACAAAGCCAAAAACAAAAACAGCTAATGAATTAGATACTAATTGAATTAAGCTGCTTTTTTACAGTGACAAAGATGAACAAAACCATCTCATTAAACAGAAAACAGACATAAGCCATAAACAAAAACACCTAATGAATTAGATACTAATTGAATTAATTCGCAGAAGGGTCTTTTTTACAGTGAAAAAAGATGAACAAAACCATCTATTTGTATAGGGTTATAATTTCCATATTGTATTTTCTTGCTCTGTTTAGTTTAGTTATCTATACATGTTGAGTATGACCAAAAAGGCTTCATAATTAGTGATCTGAGTTTGGTTTATCTCTAGAATCACCAGAACATCACAAAACCACAACGATGTCATGAATTACAAATTTACAAGTCTAAAGGCAAGGTGATAATTGATAGATAGATAGGTCCACGAATCTCACATCATTTTCATTGTACAGAACCACAAGATTAAATACCAAAAGGATGGGCCAACACTGCAGCACCATAAACTCTAACACTAGAAAGTGCTCAAAGAGTATTATTTTTACTCTTGATTGTCAAATTCTCATAAGAAACATAATTTGCAAATAGGAGCATAACCACCATACTCAAACAAACAGTGTCTTAACCCACAACGTTACATAAACTGATAGAACATTCGAAATTGTCAACGAGGCTTCCCATAGCCTTACAAACATTACATAAGTCTTTTTTTTTCTTGAGAAGAACATTACAAAAGTGTTAATACATAACAAAATGCCATGCCATGCATACTGAAAATCGATTCATCCGGTGCATCTAGTTATAGAAACTTTCAGCTGAGCTTCCTCTCTTTTCACCATATGTATAAATAACTCAGTGAAGACACAACAAAAAAAAAAATCCCTTTGCAACCAAAAAAATACAAATTTTGAAACAAACAACCAAACCATGAGCACTCAAAAAGTTGTCTAATACTCATTCAGCACAGACAATAAGCACATATGGGTTGGCATTTTTTAGATAGGAAAATCAACAACACCAGCAAAATGCGAAACCAACAAGCCCAGGGTGCCTAATCTGCATACAACACTGCTACATAAACATCTATCTGCTAATGAAAAAGAAACAAACGAATGTATAAAAAAACCTAAAAATAAACACCTGACCAACAAACCTAGGGTGGCTATACTGTCAAATACCCATACGTAAAAGTAGACACAAAAACACAAATCAATCAATTGAAGAAAAAAAAGAAAAAGAAAAAAAGAACCAAATAACAAAAACCCATCTAAGAAAACAGCAAAAATAAGCAATCAAACATTGAACTAAGCACCGAGCCCACATCAAAAGGAGACACAAGAACACAAACCGATCAACTGAGAAACATCAAACAACATCAAACTAACGGAAATTGAACAACCCATAAGGCAGAACCGATCGGAAATTCGAAATAAATATACCTCACTAAATCTCCACCGTCACTTTGGTCGGAGGCGTTTTGGTGCGGCGGCGTTCACTTCTTCATCGATAGGAGAAGAGGAAGATGAGACCCTAACGGTAACTTTCCGGTGCGGCTTCTTTAGCTCGTCATCGTCTTCGTTGTTGTCAACGCCATCTTCATTGCCACCATAATCTTCATCATCTTCGTAGTCAGTAGGGGTGGGCATTTTAAACCAAGAACCGAAGAACCGATCCAATCCGAACCAAAAAAATCCGAGTTGACTAAAAAAGTCAAAATCCTAGATATAAACCGCACCGATCAGAATTTTAATGGATCGGTTCATGGATTTTGCTTCATAAAATTTGATCCGAACCGATCCGAAATAATATTATTATATTTTATTAATTTACATATGTCATAATATTATTGGTGTATATTTTATTAATTTACACATGGTTTATTCAATCATGTAAGTTCTTATGGTAGGTAAAAAAGCTTATGAATCATATGTAGAGAAGAATATTTTCTATTACATGATTTCATTGTCTTAGGAAGGTAATTTCTTTCTGTTTGTGTGCCTTTACTTATGATAAATTATTTTTGAAGTAGGATGACCAACACCGCACCTTCCAACTCACCTGTTATAGTCTTGATGGTGGTATATTTATTTGAATTACGAAATTTGAATTGTACAATCCGAAAATCCGAATCCGAACCGTGATCCAAACAGAATTAGTTGGATTTGAATGACGTTGGATCGAATTATTTTTATCTCTAAATCCGATCCGATCCGATAAATATTTATGGTTTGGTTCTTGGTTTTTAGTCAAATCCAATCCGATCTGATCCATGCCCACCCCTAGTAGTTAGTGCGGCCGTGAAGATATCCAGTGTTGCTCATGGCGGTGGAATTGGGGAATTCAGAGCCGGACGACTGACGGCGGAGGGTTTGAGGAAACGAAAGAGTGAGGCAGTGAGACTGCAATTTGGTGAGGGTTAGACTTTCGACGGAGCTGTTTATTAGAACGGAGAGAGGGAAATCATAGCAGTGGTTGAGGGATTCCAAGCCAGGGAGGTCTTGGAGCTCAAGGTGGAGCTGCCGTGAGCGGAGGTGGGCGACGATGGAGTGGGCCCAGGAGTCGACGTGGAAGCGGAAGCTGGTGTGGTAGACGAAGTGGAGGCGGAAGGTGTCGATTGGGGAATCGGGGCAAAGGATGAGGAAGCAGTCGATGAAAACGAAGACGTGTGAGGCCAAACGAAGTGTGTTAGGGTTAGAGTGAATGAGTGATGGGTTTATGGGTTACCTAGGGATTGACCCAATCCAACCCTTTTCTTTATGAGTAGTGGATCAACCTATTTTGACCTGGTTTGTTATTGGACCAATTCAACTTATTAGTTAGTAGGTGGGTTTGGGTCAGGTTTATGGACTGGGTCATAATTGCCACCCTAGAGGAGTGATACCACCGAGACAACCCTAATAGCCAATTTTTCAGAACATTGATTAGGACCACAAATTAACTGTTAACTTTTCTCCTATTCGTCCTTGGGGTGGCATGGATTCGCCCTATTCTCGGCCCAATAACGAAGCCCGGCAGGAAAACCTAAATTCAAAGCGTAAAAATGATGGCGCACGTTAGCGCCGGGCCTTCTGGAATTGGAAGATTCTGGAGCGTCATCGACTCATCAGTTTGCACTCTCTCTCTCTCTCTCTCACACACAAACAACAGCAATAAAACCAAACCGGCAAAAACCCTAACAAAGCAGTAGTAGTGAGCCTCTCTCTCTCTTATCCACACTTCACTCCTCACCAGAAAGAAAAGCCACGACCTTTTTCGACGCTCTCAGAAATGGCGTCGGCCAACGCTCTCACTTCAGCTTCCATTCTCTGCTCCCCCAAACAGGTACCAAAGTCAACGAATTTATGGCGTTTTTGGGTTTCATTTCTTGTAAACTCCGCTTTCATTGACTTGTGTTGATTGAATGAGTTGCTTACTGCTTCAATCGAGTTGGGTTTTGGTAGATTTCATTGGGTTATTCATTTCTTGTGGACTGTAGATTGAATTACTTGATTGCTTCGTTATTGGTAGCTCTGCTGATTACTATGCGCGATTATTGTGTGTTGTGTATCAACTGCATTTGAGGTTTTTTTTTTTGTTTTTCCTCGAATTTAACGAGTCCTTGTTTGGTGTGGATTAATTGTGTGGGCAGAGTTTGAGAAGGAAGGTTAACCAGCAGCAAAATACGAGGGTGAATTACGGGCAATCAAGGGGGGGCCGCTTCGTTGTCAAGGCCTCTGCGAAAGAAATCGCATTTGACCAGCACTCGAGGCGTGCGCTACAGGCAGGAATTGATAAGCTTGCTGATGCCGTCGGCCTTACTCTTGGCCCTAGGGGTACCTTTCTTCTTTGCCTTTTTGCTTGGCGATGCCTGAATCTGTTTCAAACTCTATTTGAAAGCGGTTTCTGTTCATTGTGTGCTCTTTGAATGCGATTGAGGCATAAATTTTGAGGTGCATTTTCTATTTGGTAGGGAGGAATGTTGTCCTGGATGAGTATGGTAGCCCTAAAGTTGTTAATGATGGAGTTACAATTGCTAGAGCTATTGATCTACCTGACGCCATGGAAAATGCTGGTGCAGCTCTCATCAGGGAGGTTAGTCATGTTTGTGATGTTTTTCTCCAAGTAGTACTTTATCGAGTTAGGCAATTGTAAGTTCTTTTGCTGTGTGTTTTTGGTTAACCCTGTTGCCTTGTTTCAATTGTGGGACTTAGGTTGCTAGCAAAACCAATGACTCTGCTGGAGACGGGACAACAACTGCATCAATTCTTGCACGGGAGATAATCAAGCTAGGGCTTTTGAGTGTCACCTCTGGTGCAAATCCTGTTTCAATAAAGAAGGGGATTGAAAAAACAGTGCAAGGCCTGATAGAGGAGCTAGAGAAAAAGTCTAGGCCTGTTAAGGGCCGAGATGATGTTAAAGGTACTGTACCGAAACTAGTGGTACAGTATTTTGTGAAGTTGAGTGAAACTCTGATAAATCAATCCTTGTTTTCCTTACAGCTGTTGCAACTATTTCTGCTGGGAATGATGAGCAAATTGGGTCAATGATTGCCGATGCTATTGACAAGGTGGGACCTGATGGTGTCCTGTCCATTGAGTCATCATCCTCATTTGAGACTACCGTTGAGGTGGAAGAAGGAATGGAGGTTTGCTTTCTCTCTATGGTTTCAGTTGCATTTCAGTTGTTCTTTACTGTAATTTTATGATTATCATCTCTTGATATTCGTTGTCTTTCATTGCAGATTGACAGAGGCTATATTTCTCCTCAGTTTGTTACAAACCCTGAGAAACTGATTGTTGAATTTGAGAATGCAAGAGTTTTGGTTACAGACCAGAAGATTTCTGCTATCAAGGACATAATTCCCCTGTTGGAGAAGACCACTCAGTTGAGATCCCCTCTGCTTATAATTGCTGAGGATGTATCTGGTGAGGCGTTGGCAACTCTTGTTGTGAACAAGTTGAGGGGTATACTTAATGTTGCAGCCATAAAAGCTCCTAGTTTTGGTGAAAGAAGAAAGGCTGTCCTCCAAGATATTGCCATTCTGACAGGTAAATATAGGGCTCATTTATCATGGTATATTTCAACAAATACAAGTTAAGATTGATGGTTGATATCAGGATTCCTAGGAGTTCTCTTCCATCTTTTCCTGAACGCTAAATAAGTGGAGTAGGGTGTTTGGTTTTATGTTACATATATTAGATGGTTTCTCCTGGTGTCAACAGATATGCACTTAACTTTGCATGTATGTATTACTCATTCTGCTGTTCACTGTATTCAGGTGCTGAATTTCAAGCAAGTGATCTGGGGTTACTGGTTGAGAACACCTCAGTTGAACAGCTTGGTTTGGCCCGGAAGGTGACAATCTCAAAGGATTCCACTACCATCATTGCTGATGCAGCATCAAAAGATGAGTTGCAAGCTAGAATTGCACAGCTGAAGAAGGAATTGTCTGAAACAGATTCTGTTTATGACACGGAGAAACTGGCTGAGAGGATTGCCAAATTATCAGGAGGAGTTGCTGTTATAAAGGTGGGAGCTGCGACAGAGACCGAACTTGAGGACCGTAAGCTCCGCATCGAGGATGCCAAAAATGCTACTTTTGCTGCCATAGAGGAAGGTATTGTACCTGGTGGTGGTGCTGCCTTGGTGCATCTCTCAGCATATGTCCCTGCACTAAAGGAGAAACTTGTAGATGCAGATGAGCGGCTAGGTGCTGACATTGTTCAGAAGGTAACAATCGTGCCTTGTGTATTTCTTCCTGATTGTGAAAATTGGAATTGCCAAATGTTGTTCCATATTCTCTGTTAATTATGATTTCCGCGGTTTGTGATACTTCGGATCTGTTTGGGAGTGATTTTGGAAAGCAGAGTCACTTAAGAGAAGTGATACCCATGTGTTTTTTCGTAACACTGCTTTGAATTCTCTTTAAATGCTTTCGGGGGTAAACATCTCCCGTGTATTTCTCCATACAATCGCTTACAAGTTTCTTCTCAAAGAATATTTCTAAGTGTTTTTATGGAGAAGCACATGAGAGATGCTTCTCCGTTGAAGTAATTATGGCTTTCCCAAAATCATTCCAAGACAGGCCCTTCTTCGAAGATGCTGTGAGTAATGTCCGGCTCTTGATAACACGCTAGTATATAGATTCTCAATAGTGATCTGACAACTCATTCTATTTGCATGCAGGCGCTGGTATCACCAGCAGCATTGATAGCTCAAAATGCTGGAATTGAAGGTGAAGTGGTTGTGGAGAAAATAAAGGATAGTGAATGGGAGGTTGGTTACAATGCCATGACAGACAAATACGAGAACTTGGTCGACTCTGGCGTTATTGACCCGGCAAAGGTAACAAGATGTGCTTTGCAAAATGCAGCTTCAGTTGCTGGAATGGTCTTAACCACTCAGGCAATTGTGGTGGAGAAGCCTAAGCCCAAGTCAGCCGCTGCTGCCGCTCCCCAAGGCATGACTGTGTAATATGTAGTAGTGTCTTCAGGTAACAAGAATTTTGGTAGAGTGGTTTGCGTGGTGCGTTCGGGACAATATGATTGCTATAAATTTCTGTTATCACTCTGAATGTACCTTCTTGTACGGATTGAGGAACATCGATTATTTCTACATAAAAGCCAGTGGGAACTCGGTGATAATATCAAGTGGATTTACACTGCTTTAAATCATAAAACTGAAGAGACTCGAACAACTCTGCAAGCCGAAGTGGGAACTCGGTGATAATATCAAGTGGATTTACACTGCTTTAAATCATAAAACTGAAGAGACTCGAACAACTCTGCAAGCCGAAAAAGATTAAGACCAGTTAGTTCACAATCGGGTGCAAGCATTGAGGCGATCTTTGTTACATGGAGTTTGGACTTTCATCCTTAACGGGGTCGACCATCTATCAAGTGAAAAACGAAATCAAAGTTGATCAATAACCTAAGTCCTTTGTCCGATTGAAGTATCATCATTAAGCTTTTTACTAATTGGTTTTCAGTACCTGGGAGATAAGAATGCAGGAACTTTATGACACGCCTGAGGTAGGAACAAGTACTTATCAGAATTTTTATATATATGCGACTCTATCGATCATGCACACAATGAATGGTCTACCTAACTATGGCAATAGACAAGTGCGTTTTTTTTTTTCTTCTACCAAAAGCAGAAATATTATTATTTAGATTCTAACTCAAGAGTGCTTTAACAGAAATTACATGCATATTATTCTCGCCCCCACAAATCGCTGTCTACTTTTGTGGAAATGAAAATTGAGAAATGTGGTATAAACTTTTAATCAATATGATATAAACTTGATCGACTTTGAAAGGGTTACATCGCTTTATATGTGGCCTATGATGTTTCTTCCATGCCACCACCTCATAAGGATAAACACAATTGGGTTCTTATATATGAGGGCAATTTGAATTTTCCGATTTCAACTTGGTTTTAAATGGTTTACGCATTCAAGTATTTGACCCCTCCAGTTTCTTTTTGATATTGGCGTTTTATTAAAATATCAGAAGATAGAGAAAACTAGAAAAACACTTGTAACAAACCGAAAAAACACTTGTAACAAACCGAAATAATTTGTATCAACAATTTGGTTGTTTATCCCCCAACAATTTGGTTATTTATCCCCCAACAATTTGGTTATGTGTGAATGAGATTTTTTGTTCTAGAAGGGGTCCAGTCGATTGGGCTGTCAATATGCTCGAACTAGTTTAGGGTCATATTGAATTTGGCTTAGTTTGGTCGGTGAAGTTCAGCTCGTTTACTAACCTAGCCAAGTTTAGGCTCGGCTCAATTATTAATAAGCTAAACTTGAGGACTACTCATTCACTGGTAAAGCTCGGCTCGATCTCACGCTCCACACTCAGTAATACATATTATGAATTTTTCGATGAAATAAAGTGTAAAACCAGTAAATAAATAGTAGGTCTTTGATATATTTCTAGGGATTATTAGGGTCTCTTCTATTTTGTTTGATTCATAAAGATTCGTATTTCTAAGTTTTGAGCTTTTGCCACTTAAAGAATAATAAATAGTATACCAACATTTTTAATGCCTAGACTCTTCGATGAAAAGTTCATTATTCCTAATGTTGATAGCTTCTTTAAGACTCTTTTGAGGTAATATTATTACTCAAAATTCAATTGTTTACCTATATAGTAGTATTTACATTCTAAATAATAGCCACTCTAACTGAACAAAATAGCTCAAAACAGCTCGACTTTTGTATCCAATTCGACGTCTAAAGCTTGCTTCGAGTTCAAATTCATATAATCATTAAACAACCTCAACTCGAATTTTTTTTTTTTTTTAAAAAAAAAAGCCAAGTATGAATATAGTGGTATTCTGTTTGGCTTGGCTCTTTTACCCCTTATCGAGCGACCTCCCCTTTATATTTTTTGGATAGGTATCTTTCCATCCAATCAAAACTAAAATATCCTTTTAAATGTTGCCCCTATTACTTTTGTTTAGTTCACGAATGTTGCCCATATTTTATTGGAAGGGACACACAATATTGATGTTTTGGAAGAAATTTTTTTGCTATATCTGATTCCCGTCCAGTTTGGGGAAGTTTCTGTTTGATAGTATCCAATTTTGCAGTTTTATGATGGGTCCAAAAATTAGGTATTGCAATGAGAGTAATGGCCAATAAAAAAATTTTTTATAGGGTTTTTATCATGAATGGTGTCTAAACTTTCTCTAATCGGACTTCTTAGTGCCTGAACTTTAAAAGTGATCAATTTGGTGCCCACACTTTCAAAAAACGAACTTCATAGGGCCTGAACTTTAAAAGTAATCAATTTAGTACCCAGACTTTCAAAAAGAGGACTATGTGGTACCTCATTCAATTTTTTTTCAAAAATTCTTTAAAATGAGGGATAAAATGATCTTTTAACATTAATTTTCATGTAAAATATTATTTTTTTATCTCACAACCTCTATATAAATGTGTATTATCGTGTTTCAAAAAAATAAAAATGTGCATATAGCTATTTTAGAATAATAAATAAATTGATTAATAAAAATATACTCGAATGGTAGACTTTTTATATTACACAATTTATGTTAGAAATATTTTTTATATTCGAGTATATTTTATTCATCAATTTATCTATTGATTTGTAATAGCCATATGCATATATATTTTTTGAAACACCATAAAACACATTTATATAGATGTTGAGAGGTAAAAAATAGTATTTTACATAAAATTAATATCAAAAGACCATATTTTTACATTCATTTTATTGAAACTTTGACAAAAAATTGACTGAGGTACCAAATAGTCCTTTTTTTGAAATTCTGGGTACCAAATTGATTACTTTTAAAGTTCAGGCACTATGAAGTCTGGTTAGTGAAAGTTCATGCACCATTCATGATAAAAACCCTTTTTTATAATGAGACTATAGTGTTCGTAAAGTACAATTCGTGGATTTGTTTTTGAAATGGGCCTTTGAAATGTGTACCGAGATACTGCAAGTGCATTACAAAATCAACTTCTCTTTTTTCAAAGATAGAATATTTACAATTTACAACAATGTATAACAGTGTACAATCTATCCATAATAAGCCCTAATGATCCACAATGTAACATCGACCTCACTGAAAATATCCTCGATTTCACCACCACTGTGAGTCGAACTTGAGATTTTCACAACTGAATGATCGATCTCACTGAAAATATATCTTATTTTTAGCACCATTGTTAGTCGAACCTGAGCCCTCCTCCACTAAAATGAAGAGAAAATGTCGCTAGACCAACTGGTCATGTGCGCATTACAAAATCAACTCCTTAACATAGAAATGCAGCAATTTGTAAACTACAAACAAATCATGACATTATACATGCATTTTATGAAAATAGACGTTTCGACCCAAAAAAAAATGAAAATGCTTATGGACAAACCTTTACAATTGACTAAATATTGATTGCAATTGGTGCATGTCACTAAGTTCTGTAGAATATAAGTGGGTCCCAATATTGGGGCATATTGTACAAGTATTCAAGTAGGCTATCAAACATTTCAAACATTTGCAAAGGGATGGCACGCAATCCACTCAGCGTTGAAGTGAGCAAACAGGTTTTGATTTTATGGATCACTCTAATCCAATCGACCTTCCAAGCTAGAGTACAGATTAAACGAGCTAAGTAAAGTTAGAAAACGCAAAGCCTCCACCCACTAGCGGACGGACAAGGATCCTCTATTCTACCATTTTTGTTCCATTCTTGTTTCACTTTTCTTTTTTTGGCATCTCCGATAATCCGTCTTACGATCCAAGCTGTTCACGTTTTTTATTATCTAGTAAAGATCATCCTTGCAAAAAATCGTTGAAATCCGTGATCATTAGATTATCAAACAATGAAACATAGCTGAATCGACTTTGTAAAACATAACCGGGTCAATATATAGCCTAAACAATCACAGATTTGAATAATTTTTTGCAAAAATGATCTTTACTAGATAATAAAAAAGTGAACCGTTTGGATTATAACACGAATTATCAGAGATGCCAACAAAAGAAAAGTGGAACAGGAATGGAACAAAACTGGTGGAATAGAGGATCCTTGTTCCTCCTAGCCGTACTATAGGACCCCTTTTTTAGTTTTTGATATGTAATTTGTTGATATATTTTTTAAAAAATATATATACAAGAGAGCGCCCCTTTTATTTGGGTAATTTTTCATGTTAGTTAATGTATTTTTTTATTCCTTCATCTTATTCTATTTAGAGCGCCCTTCTCACTGGATTCCCTTGATCCGACTGCCTCCACCCACCTATCCACGTGCGGCAGACCTCTATTGGGCTCGAAAGCATTAAAATTCTATGTCAACATTATGCTTTAGAAGCCAGAGCTCTGCATATCGTTGGGGGTCGCTGACTTGGTGAAAGCCTAAGAGCATTTCCACCCATGCAGGCCCAGGCGCAGGCGCGAAGTGGGGTGTTGCCCTCCTCCAGGCGAGCAGGTGATGAATAGTGATCGGGCAAGCCTTCCGTCAAAAAAACAGCGCACACCCATGTAGGCGTAGGCGCAGGCGATAACTAATTTTAATTTTTTTTTTCAAAAACATGTATAAGAATTACACCAACATTATATTCAAGTAATCGACACATAAAATTTGGACATCTAAATTTCCGAAAATAAATTTGGATAAGAATTATCACCAACATTATTAAATATTCCCTTTTGTTGTCAAATAAATTTTACATACAAATAATTATCATAAAAAACATGTAGAATTATCATATGTTAAATTATTTTTGTGCTTATCACCAACATCAAAATTATTTTTGTGCTTACAATTTAATATTACATACTTGAAAATTTTGATATAAAAAAATTGTGATTTTTTTTTAGAAAACACCAAAATTGAATACTTTTTCACACAAAATTGAATTTTACATACAAATAATTATCATAAAAAACATGTAGAATTATCACATGTTAAATTTTATTTGTGCTTAAAATTTAATATTACATTCTCAAAAAAAATTTGATATAAAAAAAATTGTGATTTTTTTGTAAAAGAAAATGTTGATTTTATATAAAAAATTAAAAAAAATTAGTTTTGAAGTGTTCGGCAGCCACTGCCGAACACAAAAATCAGCCCAAAACCCCTGTTCGGCACCCACTACCGAACGCTGAAAGCTCTCACGCGCCCTCACGCGCGCGTGCACTGCACGCGCCAGAAAAAAAAAAAAAAAGGAAGTGCGATTCCGCGTCAGCTGGGGCCCACCAGCGGCTCACCGCCCGCGGGAGCGAGCGCGAGCGAGCGTCGCCGGCCCGCCTGCCTTCTTCCGTCAAGCCCGCCGCTCGCCCGATGTTTACCTCGCCGGTGTGGCGTGAAACAGGAGCCCGGACGGGCTAGCCGGGCAGCCCGCCTGCGCTGCCGCCCGTCCGGTGGAGTTGCTCTAAGAATGGTCCTAACTTCAAGTTGATTTCCAAAATTCCAAATACCAATTTTTATAGGAATACATACTCATAAAAATGGTTTTCTTTCTGTTGTAATGTGCCTTAATTTTTGTTTAAATCAACCATATAACTAAGCATCCAAGTTACATAATATCTATATTTATAGATTTTGTAACTTTTAACTTCCTAAAATATCCATATTAAATTAATCAGTAGAATTTCTTACAATTATATTTTAGATTTCTTGCCATCACAATTTGGAAAAACACACGAGGTGGTTAATTTAAGGTAATTTTAAGTAATCTCAGGAGGTTCTAAGGAGAGACAAATCATCATAGTTGTGCATTTAATAATGCTATTACGGTTTGAGATTTTCAATAGTTATATGTGGTATATAGAGCCTATATATATAGAACCTATAATACGACAACTATTGTCGAGTGGATAATCTCAGGTTGTTCGAGGTACCATATTAAATCCATCGTAATTCTTCATTCGAATCCATTAACACACAAGGTGGATAATCTCAAGCGAACGCCTTATTAATATCAACAGAATACCAAAAACACACAAGGTGTATAATCTAAGGTAGTACTAAGTAACCTAATACTTGTGAGTACATAATCAAGCTTTGATACAATTCAAATTTAAAAATATCATTAATTTTGGAGGTAATTTGAATTTGAACTGATGATGAGGAATCCACCCTCTCACCATCATCATATCAGATTCTTGATTTTTTAACTGATTCAAATTGTTTTCTTTTGTAAGTTGTAATGTCATTTTTGTGTATTTTTTTATTATTATAAAAATGACATTGAGGATGAGAGAAAAAATAGTAGATATGTAACTAGTTTGAACTAATGAGTTAATTGTACATCATATATGGCAAGACTACTAAAATGTGAGTTTTATTCTATAAAATATATCTGATAAAATATATCTGATTATAAGTCTGATAAGTAAAAATACTTTGAAATTATATTACATTATATCTCACAACTATCAACCTATATATGTTACAAAATCCATTTATTTCTGACTAAAATCGTAACCAATGGGTTGATTTCGCTCACAAGGGGCGCACATATAAACATTTCCATCTGTGTTTGCGCCATTTTCATATGAAACAATTAATGCACCATATTCCTGAGAATCTAGTACCATATACAAGATCACCCTTTTATTATGAAACAATTCCAGCCGTTCTTGCATTTTGACTTTATTGCTCAATATAGCCAGCATTGGTAACCAAAATTCGAGATGCCTTCTCCAAGATCATATATGAGCGTTGCTCAAAATTTCTCATGTTCTTTTCTAAATCAATAAACGAAGAATTCTTTACCCAAATATGTTCGTTTAGATCCAGTAGTCATATTCCTTTTTACCAAAGGTGCGCCGCTTCACCTGCCGTCATGCACTCAAATTCGTGCTCATGCCTCGAATCATGTTCATCATCATTTAAAAAAGGAGATAGTTTGAGAAAAAGATAGAGCTATCGGGACAAGTGGCATATATTGTAATGCAAAGATCGTAGTTCTGGATACCATGGGTGTTTCTAACCTTTATAGTGGTAGTAATCATCATGAATTCATTAAGTTTTGAGTAAACGAGGCCTTGTTTGTAAATTGTCGAGAAATTATAAGATAGAATGACATGCTCAATAACTCTCCCCGAGAGGATATACATACGTAACTATTTCCTCATATTGGGTCATGCCAATAATCAATGGCAGAACTAGGAAATTTTTTTAGGGGGCTATCTAAAATTGTTAGCTTGAACCTGAACATCACTTTTTTTTTATTATTATTTTTATTATTTTTTATATTAATCAACATTCTCTATAATCTTCGTAAAATATAACCTCTAATAATAATTTTGTAACCAAAACTTTGAATATCCACTGCTATAAATTTCCAACAACACTCAACATAAAAAAAATCATATATATGAGAAAGAAAATGTAGTAAAAAGATAGTTTGTTTGTGATTCCATAGAATATAATATGTTCTTAGTTGGAAGTAATGGGCTAGGTGAGTTATTTTTTGGTTTAGGTAAAAAAGTAAGCTGAGTTATATAGGATTTATTTAAAATTTCTTACTGGGCTAAATTATAAATATACGGAATTAAAAGGTAAATTTGGTCCAACTTTCACTGGGCTACAACTCACCTTAGCCTTGTGCGTAGTTCCGCCATTGCCAATAGTTGTATGAGTCTAGGTGTAGCCAAATTTGAGCATTAGAGCACTTCCACCGCAAAACTGAAGGTGAGGGTGAAGACGAGGGCGAAAATGGAGTTTTCGCCCGGCCTATTGTTGCCCTTCAAAATCTGCCCAAGTGGTTTCTACCGCAAATTGGAAGGCGATGGCGATAGCAAGGGCGAATCGACCGAGAAGACGAGGAGATGAGGAGGGCGGAGAAGATCCAGATAGGCGAAGAAGACGAGGAAGCGTGTTGACATCGGCAAAACCAGATTTCCAGCATGCGAGTCCGAGGGGGAAAATCACATTTGCCTTCGCTTCCCGAGTCCAATTCCTCTAATCACCAGTCTGATTGGACATTAGTGGAAGCACAAAAAAAAAGGAGGGCGCAAGCAATTTCGGGTCAAATTGGGCACATCGAATGTCCGATATTGCTTGCCGGAGGAAGTGCTCTTATGTTTGAGGGGATGTGAGTAAATTAAGGGATGTCGTTGTTTTTTCAATTTGCTAATTTCATATTAGGGGTGGGCATTTTAAACCAAGAACCGAGAACCGAACCAATTCGAACCGAAAAAAATCCGAAAAATCCGAGTTGACTAAAAAAGTCAAAATCCGAGATCCAAACCGCACCGATCCGAACTTCAACGGATCGGTTCATAATTTTTATTTTATAAAATCCAAACCGATCCGAATCGATCTGAAATAATATTTATTATATTATATTTAATTAATTTACACATGTCATAATATTTGGACCACCATTTTGTAATATATAGTATATGTTTTGTAAATGTAAAGGTAACTTAGTTGTAATTGTACTTTGAAATTAATTTGTATTTTCACTAGCTAGTTGGATATTGTCTCCATTAATTAATTTCTTGTTCCACAATGTTGTGATGTTAATTTATTGTTCCTCATGTCTTAACAGGCAACTAATTTCAAAATCATAATTAAATTCTTGATAAGCTTTAATTAATTTCAACTAAGTTACCTTGATACTTGAAATGTATGATTCATATGTTACAGTTACGCCATCATCTACCCAAGTCCTACTCTTTTTTTGAAAGAAAAGTTCTACTCATAGTGGCATTAGTAGTAGTAGTACTATTACTACAAGTGCTACAACTTCAAGCTTAGGGGGGAAGAAACTAAAGTCAATGAAAGTCAGTTGGAAAGATCTTGTAAAATTGAGTAAGTTTATGATATTAGAGCATGAATTTGATAAGAGATGTTTTTTGAATTGCACGATCCGAAAATCCGAATCCGAATCGTAATCCAAACCGAATTAGTTAGATTTGGATGACGTTGGATCAAATTTTTTTTATCTCCAAATCCGATCCGATCCGATCCGATCCAATAAATATTTATGTATCGATTCTTGGTTCTTGGTCAAATTCGATCAGATCCGATTCATGCCCACCCCTATTTCAGATAAAAACGTCTGCCGCCCTTTTTGTAGCAGCAAAGAATACTTTAAGAAAAGAATAAAGAGTGGAAGTAATGCAAAGTACAAAACAAGGTGCGCAGATGGCGCTGAAACTTTTGAATTCTTTTTTGCTGAGAAGTAAACTTTTGAATTCCACCATTCAAAACTAGGACTACCATACTGGATTCATTTATGCCCACCACCATGTTTTGGTGGTAAGCCTTACCACCACATCATCTACTATTGAAGTGTTGGGATAAGTTCATAAATGTTAAAAAAACTCTACCATTGATTAACTACACCACATCAATGGTGGAAATGTGATGATAATGCTCACCACCAAAAAAAGGTGGTGGGCGAAAATGCACTTCTACGGTCCTCCCATACTTCGCAGTTGCAGTAAACTTCACCCTTGTTTAGCGTGCCGCGTGCCACAACCGCGTTTCTTAATCCGTTCTTTTCCTTTTTACTATTTTCTAGTTTTGGCAGTCGACCGTGGCGTTTGCGTGTTTCGTCAAACCCTCATTGGTTGAGTTGGTAGTAGTCTAGTTGAGTTATGATTACTACTACTAAACTCCAATTGTATTAGTTTATGGCAGTGACAGATGGCAGTAGTCGATCTTATTTTGTAGTTAAAAGACATTTGCTAATACTCTAATGTAATATTCGTATTTTAAGATTTCATTAATTGATATGACAACATTTGATCCAATAAGTTTGTTATTTTTGAATAAAAAAATAAACAGTACGTGCAAGGTAATGGACTTTTCTGTAGTCTAATCCAAAAAATTAGAACCCTACATTGCTTTTTTAAAAATCATAAAAAAGGCTTGGGAATTGATTTAAGAGCATTCACACATAGATGTAACATTGATGTCCTTAGTGGGTACATCGTTGTAGCTTATTGTAGATGAAGTTTACAACTTGTATGTCATATTTGGTATCACATACATGAATTCTTGCTCTAGTATTTTTATATCCTTCAAGGTGAATAATTAACAATACGTGATAATGCCTTCATGAAAATTTCTGCATTTAGGGTTTAAATGAAATTAACACGTATGTATTTGCAAGGTTCAAATACTGACATATGCGTTTTAATGATTGCATTGCTTTGCAATGAATTTTAGTTGCTCTTCTTTATCTCAACCAAATAAACAAAAAACCTAGCAACTAAAATTGGCTATAAACAAATTTCCTTTTATGTAAATTCTCGAACTTTTCATTCATTTGGTCGTTTTTTATCATTGAGGTCTCATCTTAATTTAGGAAAGAAAAACCGAAAAAAAACAATAAAAAGGTCTTAACAAACATCTCTAGAGAATTGCATAATCGTTTCGAATTTTTGACAAATTCGAGAAATCAGAATTTTGGATACTTTCCCACTAACCAAAAGCTCAAATGAATCTTTTTACCAGAAAAAGAAACTCAAAATGGAAAAAAGTTAAATTAATTGGTCTGAAGTCCTTGTCCTCCTTGTCCTTGTCCTCCTTTAACACACCTTCCATCTCCCCCAACCACCCCCAAATTTTTTCGAAATTACCATCTTCACCACTCCTTGACCGCAGCGCCTGGGCCCACCCTTCTTCCCCCCACCTATATAAAACCCCTCAAGCAGAGCACTCGAAATTCCTGCACCGATCGAAGCCCAAATCCGTAAATTCCCATCCCCGACCACTGTAGAGAGAGAAAAAACCTCGGTGACAAAAAAAAAGTCCAGTTTTTAGATAGAGAGAGAGAGTATGGTGGCGGTGTTGTGTTTTGTGTGTTGTGTTGTGTTGTGAAGAAGACAAAGAGACCCGTGGAGATTCGTCGTGATGGCAGCTGTCGTCCACACCCGAGATCGCGGTCTTTGAAAAATGCCGGATCGCAATTCCGCACTCCACTGAACAAAAGCTTCGTCGGATTCTCGACCCGCATTGCCTCCAATTCCATCCTCGTGTTTTGATTTCCTCTCCAATTTTTTGGGTCTCTGAATTTGCATGCCGGGCGAGTTTGAGATGGCGGCGAAGGCGGCGGAGGCGGCGAAGGCGCTGTACATAGTGGTGGTCGACGACGAGGAGAAGCGGGAGAAAGGGAAGGAGTCGTTTCGGTACACCCGACCCGTTTTGCAGAGCTCGCTGCAGCTCATGGGCTGCAAACCTCGACATGCCTTCAAGGTGAAGTTTTCGAATTTCCAATTTGCGAATTCCTCTCAATCTTTTTGGTATCGATCAAGTTTACAACTTTTCGATCAAGGAAATAAAGGGTGTGTTTTAATTTTTGATTTGATGGGGTAGATCTGGGTCTGCATGTAAGAAATTTTCTGAATTTTAGTATTCAAATGGATGTTATGGTGAAGAATTTAGAAATTTTATAAAAATTGGGGTCAACGAAGGCTTCAGGGAAGTTGGATTTTTTTCTTTCTGTCGGTGGTTTAGTCTTTCTTAAAATGATGGTGTATGGTGCAAGATGTCGTTATCAGAGATTAAGTCGTGCCTACTGTTAATTACTTACAAGGAAAGGTGGGTTATTATTATGACCATTATGCTGTTCTTGTGTCGTCTTCGGCTTGACCTGTTCAAGACTCTTCTGCTGGTGGAGCCATTCGTTTTTGTTCTGCTTAAACAGCTTACCTGTTTATCTCTCTTCCTGTTCTCACTATAGGTTTGAAATTTTCAACTTTTTTACTTTGTTAACTCAATTGTGAAATTTACTGGCTTGCAGAGATGGTTTCTTTTTCATTGGTAGTTGATTGAATTGTGTTCCGTAGGGATTTTAAAGTTTTATATCCTGTAATCAGATGTGCGTTGTTTTCTGTATTCTGATGTCAGTATGATCTCTTTCTTATTTTTAATGGTACCCTAGGGCTCAGGTTGGTGGGTTGGTTCACTAATTAACATAGTCTGTGGCAGTTAATTAGTTGGCATGTTTCCTTGATGCTTTGACTGATTCTCATGCTTTACTTTGCATAGGAACTTTAATCTCTCTAATGCCAGACTTATTTTTGTTTCAACAGATCAGCCAGCGTGTTTTCGAATCGATAAGAAACGAAAGCTCATGTAATGTCTTGCTTCCAGAAGGAACAGAGAATATTTACCCCTGTAAAGCTGAGGCTTGCAAGCATGGTTCTTGGAAAGATGATAAAAGTAAAAGTGTACCATTTGAATTGTACAAAACACGCACGACTGTTGTTATTAGGAGAGAAACCTTCCTAGATGTTGTTTGTGATGCTCTGGCTGAGTACAAGTATGTTGGTCCCAACCAGAGGGCAGACTTGGCTCTGGCTTGCAGGTACAACGGAGTCTTACATCTTTATTGTAAATACGTGAACTTATACACACATTAATCATTTAAAATGTGCAATCTTTGGTAATCTACCTTTTCTTGTTAATCGTTGGTTAGGGTTTGGCTTCAGTTTGCTAGTTCCTAATTTATCTGGATTCCTCCTTACAGAATCCGGGAGCGGAAGGCATCTGTGACTGTACTGCTCTGTGGCACTAGTGGCTGTGGAAAATCTACTTTGTCCTCATTGCTGGTATTTAAGTAGACCAGTTATATATTTCCTAATTTCCTTTTGATAAAGTTTATGGCTTCTGTAAGTTGTTAGGTAGAAGGATAATTTACTGTATAAGTGTATGTGTATACATAATAGTGTGAATTTTTGAAGTATTTTTGTTGTTTGATATCTGATTGTTTTAGGATGTCAAACTTTAAGGGCACAAACATTTAGGCTCTGTTATGGTGTGTCTTTGTTTTGAGCAGAATTACTATATTTTTTGCAGGGTAGTAGGCTGGGAATCACAACTGTGATATCTACTGACTCAATACGGCACATGATGAGGAGCTTTGCGGATGAGAAGCAAAACCCTCTTCTATGGGCTTCGACCTACCATGCAGGGGAGTGTTTAGATCCAGTGGCTGTTGCAGAAGCGAAAGCCAAAAAGAAAGCCAAAAAATTGGCTGGAACTTCACTTCCCAAAGATGGAATGCCTGATGGCTCTGCTGTTGGGAAATCTGATGCCCGGATGTCGGATGTCAGTTCGAGCACTGCTGAACTGATCAGTCAAAAGCAGATGGCCGTGGAAGGATTTAAGGCACAAAGTGAGATGGTGATTGACAGTCTTGACCGGCTTATTACTGCATGGGAGGAACGAAGGGAATCAGTTATTGTAGAAGGTGTTCACTTGAGCCTTAATTTTGTGGTACGTCTCTGTATTTCTTTGTACCTCTGTTGTTTACTTGCTTAATTGTTTATTTTTTATGCGTTTAAAACTGGTTATCTCTCCTTCTCATTTTGTGTTGTTAATTACATGAATCGCAGATGGGGCTTATGAAAAAACACCCTTCTATCATTCCATTTATGATATACATCACAAATGAGGACAAGCACATGGAACGATTTGCTGTCCGTGCAAAGTATATGACTCTGGACCCAGCAAAAAACAAATATGTGAAGTATATTCGAAACATCAGAACAATCCAAGAATATCTCTGTAATCGGGCTGACAAGCATCTTGTCCCCAAAATTAACAATACTAATGTTGACAAGAGTGTAGCAGCTATCCATGCAACAGTCTTCAGCTGCCTCCGGAGGCGTGAAGTAGGGGAGCAACTTTATGATCCCACAAGAAATACAGTTACTGTAGTGGATGAGGAGTACAGGAACCAGCTTGCAGCCAATTCTTTAAGTTCTAAGGGCATGTTTCAGCTGATCCAGAGGAAAGGTTCTTCTAGGCATCTGATGGCTCTTGTAAATACAGATGGATCAGTTGCAAAGGCATGGCCTGTTGATTCAGTTGATAGTAATGGGAAACCTATATTTTGCCATGGGACTGACTTGGAGATTGGCAGCGCCGAGCAAGTTAATGTTCAGTTTGGTCTCTATGGGATCAGTGCTTGGCCCAGTGATGGTGGCCCGAGTCGTGCTGGAAGTGTTGATGAATCAAGGGCTGATGGAACTGAGATTGGAAGAAGCATCCCTTCTTCTTGCTGTAGCTCTCCACGGATTTCTGAGGGGCCTGCCAAAGAGGTATTTTGGTACACCAATTTTAGTTGTTCTTTGTTTAGCTGTAGGTTGAGAATAGTGCTTATGAAGGATCTGCATGAATAGCTGAGGCATGGTTGAAAATAGTGATTATTTAAACTATGTTGGAGGGAGGCTTTTCTTCTGAGTTTCTTATTGTTTGTGTTCTTTCAGCTCAAGGAGCATAATTCAGTGCATGGAAGTGACGAAGAGGTTGATGAATCAGCCGATGCAGGCAGTGATGAGGAATTAAGTGATGATGGTGAAACTCAAAACTATGAAGAGGTATGGACGACTGTTTTGAGATTAATATGAAAGAATGCAATGAGGTCAGAACCTGGATCTTTCTTAGCTAATTGTATGGTTTGAACTTCCTATTGTGCAGATAGGGTCTGTAGATGAGGAGTCTACAAAATCGGATGAAGAGTACGATGACCTAGCAATGCAGGATGTACAGGAGAATGGATATTGGTCAGAGAGTGATAATAGGGGGGCCCATCATAAGGTTTTCCCTGTGTCTGAGGACCAGTCAGCTGATAAAGAAGGGAATAAGTATCGCCAGAACCTGGATCTCTTCCTTAGAACTAGGCACGAGTCGTTTTCTGAACCGTTGTGCTCATGCTCTTCTTTGTTTATGGAGAAGAATGAGATGACAATGCCATGCTCTGGCAATGTGAAAATTAAAAAACGCCGATCCCTTAGCATTCCGGCTTTGGGAAGGCGTGGGTCGATAATGAGGGGTCCCTTACTTTCTGGAGCCCCGCAGTGCTAACACTTTAAATTTGTTAGTGCTCTCATGTCGCCTTTCCTCCCTCTCTGTTTTAGCCCCTTGTTAAGAGTTAGGTAACTTAAATCCCCTTCCCCTGAGATTTGTACAGAAACCCTTTTAGGCAGTGGTAATGGAATGGATGAATGTATCTTTTGTTATATGTAAGTTGTGTGAGCATGCGATACATTTTTTAGCTATGATAGAACTAGAAGTTGAATCTATCTAGAGAGCCATCTATGGCTGGATACCGGCCTGTTTTTCATGATTCTTTCTAGCAGGGACGGGGATTGGTTGTTTTTTCAACCTCTGTGCAAGATGCATTGGCCAACTACTCGCCAAGTTTCCTTAGCCAGGTAGGGGTGGAGTTGCATCTACATGACAGTTCCTAAATAGGGAGAATACGGCTAACAACAGAATCACATTTATGATAAGAACGAACAAATTTATCAGTTTTATTGCTTCCCTTTTAAGGGAGGGAAGCTAGCTATCATTTGAACCTGTAACTGGTGGTACAAAACGATAAGACGATATGCAAATACAACTTATCGTTTTATTAGTCTGAAGACCGGGCTTCCACAATCATTTAAACTTGGTTGTGGCCATGCACAAGGTTTAGCACTTAGCTCCTAAAATTCCTACATGGCCTACGTGCACTAGTATTAAGTGACTCGATAGTAAACCATACTGAATTCAGCCTATAGGCTCTTTGTATTACATCTATCTAGTAATCAGATAAATCGAGTTTCACTCACATAAAGTGTTTAAACTAGAGATAATGTTATCAATTATCTGTGGGATAATTGAAGGATAATTATACACCAGAAATTCTGGTTGGATATGGTTAAAGAGACTGAGATTAGATCAAACTCGGAGATTGAGTTGAAACTCATAAGGATTGAGTTTCAGTGACAACTAGATCTGTTATATGACGGCTGATTGATGTGTGAGACACGAAGAGGTAGTGAGTCGTGAGATCTAAACATGAGAGTGCAAGTGTGTTTCCCTTTGTTTAGAGATATGAATCAAAGTTGGGAATGAGTTTCTCATACTTTTGTGCTTGTGAACAATAGCGGATTTGAGTGTGATTCATGATTATTTGTTTGAAATCTTTATATTTGCTTAGATTAAGACATCTATTATCACGAGAGATTTAATTATGGAGTAATCTCTTCTCACAACCACATGATATATTTTATTTATGTAATTCGAATTCGAGTGGATATGGAATTTGTCGGCTACCTATCTATAGTCTAGCACATGGTAGTAAGAGGGTACTACTTATATAACCAGAAATTAGCTTAAAAAATTACTAAAATAAGTCGGCGAAGATTGTAAGTTAAGTGAAAGTCAAGAAATTCTAACTCCGACGGGCCAATTTAATAATAAAGGGTGCACAACTGAGAGTTTGGTCATTACTGTGCAGTTTGATAAAAAAAAAAAAATAAAAAAAAAATACTCACCAGAAAGTCAGAGAATATCTTCAAGCTTCAAATAACACGACTTTAAAGGACCGGTAAAGAAATCTGAGAAGTTGAGTCTTGAAGCAGTACTTACCTGCGGCAGCAAACCACCATACTTGTTGAGAGATTGTTCAGTGCTCATTGTCTGCAACATCTGAGCTTTCATTGGTAATTTCATTTGCACGCTATTTTGGCTAGTGACATTCCTGGTATATTCTCTAATTTTGTCCTCGGTATGGCATCAAACGTAATAAAAAGGAATCTGGAGGGGTTAACATCCTCTGATCATCTGATCGTTGTGGCCTTTGTTGTGATGTCTGGGCTTCGGTTGAGCCCAATTGTTCAAGTAGTTTTAGTAAAGGGTCGTGCTAGAGAGCGGGCTTACAGACCGCGCCTATCGAACGCGCCCCACAATCCTTCACCGTTGGATTGAAATAAACAGTAAAAAATGAGATCCAATGACTGTGAAAGAAAACTTATACAATCCAAAGGCTGTGAAAGTAAACTTATAGTGCAATACATGTACACAATCCCACCAAAACTTAACATCCGTTAACTCTGCCTCCTTCTTCTGACCTCCATCGTTTTTAGCCGAGGCGTTCTTCTGATCTTCATTCCATCCTCCGCGCTGCGCAGCCGAACCACAGAAGATCCGTGGATGTGTCGCCGCCGCCGCAACCCCTCTCTCACCACCGCCGCACCCCCAGCACAACATTCCGAGAAAGCCCGCCGCCACACCACCACCCACCCCCACCGCTTCTCCGCCCGCTACGTTCCTATCAACCCCTCCCCTTCCTCCGCCTCCGCCGCCGATCCTCTCCCTCGACGAGATCGTCTACCGATCCAACTCCGGCTGCCTCCTCGACGTCCAGACGACCTCGCCGCCCTCAAGAACTACGACTAAGTACAGTGGCGCGCCTCTTCCTCCTGCGTCGGCAAAACCACCTGGCCCTACCGCCGATCTTCCATGGCTCCGCTGCTGACGCGTTCGTGACTCAGCCGGCCTCGGAGGCTGTCTCACACCAATCCGCCATCGACCGGCGAGGGATTCGACGATCAGACGATGCGATTCCCGCCTCCGTCGGAGATGCTGCCGGAGGAGGGCTTCGCTATCAGGGAATGGAGGAGGTAAGTTTTCGAATTTCAGTTGTTTTCAATTGAAATGTAAATCCGTGGAGAGATTAATCAGTTAAATTTTGAATCTTTGTGTAATTCAGCTGAAAATTTATTGTTTTGTTTCCTCTGATTTTTTGTTAGTGATGAGAAAGATGTTGTTTCATACAACGCAGCTTCACCACACCAGCAGCAACCCAAAAGGAATGGCTTAACAGTGCCCAATCCTCAAATTGTTAACTCAATTTCCGCAGCTTCTACTCCGGCCGATCCTCCACCACGATGCCGCCGAACAGCATCTGGACCGTCAGATTTCGCACCTGATGCAGTGCAAGCCGCTGGCGGAGGCGGAGGCGGAGGTGAAGGCGTTGTGCGAGCAGGTGAGGACTATCCTGGTGGAGGAGTGGACGTCCAGCCTGTAGTGCCCCGTACGTCGGCGACATCCACAGCCAGTTCCACAACCTCGTCGAGCTCTTCGGATCGCGGCACGCCCCCATACTAATTACTCTTCATAGGCAACTACGTAGGTCAGTTCTTTGAGCGATTGAAATTTTTTATTTTGTTGTTTAATTGGTGTAGTTTAATTGGTGTAATTTTAGCTCATTTATTCGAAAATTGGGATAAAGATTGAGGCTTTGGGGAATGTGATAGACTTTGTATTGAGTTTTTGTGGTGGTTGAGAAGTTGGTTAATGTGTGAAATGTTGAAACGCGGAAAAGATTGTCGTTTTTTTTCGACAGTGGCTAAAGACTTGTCATTTGGATTGTTGAAGTTCTGGTGTGTTGTTTGTTTGTGCTCAATCAACCACATTACCTAATTCGAAGTGCAGTTCAGTTTCCATGCCTAAACCAGTGGGGACTTGCTTAAATGTTCCGAAAGTAAGACGAAATTGATGTTTAGATGAATGGACCAACCAAGCATGCCATTTGTTTCGCTAGATATACAACTTCTTTCTTTCAGTAATTCTCCTTGTTTCTTATGCAGATAGGGGATCTACTCAGTGAGACTGTCACTCTTCTAGTTGCCCTGAAAGTATGTTACAGAGCTAGAATTACAATTATTAGAGGAAATCATGAGAGCCGGCAAATAACTCAAGTGTAAGTAAATATTCTTCTCGAAGTTTTTTTATTCTGGAAGTCAACCTTGCAAGTGTTCATAGTAAACATCTGTGGAACTTCTCCGATCCAAAAAGGTCCCCATTGGTCGTGTAAAAGCAGACAATGATATGTACTGGATAGTTTTAGCTTTGGAATATTTTGGTTGAGTAATGTTCAACTTGTCGAATATGTTGGCTCCGCAGTTGCCCACCGACGATCAGGTCCAGTCCGCAAGCCTTCTCAGCCTGAGCCCAGTCCAACAGGTATATCAAGTTTTGATGATTTCAGTTTTAGCTCGGTTTGATTGCTGAAAATTCTGAAAGTTAACTGTTGAGTGAATTATGCGTTGGTGAGAACAAGATTTGATTGGTTTCGCGGTGTTGGTTGCATTGAGAGCTTCTTTTGGGAGGGGCAGAAGAGTCCACGATTCGTAGGCGGAACTTACAGTATGTATCAATGATTATAAATCGATCTCAGTGAAGTAGTAATCGTTTACTGTATGCTACATTGGTTTAGTTATGCTTTGTTTCTAACTGGGAGCAAAGTTTTGTGTCCTCTTACTATGTGAATGTGTTGTGTAAAGCATGTTATTTTGTTTCAGAACAAAGGCTGGAATCATCTCCAGAAGCACCTCAGAAGCCTTCGTCGTCGAAGCTGATGGTGGCTTGATAAGTATTTGTATACTTTGAGTTATAGCATTTTTCAGATATTTCATTGTATCTTCACTATTGGCGAGTTTGCATGCTCTTTTTTAAGTTTCAGTTAGTTCATAAACAGATGACCCAATACGTTTTTCATGAATACATCAGTTGTAGCTGTCTTTTGCCTCTCAAAACCTAGATCAGCCAGAACAATGATGCAAATATAGATCAAGAGTGACACAAGTAGCAATCTGTATGTTTATATCCTGGTTTCTTTCAACTCAGGTGAGCGAGTAGTCTTGGTCACTCATGGTGGGGCATCGGACACTCATCAAGAAGGCTTGAAAGGATAAACCAGCATCCATTTATGGTTCAGCAATTTTATAAGTTCATTCACAAGGATTTCTGTTGTTTGGGTTTATTTATCATTTCTGACTGTAGTATAATGTGGTACAAGTTTGATGTACATTGTTCTATGATACATTGTTTGGATACTTTGTAATTTCAAATCATCAATGCAAAGCTAATTTTTTATCTATGAAATGGATTATGGATGCAATGGATTATTTGTACAGGTCAATTTGGATTATGAATCTGCTGAAATTGGGCAGGATATGAATCTGCATAAATTTGCAGAAATTAGAGGCATTATGAATCAGCATAAATTTGGACAAAATCAATGCAATCAGACACGGATTTTGAGCATTTCTGTCGTTGAACATCAATTTGTTTCAACGACAGATTTAATAACATTATGTCGTTGAAACCCACCCAATTCGACAGTTTTACATTGTTTATGTTGTAAAAATCGTTAACCACGACAATTTAGTGGCTTTATGTCGTCTTATGCATCATTCGTCGACGGAGAAATCCGTCATCTTTAGAAGTTCAAAAGATGGCAGCCTACACAACACAGATTTTTTTCAAAAGACGACGGATTTTCTCCGTCGTCTAAAGGGTTTTTTGGCGTAGTGTAGATCAAATGTTAATTGTGTATATGTAAATAAATATTACTCTTTTCTAGAAATGAATATTATTTTTGTTTATGCTATATGCTCAGTATGGACTGAATATAAAATTGCAAATGTCGTTTTGGTATAAGAAATTAGAATCAATGTAAAATTGAGATTATTAGTATAAAAGGAAGTGCCCCGGTAGAATAAGGAAGTGCCCCGGTAAATGGGGAAGTGCTCCGGTAAACCAATAAATAAGACATAATATAAACTAAGTGGGTAAATTATGGTCCTACCCTTGTATAACCATTATATGACCGTCGTATGACCATCCTATAACCGTTATACCATCTTATTACCATGTTATGCCATCTTATGACCTCAATTTATATAGTTAGTTTATATTATGTCTTATTTATTGATTTACCCTTTATGACCATCGTATAACCATTGTATGACCAGTTTACCATCTTGACCATCCCCCGTCAAATTCCAATTTTGCTACACTTAACTTTCACGTGCATACCCAACTTACGCTCGCTTCCCGTTGCGTTTGAATTGAAGCACGACAACTTTCATGAAGGGCTCTTTCCCAAATTACGACCCCGTTTAGTAAATTGGTACATTCATTTTTGACCTTCCATCGCCTTTTAAGAACTCTTTCCATTACTGGGACTATATTATGTATTTTTTGAATTTTTTTTTCGTTGAAACATGACCTCATATAGGATTACAAAAGATGAACCGTTCGGATCGTTGATATCGCATTTTGATATTCACGATTAGCTCAAATAATGCTTGATGTTTAAAACATTTCATAACACTAACCCCTCATTGCTTATATTCAACCATTCCACTAATATCGAAATGTGATATCAACGATCCGAACCGTTCATTCTCTTCTATTCAAAATAAGACCATGTTTTGGTGAAAAGAATTTCAAAAACCGAAATACAGTTACAGAAATGGAGTCATCGATGTAAACGGCAACGCGGCCTGGGTAAATGTAAGCATTCAAGGTCTATAGTGATGTAATTGCTATTCGAGTCCTTCATGAAAGTTATAAGTCCTCATACGACGAACAGCGAAGATCGAGCGTCAAGTTGGGTCTCACATGAAAGTTAAGCGTAGCAAAATTGGAATTTGATCGGGCGATGGTCATAACATGGTCATAATATGGTCATATGATGGGATACGATGGTCATAAGATGGTCATATTACTTTTTGTTTATACTATAACCATCATATGCTCTCTACCATCGTATAACCATCATATGACTAGCTTATGACCACCTTATGACCATCGCTCGATCAAATTTCAACTTTGTTACGCTGTAACTTTCACATGCAGACTCAACTTGACGCTTGGTCTTCGCCGTTCGTTCGTATTCAGCACTTACAACTTTTATGAGGACTCTTCCCCAAGTTATGACCCCATTTTAGGTAAATCAGTACATTCATTTGTGACCGTTCATCACCGTTTACGTTCACACTCCACTATGAGGACCATATTATGACCGTCGTATAACTTTAATTTACCCACTTAGTTTATAGTATTTCTTATTTATTGGTTTACCTTTGTGTAACCATTGTATGACCATCGTATAACCATCATATGACCATCTTACGACCATATTATGACCATAGGTCGATCAAATTCCAATTTTGCTACGATGTAACTTTCGCAGACCCAACTTGATGCTCAGTCTTCGCTGATACATTCGTATTAAGGCACTGTACAATTTTCATGAAGGATTCTTACCCAAGTTACGACCCCATTTTCAGTAAATCGATACATTCATTTTTGACCGTCCATCGCCGTTTACGTTCACGCTCCACTACGGGGATTATATTAGCTATATTTTAAATTTTTTTCTTTGAAACATGACCTTACATCCGACTGCAGAAGATGAACGGTTCGAATCATCAATATCGCAATTAGATATTCACAAGTAGCTCAAATAACGCTTGATGTTTACAATGTTTCAGAACACTAACCCCTCAATGCTCATATTTAATCATTCCACAGACATCGAAACATGATATTGACGATCCGAACCGGTCATTCTCTTCTATTCAAAAAAAGACTATGTTTTGGTGAAAAAAAAATTCTAAAAACCAAAATACGGTTACAGGAACGAAGGCATCTATGTAAAAGATAACTGACGGTCCTAAGTGAATGTAAGCATTCAGGGTCTATAGTGATGTAATTGCTATTCGAGTCCTTCTAGGAAGTTGTAGGGCCCGTTCTCACAAGCACAGGGAACTAGACCGCACCTTGAGTTGACTTCGTACAAAAAAGTTACACCCTTTTTAAAATATCTTCTTGATCGGGACACTTCCCCATTTTTCGGAACCCTTGTATGACCATATTATGACCATCGTATAACCTTCCTATGACCATCTTATGACCACCCTATGACCTTTCTCATTTTTCCGGGACACTTGCCCATTTTCCGGGACACTTTCCCATTTTTTCGGGACACTTCCCCATTTTTCGGAACCATTGTATGACCATATTATGACCATTGTATAACCTATATATGACCATCTTATGACTACCTTATGACCTTTCTCATTTGTTCGGGACACTTCCCCATTTTCCGGGACACTTTCTTATTTTTCCAGGGCACTTTCCCATTTTTCCGGGACACTTCCCCATTTTCGGAACCCTTGTATGACCATATTATGACCATCGTATAACCTTCCTATGACCACCTTATGACCGTCGGCCGATCAAATTCCAATACCTGGAAAAATGAATAAGTGTCCCGGAAAATGAATAAGTGTCCCGGAAAATGAATAAGTGTCTCGAAAATGGAGAAGTGTCCCGGAAAATGAAGAAGTGCCCCGGATATTTGCATTCCGGCGGAAATATTTGAATTTCGGTGGGATTATTTGAATTTCGAATTCTGGCGGGATTATTTGATTTTCGAATTCCAGCGGGATTATCTGATATTCAAATTCCGGCGGGATTATTTCATATTCAATTTGCGGCGGGATTATTTATTTATTTTTTATTATTTATATGATTAAAAATTAATTACTGTATTTTCCTTTATTTATTATTATTATTATTCCATGAATACTAGCTGTCATACAGTAACAATACCCCTAAACCCTCACAGTACCCCGTTCCCCTAAACCCTCCCAGGACCCTCTTAGTACCCTCCCCTAAACCCTTCGAGTACCCTCTTAGTACCCCCACAGTACCCATTACTCTAAACCCTCAAGTACACTCACAGCCCCACCCAATACCCATTACCCTAAACTCTCACAGTACACATGACCATCTTATGACCATTGTATGACCATCCTATAACCGTTATATGACCATCTTATGACCATGTTATGATCATCTTATGACCTTAATTTACATACTTAGTTTATATTGTCTTATTTATTGATTTATCCTTATATGACCATTGTATAACCATTGTATGACCAGCTTATGACCATCTTATGACCATCGCCCGATCAAATTCCAATTTTGCTACACTGTAACTTTCACGTGCATACCCAACTTGACGCTCGGTCTTCGCCGTTGCGTTTGTATTGAGGCACTTACAACTTTCATGAAGGGCTCTTCCCCAAGTTACGACCCTATTTACGGTAAATTGGTACATTCATTTGTGACCGTTCATCGCCTTTTAAAAACTCTTTCATTGCGGGAACTATATTATGTATTTTTTGAATTTTTTTCGTTGAAACATGACCTCAGATAGGACTGCAAAAGATGAACAGTTAGGATCGTTGATATCGCATTTTGATATTCATGATTAGCTCAAATAACGCTTGATGTTTAAAACGTTTCATAACACAACTCCCCAACGCTCATATTCAACCATTCCACAAATATCGAAACTGATATTGATGATCCGAACCGGCATTCTCTTCTATTAAAAAAAAGCCATGTTTTGGTGGAAAAAAAACCAAAATACAGTTACAGGAACGAAGTCATTGATGTAAAAGGCAACCGACGGTCCTCAGCGAATGTAAGCATTCATAGTCTATAGTGATGTAATTGCTATTCGAGTCCTTCTAGGAAGTTGTAGGGCCCGTTCTCACGAGCAAGGGAACTAAACGGCACCTTGAGTTGACTTCGTACAAAAAAGTTACGCTATTTTTAAAATATCTTCTTTTATCATTTTATTTATTGATTTACCCACTTATGACCGTTCTATGACCATGATATACCCATTTATGAACAGTCAGTTGTTCCTTAAAGAACAATCAGATGTTCTTTAAAGAATAGTCATCTGTATTTTAAAGAACAGTCCCCATTTTACCGGGATACTTTTTCATTTTACCGGGGCACTTTCTATTTTACCTGGGCACTTTTCCATTTTACCAAGGCACATTCTATTTTGCCGGGGCACTTCCCATTTTACCATGGCACTTCTTATTTTACCATGACACTTCCCATTTTACCATGGCACTTCCTCCTATTTTACCATGGCAGTTCCCTATTTTACCATGGCACTTCCCAAAACCTTATACTTTTCCTTGATATCTTTGTATTTGTATAAATGATAAGGCTACAATACATCTTTTCACTGTATGATACATTTATATTTTGAAAAGAGGTAAAGTAGGATCCTAAGTAACCTCATGGCCACAATACATCTTTCCATATATGCAGAATGGTATCTACTGCTATTTTTAGATTCATAAGTCATTGGGCAGAAAATGCAATGAAAAACAAATAAATTGACAAACCAAACCCAGAGAATTGCCATGTGAATGAATTTTTTGCCAAACAGAATATAAGGATAATACATAACTATGTAAATATGAAGTTTAAAAACCTATTACATGAAGTTTTGTCATCCACAAGCATGGCTCTCTCAACAAAGGCAAACAATACAAGGGGGCCCATATGTGATCTGCAGCGCATGCAAACAACTTCCATGATTCCCGTAACCGCAAAAAGAAATACTACCTAAATACTACCTCCAAGGAAGTATAGGAGTTGTACTGGAGGAAGAACCAATGAGAAGATAAGTCAAGTAAACCGTTACAGACCAGTTTTGGCACGCTTCATCCCACTTGAAGTGAAAGGAGAGATGCTACCATAAGGTTGAGGACTCTCTTCTCTTAAATTGGATTTTAACATTGCTAGTTCTCTCAACTGTTCCCTCTTGTAATGGTCTTGTGACTCATCCTGAAATGAGGGTCGAAGTTAATATCCATCATGGATAGCTTAGAGGAGGTCTTACATATTCAAGGGCAATCTCATACAATACTATCTACTTCGGACTGGCTAGAAAGAAAACAGTGTCATCATTTCTGTAAGTGCAATTGTGAATATAACGATGCTTCATAGTGTTAAGTAACCAATAAAAGATTTGTATTGAAATGCCAAAAGGAGGGGTCAGAAAAGATAGGTATACCATAGGTTTGAGTAGTTCTTCTATGATTTGTTTCGCCTGTCTCAACCGCATATCCACGATATTAGCAGGCAATTCAGCCTCAATTATAATGTGCAGTGGATCATTGAGATGTTCATAACCTGGTCTTCCTCTCAAAGATTCCTCCTTTAGAGTCCAGAAAGCAAGAAACAGATGTCAAGAGATATTGACAGTGTATAGCAGAAAATGGAAACCAGCACAAGAAAGAAGAACTTGATTTAAAAGCACAACAACTTCGTCTTCAACACACTTCTTATATTATACCTTGTCAATATCTCTTATTGAACATTTTCCTCTGATGTAAACCCGACAACCTGTAGAAGCTTCCACCCGCTTTAGTGAATTACCTCTAGGACCCAGAAGCCGCCCCACAAAGTTGAACTACAAACATAAGTGTGTTAGTAGTACCACAAACATTGTATTTTAAATGGGATCGTAACTTAGCTGATGAATCCAACTATGGAAATAATGAGCTTCACATACTGAACGGTATCCTAAATTCTAAAAACAAATGCATGGCAGCATTCCGCATCTAAAACCTTCATTAGGAGACACGTCAATGTAAAACTTCCAGATGCTCTTGCTTACACCCAATAGAAATGCAATTCTCGTCATAACTTTCCATTGTCCTGCTTTCACAGTCACTTCATTTTTACTCTCACAAAGTTGATGTTGTAAAAAAAAACATATATCAAAACAATTCCTTCATTTCTACTCCAACATTGGAAATAGAAATCAGCCCATTGTGCAAATGCAATTAAGAGTACTGAATTACATGCAACAATGCAATTACTATTGTCAACTTGTGCTCCATGAGAATCAAATTCAGCCAAAACAGAAGCTAAACAAAGTAAAAACTTCACTTTCCAATCCAAACGTATCAAAACATACCCCGGTTTCGATGTCGTGGAAGCCTCAGCGCTGTCAGCTTTCGTCTATAAACAAAAAAAAACCCCAAAACCAACAATCAGAACTCAATGTATTACAAACAAACCAACAAATTTCAAAACCAATGGGATTCGATGATTTACTGCAACGGCATTAGTAATCAGCTGATCAGCCCGACGCGGAGCTTTCGAATTGGAGCCGGAGCTGACCCCGGCATCAGATCTGACCACCAAGAAGCTCGCTTCCTCCCTGAATCAAATCAAAACCAAACAACAAACAAACAAATCAGACACAAAAACAAAAGATACATAAAGCTCGCCGGGAATCAAATCAAAACCAAACAACAAACAAACAAATCAGACACAAAAACAAAAGATACATAAAGCTCGCCGGGAAAAAGTGAAGACGGCTAGGGCTGACCTGGAAGCGATCTCCACGAAGGGAGGCGGAGCTTCCGGGAGCCGGGAGAGACGGAGAGGGCGGCGGAGGTGGCTCCGAAGCACTGCGACACGGCGGCCATCGGAATTGATTCTCAAAAATTCTATCGAAATTCCGAGAAGCGAATTCGATGGTTGGAAAATTCGGAGAGAATGAAGAAGAAATGGAAACAAGGTGAAGTTTATATCAAAGGATTTGAGGCGGAGAGAGGGACTCGAGGACGCGCTTGATTTCGATCTTGGAGGCGGAGGGGGATGGTCTTGAGCGCGATTTCGGTGATGTTGGTGAACTGCGTCGGCATCAGGAGCTTGATCGGCAGGTTCGCGAAGTGGACCACGTGGCCTCCCAATCTGCTCCCCATGGCGGCTCCTGCGCTTTGTTGATTTTTGATCCGCAGTGCGAAAATTGGAGTGAAGACGACACCCTATGATTGAATTCTGCGCTCTCACGCCGAGATGGAGACGAAATGAATGAAGAAGGAGACGGACGGAGTGAATGGAGAAGAAGACGGCGTGAAGGGAGATGTAGAGAATCGGAAGTTCGAATTTCATCCCACCGTTTCGTTTACAACCGTTCAGATAAAGATCAATGGTTCACGGAGGGCGCTGTCAATAGGCCCGTTCTATAAGCCCGCTCTCTAGTCGCCTCGTTTAGTAAAACTGTTATATAAGTATACTCTGTAATAAAATAATGGGCAGTACTTGGCTGCTAAAGCCTTCAGCAGCTTTGGCTGCTGAAATGGGTTTCTCCAGGCTTCCACGCTAATGCAAATCATGATCCGAACCGTTCACTTTATTTATCACTCAGTAAAGATCATCTCTACAAAAAATCAACTCAATCGGAGATCGTTCGGGTTATCTAAATGTGTCAAACATACGAACAGTTTAATTAGACGTTAATTAAACCGTTCGTATGTTTGACACATTTAGATAACCCGAACGATTCTCCCTATTTAGTTGATTTTTTGTAGAGATGATCTTTACTGAGTAATAAATAAAGTGAATCCTTTCGGATCATGATTTGCATTAGCGTGGAAGCCTGGAGAAACCCATTTCAGCAGCCAAAGCTGCTGAAGGCTTCAGCAGCCAAGTAATTTCCTAAAATAATTTCTACATACAAATAATTAAATTTCTTATTTTCAATTTGGGATAATTTTGTATATTGAAATAACTTCCACATTATCATACTTTATGTGTTTTTGAAATCCAGTTCTTAGAAATTTTGACTCTACATAGTCATGATTACAATAAGAGCAAAAATATAGTATGTAATGATACAATTAAAAGGGAGAATGACCTATAAAGACAAAATAGACCCCCTCATTTTATGGTAGAACATCAATTTTGAATGTACATCCTAAGGACAAAAAAAATAGAGGCCACTCCTGACAGCCAAATAAAACCCACGTGTGAGATCACTTTCTCAAAAATCACGCACACAAAAACAGTACCATACCTAAATAATTTTTGCTAACACAGAAACAGTTTGTGCCACACAGAAACAGTTTGTGCCACACAGAAACAGTTTGTGCCACTCAGAAACAGTTCATTGCAACACAGAAATAATTCATGTTAACACAAAAATTGATGTTCAAATGAGTTTTACAAAAACTCAATTCAAACTGAAAATAAGCTATGGGCATTGTAGATTTTGAAGTAACAAAAAAATTAACACCTCACTTGACATTGGGGGTGGCTGGATTTGATCAGAATCGGTCAATTTCGCTGAAAAATATCTCGAATATTGTTGTCTTGTTTCCTTCTATACTAGTTTTTAGGTTACAATATTAGTAGCAACAGAAAACAAAGATCGATACGTGTTACGACCCAACTTGAGATTTTCTGTGAAATGACCAAAATGCCCTTGAGGGTCAAACTGTTGACTTTTGGACCATCGGGAATTGCATGCCCAATATTGTACTTGATGCGAAGAGCTCGACGATATGAACGCGTCCGCAAATACGGGATTGGATTCCGAGCTATATCAAAGAAGTGACGGTCGAAAAACAGAATTGAGGGGTGTTAAGGGTGCCACATGGCGGGCTCCGGTTGGTTGGAAGGCTGAAGACCCTTCTGGAAAGCCCGAATCGGGCTTTAAAAAGAAAACCGGCTAGGTTTCCAAAAGTGGAAACCCGAACCAGCAAACAAACCCGTCACCCCCTCTGCCGCCGATCGTCGCGCTCCGGCCACTGATCGCGTTTTCCGACGCTGCCAACACCTTCCTCACGACCCCGATACCATGCTCACCAAGTTTTAGCTCCAACAACGGCGTGGAACGCCGCCGTCGAAGTCAAACTGAAACCCCCAAGTCGCCGTCTTCTCGCCGTCGAAAGTTGCATTCTGGCCGCCGATCGGGCTGACGACCAACTGCAGCACACTCCTCTCGACGTCATGGTCAGTTCCCACCAACCCTCGACCTTGGAATCGAACCAAATTGGCACTGCGAGAGCTTGACGGAGCTGGATCTTTCAGACTAATTTTTCGGCCAATGGTAAGTCCCGATCTTTCAGACTGAGCCGTGGTAAGTCCCGATCTCTGTCCCAATGGATTGCTTGAGTTGCGTAGATAGATTTAGACATAAAAATCGTTGAATTTGGTTGAGAAATGACGAAATTTCAGATTTTGGGAAATCTGGCGTCAGCATTGCCGCCGGCGACACTATAGCACCACGTGGATGCCACGTAAGCGCCCAGTCAGTGCCACGTGTGCACCACATCAGCACTGTGTGAGTGCCACGTCAGCATCGTTGACCGAAGTTGACCAAGGTCAACCGACCACTTTTCTGAGTGGAAATGATGTTCTGGACCCGATGGCGTACTCCGTTTCGCCATCCAAGAAAAAGTAAACCCTGATTGAGTAAAACAAGGAGAAATAGAGTTTTCTGATAAAACGTTCAGTTTCTAACGTTTGTTATTGGATTTGTTTGGGGAACAGACTCTCAGGGATTATGACATCAAGCCGACCAGTTCGACAATGACAACGACAATCGCCAGTATCACCGTGAGTGGATGGGTTTGTTTTCTTAAAGTATTATTTTCTTATGATTGTTTCAGCATATCATAGTATTTATGTATATGAGTATCAGATTATTAGTAATACCTAGTACACCTAGTCCCACACAGTACTTTACATATATTTTAGTACCCGGACTACAGCCGTAGGACACAGCTTTCACGTGATCGTTCACCAGCACCGAAGACCCCATCAGCTAGCCCTTATTTCCGGTGCATAGTGTACCCTGATGCCTACCCAGGGTATGTAGGTGACACCTTTCAGCTTTCACGTGATCGTAGGTACTTGGGGTATCTTATGTATACGTACACAGCTTCACCGTGCGGATTACCGAGGGTGTCGTATGTGCTTGACCGAAGGTATACAGGATATATAGGTTTGCTTATGTTCTTTTTTATTACGGATTTTATAGTAGGGGGTTAATTATATTATTTTCAGAAATGTTTTTGAAAGTTTATTCGTTTTTCCATCCACTCACCCTTTTGGTTGTGTCCCCTCAAGGATTAGTAGTAGAGTTGACCAGAGACGCGAGCAGAGCAGTTCGAGGGTTTTGCATCCGTCCCGAGAGTGTAGGGACACCACCTGTTTATTTCAGGTTGTTAGTTGCTTCTGTTGGTTCTCTTCTGCTGTTGTAGATGCTCTGATACTGTTGGGTTTGTATTGTGTGATTGTTATGGGCCCAGTGTGTCTTTTGTGATTTTATTTTCGTGGTTTTATCGTTTGTGTGTGCGGGTATAGGCTTCATCATCCTCTGGGTGATGACCGTACATCACAGGCCCACTTCTTTGGGGATGGGGTGTAACAATACGAGTCTAATACAACTGACCTTTCATCCATGAAGTTTATGTGAGCTTGAGCTGAGCTTGAGCACCTTGATGCTTGGCTCAGCTCGGCTCATTTAAACCCCAGACATGGCTGCTTTTATAAAAATAAAAGTGAAAAAAAAAAACTCGATACTAATTAATGTCAAACAATATAATTTAAATTTACTCCCATTAAAAGAGAGAACCCATATAATTTAACTAGGTACTCTCCCGCTATTGCCCTTCATATTGTTGTCGTCGCTCTCGCATGGTGTTGGCATCAAGGATTAAAATTTTGGTTTCGATGGAAATTTCAATAGCCAAAATTATGGAAATTTCGATGGAAATTTTGGTATATTTCGGTATATTTCGGTATATTTCGATAGTTTCGGACTTCCAAAATTATGAAAATTTCGATGTTTCGATGGAAATTTTGTTCGTTGTTTGGCATTCCGAGCCGTCCCTCCCTCCGCCTTCCGTTCTTTCTCTTCTCTTTTCTTGCCTCAACCCTCTTCTTACTTATCCTCGAATCGCCATCCTTGTTCTTCTTCTTCCATCTCCTTTGCTATCGTTGCTGCTAAGCTCGGTTCGTACCGTCATCAAGGTTTCGATCGGCGCCCTCTTCAAATCTCTCTGGTACTAAAAATTCTCTTCAACCTTCGTTTCACATTGGAGGGTTTAGTTAGTTCTGCCGTAGGAACCAAGTTAAGTTTCTCTGAAAACAAAAAGTAACAATTTAACTTAAAATTTCTGTACTATTATGAAAACTGAAAGAGAATATACAAGAGTTATCAAAATTTCAAAATAGCACGATTAGATAAGAATTTTCATCCTACATACTAAAAGTTGGAGGGTTGGAGGGTTGGAGGGCACATTCGCTTTGTAATCATTTGGGTGATTTTGATAGTAAAGAATGGGTTTTTGCTATTTAGAAATTGTTTATCTTACAGGCTATTTAGTAGCTCATTTTCAGCTTACAGGCTTTTCAGCTCTCAGCTCACTGTTTTTTAATCCATATGATTCCCGTTTTTCCTTATCTGATTGTTGTTCATAATATTTGGGTTTATTGTTATTTGGTTGATTGTACATCTAAATATGCTGAGCGGAATTGATTGTTTTTGGTTGAAAACGTTCACCATATATCTGAGTAGAGGTTTGGATTCTATTCGGTCTTAATTTTCTAGCAGTAACACGTCAACGATCTACCGTTATTTAATTCACACTGTTATTTGGATTCTGATATGATTGGTGCTGTTATTTAGTATACCGTTTAAATCTACTGTTTGTTTGTTGGGTTTTATTTATTGTCTTTCTCAAATTGCCAGTGTAGATCTTGGCTGCTCGGGATATTGTCTGTCAAGGTGCAGACGTGATGCCTTGAAAGCAGCTCAATCAAGTTTTCAATGTTGAGTTCAGACCTGACTGGTTAACAAACCTTATCAGTTTTGATTATCAACCTGCGACTTCTGCAAGTATAGGCCAGCTAAGGCTAATTACTACCTTGCTTGGTTTCTGTTACGAAACACCCATACACTCCTGCTTAACAGTTACAACCTCTGCGTGCTCCCAAATTGCCTATGATTATAGACAAATAGACCTCTTCAATAACCTGCATTTGCATCAGTCTCTACTTATAATGCTCCATCTCTATGCCAAACCACATTATTTTGAGTTAACGGCAATCAAAGAGTGAATCTCTGTGTTTTTCTCTGCGTACTCCCCTCTGATCACCCAGTATGCTCCGCAAATCTCTACTTTTGAGTTTTTAGATTCATTAGTTTGCTACCCATTTGAACTTTAGTATAGTATTTGATATAACTTGGTGTAAAGTTCTAAGCTTTAGTTTCAGTAGCTGATAATTTGACTTTTCTGTTGATGAATTCATGTTGGTTTTTGACTGAGAATTTGAGATCTTTCTACTCTTTTCGTGGACTGAAACTAAATGCTAGTGCTTTAATTCCAGTGTAGAAATTTGCCCAAATGACCAACCTGATTTAATGATTAATAACCACCAACTGAGTTTGTGTAATCTGTGCTTTGATTTTCCGTAAGTATTGCTAATTCTGAGTTTATTTTGTGCTTGCTTTGTTTCTTAAAGGCAGGGTCTTTAACTGACTTGTTAGAACCGTCCTGATTTAATGCCATGAGTGAATCCTCTTCATACCCTCAAATCGAACTCGAAACCACTACCTTTGACCTTATTGTTGTTGGGGCAGGACTCCCCGAATCAGTAATTGCTGCTGCAGCCTCTGATGTCGGAAAAACTGTCCTCCACCTTGACCCAAACACCTTTGATGGCAGCCATTTTGCGTCTCTTCCCCTTGATGGCCTCACGTCCTTCCTTAGTTCCCAAGCTAACCCATCTTCCCCTGCCACCAATACAACCTCTACAAGTAGCAGTGATGAGTATGTGGCCGTTGATCTCAATCCGCAATCGCTATACTCCAACATTGAGACTGCCAACTATTCCCCTGGAATCCTGGCAGAACAGTCTGCGAAATTCAATATTGACATTGGTGGGCCTAAGATTCTGTTTTGTGCTGATAAGGCCATCGACCTTATAATCAAGTCGGGTGCAAATGCATATTTGGACTTCAAGAGCATTGACGTCAGCTACATTTGTGATGAGAGTGGAGGGTTATGGAATGTACCAGACTCTCGATCAGCTATATTTAAAGACAAGAGCCTGAGTCTTATAGAGAAGAATCAGATGATGAGGTTCTTTAAGCTTGTTCAGCAGCATTTGGCAGCCTCAGAAGGTGAAGATGAAGGCGGTGAAAGTTCAAAGATTTCAGTGGAGGATTTGGAGAGTCCCTTTGTTGATTTCTTAATGAGGATGCGGTTGCCATCCAAGATAAAAGCGTAGGTATCACATTGCCTTTCTCTATCTGTTAGTGACAGTACTTTGTTCCTGTTGTTATTTTACAGCGAGTGAAGCATGTATTAACACCCACTTTGCTGGTTGTTACATTATCTTGAAAGAAAACGCAAGGAACTGCTGCTTTTATTCTTTGGTTTTCCTACAAACAAAAGGGGCTAGACCGGAAAGCTTTCCTTATCTTTTTTTCTTCTTTCTTCCCCCCCGATTTTTCTTCCCTTCCTTCCCTGGATAAAACAGTAGGATAAACATAAAAGAAGAGAGACCTTTCCCCTACCAAAAAACAGAAGGTTGATCATTATGTTGATAAGTCAAGTTTATTATATGATGTTTTAGGTGCTGTGTGTTATTATCCTATATATTTTTGTAATATGATGTATATCAATTGTGTTTAATTTATTTAGGATCTAGAGTGAATTTGATGGTTTGATGAGTTATGTTTTTTGAGTATTAAAAACTGAAGAAACTACAGTGTTTGATGGCCATGGTTTTTGTTTATGGAAGGGGAAACAAGAAGGGAGTAAAATAGGTGGAATTCTGCCAACCTCTTTGAACATAAAGTTTCAGAATAAAGGATTTGGTTTATAGATGGGTTATGGCTCTTTCTTTATTTAAATATAAGAAACTAGTTATCAGTATGTGACAAATAGGTTCTTTATTTTTCTTGTTGTTCTCAGGTTTCCAAATGCACCGGGGGCATTTCTTTATCCTCTTTATGGTCATGGAGAGTTATCACAAGCCTTTTGCAGACGTGCTGCTGTTAAAGGTTGCCTCTATGTAAGTTCAAGTGGAAGCGTGTGCTAATTTCAAGGACAAGTGTCCTAAATATTGGCCTGTACATTCTCTTTGCATATGTCTGTCTGCCCTTATCTATTGTCTGGTCTTTTTACTTTTGCTTTCTTGAAACTTCTGGGTTGTCTCTGACTCTCTGTATTTCTCATATTGTGAATCATGTCACAGAAAGTACTGTTAATCCATGGAAATTCATTAAAATGATCAAAAAATGTGCATAGATGCAAATGTACGCCCAGACATACATGCTAATACATTCTACAGCTTCAATTCTTATCTATTTTGGAAAAATACTTCATGCAGGTTCTGCGAATGCCAGTGACTTCTCTGCTCATGGACAAGGTATGGCTGTGAGTTATAGGCTTTTATCATACCATATATGTTGGAGTAAACTTCTTTTTCTGCCTGAAAGTTGCAAGTTAGTTAATGTTTATCATGGCTTGAGACTTATGCAGAACAGTGGACGATATAAGGGTGTTATATTAGCTTCAGGTGAGGATTTGTTTAGTCATCATCTGCTTTTGGATCCAACCTTCACTGTCACACAGCCACCAGTTTCATCTCCCCCAAACCTGACAGAAAGTCTTCAAAGTTTAAGTCTCAAAGATAATAAAAGAAAGGTGGCGAGGGGAATATGTATTACAACCAGTTCCTTGACGCCAGATATATCACATTTGTTGCTTGTGTATCCTCCTAGATGTAAGACTTAGCTCTGTTTATGTAAGTGTAATTTTCTGGAAACAGCAACAGAAATAAAATTGATGTCTTGTTTCCTCTCCTTGCCCAGCTTTGTTTCCTGAGCAGGGCACTGCAGTCCGGGCTATCCAAATAGGTGGCGGTTCGGATAAGCTGGCTGTTTGTCCATCGGGCATGTATGTTTCTCTATCTGTGCACACTCACAGTTTATTATTTCTTTGTTATTTGGACCATTTAGATGTGTTGATGAACTTTTAGTGATTATGCATCACATGTACAACTTCAAACATTATACTTAGATACTTCAAGCGGTATGCCAACTAACCTCAAGGATTTGTGAGGTGTAGAGGGGAAATGAAGAGCATGAGCACCTTCTTTCTTTCGATGTAACTGTATGTTTGATGACCACAATTTAGTTGATTTGGCTTCCTGTAGTTAGAATAGGGTATGTAGAGCATTTACTACCTCATATTGACTTATAGCTATTCTGGGTTATTATTCTATCATTTGGTGGATTGTTTGCATTAGAAAAGTATAGTTTCTTGTACTATATATTAGGTTCATGCATGCTATTCTTATATAGGGATTAGATATGCATAGTATCTGTTAAACTTGTTTAACGTTACTCTTTTGAGGAATCTGTTAAGTTTGCTTACATTCTCTTCTTTTCAGGTTTGTGCTGTACTTCTCTGCTTTATGTGATGAAGCTGAACAGGGAAAAAGGTTGCTATGTGCTGCCATGAATGCTCTTCTCGCACTTCCTCTATCTGGAAACCCTGAAGAAGCAGAAGTAAAATCCACCTTGCTTTGGAGCATATTATACATTCAGGAGCTCACCGCAGTGCACACTGTATATCTGCCCTAGAGTTTGTCTCTCAATAATTTTACTACCTATTGAAAACCTTCTGGTTTCTAGTTTATATGACTTCTGATGCCGTTTTTGATTGACATTGATCGCAGGGTAAATATGAACACATCATCTCCACTCCTATGCCAGATGGAAATCTTAACTACAGCGAACTGATCGATACAACTGTGGGGGTATATATATATATATATATTTCCGTTTCATACTTTCATCAAGCTTAACTACTTGTTACATATCATCTAATGTTAACCCTTATACAATTTACTGTTGGTTCTGGTGCCCCACAGATTTTCCAGAAGATGTATCCGGATGAGGTATTCTTTCCGGAGACACCCTCCTCACTTGAGGTGACTGAGAACCCTGATGATGATACCGAGCTCAATCTACAAACAACCGCGCGAACGCATTGACTCATAAACTTGCACTAGTCGCCAATCCGAAGTTTCATGCCAGCACCAAACACATGGAAATTGATTATCATTTCATTCGTGATTTGGTCACCTCCAGAAGCATCACTATCCATCATATCAACTCTGCAAATCAGCTAGCATACTTGTTTACCAAGGGTTTCTGCAATATGAGGTTCATTGACTTAAGTTCCGAGCTCATTACTCAATCTCTTATTCACTTGCGGGGGGCTAATAGAACTAACACTAACCTTCACATTTCAAATGGTAATCTGCCTCAACGGCTAGCTTGGCACAATGCCAGCACACCAGGGACACCTGTGCACTCTCAAGAAGAATCCAGAACACTCAGAACTGTACATAATAACAACCACAAATCAGTCAAGGGTTGGTGAAATGCTTGTGTATAAATGTACCTCATTCCTGTACACTATTCAATCAATATAAAGAATATTTTTACACATTTCATCCTCTTCCTTGTCTGCCACCCCGCCCATTTTCTACAAGTTTGTTTTCATTATCATCAAATCATCTTCTCTTTCATATAATTCTCTAAACATTGAATTCGAAATCATTCAAGATGAGATAACATTTTTCTTTTTTCAATGTCACACCATTTCGTTTAGGGGTGAGCATTTGGACCGAAAACACCGGACCATATCGGAACCGGCACAGGAAAACATCGGTTTACCAAAAAGTCAATGGAACAGGGATCGGAACCAGACCGGATCGGCCTTTTTTGGGTCAGGACTAGTTCCTGGAATGCAGAACAACGGGAGAATCGGACCGGACCGGGTATATAAATACCCCTAAAAAAATCCTAATTATTTTCACTCCTCTCTCTCCCAGGCGCCTCCTTTCCCTTTGCATTCCCGAAAACCCAAACCCAGTTCCGCAGCTCTCCCTCAATTCCTCGAAGAACCCACCCCAACCCCAAAACCCCTCAACGGCCTCTTCCGCCTCCCTCTCCCTAAGTATCCGCGATGCGTTCCTCAACGATGGCGACATCTTCATATGCATCGAGCTCGAGATCCCGTCGAACTCCGAGATCTGCTTCTTCATACGCTGTTCTCTGATGGGTCTTTGATTGTGAGCTTCCGAGAAGGCTGTAAGCTTGAGGCCGGCTTCTTTTATTTTCTCCTTTGAATTTCAGATTATCAGATTAGGGTTGTGTTGATTAATTTTCTATTGGATTTTGAAATTGTTGGAATTTGTAGAATGGGTTATGTATAGAAAGTTGAAGGAAGAGATTTGATGTTGGGATTTGGGGGTTTGGTTGATGAATCCCATAATCGATTTGGGGGTTTGGTTGATGAATCCCAGAATCAGTTTGGGGATTTGGGGGTTTCGGTACAAACCCGAACTATCCTGTCCCGTCCCAAAAATTCGGGTACCCAAGTTTACGGTTCTAGTTATAGGTTTCAGATTTCCCATACCCGAGAGTTCGATCTGGGAGTCGGGGTTTGGGGTCACTCAGGACTAACAGGGATTCAAGCCCAGCCCTAGTTTCGGTTTTCTCTTCATAATGGTGGGAAGTTATCTCATCACAAAAGCAAATTGTAAAACATGACTTTAAATCAACTTCATATGCGAATCTCAATTCATAAATGAGAGTTGCTCAATCCAACATAAATAAGACAAGCATGCATTCTTTAGATAAGATTACTATATGGAAATAAGAAATAAAACTGCGGAAGCTAAAACAAAAACAAAAATTTAATCCAAGATCAACTATAAAGAAAATTTTAAATTTCACTGTATTATATATGAATTAGGGGATTTATAAGAAATTTAAATAGAATTTTCTCCTCCACATCCATATAACCACATGGTCTTAGGCAAGTTGCAAATCAGTATGCACCCTAAAGTTCTGCTTCTGTACCATAAACACAGCCAATATTATCTCATTTTGCCGTGAGTACGAGGGGTCCGATGCATATGTTGAATACCTCGGGGAGGATGAGAGGTGATGGTCTGAAACCAATCTCGAGCATAACTAAGAATTATCTCACCATAATTACTAGGAGTAGTGAAATTAGCTTGAAACACTTTGATTGCTCCTCCACTAAACCAAAGAGTGACCACAAACAGCAAATTCCAAGGAACTTGATATACCATTCTACAAGTGTGCTTCAATTTAACTTTCATCAAGATCTCAAATAATAGCTGCCCTCCAAAGAACAAACATCATTGAAACTTTGTATCTTTTGGAACTTCAAGTCCAATTTCACTGCGGAATAATTTAGCTATCACGTCCATCATATTTTCTGCATACATGTCAATACTTCAATTTCTCAATAGAGCACATTGACTTCAGGTTAATTTTAATATACTCATATGGTACAAACCAAAAACTTAAAGTTCGGCGTCGTCATCTACATAAAAATCATATGTGAAAACTTCTGGTTCAAATGAATTAGATATCAAGGAGCTTCAGGCTCTGCTTAACTAAATCCCAATTGAGAATGTCTTCACCCTCATTTAATGTGTGAATGTCAGTTGAGGAACTAGTTGGTCCTCAATCAGTATCTGCTGAACCCAATAAACTAATCTTGATTGAAGATCATCAAGTCTGCAATTGGTTGAACATTCATTCGGAACTTTTGGTTCCCATTGTATACAAATTTAGGCTCGTGAAGAAATAGGTACGATTTCGCCGTAACTAACTGCCAACTATACAATTATCTTTATAAACTTCAGGTTCAAGGGTACCAAAGATCAATGACTTTTGGATTTAGAAACATCTGTCATTGCCGCCGGTAAGGAAGCTTAATCCCCACAAAGAATTCATTTGATTTTCAAAGCGTAACGGGGACGGGTAGCCTCGTGGGACACTACGCAATATGTATCTCGTTTCTATTACTTTGCACAATGACAAGTGCAAAGCATCTGCAATGAAACCTGCACTAGTCACAAATGACAACTATTAGAAAAAGCTAAAATATAATTAGAAAGAAACGAACGTAATGATAAAAATACACAAAAGAGTTAAAGAAAAATGATTTTTTAAATATGTAGGTTGTCGTTTCTCTTATATATGTTCTTCGTCTCCTTATCAATTTCTTCTTGCATTTGTCAATAGAGTGACGAAATTGACAAGATATCAAACAAGAGAACGATCGTGCTAATAATGTGTTATAAAACTAAGTCAAAATGTAAAGAGAAAGAGAAGTAGAGAGACAATAGAAATGGTTCCAAACTTGTATATCATTCATCTTTGATATGGGCCTTTTAGAGCAAAAACAATTTTACCCTAAAAACCCAAAAACCTATTCTATAAACCCATATTTTTCACTCAAATGTAAATAATGTTGTCAAATTTGGGTGTATAAACCCAACATGGGAATGAGAAATGTAACTTTAGGGGCAAATATACACCATCCACTATCGTTTTCACCCTAAGGTGGCGCTTACATGCTCCATCATTTTTTGTCTTTCTTCTCTCTTTTGCTGACATTTGGTACACTACCTTTACCGTTTAAAAATATTTGACCGTTATGCATCCAGACGGTAAAAAATTCAACAAAAAAAGTTATTATAAACATTTTTTATAAAAAAATTCGATGATTACCATGATCTATAACCAATAATCTTGTTTCTCTCTCTACTCATTGTAATTTATGTTTGCCTTGTCATCCAAAGCCAAAAAATGGAAGATAATTCCAAAAGTAGTGAAAAAGGCTAAATTTTCAAGCCTCATTTGGTACGCTAATTATAGGGTTACAAAATAAGGGATTCAAGCCTCATTTACAACATAGTGGAGGTTATAATGGATAATTATAAGGGTTAATTCCTCCAATGGTACCCAATATTTGGTAAATAAGACACTTTGGTACCTAATGTTTAAAACTGGACACTTTAGTACCCAATCTATACATCTGTTTGACACTTTAGTACTTCCGTCAAAATTGCCATTAAAATTGAGGCTATTATATTCTTTTCAGATTAATTCATAAAGGGTTAATTCCTCAAATAGTACCCAATGTTTGGCACTTTAGTACCCAATCTATACCTCTGTTTGACACTTTAGTGCCCCCATTCAATTTGCCATTAAAACACTTATTAGCCCAATTGCCCCTTGCAACTCATTTTGGAACCTTTTGCCCCTTGCAACTCCATTTGTATCCCATATGCCCCCTACAACTCATATTTTGGGACATTTTGCCCCATTTTCTCTTAAAGTTAACGGATTCCTATGTGGCTATCCACTAGCCAATGTGGGTCCCACATAGGTACAGAACAGCAAAAAAAATACTTTAAAATTTTTTTTACAATTTTTTTCTTGCCCTTTTTTTTTTGTTCTTATTACTCTCCTTTTCTTCCTCCCAACAAACCGATCCGCATCTCTTTCGATCAATTCCTGCAATAGAACCCATTCATTCGATGTACCCATTAGAATTATGATCGATTCCATGAAGAAACCCAATTCCAATTCTCATTTAAACCCCAATTTCCGATCAAGATTTTGTTCGCTTGATTTCGTCGAGATTTCCGTAAACAAACAAACAAGCAAACAAACGAATCCCACCTGCAAAAGAAGCACATAAATGGATAGCGGTGTCGTCGGAGGCGAGGGCAGGCGGAGCCCTTAACCTTCACCGACGAGTACCTCTCAAAATCGCCTCCGATGCAAATCTCAAGGGATCGCTTTACAACTTCGCGATTCTCTCCAGAAAGGGCGCCTCTTCGACGACGGGCTTTAGAGAGCCGTCGATGTCTATCTCAAGGTCTCTATATATATACACAATCCGATTGAAATTCGAAAAATTAGAATTCGATTATGAGAAATTTAAGATTGAAAATTGATTCTTTTATTTTTGTGAAATTCGAATTGGCAGGCTTTCGAAACTGAGAGCGAGAGATCTCCGGGATTTTGGATTACCAGAAGTTGACGCTAGGCTTGTAAGCACGCGTCGGAGACGAGCGCTCCGCCGCGCGTGGTGCAGGTCTTGTTCTTCGAGCGGCTTCAGCTCGCCCACGCCATCGCAGGGACCCTTGTCGCCGCCGCGCGGACTCCACTAGGCCGTCGTTCTCGCCGCGCAAACATGAGGATGCGGAGGAGAGGGAGGAAGAAGAGGAAGCGGTGGGGCATTCTTAGGCTTCTGGGGTCACAAGCAAAAAGGAGAGTAATAAGAACAAAAAAAAGGGCTAGAAAAAAAATTGAAAAAAAAAATTTTTAAGTATTTTTTTTGTTGTTGTGTACCTATGTGGGACCCACATTGGCTGATGTGGATAGCCACATCAGCAATCCGTTAACTTTAACAGAAAATGGGGCAAAATGTCCCAAAATATGAGTTGTAGGGGGGCATATGGGATACAAATGGAGTTGCAAGGGGCAAAAGGTTTCCCAAAATGAGTTGCAGGGGGCAATTGGGCTAATAAGTGCCATTAAAATTAAAGGTATTACAGTCTTTTTGTTTGGCTGGGCATGGACAAGATGGTAATTTCAAAATTTAGACTCTTTTTAGTTCCCAAGCACCACCGAGTCTTCATGCTCTTGAATTGTGTTATTTTTGTAAATGTTCTAAAAACTTTATTTTGATTGCAAACTGGATTTAGGATTTTTCTTGTAATTTTAGTGCTTTGCTAACTTAGAGTAATATATATTATTATGCTCTAATTGATCTTTTAAGTCTTTGCAAATTTATTTTAATTGGAATAAAAATTAACTGTATTTTCATGATGTATACAATGAAATGCAATATCAAAACATGAATGGATACTTGGCTTTATTGAAACAGGAGTAGTCTTTTTTTTTTTTTTTTTTTCGAAACATGAGTATTCTAGTTTTGTTATAATTTGGGTACTATTATGTCCATTTTTTTAAACATTTGAGACTATATAAGTCATATTTTATGAATTAATATGAAAAAACTGTAATACTCTCAATTTTAACGGGAAATTTGACGAAAGCACTAAAGTGTCAAACAGACGTATAGATTGGGTACCAAAGTGTCCCGTTTTAAACAAAGTGTCCGGTTTTAAACATTAGGTACCAAAGTGTCTTATTTGCCAAACATTAAGTACCATTGGAGAATTAACCCTAATTATAAACACTAATGCATGAGTTACAACCCTTCAATGGAGGTATTATGATGAACATTAAGGTTGTGGGCATACATAACTTATGTAAGAGCAAAACAATGTTGCCCTAAAAACCCAAAAATCTATCCTATAAACCCATATTTTTCACCTAAATCCAAAGAACGTTGTAAAATTGGGTTGTATAAACCCAAAATGAGGGTGGAAAATGTAACTTTGGAGGCAAATATACACCCTCCACTATTGTTTTCACCTTGAGGTGGTGCCTACATGCTCCACCATTTTTTTGTCTTTCTTCTCTCTTTTGATGACATTTGGTACACTACCTTCACCGTTTAAAAATATTTGACCGCCATGCATCCAACGCGGTACAAAAAAAATTTTAAAATAAATATTTTAAATATTTTTTAAAAAAAATTCTATAATTACCATAATCTATAGCCAATAATCTTGTTTATCTCTCTACTCATTATAATTTATGATTTTATTGTCATCCAAAGCCAAAAAATGGATGAGAATTCCAAAAGTAGTGGAAAAGGGCCAAATTTTCACTCTTTTTTCCCCTTCATCATTAGAAAATTATGCTATTTTTCCCCCACCCATTTTTCCCCCTACATTTTTCCCTACATTATTTTTGCTCTAACATAAAGTTTTTTGCTTTTCTTTTTGTACGTAAGCTCAGATGACCCTTATCCTTACACCACTTTTGGTATACATGCTTTTCATTTTGTCGCAAGTCGTTATCCAAAGTTGTTACTACTTTGAAATGCCTAATTTGGAGAAATAACTGGTGTAACACAACTGTCATCCAGATCATCATATATGTACTAGTATCCTGTAATAACTTAATCTTTTAGTTCTTAATGTCCATTCAGAAGTTCGAGTTTATACGTATATTTGTTAGAAAAAGGGAAGATATTTTCTCACAAGTTCTTCAAGCTATTCTCTGCAACTCTCTCAATATTGTGCTGTCACCATATCTGATCTCCATCCAATTTTCTCTAGGAATGGATATGGTCTTATAAAATCCCTATATGTGTAATTGTAGTTACTAAGAAAAGCTTACTTTGATAGATTGGAAAAATTCTAGTATAAATCAGTGTGTGTTAAGCTCTTAATGTGATTCCAAATATAGTGTTTCTTTCAGAAAAGGAAATTAAAAAATAATAGTATGGAACATAGCAGAATTTAATGGCGCCTTCAACTAAGTTGCCCAACTTCAGAATAGGAGGATTGTTTTCTCTTTGAGGGTAAAACATAAATCCCTCGCTTCTAGCTATTGCAAGTCCCACCTCGGTTAATCATAACTTTTCTATTCAACTCAATTTTGGCAGGCGAACCACCATCACCAGGACCCAATTATTATATTTCCTGCCTAGAAAAACTATGGTTAGATAAGTTGCCCAAGGAGATCAAGTGCATGAGACCCAAGATCTGCCATGTGTATGCCTATTGGGTAGCATCAGTTGGACCACCTACCTGTACGACCAAGGGGAGAACCACAAGTCCATGCGCAGTGACTCCGAATTAGTCAACGCAGCGATTAGCTTTATTAGAATATGATCAAGATGATATTAAAGGCTTAAAATGTGTTTATATATATATATGGTGGCACATTATAGTATTAGTGTGACAACATAAATGTGATCAAGGCTCTTTTAAGATAGACTTAACGCACACTTAACTTTTCATCCGTCCGTCTTCCTCCTTGATGTGCCCATTCTCCCTTGGCATCAATACATCATAACGTACAGTCTTGCGATGTTAGAGACATCATAGTTGCACAGTTGTTCATTTTGAATGAAGCATGTATATAGATTCCTAGAGTACATTAGTAAAGTGTTCAGTTTACTAAGAAATAATTAATATCAATGCACGCAGGCATCAAACATTTTCGTGAATAAAAGGCGATGGACCATTGATTTATTTCGTACTGTCTTCCCAACCCACCACATTTGATGTAAGAATCTTGAAACCTCCAGTTTCTCACAAACATTGCATTATGTCGGAGTCCATTTGGTCCAACCACAAAATTAACTTCCAAGGAGACCAAACCACAAGAAGTGCAATTAATGCATAGTGGAATTTTCCTTTTTTCTAGCTAAGCTCCATGAGATCCACAAAGTACAAACTAACAAGGCTGGTCACTAATTCATGCCTTTAACTATAAGTTTAGTTAGTTGGACATTGCATTATATATACGAGGGGTCAAGAAGGAAAATTTAATTATACGTGGAACTAATACCGTATTATGATTCTGAGGTTTAAGTTTGCAAAAAGTTGGAAATGAAACTAATTCAAGAGGATAGATAGTACGATCCGTACGAGCATACAAAACATGGATAAAGCTTGATACATATAGGAAGTTTTAAATATTTGATTATCATAGGATATTGATATTGTTGACTTACCTACAATGCCATTTGGGTTTATTGGGAATAAGAGAATTAATACCTAGACTTTTTCATTTTGTGCATCCACCACGCAAATTTTATAAGTTTACAATTAATCACTTAAACATTATATATTTTGACGATATACCACCTCCCTCAACTTTTCATCCAAAATAACATTAAATAATATCATTTTACATACGTTGAATCACTTCTTGACATACTAATGTTTTATTCATGCACCATGAAATGTTTTCCCTTTAAAATTGAACTAAAATGTGGATGATTTTGAGATATTATACTATTTTACATTTCCTATTTTTTATGGTTTTGAAGTTTTTTTTCCTAAACAACTTCTCAATTGGTAAAATTTACCACAAAAAAGTAATTTTGTGACAAGTTTTGTGATTAAACTTAATGGTATTATGGATGAAAATTTAGTTTATGTGGTATATCATACAAAATTATAAAATTTAGGTGATTAATTTTAAATTATTTTAGTATGGATGATGAATGCACAAAAATGAAATAATCAAGGTGTCATTTGTGTAATTTTTTTAAGAATAATTAGATTGGATTGGACCAGACTAGATTAGATTAGACTAGTTAAATGAGAATAGTATAAGTGAACAATGAATGTGGGGTTGGCTTGTACGACGAGGAGGACTATTCAGAAGAGGCTTATGCCTGAAATTTAAGCCTACATACTAGTGTCATCATTTTCAACTGGACTAATGGGGATAAGCTTTAGTTTTGAACCTAAAAATATACCACTTAGTCGGAAACCTATTAATTATTGCACATAAAATCTAGTCAGTTAACGAGTCTTAGTGTCAAAATCATCCTCCCTATCAAACAACGTTGCCGTACGGCTCACAAGCCATAACTAATGCAAACAATCAGATGCTAACTAGTAAGTGCGATTATTAATTAGCATGATATGCAAATCCTATATTAATAACAGAACTAAAAATCTTCCAATACCAAAAAACACGCATTAATTTTTAGTTCTGAGCATGAAGCACCAGCTCGATGGAGCTACTCAGCCTCCATGTATAGTAAATATTAGGAAATCAGTGGTCCTAGTTAGCATTGTTTTAATTGCTGTGTACCTTATAAAGAAGTGGTCCTAGTATTTACTTCTGCCATCTTTACTTTGATCCTTCACGGGCTCAAAACACACGAATTTATCTCACACATACATCTTGTTACAACCACAGAAATACAGAATTTACCTTAAGATCTTGTATCCGGCAAAATCTTGTACCGCGATCGATGAGAAGTGACACATGAGTTTCCCTCCCTATAGCTACCAAAAAAATCATGGACATATACAGTATAAGCATAGATATAGCTAGATTGCACAGGCACGCAGATGTCCGTGATCACGAAAGGACTGATAATAATGCAGCTAGCATGGATTTTATTGATGAGAGGGCCAAGTTGGAAAGATGACTCCTCTTTGTTGGTCCACAAAACAAGAGTAAAAGGGCAAAGACAAGAATGGCAGTGGCAATATTGTGATGATCAAGTTCCCACGTTGATTTTACAAATCGAAATTTTCCCAAACCAGTTCCAATTTCCAATGTTCTGACCAACCCACAGCTACCGATGAAATCAAAACCACTTTGGAAGGCAGTTCACAAAACAATGCAGAAAATTTGAACTAATTTTCATGAAGCGTTTGGCTCCTTACGCGGATAAGAAATGCAATTGCTCCTTAGGTGACAATTATATCATGACACATTAGACACTTTGAAAGCAGGATACAGATGCATATGTTCGAAACAGAAACAGTGATTCACGGTCAAGGAGATATATCTTCTTACAGAGCCAAATATTTTCCTTTTTAATTTATTAGGAATGATTCGAACATGTCGATTGTATCATTTTTAAGATTTGACAACTACTCTAGTACAGAATTGATTGAAGAATAGTTTTTGCTTTCGGTATAACAAATCAACACTCTTTTCCATTGATTTGAACACTATGTATTTTTTTGGCATTTATGAAAGTTGGATTTTTCAAGTAGCTTTCAGATTCTTAATTTTAGCCCTTGTTTCTGAAAATGGATAACAAATCTTTGACGGAGATCTGAACTCGAACAGAAAATCCACACCAAAACAAAATAAATAGTATCGAAATAGAAAATATTCACCTTTTTGAGAATGCTTCAAATTCCTTTATTCCACTAATCAAGCTTTTCTCAGAAGAATAATCACAGATCTGACAAAAGTCTGCAGAACAGAACCAAGTTAGTTTGGTGCCATGAAAAATCAAAATAAAAAAACCGAACAATAGTGATCCCACCTGAAATTAATGATTGAACTAAAAAATAGCTAGCTGAGTCAGTCGCAAATCTCCCTCTCCTTTCTTTTGTAAAGTGGTTTATTGCCGATGCAGCATCATCAAGATTCTCACATTCAAATCGGCACTTTGGCAAAAAGAGCAACATATAATCAATCACTTCGAAGTTAATTTCATGTGTGAATCTTGATGATGCTCCACCTGCAAACAACGACTATCAATCGTTTATGTATGATTCATGCGTAAGCACGAACAACTCATCTAATAGGTAAATTCGATAAACATAAAGAGGATATAAACTCAAGAAGAAAATGGTGAAGGAATAGTTTGGAGAGCATAAGTAATTAAATAGAAACGAGTCCACGAGCAACAAGCTTACGTGGCCTAATTACAGTGGCTAGGACGTAATACCCAATAAGAATCCAACAAGTTGAACGAGACCTAAGAACAAAACAAAACCCTATTCATCTTTTTTTTTTAAGGTACTATTTGATCTAAAAAAATCCAAGGAATAATTTGAAAATAATAATAAACGGTACAGCTATATATTCTCAGAAGTTACAGATTTCCATGTGCATCTTAGGTTTATTCAGAAGGATCGATCGATTCCGTCAAAAGAAAAACCATTTCCAGGTCAACATCTACAGAAAATAAGCAGGAAGGAGGGATTAGAGCTGATTAATAAATCAAATGTTAATTAGGAGTAAAGAGAAAAAGCATAAAATAAAAAAGAGAGGAAAAAAAAACCCAGAGAAAAAAGAAAGCTCGGGGCCTGAGATCTAAAGATGAGGGGAGATGAGAGTTAGGAAGCTCACACGGATGGCAACTGCAAAAGGTAGGGTTTGCTAGTTTGGAGTTATATATTAGGAGATTTTTGAGTGACCTTGATTTTGATTGGTTGTTGGAGTTTACTGTCTTTGCGTTCCGATTGGTGGATGCTTAGCTGTACAGTACTGAGAGCCAATGGGGCCGCACTCACACATGACCATCTTCACTCAGCCCTAGCTAATTAACTTTACTTTTCGGTGTTTGGGGTTGCCTTGGGGCGACGAGGGCATTGTCGTTGTGTTGTGAAAAATGAAAGCTTTCATGACAAAAAGACAGTGTAGAATGCGAGATTATGCGAACACTTTCATTATTAGCTATCAATCTCACCACAATCTCAGCATCCACACTGTAGTATGAAAGAGACAAACTCGACTGGACCAAAGACTAGTTGGCAATATTTACAAATGTAATTTGATTTAAATGTATTGATCTTATAGCTAAACTTATCCTCTTTTCTTTGCACTTTCTACTTTTCTGCGTACCTTTTAAAATAATTTATTACACGACTTTCTCCTGGGACCAAAGTAAGATTTTGACCAGTCTTTCTGTAATTTAGGCCATATAAGTGGATATTATTAATTAGCTAATTTTTACAAAAATGACCCCCTAAAGAGGATATTTTCAGTATTGTTAAAAAAAAAAAAAGGATATTGTCAGTACATACGACAATAGTAATCGAGTCCATGGTAATGGACACAAATAACCCAAACGTTGAGATGCCTAGCTAGAGTGGACCATAAAAGACAAACTGCGAGACAAATTGAAGGACAAAATGATATTAGAGCATGTGATGTATATGACGCACAACAAAATTACACAAGGGACAGTAAATAATAGTATTATGATGTATTAAATAATATTCACAACAAAATAATATTACACCTTCGTATTTATACAGGATTTTTTAATGTCTCTTAACATAGTATTTTCCCCATGTGGCTCTCAATATATTTGTGAAAAAAAGAAGCATCAATTTCGAAAGCACAAAAATGTGTGTGGCAGAGGAACTGAGTTTATGCCTGAAAAAGCAAAAAAAAAAAAAAAAAAACCAAAAATCTGTGCGGAAAAGTGACTGCAGATTCCCTCCCACGTCAGATCTTCCACCTGAAGGGCTCGTGGCCTTGTCCGTACGTTCTGACGTGGCTGCTACAGATTTGCCCTTTTCTTTATTATTATGTTGTCTCCTCTTCTCCCCTTCTGTCGTTATCAAACTGTAGAAAAGCTGTTTCCACAAAAGCAGTAATTACATCAAAATTACCAACTACCCTCATGGTTTGGGCCGTGTTCTTTTGCATAAATTACGAATCCGGCTTTTCTGCTTGGTTTTTCTTTACTAGGATATATGCTTGATTGACACATATTTACATAATATGATGTGATCAGAATGTTTCATTTGTTTAAATCTGGACTGCTTCTTAAACTAACAAGTAGATGTCCATAGTACTCGTTGTGTATAGAACCTTTATTGAGTAAAATCGTCTATATATCATTGCTCCTCTTGCAATGTAGAGTACATCTAAAAGACTAGCCAAATGCCTAAATTTAATTATTTTAACCTGAAAATTATTAGCTAATTCATATATTAAACTAGTTTTATGAACCGTCACTAGTTATGTATAATCAAGTTGAGAGAAAATTAACAAAAACTAAATTTAAATTTTTTTAAAAAAAATTTCTCTCTCTCTCTCTCTCTCTCTCTCTCCCCCTTTCTCCACATGTGTAAGTTTAGGAAAAATGGAGACTCATATATATATATATATATAAGTTTAAGAAGAAAAATAATCAACTATCTTAATTAGTATTGTTAAGTATTTGTGTCTTAAACTGATTATTTTAAATTATTTTCAAATTAAAATAGTTATAATATAGGGGTTCTTATCAAAAATTATTATATGGAGCTTTCTCTTACCAAAAATATTACCTCACTTTTTTTCTTACAATTTACTAATACTTTTACTATTTAATACCAAATCAAAACCAACAAGCCCACCATAACCCATGTGCGTGGGGTTCACTCTCCCCCACATACTTGAATTGAAAAAAATTGATTTAAAAGAACAAATAATTTGAATGAATACATCCTTCAAATTGAAGGAAGTGTTTCTATACATTCTGGAACACATCCTTCAAATTGAAGGAATTGTTCCTGTACATTATGGAACACATCCTTCAAATTGAAGGAAGTGTGCCTGTACAATTAAAATTTGGATTCAAATAAACACATCCTTCAAATTGAAGAAAGTGTTCATGTACATGCTGGAACACATCCTTCAAATTGAAGAAAGTGTTTCTGTACATTCTGGAACTCTTCCTTCAAAATTTGAATTCAAATTTGAAGGAACACATGCTTCAAATTGAAGGAACACATCCTTCAAATTGAAATTTGAAAGAGCGCGTGTGTGTAAAATTGTGTAAAGTTGACTTTAAAAGTGTACAAGCTAATTAAAAATCAATATGTATCAAAGTAGTAGTGAATTATAATGTTTAAAGTAAAATAGTATTTTTTGGTATTTTACTTTTAAAATAGTAGTGAATTGTAATTGTTTCTAAAATATAACTATGGTTGAAGAAGCTCTAACGAAAAGATTGCCCTGGCAATCATGGAGTAAGATATTATGCTAATTTCGCGCTAGCACGTAAGGGCCACAAACTGCTCATGCTTTCGTTTTGAGAAAGAAATTGCCAATTTCATTGGCTCTCTGATTGGCTTATTCTTATTGGATTGAATTTTTAGGGTCCTTGGCAGTCTGCTTGCCATAAAGACATGATAGGCATTTAATGGGTCAAAATTAGGCCACATAGATATTTTACTAGCTAGCACTGCAACTTGGCCACTTATATAGTGAAATGAGTATGGCATTAATTGGTCGAAACCGAACTTTCGATCTTAATTTCTTCCCTCTTTCAAGGGTACCTAAACATTGCCGACGGATTACGGATCTAGCTCCAATCTTGGCATACATATTAATGAGCACTACGCAATAATTTCTCCAAACTAGTGGTGAATCTAATGACACATTTATTAATTTGAAACATTTTTTTTATCAAAGAAAGATAACAGAGTACAAAGACATCAGATTTTCAGTAAAATGAGTGTTCATACTCTACGGAAACATACGTCACTGCACCAAGGCAGATGAAAGCAATCCTATAAAAGGAGAACCAAGCTCACTCGAACGAACGAGCGAAATTCAAATTTTGGCCGAGGATCTCCGACGGGCTAGCTGTAGATAACAACTCTATCGACATGAATCAGCTTCCATAGAACCAACAACAAAACATCACAATGGAAACTTCAGTTTAGGTGTGGGGTTGCTTGGTGTAACGATCCTTGGACTTCGGCTATTTGTTCTTTTCTTCCTAATGGAAGGGGAAAAGAATGGATACTACCATTAAGAAATTGGCGTTGTCTGTTACTGTCTACTCTATTTGGAGGGAAAGAAACAATCGTATCTTCAGGAAAGAATTTAGGCCGGCTTCTGTGATATTGGATACTATTTTCAACTTCATTAGATGTAGAATATGCTCCTTATCCTTCATTCCTACTGCTTCTAATTGTCTCTATGCTTTGCATTGAAATGTTATGTTCCAGTAGTTTTGTTGCTTGTCCCTTAGAAGGGGTGTCACTTTTCCTTTGATGGGTGTTGCCTTTGGGCTTTTTCTTTAGGGCTTTGGCCTTGTAAAGTTGCTGGGTTTGTACCTTCTTCAATTATATTAATTTACCCAAAAAAAAGTCAACATCAATAGAAATTAAAGTGAGCAGAAATCAGAATTAGTAAGAATCAGAGTGAAGCACTTTCATTAAAGCATTCATTAATTGTTCAAAATTGGAGGGAAAATCAAGTTGATTATCATTTAAATATTAAGAAAAAATATCTAAAAAGTATTAGATTAGAGTCTTAATACCTAAAAAGTAAAATACTTTATTATAATATCTAAATAGTCCAAATTGCCAATGTGTCAGAATTTTATTGGTCAGTTTGATTTAGTTAAAACAAACGGCATAACAACTCCTTTCTCTTTCTCTCTCCTATTTTTCATTATTTTGTTTCTCCAAATTAATCATAATTTTTGATATTGAAGTCGTAATGAAATTCGTTTTCGCCGATAGATTCGTATAAGTGAGATCTACATTTTAAGATCCATATTGAGCATGTTTTTCAAAGAAAATATTTCGTAAGTTTTGAAAGCAGAGACACCAAATTCAAGTGTCTCTGCAGAGACACACGACTGTCTCTGCAGAGATAGATGAATGTCTCTACAGAGACATGTGACTGCCTTTGTAGAGACACTTTGTCTTTGTATATTTTCTAGTTCTTTTTATATAGTATTTTCAAATTTTGTGTCTCTGCAGAGATACTTAATTGTCTCTGCAGAGACACTTGGCTGTCTCTGTAGAGACACTTGACTATGACTGTATTTGTAGAGACACATGACTATCAATGTAGAGACACTTGACTGAGTCTGTAGAGACACATGACTATCTCTGTAGACGCACATAACTATCACTGCAAAGACACTTGATTGTCTCTGCAGAGACAGTTGACTGTCCCTGCATTCAAAAGTACTGAAATTTTTTCTACGAAAAACATATTCAATATAGATCTTAAAAACTAGATCTCACTTATACGAATTCATTGGTGAACTCATTACTACTTCCATATAAAAAAAAAAGCGAATTTTCATTACGACTTCTATATAAAAAGTTATGCTTAATTTAGAGTAACAAAAAAATTGAAAAATAAAAAATAGGAGAGAGAAAGATGATATCGGTGAATGAGAGTTAGTTACTTTTGCTGAGTTGGCATCAATTTTGAATTGATTTTGGACTATATAGATATTTAATATTTTTTTGGACTATATAGATATTTAGGGCTCGTTTGGCACACAGGACAGGACTGGACAGGACTGTATCCTGGGATTAGCTGGACTACTGGACTCCTTAGGTCGGACTAAATCCTACCTACGTTTGGTGTTGCATCGGACTGTATCCTACCAAAGCAATCTCGCCGGAAACTTCCATAACCCATAAAACCAGCAACTTTTTAATTACCCACTAAACATTACATTAGAGGAGAATCATTATCTCATAGCCAACATTCAGGCAAAACCATTCACAGACTGTGAAGATTGATTGCTAATTTATTCCAGCAGTAAACGGTGAGCAATGTCAACAAGTTAGCAAAACCCACTCAATTCCTGCCATCAAATGCCAAAGTTCTCCACTTTAACACACATTCCACTACCAAAACCTTCCCCATAACAATGGCACACAAGCTCAAACATTACCTTCAAACAAAACCCAGAAAATAAAAAATCAATCAACTAAACCACCAAAATTCGGAAAACCAACCTGCATATTACTTTCAACGCCGGACTGAGCTTGAGAACGCCCACGAATTGGAAAATTGAGAAGACGAACAAATTGGAAAATTGGAAAATTGAGACGCCCAACAAATTGGAAAATTGAGAAGACGAGGCCAAATTGGAAAATTGAGACGCCCACGCGACGAGAGAGCGAGCGGCGACAAGCGAGCGAGCGAGAGGTGAGGACGGCGTTGGCGTCGTTGGCGCTGTCGGCGTCGTCGCGGGCGCGGGCGTCGGCGTCGTCGCGGGCTCTGGCGTCCGGCGTTGTCGCTGGGCGCGGAGTCCGGCGTCGTCGCTGGGCGCGGAGCGGCGCGTCGCGGGCGTTGGCGCTGGGCGTTGGCTTCTGGCGTTCGGCGTCGGCTTCGTCCCGCGAGCGATGAAGGCGGGATTGGCGAGCGACGAGGCGGGCTGGGCTGGGCGAGCAACGAAGGCGTGTTAATTAGCGAGCTCCTTTTGGGGCTCGCTATTTTGGGCGAGATAGTCCGCTCAAAATGGAAACACGGGGACTAAATAGTCCCACTTAAATTAGTCCGGCCGGCACCAAACATGGGACACTGGACTAGTAAAAATTAGTCCAGTCCAGTCCTAGCCAGTGAAGCGTGCCAAACGAGCCCTTAGAGTCTTATTTTGGACCTCTAGGATATCAACCCAAATATTAATTAATTTTCATGAATTAGAATGAAAATTAAATTACAAAAACATCTTCCATATAAATTTATGTATTTTGTTAACATAAGGGTGAAAATTTTTAAATTTCAAATCTTACTTAATAATATTTATATACGAATATAATTTAAGTTTTTAATTTGGATTAATTACTCATAAGGACATAAAAACATACCTAATTCTACCCTAGGACATGTAATTCAAATAATATCCTTCAAGGACAAAATACTAAATTATATATTAAAATAAAAAACTGATCCCCTATCCACCCACGCGCTTCTCACTTCCGTCTCCTCCTCCAACTCGAACTCTGCCTCCCGAAGATGACACCAGCACCTTCAATTTGTGGATCGGCTCCCTCCATTCCCGACACGATGTCTGAGACGCCACCGAACTCGCGATCCTCCGCGGCTACGATCTCCGGGTCCTTCGCTGCACCCTCCAATCTCAGCCGTGCGGTTCCTCACCCGGTCCCACTCGCCACCTCCACCCTCTAATCAACGACCTCTTGACCTCCATCGAGTCCGACCGCTACCTCCAAGCCCTCGTCTCCCCCGCCGTTAAACTCGCCGTTTTCAACCTCGCCGAGTCCGACTCGGTCGAATAGCTCGGCAACTCAGCGGAAAGAGTCTACTGGGAGTTGATAGACTGAGTTGAGTCGTTCATATCTAACGGATGCGAAGACGACAGGGCGTATAGAGTCATCGTCGTTCTCTCTGCATCGCCGTGGCGGCCTTGTTTGGTTTCACCCAATGTAACCTCACCGGGTAATTTCGAAAAAGATTGAATTTTTTTTTGGTTACATTTGATTATTTTTGTTTTAGAATTTGAATGTTTGGGAATTTGTGTACATTTAGGCCATTGGAGGGATTGCAGAGGTGTCCTCTGCCGTTGGAAGTGCCCAAATGTGATGAGTGGGACAATTGGGCTCGCAATCAGCTCATGGCTGCTGGGTCGGACTTGCTTTGAAAGTTATTGAATATTCATGTCGTTGATTCACTTTTTTCATTTCATCTCTGGAATCAGTAAGCATTTACTAGCTCTTGCAGTAAAAAATGTAGCTTTTACTCCATGTTAAATTCCTGTATTTTACTGTTGGGTTTTTGTTTTTAGGTTCAGTAAATCAATATGATTTTGTGGAATCTTTGGTACCAATGTAAAGTTTGGATCTTTCCCTTAAGTCAATGTTAGATCACTCTACAACTTTACCAATATGTTTTACAAATATTTTGATTGAAACAAGACTTTGAGTCACAAACTGTTTCTGTGTTATCATGAACTGTTTTTGTGTTTGCATGAACTGTTTCTGTATTTGCATGAACTGTTTCTGTGTTGCATAAACTATTTCTGTGTTATCATGAACTGTTTCTGTGTTTGCATAACCTGTTTCTATATTTGCATGAATTGTTTCTATGTTTTTCACAACTGTTTCTGTGTTTTTCATAACTGTTTCTGTGTTTTTCATAATTATTTTTGTGTTTTCATAACTGTTTATGTGTTTTTCACAACTGTTTCTATGTTTTTCATAATTGTTTTTGTGTTTTCATAACTGTTTCTGTGTTTTGTGTGTTTTTCATAATTCTTCTGTGTTTTTCACAATTGTTTTTGTGTTTTCATTCCTCGTTTCTGTGTTTTTATAACCGCTCTTTGTATTTTTCACAACTGTTTCTGTGTTTATCATAATTATTTTTTGTGTTTTCACAACCTCTCCTTCTATCTTAACACTACCCTGCAAAGACAAAAACAAAAACTCTCCTCTGTTACTATGCGCGAGTCCTGTACACGCGCGTAATCTGTTCACGGGACACTATTCACGTGGGTTTATATTATTGGTCAAATTATTTTTATATTATATTAATTGTTATTTTGTACCTACATGAGAACTTTCAAAATGCATGTCTTAGGATGGAATTAGGGTATTCTTTTTGTCTTTAGGGGTCATTGTCCCTTTTAATTTTTCAAAAAAACATTGTAAAAAGATGAAAGAATATTAGAGCTAGTAGGATTTCTCTCTCATACACAAGTACAACTTTTTTCCCCGAGTCAATTGAAGAAAATATTAAATTTATGAGAGTAATTAAGGAATCACAGTACCACCTCCAACCAATGAATCACATTACTTGAAAATCAGGAATGTTATCCTTATTTTATTGTGTGTCCTACCATAAATTTGATTCACAAATTGTAGTAAACACATTAATCATTGGCGCAGGAATGACTCCCAGTACTTTCATTCACAATACTTTCACGCCATAAGTGTGCTATACATTAACACTTTCAAGTTCAACATAGTCTACTAATATTGTTTTTGATTTAATCACTTAGTAGTTTTTATATCTTAAAAGACTTCAATAATATTAAGTATAAAATAACTTTCTATTAAAGATGTGGTCCCAAAGTTTGCTGGGGAGAACCCGAACTAGTTTGATTTCGGCATCGATGATGAATGCAGGTAATTAGTAAAGACATGAGATGACCCTAGGATGGGGATGTAGACGAAGGTTACACATGGGAAGCACAATGGCCTGTAAGTTGTGTACACTAGTAAGCGATTACACTTGTACGGAAGGGGCCCCCAAAGCAACAAGTAGTGATGGGTACATTGCATTTTAGACTTTTTAGTTGACAAATGATGTATGATCTATCAGCATGCGACTGCGACACATAGAAAAGTAGTTATTAGTACCGGGCCTTGCGGCAGAAGGGAAGGGGTGCCAAAGAACTTACGTGGCTTGCAACATGAAAGTGGGTTACGTCAGTCTTCGTGTAAATGCAATTCAACAATGCAAAAGCATGCTTTGTGAGGGTTACCGAGCACCATATGTTCAAGAATCCTGACATGTCTATCATCAAAAAGAAGATACTCCATTTTCTGACTAAATTGTTATATCACTCAACTTTGTAAAGGGGCTGGGATCGATACAAAAACAAAAAAAAAAAGAAAAAGAACCGAACCGACTGTTTGATTGGAAGAAAACATTCGGTAACCGACAATTGATAAAACTGAACTTTTTGGTTCGATTTGGATCGGGTTGGTTTTTTTCGAAAACTATGTATCTTTTCTTTCGTCCTTCAAAGCTACAGCAGTTCAAGTATAATCCAACATCAACCATCATCAGAAATTAAACACAAACCCGACAACCACAACCATAAGAAATGGATAAACCCAATAATGCTAATTAGAAAATCACAGCTGAATCCAGTGGCGGAGCCAGAAAACTTGCTCAGGGGGGGCACTTTTGAGAGATTTAAAATCTTGGTACAATTATCAATTTCAGGAGGGTCCTTTTCTGTATATATTTTACAAAAAATGACCAACAAAACCTACTTAAATAAGGGAAGATAGAAGTTGAGGTGGGGCACGTGCCCCTTCTGGCCTCAATGTGCCTCCGCCTCTAGCTGAATCTGACAGATCCGCGAAGGCAATCGGAAGGAGCGTCTTTGGCTAGTCCCTGGCTCGTTGCTCCTCGCTCCTCGCTCCTCGCTCCTCGCCAGCGGTCGCTCCCCGCCACTCCATCGCTGGAAGCAGGTTTGTCGTTGGCTCTGTGCTACTATCGAGTCGAGAGAAAATGAAGGGGGCGGCTCATCGTTGGCTTCCGAATCAAACAGAAAATGGAGAGGAGAGAATATCGGGGTTGTGTGTGTGTGTGGCTCTGAGAGCATAATGCAGATTGAGAAAAGAAAATAAAGAGTTTGAGAACAGAAAAATGGAGGAGAAGGAGAGCAGGAGACGAGTTGGGTCGTTGGACGGCTGTGAACGAATGAAGGAATGAATCTCTATCTGTGATAAATAATTAGTTCAGTTTTTTATTAATTTAACATATCAAAATGGATAACAAATAAATATAAACCCAAATAGAACGCTATCACTAAATGAACATTGATAAGTGGTAGGATGCAGTACATAAGGCAAATTTGTTGTTTGATGGCTAATGTGGTATGTTTACCTTGAGAATTTGTCTTAGTGAAAACCTGTCGCACAACAGATAAGGCAAAACTATTAAGGCATATTATTATATTATTACTTTGATATATTTAATATATTAAACTATTCACATATGCTATTTTTTAATTTCATAATTAACTCAATAATATTAATATTAATTTAAGCAAATTATTTTTTAACTTTCATGATATTTAGTTTGACAAATGTTGTCAGTATAATTTTTTTACTAGTAAACAAATAAATTCATCACCTACAATTTTTGTGCAACTAATTATAAATTTTGTATATGTAATTTTGATTGTTAAGATATAATCTCTAATTACTTAGAATAAAAATAGTGAGAATGAAATTATGTGTAGACTGTAAATCATTTAACAATAGTTGAGATACATTTTTTAACCCTAAAAAACATTTGCATTATGGATGAAGATAAGACAACTTTGCCTTATGAATGGAGATAGGGAAAAGCTCACTCAGCATTTACCTTATCTGCTGCAGATATATTTCACTGACGTGGCGCAGCAAACAAGATTTACTGTAAGTGCTCTTAGAGATGGTCAAGAATTGATAAAGATGGTCAAGGTTTCGAAACCCACAGATTGCATTTTTTCTCAAAAAATGACATTTCGGTTCGGTTCAGTCAAACCAAGAAACCAAATATAAAAACCAAAACTGACCCCCCGATAATAGTCAGTTCGGTATTGGATACCAAATTCTGATTTGGTTTTACTTTCGATTTAGTCTAAATCAGTTCGATTGAGGTTTGGTTTTTTGGTTCAAAATTCCAGCCCCCTCTTATTTTTTTTTCGCATATATCCAAGTCTACATGTGTTTTTTTATGCAACAAGGAGTGGACAGAAAAGTTTCAAGAGTACAAACAAAACAACCCGAGAATCGATATCTATGGTAGACTGTTTGGTTCAATCAGTACATAGCCCGTTTAAATTACCCAACTTGTAGTGGGCCTAGAAGCTAATTGCAGATGGACTATAGGCCACTTTTTGAAGCAGGGCTAGGGGCGAATTGCAGATGGAATATAGGCCGCTTTGTTTAATTCAAAAACTTGCACTTGGGGATTGATTTTGAAATATTTCCCTCTGTCAGATTTAAAAGGGCAAGATGAGAGCTCATCAAGCATACGCACACATGAGATAAAAATAGAAGAAAAATAAGTACAAATGACATTTTCTCAATGCATCTTATAGAAAATGATACACTATTTCAAATATAAAAGTTCGATCTCCGGCTAGGGATGGGCATCAGTGATTGATCTGACCAAATAAATGTGAAAACTAACATAGTTTGGTTTTGACCCATTTTTGACATAAACCAAACCAAGATGAACCGAAATCGAATTGGTAAAAAACAAAACCAAATAAAACCACCAAATCGTATTGATTTGATTTGATTTTGGTTCAAACCGTTTTAAACTGAATAGAACCATATGTATTTATTTTTAAATAATTTTTTACTCCGTTTAGAATAAGACAAAATGTGATGGGAGACTTCAATTGGTTACACGTAGACCTTGTCATAATATTGGATTGACGTTCACTCATAAAATTAACTAATGAGGATAGTTTAGATTGTGAAAAGTCTTGGTGGAGTTGTTTGATGGAGATGTTGAATTTTAAAATTATAATGCAACAAAAGCAGTTTGGCGATTCAAACTGAATCAAACTGGTCCAAACAGGTGAACCAAATGAGTTAGATTTGATTAATCCCCCACTTTTTGTCTAATGTGAACCAAAGCGATCCGTCAAAAGTAATTGAGTGCAAAACCAAACTACTCTTGCCTAGTTCTAGTTCTATTCTCAGCCATAAAACGAGTTTCAGTTATTATTCAATTTCGTGTTAGTACAATACAAAGTTACAAACCCAAACAACAAGTCTTTTTCATCCAAACACAACTTTACAACTTTCACTTTACTTACAATTGGAACAGCTTCGTTGAGCTTTATTAAAACAAGAAGACTTGCTCTAGCATAGGAGAATGGATAAAGCATTTGTTCGTTTTTGAAAATCATTAGGAAAGCAGCCTGGTGTCAGGCTCTCTTGGCGGATTCTCCTAGAGCTAAAAGAAAGCCCCTCGGGCTCGATTTTCTGCAGCCATTTCCGTCTCCTCCGTTTCTAGCTTTTTCCATTTTCAAATTCTCAGTCTCTTCTTTGTTTACCAGGTAAAATTCTCCATCTTTTCTCCTTTTTGTACCTCTTTGAACTTGTTCCTTTAGTGGGTATTGTCTTTTAGTGTTTCTGCATTACTTCTAGGATTTAACAGGAAATTGGTAAAGTTTCGATTTTTGGGTAGTTTTGTTTTGGTGAAATGTCTTGTGGGTGGCTTTTGATTCTATCTGGGTTTGCTTCAATTTTTCAGATAAGAGTTGGGTATGCGAAAGCTCGGATTGCTATTAATTCAATTGGATTGCTTGTCGGCCATATTGGTTTGATTGAGGAGTAAGGTGGCACTGAGAAGCTGTTGATTGATAGTTGAAGGTTGGAGCTTTAATCCAATCTGGTAAGTCTCGTTGTTATAAATGACCTCCCTTTAATATTGATATTTGGTGAGGCTTTGTGATGAAGCAAATTGTTCCGTATAGTGTGCTTGAATCGATTAATCTTATTGATTTTTCCCCAATCTATTCCTGATGATATTTAGGTTTGAGTTTAGCTTACGTGATTCTATTTTCATGGGTTGTTTTTGTGTTTATGCTCAACTCATTTAAGTTAAAATATTTCCTTCCATTTGCAAGCTATTTTAAACATTGCGCTTCGTGGTTTTAGGAATTTAGAGACTTTAAGTATTTAGTTTGAACCAAGAAATGTAGAATTGATATTTGAATGTCTTGTTCATCATGAGCTTACTCTGTGCATGTTTCACCAATTTTCAATTTTCATTTTTCATTTTCATTACCTTTACACTGTAGGAGCTTTGTTGATAATTAGAGCAATATCTATACTAAGTTGTGTTTAGTTTTGCCAATATTGATGCTTTTGTTATAGATGGAGTTTGGGTGAACAAATAAAAACATAAAGGAAAGTTGTCCTCAAATGTAGAATGGAGTCCACAGTTATAAAAGAAAATTGCATATGGAAATTCTACTTGCATTTGCTTTCAAGTGTTTTGCTTGTGGATATTGGTTGGTTAGTATCGATACTTGTGTGTCTGTATGTGTGTGTCTGCTCCTTGATAGCTGTAGGATTTATCCGCCGTTTTGTCTGCATCCTTGTATTGCAATCTACTCCTAATTGTTCTGAAAACCACTGACCTAATACATCTTTTATATCTATTGAATACATATATGCATCAGTGAACCACTAATTATCGGTTCTAAAGTACATAAGATATTTTAAGTGACTAAAGCATTCTGAATGCAGAACTTAGACATTAGGGGCTTAATTTGTACATGAGTATGAGGTGGATAATCATCCACACCTGAGGGAATTTGTATGTAAACAACAGGGAGAAATACTGATACATGAGTGAAATAGGAAGCTAGTGTCAGATTTTCTGTTACTCTATCTGAGAAAGGGCAAAACATTCTTGTAGTCAACTGGACCATCTGTAGTTGGGCCCAGGTCATACAGGAGGCATTAATGCACCTTCAGGGATGATTACTTGCAAGGATTGGAACAAAACAATTTGCCATCACTTCCATTCCTGATGACTGCATTGTCTGCCAACAGTGTGGGAAAGGAAGTTGAATCCCTCCCAAAATGGCTTCATCATCTTCTAAGAAAGCCAGATCAGCCCCTTCATGGATAGAATCTGATCCCATTCCTTTTGTCTTAGATTGGTGTGATTTCCTGAGCTTCCATTAACTGTGCACCTGCAATGCTCGTATTTCCCAACAGGTTCTGCTGAAAGCCTGCCCTGGTGATTTCTTCAGTTGAACATTGTGTAAGATGTATCATAGCATTTCCGGTTCCAGTGATAGTGTAGTCTCTGTGTGCACCGTTTAAAGACTTTTAGTGGGTGAGAAATGGCTGCCTTAAACATTTAAAACTTGAGTAGTTTCAATGGCACTTTACTGGACATCTGATGTTGATGTCTGATGATGAGAGACTTTAATGGGACCTTGCTGGACATCTGATGTTGATTAAGTCTAGATTATACTGCTGTGAAGTTTCTTTTCCTTCTTTTCGGCAAAGAAAATCTTCATATGAAGCTATCTGCCACTTGCCGGCTGGGATCTGATAGTGGCCTTTGGTGGTTTTTTTTTTTTTTTTTTTTTTTGTATGGAGTTTCTAGTAGGTCTGGAAAGTTGGTCCTTCATAAAATAAGATTATGGTCAATGATCTATGGTTGGTTGCACAAAGTTGAGATTGTTGTTACTATTGCAAATGGGGCAGACTCTTTATTTGAATTGTCAGAATGAACAGAATAAATTTTTCCACAAGAGATAAGGCTCCCCTGGGGGGCATTTTGCTAAGTAAACCAAAGATGTAAATAACTAAATTATTGTTTACTTCTTTTTCTGATATTCTCTTCATCCTTTCTGTTTTTAGCTTTAGAAGCTTAACTTCTTATTATTTGATAACTTCTCAACCTTCTTTTATTAAGCTGACCAGTTCCCAAACATTGAAGTATTTCTATAAATTCATGATCCCAATTACCAATTCTTCAAAACTTAATTTCTACATTCTTATCTGTCAAAAGTTCCTTCTGCATCAATCATAACTGTAGCTATCACTTATCTCCATTGTGCTTAAATTGAAAAGGGAAAAACTGCATTCTAGTCTCACTACTATGATTTTGAAGATTTTAGTCCCAAACTATTCATAACCGGCATTATGCTTTTGCAATAATGTGGGACTGGAATGTGAAAACCGGGTTCTGGGCCTTTATGTCAAAGACCCTTTGAAAAGATTCTTTCAGCCAATCAGAGTTATACTGCCGTGAAGATGCGGCTTAGGAGACTGCCATTATACTCTTTCAATGACATATGTTTACTCTAGATATGGTCTAACTCTAATTGCAAGAATAGTTCAAAATTCTTGTCCTGCTGGGCTAGACTGAAAAAACATAGCTGGATTTCCGCAACGATGTTGACTTTAGCTTCGTTTTTAAAAATAGCATAGATGAAGGTAAACAATAGGTCTGTAATGTCTTAACCTTAAGTGCGTCAGCTTCACGGGTTTCAAGTGTATTTATTAGCTCAATTGAAATTATTTGTAGAAGTAGCAGCAGGGGTAAAACCTTACTGTTAAATCTTGGCAAGCTCATAAAACCTTATATCATTCACTTGGTTGATCCTCAATTGTAAGTTTCCAATGGACACTTCCTGGTAATATTTCTAATTTTGGTGGTTGGTTTTCTCAGAGATATGGTTTTAGCTTCTCGTTCTTTTTCCATCTGATTAGTTAGAACTCAAAAGGTCTGCTCCTCCAACTATAATGTACCAACATCTTGTGAAGCTGTTGTATGGTGGTTTCCATTTACAGTTAGGCTATTATCTAGAAGAAGAATCTTGTAAAGAAGGATGTATTTTTGGTTATTTCTATTTAGATTCCCTTGGTATCAAAAAGGGAAAACAGTCGTAAACGTTCGTCTGGACTAAATGTCCCAAAGTAGATATGTTCCTGCCAGGGAAATTAAATGGAAATACTGCTAATTATCCCGGAAAGGTTATGGCTCATGAAGAAAACTTATTGCACAGGTCATGGTTTTGAGAATGCTCAATCCTCTAAGTTGTAATTGATTGCATCAATCATCCGAATAGACACTTGGGTTTCATTGCTAACCTGTTGTTTGTTTTCATCTCTGAATTGTTTTTTGGTGTTATGTTTGCGCACTGCTAATGTACGTGTGAATGTGATCCTCATGGAAGATAAACCCTTGTCTTTCAGGTTGACTTTTATAATCGTCCTCTGTTGATGATATTGTGCTGCTAGTTCTTGTTTCAACATGAACAACTCATTCGGTGATGATTATGTAAGCCTTTGAAACCTTGATGGTTTTTTTTTCCTAGAATCAAAGAGGCCCAATGTTGACATATTTTGTGCAGGAAGAAGCAACTGTTGCTGGATTTGAAGTTATAAGATCCCCCGATACAAGTTACAACAATGTGTACCTTGGAACTGAAGACGAGGCACGGGATCCGCCTCTTGTCCCTTCACATCTGCAACAGACTTTACTTAGTTACCCAGCTAGCGCAGATACTGCTGGAACTCTTCCGTCTCCGCCGAATGTGACCCTTAACCATCTGTACATTGAAAACCGTGAGAGTCCACGCCAAGTGGTTGCACTTGGGTTCACTCACCGCTTTCGTTCAAAATTCGTTACAGTTGTTCTTTACAAACCAGTTCAAAGAAGGGGGACTACCAGCTCTAATTAGAAATTGATACCCCTGAATTAGATTTGCTTATATGTAGTCCTTGTTATGTTGCAAGTAGTGGTATAGTACCATATTAGGAAAAGTAGTGGTGAAAAAGGCTTATTTCCTCAAAAAACTCGTGAAGTTCGTGAACTGAGATTCGACTACTTCAAGGTGTTCGTAGACCTGCTGTATTCTGCTGGGTCCTGGTGGATTGGCTATACTGTAGATTTCTACATTTGAAGTATTCTTTCAACTGGGATACAAAATTGGGTTGTATGGCTCGTTTATTTGAGAATTGTTTATTTGAAATTATTAAAAGCATGTGCCTGCATTTGTGTCCATATGAAAATGCCATTGCCTGCTGGCCAGCTCTCATACTTATCCTTCCTCAGGGTGAAATAAAAGTTTATTGTTCTATACTTGATGTATTATCTGGTAAGAATGTTTGAGAGATGCATAGCAAATTCACAAATTGAATAGTTACACACAATTAATGTATCTGTGTACTGTGTTGTAATCTGCCAAACTGATCAGAAACCAGTAAAGCATTTTGGTGTGTGAATTGTAATGCGAATGGTATAGAAACGAGCTTTTGTTTTGCTTGTGAAATTGTTTCGTCACTTTCGTTCGTCTCATTGTTTGCATCATTGGCCCAATCTGTCAGAATCTGATAGATTGATTTTTTTTTTTTTTCATTAGGATGTGTAATGGATTGAAAGGATGAAAGGGAAAACGCACATAGCTTGTAAGGATTATTGCTGCAAATGTTCGTGATCGTTAAAGTTTCTCTTGATCAGAGGTCACCTACATAATCCGCCAATATTCTTATCAAATGGACTTATCACAGAGTTCTTATCAGAAAACAAACAGGCCTTATAACATCATACATACATGGTCTTATCTGCAAGCACAACTTTTGTAATTCTTAAGGGACAGAGTTGATTTTGATACGCCTCATTTGACCTCATCAACACCATTATTATTTTAAATACATTTTATTTGTAGTGAATATTTCCTCTTCACACCCTTTTTCTTCTTTTTTCAGTAACTGAAATTGAAAAACAAATACCTACCGCCCAATTAATCCCACACCCATAGGCAACAGCTCCTGCTCTACCCTTCGACTCCCGCTACCGATCTCTCCACCGCCACCATTATCTTCCTCTCTATTTTCCTTTTTCTTCTCATCGCATTTGATTTTAATAGTCCGTGGTCACATATGAAATCTCAAATTCATATGGAAAATTTTATGTATCGTCTCGTGCAAAGTGTATTATCAAGAAAAAATTCAAGTGCTAAAGACCAGTGAATCGGTTATGAGCCCATACGATAAATTGACTCGCGTATCACTTATCATGTTGCAAATTATCGAGTCTGATATCTGTCTCAACTAAAAGGGGTATTAGCCAATTTGCCCCCTCAACTTGTGCCCTAGTTTTGATTTGCCCCCTTAACTTGTACTTTGGAAAATTAACCCCCTTAACTTGCATTTTTGGCCAATTTCCCCCCTTGCAATCAAAATTAACATACTCTCATCCAATTTTCCGTTAAATACACTCACATGATGAGCTTTTTTCGTCATTTACTATCATCGAGACATTTATGTGCTATCAATTGGGTTGAAGTTCGTTGACAACATTGATGGCGTTGCCGGTCTTAAGAAGATGATGATGAAGAAGAAGAGTAAGAAACACGACAAGATGCCCATCATGTATAGATTTTGTAACTCAATTTGATGGAATCAAGTTAATTTTGGACGGAAATGGGGGAAATTAGCCAAAAATACAAATTAAGGGGGTTAATTTTTCAAAGTGCAAGTTGAGGGGGCAAATCAAAAGTAAGGTACAAGTTAAGGGTACAAGTTAGGACAATTCTTAAGATGTGACTTGGTGTCAAGTTGACACTAAAGAATTAAAGTAAACAAAAAAACTTTCATAATCAACCGCACATACATATAAAAAACAAGTAACATGTCAGCTTTTTTCTATAAAGAATTGCTCTGCTAACTGTCATAATTCAAAAACTGTGGCTAACAAATTTAGATATTTAATGCGAAATTATTCTACTTAATAGCTAACATTCATAATTCAATAGAGTCGTGGTTAAAATTTTAGGTATTTGATGCGGAAATTTAAACAAGGCCAGCTTCAAACCTTTATAAGAAATTATAATTTCGGTTTGACAAATTGAACATAACCTCAATATACAAAATTTGCATCTCAATTTGACCCAAAATTTTTTTTTTTCTTATTGTGAAACACCAGTTGTAGATTGGTGCACTATTGGTTGGATAATTTTTCACGTTCTTGGTTAAGGCGTATTGTGATCATAATTATTCATTTTATTCATTATATAAATAAGATAATCCATGTAATAAATCACTCAAGTCTGGGAGTGTTCCGTTATCTAATTTTGTGAAACATGTAAATGGCTTCTTTGATGTCTAATTATACCGTTTATATATTTCATAAAGTTAGATAGCCAGACAATCTCGGATTTGAGTGATTTTTTACACGGATGATCTTATGTGTATAATTATAAAAACAAACGGTTCTGATCACGGTTTATGTCAACCAAAAGTATAAAAAAGTTGATCAAAGCAGCCCTTGACTGCTCTAGCTTGAACAACCAAATATTATCTATGGTGTTTACCCTCTTCAAACACGGTACTGATAGTCAACCGTGCATATGTAACAATGTTGTAAGTTACAACTTGTAACAAGTAACATGATTGAGAAGACTTTAATGTATAGGTAATTAGTTTTGTATTGAGTCATTGACTGATTTTTTTCTTAAAGAATTGTTCAACTCAACAGCAACGGTGCATGAAGCATTCATCCATCACTACCTCGCTGACTTACCAAGATTGTTTATTAAAGCACATTTAAAATTAGCTATGCAAACGTATATAATATAGATATTAAACTAGCTAGGGTACGGTGGGTGGACGGCGATAGATGCCCTCTTCTTTTTAACACCGTACAGTAAAGAAAAATCTTAACTTTAATATATAACTAGTTATATAAATTGCAACTGGCCGACACTAAATATATGTGATGCGCGCAGTGATGTAACCAAGAAAATAAATTTGCATGGAAAGAGCTTACAACTCAGTTGGTGAAAAAAAAAAAGAACAATATTATTGCCGATATTCATTAATAAACTCATTAAGAAACATGCATTTCGCTATGGCTACGCGACCGATCTCAGCATACATGAAAAAAAGCAAATGATGTATATCATTGATCCTTCGATACTTGCATGGATGACTTAGGTCAAGAATAATACGACACATTGAGTGGGAGAGCAAAAGAAAACTCTATCAATCAATTCACGTATATAAAAGTAGGAGTGGGTGGTGATAGGTACGGAAACTTGAAAGTGAGACAAATAATTAAACTAGGTTTGAAAAGGGCTTTTGATAGGGCCAAAAAAAAAAGTTTTTACCAAGAAACGCTCTTAACAGTCTATTCAATCGTGATAAACAATCAAGTAATCAATTATATTGATTTATTTTTCCTCATTTGAACATTTTCTTAATTTCTGCTTGTCATCCTTATGTAGAAAGTGTGCGAAGTTTCTCTATACTATTCATCTATTCGCTTCTCTGTAAAACACTTCTTCTTAGCCGATTTGCAAAATCAGGTACAAACAACATATAGCGTTCTTATTGAATCTTGGGTGCCTATTGTAAAAGTGTTGCTTATAATGAAAAAAGGCCAAAGTAATCCAATTTACAGGTTCCACGGTATAACTAGATTGTACAATACAGCACCGTAGATCAGGATCACATCTTTTTCAGTCACTTTATACTTGATCACAACATTCAACTTTGACCACGGTATCCAATACGGATCTTAATATATTCAACAAAATGCCTTTGATGCATAGCTTATTTAGTTAACGCGCCTATGTTGTGACAATGCTTAGTTAACTCGACCAAGTACAACTAATGCGTGCAGGTGTGTCCGAATCCCAATGTGTACGGATCCCAAGCCGTCTTAATCACGATTCATTGACTTTGGGTTTAACATTTGTACACGTTAAATCAACCAGCTGATTGGCCCTCTTAATTGACAAAGACTCATCAAACTGATTTTGGCTCATCATGTTTCCCCCTCATGTATATTGTTCATATTTGGCTGCTGAATACGATGATGAAAGAAGATTTAATCGCTAAAATCACACAAGGGTATGTACAAAGTGAAATCAATTCTCTATTAAATGATTTAGATTTGATATGATTTGGTTTAGAATTAGAGAAGTAATTAAATTACCTACTTTTCCATTAATAAGTTTAGTATTTATGTTATCATAAAGATTGTAACCTCCGTTCCATCCTCATAAATAGGGTGGGTTATTGAGAGGATTATTTGTACCATATCATAGTTTCAGTGTATAGTTTCAGAGCTTAGTTTTTTTTTTTGACAAAGATATCAAGTATTATTAGGGTTAAAGCCGAATAAAAACATTAGCATCCTCCGCCAAGGTATTAAAAACAAAGACGGGGGATTATCTCCCCAATAACTACTAAATGAATGTCTAGTAACAAAAGATACAAGTAGGTGAGCTACTCGGTGACATTCACACGGAACATAACAAAATGAGATAGACTTGAAGTTAGCAGTCATGTGACGAATATTAGAGCTTAATTTGAGAGAGTTAATAAATCTTTGTATCAAAGCTTCATATAATGAAACATATTGTTTTCACATTATTATTATCTGCTCCATTGATTTTTCCAGAAACGAAGGCCGAATAAAAAAGTAGTTGATATAAAGAAATCAATGACTCAAGGAAATTTCACACTTAAAATAAGACTCTTAAATCCCAGTACACATGCCGTACCCTAAAATTCAGGCCTCTCAGTACCGTACCTATCGCCGAACCCCGTACTTATATGTGATATAAATATAGTCAACATGGGAAAAAACTGAAGAAAACAAAAGTTTAATTAATTCAGGCCAGTTTGCACATGGTTGCATGTGGACTTTAACGGCTGATGGGCTTAACAGCATGACACTCACCATTTCTGTTTTCTTTCTTCTTTTTTTTCCTTTTTTAACCGAAAAATAGAAAGAAAAGAAAATGTGAGTGTCATGTTGTCTGCATATACCAAAGAAAATTCGAATCTTTTCGTCCCTCTTCACAACCCCTTCACAAAAAATGACAACACCAACTCCAACTCCAAACCCTATATAAGTCCCACCATAGCTCTCTTAACCTTCACCACAACTTCTCCGTTTAGTAGCTTATAAAAAAAATCCATTATAGTAGTCTAATCACTTCCTAGACTCCAAATTCTAAACTCTAAACCTGAGAAATGGCAAATGTGGAAGATGAAGCCGAAAACTCCATGCACGGAGTCACCGGCAGAGAGCAAACCTTTGCATTCTCAGTAGCCTCCCCCATTGTTCCAAGCGACCCGACAGCCCATTTCGACTTGCCTGTCGATTCGGGGCACAAGGCCAAAACCTTGAAGATCTTCTCCTTCGCCAACCCCCACATGAGAACCTTCCACTTGTCTTGGATCTCCTTCTTCACTTGCTTCATCTCCACCTTCGCCGCCGCTCCTCTTCTTCCCATCATCCGGGACAACCTCGACCTAACCAAAGCAGACATCGGAAACGCCGGGGTTGCCTCCGTCTCCGGCAGTATTTTCTCCAGGCTCGTCATGGGCGCGGTGTGCGACCTGTTAGGTCCTCGGTACGGGTGCTCGTTTCTCATAATGCTATGCGCGCCCTCGGTGTTTTGCATGTCGCTTGTGTCGAACGCCGGGGGTTACATGGCGGTGAGATTCATGATCGGGTTCTCGCTGGCGACGTTCGTGTCGTGCCAGTTTTGGATGAGCGCCATGTTCAATAGTAAGATCATTGGTCTAGTCAATGGCACAGCAGCTGGGTGGGGCGACATGGGTGGCGGCGTCACCCAGCTTCTGATGCCATTTGTTTTCGACATGATATGTAAGGCCGGAGCTACTCCCTTTACAGCCTGGAGAATCGCATTTTTCATCCCCGGTTGGTTGCATGTCATCATGGGGATCATGGTTTTGGCTCTTGGTCAAGATTTGCCTGATGGGAATCTTGGTGCTCTTCAGAGCAAGGGTGAAGTTGCCAAAGATGGCTTCGGAAAGGTCAGTTTCTAGAAGTATATATATAAGTATTGTCTTTTTATTTATATGATTCGTGAATTGATGTAGTTATTAATTTTGATTGCGTACAGGTGTTTTGGAATGCAATCAAAAACTACAGGACATGGGTGTTTGTCCTTCTCTATGGCTACTCCAACGGAGTTGAATTGACCATTTATAATGTCATTGCTGAATACTTTTTTGACAGGTTTGTATATACAATTAATCATGTGAATAAATCAGAACTAAATTGTTATATGTCCTATAGTACTATGTTAGTGACTATATTTGCGTTTTGTGTTGTACATACAAAATAGGTTTAATCTCAAACTTGACACAGCCGGTTTCATTGCTGCAACATTCGGCATGGCCAACTTCGTGGCTCGTCCCTTTGGTGGCTATGCATCAGACCTAGCAGCCAGACGTTTCGGCATGAGGGGAAGACTGTGGACCCTTTGGATCCTCCAGACCCTAGGAGGAGTCTTCTGCATCTGGCTGGGCCGAGCCAACTCGCTCCCCATCGCGATCCTTGCCATGATCCTCTTCTCCTTAGGAGCCCAAGCTGCATGTGGAGCCACCTTTGGCATCACCCCCTTCATCTCGCTGCGTTCCCTCGGCATCATCTCCGGCCTCATCGGGGCCGGAGGGAACGTTGGGGGAGGGCTGACGCAACTAGTGTTTTTCACAAGTGCGCCGTTCTCTACCGCCACGGGGCTTTCTATGATGGGGATAATGATAGTGTGCTGCACGCTTCCGGTGGCTACGGTGCACTTTCCGCAGTGGGGGAGCATGTTCTTTCCTCCTTCCAAAGATGTCGAGAAATCGACGGAGGAGTTTTACTACGGATCTGAGTGGAATGAGGAGGAGAAGTCCAAGGGTTTGCACCATCAGAGTTTGAAGTTTGCAGAGAATAGTCGGTCTGAGCGGGGCAGGCGTGTTGGATCTGCTCCGACCCCACCCGACACCACACCTTCCCATGTTTAGACTTTTAACTCAATTACTGTAGATTATTATGTATTTTCGTATCAACCACTGTAGATTGGTATGGAGTTACTGTGGATTGGTATTGTAACCATGCATCGTTTGGCCCATGTTATTAAAAAAAGATACTTATTTCCTCCCACAAACTCGTGAACTTAGTTGACTATATATATATTCTGCTGGTTTTGTTTATGGGAAAATTTCATTCAGACCACTTGAGGTTTGGTCTAAATTCAGTAAGTTCCAATAGGTTTCAAAAATTTCAGTTGCACCCCCTCCGTTAGTTACTTTTAACGGAAAATGATTTATGTCTTGTTCTACCTCGCTCTATTGTTCATTTTGCCCTTGATTTAAAGATAACAGTAAAAAAAAATCCAAAATTTAAAACTAGAAATTAACATCAAAGAAAAACCCTACCCGACCCAATGGCACAGCACGCATCCCCATCTCTTCATCACACACTCATCTCACAACCAAAAACACCCACCACAAATTCAATCCTTAACATAGAGCGGCAATCAAGGACGTAAACGAGGGAGGCTTTGAATTCATACTCGGAAAACTCATAGACTTTGGCTTCGAAGTCGTCGAGCTTGCACCATTTCAAATTCGGCAATTTTAAACTCTGCTGCTTTTTTATTATCACGGTCTAAACATTCAATTCAGAGGATCAATAGACGGTCTTGCCTCTAGACCTTTTGCAAAACCTAATAGATATTAAAAATTGGGGGGTGCGACTGAGAGTTTTGAAACCTGTGGGGTCTGAATGAAATTTTCCCTTTATTTGATCATTGTTTATTTGAAATAATAATGGATGTGCTCATTGTGCTCTAACAAAAAAAATATACGTGCTATACATGTCTGGATTAATGGACCAACCAGCTGTGAAAGTTTGACCGGTCATGCAAAATGTAGTTTTGTACTTCTGAATCTGCCAAAAATGAACCCAAAACCAGTAAAGCACTTTGGCGTGATGTGTCAATAGTCAATAAGTCAAAGAACCAAAGTTGTAGGCTCTTGTTGAAATTGTTTCTTCAGTTTCATTCTTTTATTGTAAGTTTCATTTCGTTTGCATCGTTCATCGAACCGGTTGGATAGAATTATAATATTTCCATTGGGATGCGTAACACATTATAATTGGATACAAAAATGAACTTAATTGATAGATTAGACTGAAGTGAAAACGAATGGATCAGAAACTACAAAGATCACAAGACAGAAAAAAAAAATTCTACATTAATGAAAGTTGAATTGTAAAGTATTATTGAGTTTCGTTTTGTTATCATCTCGTGCTGCAATCGTTTACATGCTTTGCTCTATCTCTTGTGAAACATAAAGACCGGTGAACCAGTTATTAGCCCATATGATAAAAGTGTTAGTGCATGTTATCATAGTGCAAATTGTCGAGCCTAAATTTTTTGTTGACGAGAAACGGTATTTCGTTATATTGAACTGACAAGAAAAGAGTACATATACAACGTTAGATAAAATAATATCTTGCAAGAGAGCGCGAAGAACTACGGGGTTCCTGAAACCACGTGACTTAAGATCTAAATAATGCCAATCGAGTCTAATTTATGTTTCAACTAAGAATATCTGCAAGTTGGAAAACTGATAGTCGCTATGACTTGCAATAAATTATTGGTCCAAAATACAAATACGTGTGTTATCAAAACATATTGAGTCGAAACAGCTAGGATGTGACGTGGTGTCATGTTGACACTAAGAATATTAAACTAAATTTTCATAACCTACCGTACATATATACGACATAACCAAGTTTAGTTATCAGATACCCTTTCAAAGGAAAAAATTTTGTTATCAGATCAAAAGCATCCTATGCAATTTTCCTTAAAGTTAGGATGAATGGATGCAACGTATATGTTATAATAAAGGGTGGGCGGTGATAGATCTTTTTTAATAACAAAGAAAATTATTGTTTACATCCTTTGGGATCTTAATCCAGTACAAGTTAAAGTTTACAAATTATAGCTGGAAATATTTGGAACTGGTACATATATATTGACTTCCACTGCATGGAATTTTATTGTAGTTGAGCTGTAGTTTCAAGATTTTCTACTTCAAGACTCCAAAATAAAATTTCTGATTTATTATAGTTGAGTTGCTTTTTCTCTAGGAATTTTGTTCTTCATGGAATGTTTTGTACTTTAGTGAGAAACGTTAATGGTCAATTAACCATTCATCCTTCAATACGTATATAGGCCGAATACGACATATACCAAGTTTTGTTAGGTTAGCAAAAGCAACAAAGCCATTTGAAACTTCCAAGAATGATATAATACAACATATATAATAAAGGGCTTATGCCCAAAAACTACTATTTCACCTTTATTATACCCAAAAACACTACCTCACTTTTTTTCTTACAATTTACTACTACTTTTACAATTTAATATCAAACCAAACTAACAAACCCACCCACAGCCCGTGTGAGTGACATTCACGCACCCCACATCACACGCCCCTGCTTCTTGTCCGTCAAAATGAAGGATGTGGTCCGTCGCAATGAAGGATGTGTTCCTTCAACTCTGAAGGATGTGTTCCTTCAATCTGAATGATGTGTTCCTTCAATCTGAAGGATGTGTTCCTTGAACTCTGAAGGATGTGTTCCTTCAATTTAAAGGATGTGTTCCTTCAAAATGAAGGAACAACTGGTTGAAGGATGTGTTCCTTCAATTTGAAGGATGTGATCCTTCAAATTGAAGGAAGTGCTCCTTCAAAAATCTGAAGGACAGTTCCCTGGAGTCTTGAATCAAGACTTCCTTCAAATTGAAGGATGTGCTCCTTCAAATTGAAGGATGTGCACCTTCAAATTGAAGGATGTGATCCTTCAAATTGAAGGATGTCCTTCAAAATGAAGGAGAAAGAATAGCTGTGTTGATTCACCATCAGTTCATATGATTTTTCTATCAATCTTCATCTAAACAAGCCAATAAAGCTTTCTAGACTAGTTTCAAAGACTACCTTGGCCGGAAACTCGCCGGAAACTCACCGGAAAGTTTCAACCAATATGTGAGGCTCACCGGCGATGATCCGCTACAAAATAAAGCTCAATATTGGTTGGGCTGTGTCTAGAATGATGAGAGGATAAAGTTTTGGGTGGTGGTTTGTCCCATTTGTCGCCGGAATCGGAGAATTTCGCCGGAAAACGTGAAGATGTTGCGGTTCTGATCTCTCTCTACAGTGGGTCTGGGGTTATAATCTTGGTGTCTATGGAAAGAGGGCGACGAGACGAATCCAACCCAATTGATTTCGTGTCAAACGGAGTCCGGATGAGAAAGTTATGGGTAAAAGAGTGTTTTGAAGTTTGTAGAGAGATTCTCGCGTGAATTGCAGCGTGCGTGGAGTTAAAAGTTGTTATTAAAGTGTAAAACCCAATTATAAATCAACATGTGTCAAAGTAGTAGTATATTGTAATGTTTAAAGTGTAGTAGTGTTTTTTGGTATTTTGATCTTCAAGTAGTATCAAAATGTAATTTTTCCTATAATAAATTACGTACGGGTTGGTGGTGACAGATGTTTTTTAATAACGAAGAAAATCAGATTTTAGATCCCCTTGGGATCTTATCCTTAGCTTTGGATTAATTAGAACTGAAATCTCGCGAGACTAAATAGGTGACATTTGATGGTGGCGATGATAGATGGAACCAGGGCTATTAATTTGCATGGTAGGATAATCTAGTACAGTTCAACGGTTTCATGCTTAATTTTAGAGTAAGAAATTGTAATTCAGTTATCTCCTAAAAGTATTATCTCGTGTATTTGACATATCGCGATAAAAGCGACAATCAAATTTCCAAATAGTAATATTGCCTCTCTAGGAATTCTGTTCTCTGTGATTTTTTTTTTACATATGTGGTGAAAATCGGCTATTTTTTATATTTTTAAGTCATTGTGCGCATTATCTTTGTATAAATTTAAGACAAAAAGTGGACGAGTGACCTCATTCTCTAATATCGACTTTGTCAATGTATAAAATTGTCCATCGCATATCACTAATAGAGGTGAGTTCTAGTTGATTTTGTAGTCAAACCAATATTTATTTGGATTTTTGCAGATTTTTTCTATGACAGATTTGTGTAAAATTTCATTGATTTTAATAGACCTTCACATATTATCAAAGATATCAGATAGATTTGATCATAATTCAATTTTAAATTTTCATGAACTTTTATCAAATAGTTTCAGAGTTTTATAGATTTTCATATTCTTTTTATTAGTCAATTTAATTACCACTTTCATCAAATTTTCAATATGAGTAGAGTAGTGGTGGTGAGATTGGGATGTTTGTGGCAGATCACTATAGTTTAAGCCTTGGTAGTGACGACGGTAATGGTAATGGAGGTTATTGCAAGAAGACAATAGCGTCTTATGCATCAATATTAATGGTAATAAAGATGTAGTGGTTGTAATGACGATGACATCGACATGTAGTGGCCATGACATTGACATGTAATGACATCATAGGCATGGTGGTGGTTGCGGCAATGACATCATAGTGGTGGTAATGACGACATCGTAGACATATGGTGGGGATGGCAATTGGTTGGCACCAGAATAACTGATAACAATTATGGCGATAGCATGATGGATGTATGAGGGTGGGGTATTGATGGAGGTGGTGTTCATTTTCATAGATTAAAAAAATAAAAATAAATTTTTTTTAAAAAAGTCTATCAAAGTCCATAGAAATCTTCAAGGGGAGAGACAAGAATTTAGTAGATATGTTTTACTCTGGAAAATTGATGAAATCGATAAAAATCTAGTTTTTAGTAAATTCTTAAAAAATCATTGATAATTGGAATACACCATAATGGAATCCTAAAAGAGAGCGCAGAAAAAGTCATTAGAAATCTTAATTGGATATCAATATATTTTAATGGACTAGGTAAAAGTCATGATTCAATACACTAAAAATTTCATGGAATTTTAAAAAAGTTATTAGAAATCTCAATTGAATACCAGTATACTTTGATGGACTTCTAAAATATGTATATTGAATACACCTTGACTTTCAATAACCACCAAAATTCATAAAAATACATAACTCTCGAGATTGAATACAACCATGGAAGATTTGGGAACGAATATAAAGTTATTGTAGAAAATGATCCTTTCAAATGCCATCGGTGCTGAAGAGAGGAGGCCCTGGTCAAAATTTGATTTGTAGTTTTTTTTCCTAAAAAAGCTTTCAAGCGGGATTCGTAAGCACCTTTTCTTTGGGTTCATAGAACGAGCTAAAAGCCCAGCAGAAGCAACCTATAAAGCAACAGATTGGGCCTCACAGCCAGGGCCGGCCCTGACAATTTGGGGGCCTAAGACGAACCATCAAGAAGAGGTTTTAAATATTTTCAATTATTCAAATGTACAAATTAAATTTCTATAATATAGTTGTAAAAGGAAAACTTAGTAAAACAAAGAAAAGGAAAAATATAATTCACTTTGGGAACCCATGGGAAAGCAAAGTTTTTTGAAAAAAAAAAAATGCATTTAAATTGGAAGTTTTAGACAAGAAAAAAAACAATTAATTACATAGGCAAAAAGGGTACTTGCAGGGAGTCGAACCCAGCACCAAAGGCAACCAAGCATGAGGTTCACTAGTGGGGATTCCCACTGCGCTAAGGGGCAGTTTCTATTATCTTTGCTTTCATAAATATATATACTATATATGTAATATGAATATTACCAAAAAATACTTTTGGGGCCTTTTTTGCTCGGGGGCCCAAGACGGCCGTCTCATCCGGATGCCCTCAGGGCCGGCCCTGCTCACAGCACCTATGATTATGTGATCCCCACGAGGAGACTTTCTCTGTTCAGATACGCGGCAAAATGGATAGTATAAATCCCGCAGAACTCCCCTTTACCTTCACTACACTGTACACAACACCACCCGACAGACCACTTCGACTTACAGGTGGACTCGGAGCACAAGGCCAACGTATTTAATCCAATCTGGTACGTAAGTTTCTTGTTTGAAATGCAAATCACTTTAATACTCGATCCTATTTTCGTGGGTTGTTTGTGTTTGGATTTCAACATTTCCTTTCAAATGTAAGTTATCGTATCACGCATTGTGGTTTTAGGAATTTAGAAACTCTACTATTTAGTTTAGTTGCCTTGTTGATCATGAGCTTACTGTCAGTATATTACAACAATGCCTCATGGGGCCTCCAAATATTTGGGTAGAAAACCCATCTCTATCTCCTTTTGAGATATCTGGTTGTAGTTCCATTATCCTTACACCGAGAACAAATTCTAATAGGAGCTCCAGTGATAATGAGAGCAATAGCTATACTAAAATTTGTTTTGCTTTGCCAATATTGATGCTTTTGTTGTAGATGGAATTTTGGTAAAGGAATTGCCATGGAAAGTAGAATGGAGTGCACTGTCATGAAAGACGATTGTATATGGAAATTCTATTTGCATTTGCTTTCACTTACTTGTGAATGTTATTTGGTCTAGTATAATACTCGTGGGTCTGTGTCTGTAAATAGCTGTAGGATTTTGACTGCCATTTTTTCTGCATCGTGTATTACAATCTACCCCTAATTGTTCTAAAAATCACTGACCAGATGTCTACCTCTTTTATATCTATCATATACAAATATGTTTCATTGAAATTGAAGCAATAATTATTGGCTCAAAAGTTACATAAGAGATTTATAAGTGAACTAAAGTCTTCTGAATGCAGAAATTAGACTTTATGGGCTTAATTTGTACATAAAAATCCACATCTGATGCAACCGTTTGCCAGGCGTGAATCAGGCAGAAATACTGTTTACGTGAGCGATCTAAGAAGTTAGTGTCGGACTTGCTGTTACTCTTTCCGTCTGAAAAAGGGTAAAACATCCTTGTAGTCAACTGTACCATCTTTAGTTGGGCCAAGCTCATAAAGGAGGCATCAATGCACCTTCAGTAGTTTAATCATTTGCCATTATTCCCATTCCTGATGACTGCGTTGTCTACCAGCAGTGTTGGAAAAGGAGTTTAATCAGTCCCAAAATGGTTTCATCGTCCTCAAAGAAAGCCACATCCGACCCTTCATGGATGGAATACGATTCCATTCTTTTATCTTAGATCTGTGTGTTTTTTTGAGCTTCCTTTAAGTGCAATACTCGTATTTCCAACAGGTTCTTCTGAAAGCCTGTCCTGGTGATTTCTTCAGTAGATGAGCAGAACTTCATATGAGATATACCATTGCATTTCCAGTTCCAGTGACAATGTAGCCACAGAGTGCACTGTTTAAAGACTTGTAGTGGGTGAGAAATTGCTGGTTTAAATATTCAAAACTTGAGTGAGTTTAAGTCGGATGATGAGAGACTTTAATGGCACCTTACTGGACATCTGATGTTGATTAAGCCTAGCGTATACTGCTGTGATCTTTCTTTTCCTTCTTTTTGCAAAGAAAAATTCAATATGTATGTGATTGACAGTTTTTTTCTATCTACTATTTTCTTGACCGGGATCTGATATTGGCCTTTGGTGGTTCTGCCTTGTGTTTGGAGTTTTGTTAAGGCTGCAAAGTCCTTCATAAAATAAGATTTTGGTCAATGATCTATGGTTGTTTGCACTAGTTTGAGATTGCTGTTACTATAGCAAATGGGGAAGTGTGTAGTGTATACCTAAGATTTCAGCAGATAATATATGGGAATAATTGTCAAAATGAACATAATAACTTGTCCAGAAGAAATAAGGCTCCTCTGGGCGCATAATGGTCCTGATTCCCAGATTTTTTTAGCCAAGTAAACCGAAGGTGTAATAACTAAGGTTTTGTTAACAACTTTTTCTGATTCAGATTTTCTTCTCATCCTTTCTGTTTTTAGTTTAAATGTACAACTTCTGACTAGTTGAAAACTTTTCGTCCTTTTTTTATTAATCAGACCAGGTGCCATGCATTAAAGCGTTCCAATAAATTCTTGATCCCAGTTCCCCAGTTCGTCAAAAGTTCATCTGTACAGTCTATCTGTTATTACATCCTTCTGCATCAATCATTACTGTAGCTATCACTTATGCCAACTGCAAAGCCCATGGTGCTAAAATTGAAAATATTCTGTCAGCTAATCAGTCAAACTGCCATAAAGACATGATTTAGGAGACTGCCTTAAACACAAACATAAACATATTTACTATAGATATGGTCTACGTAATTGCAAGGATAACTGATCTTTATTATTTGATTAGCTTAGAACTTTTGTCCTGCTGGGCTACTAACAAACTCAGCTGAATTTTCGGAAAGAGTTGACTTTTTAGCTTCGATTTTCAAAAATAGTAAAAAGTATATCTATAATATCTTAACCTTAAGTGCTCAGCTTCGTATATTATAGGGTGTATTGATTAGCTTACTGGAATTAATTATAGGAATAGGAGCAGAGTTGAAACTTTAGTGTTAAATCTTGACAAGCTCCTAAACTGTATATATTGTTCACTTGTTTGATTCCCACTAATTGTAATTTCCAATAAAGGCTTCCTAAGTTCCTGGTAATATCTTTATAATATTAGTGGTTGTTTTTCTTAGAGATTTGGTTTTGGCTTCTCGTTGTTTTGCCATCTGATAAGCTAGAAATTGAAAGAAGTTCTGCTTCTCCAACTATAATGTACCAGCCTATCGTTAAGTTGCACTGTGTGGTGGTTTCCGGTCAAAGTAAGAGTGATTATCTAGCAGAGTAATCTTGTACGGAAGGATTTACCATGTACTTTATGATTTCTTTGTAGTAATTTAGATGTCCTTGGTATCAGATCATAAAAGTTTGTTTGGACTAGTCAATGTCCAACAATGGAGATGTTTTCGTAAGGGAAAGTAAATGAAAACACTTCTAATTATCCTGAAAAAGGTTAAGGCCCATGAAGAAAACTCATTATACATAATTTTTTAGAACACTCAGTTGGTCTAAGTTGTAATTGATTGCATCAATCATCTGATAGAAATATAAATAATTACAGATGATTGGTTGTTTGGGTCTGATAGGCAACCTATTGTTTTGTAGGAAAAGATACAAAATAGTTTTCCCAGAATGATTTTACTTCTCATTGATAGGAATAGATATAGACAATGGTTTCCTTGTACAATAAGTAAACTAATAACTAGTGCTACAAACTAGGTAAGTAACATAATTACAACCTAATGTAATTACAATTCCTAACACTCCCCCTCAAGTTGGAGAGTGGATATCCATAACTCCCAACTTGTTTAACAAGGTTAAGAGTTTATCGCGCCCAAGGGGCTTGGTAAACATGTCCGCTAGCTGCTGTGCTGAACCAACGAAGCGTGTAGCTATAGAACCATCAATAATCTTCTCTCGGATAAAATGACAATCCATCTCAATATGTCGAGTCCGTTCATGAAAAACTGGGTTGGCAGCGATGTGTAATGCTGCCTGATTATCACAATACATCAAAGACGGACTCGTTTGTGGAACATGCAAATCTTCCAATAAATATCTAAGCCATGTGATCTCACAACTTGTACCTGCCATAGCCCTGTATTCGGCTTCTGCTGATGACTTTGAAACTGTTTTCTGCCTCTTAGTACGCCAAGAGATTAGGGACTTTCCAAGAAATACGCAGTAACCTGTAGTTGAACGACGCGTGATTGGACAACCTCCCCAATCAGCATCACAATATGCTATCAAACTGGGTTCACTTTCGGCTGCTAACAATATTCCTTGTCCCGGCGAGCCCTTCAAGTATCTTACAACTCGCAGGGCCGCATACCAATGTGGTGCACGGGGTTCATGCATGAATCGGCTCAATACATGTACTGAATATGTAATATCAGGTCGAGTGATGGTTAAATAAATCAATCTGCCTACTAACCTTCTGTACTTTTCTGGATCAGTGAGAATCTCTCCTTTATCGGAAAGCTTGTTGTCCTCTTCCATAGGAAACTCAATGGGGCGTGCCCCCATGTAGCCGGCATCCTGAATAATTTCAAGTGCATACTTTCTTTGTGACAAGTAAATGCCCTTCTTAGAACGTGAAACTTCAATCCCTAGAAAATACTTGAGATCACCGAGGTCTTTGATACGAAATCGGGATTGAAGAAACAATTTGATGGAGTCAATAGCATGAGAATCATTACCAGTGATCACAATATCATCCACATAGATCAACAAAGCTGTAAACGAGTCACCATTCTTACATGTAAAGAGGGAATAATCAGCCTTGGATTGCACAAACCCACCATCAATTATTGCTTCGGTAAACTTAGCAAACCATTGACGGGAAGCCTGTTTAAGACCATAGAGAGATTTGTTGAGGCGACATACCAAATTCTCCCCCTGTCGCCGAAGACCAGGCGGGGGAGTCATATAAATTTCCTCGTCCAAATCACCATGTAGAAAAGCGTTGTTGACGTCCAACTGTTGGAGAGACCAACCTTGGGATGCGGCAAGGGCTAATAGACAGCGGACGGTCACCATTTTTGCAGTGGGGGAAAATGTGTCATGGTAGTCTATACCGGCTTGTTGAGTGAAGCCTTTAGCCACCAGACGAGCTTTGTAGCGCTCAACGGAACCGTCAGCCTTGTGCTTGATCTTGTAAACCCATTTACAGCCAATGGGATGTTTGCCCGGAGGAAGGGGCGTAAGAGTCCAGGTATTGTTGATAGTGAGTGCATCAAGCTCGGAATCCATAGCTTGACGCCACTGCGGGTCTCGATTCGCCTCTGCAAAAGAAGAAGGTTCTATGCTTCGGCTAATAGATGCAACAAAAGAAAGATGAGCAGGTGAGTACCGATGATATGAGATAAAATTACAGAGAGGGTAACGAGTACCTCTGGCGGAACCGGGTGACGAAGAGAGCGATGTGGAGTGGGGTGGCAACATCACCTGCGAGCAAGCATAATCGGTGTACCGTGGGTTGGGTTTGGGAGGCCGTGTGGAGCGGCGGGGAAGGACGGTAGGGGGGGAGGAGTCGGTGGTGTGTTGGGTTAGGGTTTGTGTGTCAGCTGGTGGAGTGGGCTCTAGGGTTTGTGTGGCGGCAGGGTGAGTGGGCTCTAGGGTTTGTGTGTCATCGGGAGGAGTGGGCGCGAGGGTTGGAGAATCCATAAGGGTGATGGGCTCTGGGGGTGACGTATCAGGGGAAGAGGCGGGTAGGGTTTGGGAATCGGCGAGTAGGGGAGGATCGGCTAGGGTTTGTGGGGAAGGGGCGGCTAGGGTTAGGGTTTCACTAATGATGGGCAAAGGTGGGCCGGCTGGTGGTGGAGTAGGAGTAGGAGTAGGAAAAGTAGAGGAAAAAGGAAAGTGATCTTCAATGAATAAAACATCCCGATTTGTGAAAATTTGATGAGAATCCAAGTCATACAATTTATAGGCTTTTTGACCTAATGGGTAACCGATGAAAACACATTTATGAGCTCGGGGAGCGAATTTGGAAGGAGGATGGACGGAAGTAGCATAAGCCAGACAACCAAAAATTCTAAGGTGATCATATGTGGGAGGTTTTTGAAAAAGTCTTTCGAAAGGGGTTTGTTTGTGGAGGAGTGGAGTAGGGAGGCGGTTAATGAGGTGGGCGGCGGTGAGCACTGCTTCACCCCAAAACTTGATGGGAAGCCGTGATTGAAAAAGGAGGCCACGCGCAACCTCGAGAAGGTGACGATGCTTGCGTTCCACCACCCCATTTTGTTGGGGCGTGTAAACGCAAGTATGTTGATAGACAATGCCATGCTCAGAAAAAAAATCACGCATAGAGAAAAACTCGCCCCCATTGTCAACGCGAATGTTTTGAACCTTTTTGTTAAATTGGGTAGAGGCGAAAGCAAAGAAATTCTTGAGAATTTGTTGAGTTTCATGTTTATGACGCATGAGGAAAATCCAAGTGTAACGAGAAAAATCATCAACAATAGTAAGAAAATAATGGGCTCCATTAATAGAAGGATGTTTATGAGGTCCCCAAATATCACAATGCAAAAGAGAAAAAATACTTGTTGATGAAATTGAACTATGACCAAAAACTTGACGAGTTTGTTTAGCTAATGGACAAACATCACAAACGGAATTGGAAGAGAAATCAAAATTAAGATGGTGATTGGCTAAATGTTGGAGACGAACAGCGGAAGGGTGTCCTAAACGGCGATGCCATAGGTCGGAGGGGCTGGAAACATGGTGACAGGCCGGTTGGTGATGAGAGGATGGTGGTGAGGCCAACGCCACTAGGTAGTACAAATCGCCTCGTCGCTTACCCACACCAATCGTCGTCTTCGTAACCAAGTCCTGCAAGACACACCAAGAAGGATAAAAAGTCACTGAGCAACGTAACCCTTCTGTAATCTTACTCACGGAAAGTAAATCAACGTTAAAACTCGGTATACACAAGACATCTTTCAATTGTATGTTATCTAAATTAACAGTGCCGATGGAATCGATAGAAACTTTTTCTCCGCTTGGCAAAGAAACGGGTGGCAAATCATGGTTAGATGCACGACTATTCAACACATTCTTAGATGATGTAATATGATCCGTCGCTCCACTATCGATGATCCATTGATCACGAAGAGGAGCTAACGGTGACAAACCTTTAGAAAAAGCTCCAAGCGAGGTGGCATTGATGGTAGAGCCGGTTTTCTTGTCCTCTTTGACGAAAGAAAGGATTTGTTGATATTGCTCGTCGGAGAGGTGCGGCATCGCTGTTTTGAGGTCAGTGAGGGACGGTGCAGCCACTTGGTTGACACGGCTGCTGCTTGCTGTGGCTGCTGCTGCTTGTTGCGGCTGCTGCTGTGGTTGGGAGCGGCTGCTGTTGCCGCGGCTTGCCCAACGACCCGCATCGAAGTTGGGCTTGCCACGGTTATTGGGATGTGCGGGGTGGTCCAAGGGGTAACCAATGATCTTGAAACACCCCGCCAAGTCATGACCGTTCCTTTGGCACTTGGTACACCATAGGTGGCCGGTGGGAGCTCTTCCTTCGGTCCTAGGTCGTTGATCTTGGGAGCGGTTGGAGGAGTTGTTGGAATTGGGTGCGTTGCGCACCGCCATGGCGGCTGCCTCATGAGGGCGTTGGGCCCCTACTTCTCTTTGCTTCTCTTCGTTGGCAATCGAGTTGTAAGCTACTCGTACGGATGGTAGAGGATCCCGTAAGAGTAGTTGACCTCGAATTGCGCTATAGCTTTCATTCAAACCCATCAAAAATTGCATCAACTTATCTGTTTCGTCTTGGGCACCACAAGTACATGATGTGGCTTCTTTGTAGGCTCCTAATTCGTCCCAACAAGTCTTCAATTTGGTATAATATGCCGACACTGACATTTGCCCTTGTGTGAGAGAGGCTATGTCACGTCGGATTTGAAAGATCCTTGGAGCGTTCTTTTGGGAGAAGCGTTCTCTTAGCTCTTCCCATGCCTCGTGTGCTGAAGCGGCATAGATGATGCTATCGGCAATGGTTGGCTCCACTGCCCCATTGATCCAAGATTGGACCATATCATTACAACGTTGCCAAGCGGCGGCGTCATTGGGATGTTTCCCTTTAGATGGTGGTTTGAGTGATCCATCGACAAATCCGGTCTTGTTTTTGGCACTAAGAGACATGCGAAAAGCACGGCTCCAAGTATTGTAGTTGTCTCCATTAAGCTTGGTTGAGACAAGAAGTAATCCGGGATGATCGGAGTGGTGGAGATAGTAGTGGTCGGCGGCTGTGGCTTCGGTTTCGCCGCTAGGGTTGGACTTGGTTGGTTTGTCGGCTGCCATGGTGTGGCGGCAATTTGGTGATGCTTGGTGTTTAGGGTTTTAGGTTAACCTGCTCTGAGGCCATGTAAGAAAAGATACAAAATAGTTTTCCCAGAATGATTTTACTTCTCATTGATAGGAATAGATATAGACAATGGTTTCCTTGTACAATAAGTAAACTAATAACTAGTGCTACAAACTAGGTAAGTAACATAATTACAACCTAATGTAATTACAATTCCTAACATGTTTGTCCTCGGATTTTAATATTTTCCAGTGGATGATTGAACTTTCCGAGTGGCTTTTTGATGTGTAATCTACTCATATGTGTGCAAAACTTATGGTGACGCAGCACTGTTAGTGTATCTGTGATCCTCATGGAAGATAAATCATTGTCTTTCAGGTTCACAAGTTATATAATCATCCTATTGTTCTGCTTTTCCTGTTTCAATAGGAACAACTCATTCGGTGATTCTGTTATATACTCAAATCAAATAGGACTGACCTTAATATGTTTTATGTAGGTAGAAGCAACTGTTGCTGAACATGAAGTTATAAGATCACCTGATTCCAGTTACAAAAGTGTACCTTGGGACTGAAGACGAGATCCACCTTTGTCCCTTCATACTGCAACCGACTTTATTTAGTCACCTAGCAAACGCATACACTGCTGAACTCTTCCATCTCCGCAGATTCTGGGTATGTTACCCTCAACCATATCTACATTGAGAATTGGGACAGTCCCGTGCTCAGTTGTTGCGCTTGGATTCAGTCATTGCTTTTGATAAAAATTCATTACAGTTTATAACCACCACTGGGTTCAAACCAGTTCAAAGAAGGGGGAACTACCAACTCTTACAACTTGAAGAAGAGAATACACCTCAATTAAGTTTGGTTATATGTAGTCTTTGTTATGTCGAAATTACTGATATACACCCCAAGTTAGAAACTTCTGGAGAGAGATATCTTTTTGCCTCAGAAACTTGCTTGTTAAGGCTATATTACTTCCAAGTTTTTTGTAGACTTCATATATATTTGGCCGGCTAGATTTGCTGCTGGAATTCATAATTTGACGTATTCGTTCAACTGGACTACAAAAATGGGTTGGCAGGTTTTGTTATGAGAGTTTGTTTATTTGAAATGATGGGAAGCATGTGCTTGCATTTGTGAATATGAAATGCCATTAACTGCTTTATATAGATAAGGAAGGCTTCTCTTTCTATTATTTAGTTTGCTTGTATGCATTAGTTGGTTTTTTATTTTTTTTTTCATAAGGGAACTTTTATTCATCTAAAGCCGAATAGAAACATTAGTTTCAGTAGCTAAGATGTCAAAGAACCAACTGGGACCAACCGAGTCCCAAACAAACTGACCCCTGCAACTCTTGGAGAAACATTCGCTCAATTAATTTCCATAAGTAGCAATATAACGCAATATAAATGTATTTGACTCTCCTACGCATATGTTAAAGTGAATAATATATGTTGTGCTCCAATTATTTAGGTACTCTTGACTGGATTTTAAGATTATTGTGCTTATCCTCAATAATTGGGAAATAAATGATTATTGTACGGACTATGTGGATCGTTCGATTAGGTATGAATGTGTAGATACATTGAGAAATGCAAAGATTGACTTTTGATGCGGAATGTGTGTACTTACGGATTGTGCTAAGATGATCACAACTGAACTCTCCAAAGTTCCGTGCAGATAATTTTGTTTGTGTTCTATTTATTTAGGTCTTGCTGACTAGCCAGCTCCTCCGTACTTATCCTTACTGATTGGAAATAAAAGTATGAGATGCACAAATTGACTGGTCATGCACAAGGTAATGTATTTGTGTGCTAAATTGGGCACAAACCAGTAAAGCATTTCGCTATGTTGTGCGTATGGTATGGAAACGAGTTTTCAGTTTGCTTCTTGTTGAAATTGTTTCTTCAGTTTCGATCGTTTAGTTTCACTTCATTGTTTGAATCATTCATCCAATCTCTTAAAATTTTAATTTTTTTGAATAGGATGTGTAACAAAGTGGCTGCAAAATTGAACTTAAGTCGACAGATGAGATTGAAGTGAAGACGAAATGAAACGAAAAGGATCAAAGGGAAAACGCATATACCCTAGAAGGGTCAACCCACATATCTGCCAATATATTTATCTAAAAGTTTCCTATTAAGGATCTAATCAGCTGTCTAATCAATACATACATGGACATATCATAGATTTCTTATCAGAGAAACAAAAAGGTCTTATAACATCATGTCATCAAGCACACTTTGAGCTGTTAAACAAATGCATTTCCGACAAATTGCAACGACAAATGCCAAGTCATACATGTTTGTCCAAAGCCCATGTAGAAACAAAGAAAAAAGACTATATGTTTAAGTGAAAGGTTCAGAAGTGGATTAATAATATAATCATATACTAATCAAACATTACAAGCAACCGATGATTGATAATAAGAAAATATAAGGCTACAGTCTGTGATCATACACAAGAGGGTACCATTTGACCTGTCTTTTATTTAGTCAAAGCCACATATATTGTCCAAATAATGACATCTTTTTTTGTATATATTAATGATGGAGTACGCCCACCATGGCACCTTAAAAAGATATTTTAGATTATTTGATCCATTATGATGGATGAGGAGACAAAAGAGAGGGAGAGACAGAGATATTACCTCTTAATTGATTTGAACATTACAATACAACATTATCAGGTAATTTGTTGTGTTTTAACGTGTTTGTGTTGTATTAGTCTATTCTTTCCTCAAATTAGCATGTAAACATATATCGGCGTACAGTAGTCACAAGTGTTGCATTATCATACTGCAAATTATTGAGTCTGATATTTGCTTCTAACTATAAATATCTGCAATTTGGGAAGTTGATTGTCGCAGTAAGTGAGATAAATTATTGGTATAAACATTTGGTGTACGTCTTGCGTGTTTATTTATACATAAAGTAGAACTAGCTAGAATGTGCACTGGTGTCAAGTTGACAATAAGAATTAAACTAAGCTTTTCATAATCAGCAATGCATAGATAACATTATTATAACAGTATAATAAGCTAGATTGTCTGATTGATGAGAATTTATAGGTAATTAGTTTTGTATTGCCAGATTTTTGTTCTAGTTCACAGCTAACGGTGCATTAACCATTCATCCTTCAATACGTCGCTGATTTAGGTTAGGTTGAATACGACATACAAAGTTTGTTTATCAGACAAAAGCAAAACCATTTAAAAAACAAGATTCTTTTTAACAACGAAGAAAATTACAGTTCAGATCCCTTTGGATCTTAATTCCATAAGAATCTAACTTCAATATGTAATCACTTTCATAATTGGAAACTGGGTAAACCAAACTAGGTGCTTCAAAGGTTCCTGAGGAACTTAGTTGGTTTAAAAGCATTTATATTATGTATTTCAGGTATCGTACGTGATAACTGATAAGCTTGTATTATAAAGGGTTATTAATTTTGCTCCCATTGTGACGAAGTTTTTTACCACCAACTTGCAATGTGTACAAACCCCCGAGGCCAATGTAATCAGGATTCATTGACTTAACATTTGATTATCCTAAGTACATTGTTAATACTAACTTAATAGGTAATGAGTAAGCTCATCAACATCAAAGCACCTTAATAACATTTCATAATGTATTATCAGGACGCAATCAACATCAAAGCACCTTAATAACATTTCATAATGTATTATCATGACGTACGCTGTTTTGTTAGATCACAGATATATATGTGTGTATATGAATGTATTTCTATATGAATGTATTTCTACTAATAATATCTCCAATTTGGGCAAGTTGATTGCGAAAGTTGAACTACGTTATTGGTACAAATATGTATTGTATTGTCTATTGTCAGGCAGTAAATTCACTTAATATATGTTCAAATTTTAGTTCCAGATTCTCATGTTTGGGTCGTGAAATGGTTACACTAACCTTCCATTGTAGTATATGATATTTTATGTATTATAATATCTATTTTAAACAAATGTATGTATCTATAATTCTCTTCTGGTGTAAAAAAACAATATTATAATAATAAAGAATATTCAAGATTGTACTGCTATATCATATGTCACATTGTGAGGTTGAATAATAATATCACGAAACAAACATGCATTTTGCTACGGTCACTCTTGCGTGCGGTGAGGTCATAGCGGGGACTCGAATGCATTTACAGTTTGAAATTACGAACCATAAAAAAGGGGACTGATCTCACCATGCATTGAAAATGTAAACTAAGCCTGTCTGATCTTTTGATTACTTGCTACATGATTGTTCTAGTTAACAAGATGATGAATTAACTACTGATGTTCAAATACATGGTTGAATATGGTCAGGTTTAATATATGGTGAAGACATATAGAGCGCGACAAATAGAGCAAAAGTAAACCCTATAGTAGCATGCATCAATAAAATGTATATAAAGTAGGGGTGGATGGTGATATAGGTATGGAAAAGTTGAGGGTCAGAAAAACCAAGTTGTAAAGGTTGTTAATTTTAGACTTAAAACTTGAAGACTCGAAAAAGAGTTGAGTTTGGAAATTAGGTGCAAACAACGTTATGGCTGTTCGTATTGAATCTTTTGTGCCTCTCTAGTGTTTGCAAAAGTTAATTCAATTTACAAGTTAAAAAGTAAAAACTAAATACATCCAACTGCAGTTTGGCCGGTCAGATTGGTTTTGGTCCCCTCCCTTCCTTCTTGGTTTCCAGCTCATCAAGAAAATACAGCATTAAGTAGATCTAGATCACCTCATTTTTCAATCACTAATCTTCATCTAAACATTGAACTTCGACCCGGTATCCAATACTGATCTATCTTAAGATATTTGAGGAAAAGCCTTTGGTGCATAGCTTCTTTAATTATCTATCGCACCTCCCTCTGCTGTGAGTTGTGAGACAAAGCTTACTTTAGGGCTCTACCAAATTGCACTATGCACGAGTCCCAAGCCGACTTAATCAGGATACATTGACTTGGTTAACATTTGTATTACAGACATTAATTAATCAGCTGGTTGGCCTTATTAGCATGTGATCCCTTCGGATCTTCGATGAGGCTTTTCCTGTTCAAATATGCGGCAAAGTGGTTTCTGACAAAATATTATTCTAGAGAATCCTTCTTGCCTCTTCACAACCCAACTCCAACTCAACAAAAAAATGTCAACTCCAACTCCAACGTCCAACTCCAATCTCTATATATAGATCCCACATTACTCCCCTTTACCTTCACCACCATACAACACCACAACATCTTCATTTAGAACTCTAAAAACTTTCTAATCACTTTCTAAACCTGAAAACCGGAGAAATGGCAGATATCGAGGGAGAACCCGGGAGCTCAATGCACGGAGTCACCGGCAGAGAGCAAACCTTTGCATTCTCAGTGGCCTCCCCCATTGTCCCATCCGACCCGACAGCCCACTTCGACTTGCCGGTGGATTCGGAGCACAAGGCCAAAACCATGAAGCTCTTCTCCTTCGCCAACCCCCACATGAGAACCTTCCACTTGTCTTGGATCTCCTTCTTCACTTGCTTCGTCTCCACCTTCGCCGCCGCCCCTCTTGTCCCCATCATCCGGGACAACCTCAACCTCACCAAACCGGACATCGGAAATGCCGGGGTGGCCTCCGTCTCAGGCAGTATTTTCTCCAGATTAGTCATGGGGGCGGTGTGTGACCTGTTAGGTCCCAGGTACGGGTGCGCGTTTCTGGTTATGCTATCCGCACCCACGGTGTTTTGCATGTCCTTTGTGGCGGACGCCGGGGGTTACTTAGCAGTGAGGTTCATGATCGGGTTCTCATTGGCAACGTTCGTGTCGTGCCAGTACTGGATGAGCACGATGTTCAATAGCAAGATCATTGGTTTGGTCAATGGCACGGCAGCTGGGTGGGGCAACATGGGTGGCGGTGCCACCCAACTGCTGATGCCATTGGTTTTTGACATCATCGGTAGGGCTGGGGCTACTCCCTTTACAGCCTGGAGGATCGCATTTTTCATCCCTGGTTGGATGCATATTATCATGGGGATCATGGTGTTGACTCTTGGTCAAGATTTGCCTGATGGGAATCTTGGTGCCCTTCAGAAGAAGGGTGAAGTTGCCAAAGATGCATTTGGAAAGGTCAGTTTAACTGTTACTCAATATCTATTTATTTACGGTCGCTTTACTCAAATAAAATAATATATTTATGCCGGCTGAAGCAGGAGTCTCTGAGTTTGAAAAATGATGTATTTTTGATTCATTATGTGCAGGTGTTTTGGAATGCTATCACAAACTACAGGACATGGGTGTTTGTCCTTCTGTATGGCTACTCCATGGGAGTTGAATTGTCCACTGATAATGTCGTTGCTGAATACTTCTACGACAGGTTTGTATACAATTATGTGTGTCTTCTTGATTATCACTTCTTATAATATGAGTTATTTAACATGCTTTGTGTGTTGTACAATCAATAGATTCGATCTCAAACTCCACACCGCCGGTATCATTGCTGCAACATTCGGCATGGCCAACTTCGCGGCTCGTCCCTTTGGCGGCTATGCATCTGACCTAGCAGCCAGACGTTTCGGCATGAGGGGAAGGCTGTGGACCCTTTGGATCCTCCAGACCCTAGGAGGAGTCTTCTGCATCTGGCTGGGCCGAGCCAACTCACTTCCCATCGCGATCCTAGCCATGATCCTTTTCTCAATAGGAGCCCAAGCCGCATGCGGAGCCACCTTTGGCGTTACCCCCTTCATTTCCCGACGCTCCCTCGGCATCATTTCGGGCCTCATTGGGGCCGGTGGAAACTTCGGGTCTGGGCTTACCCAACTGGTGTTCTTCTCCAGCTCATCTTTCTCTACTGCGACCGGGCTGTCTCTGATGGGAGTTATGATCGTGTGCTGCACGCTTCCGGTGGCTACGGTGCACTTCCCTCAGTGGGGAAGCATGTTCCTTCCTCCGTCCAAACATGTCGAGAAATCGACGGAGGAGTTTTACTACGGATCTGAGTGGAGTAAGGAGGAGAAATCCCAGGGTTTGCACCAACAGAGTATGAAGTTTGCAGAGAATAGTAGGTCTGAGCGGGGTAAGCGTGTTGCCCCAGCTGATCAAACCCCACCCAACACCACACCTTCCCATGTTTAGTCTCTTAAGTCAATACTCACCAATCCAAGGGATGGGAAAGAGCCACGTGCATATCAAGGTGCATAGTGGTAATTAACCTACCAAAATAAGAGAAAGAAAAATGATCTATCGGTATCAATTGATGTTGATTGGTATCAAGTTCTTGTGGATTGGTATCGTGACCATCCATCACTTGGTTCTTGTGGATTGGTATCGTGACCATCCATCACTTGGTCCATATATATATATATATATATATATATATATATATATATATATATGTGTGTGTGTGTTCGTTTTCTAAAGACTATACTTGTCTACCGAGAGAAACTCAATGAACTTTTTAATTAAGGTACGGTTGGTAACAAATTCTTTGTTGACTTCGTATATTCTGCTGGTTAATTAGTCGCCTGTGTGAGAATTTTTAAAATGATTAATGGAAGCATGTCCTCCGGATAAGAAAATGGCATTCCCTCCTTTATACAGATAGCCTTTCCTCATTGGGAAATAAAAGTATTAATTGTTGTGCTATACATGTTGGATTGTCTGTATAACTGATCTTTATATTAGACATTATTCGCCAAGGCATCGAAATTTTCTGTAGATAGATTTAAGAGTTTCACTGATGTCTATAACTCTGATGTCTATGAAGATTTTTAGCATAGGGAACGAATGAAAACTGCAAAGATGAAAAAGAAAAAATTCTTCAAGTACGAAAGTCAAAGTGCAGGCATATGGACGATAGGAATTATTGTTCAATAAGAAATTGAGATATTTTATTTACACCCACCCCATAAGTTACTGAATTCACTCCACCGTGAAATTTTTGTCCCTAAATACCAACTTCATCCTCAAAGAACGAAGCAAACCTGACAAATCCCCCACTGAGCAGCCACCACCATCCTCTCTCTCTCTCTCTCGCTCTCTCTCTCTCAAGACTTCCATGCACTCACTATTCATTTTTTGGGCCAATCAAATATTGCCACATAAGCTTAAAGTGCCACATGGCGATATCTGATTGGCCCAAAAAATGAATAATGGGTGTATATAAGTCTTTCTGCTCTCTCTCTCTATTTTGAATTTGGGAAAAAAATAATAATATTTTTTTACGAAGATTTGGGAAGAAAATATTAAATATGAGATGTATTCATTATTTATTATCTATTGCAGAGGCCACCACCCCACATATATGCCAAGGTTATACTTTATCTTAGCTTTTTTCTTTTAAGGATCTAATCATCAATGCATAGATCATGGACTTATCATATCCTCCAGTTATTATTTTGGGAAGACGTCAGCAAGCACACTTATTGTAGCTATTAAACAAATAGTTTTTAATTAATGAGATTTCAAGTACAGCTCCCTCCTTATGGGATTCCGATAGATTCCAACCACAAATACCAAGTCATGCATCAAAACCCCTCAGAAAACAATTAATAAGGGCTCTACGACAAAGGAAAGGTTAAGCATGGACTTAATATAATCAAATCTTACATTACAAGCAATCCATTAATGGGAAAAGAAATATGTAGCATTTGACCTGCCAAATGGGAACATGTAAGTAGCAGTTGTGGGCCATTTGTTGTCGCAACAATGACAGCTAATTGTTATATCACTTATTAGCCCAAATGCCCCCTGCAACTTAGTTTAAGGGAATATTTGCCCCCTACAACTCAAAATGAGCCCAATGTGCCCCCTCCAACTTAGTTTAAGGGAACATTTGCCCCCTTTGGCCGGATTCCGGTTGTTTTTGATGATGTGGCCGGCACACATGGGACCCACAAGCCCAGTCAGCAAATTAAATTATTAAAAAAAAAGGCGAGCGATATTTAGAGAGAGAGAGAAGACTCGGCGGGCGGAGCAGTCAACAACGATGGAGGACGCAGCTATGTCGACGGCGGAGAAGAGCTTTAACTCCGGCGACGCTAGGCCTCCTCTCGATCCTCCCAAAACCCGAGAAGAAGGCGATGACGTATTGCATCTCTTCTGTCTTCCGGCGACAGTGGAGAAGAAGGCGATCTTGGCCTCGATTCCATTGGAGGGCGGTTCGGACGGTGAGATTCCGATGAGGAATCATGAGAATAACAACAACAGCAATAGTAAATTCAACAATTCGAGCGAGGGGCAGAGCAAGCCGAAGCGCCAGATGAAGACGCCCTTTCGGCTCGAGACCCTCGAGAAAGCCTAAGCTTGTAAGTTACTTCGATTTTTTTTTTTTTCTGAGTTTTTGATTTCTGGGTTTTGAAATTGAAAGCGAGTTGGAAGTTGGGTTTGTTTTGATTTTTGGTGGTTTTGATTTGATCAGTGGAGACGTACCCGTCGGAATCGATTAGGGTGGAGCTGTCGGAAAAATTGGGGCTTTTCGATCGGCAGTTGCAGATGTGGTTTTGCCACGGCGGTTGAAGGAGAAGAAGGAAGGGTCGGCGGGTCCGGCGGTTGACCTGGAGGAACTGAGTATCGACGTCGCCGGAAGACAGCTCGCCTTCTTCTCGGGTTTTGGGAGGATCGAGAGGAGGCCTAGCGTCGCCGGAGTTAAAGCTCTTCTCCGCCGTCGACATAGCTGCGTCCTCCATCGTTGTTGACTGCTCCGCCCGCCGAGTCTTCTCTCTCTCTCTAAATATCGCTCGCCTTTTTTTTTAATAATTTAATTTGCTGACTGGGCTTGTGGGTCCCATGTGTGCCGGCCACATCATAAAAAACAACCGGAATCCGGCCAAAGGGGGCAAATGTTCCCTTAAACTAAGTTGGAGGGGGCACATTGGGCTCATTTTGAGTTGTAGGGGGCAAATGTTCCCTTAAACTAAGTTGCAGGGGGCATTTGGGCTAATAAGTGTTGTTATATCGGGAGACTAATACTAACTTAATATGCAACTAACAAACCAACCGTAACCCTAATGCTCTCGTGAGCGCATCCAGCCCCAAGCCCCCTAAAGCAGGGCCAGCCCTGAGGGGAGCGGGGCGAGACGGTCGTCTCGGGCCCTCGCTCGAAAAGGCCTCCAAAAAAAAAATTATACATGTTATATATATAATATATAAATAGTTGTATGTCTTATAATTTACATTTGAAGTTTTATGGTGTAGTGGTAAATTATTGTGTATGTCACTTTCATGACCCAAGTTCAATTCTTTTTGGGGGCAATTTTCTATTATTTTTTTCTTTTAAACTTTCTACTTTCAAGACTCTTTTGAGAGTTCGTCTTCGGTCCCCGAATTCTCAGGGCCGGCCTTGCCCCAAAGTCGGCCTCCGGCTGTAGTCCAGCCCCCAGTTTCACCAGGCTTCCGACCATAGTCTTCCTGTCCCTAAGCTCCACCAATTGGCCTCCGGCTGTAGTCCAACCCCCAATTCCAGCAGTTGACCTCCGACCGTATTTTTCTAGTCCCCAAGCTCCACTAATGGGCCTTCGATCGTAGTCTAGCCCCCAATTCCACCAGTAGGCCTCCGACCGTAGTCTTCCAATCCCCAAGCTCCACCAGTCGGCCTCCGACTGAAACTCTCCTAGTATCGATTCTTTTCGTGGGATCTAGATTCGGCCCGCGAGTTTATGGGCTACTGGGGACCAGCCCGTCCCATGAGACGAAAAGCCCAGCCCAGCTCGTATAAGCCATGGGCCAGCTCGGCCTGTCATTTGATGGGTTAGGCTTGGGTCGATGTGGCCCAACCCGGCTTGTTGCCGAACCCTACTTTCTATGCTATGGAATACAACAACGAGTTCCTGCCAAGCGACCGGCCTCCGCCCTCATTCCTTGGCTCGATGTGATGCCTCTCACCTGAGCCTCTGCGACTCCATGCCCCAGCTTCCAAGGTTTTGCTGATCTCCACCAACATCGTCATCTGTTGTCATCATCTTCAACAGAGGTAGTTCAAGTAGGAAACCCAACTTCAAAGGGGCCCACAATTTTTATTTTCCATGTATAATATATATTTAATATTTATTTTAATAAAAAGTATATATCTATTTAACACCATTATTCACCTTCACCCTTCTCTTATTGTATTCGTTGCTGTAAGGGGACATTGTCACATATTAGCATATTAAAATGTTGAAAGGTTTAAGTTTGTTGATTTTTTGATTTATTTTTTCTATTAATAATTTTTTCGCAATACGCTTTGTGTGGATTCGATGCAATTATCTATGTGCACTTGTTTCAAATTTATCTCTCACTGTTAAAACATGAAAATAATCGTTATGACTTTTTGAACAGTTGAAGGGCCCTGGTAAATTTTTTGAACTAGGCCCATAAATTCTCAGCCACGGCTCGGTTCTTCAATGCTCCTTCCAAATCCAGCCCCTCGAATCTGTTTGGGATTAATTATTAGTTGATCTCACCCCAAGGACCCACATTGGATAATGGATGCCGATCATGCCGCCACTACTGGCACGAGGATCCCATCCTCTATGTAGCCTTAGCCATTGATAGGCCTCATTCATATTAGGCTGCTAGGGTTTACTCCTTTGCTTATTGGTTTTTGCCACTTGGATCTAGGGCATATTAGTGCTTAATTAGTTTCTTTTAGAATATGAGTGGGTTAGAGCATCTCCAACAATGCTAGCCATTTTTTTGCTATTTTAACATGAAAAATGACTTCAAAGTTATTTTAGCTAGTCACTTAATACTCTAACTCCAACAACACTAGCTATAATGAATATTTTATTAACTTTTCATAAAGCATAAATTATAAACAATTGGAAACCCAAAGTGGGTTTCCAACGGCAACTTTCTCCAACGGCTACAAATGTTGATAGAGATTGCATATACAAATATGTTGCAGCTGTGTTTTCCCAATAACTCAATACGTCCAAACCTTATCTACCCACTCCCATCTTTCTTTCTTCTTTTTGTTGTGTTCTCCAAACATATCATCCCAATCTCTACTGCTACATTGTTGTTTTTCTTCTATTCTTCTCTCTGTACAATTCTATTCTCATTCATGGCCTATCATTTTTTTCGAAACAAGTTTCTCAATTCTCGCAGAAATTCGGATGAGCGATATGAAGAATTTGTTTTGGCTCGTATCCGAGACTAACAACTAGCTCTCCAAGGAGAAACATCACGGCATCGAGGTTCCATTCAAGGTCACCAAATCATACATCGTGCACGATATAGAGGTGAGCAAGCTATCTATGAAGACTACTTTGCTGAGCATCCTAGATTTCCTCCACGCTATTTTCGAAGGAGGTACCAATGAGTCGAGATCTTTTTCTTCGAATTCCTAATGTTGTGGTAAGCTTTGACTCCTACTTTGTTCATAGGAGGAATGCTGTTGGAGTTCCCGGATTTTCATCCCTTCAAAAGACGACGGCTGCTATGAGGATGCTTGCTTATGGTTGCTCGGCCGACCATGTTGATGAATATGTGCGGATAGGTGAAAGCACTGCTTTGGAGTGTCTCAAAAAGTTTGTCAATGGAGTTGTTAAGATGTTTGGTGATGAGTATTTGAGATCACCAAATGCCAATGACATTGCTAGGTTGCTCGCAAAGGGTAAAGAGCGTGGATTTCCTGGTATGTTAGGAAGCATTGATTGTATGCATTGGAAATGGAAAAATTGTCCAAGTGCATGGAAAGGTATGTATTCCGGTCACGTTCGTGTGCCAACTATTATTTTGGAAGCGGTTGCTTCATATGATTGTTGGATATGGCACTGCTTCTTTGGATTACCAGGACCTCTCAATGACATCAACGTGTTGGATCGATCTTTCGTATTGAGTGAACTTGCTCAAGGGCGTGCTCCTCCTGTCAACTATGAAATTAATGGTAATCAGTACAGTATGGGGTACTATCTTGCCGATGGCATTTACCCTCCTTGGGCAACATTTGTGAAAACCATCTCAGCTCCTCAAGGAAATAAGCACAAACATTTTGCCGCAAATCAAGAGTCCGCAAGGAAAGATGTGGAGCGAGCATTCGGGGTTCTCCAAGCACGGTTTGCAATCGTACGAGGACCATCACGTTTGTGGGATCAGGAAGTGCTAAATGACATTATGACAGCATGTGTGATAATGCATAATATGATCTTGAGGATGAGCGAGGAGATGATAATGGTAACATTGATCTAGACTATGATACACTTGATGAAACTCCAACAATCACAATAGAACGTGAGCCTTCACCAGCAGAAAGGTTTATTCAATCTCATATCCACATTAGAGACAAGTTGATTCATTCTAAGCTTCAATTGGCTCTTGTGGAGCATAGGTCGCATAAGCATGGAGGAAAGTAAGACTCTTCGATATGTTTCCCAAGTTAGTTTTACATTGGCTTAAGACTATGAATTTGTAATAATTTATGATTTTCTTTCTCTAGAATTATAAACCCCATTTGATAAGTAGATTGCATATATATAGAGATAACACAAGACACACATAGTGCTTTAGTGCATATACATATAAATAGACATTTGGTTCTAAACAGAAAAGCAAACAGGCACTGGGTCACAACAAGCATGCTATTTAGTTCAAGCCAAGCCCTGTATACAAAAAAACCAAGCACGCTATGCTTGTTGGTTTGAAGAGTAGCCAACAACTAAAGCACAATAAAAAATAAAAAATAAAAAAGGCAAAGGCCAAGCCCTGTATACAAAAAAACCAAGCACGCTATGCTTGTTGGTTTGAAGAGTAGCCAACAACTAAAGCACAATAAAAAATAAAAAATAAAAAAGGCAAAGGCCAAGCCCTGTATACAAAAAAACCAAGCATGCTATGCTTCTTGGTTTGAAGAGTAGCCAACAACCAAAGCACCATAAATAGCAGGGGCCATACCATTCAGTTACCAAAAATTGTTATTAACCCCAACTCTATAGATATATTAACCTAACCTAGTGGTTGCTTCTCTTGGCCATGATTTCCATTTGACGACTAAGAAAATATTGTGCTTGCATTTCAGACAAGGAGGTAGTGTCAATCAACATAATTTTATCGTCTTCTCTTTGTTGTTCCGCTTCTTCTTTTCTTCTCTTGTCTTCGTCAGCTTGTCGATTGTGTTCCATCATTTGCCTTTGAATGTTGACCTTTTCTCGCCTAAGAGCAAGTGTTTTAGTTTCGAAGGAGGTAAAGTACTGAAATTCCTTGTCATGCTTGAGTACTTCATCTTCACAGTTTGCTTTTAGTACTTCTAATTCAGAGCGCCACATCTCCAATCCCTCATCATTTCGTTTCACATTTCTAAGCATACTATTGGCTGCCTTTTTACCTATTGGCCTCTTCATGCAAGAAGAATCAAGACTTCCAACATCGTCTTCCTCTATGTTTGATGAATGTGGACTGGTGGGGCAAGAAGTTACACAACTCGATTCTCGCCTTCTCTTGCTTTTTTTTCTTGTAAGTTGCGAAATCCATTTCTGATTGAACCTCAATAAGAGCCAACAATGCTCAAATGCAAATGGTGGGTTTCCTTTTTGTACTTTCTGGAACATCTCTTTTGCTGCTTGAATCTGAAAACAAAACTTAAGCAGTCAACTAACATATTTAGTGTGTTATTAATTAACATACATACAACTTCTCTTACCCTATCATGTTTGTTGAAACCACTTTGGTTCGCATCTTGCACATTATCATATTATCCACAGAACTTAGCTACTCCAAGTTGAATTGACGACCAGAGGTTGCATTCCGTTCCGAAGGAAAAGTTTTTTCTTTGTGGAAATATTCACAAACTTTTTCCCAATAGGTGCTAGTTTTATGCTTATTACTGTGAATTGGATCCAAGCTAACGTTCAACCAAGCAGAGACAAGAAGTGTGTCTTCCTCAGTTGAAAAGTTGTTACCTCTTTGAGCTTTCTTAGTAGTGGTTGGGTTTTCAGTAGGTTGTTCAATAGAATTTGGAATGAAGTACTCCCTCTTGCTGGCCAAACCTTCATTGAGTAACACAGTGTAACTAAATTCATTTTGAGAACCCATATACACATATAATAAACAACATTTAGAATTCGTAACTTTTGGCTACAAATAATCTTCGAACAAAACAATGCTCAACTACCATGCAAGAAAAATCAGTAGAAGATCTATCACAAATTTTCACATTGCAAAAGAACTAACTAAATTTCTATGTGTACCTCATCATCTTGCATTACAACAAGCTGTCGAGGCCATGCTAGGTGAGTCCCAACTGCTTCCTGAATAGTTTGAACTTCACAACTAGGTATTGGTACAAGAGCAGCTTGCTTAATAGCCTCGTCAATTGAAACACGTACATTTGTAGAACCTAGTGGCACACCATGCACTGGTCCATCTAATGGGATCACTGTTGCATATGCAAGAATGTTCTCCATCGTGTCTACTACGAGCTTGCATTTTGTTATCTTGCAACGAGTTAATTTAAACACATTCAGTATCTATCTTGACCACAAATAAGACAAAAGCACTATGTACCTTCTTGAGATTGTACGTTCTTCTTTTCACATTAGAGACTTATGAAATTTTATATCCTAGAGGCTTCTGTATTACTTTTCTCTTCCTAATAGTTAGTAGTTGTTCATGATGATTTATAGTTTGTTTGAAGGGTATTGTTTTCCAATAACTTACGCAACCAGACAAATATTAGCTGTTCGGTCACATTGGTCAGAATATGGTGAACCTAAGCAATTGAACAATCTGGAAAATCCATGCCTGCTACATTTTCTGCAGCTTGGCTCTGATGGTTTAGTTCTATCAGATGGGACAGAGTCTGGTTGCTGGTTGCTCTAGCAATGCAAAGCCACACTAGGGATGAGATGCCAAGAACTACATAACCATCTATACAAGAGGTAGGACGTTGAGATTTTTATATAAGATAATGTGAAAATAGCCACCAACATAGCATATTTTGTGACAACCCTCATATTTTAGAAGAGCCTTTTTTTATAATAATTTTCAATTATTTTTTTTCCCAAAAATAAACTACAACTTTCCCTTTCTCATTTATTTCCTTAGTATGTTACTTTTATAGGCTTATCATTTTAATTTATACTCTCTTTTGAGTACACTTTTTTTTCCTTCATATCTCTACCTCTTTTAAAGGTATTTTTTCGTTTTCATTCTTATTCTCTCTCAAAGGTTTCATAATTTTCTTCTTCTATTCAAGTATTTTTCTTTTCCTTTTCCATTACTTTTCCTATTTTGAAGTATGCACATTGTATTTTATTCTTACTCTTTCGAAGTATACTAGATATATACATCTTGTTTTTCCTCTTACGAAGTATACTATACAAATCAATTTTTCTTCTTCCTGTTTCGAAGGTATGCTTTTTTCCATTGTTCTTTACTTTTTTTTTTATTTTAATTTTACAATTTGCAGATTTCAAAATTCAAATCTAAAAAGAATATGTATAAATTAGGCATTCCAATTAATTCATATAACTTAATTGAAGGGCAGATTTGACATGGAAATAAGAAATACAACATTAACTCATTAAAAGATTAATTTGGGCTACTCTTAAAAGATTGGTTTAGTAGTGGGCTGAAATCACAATGCCTCAAAAATAAATAAAGAAACAGGGAGAGAAAGAGAGCAATAGGATCATAGTTGGAACATATGAAATTTTTAGGAACAAAAGACTCTGAAACACATCTTAATAACGCATGTATACCTATGGTTGTGGCAGCCCCATAGGTATTAGCTTTTGGAAATATATAAAAACTCTCTAGACTATCCTCACACTAGGAGCAATATCTACAAATCAACAAAAATACCAAACAAGAGAAATAGAAGATAACCTGGAAATATCAAACATAAAATATCTTCTGGATGTGGTATGATAGTGTTCATGTACATAATTTCCTTTTAAGGCAGATTTGCCTGTTAGTGTTCAGTTTACTAACATGTTGATAAGTTGGGGATGTTCTATCTGTTTTATACACATTTAGTAATTAGGGTACACTTTTACATTTTTGAATGCTAGCATAAAATTTGGAATCCTGGTAGGCTTGTAAATGTTATCCCCTGACATCTGCGAGGCATAGGAGGCTTTCAAATTGGATCACCTTCCATCCACTAGGCATATCTTTAGTTGCTAGTTAAAAAAAAAAAAAAAAAAAACCATAGGCTTGTACATACGATGTCTACTTAGGTTCATAGGGATGATTTAAATTCCGTGGATTCACTCCATTATTTTGTTTTTGGCACTAAATGTTGCTGCAAATCCACTATCTAGCACAATCAGTATCTATCTTGACCACAAATAAGACAAAAAACACTATGTACCTTCTTGAGATTGTATGTTCTTCTTCTTTTCACATTAGAGATGTCCTCCATTGGTGAGACCTTGATAAAATAACATTAGTTGATTGTCAATGTATTGGAGTTGAACAATAACTTTACAGATATTCTCCAGTAGTCTTTTCTAGAGAACCAGCTCCACTGTTCCCACTAGATAGGGAAAGATGCTCGGATCATGATCCTAAACTTGAAATTTCCAGAAATTACTGAGATTGAGATAATTATTCATACAATAATACATGTTCATACATGTAGAATTCAAGCTAGATAAAGAGAATTTCATACGCACAAAACCCAGAAATCTCTTAAATTTGCATTAACCCTAAAATCATAATTAATACAAAAACATAAGATCTGAAAGCTTTCTTTCAATTCGATTATATTGTACCTTGAAAAACTTACGAAACACTTCAAGCCAAAGGAGGATTACTTGGAATTGCCTCTTGTCATGAATTCGATCAAAGAAGTGCAACGCGGGCAGTGGAGAATACACAATAGAGGAGGAGAGAGAAGAGTGAGTTTCTAATTTTTTATGTTTAGCTTTTGCTAAACTTGTATCCTGTTTTGGCCAGATGTAGTGAGGGACTGTTCATCAAATTACAATGGCGAGCCGGATGGCATCGTGTTATGGCTTTTTAATGCACATCCAGAGCGATAAGGATCATCCATGGACAGTCCAGGCCTTCCTGACGATTCTATGTACCCTGGGTGGGGTTCTAGTCTGGGGGATTTGATCTTTGTATATATATGTTGTGGCTTGTTCTCCTCATATTGGTTTCCAGTTTATCGATACAACATCTCTGTCGTTCATCCTAAAAAAATTTAATATGCAATTAGTAAGCACATCAAGGCGTCTTAATAAGGCAACAATTATTGATTAATTCTCCTTAGAAGTTCCTCGTTACTAAAAAAAAGATATACAGAATTTTGGGGTTCTACTCAAATTACACAAAATAAATTCTTACCAAAATACCAAGCTTAATTTAATACTTACCAAATCATCATATCTTTACAATTTAATCCCATAGCTGAACATTGAAGCCCTTAAATGACAAAAAAAAAAGCCGCCTCCTCACCTCAACCCCACGCCCTCATCATGTTCACACACAAAGCCAACCAACCACCAAGCCAACGAAGCCCCTTATGATATTAATGGACTTACTAATATTTACAACATTTTCACTGGTTTTATTTTTACATGAACACATTAAGATTTTTAAGGAACACATTACGATTTTTTGTATGAATACTTTACGATTTTGCAAGAACACTTTACGATTTGTGAAGAAAAATTTACAATTTTGCATGAACATTTTACAATTTTTTGAAGAAACACTTTATGATTTTGCAGAAACACTTTATGATTTTGCATGAACACTTTGCAATTTTGCATAAACACTTTACGATTATGCAAAAATAAACATCATTTTTGCAAGAACACTTAATTGCACTAGTCTCATATCATTCAAATTCATCGTACTCCACTATTCAGACACATATTGCCATTTATCACACTCCATCAAACAATAACATTAGATTCATCACCAACTCATCGTTCTCCACCATTCATCACACTCCAGAGGCGGCCATGAACTCTTTCTACAGTGGAACAATTTTGCATTAGTCATTATGTAGACTAATTTTGTGTAAACCCCAAAACCCAAATTCAACTAAAATGAAGGCTCAAAGCCTTCCTTTACCTCCAAAGAGAACAAAGAAAGGCGATATAATATGCTTAAAACTAAAGAGAAGCAAGCAATGAAATTGCCAACTTTCTTCACCTCTAATAACTTTAAATCGCAGCACACATTTTATATGATGCCAAGCTCTATAAGACTTGAAGTCAAGCATCAAAGCCCTATCTAACTACATACAAAACATCCAAAAACTAAATAGTTAATACTAAATTGTCAAAATGTCTATAAACCCATATTCATCCTAAACATTTATGAGTGGTATTTCGCAAAGAAACATGGATATATTAATGTGTTATTAGTATCAGTCCGTCATGAGCCTGATTAAAAAGGCTTGAATGAACACTTAGTCTTCGTGGATGTGCGTAATGTGTTATCGTGTCGTACGTTAAGATCAACATACGTATACAGCTAATAAAATCTGAAATTTAGCAAAGTTAATTGTGGTACAAAAATCCAGGTGTCGACATATTAAGCACGTACGTAAGATTCTCTTCTGGTGTCAATTTGACTAGAGATTCGCATCATCAGAAAACAATATTCTAATAGTAGAGAATATTCAAGATCTTATTGCCAGATATTTTGTAAGCTAGCCGTACCGTACTCATTAATAATAATATCTCATCAACCAACCAAACTTGAATTTTGCTATCGTAACTTTTGCGTGGCGTGTGATCATATTGGAACTAAAAATCACGAACCGAACGAAGCATGATTGATCTCATCTCAGCGTTCATAAAGAAGTGTAATCTATATGCGTCTGATCTTAACATTCATGAACAAATATAAACTACGACGCCTAATTTAATTATTTAGCAGCGTGTTAACCATTAATCAGGTTGAATATGATGCACCGAGTTTGGCTATTAGCGCAAAAGTAAACCCTATTTTAAATTATAGCATGAATCAATTTAACGTATATAAAAATAGGGGTGGTTGGTGATAGGTACGTAGGAAACTTGAAGGTGAGACAGTGGGATCTTTCGTTTTACATTTTCTCATGTTGTATTGTACTTGTACTTCTGCTGATTGACACAAAGTTGTACGGTTAGTTGATTTGGTTGTCTCTGCTTTGTCACATTCTTCCTTATCGTACACCACAAAAAATTCGTAGTTAATGATTTATATGCTTGGATGAGTTCTTGTCTTATGCTCACATTCTTATATGGCTTCCTGCCGTTGCTCTATCTTTTGACAAAAGTGAAGGGTTGTTAGTCTTAGGTTTATACTTCAAGACTTGAATATGAGTTGAGACCTAAATTGAGTTGATAAAGGCTCCCTGACAGAGAGCCAAAAAAGAGTAACAAAAAAACGCTCTTAATAGCTACAAAGCACTGAAACGTCAGCCACCTAGCATATTGTATTTCGCAAATTGTTTAGGAAACGAGATACAGGTAAAATATCCCAAAATATGTATTTGAGAGAAAATACTACCAAAAAAAAAAAAAAGCATGAGCCTCCATGCCAGGCTAAAGTTGGCCACTTTTTTGAGTTATTTAGGCATATACCTTAACATTGAACCATGACCTTGAATATTTTCATTTTGCCATTATATGGATCTGAACCACTAATGTTTTATTTGGATTTCAATTTTTGCCATGCCATTGATGTTGAGAATATTAAATTCTTTATAAATTTATATGATTTTTTAATTAATATTTCATATTAGACTTTTTTGAAATTTGACGAATCATCATTTCATAGTTTTACCATTACCATTTTTGTTTTCATGCTTCATAGCTTAATAGTGTTACATCAAAATAAACAATCAGTTAATGTTCATATCATCGTTTCTCTAGAAGACTTCTTTATTGCCAAGTTGCAAAATAAGGTACGAACAACATTGTGGCCTTTCATACTGAAATCTTATGTGCCTCTAGTACAAGGGTTACTGATGAAAAACGTCATTGAATCTAAGAAATACATACGAAATGGTTTAGGAATGGTTGTAGTATGTTTGCAGACATTAATTCATTTTAAAAGTTGAACGGTATACGAATGCCACTCACCAATTCATTGACTTGATTAACATTTGATTGTCCGAATTATACGTGCTCGTTAATTAACCAGCTGGTTGGCCTATTGGGAAAGTTATATGATCCCTTGGGATCTACGATGAGGCTTTTCCTGTTCAAATATGCGGCAAAATGGATAGCAGAAAATGTTATTATAGAGAATCTTTCTTGCCTCTTGACAACTCTTCAGAAAAGAAAATGTCAACTCCGACTCCAAACCCCTATATAAAATCCCACATTACTCCCCTTTACCATCACCACCACACAACACCACAACGTCTCCATTTACTACTCTATAGTCAGTTTCCTAAACCCGAAACCCGACCGAGAAATGGCAGATGTAGAGGGAGAACCCGGAAGCTCCATGCACGGAGTCACCGGCAGAGAGCAAACCTTTGCATTCTCAGTGGCCTCCCCCATTGTCCCATCTGACCAGACAGCCCACTTCGACTTGCCAGTGGATTCGGAGCATAAGGCCAAAACTATGAAGCTCTTCTCCTTCGCCAACCCCCACATGAGAACCTTCCACTTGTCTTGGATCTCCTTCTTCACTTGCTTCGTCTCCACCTTCGCCGCCGCCCCTCTTGTCCCCATCATCCGGGACAACCTCAACCTCACCAAGCCGGATATCGGAAACGCCGGGGTGGCCTCTGTCTCGGGAAGCATATTCTCGAGGCTAGTGATGGGAGCAGTGTGTGACCTGTTAGGTCCCAGGTACGGGTGCGCGTTTCTGGTTATGCTAACCGCACCCACAGTGTTTTGCATGTCGTTTGTGGCGGACGCCGGGGGTTACCTAGCGGTGCGATTCATGATTGGGTTCTCTTTGGCGACGTTTGTGTCGTGCCAGTACTGGATGAGCACGATGTTCAATAGCAAGATCATTGGTTTGGTCAATGGCACGGCAGCTGGGTGGGGCAACATGGGTGGTGGTGCCACCCAGCTGCTGATGCCATTGGTTTTTGACATCATCGGTAGGGCCGGGGCTACTCCCTTTACAGCCTGGAGGATGGCATTTTTCATCCCTGGTTGGATGCATATTGTCATGGGGATCATGGTGTTGACTCTTGGTCAAGATTTGCCTGATGGGAATCTTGGTGCCCTTCAGAAGAAGGGTGAAGTTGCCAAAGATGCATTCGGAAAGGTCCGTTTCTTTAATTTGACTTGATATCTATTTCTTTACAGTTGCTTCACTGAGTCTCTGAGATTGAAAAATGATGTATTCAATTGGTTGATTTATTTTTTATTAATTACGTACAGGTGTTCTGGAATGCTATCACAAACTATAGGACATGGGTGTTTGTCCTTCTGTATGGCTACTCCATGGGAGTTGAATTGTCCACTGATAATGTCGTTGCTGAATACTTCTACGACAGGTTTGTTTGTATAAAATCATGTGTCTTCTTGATTATTAAGTCTTACAATTTCTGTAGTATGAGTTACTTACCTTGCTTTGTGTGTTAAACAAACAATAGGTTCGATCTCAAACTCCACACAGCCGGTATCATTGCTGCAACATTCGGCATGGCGAACTTCGTGGCTCGTCCCTTTGGCGGCTATGCATCTGACCTAGCAGCCAGACGTTTCGGCATGAGGGGAAGGCTGTGGACCCTTTGGATCCTCCAGACCCTAGGAGGAGTCTTCTGCATCTGGCTGGGCCGAGCCAACTCACTTCCCATCGCGATCCTAGCCATGATCCTTTTCTCAATAGGAGCCCAAGCCGCATGCGGAGCCACCTTTGGCGTTACTCCCTTCATTTCCCGACGCTCCCTCGGCATCATCTCGGGCCTCATTGGCGCCGGTGGGAACTTCGGGTCTGGGCTTACCCAACTAGTGTTCTTCTCAAGCTCATCGTTCTCTACTGCAACCGGGCTGTCTCTGATGGGTGTTATGATCGTGTGCTGCACGCTTCCGGTAGCTACGGTGCACTTCCCACAGTGGGGGAGCATGTTCTTTCCAGCTTCTAGAGATGTCGTGAAGTCGACGGAGGAGTTTTACTATGGTTCTGAGTGGAGTAAGGAAGAGAAATCGGAGGGTTTGCACCAGCAGAGTATGAAGTTTGCAGAGAATAGTAGGTCTGAGAGGGGTCAACGTGTTGCCCCAGCTGATCAAACCCCACCCAACACCACACCTTCCCATGTTTAGTCAACTTTTAAGGGGAAAGATCAACATGCTTTTCAAGGTGCATGATGGTAACTTACCCATGATGAAAAGGATAAGGTATCGAGTATCATTTTACTGTTAACTGATGTTCGGTACTAGCGAATCCATCCATTTACAGATGATGGAGGTATTTGCTCAAAAAAAAAAAAAAAAAAAAAAGATGATGGAGGTGGTATACTAGCGTGTGCCTTTATTATGTTTTAAGTCTGAGGTATACAACGGTAGTTTTTGCTTCACAGTTCTAAACTCATGATCATTTTGTATTGTACGTTTTGATTTTCCTTTTACATATATGGATATACTTTAATTCTCTACCTTTTTCCATTTTCTTGCTGAGGTGCACTAAAAAAATTTGTGGGGGAACTTTTATCAACTTAAACGACACATAAGTAGACCATGCCCGGTTAGAATATACAATGTAACGAGTGCTCTGTTTTGTTCACCTAAAAAAAAAACGCTTTTCATCTCGTTACTTGTTAGGAAGGTCGTTCATGCACTAAGTTTTCACCTATATAACACAACCCTCCAGGACCAAGACAGGCCATCTGCTCCAGCCAATGATTCTGGATGTTTGTTGTCAAAAAGAAAAGATTATTACGGAATATAAATAGAGTTATTGAAGCAGATGTCAATGGTTGTCAAAATAATGTTGGATGGAATCTGGGATTCTGATTTAAGAAGGAAATCCTGAAGTCCTAACTGGGTTTGAAGGAGTTGACTTGTTCAAGTTTAAGATGCGCTAAAAATGAAAAAGAAGGCAAGATGTATAAATATGTCTACTAAGTGTGCTCCTGCTCTACCTGATGTCGAATCCCCCCTCCAAAATTGTCTATCTTAGATTAGACTATAATAATTGAAGTTACGCTTCCTTTTTTTGTAGTACAGAGAACTGCAACGAACAAAGTAGCAAGATTGTAATAGCACAGTTTAGATAAGGGAATTTATATTCCCACCCAACAATTTTCTACCCACACCCATCATTCGCATGAATTATGCAATTACTTTTTTATCCTTTTGTAAAATTACACTTCAACTCTAAAAGATATAAAATAAGGGAATTGTTACTCCCACTCCACTTTTTTTTTTTCATCTTCAATTTTTAGAAAATTTCCGATAATACCTCAAGCACTCTACTGCCGTTCACTCCACACAGTTCGACAAATCCAACAATCATCTGAAAAGCTCAACATTCATGGCCGAACCAGCAAACCCCGACAAGCAGCTCCGGCCCATAACCCACTTGGTCCAGTCCACCGCGGCCAATCTCCTCTCCCTCTTCACCCCCCCAAAGACCGACGCCGTTTTCGACCCAGTCGCCGTCGTGCTCCCCAACTCGCCGAAACCACTCGCCTTCGACTCAGACTCCAAATCCGCCATGAAGGGTGTCGAGTCGAACTCGCGGTTCCCATCAACGGTCAGGATTTCAGGGCTGAGCTCCAACATCTCCGGCACTGGTCTCATGGCCGTCTCCACCCACTTCGACATCCCCTTCATATCCAAAAGGTGAAATTTTTTGAATTTTACTTTGGAGGAGCTTTGTTTTTACAACAATGGTAATTTGAAATTCAGCTCAAATTTGATAAAGATGGTGTCTTTGATATGAGCGGAATGGAAAGTTAGGAACTTTATTGAATGTATAATGAGAGTTTGAACTGAAGTTTTGTTTTTTAATGGCATATGGTTGTAGAACTCCTCAGTGGCTCAAGATGTTCGCATCAATTACGAACAGTGAGAGGAATGGCCCCGTCTTTCAATTTTTTATGGATTTGGGCGATGCAGATACGAATTCGAGATGAATCACTGGTTGGTTTATTATAGAATTATGCAATGCTTATCCTGCTTACTGTGCTATTTTGCATATATGGTGCTGCTCACCCCAGGAGGCACCGTCGCTTGGCAGAGCTTCGACGCACGGTTTGTATTTCCTGCGACTCAGGCCACCAGAGTTTGGTGATGGTGCTGGAGAGCAGTAAATAAATATAAAATTTGATCTCCAATTGTGAATTGGGGGATTTGAACTGGAGATAAAAATTCAATATTTGATTAGGGGTTTTTTTGGAACATAAAATGGGTGTAAGGAGAAAATTTAAGTTAACTAAAATAAGTGATGGGTGTTTTGAGAAAATTGGGTGGGTTGAGATAAAAAATGGGTGTGGATATAATCTCCCTTTAGATAATAATATTACCATATATCACCAGTTCCAGTAAACATATATAACATGCAATATATGATTAGCTTTTAGAAAAAAGGCTTATTACCTATTTTGGTACCTAAAAGTGTGGTCAAATCCTAGTTTGGTACCTCAAAATTAAAACGTCCCACTTTGGTACCTTGACCGTTTAAACTTGTCTCACTTAGGTATCTATTGTTAAATTTGAACTTCACTCCGTTAACAGAGATGAGATAGCAAGTATATTTTTGTCCTTTCATCATCAAATGGCCCTCCACCCAAATATTTTTATCATCCGGTGGCCTTGGAGGTCTGGGACTCAATCACGGTAAGGCGGAGAGTGGTGAGCGGTCGGTAGCGGTGAATTTGGGGCGGCCGTTGAGCTCCTGTGCGAGCGAACAATGGAGATTGAAACTACCGCGAGCGAGCTGGCTCGGGGGACCTCTGTCGCACCAATCGAAGGCGAGGAAGCTGCTGGCTTTTCCGGAGGCTGCGTAGGAGCGAAGACGAAGTGAAGACTTGAGGCATCCTGAGGAGCGAAGAGGAAGTGAAGACTCACCAACGTCAGCTGGGTCAAGATGGTGGTGGCGGCTGAGGTTGGTGGTGGTGGATTAATGGTGGTGGCCGACGCACATAGGGGGCTCAAAAGTTGACAATGCGCAGAGGTGCAGCCAAGTAAATCTGGGATTTCAAATAACATGGTTTCATAATGGATTTCAAATTCCTAATTTTATTCTCTTTAAATCTGGCATGAATTAGGCACAATTTCAATTCCATTCTATTAGTGCAAGCCAAACAGATGAAATTGACCCAGATCTGATTCCAAATCCAATTCCACCCCTTCCCAAACGGGACATTGGTTTAGCAATGGTGAATAGCAAGGTAAATTGAAGGCTGGATGACGACAGAGATGTTGTAGTGCTACCCCGGGGGGGATTTGGTTTCTTGTGTAGGTGGCTAGTCATTAGCGATGATAAAAATATTTGGGTGGAGGGCCATTTGATGATGAAAGGACAAAAATACCCTTGCTACCTTATCTCTAATAACGGAGTGAAGTTCAAATTTAACAGTAGATACCAAAGTGGGACAAATTTAGACGGTCAAGGTACCAAAATGGGACGTTTTAACTTTGAGGTACCAAACTGGGATTTGACCAAACTTTCAAGTACCAAAATAGGTAATAAGCCTTTAGAAAATAAAGAGGCAAATGTAGTAAGATGCAAGACACAACTGAAGTTGCAGAGAGGGATATGACTCTAGAGAGCTTTACTGCCAATTTACGGTGTGCGTTAAAGTCCCACGGTCTAAAACTACAGTGAGGTAAATTTGTGTATTAGTCTGCCAAAATTCTCAGTGCACATCTATTAACAAATCAGTAGAAGTGACTAAAATTAGGATGTTTGTTTGATACTTGCAAATACAAAGGTGAATTTACAACAACAATATGTACATCACCAATCACTTGACTTACATCAAATGCAGCAACTTAAGAGAAGAAAATAAAGAGACCTCACTGTAGTCTTCTAATGCAATGCATCCAAGCCGATCCATATTTCACACATTTTTCAAATATGCGGTCTCCTCTATTCAACCAAAACTATCTTTCCGCGCCCATTGCAGGCAAGGCATGATCGGGCCGAAGAGCACTTTGTGCAGTAGCTCCATTTCTTTGGAAGCCTGACACAATTTAGGAAGAACACTGGCATAGTATAGGTAAAAATGACAGAAAGGAGAGCAGGATAATGGAAAAGGGAAAGTGAGACTCAAACAGAAAGATCGTACCCTGCAGTGTATCGAGTGGCCATATTCTTGGAAGCCAATCTGGCTCTCTCAGCACTTTCATCTGAGAGTCTCTTAAGTACAAAGCCTTCCCCTCTGCATTCAGGACATATACCGGAACCACGACAGGCTTCACATGTTTTCATAGGAACCTGCACTTCTGAAATGGAGTTTATTTGGATAGATATCTCAAGTATAGATAAAAGAGATCTAACTCGGTCACAACTGCCTTGTCAGTACTTTCTTCTTATATATATTTTGTATAGGAAAGCTTCAGATAGTTAAATATTACATCTTCTGTCACAAAAACTACTCTTCGATTAAAATCTCTATATATATATATATATATTAATAAAGAGAAATCTTGGGTGTAATTAAATTTGTGTTTTCCAAATTTACCCCTACATAATAAAAAAGTTAAAATTACTTCAACTTAACTAATAAGGGTAAATTTGTTAAAAGAAAATTTTACATTTAAAAAAAATTGAAAATTCAATATAACGAAAAATATAAAACACAAATCAAAAAAGCAAATTGGCACCCGCGTGAGCAGGTGCTAAGAGGCTAGTAAAAAATTAAAAAATTCCAGTCTTCGATATCTAGATAGCTGCAGCCAAGTTTCCAGATTTGGAAGTAATACTCGGTTTAGGTGAGTTGATTTTTGTTTTGTTTTAGAGTCAAGTACATACCTCAGCTGCCTTAGAAGCTTTGTTTCTCCTCGAAAGAATGGTAGCTGCTGCACCAACGACTGTAGCAGCAATCGCCACTGAAGCCACTGTCTCCGGCAGAGCTGAAGATACTAACGATGGTCTTTTTCTTTGCTCTGGTGGCTTTACAGTGACTGAAAAACAAAAGTAAGGATCAAATGTTTGTCCAGTCTATTAGAAGAAAAGTCAGCCAGAAGCAGTAGCCATTCAGCAATCTAGAGAATGTACTTAGAACCATTGCAATATATGAACCAGAAAGAAACCTTTTGTTTTTAAGTAGTTTAACTAAGCAGTGCAAGCAAACAAAGATATACATGAACCCGCAGGTGAAATGGAGGCTAATTCCATGCCTGAGTAATATGAAGTACTATGTACAGAATTTGGAATTCAATTTGAATATTTCTCGAAGAATAGGTATTAGCTTCTCATAAGTTGTATCATTATGCGACAAAATTCTTACAGAAAAGCATACAAGAAAGAAACGCATGAATTCAAGGAGCCCCAGACAGAGAGGACAGACTTCTTGAATAAATTAAAGATGCATTTCTAAAGTCACGATCCTCAGAGAGGACAGTAACGTCTTAATATTGCATGAACTAAATGAACAAATTGCGTACGGAATTGTGAAATATTTTCCAGTCTATGACGAATTGGAACAATACAATACACAACTGTAGATTAACGTACATGATATTTTGAGAAATTTTCCAGCCCACATATTGGACTACAAACTGTTGTTTTAATGAACGGGAAAATAGGACCTGGGATCAGGGATCAGGGATCAGAAATTAAAATTCTTATCAGCAATATGACAAAGAACAAAAACATGGGAATGTCACCACGTTATAATTTTGAAGTTTTAATTACACTTCTCCTAATTCCCGAATATGCAGTTTTAGCTTAACAACCTCAATTCCGGAGAACGAGGAGGACTGATGCAGTAAAACTTAGTTCAATGATTAAACCTGATAATACATTGTTTCCCATCCCTAATTTTCAGCAACAGATTATATCAGTTGTTCAAATAAAACTAGAAATGAAAAATACCCTGAGTTATCCAATTAATATCTTCAACCCTAGGAACATGGACAGAGCTAGATTACAATCTGTAGAATTCTATACTAGTTACTGCATCTAGAAGTGCAAGTTGGGTCATTTGTGCCGGAGAAAAAAATAGTGTATCTGATGGCTGACTAGTGATTGGCTAATGTATGGTATGGACTTCATAAGGAACTCAGAAGTGATTCTTCATTGGCTTCAACCAAAATCTTAATTTTACCATCTTGCTCCTCCCAACCCCATTATGTTGTTCACTTTTCATCTACTTAATTGATGGCTTTCCCGAACATAATCCAGAAACACATCTTGCCACACGAAATAAACATTTTTCTGCCAAAAGGAAGTAATTGAAATAAAGAGCACTTAAACTCTTCCCAGAGAAGAAGCTAGGTAGGTAACTAATGTTTCATCTTCACCTAACAACCCATAAGCACCACCACCAGCAGTATCAGCTGATTCATTTACGTTTAAGCACCATTAATTTGAATAGGCCCTATTTATGGGCATGATGTTATCCTTCCAACACCCTCAACAACCCTTAATTTCTATGAAAATTTCAATGACACAGGGGCCTTCTTTACTCTTTCTTATAACTATGAATAGTCATTACACAACAGCAACCTTCCCTCCATAAACATCACAAATTTATAATAAATGGGTATGGTGGAATTACTAAATCACACGAACCCACCTCCCCAATTACTCTCAAATGCAGAATATAGCTCCTAATAATGTTAATCTTAATGGGTAATGTCCACGTACTTGTATCATTCGGTTCTGTAAATTCTGAAATAAAATCAAGCAACAACCTCACTTCACTTCCCACATATTAACCACAAGCATAAAATGGAAAGATATGCAGGTGAACAATAAAGTCGAGCACAATACAGACACGAAATTTGAAGTTTCGATGCTTGAGAAGAGTTAAGATTTAAGGATTTCTTACAGTTAGGAAGGGAAGAAAACGATAGTTTGCGCACAGCCAGCTCCATCATTTAGTGTGTTTTCCGAATTAGGCAGAGCACACGAACTCCTAGGAACTATGCCTTATCTTTGCTGCTGGGTCTGGATTCTATTGCCCTTGAGAATACATACAATTTCTAGAATGCCATTTTCATGGTAGGAAATTTGTGAAACTAGGGACATTTGTGTGTGTGACTCAATCAATCATCCTACGCTCATACAAGAAAAGGATGCATTTTCCTTCTTAATGATGGAAAACTATAGGCCCAACCAATCTCGTTTCTTTGTACCAACGTCTAAAACTTATGTGTTGATTTTGTTAAAGTTCAAATTTACAGCTCGTTTCATATTTACTCTTAAATAAATGAATTATATATGTTACTAGTAAATTTATAAACATATGTAGTATCAATTCTTCACTATTATATATTTTTGATGAAAACGGTAGAATTTATATTAGTTGAGGACTATTGTATTATTAGCACTGTCCATCTCACAACAATAAGTAAATGCCCTGCTTTATGAATGACACTGGGCGGTTTATATTTAATTGAAATGTAGCTGCTACAATTCTTAAAAGAACCTGTGTAATCAAAATCATCAAATAGCAGAGCAACCCCACCCACCTCAAAAAACTAGTTTCAAGTTATTACTAGTAGTTACTGAAGAATAACCAACGATGGTTGTTGCAGCAAGAAAGTTAATGCAATTCATAGTTTCCATGAATGGTTTGTTTGCCTGTATGGGAGGAGTGATGCTTCTCGCTTCTTTAGTTTCACAAATAAATTTAGCTACTAACCATTTTGTTTGTTGGACATTATTATGTTTTATGATTCTATATCTGTAATATATGTGCTTCTTCTTTTCTGAAACTAAAAAATATCTTCATTAGCTACTTATCATCTTCACCAAGTGGTTGGGTAATTCTTCAATCCATCGTAAACTGAGATTGATTGACTACTTAAAGCTTCCAAATCGTGTTTTACCATTATAGCTTAAACAGATTTTGAACTATTTGAATTAAGCCTTTAGTGGGGACAATGACCATTCACGTAGCTTTTACTTGTGTCGGTAGATAGCACGATTCTTTCAAATTTCATGAAATGCAGTTGTTAAATCGCAGAGTATACATTAACTATAATATACAAAATGTAACTGCCTTGGTCACCTCTGTTTTCATTCTCTGTTTTTGCTCAATTTATGCTCTTAGATTTCTCATCACAAAAGTCAGTATACTACATAAATCCAGAATTTATTGGGGTTCTACGAAATTTCCTTTCCACCAAAATAGTTGGGACTTGGGACCTCTCCCTGCTCTCAGAATCAATTCTTTTTGAAGTGAATATTAAGTTCCAAGTGCAAACCGTGCAATGACAGGAAATTCACGGACATCCCCTCCCTCTACAGTCTAAAGAACCCCACCCAGCAACACAAGTCACCACCATCACAATTTTGCATTTGCTCCCAATGAGCTGTGCAACCTCTGCCTTCCTTCACCTACTCACGAGCTCATTTAAGACCCCTTCAATTTCAAAAAACCGCCCCTATATTTAAAGCCTCTCAACCCTTCAAATTTCACCAAAGAACAATCTCAAACATTAGTACACATTTTAGACATGTCTTCCTCTATTCTTTGTGTAGCACTCTTATCTTGTTCCTTACTCTTCTCAACTTGCTTTGACGTTGCTATGGCTGCAAGAAACATCCCATCCAGCGCTCCTAGCACGACGGTGAGGCCTTTGGTCACGGAGGGACAAGGCCGTTATGTGACAATGAAGCCTCACCAGGACTTAAATCACAAGCAACAAGCTTTCCATGGGAGGCAAGTCAATGGTTGCTTGCCCAAAGGGTTTAGGCATGCGTCGGCTCCTAGCCGGTTTGTGAACTATCACGAGCTCGGCTCCGGTTGTTCTTCTGCTAAGCACTCCAAGAAACCATGATTTGTTTGGAGGCATATGCATGATGGAGAGTAATTATGCAAGTGGTGATTTTGTATATGAATTTGGCGTTTGTGGGTAATATTGTGGGGGGCAAGAAGTGTTGTATATGTGCCGGTATACATAACAGTCTCTCACAATATGCTTTAATTACAGTGAGAACTGCTGTATATCACTGGCGCATACAAAGATTGTTTGCAAGAGACGGAACCAGAAATTCTAAGTAAAGTTTTGAGTGGTGATGATTTTTCATTATTTATTTTATCTTATATCAGATTATATTCTTAAGAAATATGATCCCAATACAATATGTAGTCCATTCTATTATTCAATCTTCCATCATCATCATCTTTAATACTTCAAACATACGGAGAAGTTCATTTGGGTGTAAGATAAAGAAAACTTAAGAGTTTCCTTAAAAGGAAAGAAAGAAAAGAACCTCTCTTCTTTCTCTTTTCTTTTCTCCCCCCCCTCTTTCTCCACTTTTTATTTTTCTCTTCTTTTTTTTTTTTCTTTTCTTCTAGTTATTTTTTTTTTTTTTTTTTTTTTTACTTTTTTTTCCCTCCCTTTCTTTTTTTTTTTTTTTTCTTTCTTCACTTTTTTTTTTATTTTTTTTTTTTTTTTTTTATTTTATAAATATTTTATTTTTTTTATTTATTATTTTTTGTTTTTTTTTTTTTTTTTTTTTTTTCCTTTTTTATTTCTTAAAATTCCAATTTTTTTATTATTTTTTTTTTTTATTTTTTTTTTTACCTTATTATACATATTAATAATACCCCCCACCTCCCCTTTTTTATTTTTTTTTTTTTTTTTATTTATATCTGTATTCACACACTCTTCTTTACTTAACATATAAAAATAAAATAATTCAAATATTTCTATTCTTTCCATTCTTCCTTTCCTTCATCATTTTTCTATTTTTTTGCTTTTTTTTTTTTTTTATAGATATACTACTTTCTTATAATTTTCTCACATACTATACTTTCTTTTTATACTATTATTCAACTACACTTAAACCTAATTCTAATACACATATCCTTTCTCTTATTCATTATTAATATATTTAATTTATATTTTTACTTTATATTTTTATACTTTACTTTATTTATTTATTTATAATTTTTTTTTATTTTTTATTTATTTTTTTTTTTTTTATTTTTTTTAATTTATATTTTTTAATAAATAAAAATATATATATTTATATAATTTATATTTTATTTTATTTCATATATTTTACAAATTAAATATAATATATTTAATAAACCCCACCCACAATCAACAATCCTACTTCTACTTACTTTTTTTTTTTGTATTCAATCTTTTATTTTATTTTTATTTTATTCAATATATACTACTTATCTCATATAATTATTATATACGAATCAACCACCTCATATTTTTTTTTTCCTTAAATTTTTTACTTTCTTTATTTATTTTTACCTTTTTTTTTTTTCTATTACCTTTCTTTTATATATCTTACTACAAATTAAAAAAAATTATACATAAAAATATTCTATTTTTACACCTTCTATTTTTTTAATATTTTCTTCTTCTTTTTTAATTTTTTTCTATCATATATTTATTTTTCTCACTATTTATCTCTTTTCTTATCACTTCCACACATCCACCTCACCCCACTACACCTACCCCCATCTCTTATCTCTCTTTCACCCTTCTTTTTCACCCCACTTTTACACCAGACACCTACTCCCACTAGACCCCCATATTCTCCTTATACTACACTTTTTTTTCCTTTTTTTATATTATTTTTTCTTTTCTTTTTTTTTTTTTTTTTTTTTATTTTTATCTTCTTGTATTTTATTTTCTTTTCATATATTTTATATTCATATTTTTCTTAATCATCTTACTTTTTATATTAAAATAAATTTTTATTATATTTTTTTTTTTTAAAATATAAACTACATTTTGAATTTAAAATATTTTAACATTTTCATATAATCTTATTAATTTTATTATTAATAATTTTTTTTTTTTTTTTTCTACTTTTTTTTTTTTTTTATTTTTTAATATTATTTTTTTTTACTTTTTAATTTTAATTTATTATATTTTTTTAGTTTTATAATTATTATATTTATTATTATTACTAAATTAATTATATATATATTTAAACAATTTTTACATTAAATATTTTTCAATATAATTATCATATATTTATTATAAAATATAAAATAATATTATATAATAATAAATTATTAAAAAAAAAAATACAAAAATATATTAAATAAAAAAAATAATACATTATAATTTTAACAAATTTATTATACAATTAACATAAATAAAATATATAAAAAAAAACATAAAAAAAAAATAAAAAAAGGAAGATAAAAATATTCAACGACAGATATATTTTCTGTAAAGGGGAATGCACATGGACTTTTCTCCCAATATTTGTATGATCTTGTATTGATGTTGCAATAACCGAACTTCAAAATCATATAGCATTTGGAAATGGAGATAGATGTCACATTAGATTTGAGTTTTACTTTTTTTCAACTCATCATATAGCATTATTTAAAAATTTGGGAAATACCATCTCGGAGATAATCGATGTTAATCATGTAACCAAAAGTATTCCATGTTCTCTATGTGATCCCCAAATGGTAGTAATGGATCATTCGCCATTATATGCTAATGGGAAGATAAAAATTTTCATGACAGTTATTTTCTGTAAAGGGGGAAGCATTTTTCTCCCATATTTGTATATCTTGTATTGATGTTGCAATAACCAACTTCAATCATATAGCTTTTGGAAATGGAGATAGATGTCACATTAGATTTGAGTTCTACTTTTTTTCAACTTATCATATAGCATTTGGAAATGGAGATAGATGTAATCATGTAACCAAAAGTATTCCATGTTCTCATTTTCATGTCCGGTTTTCAATTACAAATACACTTTCTAAAAAATATTTCAAAGCTATATGATCTTAAGGAGAATACTTCACAACAAATTTGATGTGACATAAATCTGCAACTGATTGTAAGATAAGAATTGACATCTCTGAATCCAAAAGCTTCAGGTCTTGATTGATGCCAGTAATGTAGAGGAACAATGGATCCACTAAAACAACAAGCACACATGATGCTATAAATATATTCTGCCACTTTGTAAAGATTCAGTAGTCATGCGATTTCCGCTGTTATCTTCGCATTTCCAACGAAGTACACCAAGATTGTACCAAAGTCAAAAAAACATTATATTTGGTGGATTTATATGCCATAAATCATTTAGAAATGTGATATTTCTTGCCGTATGAGTATCCTTCCAATCAAATGCATTTCAACTTGCATATTTGCCAGCAGATTGTCATTCTTTGAATAGAAAAAAAGTACCGAAATGCTCCAAATACCTGAAAAATAAAAATTATTATCTACTAAATTTTATTAACTAAAAAATTGTTATAAACAAGACAATATAAGATAAACGACTAATTGTTAGAGAACAAAGGAAGAGAACAAGAGCAAATTGAAATTCTTCTTGTTATTAGTCCTGTAAGAATCATCTTCTTTTATAGGGAATAGACGAATGCATGTACGGTATTCTCACTCACTTTACTATCCTTAGTAGATTTTTACACATATCCATTATTACATGGGGATCATCCATCTCACAACACTCCCCTACAAATCATTTGTTATCCATGCCTTCAAATGGGTTTTGCCCATTTGACCTCATAAGCCCAATACTGGGTCAACTTTATCAAACTAGCCGATAAGATTTGTTTTGACACCTGTCCCTTTTAGTGAAGCTTGGTAAAGTTCCACCAAGTGCTTGGACTTACGACATGTACGCTCCCAATGCCCATATGCACCACATCTATGGCATGCGCTCTCCCTATTTCTAGGACATGATGGTTAGAGCTAGTACGGTTTGTATTTTTCTAGGTTGTATTATTTTTAGGACCCAACTAGCGTTTATGACCTATACTATTTATGCCATTCCCTCTATCTTGCCTCTTTCCTCCTCTGCCTCGCCCATAGACAGCGTTCGCCTCATGAGAATCATCATCCATCTCTTGAGAGGCAGCATTCATTTTTGGTAATGGTGTCATCCAGTTGGACGAGACGAGCCTGATGATTTCTCATTAGAAGATCATTATTCTGCTCAACAACGAGAAGACATGACACTAACTCCAAGTACTTCGTGAATCGTCATTCATGATACTGCTGCTGCAGAAGCATATTCGAGGAATCAAAGTGCTGAAAGTTTCCTCCATTACATTTGCATCTGTAATGTTCTCCCCACAAAGCTTCATCAGGGAGCTGGCTCTGTATAGTGCAGAATTGTATTCAGCGACTAATTTGAAGTCCTAAATACGTAGATGGTTCCAGTCATGCCGAGCCCATGGGAGAATCACAATTTTTTGGTGATCAAATCTCTCCCCCAGGACATTCCACAATTCCAGTGGATCATCCAAAGTCAAATACTCGCCCTTGAGTCCTTCATCGATATGGTGCCCTATGAAAATCATGGCTTTAGCACGGTCTTGGGAGGATGTATTATTGCCAATCTTAATGGTTTCCTCAAGCCTGTTTGCCTCGAGGTGGATCTTGGCATCAAGGACTCATGGTAAATAATTTTTGCCAGATAGATCAAGGGAATGGAACTCAAGTTTTGCCAAGTTTGACATTTTCTATACCAACTGTGGGGAGATGGTATTCTTAACACTAGAACTTCACATATATCAGACTACTCAAACATCAATATCTTTAAATAAATAAAAGCATGGTTAATTTTATTAATATTCATTCCACAGGCAAAGCCATTCAGTAATGAATATTACCAACAATAAATAATTATAGCGAATATAAATGCGGAGATGACGAAAATACAACACCATCACCTACAAAGACAATAATTTGAAAATGCATAATTTGAATATTACTAAAATTAAATGATGGGTTTTTATCACAAATGACATGATCTTGGCCCTTCTATTACAAATTGTCATTCGCCTTTTTTTGTATCACATTTGATCATTAACCTTGGTTGTCTCTATCACATCTGGTCTTTGCCATCCAACTTTGTTAATTTTGCTATTAAGTGCTGATGTGGCATATGTGGACCCCATTATTTTTAAATTTTTTAAATTTATTTTTGTGAAAAAATTATCATAAAAATAATTGAAAAAAGAAGTAGAAGATAAATAAGAAACACAACATAAAGTTGTCACTCCCAATTTACTTTAATTTTTTTTTTTATAGACACAGATGGAGAAACCAAAATTGCTGCTTGGATTGAATTTGAATCTCTCTGCAAACTTCTATCCATGTAATTTGGTGTGAATAGACGAGGTGGGTTTCGTAGGTAGGGAAATATGGCCATGGAAGAGGAGAAATTGGGTTCAAATATGGGGTTTTCTTATTTATCCTCTACTCTTTTTTTCAATCACTTCTATAAGTAGCATTGTTTTTATTTAAAAAAATTAATTAGATTTTAAAAAATTAAAAATAATGGGGTCTACATGTGCCACATTAGCATTTAACGGTAAAACTAACGGAATTGGATGAAAGGGACCACATTTGATACGGGCAGCCAACGTTGAGGATGAAATTTGACACAAAAAAAAGAAAAGTAACCATTGATGATATTAATGCCAAGATCAGGTATCATTTGTGATAAAAACACTTAAATGATTATAGCAAATATAAATATGGAAATGGCGAAAATACCGCACAATCACCCACAAAGACAATAATTTGAAAGTGCATAATTTGTTTATCGTTAAGTAATGCTCATTTCAGAGGCAGTGCAATCAGTAATGAGCAGCAGGAGTAGTACTATCACGACAATCATAGGTTATACACCAAAAAGTCTGTCAAAAAAAATTATAGTTAATATCATAAGGAAAAAATATAGGAAAAGATAGTCGTGCTCATAAAGTGTTATAAACTAGACAGTTTAAAATTAATAATTGAATACATTTTCTCAGACTCTTAATCTTTGAAAATTAGACGAGATGAAAATTATAAAGACCATAAGAAGAGCAATTAAAATTTTTCTTGCCATTAGTCTGGTAAGACTCATTTCCTTTTATAGGGAGGAGATGGATGCATGCATAGTAAACTATTACTCACTTTAGAGCATTTACACCCATGAGGCAAGAGGCAAGATGCAAGGGCAAGGGAATAGTCATAAAATATAGGTATTATTCATGTATGACCCACAATAATAGTAATTGCCTTTCGGTTTTTAGTTCACCGGGCAATAATAAGGGGCAATTACTATTCACAAAATTCATTTTTGTGTTGTAGAACTAAGTGAACATAATGTTGTAGAACATAGTGAACATTTAAGAAAAGAAGAATAAGGTAGGAAGTCTTTTTCTCTTAAGAAGGATTGGGGTACCGTACAACATATGGGAGACCTCTTTATATAGAGGAAGATTATAGGTACAATTTAACCTACCTTAAAACACTCACTTCCTCTTACATCATTAATGATGTGAGCAACCATAACCTTTAAACTATTAATGATATTTGTTCTTATATCATTAGTGATTTACAACATGATCTGCAACACTCCCCCTTGGGTGCTCACATGTATTAAGCAGCAACCATATTGTCAAACATACGGGAGAAATGAAAGTCTTGGGGAATCCATTTAGAGAAATGCTAACACCAAAACCTTGCCAAGGAAAAACCCAATGGGAAAAAAACCAAGGCGAAGGGGAAAAGTGAGCATGCATATGTCGATATGTAGCATCTGCAGGATGTACTAAGCATTCAGAGGTATGACCAACCCAATACTGGTGCCTCGTTAAAAACCTTGCCAAGCAACCAAATCCAGTGGGAAAAAGTTAACTTGTGCTAAGGGAAAAAGAGTACATTAAGGTCAAGTGAGTATACTTCAAGATACTCCCCCTGAATTCGACAATGCTCCCCCTGAAGACTACAATCATGGTAAATCAGACAACCTTCGTAAACCAATACCTTTAACATGCTTCTGAAAAGTACACTTTGGTAAAGACTTGGTAAAAAGATCTGCGAGGTTGTCTTGCGATTGGATTTGCTTGACTTCAATCTTCTGATGCTCTTGTTGTTGATGCGAAAAGAAAAACTTCGGAGCAATATGCTTAGTTTTATCACCCTTGATAAAACCCTTCTTCAATTGATCAATACATGCGGCATTATCTTCATATATAGTTGTCGGGACTTCACAAACGGAAGATAAACCACTAGTACGCCGAATGTGCTTGATAACCGATCGTAGCCAAATACACTCACGTGTAGCCTCATGCAAAGCGATGAGCTCGGCATGGTTTGAAGAGGTAGCAACCAGAGTCTGTTTTGTAGATTTCCAAGATATTGCTGTGTTCCCAATGGTAAAGACATAACCAGATTGGGAACACGCCCTATGTGGGTCCGAAAGATAACCAGCATCGGCATAACCAACAAGGCGTCCATCATTCTTAGGATCAAAGAGGGGTGATCCTTCCTGAGATGGATAGAGATAGAATAGACCCATGTCCATAGTACCCTTAAGGTAACGGAAGATATGCTTGATACCATTCCAATGACGGCGTGTAGGTTCATGACTATACCTGGCCAATAAGTTCACAGCAAATGAGATATCCGGTCTAGTGCATTGAGCCAAGTACAATAATGCACCTATTGCACTTAGATAGGGGACTTCAGGCTCCAATACCTCTTCATCATCCTGCTTAGGACGGAAAGGGTCTCGTTTTGCATCTAGCGGACGAACGACCATGGGAGTACTCAAAGGTTTCGCTTTATCTTCATTAAAGCGTCGCAACACCTTCTGGGTGTAATTAGATTGATGCACAAGGATGCCATCAGTATGGTGCTCGAGCTCCAGGCCGAGACAATACCTAGTTTTCCCAAGATCTTTCATCTCAAATTCCGATTTTAGGTATGCAGTAGTGCTCTCAAGCTCTTCGGGAGTACCAATGAGATTCATGTCATCGACATACACTGCGACTAGCGCAAAACCGGAGTGTGACTTCTTAATGAACACGCAAGGACAAGTTCATCATTCACATATCCCTGACTAATCAGGTATTCACTTAAGCGATTGTACCACATTCGCCAGAATTGCTTCAATCGGTAAAGTGACGTCTCAATCGAATAGATAAGGTATTCTAAAGGCTGGAATTATTCGAGTGAGTGAGTTTAGTCCTTCCGAACTTTCATGTACATCTCTTATCTAGATCCCCATAGAGATATGCGGTTACAACATCCATTAGCTGCATATTAGTTTTTCGAACTACCAAACTGATAAGGTAGCGGAATGTAATCACATCCATTACGGGAGAATACGTCTCCTCGTAATCAATGCCAGGTCGTTGAGAGAAACCTTGTGCCACAAGGCGTGCTTTGTAACGCACTATTTCATTCCTCTATTACGTTTCCTTACAAAACCCATTTGTACCAACCGGTTCGTTGGAGCTACAGTCCAAACACCTTTCTCTTTGCTAAGGAATCAAGTTCGACTTGCATTGCTTCCTTCCATTTTGACCAATCTTTCGACGTTGAGCTTCATCAACGGAACGCGGTTCGATATCATCACTTTTTGTAATTTCAGCGGCCACTGTTAAACAAAAACATCATCGATGATTATCTTATTACGATTCCACAACTCGTCCAAGCTAGCATAATGGACGGAGATCTCCTGGTTCTCGGGGTCAGATTTGGAGTTTCCCCTGGGACGTCTCCCAGACATATCCATAATCATGTACAACCTCATGAGTGGGAACGTGTGAGACTGTGATGGGATTTGGACTCCTTTCCTCTTCGGGGTTTGGAATCCTTCGACCAGCTCTCCGCGCTTCTCCGAGGGCAGCCGTTGGCTGCCGCCAACATCCCACGTTTGTTAGGAACGGCGTCCTAGAGGGACGTCGATTCTTCAGGCACGTTTGCAACGGGTATATGAGATCTCGTCACTTTTGCTAGATCGGTAAATGCATCAGGCATGTTAGAAGCAATGTTTTGAAGATCTAGGATACGTCGCACTTCCTTATCACGTTGTGCGGTAGGGGGATCGAGATGAGACATAGTGGGTACATACCACGTCAATTCTCGGCGTTCATCAGGAACGCGACATTCATCAGGAATGCTGACGTTCTTCCCTCCCCCTAACGGCGGGAAGACTGTCTCATCGAAGTGACAATCCGCAAATCGTGCGATAAAGAGATCGCCTGTCAAGGGTTCTAAGAACCGGATAATCGAGGGAGATTCATAGCCAACATAAATGCCTAACCTCCTTTGGGGGCCCATCTTAGTACGTTGTGGCGGCGCAATCGGTACATAAGTGGCACACCCAAATACACGTAAGTGCGAAACGTCAGGTTCGTACCCAGTTACCAACTGTAACATGGAATAAGGTTGGGTGGAGGTAGGTCTCAAACGGACGAGCATAGCTGCATGCAAGATTGCATAGCCCCAAGCAGATACAGGGAGTTTGGTATTCATGACCAAAGTCCGAGCGATCGTCTGAGACGCTTAATAAACGCTTCTGCAGGCCATTCTGGGTATGACATGGGGAACTCATTTCAACCTCGATGCCAAGGGACATGCAATAGTCATCAAAAGCCTTTGATGTAAACTCTCCGGCGTTATCCAGTCTAATTGACTTCAACGGATAATCAGGGTGGTGAGCCCGTAGTTTAATGATTTGTGCCAGGAGTTTAGCAAATGCAGCATTGCGTGTGGACAATAGGCATACATGTGACCAACGAGTGGAAGCATCAATCAACACCATAAAATATCTAAATGGTCCACATGGTGGTTGAATTGGTCCACAAATATCCCCTTGAATCCTTTGAAGGAAGGTAGGTGGATCCTTAATTATCTTTGCAGGGGATGGTTGAGTATTCAACTTTCCCAATGAACAAGCTTTGCAAAAGGTCTTGATTGAACGGACCTTATTTGAAAATAGATGATGACCATGTGATGATTTCAAAATTCGGATCATCATGTCACGACCTGGATGTCCCAAACGGTCGTCCAAAGCAAGAAGGCATCAGTTCACGAACTCAGGCCGGTCACATGATATGCCTCTATAGAGCGAATGGTTGTGTGATACAACCCATTAGGTAAGCGCTCTAGTTTTTCCACTATACGCTTTCTGCCGTATGTGAAAAGTATAATGCAAAGATACTCCTTTCCATTCTCTTCAGTGGTTTCAACATGATAGTTGTTTGCTCGAATATCCTTAAAACTCAACAACGTTTTTCTGGAACGAGGAGAATATAGGGCCTCTTTAATGGTAAGTTCCGTACCATTAGACAACATTAGGTGGGCGGTGCCATGACCTTCAATCAGGTTGTGTGGGCCTGAGATAGTTGTCAAAGGACTTTGCTTAGGTATGAGATTAGAAAAATACCTCCATTCACGGAGAATTGTGTGCGTGGTACAACAGTCAATGAGGCACATAACTTCCCCAGTAGACATACCTAAGCCATAAATTAATTTGAATCGGTCACATGTATAAGGTAATTAGATTCAACTTAATTTGATATTCGATAGCAAAATATGTGAAATATATAATAGCAAAACGAAACACACCATTATTCATAAACTTCAAACTTTACATGTTTAACATCAATCCAAAGCTAGCATAAACATCAATCCGAAGCTAGCACCATTATTCATAAACTCCACACTTTAAAACAGAGAGTTAAATTTGGCCAAACAGCGCTGATCCATGTCCCGGACTACTCCACCATGTTTATCGGAGTTGGAAAGTCGGTAATTGCCAAGGTTGCATCCTCCATTGGATCATCACCTTGCACAAGGTTTGTCTCTCTTGCATTGCGCTGGGAATGGTACTCTTGGACTTCATCGATGGGCGCACGGCAGGTGCGGGACCAATGTTCAGTACTTCCACAACGATAACACTTATTTGGCATATTTGGCTCGTTTCCATCATGGGTAGGTTTTGCCTTACCCGGCATCCTGAAGGTTGCGACCTTATGACCAGGAGGACCGCGTTTGCCACTGCAGTTGTTGTCCTTTGGTGGGCCTTGATTCTTTCTACCCTTATTCGCGGACACTCCCCCTTGCCTTTGCCACGGCCCTAGTTACGGCGTCTAGAGCCATTTGAAATGCTAGCGTTTGCTTCAGGCAAAGGGAGCGGTTTCGAACCAGTAGGGCCCGAATTATGGTTCTTCAAAAGAAGGCTGTTGTTCTTTTCAGCGAGCAACAGGGTAGTAATTAGATCCGAGAACTTGGTAAAATTCCTCTCTCTATACTGCTGCTGCAGGAGCATATTAGAGACATGGAAGGTTGAAAAAGTCTTCTCCAGGAGATCTTTCTCAGTAAGTTCCTCCTTACAATACTTAAGGATAGCTCGGATTCTACAAACCTCAGAATTATATTCGTTCACAGACTGAAAATCCTGGAAACGAAGATTGTGCCAGTCATGTCTTGCTTCAGGCAGGTACAGCATGGTTTGATGGTCATAGCGCTCAGCTAGCGCTTCCCAGAAGGGCTTTAGGGTCTTCTTCCCCAAGGTACTCATTCTGCAATGCTTCAGGCATATGCTTCCGGATGAGGATCATTGCGCCAGCTTTGATGTTAGCATCAGCCTCTTTATTGCTGTCCTCAATGGCATTGCGCGCCTTCATGAGGGTTAGGTGCAATTTCACATCTTACGCCCATTTGAGGTAATTTCTTCCTGATACCTCAAGTGCATTGAACTCAAGCTTTACGAGGTTCGACATGCTGTTAAGAATAAAGTACAAGAGTGTTAGTAGTGCTTATTAACTTCAGGTAAAAGCAGCTACGAAAGACAAAATTAAGAAACTTCAGGTTCTATGACATGTTTCGGATATAACATGCTTACTTTAAGTTATAACATGCAATGTTTCATTATAGCATATAACTTCAAGTAATGTTTAGTATGGTGGCGTTTTAGGAACCTAGAAACTTCGGGTTTCATATTTCACATATACTCAAAACTTCGGGTTCAAGATTTTTCATGAACTTCCGGTTCACTATGCTTCCATTCGTTTATACTTACTTAGAAAAGCAATATGAATATGGAGAGTAAGATTGCTGAAAGTAAATAGCAGAATTTAAATTGCTGAAAGTAAATAGCAGAATTTAAATTGCTGAAAGTAAATAACAGAATCTAAATTGCTAATTTCTGGAGTTTTAGCTGATTAGAGACTTCGTGCTGATAACGTGTTGTAGAACTAAGTGAACATAATGTTGTAGAACATAGTGAACATTTAAGAAAAGAAGAATAAGGTAGGAAGTCTTTTTCTCTTAAGAAGGATTGGGGTACCGTACAACATATGGGAGACCTCTTTATATAGAGGAAGATTATATGTACAATTTAACCTACCTTAAAACACTCACTTCCTCTTACATCATTAATGATGTGAGCAACCATAACCTTTAAACTATTAATGATATTTGTTCTTATATCATTAGTGATTTACAACATGATGTGCAACATTTTGGTTTTTTTTATGAACTAAGATAGTTTGTGCATTGACACTATTTTTTTTTAAAGAAAGAATTTGTGATGTTTTGATATGGGGTATTTATAGAGAAAAATCAATTTTTTACTTGGAATATTTATAGCCATTTGATATAAAATGAACGCCCCAGATTTTGCCACGTGACTCTAACGTCAATTTGCCTGAAAGTAAGGAGGCAGGCAAATTTCTGCCTTTTGCCCTGCCTCTTGCCTCTCCCATTTTCACAGTAAATGGCAACTTTAGCAATGGTGGAAACACAATTTGTGTCAAAAGCAAGGATGAGGGGAAGCAAGGAAGTACAAAGTAAATTGGTGAAAGAAAGTTACAGCTAATGTTTCTATTAGACTTTAATTCAACTGCCTCCAGTTATAGATTCGAACCTCTCTCACTATTTTATCTTCTCAGATAGTTATCTGACCACAATGTTTTTTAATTTCTCCAATTAGCCAGCCACTCAATATGTATGTGGGTCATCCACATAAAGACTTCACAATAAAATTCTAACTTTTTGAGGAGTTTTAACAAAATAGTTAACATAAGACTGAAAACTTACATGGCTAGCAAGGATGTACGGAAAGATATCTGCAACTGATTGTAAGGTAAGTGTCCTGATTGATGATAGGAATGTAGAGAACCAAAAGATCTAGTAAAACAGCTACCAAAGTCTCAATATTGAGAAAAATTGCTGCTGTTGTTGACCATTCTTCACCTGATCTTCTCGACATTAAGATTGTAGCAGGTGTATCTGGATCTGGATTGCTGGGGACAAGACAAAATAAACACAAAATTTAGCAATTCAGATGGAAGTTGTAGTCAAGCAGATCTAATCAGATTGCAACAAAATGACTTTCCATTGTCGTCAAATGAAATTTTAGAGTGCTAATAACAATTTCTTATATAAGTAAACTACACAACGGCAATCGACATGAAGTTAGAGTTACAGGAAACACCCTGCAGCATGTTGCTGTTCTGAGTTCCGCACATCTGAAGTTACTTCACCTTTCTCTTCCAGATTTGCCACCGGCGCCAGAGCTAAAGTAAATTTGGGGCTAGCCATAAGTACTAAAACTTCATTTAGATGAGATTCCTTACTTGTTCAAGAGTATATATGGTAGAGCTGAAGACAGAACTTAGGGGATTTTCTATCAAGAGAGATCACAGAGTGGTAAAAAAGATGCAGAGGATCTCCTTTTGGACCCACAGGTCAAAAAGACTCGGTTCAAGTTCGAAGTATGGTAAACGAAAGTGTTAATTTATAAGCAGTACTCCACATTAAAAACACTATTGGTAGATCCACGATATATCAAGTTGATATAGATTATGATTTCATTTTGGCAAGTGGTTTGATTTTATAGATTATAGTGCTACTTGTCGTCCAAATCTAGAACATTTTTTAATACGCGTTAGCTGGCTTGAGAAAAGAATGCGTTAATTAATGTTTGATTATGGTAGATGTAGATCTGTAGCCAGAGCACATATAATTAAGTTTATTTGGGAATGATAAGTAGGCCACAGTTACTCATTCACTTGTGTTTCTGTATTGTAGAGAATAGAGACTTGAAAGACGTTACTATCACGACATATGTGCTTTTCTGATTAAAGAAAATTAGAATGAGAATAAAAATAAGAAAATAAATAAAATAATAAGAATGTGATTCTCAAGTTTTACTTGGATATCAAATAATTCAATTAAAGGGAAATGATTCTCTAATTTGTGGTGAGGCTTATAATTTTTTTAATTACTTAGGTAAATATGGAGAAATGAAGGAATATGAATAATTTACCCTCTTTTTATTTACATTCCTTATATGTAAACATATTCTAATAAACTATAATACTTATTCGTAGTAAGCAGTACTAAAGCATGGGCGGGAAGTATTGATAAATTCTTGTTTCTCACAGATTTAGTTTCAATTAATAGATAAGGTAAAAAATAAATGACATTATACGTGTGTGCGTGTTTTTTTAAAACTCTTCTTATCTATTTCAAATCCTTGTCTTTGCTATTGAAAGCCCAATAGGATTCCTCAGGATAGAAAGGGAAAATAATTTGGGATTGTTGTTGTTGCATGTTCGGTATTCCGTCAGTAGCTACTACCCTCTCTGCAAGCATGCTAGGACTATCTAGTATAGATAGTTCTATTTCTAAGATCCAAGAATTCAAGGGAGTGCAGAAAACCCCACATCAGCAAATGTGGGTACCACATATCTACACATAAGCAAAAAATAATTTTATATTTTTTAAAACTTTTAAAATTTTTTTTTTCTTTTTTTAAAAAAATTCACACTTACAACACAATTTACTTATATATCAAATTAGTTTAGTGCTATCTCCATTACGCAAACACTCTTCAAATCTCTTCTAAAAAAGTAACTTCTCTTTTCGATATATAATTCTCTTAACAATTCATCAAATATTAAAGATATCAAATACCAAACTAGGGGTGGGCATATGAGTCGAACAACTCACTAACTTGGCTCCATAACCACTTCTCTTCTTCACTGACCATCTCCATAGGCAAGAATTTGTATGATGAATTAAATTTTTTATGTATATTGATCATTGTTGTCTTTTTCTACAAATTTTGTTCTATACATACATATGTATATAATAATAAACTAACGAATTAGTTTCCTCGCAGCCATCTTTTACTTTGCTGCACTTGAATGTTTATGTTAGTGGACTTAATGAATTAGTTCAAATAGAATCCATGGCAAATCTGATATATTTTTTTCATTGTGAATGCAGTGAATTACTATATCATGTCTCAACGTTCCCCTAATCCATGGCGAATTTGATATTTTAGAAGACTTGCAAGTTTCAAATATTTTTAGTGGCAAAGCCCAATGGAATCATTTATGTCATGTCAAATTTTTAGTTTTGTATAGCTATCTAGATAATTTGAATGTAAACTCGTATAACTTGTAAATTCGACTTGTTTTATGGCAGATTTAAACAAGCTGATTTTATTTTTTAAAATACAAAACTCGGACGGAATCGAACTCATTTCAAAATAAAATGAGTCGAGTTAGAATCCACAAAAAATATGCACGACTCTACTTGTGCCCAGCCCTACACCAAACCCTACCACCACTACAAAAAAAGTAACCCCACACACCCAATTTCTTCACAAAAGCTTTTAAAACCTTGTTAATTCACAATTAACCCAAAGGTGAAAGGGTGGGGTTAAATTTTTTTTTTTTAAAAAAAATTAAAAATTTAAAAAATTATGTGGACCCTCTTTTACTAATGTGGACATGCCCGTAGCAAAGTTAACGGAGAAGGAGCAAAAATTCCCCCAAAAATGAGTTGCAGGGGGGGCAGATGAGATACAAATAGGGTTACAAGGGGCAAAATGTCTCCCAAAATGAGTTACATGAGGCAAAAAGAGTAATAAGTGTGAAAAAAATTACAGCATATATCGTAAGAACGATGATATTTGTGAGAGATAATAGCAATTACTTTCAAGTTATCCTTCATTATGAAAGCAAATAATTATACAACATAAGATCCTAAATGTAAAGATAAATGATGTTAACAAAATAAACAGACGGTTTTAGGGAAACCATCCTGCTCAGTGCTAAACTTGCACCTCAAAAAGCTGTGCTGGCAACATAAAATCATTACAGAGGATTTTCTTGGGCCAACATGTAATACTTTGGATTACACAAAATGGGCAAAAAACATGAAAAACAAAAAAGACAAAGGACCAATTAAAGAAAAAAAGATAAAGTGAAGTAACCGGAAAAAGCGGGTCAAATAATCCACTTCAAGCCTTCACACTTCTCTCTGTCACTGCCACACTCCTTCAACTTCAAGCCTTCACACTCTCTGCAAACACATGCTTTTCTGAGCTCTCATTCAGATCCAGGTTTGTGACTTCATCTTGTTTCAAGTATCTTGGGATTTAGATATGAGCTTTTGATTCTATTTGATTACTGAGAAAGCTGAAAATTCCATGTTTAATTTAGTGTTTTGGTGCTGTTTTGATCTTTCCAGAGGGAAGTATGGTTTAGTTTTTTTGGATTGAATAAGAATGCGAGGACTCCAAGTTACTATCTTTTCACATTTCTTAGTCATTTTTTCAGTTCTTTGGCTACCCAACAAAAAGGTTGTGTACTCGGATTTTATATCCCACTGAAACAAAGGGTATTTGCGCGTACTGAATAGGAATTTCATCTCTTTCAGTTTTGGTGTGATTGGTTGTTTTTCGAATACAACGTTATTGTTCTAATAGGGTTTTGTTTGTTCTTATGAAGTATAAGGGTTTCAATTGGCTTTTGAAGGTAGGGTTTTTATTTTATTTTATTATTATTTTATTTTTTATTTTTTATTTTTAAAGTTGTCTATTTCTCATTTCTCTTTCAAGGGTTGTGCTTAAAGTTATGTCTTTCCAATTTAAGGTTTAGAATTCGATTTCTATGTTTGGTTTCCTTCTGGCCACTTGAAAATGAAATTTTTTTGCACTTGATTGTGTATATTCGTGTTTCTATGTTGGGTTTCTCAAAAAGTAGATATAATCATAAAAAGAAGTAAAGAATATTAAATTTGAATGAAAAAATAGCTATTTGGAGAGCCTTTTGAAGAACAGTATTCAACTTGTGCTGCTAAAGTGGTTACTTGTGTGGTTTTTCCAGTAGTCTGTAATCCAATGGTTTTCAATCGAAAACTTTAATTCAGCCTTAAATACGAATATAATCTGATTTGGGTGGGAATGAGGGTTTGTGTTTCTAGTTATTATTACACACTGAATTTATTTTTGAATTATTTGAACATAACATATAGTGGTAATGGTGGTTGTTCTTGATGCAGGATTCTGCCGGAACAGGGTGTATTTGACTAGTAATGAGAATTGTGTGGACAGTGTGTATGTAGTTATTTCAGCCTGTTGCTGATCATAAGTCCTTGTGGAATGATTTGAAGGTGTGTAACCTCAGAGAAGATATGGAAGAAATACAGTCACAGTCGGATAATTATAGGTCTTCCTCGTCTTCAGCAAGTAGTCCAGCAAGTAGGGTACCCTCGAGTAACTTTTTCTACTTGCGCAAACCTGGCTCAATAAGACAACCCATCTCATTCGAAGATTCACCTGAATGGGAGGATACAGATATTGATGTCAGAGTGGAGGAAGGAGGTGACTCTATAAACAATGCAACACCCATCTCTCCATCTCTTTCAAAGCTCAATAGTGGGTCCTTGCCATCCCCACCATTACCAGAGGGTTCAACTGTAGTAAGAAAGATTGCAGGGGCTTCAGTTGTGTGGAAAGATTTGACGGTTACAATCAAGGGGAAAAGGAAGTACAGTGACAAGGTTGTGAAGAGTTCAAATGGTTTTGCATTGCCGGGAACCATAACAGTAATTATGGGTCCTGCCAAATCGGGAAAGTCCACGCTACTCAGGGCAATTGCAGGTCTCTAAGCTTGCACTATTAGTACTAAGTTTCTAATGCCCATTTATAATGGTTCCCTTTCTTATCTTTGGATGCTTGAGTGCTAATCATTTTTTATTCCCTTCCTTTAGGAAAACTGCCTCACTCAGCCAGAATGTATGGTGAGGTTTTTGTGAATGGTGCAAAATCGCACCTGCCGTATGGTTCATATGTAAGTTCCAAGTAACCATCACCATTTTGTTCTGTCTTTTAGGTAGTTTTCAACTTTTTTGATAGAGATGTCAACTCAACTTTAGAAGAAATTTAATATTCCAAACCATAGCAAAAAGAATTCATACTTGCAAAGGTTAGATATAGGAAAAACCACCAGGGGAAATGATGAACAGTTACATTAATTAGCCTGCAGGTCAACTTGCTTCAATTATTTTTACTATTTAATTTCATCCAGTCTCTGATCCCAAATGCCCAACCTGTGTTTAGTTACTACTTACTAGTCTGGGTTTAAGCCATGCTTGTATTATTACTCACTGGACCTAAATTTTTAAGCTTCTCGAATTAGTGCCTTTTAAAGTTTCATAATCGTCTCCTAATGGGCAGTGGCATCCATAGGTGGAGCTCTTAATAGGTTTTTCTCTTGGTAATATACATGATCATAATAATACATGGATAGCTAATTAATTATTTAGTTAATTACTTTTGAAGGGGTTGTGTCAGAGATAACTTCTTTTCTAGGGTTCAACTCTGTCTCTGTTGATTCCAGCCTCATGTTTGTTAATCTAACTTGCAGGGCTTTGTCGGGAGGGAAGTCACTCTAATTGGATCCCTCACTGTTCGGGAGTTTCTATATTACTCAGCTTTGCTTCAGCTTCCCGGTTTCTTTTGTCAGAAAAAGAGTGTAGTGGAGGATGCCATCCATGCCATGTCACTTGGTGATTGTGCAAACAAGTTAATAGGTGGTTACTGTTCTATGAAAGGCCTCAGGAATGGCGAGAGAAGGCGTGTTAGCATTGCCCGGGAGCTTGTAATGAGGCCTCAGATTTTATTCATAGATGAGCCTCTTTACCACCTTGATAGGTAAACTCTATTTTGTCCACCCTTTTACATTTACAAGGTCATAAATAGACTTTGCACTCTACGAATTACATCATGCATAACCATAAGCAACCAATTTATTATCCATGGAAGGATTCCTAACTAAATCTCATTTTTCTATGTTTATCTTTGGACAATGGACATTCTCAGTTGCAGTATATGTTTTCCAAGCAATTACAACTGGTCTGAGATATTAAAATGTTGGTGTCATCTACTTTATAAAACTCGTTCCCAAGAATCATTTGGCCACATTTGCATTGTTGCCTTATGGATCTGGCAGCACCACTGGATTGTTTATTTGTTTATACAGATATAGCTTACCACAGGGACTGCTTGCTGAACTGATTCTTTTTTCTTTTCTTTTTTCCAGTGTCTCCGCACTTCTGATGATGGTAACACTGAAGAAACTTGCAAGTACAGGCTGCAGTATAATATTTACCATTTACCAGAGCAGTACAGAAGTATTTGGCCTTTTTGATAGGATATGTCTGCTTTCAAATGGAAATACCCTTTTCTTTGGAGAGACATTAGCTTGCTTGCAGGTAAATGATATTTGATTAAGTATGTTTGTCCTACTTCTCTCGGGTTGTACACCAACTATTTGGTTCTGCCCTTACTGACCTAAAATATGATTTGGTATCTATAGTTAATGGCATGTCTTTGAGCTTGCGAGTTCGTATGGAATCCCTTCATTTGATTCCAATTATTGGACGAGAGAAGAAATTTAAGAAACCAATTATTTCTTAAAAATCAAACTTCTAGAAGCTTATTTTTTTTTTTTTTTTTTTTTTATAATTTTGGAAGCTAAGTGGGCCCGTGTAGATAACTGCTATTAAAATTCCTCATTTGGATGCAGCACTTCTCAAATGCTGGATTTCCTTGTCCGATTATGCAAAGTCCTTCTGATCACTTTCTACGCGCAATAAATACAGATTTCGACAAGATTATAGCAATGTGCAAAAATTGGCAGGTAAGTACTTGGAGATTGCATTTTTACTAAGTCTCATTGCAGACGTGATTTGAAGAATTTGTAAACTTCATTTTCTATTGAAAAATTGGCATCATATGTTATGATTTTGACTTAGAGGTACTAGAATGGTATGTAATCATATTGTGTTGTCAGTTTACGATTATAATTGTGGGCAGTTGTACCTTAGACTTCAGCTGGATAGAAACATGTATTACTTTCTTTAACATAAGGTTTATATGGACCGGCACATGATGGCAGGATGACAATGGGGATTTTTCATCGGTGAACATGGATACCGCTGTGGCGATACGTACCCTTGAAGCTACGTATAAATCATCAGCTGATGCTGCGGCAGTTGAAACTATGATACTGAGACTCACAGACAAGGTAAAACCTTGATATGCCAGTACGTAATACACCATATATCCTGGATATATGCAGCTATAGTTCACTTTCATATTCTGCATGCTGTGCTCTATAATCTGGGTAGCATGCATATTTGAACATATACATGTTATGTTAGCTTCTGAGTTTTGTTGAGTTTTGATGTGCATATGCTTCATAGGAAGGTCCATTACTTAAGAGCAAGGGAAAGGCTGGAGCTGCTACGCGGATAGCAGTTTTAACTTGGAGATCATTATTAATAATGTCAAGGGAATGGAGATACTACTGGCTCCGTCTGATTCTTTACATGGTTTTCACACTTGCCGTTGGTACAGTATTTTCGGGTTTAGGGCATTCTTTGTCTTCAGTTGTGGTGAGTTACTTACTTGACTTTTTTATCAATCATTTGGACAATAAAAACCAATTGCATGTTTTAGATTACGTTTCTAGCTTTATTTTTCATGCCAAAGGCAATATATAAGTAGTTGTTGAAGTATGCTGCTATAAGTGTTTGTGATTGTCTTCACTGCATGCATCAAGAATATCTGTTTCTTGTGTGGCATCTGAGTCACTTTCCTTTTTCTTTGTCATGTATGTGCAGACAAGAGTTGCAGCGATATTTGCATTTGTTTCATTTACTGCACTACTAAGCATTTCTGGAGTACCTGCAGTTATGAAAGAAATCAAGGTAAGTCTTATTGAGTTTTTCTCAGATGTTGACTTGAATAAGTGTGAAAATTTTGCCAAGTTATGAGTACAGTGCAAACGTCTGTAAACTAATTATATGAATTATGCCAATGTTATACTCCGGCAGTTTTAAAGACATTTCATCAATATGCAATGATGATAATGGTAAAATTACACCATTTAAGTGACTGGTTGTCTGAAGGAAATAATACATGAGCTTATGATCTTCTATTAGCTATGGTGAAGTATTTTAGGCTTGCATCAAAGATTGCTCTACCTCTTGATGAAGGGATAGTCAAGCTCATAAATGATTGCAAACCTGGGTATGGATCTGGGTTTATGTGTTTTTCTATAGGTGGACATGTCCTTTCACGTGAATTTTTAGTTTTAATAGAGGTGCACTGCATGCTCCCAAAGATGCGAAAATCGTTTTAGCAAAAATACTAAAACAAAAGAAAAGAAATGCTAGCGGCTTTTCACTCAACCTGGTGATTAATATCTGACTAGTTAAGGAATTAATTAAGGGTTCATTTTTTTCCTGATACTTCTGAACAAACTGATAATTTTGTTTGCAGATTTATGCAAGTGAAGAATCAAACCACCATATGGGGGCACTAGTCTTTTTGCTTGGACAGCTTTTCTCTAGCATCCCCTTCCTGTTTCTCATCTCCATTCTATCAAGTGTTGTCTTCTATTTCCTTATAGGATTGAGAGACGAGTTCAGCTTGTTGATGTATTTCATGCTCAACTTCTTTATGTGTCTGTTAGTAAATGACGGACTCATGCTGGTTGTTGTTTCTTTATGGCAAGATGTTTTCTGGAGTACCCTGACTCTGGTATCTTTACAAGTAAGTTATACTCCATTACGGAAAGAGTACATTTGCAGTTTCCGCTGTCAGCGTGTTCAGTATTGAGTCATCTACAACCCAATAAGAACTTCCACTTTTATTACATGTGTAATCATACTGCTTTTGTCTGCTCAAAGATAACAGAATCCTCTATGGGCTAATTTAAAGTGACTCTGAAGACAAAGTCATATCGTGAAGTACATTACACTTCTGGTGTTTGTGTCATGAAACTGTTTCATGTGACATAGAGTGATTTACTATTCATCTGGTGGTAGTTATACGTTTCAGACTATGATTGGGTTTGATGTTGCTATAAGACTGTAGTTGCCTTACCTACTCTTACACTATGTATGGAATTTCAGGTGGTTATGATGCTTTCTGCGGGCTACTTTAGAATTCGAAATGCTTTACCTGGACCAGTGTGGACATATCCAATATCTTATATTGCTTTCCATACTTACTCTATACAGGCAAGAGCATTTGTATTCTCACTTTTACTGTTCTTCCTTTTTGTGTAACAATGCTAGATGACTATTTTTCGGTTAAGTTCATCCAATTTGGCAAAAGAAAATAGCATTTAGGAGTGATTTGACGTTCAAATTTTTCATTTTCTGGAATCAGTTGGCCTATTTTTATATCTTTTGTCTTACTGAATGTTTTGAATATGTAACCTACATGTTATAGGGGCTCTTGGAGAATGAGTACATTGGAACTTCCTTTGCGGTTGGGCAGGTAAGGACCATATCCGGGTATCAGGCACTGCGTAGCGCATATGACATCTCTCCAGACAGTAATTCCAAGTGGAAAAATTTATTGATCTTGTTCCTAATGGCAGTTGGTTATCGTACTCTCGTCTTTGTTTTACTGTACTTTCGGGTAGGAAAGAAAAAGTATATGCATAAGATCTTGAACTGTAATCAGGATACAAACAATACAAGATGAGTATTGTTTGGCTGTCACAATTTGGCATGCGCAGTTTTCCTTGGAAAAATGCTATGATTTATGAATGAAAAGTGCATGTTTTAGGGGGGGCTTATGCTGATTAAATCTTTTGTTGCAAACTTTGGTGCACTCGAACACTCGTTTTTTAAATTTTTATAGAGTTGGAAACTGGATTGCCATGCCTGATTTTGTCTCACTGAATGTGACAGCCTTTGAAATAGTTTTGTAGATGACAGAGCCAGTCCCCTTGTAACTTTGTTGGGTTTTTTTTTTTTTTTCACTTATTAGCCCTTTTGCCCCCTGCAACTCACTTTGAGAGTCAATTTGCCCCCTGCAACTCTATTTGTATACCATCTGCCCCCTACAACTCATTTTTTGGGTATTTTTGCCTCTTTTCTATTAATTCAAACAGATTCCGTTAACTTACTGATGTGGCATGTCCACATCAGCTTATGTGGGTCCCACAAATATACACCTCAGCCAAAAAAAAGATTTAAGATTTTTTAGAAATTTTTTTTTGGTCTGCTCGCTCGTCTGCGCGCCCGGCGGCTTCCAACTGAAAATTTTCCGACCGGATGGGAATCTTCTACCCGCCGATGTTGAATCTGGTAAGCCCAACGTCGTAGAAAGTCGAGAGCTTTCTGCTCCTTACGCCGAGTTGAACTCGAGAGTCCACGACGCGGGCGAGTCGCGGTAGGAGGAAAACGATGTCTCAGGTGAGAGATCTGGAGGGATTTGCATCGGGGCGCATCGCAGGTGAACGGGCCGTAGAAGGAGGATCCGATCGGGTCAAAACTGGGTCGGCTTGCTGGTAGCAATCGGCGCATCGTAGGTGAAAGGGGCGTAGAAGGAGGATCCGATCGGGAAAAAACGGGTCGGCTTGCTGGTAGCAATCAGTGCACGGGTTGAGCCAATTGACGTCGCTGCCGGCACGTAGAAGGGCTTCGCCGGAGTTCCGACGCCGATTCCGGTGAAGTACTCGCCGCTGCCTTGGCTGATGCCGGAGACGACAGGGGTGTTGAGGTAGGCGTTGCAGCAGACCCAAAAACAATTTCTTAAAAAAAATTTAATTTTTTTTGGCTGAGGTGTATATTTGTGTGACCCACATAAGCTGATGTGGACATGCCACATCAGCAAGTTAACGGAATCTGTTTGAATTAACGGAAAAGAGGCAAAAATACCCAAAAAATGAGTTGTAGGGGGCAGATGGTATACAAATAGAGTTGCAGGGGGCAAATTGACTCTCAAAGTGAGTTACAAGGGGCAAAAGGGCTAATAAGTGTTTTTTTTTTTGGGTGAAACTTTGTTTTTGTTAGCTCTTTGGTAAAACCAAATGTCAATAGGTCTTGAGGTAGGTTGAAACTCGTGCCAAAACTAACAGAATAGCTTGGTAAATGGAGGTAGGGCAAGCAGCAATGTGTTTTACAGAGAAAGTGAAACAAATTCACATATCATTTCATGTATACCATGTCCTACTTTAATGGCAGCTTCCTACATCAGAAAGTCAAACTATGTCATTTTTTTCTAAAGGTTGAAAACCCTTTAGCAATTCAGTGGACGCAGAAGTATGCACAAAAGAAAGAAAAATTTTCATCTTTTGTGTATAGCAAAGGCACATTCTATTGACTCACATCTTGGTTTTTAGATCTTTGATAAATGTGTCCAAGTTTTTCTCTGATGATCCATCAGGTGTCAATGCATCCTGCAATGTCTTCTTTATCTTGGCCACTGCTTTCCGATACTCATCCCCTGATTTTCCATCCATCAGACGGTTGATCTTTTCCGAAACTTCCTCCTTACTCACCACCCTCCGATCGCACAAATTAATTCCGATCTTCCAATCCTCCACCACTAATTTTCGGTTAGTAAATTGATCAGTAAGCAACGGAAAACACAACAACGGGACGCTACACCAAATACTCTCCAATGTAGAATTCCAACCACAATGTGTCAAAAATCCTCCTATCGCCGGGTGGGCCAAGACTGCCTTCTGCGAGCACCACGGTATGACGATGGCCCGGTCCATAACCCGTTCCGAAAAGCCCGAGGGCAATGGGTCGGTATCCTCGGAGCTCACAATATCGGGCCGGAGGACCCAAACAAAACTAACCTTGCTGAGGTGAAGCCCATCAGCAATCTCTAATATGTCCTTTTTGGAAACGTGGGCGTAGCTACCAAATGAGACGTACAAGACCGAACCATGGGGCTTGGCATTGAGCCACTGGGTGCAGTCCTTCTCGGACCACAGGCTCGTGGCCACGATGTTCTTGTTGAATGCGGTTGGGAAAATGGGGCCAATTGCATAGAATGGGGTCTTGGCTTGTAGTGCTGAGATCGTCTCGGGTTCGATCTCCTGCACCGTGTTGCACAGATGGAAATGTGCACCTCTTGCGTCCTTAAAGGCGTTGAATATGATCTGGTGCGTCACCGATGTTGTATCCGTCTCCTGAAGATATGACATCATGTCCTTTGGTTCGATCGCTCGGACTCCCGGTATGTAGTCTATGGTGTCCTCGCGTACATCTAATCACGTCAAAATGAAGGCAGGTTAGGCACCATATTACCACCATATTATATAACATTTGCTGATTACAACACTGACATATACATCAGAGATGTGTAATTTACACGTATAATCTACTAGAGACAGGAATTAAAGTTGGGGCACGTATGAAATTTCTAGTAATATATGTTATTAGGTTGTGAATTTTTATTACAATCAGAATCCTTGTATTAAAAAAAAAAACCTACAATAGAGCCATGTAGACAATCTTGATTATGTAATACGTCAAAATACTTTTAGGATATCGAAAACGAAATTAGCTGTATAATGATCAAGATTGACAATCTGACAGAAATAATGAGCATGACAAGTGATGTGGAGAACCTAGATTATGTAATATGTAAGATAGGGAAAGTTGAATCTATCTGAATAAGGTCGAAACATGACAACATGCCAAATTTGTCTTCACAAAGCACAATGTGATCAAGATGACTGACGTACGTACCCTGACATGCAAAATGTCCATTCTTCCGGAGAAGATCAAGGTGATAATACAATGTGAAAACCAACGCCGGTTCCGTCCAAAATGAGACGTAAATCAGCCCGAACTTCTTTGCAATCTTCGAGGGCCACACGAAGAACGTGTCGGCGATTATACAAGTAACCGGTGTGGTACCAGTCGAGTACGACTTAACAACATTACCCACCACCTCCTCCACATGGGCCGAAAACACATGCAACAAAGAGGCCAAGAATTGGTCATGGTTGAGCGACCGGTCAAACTCAACCGGCAGGCCGTCGGAAACGGTGGCGTAGTCTATGTCGAGGCCGGACTCACGTACGTAGGTGAAGGGATCGCCGCCGGAGTTTGGTTGGGCTTTGGAGGTTTGGTGGTGGATTGAGTGGGTGTTGACGAAGGTGATCTTGAAGCCTCGTGATGCGAGCTTGGTGGCCAGATGGACAGATGGGATTACGTGGCCTTGGAGAGGGTAGGCGATGAAAATGGCGTGAGGCCGGCGGTTATTATGACCAACTTGATCTGCCATTAATGCTGAGAACCAGGGATTGGGGTTGTTAAGTTGCAGAGAGAAGGGAGAGAAAATGGCTCGGTTTTTTGGGATGTTGAGGTTACAAATCCCAAGTTGTACGGTACCTGATTTGACTCAAATCAAATATGGTCTTCAAATATGAATGAATTTGCCTTTCTTTGCGGACAGACATATTTAGTACCATGCACAAATTTAAGTAAGATGTTATGCACCTTCAATCAAATCTAAATGACAATTTGGATTACTTGTCTTCATATTATATGTTTACTTATTTGAATGTAAGTAAAGCTTTCTCAATTCTTTTTTGGAAAAAGATTATGCACATTTCATACAGTGGGTAGAATATCCACAGTTTAATTTTGCCTTGATTCGTAGGTTGTACATACAAGCACACAAAATTTTATCTTGTAGAAATTCATCTCTATATATCTCTATATATTAAGGGATGGGGTTTGGGTAGTTATTTTTGGTGAAATATTCATAATACCAAAATTACCTCTAATTGAAAAGAATAAAAAATCAGATTTTTTTAAGAATGGAGGCAAAACCGTAAAATTACAAATTTATTAATTAAAAAATAAACAAAAATATTTATCATACTAAACAAAAAACTCATCATTATTATATGAAAACCAATCCACCACACTCAAAACGAAAATCGGCAATATTAAAATATAACATGAAGCACTCGTGAAAAAAAAATCATGGTGCATATTAAACTTATTGGGCCCCCAAATTTCACTTGCATGGTACATGTTTCATACAATAGGCGGACTTCGGATTTTACTTTTGTACGGCCGTCTAAAAATCATGAATTAGAATAATTCTAATCCAAACGAGTATAATGTAAATTATAATGCAAATGAAGGCATGTTGAGAAAGTCATCTGGTTGTAGTATAGGATGAGATCTTCTCCCATAAATGTCATTTGAGAAAGAGACATCACATTTGGGAACTGAGATTCAATGATCATTGATTACTTAAGTTATCTATTCTAATTCCCTTGATCAATTTTTGTATTTATATAGAAGTTTGGTGATGTACACGACTCACCTATTTTTGCTCAGTTTTATACACAGTAGAGCTAAATAACACGACCTCACCTGTTTTTGCTCACTTTATACATAGTAGAGCTAATTAATAGATAACTACGTACATTGTAAATTTTTTTTGGCAAAGATACAATATTTATAATTTACACTAATATACAACAAGCGTATACCTAATCCATAACAGGCCCAAATGGCCTACAACGTAATATCGACATCACTGAAAATATCTTCGATCTCGCCACCGTTGTGAGTCGAACCTGAGACTTTTACAACTAAAACATCGACCTCACTGAAAAATATATTTTATTTCACCAATACTGTGAGTCAACATTGAGTCATTCTCCATCAAAATGAAGAGAAAATACTACTAGATCAATTGTTCATGTGCCAAAGGCAAAGCTACCCTTGGACTAAGGTGTGCTCCAGCCTAAGGCAAATTGCAAAAATGTCATTTTTTTTCTGGCAAATTACAATTATGTACCATATGGTTTGGGTCAAATTTCAAAATGATACCTATGTTTCTTTTCTTGTATTTTAGTACCCTGTACTTTCAAATCCTTGCATTTATGTTCCACCATATGTAGAATCGTCAATTTTCGGTTGTTCAAAGATGATGTGAACTCTGTGAGTTTGATTAATTGGTGTTTGGATCAACAGATTATGAATCTGCAGCAAAAACATGTTGTCAAAACTACTAAAGGCCGCATTCTCCAATGACTCGAAGTTATTCGATGCACTTATACCACCCGATGCAGACCACATATGATAAGGAAGAGTGAACATGTGGCCTCCATAACATCCACATCTAAACAATCGAAAATTGACAATTTTACAAATGGTGGAATATAATTGCAAGTATTTGAAAGTACAGGGTATTAAAATGCAAGAAAAAAAAAGTATAGGTATCATTTTGAAATTTGACCTAAACCACATAGTACATAATTGTAATTTGCCCATTTTTTTCATACAATCTTTGCTATATCGTCTTTAATTTGTAGGTAAATTTTATTTTCAACCCACCTCATAAATTTAGTAAAAAATCAATATGTGTAATCTAACTCAATCCAATAAAAAATTCTGGCTCCGCCTTTGTCATGTGCACACTGTGATCCCTTAAAAATTTTAGATTTTTTTTTTTGACGAATTGGTATTAAATGTTATGAATAGATAACTGTTCACCCGTTTTAATCCCCGGCCACATGTCAGCAAGGCCGTAGATCTAGGAAAACGAAATGTCCTTTATTGTTGTAAAAACAAAGAAATAACCTATTCAATAAGCACATGGAATAAACAATCTCCAATCAAAGCAATTTGATCGACGAGCAAGGAACAACCACTCGTCTGGGCTCTTTTCTCAATATAGATCGAACAAGAAGATAAAATGATACTAAAGCCGAAGGATGACCGATTTCGCCCGTGGTGGTGCCTACTTCAGTGGTACTGTAGCAGTGGACTTCAAAAGCCTGGCGATTACTGTAGGTTGCAGCCGAGTACTGTGGCAGTTGAATGTAAAACTCGGCCATGGATGGTAGTGGATTTGGCCGTCGACTTCGCCTAAGTATTCAGCGGTGGTATCCGTCAAAAATACAAGGCGAGTACGGCCATCTCTTCTATATGCCTCTATGTGGATGGATGTCGTCGATGTGGGCAGATGAAGAATGGATAGAACGGCAGACGATAGCGGGTTTTGGAGAGACACTCAAATCCTAACCAACAGAGTTATCGCCAGCCGACCCCTCAAACTCTAAGCGATATTCTCGACCCTAGAGTTTGTAGAGGGTTTGGGGTTGGAAGTTATAGAACGGCCAACAATATTTCTATTGCGAACCGACCCCTCGAACTCCGATAGGAATTTGTCGGGACTTCTCCGGCCTGAACCTTGGTGAGACTCTCCGGGATTCTCCGGCCCGTACTCTAGGAATACCTCCGGGACTTCTCCGGCCAGTACCTTGGTGACAAGATACCTCCGGGCCGTTATCTACTTCTACATCTCTGGGATAGAGAACGCCGTGGGCGTGAGGGTTGATTTTGATTTTGGTCGGGGACCCTTTTTCTGTTGTGAAAACTCCATATTTATGGGCTCTGCTTTGCTTGCTCTCCAAGTTGGAGGATCCTCAAAAATCGTGGAGTTTTCTTAGGAAGTTGATGAACTCCAATTGAAGGCCTTCTGATCACAAAATCCTAAAAGAATTGGAAGTCTATAGGCAATTAATGCCTTGAATTTGCTGCTGCCGCTTGCACCACTTCCCCAACGTGCATGTGTCTTCTAAATTGTTTAATTAGAAGCAATGTCTTTTAGCTTTCTGACACACATCAACCTCATGCAATTAAGATTGGTGTGAACTCCTCTTTCCAATCTTGGGGTTTAGAATCGGCCAAGAAACCATTGTAGGCCGATCTCTTCATGGTCAAACACTCCAAATTTACTCCGAATTTCCATCGAGATTTACTCCAAGTCGTCCAATCGAATACAAGCTCTTCATGATTTATTTCCTAATCACTTCACGACTCTTGTTTTGCATATCATCAACGAAATCTCAAGATAATTATCATAATTAACAAAATTATAATAATATTTAGAAAATCATCGAGCTTCTCTTTTATTAGTCCTTAATCTAGCGGTCTAAGATCGAATGGACCGCTAAGTGTAAATTTGGGTGTAAACATTAGCCCCCCCATTTTCTTGAGCCAGGCCGATGGGTTAAGGAAATGTAGGCTGCTGTCGCTGAATGCGTTCGAACACTTGGTCTTAACCTTCCGTGCACCTTTTGCTTGATGTCTTTGTTAACTCTTGATCAAGCTCGTTGCTTTTTGCTTTCACCTTAGACAACAAAAGAACTGCCTACGTATATCCATATGGAACCCAGCAGCAAAGACAAATATCCATTGAATAATACAAGTCCTTTCGCTTAAATAACATCTTGGTTTGCGGTGGGCCACAAGCTCTAGAATTCCAACACATCATACACACCACCGCATGACAGAAAGAGCTAGTCTCCCTGCTTTCATCAAAAGCAGCTTTATAATCTTATTTCTACGGCCGTCGATCACACGTTTCGCGGCCAGAAAACCTTTCTCTTTTCACGAATCTGCATGCTTAGTGAATTTCTTGGGGTCTTTTGCTTCTCGGTCATTGCGAAGTGATCAAAATAGTTCGTTCTCTCCACCTTGAGTACATGCTCGTAGTATTCGGCCGCTGACGTGCCTCCTTTGTTTAAACGATAGCTGACTACGCATGCGAGCCCCCCAAGAACAATATGAGCACTTCATTCACAAATCCATTCGGTCTCGGCGGCCAATTTCTGAAGCCGCAACCATACATAAATGAAGAAAACTTTGCTCCCGTAGTCGTATTGCCAGTTATGAAATCGTACATATCCATCTTGGCAAGTAGCTTCTCCATTAAATATGGAACTTGGTCGACATGTGAACTTCTGCACCAACACTTTATTGGCCGCTACTTGTTGGTTAGCTACGGCCATTCTTTTAAGTATAATGAGCTGTTCTGTCTTTAGCTTTGGTGAAGTTTAAGCCCTCTGCCTTGTTTTGTCCCTTTTGATCTCTTCCTTTCGTTTAACAAGAGAAGAATTGAGAAAAGACAATATAGGGCCTACACATGAGAAGGTAGCCGCACATGTCTCATCTCAACTCATGAATTTTTGGGCGCTTCAGCCTTGTGGTGGCTTGGCCGTGCTGCGGCCTTGTGATGGCCAGGCCGCGCTTCGGCCTTATGATAAACACGTATGCCAAAAGTCCATCTTCTTGTTTGATCTTGCAGAGCCCCCTCCTTCTAGCGCCAATTTGTTCACCCGTTTTAATCCCCGGCCACGTGTCAGCAAGGCCGTAGATCTAGGAAAACGAAATGTCCTTTATTGTTGTAAAAACAAAGAAATAATTTATTCAATAAGCACATGGAATAAACAATCTCCAATTAAAGCAATTTGATCGACGAGCAAGGAACAACCACTCGTCTGGGCTCTTTTCTCAATATAGATCGAACAAGAAGATAAAATGATACTAAAGCCGAAGGATGACCGATTTCGCCCGTGGTGGTGCCTACTTCAGTGGTACTGTAGCAGTGGACTTCAAAAGCCTGGCGATTACTGTAGGTTGCAGCCGAGTACTGTGGCAGTTGAATGTAAAACTCGGCCATGGATGGTAGTGGATTTGGCCGTCGACTTCGCCTAAGTATTCAGCGGTGGTATCCGTCAAAAATACAAGGCGAGTACGGCCATCTCTTCTATATGCCTCTATGTGGATGGATGTCGTCGATGTGGGCGGATGAAGAATGGATAGAACGGCAGACGATAGCGGGTTTTGGAGAGACACTCAAATCCTAACCAACACACAAACACCAAACGCCCTAGCGCATCTCTCTATCCAGAGTTTACCCGAAAGTCCTTTCGTCCGCCAGCGAAGCTCATTCAGAGAAGTCCCGGAGGTATTTTGCAAAACAAGGTACAGGCCGGAGAAGTCCCGGAGGTATTCCCAGAGTACGGGCCGGAGAGTCCCGGAGAATCTCACCAAGGTTCAGGCCGGAGAAGTCCCAACCAATTCCTATCGGCCAGCCGTAGGAGTTCAAGGGGTCGGTTTGCAATAGCGATATTGTTGGCCGTTCCATGATCTATACTGTTCACAACCACATCGAAGCTCATCCACGTGAGGGTGAAATCCGTTTCATCTTCAAGACCACCGTCCGGGTTGAGTACGTTCAGCCATCAGGTCCGTACGGCTCGTCCACCATCGTCCGCACATTCGTTTTCACCCAGACCATCACTGTTCCGGAGTCGCCCGCTGACAACCCGGAGTACGTTGACTTCACCTGAAAGCACACCAGCCAAGGTAACGAACTCGAACGGCCGGGAACTGTTCCTTCCTCGGCCGCAGTCGTTTGATTCGAAGTTAAGATCGCGCAACACCCCCATCACTTGTAACGCTTGGCCAAACGGCCGCGTACTGGCACGCCCCGCATTCACCACATTCCCGAAGGACGTAGTTATTAGAATAGAGCTTTATTTACGGCCTGCGAGCCATGTGTCTTTTGCACTATTTTAGTCAACATTTTTGGCACGCCCAGTGGGACCCTTTTCGCTCGTGTGCTAACTTCTTTCTTGGTGTATGTTTGCAGAGACCCGCTATCAAAGGAGGAAACGACTCGGAGATCAACTTAGAGAGTTCACGTCAAAGCAAAATACCCCGCCACACGGTGTTGCAATGACAAAATCACCACCTTCTACATCAGCACCGGCCGCAAGCAAGACAACGCGGCCGAACTTAACAGGCGGTCTTGATACCGCCATACCAGTCTTGACTGGCATGGGCTCGCTCAATATGTCTATGCCAGAATCGACAACACCTATCCAAACGGAGTCAGACCTGCATGTGTCTTTCCGAACACCCCAAAGAGATGGGAAGGCTCAGATGGAGGGCGAGTTTGAGAGCGGCCGGAACATGGCCGCTAACGATGACATTCCTGAAGACCAGAAGGCTCTTTTCCGACTAATGAAAGAATTCTTTTTCAAAACGGGCCTATCAGCCACTAGTTAGGCCTACCCACCAGATTATTATGAGAATATGCGAGAGTTGGAATTACTCCGCCAGCAGGCTACTAGGAGGGAGTCCAATTCATCAGCCAATACAGGTCTACAGGTCACTGAAGAGCGACGCCAATCAGAGATTCAACGATTGGCCGGAATTGAAGTCCGTAGGAGGTCGATGAACGACGGCGAGAAGAAAATAGACGACAAGCCGAACGTCGAAGGGACGAAGAACGGCGCCGTCATGAGGATACACGCCGCCAAGAAAACGAACGCCGCCATGTTGAAGAAGAGCGGCGACTCCGCATGGAAGAGGAGCACCGGCGTATGGATGAAGAGCATTGGCAGGCGGAAGAAGACGCAGCCTATGAAGAAGGGCGTCAACGCTGTGGACAAGGCCTGAGGCAAGAGCATAATTTAACTTATGCCGATATTTTGGCCATGATTGATGATCGAGTTGCTGGCCGGAATACCCCGAGAACCGCCTATGAGAAACCCTACTCAGCAGCGATTGACAATATGGAGCTGCCGAGGAATTATAAGTTTCCCGAGTTCTCTTTGTTCTCCGGTGATGGGCTCCTATCGGCAAGAGAGCATATTGCTAGGTTCTCGGCGCAATGTGGAGAAGCTCATCTTCCAAATCAGAAGCTTAGACTCTTTATCCATTCTCTCACTGGCTCAGCATTCTCTTGGTTCATCAACCTTCCACCCCGTTTAATCCATACATGGGCCGAGATGGAAGACATATTCTATCGCCAATTCTACCAATCTGATAAAGAGGTTTTCCTCACTGACTTGGCTAGGATGAGTCAAGGCCCCACTGAGTTAGTTCAAAAATTCATTCAACGCTTTCGGATGGCGAAGCACTGGTGTCGATCAACAGTGCCTGAGGCGGAAGCCATACGAATGGTCAGCCGCGGGCTCAACTTGGAGTTCCGAAAGCACTTCCAAGGGGTTGAGTTCAGAGACTTGGCCGATTTGACAACTAAAGTGGTTGGCTATGACCAGATATTAAGAGAAGAGATTCAAATGCAAACGGCCTCCAAGGGCACTTACTACAAAAACCCGGCCGTTCACTTTGTGGAAGCATTAGAGCCAAAGTTCCAAGATGAGGGATCGGCCATCGAGATGGCCGCCGCTGAGGTAACCATTGATAAACCGTTCATTTGTAAGGCATTAGTGAAGGGCGATGGGAAGCTGCCAGAGAGCTCATCCAAGTCACCATCCAGGCCAGGGCGTAAGTATACATTCGACCTTACCAAAATAGAGGAGATATTCGATTCTTTGTATGCTTCCAAGAAGATTGAGCTTCCACCAGGCCGTGTGATGCCAAAACCAGAAGAGGTCACAGGCAAGACTTATTGTAAGTACCATGGGTCTTGGTCCCATAATACGATCAATTGTGTTGTCTTTCGTGATCGACTACAAGACAATATTGATGTCGGCAAGCTAAAATTCCCAGAGGAGATCAAGCAACCAATGAAGATAGACAAAGAGCCTTTCCCTACAGTCATGACTGGCATGGTTGACATCTGTATTCCTAGGCAAAGTAAGAGCCCTCGTCGTAAGGTCGACTTGACTGACATCAAACCTCAATATTCTGAGGAAGAGAAAGGGAAGCGCAAGGCTGTTGAGTCACCCGTATGTTCACGTTGCAAGGAGCATATAGATAGGTCGAATTCCAAGGACACCAGGAGTAGAGAAAGTCAGCGGTCGCCTGACCGCGAGCCACCCACCAAATTGGATTCATCCCGGGTTTTCGAACGGTTGGGAGACCCAAACGACCCACCTCGTGTCACAGCCAGGAGAAGATTGACATATGATCGACCATTCTATGACGAGGAATACTACCAGCGATCAGAACGACGCAGCAAGACCTTCCAGCCACCTAACGTTCCTGATGGACGGTGGTATCGCCATGATTCTTTTAGTGGCGAAGTTAGTCCTGGTAACTACAATACCATCAGACGACGCCGCCAGAGACAAGCCCAGGCCGCTCGCATTGAGGAGCTGGCCCGTGAGGAAAGGAGACGGGAAAGGCAACATCGGGAAGATGGTAAATCAGGTCAGATGAAGAGGAACACGTGGGTGCGAAAAGAGCAAGAGGTCAAATCAGAGATAGTTAGAGAAAGGGCCAACCCCGAAGTGGCCAAAGAGGCGGCGAGACCAGAAATAGCTAGAGAATCGGGCAAGCCTGATGTGGCCAAAGAAGTGACCAAGCCAGAAATGACAAAAGATGAGGCCACTGAGATTATTGAGGCAATGAGCATTAAAGCCAATCAAGACCTAAAGATCTTGCTTCGGCGCAAGGACAAAAGGCCGCAAGTCAAGGTAGTCCGCGGCCAAGATCCACCATTCTCAAAGGCCGACTTGGATGTCATGAAAGAATTTCATCACCAAAATTCGGTCACAGAGATCTATGGCCTATGCACTGAATTCAATGATCTCATCTCCCTAGCTGAAACTCAACCCAAGATTGAGACTTCTGTCATAACAAAAGACAGCCCGGCTAGCATTAAGGCCAGGTTCCAAGCTATTCGGGAGGCCAAAACCAAAGGAGTTTCACTACCACAACACACCCCGCCTCCGGCCGAATTCCCTATTTCGGCTGATGACCTGGAATACCTGCGTAGCTACTTCAGAGATGTCCCGGCTGACCTAGTGTTCGGCCTTACTCCAATTGAGAAGGCTCGGGTTATCAAGTTAGAGGCTTATATTATGACTCGAGATGTCAGGGCTAAATTGAAGCCCGTACGCGAGGAGTCCTTGGCCAGCGAAGGGGCTAGTTTTCGGGCTGCTATCGGTCTCAAGACAGCGACCCAGCCGACAATGAAAAGGAGCAAGGAGATAGCAATGAAGAAGCCCTAGACTACGGGTCAGATTCCAAAGCTATAGAAGGTAGCCAAAAACCATAAGGAATGGATATCAACATGGTAACCGTCTTGCCGGCTGAGTTTCGAGCTCCTGAAGAACAAAACGGCCAATTGGAGGGAGATGTTCACGAACCACCACTAACGGCTCGGGTCCAGTTGATTAAATCGGCCATGAAGGAAATATTCCCTTGCCATGCGTCGGCCGATTATCGGCACTTGAAACCACTCTACATCACTGCTCACATCGAAGGTATTCCAGTGTCAAAGGTGTTCGTGGACTGTGGTGCAACTGTCAATATCATGCCTCTTTCCATGGTTAAGAAGTTGAAAAAAGGGGACGCCGACGTCATACAGTGCAACATCACTATGAGCAGCTTCGTCGGTGACCGATCAGATCCTAAAGGAGCCATACCCCTTCAAGTAACAGTTGCAGGCCGATCCCACATGACGGCCTTTTTCATTGTTGACTGCCCCACAAGTTATAATGCCTTGCTAGGACGGGATTGGATCCACCAGACCAGTTGCATACCCTCATCTCTCTACCAAGTGTTAATCTTCTGGATGGTCGGACAGTCAAGGTACACTCGGCCGACCCTCGGCCATTCGAAGCCAACTCTGTTCACGCCAGATGGTACGATGAAGATATTAGATACGTAAGGCTTGAGGGCCACGATCCATATGGGCGACCGACAAAGGTAACGGTCCAAAAAGCCCTGACCTTGGGTGCCGAGTCTTGTTATGCAGATACGGCACGTGAAGTACTCATCGATCTCTTTAAAGATGATTGATGACCCTCTAGACAAAGAAAGGATGACCGCCGTTACATCTTTGATGGAACGCTTGCTGGTCCATTGGGTACATGAATCAATGGAGCCAGGCTCAACAATAAATTTAGTAGAGTTTTTGAACGAGAATGAGCCTGGTGACACTCTGACAATGGCCGACCTCGACCCGGAACCCTCCGAGCTTGATGATAGTCGGCCAGAAACTCAAGATCCCCTGGATGAAATCAATGTCGGTACAGAAGAAAATCCCCGGCCGCTGTTCGTCAGCAGGCTAATGCCACTACCCGTTCGCAAAGAAGTAGAAGATTTGCTCCATGAATATAAGGATTGTTTCGCTTGGAGTTATCATGAGATGCCCGGTTTAGATAGAACGCTTGTAGAGCATGAGTTAAAGATAAGAGAGGATTGTAAGCCAGTACGGCAACCCCCTCGGCGATTTTCCGCCGAGGTTCAATTGGGAATAAAGGAAGAAATAGTTCGCCTTTTGGACGCAGGTTTTATTCGTACATGCAGGTATGCCGAATGGTTATCTAATATTGTCCCGGTGCTAAAGAAATCTGGTGCTCTTCGCGTATGCATCGACTTTCGCAATCTCAACCTCGCAACACCAAAAGATGAGTACCCCATGCCAGTGGCCGACCTCTTAGTGGATGGAGCCGCCAAACACGAGATCATGTCTTTCATGGACGGCCACGCTGGGTATAATCAGATTTTCATCGCCGAGGAAGATGTTCACAAAACCGCGTTTCGATGTCCCGGAGCTCTTGGAACATATGAGTGGGTCGTGATGCCGTTTGGCCTAAAGAACGCTGGTGCGACTTACCAAAGGGCCATGAACCTCATCTTCCATGACTTGATCGGCCAGAGTGTTGAAGTTTATATTGATGACGTTGTGGTCAAATCTAAGACCACCGCATCTCATGTAGCTGACTTACGACAAACCTTCTCGCGAATGCGCCAGCACAATCTCAAAATGAATCCCAAGAAGTGCGCCTTCGGAGTATCGGCCGGAAATTTCCTTGGTTTCTTGGTCCACCAGAGAGGGATCGAGATAGACAAAAATAAAGCTAAGGCCATTCAGGAAGCACCGCCGCCGCGAACTAAGAAAGAACTCCAATCATTTATTGGCAAGGTCAACTTTCTCCGCCGATTTATATCCAATTCGGCTGGGAAGCTTCAACCTTTTTCATCACTTCTCAAGTTGAAGGATACCGATCACTTCATTTGGTCAGCTGATCATCAGGCGGCGTTCGAGGAAATCAAAGCTTATCTTTCGCATCCACCAGTCCTCACGCCGCCCAGACGTGGTAAGCCATTAAAATTGTATGTCTCGGCCACAGACAGGTCTATCGGATGCCTCCTAGCACAAGACAATGAACTCAACAAAGAGCAGGCAATCTATTACCTCAGTCGCACACTCAATGATGCCGAGACAAGGTACTCCCCAATCGAGAAAATGTGCCTTACGGTCTATTTTGCCGCTACTAAACTACGTCACTACATGTTGCCATCTGTGACCCACATCATTGCTAAGACTGATCTCATCAAGTACATGCTCACCCGGCCAATCGGTACCGGCCGAATTAGCAAATGGACAATGGCATTGAGTGAGTTTACATTCAAATACGTGGCACAAAAGTCAGTGAAGGGGCAAGCCTTGGCCGATTTTTTGGCTCATCACCCATCCCCCTTGACAGATGATCTCCCAGAGGTGGAAATAGGCCTAATGGCCATGGAAGATAACTTTTGGACTATGTATTTCGACGGGTCTAGTACCAAGACTTCTGCTGGCGCTGGGGTAGTTATTCGTTCGCCGCAGGGTCAGAAGTGGCAATTTGCCTTTCAGCTCGATTTTGATTGCACCAACAATCAGGCCGAGTATGAAGCTCTCATCATTGGCCTCGGAATCCTCAAAGAGATGAAAGCTAATCGAGTTTTGGTCATTGGCGACTCTGAATTGGTTATCAACCAAGTGAATGGTGAATACAAGTGCAACAGTTGGGCTCTGGTCGGCTACAATGAGGCCGCCAAACAATTGGCCAACACATTTGTCGGAATCACCTTTGTGCATACAGCCCGGGTCAATAACCATGAGGCTAACGAGTTGGCACAGCTAGCTTCCGGGGTTAACCTCGACGAAGGCCAAGACAACCGCGTTATTCGTATTGAGAAGCGTTCTTTTCCTTCCCTTGCTACATTGGACATGCCAGTTGATGTTTGTGTGCTCGAAGTCGATACTAGTGACTGGCGATATTCTATAGTCCGCTACCACAACAACCCAGACGGCCAGCATGATCGCAAGACGCGGTATTTCGCTCGAAATTATGTCATCTATCAGAACGAGTTATACCACAAGGGCCCCGATGAGCTTCTGCTACTTTGCCTTAACAAGGAGCGCGCTAACGAAGTCATGAAAGAAGTGCATGAAGGAATCTGTGGAGCACATCAGGCGGGCATAAAGATGCGTTGGCTGCTTCGGCGTCATGGGTACTACTGGCCATCAATCTTGAAGGATTGCATTGATTACGCCAAGGGTTGCTTGCAATGTCAACTTCACGGCCCTATTCAGCGTGTTCCGGCTGAAGTACTCCATCCCATTGTCAAGCCTTGGCCTTTTCGAGGCTGGGCCATGGACATAATTGGCAAAATTTCCCCAGCTTCGGCCAACCTCCATGCTTGGATACTCGTGGCCACCGATTACTTTACCAAATGGGTGGAGGCAGAGTCCTATGAATCAGTCACTAGCTCCGAGGTCATAAAGTTCATCGAGGAGAAGATTGTCCATCGGTTTGGTATTCCAGAAGTAATCATGGCTGACAATGGGCCAGTCTTTATTTCTCAAGCACTTGAGAGCTATTCATCCAGCCGCGGCATTCGTATTGTTCATTCCACACCATACTATCCCCAATCGAATGGCCAAGCTGAAGCGAGCAATAAAATCATCAAGGGAATTTTACAAAAGATGGTGGCCGATCGACCTGACCATTGGCACGAGAAGCTTTCTGATACATTATGGGCCTATTGTACCTCCCGACGCTCTGCCACTGGAACAACTCCTTTCGCATTGACTTATGGCCACGATGCGGTTCTACCAATGGAAGTCCAAATCAGGTCACTTCGAGTTCAACAACAGCTCGCCATCGACTCGCCCGACTACTCTCAGGCTATGCTACAAGACTTGGAGGATTTGGATAGCGTCCGACTTGATGCATATGAGTTGTTACAAGCCCAGAAGCAGATTGCCGTCCGTGCATACAACCAACGCGTCAAGTATAAGGGCTTTGCTGAAGGTGAAATGGTCTGGAAGTCGGTTTTACCACTCGACCTGAAGGATCCACGTTACGGAAAATGGTCGCCTAACTGGGAAGGCCCATTCATCATAGAGAGAGTTATCGGCAAAGGAGCATATCAATTGATGGATCTCAACGGCGACATGCACGACCGCCCAATCAACAGCCAGTACTTGAAGAAATATTATCCATCCATGTGGGAGATGCGCGAAACTGAGGAAGCTCTGCGCGTGGGCAACGACACTTCTTCGACTCCTGACATTGCTTCGGCCTAGTTGGCCGACAGTATCAAGAGTCGGGGGGCGAACATCACATAATGATGCAACATGCCAAGAATCGGGGGGCATGGAACGCCGCTTATAGTCAGTCTCATTTATTTGCTCAATTTGGTTAATGTCGGATGCACAATTTGTCCAATTCATGTATGATCAATAAAATTACTTTTTCACACAAGCGAGTAGTCATTGATTGTTAGGATCAAGTCGTGAGTTTAGTTTTTCTTTGAAGTTTACAAGGGGGATGCCTCTCGACTGCCAAGAACTCCAAGAACCAATCGGCCGACCAAGCGGCCGATTGACTAATCAATTGATCGATCGGCCGATTGGCCGATCGGATGATCTGCTGTTTAGTCATTGGGCCTACTGATCGGTCGTTACATTTAAGCTCTAAGTGGAACACAAACACATTGGTTGACCTAAGACGTTGATAACAAGGGCGGCCAGACGACCGCTAAACTTGACAAAAAAAAAACAAGGGAGTAAGTTTGTGACTGCTAAACAATATCTTGGCCGTTACATCAAAGTATATATAAGAGATGGCTCATGGTGAGTCCACTGGAAGAACCTCATAAATACGGCCCACAAATGAGGACCACGCTCCTCGACCTTTTGCAATAGTTCCTCGACGAACGTTGGCTTGCTTTCTGAAGGATCGGGCTCTGCTCTCAATCGTGGCTACCTCCTGGTGTAGCAAGTGCTCCCGTTTGCTCTCCTCATCCAACCGGCCAACAAGCATGGCTTTCTCAGCCTCCGCACTCCGAAGACCAGCCTCAGCATCCCGAAGACTCTTTTGGAGATCTGCAATATGTTGCTCGATGCCTCTGATCTCATCGTCCTTTTTAGCCAAGGCCTCCTTAGCGCTGGTTACATCGGCCTGGACAAGGGCTATGTCACGGCGAGTTTCTTCAAGCCTTGTAACTCTCCCACCATCTAGCTCCGCCGCTTGGGCGTCCAGGTATGATCGCAAAAAAATCTTCGAGTTTCTTCGCCTCGTCGGCCAGGTGAGAGATATCACCAACAAGGCAGCCATTGTCAGCCAAGAATGCAAGACTACTCTTCAACTCTGAACGCCGATCCGCTAAAAGAAACTCATCAACAGTAAGGCCAAGGATCTCGTGAACCCGTCGGAGGGCATCTGCAATCTAATCACCAGCCGACTTCGAGGACTCGCTAGCAGCAGCCGAGACGTTGGGAGTGACAGTAGCCTGAAAGAAAAGAAACAAACCAAGTAAAAATTATAGTTCATGGGTGGTGCTAAATAGTTGGGATAAGAGAGATGTACGTTAATAGAAGATGAGGCGGCAACGGGCTCCGATCTGCACACTTGCTCCAGGTTGGCCACTTCATCATCCCCAACACTCGGCTCACCATCGGAGCGACCATCGACCTCACCACTGTCCTCCTACACTCATTATGTTTATGAGAAGGAAAATAAAAAGAGAAATTAGCAAGGAACAAACTAAGTTAAGGAACGACGTACATACCACGGATGAGCTGTCGTGTGAGTCGCCCGAGTTGCATTGGCCAACCGCAGATTCTTCTTGTGGCCGACCTTCGTCTTCGGGGAAGAAGCGATCAGTGGCTAAAATGTTCGAGAGTCCGCCAAAAATCAAATCGGCCGATGCATGGTCATCGGCCTGAGGGTCCTGTAGACATGTTTAACGGTCTAAGGCAAGTGCGGAATCATAGACCAACAGCCAAGAAGAGGAAGGGTTTAAAATTGTCAAACTCACTTGATGACTGGGAGATGCCATGACCTCACTGCCTTCAGCAATGGGTTCCATGCCGGCTAAGGAAGGGGGTAAGCTTGCGTTTCGTTCTTCCAGGATCACCGGTGCACTCGGCGGGTTGGTCGCTAGATCATCAACCTGTTGTTCGGAGGTTGAGCAAAGGCAAGCCTAAGAAAGAATATCAATAGAAGTGAGAAAGGAAAATAGTCAGTGTGAGTGTCACCTGGGGCTCAGCCGAACCAAGTTCGGAAGGCTCATCGGTCGTCATCACCTCTTGATCTAGTACATCATCGGCTGTCTCTAACTCTGGACCGTCAACCTGTTGTATGGGCTTTAGGCAAAATGAAAACCAAGAAGAGTTGTCGATAAACATAAGGGAAAATGGCTAAGTGAATATCACCTGGTTCCAGGCCGAAGCAATTCCAACTGGATCATCGGCCATCTCCACCGCTTGGTCTGGAGCGTCATAGGCCGTCCCTGGAGCTTGTCGACCCTGCTTCTTCGGTCGCGACCCTTTTGGTGGTTGCCGGTTTGCCTTCCGTTTTTGTCGAGTCACGATTGTCGAACATGGCTGAAGGCTTACACCTTGGCCAGTCATCGAAAATACAACAGCATCCTCCTTGTCGGCCTCTTTTGAAGATACACCTACATGCACATGAACTTAATAAAAGAGAGCAATAAAAGTTGGCCACAAAGTATTTACAAGCAAGATGGAGGAGTTACCTCGGGGCAGCCGATCGACGTCGTTTTTGTTCTCCTAGGGGAGGTCTCTGAGAGCAATGGCATAAATATCCTCCATCGGCCGAGTGAACTTTGGGGCGACAAAACCAGACCACCAAGATAAATAATCAGGCGATGCACTGAATAGAACGGCCCTCTGAAAGACTCTACACATCTCAAGATTTTCTATAGTCATGTCTACCACCTTTTGAAGACCCTCCAAATCCCGGCATTCGGCACGCTTCGATGAGAGACTGTTCATCAGACATACCATTGGCACTGGGCATAGTTGGTGAAAACCAAGTTGGCGAGAAAAGCAAGCCGGCAAGTAGGCCTCAAAGCTGCAACGAAAGTTGCTCACCTGCCCACCGATACTCATGTCAACTACTAAATCCCTAGTGGTGGTAAGTGAAGTCCATACATTACAAATCTCCTGGGTACGATCCGCCGGCCATGTTGTCTCCAGACGAGCAGATAGAAACTGGGGATAAGATCGAGAGCAGCAGACCATGAACTCTTCAGCCGAGAAGATACTAAGCTCGTAGAAATAGGCGAAGATGTACTTACATGCTATAGGTGTCGGAACTAAGTGACCTAACGACATCCCCATGACTTGATCAGGCTCAAAGGTCGGTGACCTAGGCAAAAACTTGGGGAAATAAGCTCGAAGCCAGAGCTGGAAAATCCATAGTGGGCCACCACAATCGGGATGCATGTCATTGTTGGTAATAAGGTGGAGACACCGATAAAGGTATGCAAGTGCGACTGGGCCAAGGGCGAGAACTTTCCCGGCCGCCAAGGCCGCGGCTAGGGGATAGACCTCTTGGACACATTTCCCTGACTGGCAACAAAATAAGAATCTGCAAATCCAGTTAAGAAGAAATATCTCGTATTCGTACTCACGGAGTCCAGCATCTCCTTCCCCAACAAACGCCGCCACCATTTTACCATAGTTCCAGAAGTTCTTGCGGATTCTGACCGTGAGCTGGTTAAGAGTTGTGGAGTTGTTACCAGAGGCTGTTAAAGCATCATGTTGTTTCTTGGCTGACTCCGCAACCCGCTGCTCCACAAAGTTCCTTGGGATCGACCAATCTTGTAACATCTCAGCATGAACAAGTTCGCCATGTGGACGAAGGCCTGTCAGTGTGGCAATGTCAAGGAGTGTCGGACTAAGAGCTCCAAACCTGAGATTCATGGTGTTGGTCGCCGAGGACCAAAAGCAGAGTGCGGCCGCTAACAATGATCGATCCATTGGCTGATCTTTGGCCGAAAGGTTCACAGCGTCAAGAAGGCCAATCTCTCGCAAGGCATCACCTTTTAACCTCACTATCCGGCCAACCCATTTTGCCCAGTCACTAGGTGAGCTAGGCCAAGCTTTTTGAGGTCGAGAAACTTTCCATTTGGCCCAAGTCCCGCCGTTCATACTGCACGACCCATCACAAATGCTAGGATAAGCAACTGTGCCAGCATCCGGCATACCGCGAGTGAAACTAGGGCCAAGAGCATAGCGGTCACGAGGATTACCCGGAAGTCTTATGAAGGCCTGATACGCGGTTGAATCTTTAGTACCCTCCATCGCTGCATCGATCTTAGCGACAAACTCGGCAACGGCGGTGGCGTCCGGAGTGGAAGACATAGTCCGCCGCGATGAGGACGATATATAAGGATAAGTGATTGGCAGAGAAAGTGAGGATGGACTATCAGCCGGAAATGCGAGGATGGATCACCAGCCGAGTTTATGAGATCAGCCGCATAGAATCTTGCTACAGTACTGGGCCGCATAAAGTATTGGCTGACTGCTACAGTATTTTCGGACTGAAGAAGGCATAGTGGGATTTATTGCACCATAACCAAACACGGCCGGAAAGGGATCTGCTATAGTAACCATTTGTTAAAAGATACTACAGTTGGCTTGTCACGCTACAGTACCACATAAAAGGTTTCTTGCTACAGTAAATCTACAACAAAACACGGCCGGAAAGAGGTCCCACTACAGTAAAAAACATATAAAATAAAATAAAAAGTCCTTCCGGCCGAACCTACAAGGAAACCAACTTGCGCTACAGTGTTTTGGGTACACACAGCAGAACTACTTTTCCTGCTACAGTATTCCGTGTCGGTGCTACAGTGACCCTTGTCAGCGCTACGGTATTCTGTGTCAGTGCTACAGTATCGGCGAAAGAGGTGCACATTCAGCCGAGTATTCTTATTTCTACATTATTATAGTAATATTAAAATGTTATTATAATAATATGAATATATTTAAACAACCAAAGAAAGGAGGAAGTTCCATACCTGCAGACCGCGTAAGAACGCCGAATAGCACGACCACGGTAGCTTGTGAATCACCAAAATTTCGGTAAAGATCAAGATTGGGAGTTTGGTGATGAAGGGCGGCCGGGAAAAAGAAGACCAGAGACAAAAGCCGCCGGAAACGCGGTTGGAAATTTGAGCAGCTTCCGACAACAAACCTGCAAAGGAAATTCAAGAGAGGAAAATGAACAAAATGAAAGGTGCAGAGGTTTTAAGACGAATTCACAAATTGTCAACAAGGGATACCACTGGTAGTCGGTGAGAGTGACTTACATAACTAGGAGACGCCAGTGACGGACGGATTTGGAACGGCGGCGACAAAGTTGTGTTCTTGAGAATTTCAGATGAAAAAATTGAAATAAAGAAGATGGTTTTTTTTTGTTTGTTATAAATGGGGATCCTTTGTCAAATGCCATCACGACCATTCACTTTTATCCAACGGCTAGGAGATATTAACTTGATGTGTCATCTCAGTTTTTTGAAAAGCAAAGGGACTACGAAAAGGCGGGATTTTGGTGATGGTAGTTACACGGATTGAGGGATAAATTGCCTAGAATCGTGCGAAAGAAGGTTGTTTTACTGATTTTGGCACGGTTAAATTCCGTCAGCTAATCGGCTGATCTTCTAACGGCTGATTTCTTCTTCTATACCAAGTTCATCATTCTCCAAGAACCATTCGGCCAGGTGCGAGGCCGAAGCTCCAGAGAATCGGGGGGCAAATGTTTAGCCCATATTTTCATATGGGTTGGGCCGCGCGAATTTGGGCCGAAGTTGACAATAGGCCGAGAGGATTATTGGCCCGAAAGGAAACTCCACGAGGGGATAGAGGCGACCAACCAAGAATCTCCTTGGTCATTAATGAGAAGGATGCGTGATCTACTTGGCCATCAAGGAGTTTGAGTCCTTGGCCATCAAAGAGTTTAAGTCCTTGGCCATCAAGGAGTTTGGGTCCTTGGCCATCAAAGAGTTTGAGTCTTTGGTCATCGAAGAGTTTGAGTCCTTGGCCAACAAGGAGAATTGGCTGACTCTAAGCTGAAGCAAAAGAGAGTTGTTTCCGCCCAAAGCAAGGAAATATTTTTGGCCAACAAGATAAGACTTTCAACGGCCAAGTCGAGCTAGGATTTCGGCTAAAACCCTAGCCTCCCAAGGGTCTCTTCACTATATAAATTCGCCTTTGGGAAGCCAGAGAAGGAACCAACACACAAACACCAAACGCCCCAGCGCATCTCTCTATCCAGAGTTTACCCGAAAGTCCTTTCGTCCGCCAGTGAAGCTCATTCGGAGAAGTCCCGGAGGTATTTTGCAAAACAAGGTACGGGCCGGAGAAGTCCCGGAGGTATTCCCAGAGTACGGGGCGAGAGTCCCTGAGAATCTCACCAAGGTTCAGGCCGGAGAAGTCCCAACCAATTCCTATCGGCCAGCCGTAGGAGTTCAAGGGGTCGGTTTGCAATAGCGATATTGTTGGCCGTTCCATGATCTCTACTGTTCACAACCACATCGAAGCTCATCCACGTGAGGGTGAAATCCGTTTCATCTTCAAGACCACCGTCCGGGTCGAGTACGTTCAGCCATCAGGTCCGTACGGCTCGTCCACCATCGTCCGCACATTCGTTTTCACCCAGACCATCACTGTTCCGGAGTCGCCCGCTGACAACCCGGAGTACGTTGACTTCACCTGAAAGCACACCAGCCAAGGTAACGAACTCGAACGGCCGGGAACTGTTCCTTCCTCGGCCGCAGTCGTTTGATTCGAAGTTAAGATCGCGCAACACCCCCATCACTTGTAACGCTTGGCCAAACGGCCGCGTACTGGCACGCCCCGCATTCACCACATTCCCGAAGGACGTAGTTATTAGAATAGAGCTTTATTCACGGCCTGCGAGCCACGTGTCTTTTGCACTATTTTAGTCAACAATAACCTATTGTGAATCAAAATGAGAAATGGTTCAAAAAGAAGTGGGTTCTCAAAAATAAAAGGGTTTTTATCATGAATGGTGCCTGAACTTTCACTGACAGGACTTCATAGTGCCTGAACTTTAAAAGTAATCAATTTGGTACCCAAACTTTCAAAAATCGGACTTCATAGTGCCTGAACTTTAAAAATGATCAATTTGGTACCCAAGCTTTCAAAAAGAGGACTATGTGGTACCTCCTTCAGTTTTAAATTTAAAGTTCCGTTAAAATAAGGGATAAAATGATCTTTTGACATTAACTATCATGGATAATACTATTTTTTTTACCTCTCAACCTCTATATATGATTTACGGTGTTCCAATAAATGAAAATGTGCATATAGTTATTGTAGAACAATAAATAAATTGAATTACGAAAATATACTCGAATGTATAGTAAAAAATTCTAGCATAAATTGAGTAATATTTTACGAAAATATATTTTTATTCATTAATTTATCTATTGATTAAAGAAAAAAAACACAAATTAAATTAAATATATTTTTTTAAATTTTAGTTTATTTTTTTAATCAAATTTTTATTTTTTTTTATAAAATCACCACAAATATTTTTTTTAAAAAACACCAAAAAAAATATATAAATGGGGGGAAAGAAGAAAAAAAATAGAATATAAAAAAAATAAAAAAACAAAAAAAGATCTTTTTATTTTATAAAAAAAAAAAAAAAAAAAAAAAAAAAAAAAAAAAAAACAAACACCTCCCTTTGTAAAAAACGAGGCAAACTAAACCAACAAAAAAAAAGAGCCGCGCCACAGGGAGTCTGAGAAAATAAAGCAAACAAAAAAAAACAACAAGCAAGAAGTAGGATGATAAAACCTAGGCAGCAGGAACAAAAAGACAAAGGAAAAAAACACAAAATAAAAAGTCAACATAGTTGCTTCAAAGTTAAAACGCGTTGGTGCAATTTGGTCCCAACCAAACCAACGGCATACCAAATCGTATATTCCAAGCTGGTCAAGCTTTCCCTCTCTCACCCACGCCCATTGAATTGTGTGCCTAAAAAATGGACGAAGCATCATCCAATTCCCGCGAAAATCCCCAACGCCAACTGCTCCCTCTGAAATCTCTCCGATTCTTCAATTCCATCAAATTTCAATTTTGATTTCTCTCCGAATCGAAACGAAGCCGTTTCCACCGATTCGATGGCGGCCATGGCGAGAGCGGTGGCCGGCTCGATGAACGGAGAGCGGGCGGTGGCGGTGCTGTTCATCGGCCGCGTCCTCTTCTCTCTTCCGCCGTCTCTCCTCCCCCACGGCGTCGCTCTCGCCCTCCTCGCCGTCGCCGCTTTGTCCCTAGACATCCTCGCGGACTCCTCCTCCTCCGCCGCTTGCTTCGCCCAATTCAAAACCAGGTGACTTTTCATCCTCTTCTCTTCATTTTCAATTTTCAATTTTGTTAGGGCTTTCAGTGGGGATGGCGATGACGATGAATATGGGCATTGTTGTAATTTCAATTTTTCAGGCGTGGTGCTTCGTCCGGTATATTGTTGGGGGCTGTAACTTTGCCCGCAGTTATGATCTCTAAACTGATACAGCAATCTCGGGCCTTTTCGTTGCACCAAGTTGGAATTGAAGGTGCTTGTTTAGTTTCGGTACTTAAATTCGATAGTTTTTCGTGGTTTCTTAGCTTAATTAACAATAGCACGGGTGAAAGATTTGGGAATTATCAAAATTTGAACTTTAGAGACGCCAAATTAGTGAAATTTTAATCAAGTTAAGAGACTTATGGTTCCATGGGAAGGCGAAGATAGCATGCCACAACTCAGTTAAATGATTTGAAAGGGAAGAAACTTTGGGGATAATGATAAAGCTAGGTTGTTCAAGCTTGAGTATATCTCATGTTTCAACTTATGGGTGACTGATTTCTTGTTGTTCCCACGGAAGTGGAATCACAGTTCGGAGTTTGTGGTTGAATGAGATAGGATTCGGTTGTTGACGATACTGCTCCTCTGGTTCTGGCTTTTCTAGGATATTGAAATCTTGCACAACTCGGGTTTTTGAAAATTTGTTCTGGTTATTTGTTTGGGTTTCTGAGCTTGTTTCTAGGATGGGTATGATAATTATAGAAAAGCCTTTAATTCACTTAACTTAGCTACGGTAACAGGTTATTTTGATTAAACGTGAAAGTTGGTTACAGGATTATTATAAACAACTATAGCTGAAGTTTGATTAACCTTTCTAAGATAACGTGACAGAAATGATATCTTTAGTGTTCCTGTTCTTGTATCAAATGCTCATTTATAGCTGATAATAAGAAAGAGCATTGGTCCCACCCAACGCCTAAGGAACATAAGGTTCAAGGAAGATTGTTCTTGGTGAAGACCTTCATTGGTCCTCATAGTAGAATGTTTCTTCTTCTCTCTCGTGGAGATTATAATCCTCCTTTTGTTTGTTTCTTTTCTTTCTCTGTGAATCATAATTGTTGTAATTTCTTCAGTATATGGGTCACTCATTTCATATATTGCTTTCATTCAATTCTACAAGCTCAGTATGGTTTCATGCTTCGTACTTTTTGTTTCCACCTTGTCTAATGTGATACTCTCTAATTCTCTGTTGATCTGTTCTTATATACCGTACAGAACTTGAATCTTTGAGGATGCAGTACTGGGCTGTCTCTGCCAGCTGCATGAGTGTGCTTCTTTTCCTCTGCATAACTGTTTGGCGTGCACTGAAGAGATCTCCTCCTCCAGCTCCATGCAGTTCATGGCATGCAAAGTTTAGTTTAAGCTGCATAGCATTGCACACAGCAGTGTGCTGTATAGCTCTTTGGACAGTATCTTTGACTTGTGAGTTTTTTGCTACTCTTTTGACTCCTTTTTCTATATTAATTTGGAACATGTGAAGGGTGTTAATCATTGTTTATTGTTCTTTGCTTATTCTGTTCAGGCTTTGGAACGTCATTAAAGTTATTGTGGATGCTCTGTCACGGATTGGCAGCTGTAAAATTAATTCAGCATGTTCTCGAAACTTTCCCATCTTGTGCTTCCATTGGTATAACCTCGGCAACTTTTTCTTTTTATTTATTCTTTCTGCAAACTGAATTTGAGTTTTTCTTATTGTTGGACTCAGACTAAGATAAATATGTCTTGATCATTTCTCAATAATTGTTTTTTTTCCCAGGTGAAGCATGTCTTGTAACTTCAGGCCTTGTTGTCTATTTTGGTGACATGTTCACATATACCATTGAAAAGGTAATTGCTTTTCTACTCTTTTCCGCTGGATTAGCAGGCTTTGCATATTCGTCTTATTGGGAATCTAATTTTGCTGAAACAGGTAATTGGATTATTGCTTAAATCAGAGGGGGTACAATATGGAAGGAAAAGAAGTGAGATAAGTATCATTATACAGGTGTGTATCTTTAAGAGATGAAATTAATTGTAAGTGGTGTAGCTGGATCCTGGATGTTAAAGGTTGTTCTATTTAATGCAGGGTTTGCTTCTTGGCCTTCTTCTGTTTCCAGTGGTTTTTGATTTTGTTCTCCGGTTGTGGGAACGCTCTTTAAATACAGCCCATTCGGAAGTGAGGAAAAACAATGAGATTTGGAGATCTCTTATCTTCTTTTCTTCCCTTGGATTTATCATGATTGCAATCACTCCATCATGGATGCAGTTGGTTCAGGATTTTCATATGCATCCACTTTTATGGTATACCTTTCTTCAATATGATTTTTGCAGTACTTGTTTACTTTAACTGCATTTTGTAATTATCTTCTAAATGGCATGGTTATTGGGTTTATATATTGGTGGTAAGTGGTGGCATCACTTTAGTTACTGTTTCTGAGGTTTACAGATGTAAGCTCTGCATGGTATTTGATAGAAAGTGAAATCTGCAGTCCTGGTATTTTCATTATACACAGATTTTAAGGCTACTTAAAAGCACAAATTTTAAGGCTACTTGAAAACTCATCTTGAATTGAGCATGTAATAAGTTGCTTGTGTGCTTCGTAAGAATTTGAATGGTATGTTCTGGAGTGAGGAAGCACTCGTAATATAAAAGTCTTTCAAAGATGACATTGCAGGTTCTGCGTGCTCAACGATATCATCCATTGACTATTTCACATGAATGTGAAAAAACTAGATATCGAACAAAATCATAAAGCATCACATAATTCTATATCTTAAAGCATCACATAATCCTATCGGTGTGTGCAGTTGTTACATATGAATCAAAGTTGAGAGTTAGAGGTTTCATCTCATAACTTCGCTAGTTGCGATGCGTTATAATGGTTCTTCTGTTTATGAATAATACTTAAGCTATTCTGCCAGAAGACCATCTTATTTTGGCATGAAATTCTTTGTGGCAGGGTAGTTTCTTTTACATTTTCGGAACCACTTAAGAGATTATCCTTATGTGTCTACTGGTTGGGTGTTATATGTGTGTGCGTTCTGTGGTTCTATGAGATTTCAAAGAATAGCACGCTTGAGAGAATTCTACTGCGAAAGTACTACCATCTCATGGCCGTCTCTATGTTTCTGCCTGCTCTAATATTCCAGGTGATTTAGGACTAAAGGTTAACTTGCATCTTGATATATTATCAGCTTCATTGTATTTTTGTCGTTTGACAAGTCTCACTGTATGTTTCTTTTCCAGCCAAAGTTTCTTCATTTATCATTAGGTGCGGCATTGGCAGTTCTTTTGGCTTTGGAAATTATTCGAGTAAGTTTCCAAACAAGTACCTTATGACAGTCGCCATAATTTATTACCAAAACATTTATAGAGTTGTTATAAGCAAAATGCATTTGCGGAGAACACCATATTGGTAAACAAACTCTTATCTTTTTTTGTCCCAAAAAAATATTGCAATGTTTGGAATTGATGTTTCTTTAAGAACTTGTTTGCATGTGTGCGTGTATGTCTGGCTTGTTTTGGGTTGGTTTTGGACTCTACATGTTTCTTTTCTCATTTTGTCCATATATTGGTGACAAGGTGTGGAGAATTTGGCCGTTGGGAAAGTCAATTCATAAATTTATGACTGCTTTCACTGATCATCGTGACTCAGATCTTCTGATTGTCAGGTAGGGCATGCCCTCTTACTATGGATCAAAGCTTTAAGAAAATTTGATGCGAACTTAATTAACTTGCTTTATTTGTGCTGCATGCTTTGTTCAGCCACTTTTCACTCTTATTGGGATGTGCTCTTCCTATTTGGATGTCTTGTGGCTACAATGATAGACCCCTTGCCCCTTTTTCTGGAATTTTGAGCCTCGGAATTGGAGATACAATGGTGAGTGTGTTGGCACCTGGTGAGCAAGGCAGGAGTAATTTTTTAATTTTTTTTTGCTTAATTTGTTGTAATGGTTTTATTCTTATGTCCAGGCATCACTTGTTGGATACAAGTATGGTGTAATAAGGTTAAGCAAAACTGGCAGTAAGTATTTATGTTGATTAATTTAACTAATCAAGGCGTTTCCATTAATTGGTTAAGGTATGAGGAAATTTTGTCTGCTTTGTAGAGAAAACCATTGAAGGGACCGCAGCTGGTATTACATCTGTCCTAGCTGCTTGTTCAGCTTTGCAGCTTCTGCTTCCCCTTCTGGCATCCACTGGATATATTCTTTCAGAGGTATGCATATCTGCTGTTCTCTTTCTGCCAATTTAGCATACAACCGTGTTGCTCGAATCTTTGAGCTGGTATTTTAGTTTAAGTTGCTTTCGAAAAGAATTCTTGCATTAGATAAATGGGTTGCATAAACATGGTGTCAAGTCACCTAGGTGAGTTGAGGTACACTTTGTAAATTGACTAGTCATGCATGTGCAAGCAATTCAAGTTGATTTAGTCACAGGAGGCATCTAGTTGTGGCCACATTAGGATAAAACCTTTGTGCTCCAGGTTTTTGTCAGCAATGGTCAATGCTATATGCCATTCATATATGAGGTGCTCCATCTCATCTTCACCACCTCATTACTTCAACCAAACTAAATCTTTTGATGGTGCTCCATCTCGTCTTCACCACCCCATTACTTCAACCAAACTAATAAAAAAGATACGTATAGAATAACATCATGATAATGGGACTTGTCTTGCTGATCCATCGTATGGGTTTGTGCACTCGTACTCATCCTTTTGTTCCCAACCTTTCACAGCATTGGTGCTCTCTTCTCCTGGCTGTGACTGTAAGTGGTTTGCTGGAGGCGTACACAGCGCAACTTGATAATGCATTCATACCACTGGTTTTCTACAGCCTTCTCTGTTTGTGAATGCTGCTCCAACCTCTTGGAGAGAAAATATTTATGGTGGCGAAGAGTGCTGCGCAGAATCATCTTACATTCATGTGCTTCTCATGAGCACCTTTTAGTAGATATACAACTCATTAACTGACGAAAGATACAAACAGCCTGTGTACTTGTTATCTTGGTAGGTTGAAAAGAAGGAATACATATGAAAGGTAGCTCATTCAATATACGGACTCTATTTAGACAGCATACAGAAATTTCTTTAGTCATTTTTATTCTTTATCTTTCTTTTTGAGGGAGGTGTTAGGTAGAGAATCAGACCGCAGAGATGAGGGGATGTAAATTTTGTAGGGATACTGATACAGTTTTGTGTAATACAAATAGAGCTTCTTCTGTATTTGACTGGCACGGTGTTATCAGTCGCCTGCATAATGTTCTTTTTCATGCATTAGGAATCATTCAGAAGTCATGAATTCCCTAGCAGCCTTTGATGGTGCGTTCCATAGTTTCAGTTCCAAATGAACGTGAATAAGGGTGTTTTTATTTTTTTAATTGTTCTAATGCTTCTTTTCTAAATTCTTCAATCCTGGTGGTTTTCGAGTTAAAGAAGCCAAAAAAGCTAGAACAACCTACGAAAGGCAAGTTGAAAGCTGATACGTCAGCATGCTGCGCTTAAACGTTAAAACATTTTCGGTGTGTTTATCAACCACGAATGACAATGAGTCCATTTTGGATATTTTTTTGTTTACTAAAATTTAAAAATCAAATTAATGGTCGACCCATTCTAAAATCAGTAATCACACTCCCTACTTTTCAAATAATGAGATTATTTTAGGAAAGAGGTGATGTTGTGATTTCTAAAAATGACTTCTTGGGGAGAGAAATATATTTTTCCAAATGTTTTTTATATAAATTTCAAATATTTTATAACACTATTCATTTTTTATAACCAAATCACTTTTACAACATAGTAAATAATTATTAAACGCATATAAATTCGTAAATTTATCATCTATATATTTAAGTAAATATTTGAGTACACATAAGACTAAGTGTATCCAAGGTGTAAAATAAGTACTTTATAGAAATACCCTTGATGAATCAAAGGTAAACCGCCACTTAAGTAAAAGTATTTTAGTAATTTATTATTTCACAATTCAATTTCATACACTACTAAAATTGAAAAGCATATTGACACACACATGAGGGGGTGCTAAGATGCTAGTTACTATTTGTCTTAGTAATAGTTTTTAAACATATAAAAAATAGCTTTCTTTAATGCCACTTTTTCATCCGATGGTGGGCACGTCTCGTTTTTATTGGGTGCGGCAGTGTTGTACTGAAGCCTTGTACCAAGATGGGTCAGATCAATCTGACGGTACAATAAGACCTTCCAGATTTTAGGTAAGTTACATGCTTCTGTAGCATTGAAAAGCTGTTTTGTTTAGTTAGTGTGTTGTATATATAACATATTTTATTTTGCAGAGGGCATTTGAGTAATCAAATTGATTTGGGCCATAATTTATTCAAGTTAGTAAACAATTGAATGAAAGTAAGATGTTATTTCATTTCGATTCAAGGTAGTTAGCAAACGCTTCAATAAGAGTGCTTCACCCCGTCTGCTGCTTATTCCGACTCTTGTCCGTTCTTATTCTTACTTATCCTGACTCATGCCCGCTCTTATTTTGTTCATTCTCGGCTCCTACTCACTCCGATTTCAAATTAATAAACTTGCCAGAATTGGTCTGACCTTTTAGGTTCCAGCTCGCCATGATGAAGCATTTTCGTACCTTATCCCCCAACTGAACAGAACATTCAAAAAAGAAAAGAAAAAAAAAAGACAAGTATTAAAAAAGACCTCAGATACAGCTATGGTTTCATCCTTCGCTGGAAACATATATGGAGCCTGTATGTCGAGACCTTTCTGTATAAAGGCATCAGAAGATTCAACATGAATTGAGATGGCTTTTTGGCTGGGGTATCGCCATTTATCAAACCTGCATTCATGTTGGTATTTCTCTAACAAATAAAATATCTAGATGTACAACTTGCTAGATTTGATCCCCACAAAAATGTCACTTTTTCCACGCCAATCAGAAAAAGGTATTGAGTATTGTTCGTTTTCTCTTCCATGTCATCGACAAAGTGGTGGACCGAGAAATTGAAAAGGCATAAGACTAGACGAGTGAGATGAGAAAATTTCATGTGCAAAACTCAAGCATTTGGGGCCCCGTACTCAACCTTTCTAGCATGACCTATGCCCCAAAAAATATCCACTTTTGCCATAGATCACGTGTAAGAAACAATGAGCGTTGCTTCATTTTGCAAGTGAGTGAGACAGATGACAGAGCCGAGCACTTCTCTAGGAAGTATTGTAACTCATACCTTCTTTTAGCAAAAGTGGTTCTATTAGTATCACATTAAATTCTAATTAGTTATCATGATAGGTGCTTCTCCAGGAATCGTTGTTATGACCGATCAACTAACAATGTCAATGAATTTGTTGCAGTCTAACCAAAAATTTGGAATACTAGTCGACGAGAGAGGCATCTAGATTTCGACACATCTTAAAAAGTCCCGGTACCTTGTACGTACAGTCCCCTACCATTTATAGAAAGGACAGAAATATGAGCAAGTTGTTCGGCCGTGATTACCATCATGTATGTGGACCACATAATCGATGTTGATTATACGTACAGCTCTAAGTTAATCATTACACATCTAGACTTCAGAAAGTTCTATCCAGGCACAAATTGATTTCCATTTTACGTTACAAAAAGTACCAAAAAAGAACTGTGCATAGCACAGTTCTTGATGAAATTATATGAACTTCTGGAATGCGCGAAAAAGATGTAGGATTGACAAGAACCAACAGATCCCGATCGAGCTTCAGTCAGTGTAGAATTGAGCCTTGAATTTCACATTTTACACTAGAAAGAATGTGTGGTAGAGCCTAAATCCGTGTGAAAATTATGCACCATACGCATGTGCTTAAAGCACGCGTACATCCAAGTCTCCATGATCCATCATATCAGTTGCAGTATCTGCAGATATTATATGTATCATCTTTTGGAGGACAAGTACTGAAAGATCATATTAATATTCTGCATTGATCATACTATACTCACTAACCGAAGGTAGGTACGCACTGACTACTAACTAGTATTGTAGAATAACTCCGAGTAAGTACCTAGTACTTGGGATTGTGCGTGCTTAAATACAAACCATGATTAAGCATAAAAGGGCTTAATCTCCCAACAGCCTATAACAAAATCAAGTACACCAAATTAACAAACCTACTTAAGTTGTGCATAATGCATTAAGTACATAGCTATCAAGCTAGCTAGTACTATACCGTAGTAGAGATTGTGGTTATTGATTTTGGTAGAAATGGAATGCGACATGACAATCTAAAAGGACGTTTCATAGTAAGTTGGAAGCTACAATAAGTCACTCAGACTCACATGGACTGTTGTTACTTTGGTCTCCCCCAAATTTAACATCTAGACGGCCGGTCACCAAACACACCTTCTTAACTTCTCCTCACCTTCGTAACTTACAGTCGATCGGTGGGCCTCGTTAAAACCTTACACACTGATAGAAAAACCATGTGTAAGTATAGAAACTACACATCCAATCTTATCCCCAACGCTATATATATATAGCAAAGTGAGCTAAAGGTACCACATGTACAACCATCATATAACCAAAAAGAAGAAATTAAACTAAGCAAAAACATGGCAAAGCTTTCTACTAGTGTTTGCAAGAAGAAGAAAAGCATTTTGAAGCTCAAAATCGCTGTGGAGAAGCTACAAAGAAGTCTATCTTTGGGCAGATCATCGTCGTCAAGATCGTCACATGATTTTGATGAATCCACTTGTGTCCCGGAAGATGTCAAGGAGGGCCACTTTGCTGTGGTTGCCGTGGAGGGGGGCGACCCGAAGAGGTTTGTGGTGCCATTGAGTTACTTGGCACACCCGACTTTCTTGCGGTTATTGGAGCAAGCAGCTGAGGAGTTTGGGTTTGATCATCATGGTGCACTAGCCATTCCGTGCCGGCCAAGCGAGCTCGAGAAGATTCTAGATGAGGAAAGATCAGAACGCTCTAGTGATGGTGGTGGTAGTCATGTTAATTGGGGCTCTTGTGAATCTATGGTGCAGAGCTACTGAAATGATTACGAACAAGATCGGGTTGCTAAGTGATTTTGCATGGTGGATATGTTATAGTCTTGTAATTTATATATGTTTGCTGCCATGATCTAAATGGTGTCAGATTTAATTTGTTTTCATTTCTCTAAAAACTATAATGGCCAGAGAAATGTTCTTTTTGAATAAAGCCAGAAAGATTAATGTTACTGATGACTGCTATAGCTATATGTCATTGACCATTTCTTCTCATTTCTAAATATTGTACTAGCTATCTCTATAATCTACTGCTTTCTTCATGTAGTGTCATTTCTAGCCACCTCAAATAGGACTCAATTAGCCTAAGTTCCTTTGAAACCTGCAATTAACTTCCTCATCCGAACAGGGAAGCTATATACCTTATTGGCCTCTAAATAAGTTATGGGTAGAAGGTATCAGAATGTGACCTTTCAACTCAAAATCATACCGATAACCGCTTAAGCACACTTATATGCTAGATTTTATCTCCAATGGCGAACACTCTTATCAGAGCAATACCTGCTATTTGTGCAATTGCCCCATCTCTTTAGAAGGATACCTCACTTTCATCTCACTGATGGCTAGTAGTGCCAATCTAAAATTCATTCACAAGAGACCAACAATTGGGTGAAATACGGTGCAACTATTGTTTCACCTCCATATGGTATATCTTGTCTGTCATTCATGAACAACAAAATCGTGGTTATGAAATGCTACCACCTAATAATGGGAGTGGATCCGAAAGTTTATGTTCTAAACAAAAGTGCTTTTTCAGTCAATAGACGTTTGTGTGTTGGGAATAGGTCAATTAATTTCTCGAACTATGGCTGCATTGGAATTAGTGCTTGGTCACTGATAATATGCTGCGGTGTTCTGAGAAGCTAAATATGAAATTATTAACGCAATGCACTAGTACTCTATCTTACATCTGAACAACGGCGGAGGACGTGTAGGCTACATCTCACCAAGATACAAAGCCCAATGCTACATTACAACTGCAATGAAAACAATGTGTTCAGGATTGCAACAGACAAAGGTCTAAACTTGGCGACTGAACACATTTCTCATGGCAAAACTTACAGCAAATCCACATCCACACCAAAACAAAGTTGCGAAATTGAGCATTTTTGGGAAATTTCTACCCAAATTATGCAGGCAAGTTTTCTATTCTAAAGTAAGCACAAGTTTTCTTATTTGCTGACCGAGGTCCCTATGGACTATTACTATACTATAAAGACACTATATGGTACTATAAAGACACTATTTCTCTCTCACATAATATGCTGCATATAATCCCGTGTATTGGTACATCATAGTACCCATATAAACCCCTCGTAGTTCACTCATCTTTATCTTCATATTTTTCTTTTCAAATTTTTGGACTAAATCTAGCAGAACTTCATCGATGGTGGGTGAAACTTCATCAATGGTGAGCCAACCTTCATTGATGGTGAGCCGACCTTCATCGATGGCGAGCTGACCTTCATTGATGGTGAACCAAGCTTCATCGATGGCGAGTCGAGCTTCATCAACGATGGCGGAAATTCATTGATGACGACAATGCCAATGTTCATCGATGGTGGAATCTTCATCGATGGCGGCAGCAAAGGGTAAGAGTAGGTTGATGTCAAAATGAGGACGGAGAAGATAAAGAGGGGTTGGAGAAATTGGAGGACGGAGAAGACAAAGAAGGGCTGGAGAAATTGGAGGACAGAGAAGACAAAGGACAGAAAAATTGGAAGCAAGGGCTGATTTGCAAATAATAACACATTTATATCAAGGGTATAATTGCAAAATTTGAATGGTATATTGTTTGTGTTGGAATTGCCCGGGGCTGCCATCACATTTAGGGAAGAATTTTCCCAAAAATGCTCAATTTAGCCAATTTCCCAACAAAGTTGACTAGCATGCCTTCACGATTAGGGATGACAATGAGCTGGGCCAGGACAGGGGATGGCAATCCTGTTTCCAGCCCGATCTTCAATCCATGTCCTCATCTCCAGCCCAATTCTCAAATTGGGCTTTTTGGGGACTCCCCTCCCCACACCCATTAGGTACTAGTTCCCCAAATCTGCCTCAAATCCCAAAACTCGGCCCGTTACACTTGTAATAAAGTGGCGCAATGGGGGAGATGGAAGCATAGGTGACCTTTTTGCATTCTTTGATTTGGAGAAAACGAGTGGGTAATCTTTGACTTGGATTAAAGGAAAGGATAGTCCGTCTCTTAACAATAGTAATATAATAATAATTAAATAGTTAAATAAAACAATATACTTTCAACCGGATTCGGAGACAGAGACTACAATATCTCATCCCGACCCAAACCTTATGGAGTAAATTCATATTTCGGGGATCCCCATACCCCAACCCAATTGGGCCGGGGAATTCATCCTCAATTGAGTTGGGCATCCAAGGCTATTTTTGCTATCCCTAGTCGTGACAAAATCAAATTTGTAACAATATTGTAACAAAACAAAATTTGTCAAAAGGTTGTGACAAAATCAAATTTATCAGTAGGTTGTGATGAAACCAAATTTGTCACATAATCAAATTTGTCACAAGGTTGTGACGAAACCAAATTTGTCATAATGATCAAACGATTAAAAATCAATCTATTGGAATAAAATAAATTAATAAAAAAAAGTGCCTCGGTGGTCATGCAAATTAATCAACGATTTGGAACAACAAGAGGGAGAAACTGAAGAAAGTGTAGTAGAGGATCATGAGATTCGTTCAAGAAAAGCCAAGCACATAGACAACAGAATCCTAATGTTTATACTAATACCCAAGAAACTAACAATACTGATCAATTGTGACAAAATCAAATTTGTCACAAAGTTGTGACAAAAACAAATTTTGTTACAATATTGTGACAAAACAAATTTTTTCATAAGATTATGGCAAAACTAAATTTTGTCACAAGGTTGTTACAAAATCAAATATATCACAAAATTGTTATGAAATCAAATTTATTCCAAGGTTATAACAAACCAATTTTTTCACAATTTGTCACAAGGGTAAAATAAAACCAATTTTTTCACAAGGTTGTGACAAAAACTAAATTTGTCACAAGGTTGTGATAAAATTAAATGTCACAAGGTTGTGACAATTATATTTGTCACGAGATTATGACAAAGTCAAATTTGTTACAAGGTTGTGACCAAATCAAATTTGTCACAAGGTAGGTTGAGATAAAACCAATTTTTTCTTAACGTTGTGGCAAATTTGTCACAAAGTTATGACAAAAACTAAATTTGTCACAAGGTTTTGACAAAATTAAATTTGCCACAAGGTTGTGACAAAGTTAATTTTATCACAACATTGTGACAAAACCAATTTTATCAAAAAGTTGTGACAAAACCAATTTTATTACAATGTTTTGATAAAATTAAATTTTATCACAAGGTTGTGACTAGGAATGGCACTGCGCCGAGCTAGGACCAAGGATGGCAATCTCGTCCTCAAATCGATCTTCAATCCTTGGCTCCATCCCTAGCTCGTTCCTCGATTTGAACTTTTCGAGGTTCCCTCTATCTCCATACCCATTGGGTACTAGTTTCTTGAATTCATCTCAAATCCCTGAATTCGGCCCGGTATACTTGCAATAAAATGACAAGCAAATGTAAAAGTTGGGATGGCACATTAAAGGAAGATAGAAACAAATGTTGCGTTCTTTAATTTGGAGAAAATAAGATGGCAATTTTTAGCTTAGACAAAAGAAAAGGATAATCCATTAGGGTTATTTAATAATAGTAATATAATAATTATTATTAAATAATTAAACAAAACAATATATTTTCAAGTCCATCCCAAATCTTATTATTATTTTTATATATATTTATATACATATTATTACATTTTTACTACTTTTATATATTTTTTTTATATTTTATACATAATAAAATTTAAACACAATATTCTATTCTACTTATTATATTTATATTTATTTATATTTTTTAATATAAATAAAAACATCATAATAAAAAAAAAATAACAAACACAACATATATATACTTATTTATTTTATTTCTCATCATACATTATCATCTTCTTTTTTTCTCTTATTTATATCATTATTTTTTATAAAAATCACAAAAAAAAACATAATAACCAAATTTATTTTATTATAAAATAAATAAAAATAAAAAAAAAAAAAAAAATAATTATATATTAAATATTAAATATATATATATGTAATAATAAATATATAGTGTAAACTTGGATTTCACGGATCCCCATACCCAAACCCAATTGAGCCGAAAAATTCATCCCCAATTCAGCCGGAAGCCTAACAAAAGCCTGAAACCACAAATATTTGAGCCATCCCTAATAACAATAAACAGAAGGCCAAAAGACGATAGAATTTCGAATATTATAAATGTGCAAGAAGAGTACAACATATCATTTCAGGGAATAGAGCAAGCCACATGGCATTGTATCTACCTAAAATAACTATAACTTAATCGACTTGGCCACTAAACCAAGTAAAATATAGAAAGAACAAACATGCGCAATATAAACCAAAAATACCACCTACAGACCAGGCTCAGGGCATAGAAACTGCCGCAGGCTTGAAACAATAACCAAGCCTTCACCCATTCTGTTCGTCTTCCGTCATGGTGTCAGTCTGAGAAGACATGGCTCAAAAATAGTAAATACCCTCCTCACTACATTGTCTCATACAGTGTAATAAATGGCCATCAGATTAACTACTACATATTTTAGATGAACACTTACTATTCGTCTCGGCCTCATTCACCTAGACCAGCCTTTGCCTTTAGGTGCCGCTTAAAGTCCATAATATCTCCATTCCACTTGGTCACAGCCTGATTTTCACATACCCATATTTCCTTAGCAACCTGGTTGATGAGCCTGAAATCGTGACTAACAAGGACCAGACCACCATCCCACTCATTCAATGCCTCGGCCAGTGAGTCAATTGTCTCGATGTCCAAATGATTGGTTGGCTCATCCAACAGAAGCAACTGAGGTTGTCTAAACGCCAACCATGCAAAGATCACTCGGCTCCTCTGCCCATCTGATAGATTCTTCATTGGCATTACCTGTGCCTTACCTGTTAGGCCAAACTTACCAATTGCAGCCCTCATCTTTTCTTCCTCATTTCCTTGGTATTCTTTCATCATATATGCTAGAGCGGACAATTCCATATCAAGCATATCAGCCAAGTGTTGATGATACTGACCAATTTTCAGGTGATTGTGCCTTCGAACCATGCCATCAGTAGATAGTAACTCCCCAGTCATCAGCTTCAAGAGAGTACTCTTTCCCGCTCCATTTGGCCCAACCAGAGCTATGCGCGAGTCCAAATCAACACCAAAGTCAATGTTCTTGTAAATGAGATGATCAGGAGTGTACCCAAATGAGACTTCAACAAACTGAAGTACAGGCGGTGGCAGTTTTCCCACATCAACAAAACGGAAGACTAGAACCTTGTCTCTTGCCACCTTTTCTGTAAGCCCACCACGCTCCATTTTTGCTAGGGTTTTCTCTTTGCTTTGTGCCTGGCGAGCTAGTTTTGCTGACCCGTGACCAAAACGTGCAATATATTCCTTCATGTTAGAAATCTGTTCCTGCTCCCATTTGTATTGTTTCATCTGGTTCTCCTCCAGTTCAGAACGGGTCTGAACATACTGATCATAATTTCCACTGTAAATCTTCAGTTTCTTGCTCTGCATGTGGATGATGTTTGTGCACACACCATTCAAGAAATCCTGGGAGTGTGATATCACCACCAGGATGCGCTCAAAGTTTTTCAAAGTTTCCTCCAACCACACACAAGCTTCTAGATCTGTTAACCACAGGAAATTCAGACAACCATGAGTTTGACTTCATTAAAATACGAAGCTTTCACATAAATAGAAAACAAACACATTAAGATATAAGTGAATATAATAACTAACACGGGAAATCAGTACAAAAACTTGTGAAATCCAAATTATACAAAGTTCTCCAAAATCCGAAACATTGTGAAAGTCAACCTAAACAAGAAAAATTAGACTGCAACATCCTGACAAAGGAATCCTTCCAACTACCAAAATCCACAAACAAGTTCCTAGAGCAGACTATCATTGGGCAATAGCGAGGGAAGACGAACAGGTGCAGATGGCATCCGCTTGAAAGAAGGCAATATTTCAAATATCAGCAACTACTGGCTCTTAGAGACAGAGTGGCTTGCAAACATATGGGAGGCTTTTCAAAGATACAGAAAAATGATCTACATGGAATCCCTAGATTGCTTTCCAGCCTTTTATGACACTCAAACTTGATTAGATTGCTGAAATGGTAACATATTTTGTCAATTAATATCAACAGGCAGTATAGGTAAACCTCTGCCACATCACCAGTAGTTGGAGAACACAAAATACCAGAACAATAAAAAATCAATCACAAATCTCGGAGTCTGTAAGTATATAATTACATTGTCTCATAACATTACGCATAACTGCAAACAAGTTAAAACTTACCGAGATGATTGGTAGGCTCATCAAGCAACAGAATGGTTGGGTTTATAAACAGAGCACGTGCAAGTGCAATCCGCATCCTCCAGCCACCAGAAAAATCTCGAGTTTTCTTTGCTTGCATCTGCTTGTCAAACCCAAGACCATGTAGAATTTCAGCAGCACGCTTCTCTGCAGTTGATGCATCCAATGCTTCAAGGCGCTCATAAATGCGTTCAAGCTGCTCTCCACCACCATCATCCTAAGAAAATGTAAAAGAGGTCATACTGAATGTATACTCAAGTATAAAGCTGGGGTTAGAATCCTCGGGTCCCACAACAGCAATGAACTGTCATTTAATACACAGCTTACCTGAGCTGCTAGTTCTTCAACTTCTTTCTCCAACCTTATCCTCTCCTCATCACAGCTAATGACAGCCTCAAGTGAAGACATATCTGAGGCTTCAATCTCCCTGCTGAGATGATAGATATCCATGTGCTCCGGAATTGGAAGCTCTCGGCACCCAATTGCAGTTAGGAGGGTCGACTTACCACACCCATTCAATCCAAGCAAACCGTAGCGTCTGAAAAGTTGCATTAAACACACAAGTTTAGCGTTTCATATCACAAAATAAATCCAATTTGATGCTTCTCAAAATTAAATAAAGTATCTACAACCAACCTGCCATAATTCAGCTCCAGCTCAGAATCGACTATCAGATCGTGTCCGTGAAAGGTAACTGATAAAGACTCTATCTGCAATGACAGCAGTATGTTAGTTCATGACCATTACAAGCCATTTGAATTTGGAGAGTTCCCTTAACCAACATTTAGAACATGGAGAGAATTGAGGTGCACTACCATAAATCTAACAAAATTTCAAAAAAGTGAAAGCAAAACTAAGTAGCAACCCAAGTAATTGTCAAACTAGAATGACTTATACAACCTTATATGCGCAACACTCAGGAACACAATAAACTTTGTGAGAAAACAAAATTTCCCATAACGAATTTTAGAAATAAAATTTACCAGACTAAATGTAAAAGTAATTAAGCCTGAATCTAACTCTTGCAACAACTTTGTGAGGGAAAAAAAAGAGACCTGAAAAGTTACATTGAACACCTAAAGGCTCCCTATTTACAATGTCTTTAATCTCTCAAAAGTTAACAGAAATATTTCTCAATAATCTATCCAAACAAGCATTTCAATTATACAAACAAAAAAACTCCTAGATTTCTGGAAATAAATGGAAATACAATCAAACAAAACACAATCAGATGCAAAAATAAAGCTCAAAACGACATCGTATTGGAATTACATACGCGGATGTCTCTAGAGAGAGGATGAGAGCAGAGGACGCCGGTGCAGTTCCGATCCGAGATATGCATTGCGTCGACTCCATTGGACAGCTTCTCAACTCCGTTCTCGGTCGCCGCCGCCTTCGACGACGCGGCGGCCGCCGTGGCCTTGCCGCCCCTCTTGGCCGCCGCCGCCGCCTTCTTCTGCGCCGCCTTCTTCTTGCTCGCGTCGGACACCATCCTTTCTCAACAAAATCAACCTGCACACAAACGCCACAACAAAATCACCTGAAAATCAGCAATCGAAACCAATCGAAACAACACAAACAGTCATATATCAATATATCGAATAGGGCGGACCTGGGCGGAGAGAAGGCGATCGGGCGGTGGAGGTCAGATCTGGGATTGCGGTGTGTTTTTCAGGCGTGGCGGTTGTAGAGAATTTTACGGTGGTGGGTCGGGTGAGAATAGCAAGAACCCGAATTTGAGTCGGGTTGGTTTGGGTTAGAGGTTTTCTCAAGGGGGTGGTGGAGATTTGAGGTTTTATAAGGGGAGGCGGGGTTAGGGTTGCGGGTGGGATTTTCCACGTGGTGTGGAGTTATAGGCACTCCGGGGCAAAGCGGGTTGGGTTGCGTGTGCGGTTGGGACTCGGTGTTGATTTTTCTCTCGGAAGGACGGTGCCGTTTGAAGATTGGGCTTGTCACGATGGGCCTTCTTTTTTTGACATTTTGGGTCTTTAGCCCAAGTACACTTCTACGACTGGTTATCGAAATTGGCACTGACCCGTTGATAAGACAATATTCAATGACTCGATGTTTAACCCCTTCCGTGCAGCCCCTTCCCCTTTCTCTCTCTTTTTCTTCCTTCTTTCTCTTTTTGTTCTGTCGTGTTTTTTTTTTTTGATAACAAAAGAATTTAATTAAAGCGAGAACCCTCTGGGGCAGCCAGAGGCAATATTGTCAAATACAAGAGCACTCCGGGCACTAGGTGGAACGGAGTTTTGCCAAATATACATATTAGATAAACCATGACCTTGACTAGCCACAGCATCGGCTACAAAATTGGCCTCACGGAAGATATGGGTCCAAGTAATGGACTGGGAACCGAGAAGCCAGCTGACGGATATCACGAATAATAGCACGAAGCGACCACGGTGTAGCACACGCGTTTGTGATACAATCTATAACAAGTTTGGAGTCACCCTCCACGGAGATGCGCTCATCCTCGATTTTGGTGAGCAAATAGAAGGCCATCTCGTAAGGCAAGAGCCTCTGCCGTGGGAACAGAAGCGGCACCAACATCCCGAGCCCCAGCAAGCAGTGGAGAGCCCATGTCATTTCTTATGATAAATCCTGAGGCAGCTCCCGAGTCCTTGACTGAGCCATCAAAATTAATCTGTCGTGTTGTAGAGTGAGATTTCTGTGTTCTTATGTTTTTCCTTTTGTTTTTTCTGGTCCTCCTTTTTTGAGTCCTTTTGTCCGTTATTTATTTAATTCTCCTTTTTCCCTTTCAATTTCCTGTGCAGATATTTAGAAGGATCAAGATGCTATGATGTATGATGGATTATATCAAGAGTTGCCGTTCAGCATGGATTTTGGATCATTTGCCTTGTTTCAAGGCTATGTTTTGTTTTAAGTTGTTTTCCTCGTAATTGGCAGGATGGAGATCTTCATTTTTAAGATCATACTTTAGTTCCTGACTTTACGATTGAGTTTTGCTTTGGTTACTCTGGTCATCCATGTAATTTGGTTTGTCCATCCGATTATCTTTATTAATAATTAACTTTCATAGCAAAAAAAATCCCCTTCCGTGCAGGAGTTAAGACCTAGTTGTGTGGTAAAAGCTAGCTCTGATATCAATTGTTAAAAACTCATGAGCTGGAATGTACCCTTAAAAGTTGGCACATAAAGAGTGCTCACAAGTTCACTCGAAAATATACTATTTTTGCAATGTAGATCATATAACGGAATACTTAACCTATGCATGGAACTTATTACTTTGTAGATCATATAACTTCGTGGGTTTTCCCGATGTAGGATACGTATTGTCTCTAATTTGTTAATTTTTTTATTTTTATATAAGGTATTCAAAATTGCGATCCTCTTGCTTGATGGTTTTGGAATTAGAATGCCCTTTTTTTTTTTTTTATGGTTTTGGACAAATTTACAAAAAACCGTAACCCAATAGCCCAAATGACCCAGCTAAAACAGCCCACTCTTGAACAGCCCGTTATTTTCCTCCTCCATTCCTTTGGTCTCTACGCTTCCCCGGAAATCTTTCAGCCGTGCTCCCAAAAGGTACAAGCTTATTATCTCAATTCGAGTTTCCCATTATTTTTTTATGGGTGAATCATGGGTTTTGATTCATGCCTCTGTTTCTTTCCTTGTATCTTCTTGTATCTTTTTTTTAATAAATATGATTTCCCTGTTGAAATTGGTGGTCGAAATTCGAAGTGGGTTTATGCTTCATTGTGGGTTTAGCGATTTCAGTAGTACCTTAAACTGAAATTATGACTCTTGTCTTTTCAAGCTTTTGAGTTTTTTTATGATTCATTTTTATCGAATTTTGGCTGACCATTTTGAGCAGCTTCATTTTCTCTTCATTTTCTAAGTTGTATAATTCATAGAGACTTCTGTTGGTGCACATTGTTACTGCTTCAGTTATTTGAGGTTCGGCAAGAAATTATTAAAGTTTTGCATGATATAGGAGTTTGGTCATTTGTTTAGTTCCAGGTAGAATCTTCCTGCTTTTCATCTTATTTCAAATGTAGTGTTTGATTTAGTATTTCGCTGACTATGACTGTTTTAGTGATGATGCTATGGATTCATGTTTAGAGATTTGAGTTTCCTTTGGTTCCCGCTCTTAGTTGGTAGAATTTTATCTGAGTCATCTAAATTTTGTACACTGCACTTCTTCATGATATATTACTTTTTAGAAATCTTAAATTCGATCTTGGTGTCACGAAAAGGAGTTTAAGAATGTGTGAATGTTGTGCTGTTTCTTACTGTTAGTGGTATAATTCTGAAAATTATTGTATGTCTTTGCTTCTGGTTCTGACAAATACTCATGTATATCCTGCTAGTTTTCCATTGAAATTAAACAATGCGTGAAACTTTTTTGTAAACCAATCAATGTCGGTGTAAAGCTCTTGAGATGGACTAAGCATGCTCAGTTCATAGGGGGTTCCAGTGAATTTTATTTTTTCTTAGGGCAGGGAAAGTCGAAAGCTGAATAGTGCAGCTAAGTGGGACTCAAATTGTTGCCATGAATTTTCTTTCAAGATGCATTTCTCAACTGACAAGTATGGGAAGCGGAATTTTCCTCCCGTTTATGTGGCAGACGGGCCTACAAGAATGCATTGCTTAGCTAGGATTCTATGAAGGATTTCCTGAGAACTAATTTAATAGCGCAGAGGCAATAGTATTTGGTTCTGCATGTTTGATAGAAAGTAGGTCCAACTTGGCGCCAGTATGATTAAAATGTAATTTTGCTGTGCTATGCTTAAATCAATGGGGTGAGGAATTTCCCTCTGGGTTCTAGTTCCGATTTTTTCTTCACTCCCCTTGAAGAGAACTGAAGTGGGGTGGGGGGTGGGGGGTGGGGGTTTGTTGGTGGTGGTATATGGATGCTAGTTTTTGATTTCTTTTTCATTTCATATCTAATTTGCTTTTATTCAAATTTCTTATGAACATTGCTTTTGTTTAACAAACATCAGGACTACCTAAGAATGACAGTTACGAAGCGGTATGTACTACGGTTGTTCTTTTCATTGAAGTACATCACAGCAAACCTAGTGGACAGAAATAATGGCCGGATTGTTGCAACAGCATCCTCAGTTGAGCACTCAATCAAAGGTACACTTGAGTGTGGTCGGTCTTGCAATGCAAAGGCAGCGGCAGTTATTGGAGAGGTGTTAGCCATGCGACTCAAGGTAGAAGGTCTTGATCAAGGACATGGACAAGGTATTCATGTAAATGTAAATAATGAAGTTGAGAAGAAGGGTTTTAAGCACCGCACCAAGGTGTGGGCGGTTGTCAACGCTCTTAAGAACAATGGAGTCAAGCTCGTTCTTGATGATAATGATGAAAATGCTTCTTGATCAAATTACTAAACCCTTCTTGACCAAATTACTAATAAGAGCTCTCTTGTTTCAATTTTGTGTGTCTATATGATGAATGTGAATGTGAATATGAATGTTAAATGTGATTTCGTAACATAATGGGAGTCATTATGCTGGTTATAAATAGAATCTACATAAGGCTCTTTTGTATTGTATTGGATTAGTTAATTTACTATATTGAAGGTGTGTTGAAACAAGGAAAAACTTTGTCCAAGTTGAAGGTGGACGATGTACTCATGAAAGGAAACTTTTTCTTTTTTTTGAGGAAACTAAAATGGTAGAACTAGAAGGGATAAGTGTCTTTCTGTGCTTAATCCCTTTTAATTCCCTCAAAATGAAGAATTATGTCTTTACATTCAGTTGTTCTACCTGATTAAAAAGAAAAGAAAAGAAGAAGTATAATGTTCTACCTTGAATATTATGAGCTTCCCCTAGTTTCTGTTTAGTTTTTGCAATGGGCTTTGGCCCCACTTTTGGAGTTATCTAATCAAATATCATCTTAGGCACCAAAGAAGCCCAATATAGGATTTACCATTTCCCATTTCAATTCTCAAATTGCTCTGCCATGTTTCATGTTTGGTTCCTGTTTCATCATACCAAAATCGTTGTTCTTTCGAAGTTTGTCCCCACTTCTGTATCCGCAGGTAACAACTCTGCTGAGAAAATAGGTTTCCAAATGCATCCGATCTACAATGTCTAAAATGGCATTCTGTTCATTCCACTGATTGGTAAGATCCCCTAGTCTCCAAATTCTAGTCAAGAAATGGATGGTCGTGACTAGCTTGGAATTGTCAGGCCACTATTCTTGGTTTGGTTCTGCAACCAATAACTATGAAAATAGATAACTTGGCCAAGACGCATTTACCCCTGGGGAACATTATATATCCAATTATGTAAAGAAGTCTGCACTGAACAGGTTAAAAACTTTTCAAAGTATGTACAGTAGTCAACGTCAGATTAAACTTGGTGTGAAGTTTGTAGTGTTATTAGCAAAGTACCCTTGCGGGAATATATATCTTAACAAGTGGCAAGAGGGCCACTCTTCTTTTCTAGATAACCACTGTTAAATTAGGGAAAGTTGCCATTTTGTTTTCGTAGAAGTGATATTGCAGGTAGCGTGGGGGCCGGGGGTAGAACTTGTGCAATTCCATGAAGTTCTTCATGTTTATCTCTTTATTCATTTTTGGGTCTGATCAGTTTCCAGGTGAAGCTGTAATGATTGATAGAGTGGGGTTCCTGGGGACAACTTTTGCAAAGTATACAAAATTGACTGTCGGGACTCTGAATACCGATGATTATCGATTTGTGTTTAGTATCACATTTGGCGGACAAGGATATCTTGTTGTCTAAATCAAAATAGATACATATGTGGAAAACTTTGATAAGGAGGGCAGAAAAGTTTCCTTTCTACCTAAACTGGAAGAAATTTGCTTTCATCTATCTAATCCATGGGTAAGGTCCATCATTAGATTTTGTTTTAGTCCGTACATAGAAAATTAGTCGGTCCTAGCTAATAGGTAAGGTCCAAAAGTAGGGACAATTTTTGGTTGCTTTGATCGCTTTTTTCATGCTCTCAGTTGACGCGTATTGTGATCGGAACCGTTCATGTTATTTAGTATTCAACTACGACCATTTCTGTAAAAAAAAAATTACTCAAATCCGAGACCATTTGATTATCTAACTTTGTGAAACATGTAGACGATTCATTTGACTTCTAATTGTACCGTTCATATCATTCTCAAAGTTCGATAACTAGATAATCTCAGATATGAGTGATTTTTCGCAAGTATGATGTTATCTGTATAATCAATAAAATGAACGATTTCAATCACAATACTCGTCAACCGAAAGTTTGAAAAATACTATCAAATCAGCCAATGACTACTTTATCTTGGGCAGTCAAAATTGCCCCTAAAGTAACTAGCAGACTATATATTGAAGTGACTTATCAAGATGCAAAATGAATATGCTAGGGAACAAGTATATGTTTTCCGGACATAAAATCCACAGCTTTTATGGTTCAATCTGATGCAATAGTGTGTATGACATAACTACTTGTAAATACCTCAATTACCAACTTCGTATATATATAAACTACACAGGAAATATATGAAATGAACTTTGGAATTTGGCAACAAAAAGACTACTTCCAAAGTTTTACATAGCATTTTTCACTCACATTTTATACGAAGAGCTATGGTGTTTACAAAGAGCCATCTTAAGCGAGAGGTTCATGATGACAACCCATTTTGCTTTTGGATTTTGCTCCCAAAAAAAAGGGAAAATAATATTGAAAAAGGAACAATAACTTTAGTTTCTTTTCCTTGATAACTTTTGTGTATTCACCTTTTGAGACTTTTCTGGATAGCGCTTACTCATCTTTGGAAATGGCTTTCCACCATAAACAAAGACTTTATCTTGACTTAACTAACTCATTGTTTCTGATATTTGAATGAATAGGCTTTGAAAATTCTTCTATAATAAGAGATGGGGAATCAAATTTGAAGACAATGATAGAGTGCGCAACTGACTGACTAAGCTGAAAGCTCCTTTAGGGTTAATTGATCCAAAGGAAATCATTGAGGTCATTTTGCTGTCCTTTGCATGCGTGCGGCTAACTTTAAAATAATTTAAACACTAAAGAAAGCCCATTATGTCCATGCTTAAGCTTAATCTTCCTTTGACAGACCAAGGATTGTTCTTTGGCCTCAAGCCTTCATCATGAGCAACGTTTGGCATGATTCTAGTGGTAAACTAATGACTTTTCCAATACTGTCAAAATATCTAGTATACATTATTACTTGTATATTTGATATGATCTTACTATCAGATAATGCAGAGAGTATTTGCTCAAATTGTAACACGTTAACTTCTTTAGGGATTTCATTTGGCTTGATGGTTACAAAATTGATTGATGTTCGACTTTTTTAATATCCAGGTGGCCAATTTTCCAACCGAAACGAAATTAACTTTGCCAAAATCAAGTCTCTAAGTATACGATTCAAAAGTTTCGAGCAGTAACAAAGATGAAAAGACTCCCTTCCACAAGTTCATCCTTTTTCTTTCATTCACCTTTAACCCTTTTGACACAACCTATGTAGCAAAACTCACATGGGTTTGAGCTCATTCAATCATCACGTATAAAAAAGAAGATTCCAAGCAAACCCTTTGATCACATGCATTTGGAATTCGGAATCTCACCATAATGTAAGTTAGTAGGTTGGATTCATACAAAAATAAAAAAAGGCAGTCCACGTCCAATTTTTTGAAATTGAAATTGAAATTGAAATTGAATTAATGCTCCTATATACCTATTTATTACATAAGAGAGTGCTTTCTCAGTGAGGTTGACTACTTATGAGGTGATTCAGTAGGTAGAATATTCAAATTCATTTTCTCTTCTTCTACCGACATATATGTCCCTATTTTCATAACTAAAATTTGGTCTCCATTGCGATCGCATTTATACTGCCAAAAGTAGTCACTGAATACACTTTAGTCCTGAACATCGACATGAAGACTAACTATATTAAATATTTCGTTCAATTCGATTGAGGACGACACAAAATTACTTTTGACTAATATTCATTTTTCTATGATGAGACTGAATTATGTAAAAGATAGTGAAAATCATATGCAAAATGCATAGAAAGATTTTGAGCCAAAGTTAAATTTTCTCTCCTTGACAAAACCTTAATTCATGGACATTACGAAAGTGAAAATACTTTTTCACATGTATATGTAGTAAAATATTTTCCAAATTTAATATTCTCCAAATTTATACAAAATCGTTTTTGGGTTCATTTCATTGTTCCCCTTCAGCCCAAGGTGCGCTTTATGGTAAGGTTCCGGTCTCTTTCCCAGAGGCAGACAAAATCGAGGGCATGGTTGTCATGAAAAATGCCCATGGTATGCCATGTGTGGAATGGTAATTCTATGTATGTGGAACATGTATGATGATCACATCAAGAAGCACATGCCTGCATGTACAGCATAGCATACCCCTGAAATTGATCGTGCTCGTCCTTATCAAAACTTTTACAGCGTCATATGACTCTAGATTGATTGAGCAATCCGGCTCTCTGCCGGACATTAGAACAGGACTGGTGCCGGATTTTTATTTTCAACTGTCAGATTAAAATTTTAATATTGATCTGATGGTTGAGATTAGAAGTCTTGCACAAATCCTGCACTAAGGTCTTCTAGAGAGAAAAATCGATTGATTGAGTACCACGCACGCACCCTATTACAATTTACACGACCAGTTAATGCAAGCTCGTGAGCCTTCAAGCACTTGCTCGAATGACAGATGGTATGTTAAATAATAAATTAATTAGTGTTTATGCACTATAATATCAGTTTTTTTTTTTGTACACAGATAATATCAGTTGCTCTCCATTGGTGTACGGATGTATGGGGCTTGCTTGTAAATAACAAATAATCACATGCTCGAATTACTAGATGGTCTGTTAAATAATAAATTAATTAGTGTTTATGAACTATAATATCATTTTTTTTTACACAGATAGTATCAGTTGCTTGCTTGTAAATAACAAATAATCACATTCCTACAACAAAATGGACAAATAAATAACCTAAACTATTACATTCACGAGGCCCTTGAACACCGTTAATAACTTTTTCCCCTGGCCAATCAAGAACTTCATTATGAGAAATAGTACACAAATTCCTTCAACTTGGAAAGAGTTTGTTAGCACATAAATGCAATCAAGAACTTCTAAATTCATAATCACTCTTATTTATTACTCAATGTTGAATGTTATCAGAGTCACTTATCTTAAAGCACATTGATATTCCAGAATTATTACTGAAATGCTTTACATACAGAAAAAAGATTCCAACTTTAACATTCCTTTTCGAAAGATTGGTTTTAACTTTGGGAGAGAAGAAGTGAAAAGGAAAAAAGAAAAAGAAAGACTGCTTTTTGCTTGATTTTAATAGACAAAAATAGGGGATGCTTTGTGTTTGCTGGGTTGATTAAGTTTGTCACGCAATTTGTGTATGCTGGTGTTGTGCTGTGCCTCACTGAAAATTTTGTACCATCCACGAAATGCTGCAATTGGCCCCATGGGTCATAGCAGGGGCACTAGGACAGTACTAGCTAGTACTTAGGACATAGGACGGACCTTAGCTCAGCCAGGCTTTACCCAGTTCTTATTTGATATAGATGGCAGCATATGCAAATATGAATATTCAATATTGTAATATTGCGCACAAAACTCCAGCCAGAATGCTCAGTTGGCAAAGGTACAACAGACACTCAGTGGGACACATTATTTGAGGAATTGATAGAAAGTGTAGGGCGTCTTTCGTTTCCCAGAAATTCATCATCGGAATCATGGTTATGACTCTCATGCTCCTGGAATTGAACCATCTTATCAAATAATTGTAGGGTCCCAAATACGAGTTTCCATGCCACTGAGACTTTGACCCCTAACTCTTTTGATTAGTCAATATGGCTAATCGACTTACTTTTGGAGAGGATGTTTGCTAATAGATCTCATGGTTAGTGCATGTGAATTTCGTATTAGTGGTATTAGTGGTAGGAATAGGATCGAAATCTATGTCCATCATGCTGAGGGGATACTGTTACTAATTGGTCTATTTAGTTATTGAAAATTAGACCGCTATCCACTACCATTGCAAGTAGAGTCCTAAAGTTCATATGTGTCAACGACTGAAATTATTATAGGCTTAATGTGTGTTATCTTAATCTAAATTTGTGCGAAAGTATCAATGCATCGACGGTCAAGATGAATTGGTGCTTGCGTGTGTGAGTGACCCTAACCCGACTCAAAATGCCTAATTAGTAATTTTTCTCCGTGAAATATTGTGTGTTGTGTGGATTGTGTATTTGCATCTACTGCTGCTCATAGCCAGGGTCTATCTAATAGACCTCAGACATTTTAATGTGTTATTGGTGAAGACAGTAGATTGGAAAATTGGAAAAATTGCAAAATAGACATTTAATGGAATTGGACAGAGGAATGTTAAAGCAACTGTCGCACCTCCGTACGCACCCCACAACGTGTACGACAATGATCACTCTACAAAATGCCTACTTGTGCGCCACTATCACAATCTATGAACCATTTTTCGCCATAGCGATCACATACTATGTCTCTTTTACCTTTCACCTAACCAATCTTAGAGTGCCAAGAATAGAATTAGAATCCCGTAGATGCATACTCTTGAATTGGTTGAAATACAAACCATTGTAATGAGTAAATTAAGCCAACTTTATGACATAAACTAAGATGGGGATGCCTTGTTTATTGGTTGGTTATTTTCATCAATTGAGTAGAGAACTTCTCCACCGTCTAGATGATTTGATTTTGTCTCTTCATGTGAGTTTAGGTGGTAGGGAAATTTCCTCTCTCAATAATTCAACTATGCCTTTTACTTTTAGGATGAATCCACCCCTTTAGAACAAAAACACTTCAACTCCAACCACCATCGGGTTCCCCTCTCATCACCTCCTTTGCCGGTGACCCCCTTCTCCATCTATCTCTCAGAAAGTCAAGCCGACAAGAGTAGCAACGGAAGCCAAATGCGGGATATCCAGACAACAAGAGTAGCAACGGAAGCCAATATGTCGGTGGATGAGTTTTTCAATTTTCTTTTAAGTATTCTTTTGTATTGTAAACATAAAATTTGATATGAGGTGATTTCATAAGAAAATATAGTGCAAATAAAATTTCTGTACCTGGTATTGCACAGATCAAATGAACATGAAGGGCTAAATTTCTAGTTACATTTGATATATTTTTTTTTTAACTCATACCAAAAGAGCTCACATGAAAATGATTGTTACTCCATCATCTCGGAAAACTACAAAGGAGGATGCCACATAGGATGAAAGTTCATTGTTACTCGAATGGAACTTCAAAAATGCTTAAGCTAATTAATCAATAATCGCATACTCTAAATGCATGTGCTTAGAACCCTGACCTCAAATACACACTAAAATATTCAACAACCAAAAGAGGTCTACACAATATGTTAATATGAATATAATAAGTAAAAACTAATCTTTTATTCAGATCTTGGCATGAAGAATCTTCTAGATTCATGAGTTTTGGACTCTATGGCAACTGATGAGCATGACATGGCCTTGTCCAAGTGGTTGTAAAATCATTAAACCAAACCGCACACTAACAAACCTTCTCCCAACTTCAACATTCAAACACACCAATTTCCACAAAAAGGTTCAAAAAGTTATAAACAAACATACTGGAGGAACATATATCTTGAGTATTTAAAGCTCACCAAGATAAATAAACCAACCCATAATTAATAGACAGCAATAAGAAATTGCATAAATAATAGGACAGTGAAACAAAATTGATACTCGAAATAGTAACCAGATGTATTAGTACCACTTAACTAAATCCATAGCTGATGATAGCATGATTAACAACAAAGCAGAAGGTAGTTCCAAAACCCAAAGATGATTTCTACTTAGCTATTAAGAGTCCGGGTCAGCAGAGACAACCCGACCCGACCCGCCCAAAATTTCCCCAAATCCAAACCTGTCTTATCTTTTATTTACAATTCCTTCTCTTCTCATTCATTCACATGATGGAGCAGGCATTCGGATTTTCATCACTGAAAATCTGCGGTGCGTGGAGTGGGTTTCCGGTGTAGACCGGCATGGGCGGCGGTGGTAGAGTCGGGTATCCATACCCGCCATACCCAGGCCCGTATACCATCATGCCATTCGGCACCTGCCCAAAGCCGGGGTGACCCGGATACTCCATCCTGTTCATGTTTCCAGCACCACCGCCGCCGCCCTGCTCCTGAGCCTTCTGGTTCCCACCGCCGCCGTTGTCTCCGCCGTCTTTCGGCTTCTCCTTCTCTTTCTCCTTCTTGGGCGGCACAATGTCCACCGGCCTCTTGAGTCTCACCTTGAGAGTCTCCGCCAGCTCCTTCATGTCCATTGAACCCTTCACTGTCAGACAATCCTTGTCCCTGTCGAGGCTCATCTCCTGAAAACCTGTCCAAACACAACAAACCCCATTGTCAAAAAAACCGACGTGTTAAAAACACCAAAATTGTTGGTGGAGTGAAACTCACCTTTAGTCTTTTTCACTATTCTCTCAATCTTCTGGACACACCCTTGGCAGTGCCAGTCCAGCTTCATCACCGCCGTCGTCACTGACGGCTACACACAAAAACCCAACAATTCATTTAATATCAATTCGGTTTAACGGCAAAAGTAACGGCGTGAGGGGACGAGTAAGTATTCAGTACAAACCTCTTTGGGCTTTTTGGCGTCGTCGGCTGGCTTTTCCGGCTTCTTTTCGTCGCCTTTGGGGTCCTTCTTCGGCTGCGGCGAAATCAGGTCGACTTTCCTATTCAACTTAGCGGCGAGCTTGTCCTTGAGATTTGTGGGGTCCACTGTTCCGACCACCGTGAGTTTGCTGGCCTTACTCTCCGGTTTCACAGACTCCACCCCTGTAATTTCGACACAAACACAAAATTAGCTGATAAATATAATGAATCTGGTTTCGGATGAGATTCAACTTTAACGACCCATAAAGTCGAAATACAGAGCATATTCGGATACAATCTGCGGTTTTACAGCGACAAAAATACAAAATCTGGGTAAAACTGGAAACCCACATTTCTGAATCCAAGGTCTCTTTTGTATCGGAAAACAAAAATTCCATAGAAGGAAAGTGGGTTTTGAAGTAGAAGATTAAACGGGGGTCCGTGAAAATTGGAGGAAATTTAGGTTGAAAATAAAGGGGAAACAGAGCATATTCTGAATCTGATTTCTTAGCAATGTTGCTTCGACCATGCAACAACGGACGAGCTAAATCTGGGGTTTTATGAGAACGTCCAAAACAAAAATCTGGGTAAAACCCAACACCCAGAAAGAGGACATTGTGAATCTAACGTCACCGTTTTATCGGAAAACAGAAATATTCATGAGGGACAAAAATTCAAAAATAGAGAAAATGGGTTTGAATGAGGACTAATTTTGGCAAAATTTTGGAGGAAATTTATGCTGAAAACAAAGAGAAAACTGCGGTATTGTGAAGAAAAAAGTCGGAGGAAATCTCGGAAACAGGGGTTTCTTTTTTCAAAAACGGGGTTGAAACTTTGAAAAAAGTTGAAATGATTTTTACCTTCAAAAGATCTGACGGTTCTGACGATCTTGGTAGCGCAGCCCTCGCAGTGAAAATCAAGCTTCAAGACCACGGTGATGGGGCCTTCCTCCTTCTTCTCTCCGGCGCCATCGCCGCCGTTCTTCTTCTCAGCGCCGTCGTTGATCTTGGCCTCGCCGCCGCCATTGTTGTTGCTCTTCTTCTGCATTCACCCAAAAACAAACACAAAAACCCATTAAACAACCGTAAAACCCATTTTATCAAACAACCATAAAAACCCATTAAACAAGCACATGAAACGCATTAAACAAACACAAAACTCGTTAATCGAACCTTGCCCATTGTGAGATTTTGGATTATGGGGGTCGGTTAAGTTTTTGATTTGTGAAATGAGTGAGTGGGGAAAGAGGAGAAAACGTGGGGAGGGTAGTGGGTATTTAAAGGCCGAGTAGTGAGAAGGTGAGAAAGTTTAGGGGCAGAGTTTGTTGCGGTGGTCTTGGTGGGTTAACTTGCTTGGGAAGGGCAGTTATCGCCTTTTTTTTTAATAATTGGGGGATGGATGATGGCGATGGTGAATAAATGTGATGTTGATTTGTGCAGCATAGTGATTTCATGTATGGTAAGTTTTATTGTTGGTTCAGGCATTTTAACATACATGTGGTGTGCGTGTCGTGTGTGGTGTGCGTGTGGGGCTTTCCGCGTTGGGCTTGGAATTACGCGTGGTAAGCAGGGACTGGTGCGGCTTGTGGAGAGAAACTTCCTTGTGAGGCCGGCAAGGAGGTTGGGTTTTCAAACTTGGGAAGTCGGTTATTAATCGACTTTTTCTTTCAGAGCTGCTATGCATATTTAGATTCTTTTCCTAGACATTTTGTTTTCTTATACACATAATTTAATTTTTTAAAGTTCTTTAAACATTCAAAATTAATTACAACTTTCCAAGTACACTCTTCAGTAATTTATTGGACAAATTCTTGAACAATCATCAATTTATTTTTGGGACACCTAAAATTAGAGGACTACTATGTACATCTTATTTTCTTCTCTGGACGCTCTGAAATTTTTTATAATATGTAATTACATTTATACCCTTATATGAAATCATTTAATAATTTAATTTCTTATATATCATATATAAGAATGGACATCCAATCTATCAAAAAAAAGAGTCATGGACATCCATCTATGTTTAGGAAAAAAAAATTTCATCTCTTGCATCCTACTCAATTTTCCTAAACCCTGAATCTCAATCTCCAATTTTTGATGAAAGACACAATGAAAGAGGATGAATCCAAAGAAGAAAAGATAAGAATTTTCATTGATTTACATATTTGAAGATAACAAAGGGTTTATTTCCATTCTGAAAATAAATCACGTAATTCTTCTGTCTCCTATGCTTCAAAACAAATCTGGTGAACTTCTTTGAATATAGATTTGAGTTTTTGGTGAATCGTAGAGGCCTAACAATATAGGGAGAGATGAGTTTAGCAAATTGTAATTTTGCGTGTCCAATGAAAAATTGAAGGGTGCTCAAGAAAATTTGTTTAATAAATTAAATGAAGGGTATATGTGAAAATTTTTAATCAAATTTGGATGTTGAAAGTAGTTTCAAACATAAAATGGGTGTACAAAACAACGTATGTGTCCAAAGAAAAAAACTGAGTGTACATAACAGTCCTCAAAATTACAATCTCAAATCAATCTAGCAGCACCATTATCGAGAATCCAAAACTATTATCCAAAATTCAAAATATCTCTGAGAGTGATTTAGGCCCCATTTGGCATTGCTTTCCGAAATCACTTTCGGCGCGAAAGTGATTTCGCGAAAGTTTTTGGCCCAAAAAGGCGTTTGGTAAACCCCAACGAAATCACTTTCTAGGCCAAATCACTTTCGCGAAAGCTGATTTCTGAAAGCAGGCCAGGAGTAGCTTTTGCGAAAGTGATTTCATTTGGGACACGCTGGGAATTACCAAAATTTTTAATGAATTTTTTTCTTCCTATTATGCCCTTCATTAAAATTTCAATTTACTTGAAATGCCATCAAAACCCGTCACTTGGCACCTCGACGACGACAATGGTCGGACGATGACGAGGGCGCGCCGACGCCCAGATGCCGACGCTGACGACCCCCAGAAGCTGACGCCGACGACGTCGAGACGCCGAAGCCGACGCCGACGATGCCCAAATGCCACCGAGACGCCGCCGACGACGACATAATTGCATCGGATCCGACGACGCTCGAAGACGCCCAAACGCGATGATGACCAGAGGACGCCGACGATGCCGCCCCGACGACGACGACCCACCTAGAAACAGGACGACAACTGGCGACGACGAGCGACGAATCGACGATGGGCGGCTGAAACTTTTTTTGCCTCTGTTTTTTTTTTTTGGGTTCTGTATTTAATTTTTTTTTGTTCTGTTCCAATTTTTTTTGGGTTTGTACTAATATATTATAACAATATCTACATAAAAATTTATATTATAACAAATATCTATTTGGTTTTATACTAATATCATAACAATAAAGTATACATACAAATTTATATTATTTCAAATATCTACATAAAAATTTAATAAAGTTTTATTGGAGAAGTATTAATTGTGTTGATTTTTTTTGCAAATTGATGGATATATGATATGCTATTTTGTTTATAGTTTATTAAAATAATTATTTAAAAATATGTCTGTTTTGGTCATTATATATATCTCACATCACTTCACCAAAATATTTACTAAACACCTATTTTGGATCATCTAAAGCAGTTTTGACTAAATATTTACCAAACGCCAAACTGATTTCCCTGAAAGCTGATTTCGTGAAATTCGCGAAAGTGATTTCACGAAAGTGATTTCGCGAAAGCACAGTAATATCAAACTGGGCCTTAATATTTTACTTTGTCAAGTTGATATTTTTATCATCTTCAAGTATGTTTACACAAATCATCGCTCAATTCTAAAGGGAACAAAAAATGAAAGATCACTCTCATAGGACTATTCTAACTCCAGAACAACAATCAAATTATTAAAGAGTGTAACGACTCATTGGTTTGCTTGAGTTGGGTTTGAAGTCGATTGTGTGGTTTATGGCGGTTTAATTTGATGTGGGTGGTATCTAATCAATTTTGAATTTGATGGTTGTGATGGTGGGGCTAAGTTGGATGACGGTGGCGGCTATGGAAAGCCAAAAACAAAAAATTAGGAACAGTGTGGATCATGAGCCTCTATATTTGTTTTTCTACGTATTTGCTGAGGTGTCAACCATCAACCACTATAATTATTTTTTTAATTAAACATATTCTCCTAATCCAACCGCTACAAGCATGACACCTCAGCAAATGCGGCAAATGGGTGGATAAGCAAATGCAGAGGCTCATGGTCCATTCAATTTAATGGCGTTTTCATTCAAAATCCACTTTCAATGTGGTGGATAAAATATATTCTTTTTTCTAAATCTTGATGGATGTTTTATACGAGTCTACAAGAAATTAGATCCTTAAATGTAATTTAACATAAATTTATAACGGTAATGACATCTTATAAAAAATATTCCGAAAAAGAATTTAAATGTACATTAGCATCTTAGTACACGAGAAAGCGTATGTCAATCTGCATTTATTAAAATGCCCTCACTTAAGTGGTGGCTTCCATTTGATTCATTATGAGTATTTCCTTAGGTACATTTAGCCTTATATTCACCCAAGTATTTACTTAAATATATAGAAGACAACAGCTCTATTTTCTTAAGACTAATTTGAATACAGGAGGTCCCAAAACCGAAATTGTCACCGTCAAAAGACAGAACAGGAGGGTCTCAAAGGGATTAGGGCTCGTTAGTACTTTGGGCCTAAACTTAGGTTGTAGATCTGCAAATCTTCATTCAGCCCACTTTCGCAGCCCACTTGTAAGATAGCAAAACAGCCACTTGATTTGGATGTTTTTGAGTTGTCCATGTCAAGATTGTGAGCATTGAACTCAAAATGAAGAGCCTGACTGAAAGGCCTTAGCTTGTGAAAATCATACACGTGGTCAATGGATGACTGGATCCTATAAGATGCAAGAGATCACAAAATGAAAAGCTTGTTGAACTTTTACCAAGAGAAACGCTTGTATGAAGTATTTCGTTTAATCAACCGATCATGTTGTTAATGACATTTGAATTCGTAACCTTCTTTGCTAAAGCATAGATCAAATGCTACAAGATCAATTGATCATCGGATAGTGAAATGACAATTTCAAATTAATTAAGTTCTCCACATGGTCTCTGGTTTCTTTATTTTTCCTCTATTCTTTCCATTTTCGGGTCCCATGATATGCATCTACCTCATACAAAAATCTTCCCATAATAACCATAAGTAAAACCGAAAAATGTGCGTACCACGTCTCTGTATAAAATGCTGTACTTATTTACATTGTTGGGGCTTCAGCTGGAGATCCTTGTGGAAATGCTGCTGCCAAGGTTTTAGTGGAGAGAAATTTTGTTCAAAAGTTTGCACCAGATTACCACTAGGTTGGCTTTGAATCTGGTTATGAATTACCATGGACTCCATAGTGTTGTTGGCACCGTTGACCTCTGCCTTTTTTTCAGGGCTTATCAAGAGCTTCAACTTGTATCATGCGGTTGACCCATGGGCACTTTGACATGGTGCTAGTGTTTTCGACCGTGCTTTCGCTTGCTTCCCTATTTGCTTTTGATCCATCAAATGAAAATCAATCACAGTGGTTCACCTTAGCAAAAATTAACATACAATATTAATATGTAGTGGGTTTATACAGAAAATTCAATTAACTACCTCATGAATCTAGCTTAGTTTTTTCAATCGACGCAGAAGACACAACGATGTGCCCATCTTTGCTGCCAACCCCAGCGACGTTCGTCCAAATCTACATCGATCGACCGGAAAAACATAAAATGTTTTATGCTATATGAGGTTTGGTCACTGAGAATGGGGAGATGATGAGTGTGGAAACTGAGAAGAGATAATTGGCAAGTGTTTGAAGGAAGAAGCTGATGATTATAGAATGATAAAACACTACTTTTAAAGTAGTTAGTTGTAATTCGCAAATGCTCGTAAGCAAAATTATATTGGTCACAAATACCGTGAGATTAGTGACCACCCTAAAAAATTGGCCCCCAGATATTAAAAGCCCTTTAAGAAGAAAATTTAAGCCCCAAAATGGACACAGGAAAAGCCTGGGACAACAAAATAGATGGCGAAAAAAACTGATATTTTTTTGGGCCCCCCAACAAAAAAAACACTGCCCCACACAAACCAAACAAACCCCCCCCTTTTTTTTGACTTTCCCCACCCAGCCCCCCCCCCCCCCCCCTCCCCCAAAAACACCAAACACCCCCCCCCCTCACCCCACCCCCCCCCCCCCCCCCCCCCCCCCCCCCCCCCCCCCCCCCCCCCCCCCCCCCCCCCCCCCCGCCCCCCCCCCCCCCCCCCCCCCCCCCCCCCCCCCCCCCCCCCCCCCCCCGCCCCCCCCCCCCCCCTCGAATTCTCGCCGCGATCGATTTTTGAGCCCTCCGATTCACCGATGTTTCGGCTCTTGAAGAATTAGGGTTCGAATTCTTCGATCACTTCAATTAGGCTTTGTTTTGATTTTCCTGATTTGTTCAATTTGTTCAATTAGGGTTCGGTGTTGGTTTTTGGTCAATTTGTTTCGGCTCTTGAAGAATTAGGGTTCAAATTCTTCGATATGCTTCTTTCGAAGAATTAGCGCTCGGTGAGCTTCAATTGACCTTGGTTGATTTCGTATTAGCTAGTGGTTTCTTGATCTTAATCGTGTTTAGGTTTCGAATTACGATGATCCGTGCTCATAATCGCGTTTTTTATGCCAGGTTTTCAGTTTTGTTGATTTCGTATTGATTTACTTGAAGTTGTATGATCTAGAGGTTGTTTGCTTGCATAGTGACAGTTGATTTGAGGAAATTGGATGTGAACATATCGGATAGAGATCTTTTTTATAGCTAGAATTGATCTTCTTTTGTAAATTTGAGATATGAATTGAGTTTTTGGTAAGGAGAAGTACTAAATTTGAGTGGTTATGTTTATAGGATTTTTTTTGTTTTGTTAGATTTTGTTGAAGAGGATTAGTTATTTTTTGTTTGTTTTGCAATTAAACTCGAAACATGGTGATGTTTGCAAGATCAGTCATTTAAGCTATATTCTTGTTTTGATTGCATGGTACTGATCCCAGTTTCCTAGAGCTAAAAGGTTAAACTTGAAAAGATGGTTGCGGGTTTGTTAGTTGCGCTTTCACCATTAACTGAAACTTCTTGGTACAGCAATTAGCTTATTGGTTTGTTAATTTCACAGTAAAGCAAGAGCTGGTTCTTTATCTTTTTGCTTGTGGAACTTCTATCCTAATTGTGTCTTATTTTTACACGTTCAAGAGAGATGTTATCGAGAAATGTGGTTTATACGATACGTATTTGATTTGGGTACTTATGTTTCTGTTAGTTGTTTTTAGCACCTTTGGACTGTGAACTCACTATTGTTGTATTGTTGCAGCAATATTTGAAACAAAACGACTCATGGAAAACACTGAGCAGATGAACAAGGCAAAGGGTGAGATATGCTCACAGATTCTGGAAAAGCAGAGAAAGATAGCTTGTTTGGAGTCTGATTCATCCACCCTTATCCAGGTAGCCTCTCTGTGCTTGTGTGTGTGGTTCGCCGAGTGTGTGCTAAGAATAAGGTTGGAACTTAAGCATCAACTTTCTTCCATATACATGTGGAAGTTGTTACATAATCAGACTGTGTTACATTCCGAAAGCGAAAAAGGGAATAAGTGTAAGGTTTTCATAGATTCATGGCATCTGCATCATCTTCCTTGTGTCATCTCTTTTACTGGATTTGTAGAATGGTACATTATACTTGAGGCTTATAGTTTCTGACGTCTGTTAAGGTTGGTTAATGGTCCACTTATTTATCCTTCAGTATATAGCAATATAATCAATCAAATTGGCAGATAGTATATAGCAATAAAATCAACTGTTTTGATGGCGAAGTTTGTACTTATGTTGGATTACACCTTAAACATCTTGACTTCTCTGCTTTGCTTGGAAGCACTTGGAGGATATCCTCGAGAGCCTTTCTCCGTGCGTCCGAAAGCTTGTTGATGTTCTTAAGAGAAATCCAGGTATGATTTTCTTTTGTTTTGAACTATTTGACAGTTGCCGGCTGATAAACTAATTGTATACATCATACTTGATTGATTGGTTGCCCTTTTGACATATTTGGAGTTGAAACTGCTGTTTGATTAATGTGGTTGATGTTGATTATCTGTATGGATTGCAATTTGGATACTATGCTACAAAACCCACAGGGGTTATGTTCTCAAAATTAAGCAAATACTAGTTCAATATTTTGATTCCAATCTTTTATGTTTATATGTTAGACTCCACTTTAAAATTCTAACTCTACCACACGAGTGCTCTCCTATTCTCCTCAGACTTCCAAGAGCTGCTGCCATTACCTGGTGAGACTTTGTAGTCTACAGATGGCAAAGAGCAAGAAGCAAGAAGCAATTTTGATGGAAGAAGCTATTTTGACGGAAAATATCGATATAGGGGTTGTCATATAGTTAATTTAAAACGATATGATAGTTTTTAGGTTGTAATTTGTTACTCTGGATTTGTTTATGTTCAAGTATTTGTACTTTGGATCCTTTGGTTATATGGAAAATTTGAAAGTATTGCACTTATTTGTACTGTTTTCAGAGTTAGATTTGATTTTATTATGTGATTGAAGACCATAGAAAAACATTTGAATTAGTTACCATATGACAACATGCATTCAGTGGCCAATATTTTGGTCACTAATACTAGTATGTGCTCATGAATTAGTGGCCAAACATGGGTTGTAGTGACCATATTTTACCCCATTTAGTGACCTAATGTCTAGTCACTGACAGACGTATCTTAGTGACCATAAAGACCTTGGTCACTAATTTTTGGCATTTTAGTGACCAACATTTTGCACCGGTCGAACAACAGTAGAGAATTAGTGGGGGGGTTCTAGGGACGACCCAGCGCCCACCAAATTTTAGTCACCGAAGCTTTTTTGTGACCAATTTTCCTACTTTAAGAGCCCACCGGGGGGCCCCCTAACCCCCCTTTTCTTGTAGTGAAAATGGACTACTTTTAAAGTAGTTAGTTGTAATTCGCACATGCTCGTAAGCAAACTTTATTTCCAAATAATTCATCTACAAGGCTGATCATGCATGGTGACAAAGTATTGTCTTAAAGAATACTTGGAGACAGAGCGAAGGACATTGTTTTATTTTATTTTATTTTGACATTGGTCATTTTTTTTTTTCAATTCTAGGTCATTCCTTGTTTTTTCATTATGTATTTTATCCTTCTTTAGTAAGGAAGTCATTATTTTACATTGTTGAGCATGAGGGCCACTGCTTATTTTGGTTGCTAGTTAGTGCATTTCTTCGAAATGAAAAAGAAATTTATAAAGTTTGAGTTCCTCTTGCGAACCATTAGGTTTATAACATTATTATATGTGCTAGAGACGAACCGATGTTTTGTGTCTCAAAGTTGAAACATATCATGTCTAGAAGGAATGGCGTTTCAAGCCAGACTGTTTCACAAGCTAAACCCTAAGTTCAAAAGTAACAAAACCATTAATTAACAGCCAGAATTAACAACTTTTTTTGTTTAGCCTCAAATTAGCAAAAATCTGAGTACTTTAAATACAAGTTTCCTTAATTAATCCCACCACTTCATAGCCTTCTCCAAGTGTAGAGCCTTTTGCAATTTGTGATCTGAAGATCGAAAACTGGCCATGTCGTCCAAGAATTTTGCAATTTGCATTATCGCTTTGTTGGTGTGCTCCCTTTGCACTGAAACTACGAATGCCACTAAGTACCTTGGTTATCCAATGATGAGGCATGACCAGCCATTTCATTGTACGGGATCACGGTGCTTGCCTCCACCATCCAACATCTATAACAAAGTTTTTGAGCACAAGAACGAGTACAATGGTGGTCGCAAATTTAAAGTACAGGGAGAACATCTTCGGTAAAAGAAAACTTTGATAACTCAATTAAGAGTTAGTTGTACTTTTATTTACTGTCTAGCTCATGATTACCACATGATGTAATGAATAAAAAAATGTTTTATTCTTAATAAAATTAAATCAAATTCTCAAATGGAGTACTCAATTAAGAACTCCAGATTTCTCATAGAAATTAAAGTACATAACCTAATACTGAGTATTGTACACTTTTGAATCAAAGATAAAATTTCATTGTACCACAGATTTACATATCGACACATAAAAGAGACCTAATAATAATATTAATCTTCGTGTACAACTTGAGCAACGATTACAGTAATGTCGTCGACCTTTCCTCCGATGAGCTGGAGCCCGGCCTTCTCAGCCTCCTTGGAGAAAGGGCTCTCAAAAGCCTCGTCCATCGAGTACATCAGTGCCAGATTTGCTATGAACTCTGCCACCAGCACACAATAACCTCGATCAGTGATGTTATTATGATTGGCTCGCCGATCCGCAATATACTGAAGAGCATCCTCAATCTCTTCACGATACATGTTATCCAGTAATCCATCAGTCCCCATAACTATAATGTCACCGGGTAAAATCCCCTCAAACTCATACTCTTGGGCCGACTCCGGACCGTCGTTAATGCCGCCGCCATTACCCAACTGATAAGGGCAGTTGAAGCGGTGTTGCATAGTCTCTGACATCATCACCACCTTGCTGTCCCTACACAACATGAACCCACTGTCCCCAACATTGACGGCATTCAAGACTCCGCGGTCTTTATCGAAGCTGAGAATGCAGGCGGTTGAGGAGCCGAGGAGTGCAAGATTCTCTTTGGTGTTGGCATACGCTTCTTCCAAAACCTTTCTTGGATCAATGGCTCCGATGATATCCGCATCTGTATCATCAACGGCCTTCCTTTCCTGACGAGAATTTCGGACTGACAAACATGCGTTGGACATGAGTTCACGGGCGTACTCGCCGGCATCCACCCCTTTCTTGGCCCAGCCGCCGACACCGTCAGCAACCCCAATGGTCTGCTCCTCCTCACAGATGAAGTGGGCGTCTTCTCCTAGAGGCTTCGCCGGATTGTTTTTGGGAAAGTAAGAAGACCCGCATACCATCTTCATCTTCTTGTTCTCATCACTTTTCAACATCAGATCCACGATTGACTTTTCGAGTTGCTGCAGATGTTTACCTATGTCATTGATCGGGCAACCATTGTCAACCACATTTAGCGGGTAATCGCCAGGTACGCCGACATCCGAATTTCCGAAAGTCCTAGAATCGGTTTCAATCATAGGCTTCTTGGTGATCGCCATGAGTAGCGTAGTAGAGAAAGATTTGTAAAAGATTTGAAAGATGAGAGACGAAACAAATTCAAGGGAAAGAGTGGGAATGGAATGGAGAGTTGTTCAGTAGGTTAATTATTTATACTTGCCCATTTGGGCTTCCCTTTTCGGATCCAGATTCGGATTCCTTAGGCATGCAGGTAAATTAGGTGTATAACCTTATCAAATGGGGATCGGGAAAAAAAAAAAAGGAAAAAGGATCGCAGCCGCTAAAAACTCTTAGGGCTTATTGACGTGTCACTCAGTGGGATATACAATAATGCATACAGCGGCGGAACTGTATTTGGGCATGAGGACGCAGTAGTTCATTTATAATCCACGTACATCCCAAATGTTTGTTTTCAGATAGACCCATTAATTATCACCATACATTCAAAATCCCTGTCGAAAAACGATAGCTATATATGATTCACAATCAAATTCAAAGCAACACAATACTTCGGTGTACCCACAATTATGTGGCTTTATTTTACCAATGAGGAAAACAAACTGAGAGTGCATGAAAAATTTGGCGGGCTCGAACTTATAATCATCACAAAGGTAAGATTCCGCCCACGGGGATCCTGTCTTGATCAAAACACCAAAGATTAACTTTGTGACGACCAGAGCGGTGATTGTCTTACCAACCCGCCGGCCTTGTCTCTGCCGCAAATTTTGCCCAGAGCGAGGGTTGTGGGGTTGTAATAAGGTGGGTGGGTGGAGTTTCAACACGCCTAGAGCGCTTGCGGCATGAATTCGGGCCTGCCGGCGCAGCAATATTTCCATGCTTTGCATGCCAATCCGTACCTTCAAACAAACATGCACAGAGATGAATGACAACAATTTAATTAGAACTTAATAAACAATTAAAATTAAGTTCACGCACCCATATGAAATATTAAGATGCTTCCTTGAGGTACTTGACTTGCGAGGTTGGACTCTCGAAGAGTTACATCTATTAATCCAACTTGTTTGTGCTCTATTTGAAGCTTGAGATGTTGAGTCTGTTGGTGGAGAAATCACTCTCTGGTCCCTTGGTTGATCAACTGCCAATTAGAGACCCATTGCATATCAGTGCATTAATTAGCACTTACATAAAGTAATATTGATGCACTTCTACTATGAAAATATAATATGGAAACTTGCAAGTCTTTTGAGTTGGTGTTTTTGAAGTCCTAATAACATTTTCTGATATCAAAAGGAGAATACTAACGGCTTTGAGATTTGGAACTATAGCTTCAGTCATAGCAATTCAGTGAATGGTAAGTTCGCATGGTTGAATACGATCTTTCAGAATTATACAGTTGACTACTTTAACGTATTCCCTGATAAACTATATGCTCAGAGCAAGCAAACGAAAAGCTGAATCAGATTTTCAATATTTTGTGAAGGTAGCTGTAAGGAAAATACAGAATACACTTGATATAAAAATAGGAGCTTCCGCACCTGATAAAGAGGAAGATCAACTACTGGTTGAAGCAGAGGCGGAGCCAGGATTTTGAGACCGGGGGAGCGGAAATTGGTTGCTCGGAAGTGGCAATGCCGGTGGAAGCAGCACCGACGGCGATTCTGTCCACCTTTTGTTGCTTCGTTGTGTTGCAAAGACACTTCACTTTTCGCCTTGATGAAACTACACACACCAAGTACATAACCAACTTCAATACAAATAAAGTCACACTAACCCAATTCAATCTGGGCTGGCTTCGCCACTGGCTGCCAAGCGTGCGGCTTACGGTGGTGTTTTGACGGTTAAAATGGAAGTTGACTACAGGGGGAAATCAACTTACAAGTACAAGTTGAGGGCTAATTTTTCAATGTTCAAATTAAGGGGAATTTTAACTCATTGCACTTATTCAATTTATTGTTGGACTGCAATATAAAAATATTGAGGTCGAATCGCACCCGAATAAGAAAAGCCATTCGAATTGCACATCTGTATACGAATTCGTTCCCAAAATTTAGAACTGCCCGACTATAAACATTGGATGTGGCAATCTTCTTTTGGAAGCCGCCATCTTTACAAAAACAAACCAATAGGTAAAGTCTTTAAGTACTCTAATTTCAAAATTCGACAGGAATATGCAGGTCAAGACAGAAATCTGATTTCATGCTCGAATAATCAATGAAAACGTGCCTGAGCAGAATTTAATCACCAATAACATTGCAACTAATCTAGGCAACTCAGGCATTCACAATCAAGTAGCAACTAACTCACTCTTACCCAAATATGCGATCCGTGTTAATAGTCATGGCCCAATGTAAGGACTGTCAAAAAGCTATCTGGAACACCCCTTTTTGTAGAGCAAAACGACGCAGTTTGGATACGTGACAAACAGCGCCGTTTTGTTTTGTGCTTCTTCTTCTTCCGCGAGCGCAGCCCAGAAATTTGCAGCGGCCGTCTTCGTCCAATCCGCGGCGCATCAATGGAATATGTAGCTCCGATCAGTGGCGGACCAGGGGAGTGGAGCCCAATAGACCCACTCCCAGTCCTTACTTTTTCTGGCGAGCGGGGGAGCGGCCGCGGACGTCCGCTCCGGGCTAGCTCCGCCTCTGGGTTGAAGACTCTCTTTGTAACTGTAAACTTAAAAGTTGGTGGCTGGTTGACTTTTTGAGTTTGAACTCAAGTAGTCGTTAACTTATTAGATTAACACTACGTCAAAATAGGCAATAGGCGACGTTGATTAGACGACACTTTCTGTTTTACTGTCGTCATAATTTATTTAACGACATAATTTAAATTTGTGTCGTCGGATAACTTATTATTCAACACTTAAAATTTGCCTGTTACATTTAACGATAGTTTTGGCACTAAATGTGTCGTCTGTAACACTTAAAAAATAGAGCGGCAAATTTTCCCCCTTTTTATTTTGGTTGACTTTGCTTTGACTCGCTCTTATTGACTGGAGACCCCATTTTCCTTTCGACACTTCCAAAACCGACTTAATGAATGTTACTGAGGAGGCTTTGGAGGAGTATCAAATAGCCTACATATGCAGGGAAACGTTGACGGTATGTCCTCTCTGGTTTTATATCAGTACGTAATTTACTTTAATTTTTTCTGTTGCTGGTGGTGAATTATATTCATTGATTTTGTTATCGGTTTAAATAGTTTGTGTTAACTAACTATATTTTTGTATGCATCATTTGTTATTGATTTGAACAACATTTGTTTCCTATAGGGCCTTGCTTATTTGCACTCAATTTTCATGATCCACAGAGATATTAAGGGTGGTAATATTCTGTTAACTGAACAAGGAGATGTCAAGCTGGGTGAGTGCAATTGTCATTTCTATAATATGGTTAGTCTCTTGGAAAAGAAAACTGAATGTTTTTGCAACACTGAATCATGATGTTCTCTTACAGAAGATGATATCTAGACTGTTTTATTACAACTTCATCAAAAAGGGTGCCATAGGGTTTTCGTTCCATTTGATTGCTGATGGATCAATTGTCCACTTGATTTGTCATAGGGTTTCGTGTTTAGTCTAGGCAGTGTGCACTAAGCACTTCTATTTGCCTTTGATCTATTTAGATTTGAAATCAATTTGGATAGAAGTTGATTTGTATTCTTTTAGGCCTCGTTTGTGGGAGCAATAGAAATTTCTGACTTGGTCAAGACAACCCTAGGTCCGAAGGGAATGGTGAGTTTCTCTTACTTTAAGATAGTTGCCAAACTTATACACTTTTCCTTATGAAGTCAACTTCGTTTCCTGAATTGTGTTAATTATTTTCCCGTTATGTATTTGGACAAGACAAAATTCTGCAATCAACAGGAAGAGGACATTCTGTTACTGTTACAAATGATGGGGTAACCATCTTAAAGTCCTTGCATATTGACAATGCAGCTGCTAAAGTAATTGTCGGTATCCTAATAATAGCATTTTGCATGTAGTAAATATTTATCATACTAGGGTGTAGATATTATTTCTTCCTGTTGATTCATTGTTTAACATATATGGACTTTCGCCAAAGTCTTTGCTGGCACCTTATCTGTGATCTTCAAGTGCGTAATTACGATAAGTGATCCTGACTGCTAGAAATAGATCTCATCTCCCATTTTCTGGTAATCCTTAATTCAACAGTCAGATATTTCAAAGGTTCAAGATGATGAAGTTGGTGACGGGACTACTTCTGTTGTTGTTTTGGCAAAGAACTCTTAAGGGAGGCAGAAAAGCTGGTTGCATTAAAAATTCACCCAATGACAATCATCTCAGGTATGTCCTAGAGTTCTGGATGAACCTTTCGTCCTCTCTCCTTCCCTTCTCAGTGCAAATGTTCTTTTGGGCTATCTTTGGACCACAACTTGTAGAATCTCCTCAGATTTATTTGGGATGCTAGTATCTGAACTTGTTTTTTGTGGTACCATGTGAAAAGTCCAATATTCTAAGCTTGTAATTCTCTCTGTTTACATGTTTAGGTTATCGAATGGTAGCTGAATGCGCTCATGATGCTTTATTGAAGAGGATTGTGGATAATAAAGATGATTCTGGTATTCACTAATTCTTTGTACTTTTACTTCAAGTGGTGTCCTGCTTAATGATGTCCGTTTATGACTTCATTTTTCTTTTCATTGTTCTTTTACTAGTTGTCGATATGAGTTAGTCTCGGTTCCCCTAAAAAATATAAATTGGCAAATGATGTTTATTAGATGAATCTGATGGATTTGATTCTGACGTATGCTCTCTTAGATGGCTTTGTCAACTTTCATTATCTTTGCCTTATGGTATATAACTAATGGTGCAACCGTGGATTTTCCAGAGAAATTCAGGTCAGACCTACTGAAGATTGCGATGACTACTTTGTGCTCCAAAATTCTCTCTGGATAAGGAACATTTTGCAGAGCTAGCAGTAGATGCAGTGATGCGGCTAAAGGTGATTGTAGCTTAAACTTTGGTAGTTATGTTCAATGCGGCTTTGGTAAAGGATTTTCTTGTTTTATATTAATGTTGTTTTATAAGGTTTGTTACAATGTCAGGGGAGCACCAATTTAGAGGCTATCCAAATTATAAAGAAGCCTGGTAGATCACTAAAAGATTCATTCTTAGATGAAGGGTAAGAAGAACAATGAACTTTGAGAATTGGGTATTTGCTTGTTTTGATGGAATTCTAATGTCTGTGGTTAAAGTTTGCATCTTTTGACTTGTGGTGATGATTAAGCTGAATTTAAGCAGCTTGGGAACCCTTGTGGTTAATTTGGGGGTTTTGCGATTTGGTTTTAGTTCAAAACTGTGATTTTTTGCTTGTTGCTAGTGTTTAAAAATCTCGATTCTTTAGTGAAACTAGGAGATTTCCAGGTTGCATGAGTGTTGTGTAAATGCTATTTAGATTGTTTTTGCAAGAGAAAACCAAGGCATGTACAATTGCATTATTGTAGGAAGTTCTGGTATGACGTTCCAATTGCCCAGTTCTTTGATTCGAGCCTCATTATGGTGCATTCAGGAGGATTGTAGTGTAGAGCGAATTTATAAATTTTCATTGAATTGGAGCTCTAATCCTAACCCTAGGTTTATGAGATTTGCGCTTATCTTCTGTTAGTGCTTTGTGTGCTCTGCAGATGATTAGTTGAGGTTCAAAATCTTCTTATATCTTTTATTTCTGTTTGAATTCGAAACTCGGATTAATGGCTTCTGAGTTTTTTTTGGAAATCTTTTTATGTTTGGCCTTTTTGCTTGGTAGGTGCGAAGTTGGCACATAAGTTAGGACAAGTACTCCATAGTTGCAGTTCATTTGCAGGTGGTGGACAAGCATTTGAGTATATTGGTAATGCAACACATGGAGAAACGCTTTGTATGGATGATTGCCCACACTGAGTTTGTAGGAAGAATAGAAGTTCTGGGCAGGTTGTTTTTCTTCAACTTTCCTAGTTCGTAGGTTGCCATCTTAGTAATTGGCATGAACTTATATTTTGCTTGTCTAGACAATTTTTTGTTTATGGATGAGATGACATGAACATGTTAAGATGTGTTGTGTATCATACATCTTGTTTGAGTAATGGAATCATTAGAGAACTTTATCTTTGAAATTTTGGGTATTTTTTAATTTTTGGCCAATATTTTATTAATGGTCAACAGTCAACAAATACGAATAGGTACGAATACAAATTACAAATGCGTACAAATACGAACGTCACCGAAATACACAAAGTCAATGTAAAGAGTCAACTATGACGTCAACAAAGTCACAAAAAAGACAACTGAATTAAGCAATAAACTGTCGTTAACTCTATTGTTTACGAAAGCATAACAGTATTAATATTAAAATTGTCGTCAAATATTATAACAGACGACGTAATATGGCCTTTTTTGGCTCTCCAAGCATCTTTTTTACGACACTTTTAGTTAAAATATGTCGTCTGATTAAAATTTAGACGACAGAAAAAAAATGTCGTCTATACATATCAAATCTCTACAGGGAGAGCAACGACAGTTTTTTTTTCACAATCAGATGATAGATTTTCTCAGTCGTGTACAACCTTTTTTGACGTAGTGTAAATTAAAGGTACGCCGAAGCAATAAATTCGGATTCCGGAAGTAGAACCCCAATGTGAGAACAGCTTGTATTGGACACAGCTTGTATTCCGGAAGTATAATCCAGAATTTAATAACTAACATATGCTAGAGATAAGAGATGAATTTGGACACAACGATCTCGCACGTTAACTACGTACGTACCAACTCCCATGTTTATTAAAATTTTTGTGCAAATAGTTATTCAAGGATCAACATAGTAATTAAGCTGTTCTTCCAGCTCAGATTGATGTCTATGGGCGGGACTGTTAACACATTCAAACCATGGATGACGATGATAATATTATCTACATTCTAAATAATGGCCTGAACTTTGGTTTTCAAGAATTAGTAATTAACACACAGAAAATTGATTAGTATTAACTACTACGTTATAGTTGCATCTGGATTATTGGAATTTTAATCCAAATGGAATAATTTATCGGAATGGATTAGAACGTTTACATAAGTAGCCAACTAGAATCGCGCATCAACACCTTTCCAAGATACAAAAGAGGCAACACGATCGATGCGCAGTTCCATTAGTAGCTATAGGGACCACTAGTTGAGTGGTCGGACTCCAACTCCAAGGTCGACCTACAACTATTGGATTTGATTTTTACATTTAAAAATGACTTCTCCTAGCCATGGTGTTGATCTTGTCTTTATATCGCGTGAACAATGTTGTTTGGTTTAAGTGTAAAGAAAGTACCATTACCAAATGAAATTAGAAGAAAGTAGAACGGAGGGTCCACTAGCCATGGTGTTGATCTTGTACCACCCTGTTTCCTATTTATAGAATATTCAAGATTATTGTTAACCATTTTGTTTATATGTTCTAGAGATCAAAATGATGTTTAAAGGTTCAGCCACCATGCACACATATATCTTCTAGATTGGCCTTTAAAGACAGACTTTTTCACAAGCTAAGCCCTAAGTTCTCCAACACCTTCTCCAAGTAGCTTAGAGTCATTTGCAATTTGTTCTGATGATCAAATGGCCATCTCCAAGAAATTTGTAGGTTTCATTGTCTCACAAAAGAGTTCATCTTCTGCAAAGTTGGTCCTTTCTCTTGTACTTTTATTTACTGTGATCTGAATCATATTGTCAAAATGATGTAAAGAACAAACAAATCCCATTCTTTTATTTCGTAATGATATAAAAAAAATATTCTTTAATATTGACAATTATTCATCGTTACCTAGAGCTGCAAATCAAATCACTGCACTCCTTGACAGTGGCAAATCCAGCTCGGTACCCAAGGGGTCGGCTGCTAAAAGGATCACCAAAAATTTTACCGAAAAGTACTATTGTACATTACATTTTGATAAAAAATATTGTATGCAATTTTTTAAAAACTCTCATAGTAACATCTTGCATATCAAAGAAGCAGGAGACGGAAGAACAAAAGAATTTATTAAAATAAAGGTTTTGAAGCCAAAAGAAAACATAAAAAAAAACCTGTGCACCCTTGAACATCGAACCTGGGAACAAACAACAACACATATTGCTGCCCAAAAATCACCCCACTACCACATTTGTTTTGTTAGTCATCAACATTTTTATCCACTATTCATATATAAAAGTGTTAATCATGACAATTCACGGGGTCGGAACTGGAAAATCAATGAACTTTTTGTCAACCTTACCCTTCCAACCCCGTCCGACCCCCCTTGAATCCGCCTCTCTGCTCCTTGATGAACGAAAATGATGATTCTCATCATGATCATTCAAAGAAATTCACACCCAAAACAGATCAAAAGAACAAATTTCATTTCACGTACTAAAACAGAATTACAACTACCAATTCAAAACATAAAACAACTGCATGTTTTATTCGTGGACATTAAGGTACGTAAGCTTTACATATAGGCACATAAACTATTTGATAAGCCAATTAATCCATAAGTCTATCATTAAACTACAACTTGAGCCACAATGAGAGTAATGTCATCGATCATTCCTCCCATGCGCTGGAGTCCGGCCTTCTCGGCCTCCATGGAGAAAGGGCTCTCGAAAGCCTCGTCCATCGAATTCTCCAGCGCTAGCATTGCTATGATCCCCGCCACCTTCTCCAATTCGCCGTTACTTCGAGAGCATACTCAATCTATTGCCTGTACACGTTATCCAGAAGCCCATCCGTCTCCATCACTATTATATCCCCGGCTAAATCCAATGCAATTCATACTTCAGGGCCGACTGTTGGCCATCGTCCCTGCCACCATTCCCTAACTGATAAGGGTAGTTGAAGCGGTGTTGCATGCTCTCTAAAGTCATCACCACCTTGCTGTCCCTACACAGCATGAACCCGCTATCCCCGACGTTGGCATTGAACACTCCACGGTCTTTATCAAAGCTCAGAATACAAGCGTTTGAGGAGCCTATGAGCTCAATATTCTCTTTGGTCTCGACATAAACCTCTTGTAAGACCTTTATTGGATCAATGGCTTTAATGATGTCCGCATCTGTATCATCAACGGCCATCCTTTCTTGACAAGAATTTCGGACCGACAAATATGCGTTGGACAAAGAAGGTAAAGGGGAAGATTCGTTTTCTTTTAATATGCTACGTCAAAATTGAGGTTGTAGTGTGCCCTTGATCATGAATCGTGCCTATGGTTCGTCAGATTAGCGTTATGTCGAAGTAACTGTAACATAATTGGAAATTCACATGGTGAGCCAATTTTAGTACTTACATGTCGAAGTAATAGTAACATAATTTGAGATTCACATGGTGAGTGAATTTTGGTGTGTACATTCACGCACTTGTGCTATACGTATAATAAGATGATTAGTATTGTTAACACAAGAGAACCTTCTCTTTCAGAAACAAAAATCAGTTAAAAAGTTCAACAAAATTTCTAGATGGCCTTTTCAAACCAGATCACTGCTTCACAAGCCAAACCCTAAATTCCAAAGAAAACAAATCAAATGACAGCCACGCACATTGCCTAAAATTGGCAAATTGGATCACTTTAAATACAAGCTTCCTCAATCCCATGTCATCATTACCTCCTCCAAGAGAGTAGAGCCTTTGCAATCTGTGATCTGAAGAACGGAAAATGGCCGTGTCCAAGACATTTGCAGTTTGCGTTGTCGTCGTGTTGGTGTGCTCCCTTTGCATGGAAACCACGAATGCCACTAAATATATCGGTAACCCAGTGTTGGGTCACGACCAATATCGTTGCAGATACGCGTCACAATGCTTGCCTCCACCATCCAACATTAACAACGATAACAAAGTTGTTGACCAGAAGAACAAGTATGAGGGTGGTCGTAAATTATTGAAATGAAAGTTATGTATGTATCGTGTAGCTTATGATCCCATATTGTATTATGAAAATGATGTAATAACTGAACCAATTCGTTTATTGCTATCGAAATAAAACCATTTCTTATATATTGTTGACAATTCATTATTGTACTTCTACCTTATGACTTTATATTTTTCTACTTTTTGCACATACAAAAAGAGTTTTCATTTTTAAGTTTTCTCTTTCAGTGTCTTTTCCTTCATACTTTCCTGCATATGATTTCCTTTTATCCCTTACCAGGAAAACTGAAATGGTTACCAAATGGGCCCTAAATTTTACTGTACATCAAATTGGAGCTTAATTCATAGAGGCTAATTCATCTTCCGCCCCTAATTGATTAGTAATAGAGGCGAATGCTACTTTTCGCCCCTAATTAATCGCCCCTAAATGTCCGATTTTTTGTAGTGTGCACAAACAGTTTGCCCTAGTTGTTTATTTCAATGGATTAAAAAGTGAAATGTTTGACTAGGAGAGCTTAGAGCATCTCCAAGAGCCTCGATAAACGAGGTTGCTTGGCTACTTTAACCCAAAAAGCAAGAATTTCTTCTTCCAACAGGCTCGCCATTTTCCTTTGGTGAATAGTCCCTCGCGAAATACAACGAGCAGGAGAGAAATTCCAGGCTCGCCAAACATAGAATAATAATATAAATTTCTCTCCTTCTCCGCTCAACGAGTTGAGCAGTTGGTTTGAGATTGAGTCACCAACGAAGAGAAACGGGAAGCTTGTGGTGGAGACTATTATGTCGGCGTCAATCTTCGGCTGTCCGCTTGGGAAAAGATCTTGATGTTACAACAGGAAAAATAAACAGAAGAAATTAGGATGCGGCGAATGATGGGTGCGGCAGATTTTCAATCTAGGAAGAAGGTGGGGGGGCGGAGGCGTTTGGTGAGGAAGAAGGGAACATCAGGTTTTGAAAGAAAATAAAGGAAAAGGATGCAACTTGCGGTGGTGTGGCACTTGGCTGAGCAAGGAGGAGGGCCTACAAATTTAGAAGGAAAAATAATAAAATATTTTAACTTAGGTTAAAATACCTAGTGTTCTTTAATGTGAGTGTGTTAAAATGATTAGCTATAATAGTTTTCATTCATTTTTTTGGGTTAAATAGCCAAAATTTAGCTAGTGTTGTTGGAGATGCTTTTAGCATAAACTTGGTATAGTAACGCCAAAGAGAACCACTGTTGTGATCGGAACGCCTATAAGGTGATATTTGTCACAATAAGACCAGCGACTATCTTAGAAACGACTCTACCCCAACGCTGCATATACACTACAAAATTTAATGTCATTACCAAGGGCAATATTCGTTGGTAAAGGCCAAGTGTCTCTGGATATACCTTTTTTCCAACTGAAAAATGACGGGGCACTTCGTTGGAAATTCATCTGTAGCAAATACATTATTTTCAACGAGCAGTTGGAAAAAGCCCCCTTTTGTGACCAAAATAATCCATCAGTAATGTCTTTTTGCAATGGCTTTCTTCTGTCGAAAAAGCTTCTTGTTGGTTGAAAAAAAATTTTAAACAACCAACTGTGTATTTCAATGTTAGTTGCAAAAGCTATTTCCAACGGTGTTGGCCATCAAAAAAGAGAGAAAATAATCCAAAAACTTATTATTATCCTAGCAGAAATTCAGTTTCGATCAACAAAATAATATTATTACTGGAATAACAAACTTAATCCGGAATTAGGAAGAATATGTATACATTAAAATTCGATCCACTTATTACAATCCTAAGCTTCGATGAAAGAAATGTTATAACTTAAGAGGATGTAAATCCAACTTCATTCAAGCACCACCACAACCTATCCAGCTCCTCCAAATAATCGAGAGTTTTATCCTGTAACCTGCAGAACTTTAACACATTAAACAGAATTAGAAATCACATATGGCACATAACAAAGTATATCATATAAAGACTGCAAGAGGGCACAAAAGAACATCACGAAACAAGAGGGAACAACCATGAAATATACTATTGAGTCAGATCTGTGTTTACCACTCATTAATGTATGTGTACATATATAATATTGTGAGTATGGTCACCAAGTAAACTGAAACCTTGGTTGGATTGTATGTCTTCACTACCTTGTCTTTCGAGCAATTCTTCCTTTGTATTTCTCATTTCTTGCTATGTGCTCTAAAGCTTTGAAGACCCCACTCTCCTGCAAATTTGAAAGCTGTTCAAATCTGAGAAGGATCCTCATGAAGCAACCCATATAAAATTAAATAACCCAAAACCAGAGGCTAGGACTCACGATTTCTTCATGAAGGCCTTTCAGGGTGATCCTTCTTAGCAATCATCTTGCCCCTGATACTAAGAGCATGTCTCTCATAGGTGCTCTAGTTTTTTTTCTCTTAGAATTGTTCAAAATCATCCAGAAGATCTCTTCTTCTGGTAATCCGGTGCATGAGGGTGTTTCTCCTCGAGTTTGTGAGACGACTGTGGTTACTGGTGCTAGCCAAGTTAACCCGAATGGAAGATCTAGTGTTCAGGTTCGGTGAAAGAATGGATCTGACAGAGGCTAAGGATGTAGTAGTGGTGGAGGCGGCAATGGGGCAGGATCCATAGACGATCCAGTTCCTGCTGGTCGGAAAATTATTGGGAAATAAACCCTATCAACCAGGAAAACTAATTGGAACAATGCGAAATTTGTGGCGAACAAAGAAGGAATTTCAAGCGGGAGGAGTTGGAGAAAACTGTTTTCTGTTTGCCTTCACGGATGATATTGATCGTTAGAGAGTACTCAGAGGAGGACCGTGGACTTTTGATCTATTAGCAATGGAGGTGGCGAATTCGCAGGAAGCTAAGATGATACTGATTACAACACAACAATTCTGGATACGAGTGAGGGGTGTCAATGCAATATTCCAAACCTCCTTGCTCGGTCAAAGCATAGGAAGGGCAATGGGGCAGTTCATCGAGTATGATCCACAGAGATATAAGGACTCGGATGGTGAATTCTTTAGAATTAGAGTGGAAAAAAGCATCACTGAACCAATTCGCATGGGAATCAAAGTGCGTCGGGAAGCAGTATGAACGCTGCCCTAAATACTGTTTTTATTGTGGTCTCCTCGATCATGTCGGTGATAAGTGTGAGAAGAAACAGATACATAGTGAGAAGTATGGCAATGAACTGAAAGTGAAAAGAGGTGACCTACAACTACGCAGCCTAGAGAGAGTGGGAGGGTGGAATCGCAACCCGGTCAAGACACCGCCAAAGCCGGCCTGGTTGCAGGTTGGCAATGAGGGGGGTATTTTAAAATAATTCCCTCTTAATTAACAAACAGCACAAACAGAAACACAAAGATGACCAGTCACCGTTCTGGTCAAGCTTGACAGTTAACTTACAGATTGTGTTTGACTTGACAGATGTTTTAAGATAACAATCACTCAACAAATATAACTTGTGGATGCTTGTGATTTGTTCAACAACACTCAGATGCTATGCCAACTTAGGTTCTCAACGAAATCAGTGAGTTAGATATTCGCGAGCTATCCACAACTACAGCTTATTAAATCCAACATTTTTAATGCAGCAGTTAAGATGACCAGTCAGGCAGATTTGTCTAGATTTCATGTTAAAAGAGTTGGTGCTGAATTAAGTCCAATTTTAATTAAGCCAAGTATTTAACAATACACAGAGATGGACACACGATTTTGGTACCCGGAAAAATCCACAAAGGGATAAAAAACCGGGAGTCTATCAGAAGACCGGCCTTCCACTATGAAATGGCAAAAGATGCCCAATACAAGATATCAACCAAGCTCAATATCTAATGTACCTATCTTAGATGCAGCGGTCTCTTGTGCGGCTTCTTCTCAATCACTTCACTTCCAATGGATGCTTGCTTGGTCAACACGATATACAAACATATACAAGTATTCCTATACGTGGCACCTTAGTATGAATGCAGTGGTGATTTATGACCAGTCGCAGTTGCATTCCCAGAAAGCTACAAATCTTCAGGAAATGAACAGTAACTGTGTTTACTGCTACAGTTATGAATTGGGCAGCAAACTAACTAAGGTCAATGACCTCTAAAACTCAACTAAGTCTATGAACATGCATGAACATGGAAGACTCTAGTTGCACACTACTAATTCGACTTAAAGTAATAGAACTTTAAAAACAAGCCGAACTAGGAAGATAAACCCTCTTCAAAGTTTTGCTTAGAATATTTTCTTGTGAAAACAACTTTGAAAACAAGAGTTTAATAAACGCATACCATCCTCATAATTCTTATGATGATTCTATGTAAGTGAGCTAAAAGCACTCAAGAAGGCAAGAAGAAACCAGAGAGGAAGGTATGAACAAAGGTGAGAGTTTTTCAAAAAGTTTTGAGAATTATAACTTGAAAACCCTAATTGAAATTTCTGGTTTAAGGTTGCTTAAATATGGGGTAAAGGCTTGAAGATCTACGACTGAGAATTGGACAACACAAAGCCACTTTATCACTTTACAAAGGAAAATCCGGTTAAAAGAGTTAACTGTGACCGGACTGCTGGGTAAAGACAGGTTTCGGTACAATGCTTTATCCAACCGTTACTGTCACCAATTTTCAACGCTCCCACGTGCATGAAGTTGGTGACCAGCCATGTAAAAACAGAAATCCTTATTTTAATAAAACCTTTTGCAAAAACCTAAGTATTTTGAAAATATTTGACATAATAATATAAGGACCTATGCTAGTGACACACCCCGACCCAAAAAGTGGGGCCCGGGAGTGCGGCCATCACCAACACGTGGTGACGAAGCCTTACACAACGAAAAGAGACAAAAAAAAAAACGAAAGAAAGAAATACAAATTAATATCAGAGCATCTACAGCGGAAGAGAAAACAACACACTACAACTGCCCCAAGGGCGGAATACACAGCTGTACAGCTAAACTCATAACCTGCCTGACAAAGACAACGAAGATCTCCTACCCTTCGTTGATGGAAGTAGAGCTATCGGCAGGTCTCAGTCGTCTCGGTGATGCACTTCAGAATCAAATCCTGAGGGGGCGCAAAAACAAGGGTGAGTGGACGGAAAAAGAAGTCAGTGAAAAACATTTAACAGATATGCCAATAACCCCCTCTGTCAAAACAGATAGTATAATAATATCATACCTCAATCCAGCCAACACGTACAGTAACTAACATTCGAGCAACCTATACACACAAAACATTCCCAACACTACAACGTAATGTGGTCGAGGGTCATATCACCCGACCGAGATATACCTCTCATGAACGAGGGCCATATCACCCGTCCAAGATATAATGTGTGGTCGAGGGCCATATCACCCGACCGAGATATATCTCTCATGAACGAGGGTCATATCACCCGTCCAAATAGCGTTCCCACGTGATCTCATGGACGAGGGCCATACCTCCCAGACCATGATTTAATGGACGAGGGCCATACCACCCGATCCATATAATGCGCCCCTAATAGTACTAATCGCAAACAAACTACCTAGGAACAACCAAGCAACGATTACCAACAATAGTCACAACAACCAGCAGCATAACCAATTTATAAGCATAAAAAATATACGAATATAAATATACAAAAACATAGCACACTCAAACACATTTAAAACCAAAACTCATCCACTCACAGTGACACCGGGCGATCGTCGTCGTCCTCCTCTGCAGGCACGATTTGGTTATGCTGATTCCTCGAAATCTGATCACCTCCAACTGTGCTGGCCGGAATCTCGCCGGAAAGCCCGCGGATTCCGTGCGTCTCTTTCCCGGCGATTTCGTGGGTTTCTGTCGACGATGTGGGGTGCTCCGGCTTCGTCTCGGCGAGGGGAAGCTGTTTCTGGGCTCAGTTTCTCCGATCCGTGGCCGCCGGCGAGTCAATGACGATGAAGGATGGCGGCGCGTGGGTGCGGGTTCGGGTTTCCGGAAAAATGCAAGCCCACGGGTTTTCTTCTGGGTTTTAAAGCCCAACACAGTGCTGGCCAATAATTGGCTGACACTGTGGCATTGTCCAATCATGGCCTGCCACGTGTCACAACCCACTTCTTCACGTAATCGTTTTCCGTCCATAACTTATTCATTACAACTCGGATTCCGATTCCGTCTCCGCGGACGCATCCGTATCGTCGAGCTCTTCGCATAGAGTATAACATTGGTCAGGGGGTTTTCGTACTAATCCAAGTCAACCATTTGACCAGTAAGGGTATTTTGGTCATTTCACGATATTTTGGGAAAATTTCTGAATGAGTCGTATCAGCTAGACACATTTAGTATGCAGATATGATATGCAATATGATTGTCACATTTGAATGCATCTTCAACAAACCATCTATCTTCAATCTTCAAGCTCCTTCAACAATTCTAAATATTTAGGAATAAAACCTAATTGACTAATTGAGCTTGTTACATTTATTACAATGTTTTTGTACAAGGATAGCCAATACTAAAATAACCTACAATCTCCCCCTTTGGCTTTCCTTGACAAAAACAACCCCATGAACTCACATCGCTCACACTCACCAAATCTATGTTAAGCTGACTAGTCAAAGTGTACCTGCAAGTAAGCTTACAACAATATGCAATATGATGTATTCTCCCCCTAACTGGCATAATAAAATCAGAGTTTAAGCTTATGCTAAAAATTACTCCCCCTAAGTGATAGAGCATGTGAAAGTAGTATTTACTCCCCCTTTTTGTCATGGCAAGACAAAGGATAACAATTTAAGAGATAATGAGCAACGGAAGCAAGAGCAAACTACTATCAAATAATGTAACCAAAGAGCAATGAGAGAGAATAATGCACAACGGAGCAATAAGCACATAAGCAATAATTGGAAACACTCCCCCAAAATGTAGCAACTAACACACAAGAAAAACACAAGTTAAGCACATGATTAGTCACAGCAAAATAAGCCCTAAAGTCCACAGTGGGCATAATAGATTAGAAACCAGCAACATAAACAGACAATTGTTCATGACTAGACACGACAATTAAAACAGACTAGCAAAACATGCAACAACCCAACACAATAACTCAAATCGAATCACTCATGGTTCGATTTCTTCTTTGAGGAACGTTTGGAGACTTTCTTTCCACTCAACGCCTTGAGCAATTTGGCAGTGGCCTTCTTCATGGCAGCGTTAACAGTGGCAGATAGGTTTGATGGAGAGACTGGTCCAATGGACAGCTTTGCATTCCTTACAGATTTCACTGCCCTCTCACTCTTCTTGACCAGTTCCTCAGTCATGGGTCCCTTCAAACTCATGTAATCATCCATAGAGGAATCCATAGGAACATCCGCACGCTCGCATAAGTGATGAATGAAACACGGAAAGACCACAGACGCACGGGTACCCACAATTTTCCCAGTATTTCGAGTTTTTGAAAGAATGGAATCATAGATTAGATGACCTAAGGGAACGGGATACCTCTGCGCCAAAAGATAAACTGGTCTAGCAGCCTCAAGAGTAACATTTGCAGCATTACCGGTAGGGAGAATGTTAGTTTTGATGATTTGCAGCAAATACCGATAGCTAGGGGACAAATGAGACCTATTTGGTTTGTCACCTAGGGCAACAACTAGATCTAGATCATGGAAGGCAAGTGCAGAAAAATCCGGCATGAGAATCCGGCTAGACTCCTCTAGATAAGTTGTGTAAGACTCGTGATCGGCATGACTAGGCAAACCAAAATACTCATAAATGACTTCCAGGCTAAGATGAACTCTAGCCCCACGGACCACAACATCAACATCATAGGAAAATACATCCAATTTTGGGAAATTAGCAAAGAACTCCCTCACAACCGTAAGATTGAACCTAAAATCATGTGTGGGGACTAATAGCAAATTTCTCAAATTAAAGAACCTAACGACATCTTGGACCCATCCTAGACCTAAAGATGACACCAAATCGGAGGAAAAGTTGAGAATAGGGTACCCACGCTCCGTGACAACCATCCGTATCATCACTTGATCATAATACTTACGTGCGGCTGCATTCACAAAACGTGGATGATTCACAGTCGAAGTAGGCGGTTGTCGAGGCATCTTTCGGCGATTTGCCTTCATCTTCTTTCTTCCTCCACTCTTCTTTTCAGGAGACACAACAGGTTCGGATGGCTCGTCAAAGTGTAGCGAGTGTTCGGAAGGCTCACTGCAGTTAAGATCCGGGATATCATGATGTGAAGGTTCACTACCATGGAATGCTGAAGCGGCAGGAGAGATTGAGGAGTTGGCAGGCGCGGCAGGAGGAGAATCCGGTCGGATTACTTGAACATCCTCATCGGAATCGGCAGAACTGAAGTAGATATGGGCCAGACATACAAGTGCAAGAAGGATCATCATGTTTTCTCTCAAAAAGTTGGAGAAAATTCGGAGAATTTTGGAATGGGAGACTATGAGAGAAACCGAACACTTTTGGAGGATTTTGGAAAGGAAGATAACTTTATGAGCGGCTACTTGGGAAGGTGAAAGTTTTATTGATACCCTAAGCATCTTTATTGCCTCAAAGACCTCCCAAAAGCTGCTATGGAAACATGGAGATGCCATTGGTTCATAAACCAGTCCACACGTGTCGACTATCTAATGGAAAAGAAACGGCGCCTATTTAAACTTGAAGAGACAAGTCTCTTAAGTAGCCATTCCCCATCGGTCAAACCGATGTCAATATCAACCCAACCAACACAACTATTATCACACACCAATTGAGAATCTCAAAACAAGGATTTGAAGAATCAATTAAGTACAATCGGATCAACACTTGGTATTAGATTATAATGTGACAAAATCGATAGTTAGTGCTTGACATGAATGTTGTGACAAAATATAACTATGCATGAGGGTTATTTTTGGTAGTCAGATTTTTGTTCTCTTATTTGAATTAAAACACCCAATAGCATGTTTAAGAAAATAAAATTGATTCAAAGACTAAGTCACATGACATATTTGGGAATAGGAAGTCTAGTCAAATCGAGTAAGAATCACAAAGTAAATTGATTACAATTTGATTACACACTAAGTTATGTACGCACAGCACATTAAGATTTTCAAATTAGTGAAAACTTGGAAATTTATTTTTTTTAAGTGTAGAATTGTGGAAAGTACATTGACAATCACAAATTGGTGTAACATTGACACATCTTTATTTATTTATTTATTTTTAACTCAAGCCCAAAACTATAACTTTGTTATTTTTCTTTTTGAGTTAGGGCCTTATTGTTCTTCTCATTTTTATTTTCGAGGAAAATATTTATTTTGACTACACATCACTTTTGAAAACACAAGAATTAACACAATTGATCATCATCAAGTAGTAAGAGTTTTTATAAAAAAGTGAAGAAAGCAAACTTAAATCTTTTATACTTTAAAACTCCCACTCTTTCATTCTTTGACAAGAGAAAGGGATTATGAACATGTGACTCAACCTAGTGCTTCAATTGTATTCGACAAGCATCCAATTGACAGTAATAATTCAAAGAGACTAGTCTGAAAATGTATTTTACATTTTTCATAATGCATGATATGCAGTAATTGAAATATGTACAAGCACCGACTATGACTAGTCACAATTATTCTGTAGTACAGATTTCAAGACTCTTGCGAAGACCAGACAATATTTGATCATCTAAGGGTTTGGTAAAGATATCAACAAGTTGTTTTTTCCGAATGTACAAATTTGAGCATTAAAATTTTTTACTCAACAAGATCCCGAATGAAGTGGTGCCTAATATCAATGTGCTTAGTTCTAGAATGTTGCACGAGATTTTCAGAAATACAAATCGCACTAGTGTTGTTGCAATAGATGATGAACTGGTCATGAATAATGCCATAATCACAAAGCATTTGCTTCATCCATAGTAGTTGAGTGCAACAACTACCCACAGCAATGTATTCGGCCTCGGCAGTAGACAAAGATACATAATTTTGTTTTTTGCTATACCAAGAGACCATGTTGTTACCAAGGTAAAACACACCACCGGAAGTACTTTTCCGATCATCAGTACAACCGGCCCAATCGGCGTCACTAAACCCAACCAAGTTAGTATTTGTATCAAAAGTATACCAAATACCAAAAGGAAGAGTGCCACTAACGTACTTGATGATTCTTTTCACAACATGCAAATGAGACTCTCTAGGATCACTTTGAAATCGCGCACATACTCGAACAGAGAAGGAGATGTCTGGTCTACTGGCAGTGAGATACAGCAAACTGCCAATCATGCTTCTGTAGAGTGTCTGGTCAACACTCTTGCCCTTCTTATCACTAGACAACTTAGTGGTTCTACTCATGGGAGTCCTAGCAGGTTTGGAAGAGAAGAATACAAATTTGCTAACAAGGTTTGCAGCATACTTGGATTGAGAAATGAAGAGACCAATCTTCTCTTGTTTAACTTGCAACCCAAGAAAGTAATTTAATTCACCAATTAGACTCATCTCAAAATCACGTCATAATCTTTATGAATTGTTGAATTTGAGATTCCGAAGTAGACCCAACAACAATATCATCAACATAAATTTGAGCTACAACCACATCATTCTTTAATCGCTTGATGAACAAGGTTTTGTCAACGGATCCACGAGTGTATCCATTGGACAGAAGATGACTAGACAGCCTATCATACCAAGCTCTAGGAGCTTGCTTCAAACCATACAATGCCTTTTTCAACTTAAAAACACCATCCGGCATATGAGGATCCTCAAAACCTTTTGGTTGTTCAACAAACACATCCTCATTCAAGTAACCATTTAGAAAAGCCGTTTTGACATCCATTTGGTACAACTTGAATTTTAGATGACAAGCAATAGCACACAACAACCTAACGGACTCAAGTCTAGCTATGAGTGCAAATGTTTCCTCAAAGTCAATCCCTTCAACTTGAGAGTACCCTTGAGCAACAAGTCTAGCCTTGTTCCTCACAATATTCCCGGTCTCATCACTCTTGTTCTTAAAGATCCATTTTGTCCCAATGACATTTGACCTGACTGGTCTCTTTACAAGAGTCCACACTTGGTTCCTATCAAATTGATTTAGCTCTTCTTGCGTAGCACTTATCCATTACTCATGAATAAGAGCTTCCTTAATGTTCTTAGGCTCAGCAGTAGACACATAGCACACATTTGCTATTTCACTTTGGATTTGACTTCTAGTTCTCACTCCTTCTTTGACTGAACCAATGATGTTTTCTTCAGGATGTCTAGACACTACCCAGTTTGGTTTCTTTTTCAGTGGCTGTCTAGATCTAGACTCTTCTGAACTGTCAGAATCAGAATCTGATGACCCATCATCATTTTCTGCCTGAGTCTCACTAGTAGACTCAGTGACCTTTTCCGGGAACAACCCATCCTCATCTATGGCTTGATCAATTGATGCATCAAGATCATCAATTGTGACATTTATAGATTCCATGATGGTATTGGTTCTAAGGTTGAAAACTCTATAGGCTCGACTAGTCGTGGAATACCCAAGGAAGATGCCTTCATCACTCCTGGGATCAAACTTTGCTAAGTGTTCCCTATCTCTTAGAATGTAGCAAGTGCTGCCAAACACTCTAAGATGACCAATCATAGGTTTCTTCCCTTTCCAAATCTCATAGGGAGTCTGGTCTGTGCCTGGTCTCAAATAGACTTGATTCAAAATATAGCATGCAGTGTTAATGGCCTCGGCCCACAGATTCTTAACTAAGTTTTGCTATTTAGCATCACCCTTGCCATCTCAATCAAGACTCTATTTTTTCTCTCAACAATCCCATTTTGTTGAGGAGTAATTGGAGCCGAAAATTCATGTTTAATCCCCATGCTAGCAGAGAAATCAGCAAACAAAGAGTTCTCAAATTCAGTACCATGATCTGTTCTAATTCTAACAACAGAGGGATGACCAGTCAACACCTCATTATGAATTTGTTTGAAAACAGTCACAAAATTTTGAAAAGCATCCGAATTTTCTCTCAAAAAAGACACACAAGTATATCTAGAGAACTCATCAACAATCACAAGAATGTACTTTTTACCAGCTACGGCACGGTTTGAACCGGACCAACTAGATCCATGTGAATGAGTTCAAGAGGATGTGAAGTTCCAACATCTTTGACTCTCTTGTGTGCAACACGTGATTGTTTTCCCAATTGACAAGGACCAAAGATGTGCTTTGAAGGCTTGTCTAGCTTAGAAAGACCTCTAACAAGTTGTTTCTTAGCCAAGGTGTACAAATCATTTATATTCATATTTCCCAACTTTTGGTGCCATGAGGAAGTGGCCTTATCAGTCACAGAGTGACAGGTCAACTTGGCAGCCAGGGTTTGGCAATCAAGTGTATAGCAATTGTCATTTGACCTACCTGTTTCAATTACCTCATGACCAGTGCTATCAACAATCCTACAAGCTCTTGTGGACATACAAACTTCATCAGCGCATTGATCACATAAATGTGACACACTAATGAGGTTGGACTTAAGGCCTTCTACATACCTTACTCCTTCAAATAAAGGCAAACCCGGGAGTTGAACACTCCCTTGACCAGTCATTTTTGCTATTTCTCCGCCCCCAAACTCAACAAAACCACCATCAAAATCATTAAGCTTTACAAAGACAGATTTGTTACCAGACATGTGTTTGGAACAACCACTATCAATGTACCAACGAGTTTGATCACGCAAATTCAAAACAGACAAGGCAACCAAACATTTTTCCTTTTTCTTTACCCACTTAGTTTTGGACATACTAGGTGGTGATGAAGATGACTCAACAAGTTTAGCAATTCTGGTCACTTCAACCAGCAACAAATCAACCTGTTCTCTAAGTGAACTGTTATGATTAGACAGACTTCTGATTTTAAGATTGGTGCACTTAGGTCTAATGTGACCAGTCACGCCACAGTGGTGACACGTGGGAACAAATCTGGTTCTTGTGGGTGCAGTGGAACTAGAGGACGCTTGATGACTCTTTTTCTTTTCAATGACTCTAGGTTCTGGTGAAATTGTGATGATCAGTGACTTCGGTGAGTGTGGTTCACTAGCCTTGACAAACCTAGGTTGTGAAGTTGAAGCAACATACTTACTAGCATCAAATCCAAGACCAGTCCTATCATTATGACTTTTTCCAACAATAAGCATTTTGTCTAACTTAGCAGAACCAATTGACAGGTCATTAACTTTTTCTTGCAGTGATTTATTGTAACCAACCAAGTAGACATTAGATTACTTGAGTGACTCAACTTCTTCCTTCAACTTAAGACTCTTACTGTGCATGAGATTAACAGTGTGTTCCGAGTTACTCAATTGATGTCTAAGGTCAATGTTTTCCTTTTTAATTCTTTCAAAATCAACAGACAACCGTGCATACATGACCTCAAGTTTTGACCTATGTGACTAGGCATCTGCATTCTCTCTTCCTTTGCTAGACTGACCAGTCTCGTAATCTTGCAAAGTGAGACAGAGTGCAGCCTTTTCCATCTCTAAATCATGACAACGCTTTTTCAGCTCAATGCTATCAGCCTTGATCACGCAAGTTTCATCAAATAAGGCATCATACCTTTCACACATCTTCTCATAAGTCTGATTCTCTGGAAGAGAGTCATAATCATGAAAAACAGGACAAAACATCTCAGGTAACTGGTCATCATCAGCCATGTGATGTGAACCCGACTCGGATTCCTCACCCGCTGAATTGTGTTCAGAGATTTTAACAACAAAGGCAACCTCATCATCTTCAATATCTGAAGAAGAGTCAAAGTGAAGTGATTCCTCATCCTCACTATCACTCCAAGAAGCTTTCAAGGCCTTGTCCTTGCCTTTGTTAAACTTTTTCCTATTGTTAGCACAATCAACAGATATATGACCAGTCCCACCACAAGTGAAACACTTAACTTGACCCTTTTTAAACTTGTTACCTTTAGATCCAAAGTTCTTTTCAAATTTCTTTTCATTTGACCCTTCACCTTGTGGCTTAAATTTTGAATCTCTTGGGTAGCTCGCACCACCTCTATAATCCTTTCTATCCTTGAGAATTCTTCTAAACCTTTTAACAAACAAATCCATGTCATCTTCAACCGAAGATGATTTTTCAGATTTTGAACTTTTCAGCTCAGCATGATCAGTCACACTCTGCAGTGCAACACCTTTATCCTTCTTATGCATACCTTCTTCCAATTTTAGCTCAAGTTCATAGGTTTTCAATTTTCCTACAAGTTTAGGAAGTTTGATGTCGGACATGTTTTGACATTCCTTGATTGCGGTCTTCTTCGCGGAAAACAGTTTAGGTAACACCCTTAATATTTTTTTGAACAACTGTTAACTCAGAAATAGGTGATCCTAGACTCATCGCGGCATTGGTGACACTCTCAACTTTGAGATAAAAATCAGAGAATCTGAATCAGTCATCCTGAGTTCTTCAAACTCGGAAAGGACCATTTCAAGCTTTAGGTCCCTTACTTGGTCATCACCCTCGTGAATGACACGCAACCTATCCCATGCTTCCCTAGATGTTGTACAGTGCCGAATATGTGAGTATTGTGCATTGGAAACTGCAACAGCTATGGCGTTCCTAGCCTTTTTATTTGCATTAGACGCACTAACCTGAACCTGTGTCCAGTCATCTCTAGGTATATTCACTCTCTCACCGTCAACAATTCTAAACGGAGGACGCCATTCAACAGACAAGTATTGGAAAGCAAATTCATCATATGCATCAATAAAGATTTCGAACTTATCTCGCCAGGCAGCGTAGTTTGTGCCATCGAAGTATGGAGGTGAGTTGATTGAACCGGCTACTCGTTCTCTCTCCATTGTCTAGACCCTTAAACCAACCAACCCAAGACCTTATTTTAAGTATGTCTAAAGCGCTGCTCTGATGCCAATTGCAGGTTGACAATGAGGGGGGTATTTTAAAATAATTCCCTCTTAATTAACAAACAGCACAAATAGAAACACAAAGATGACCAGTCACCGTTCTGGTCAAGCTTGACAGTTAACTTACAGATTGTGTTTGACTTGACAGATGTTTTAAGATAACAATCACTCAACAAATATAACTTGTGGATGCTTGTGATTTTTTCAACAACACTTAGATGTTATGCCAACTTAGGTCCTCAACGAAATCAGTGAGTTAGATATTCGCGAGCTATCCACAACTACAACTTATTAAATCCAGCGTTTCTAATGCAGCAGTTAAGATGACCAGTCAAGCAGATTTGTCCAGATTGCATGTTAAAAGAGTTGGTGCTGAATTAAGTCCAATTTTAATTAAGCCAAGTATTTAACAATACACAGAGATGGACGCACGATTTTGGTACCTGGAAAAATCCACAAAGGGATAAAAAACCGGGGGTCTATCAGAAGACCGGCCTTCCACTATGAAATGGCAAAAGATGCCCAATACAAGATTTCAACCAAGCTCAATATCTAATGTACCTATCTTAAATGCAGCGGTCTCTTGTGCGGCTTCTTCTCAATCACTTTACTTCCAATGGATGCTTGCTTGGTCAACACGATATGCGGACATACACAAGTATAGCTATACGTGGCACCTTAGTATGAATGCAGTGGTGATTTATGACCAGTCACAGTTGCATTCCCAAAAAGCTACAAACCTTCAGGAAATGAACAGTAACTGTGTTTACTGCTACAGTTATGAAATGGGCAGCAAACTAATTAAGGTCAATGACCTCTAAAACTCAACTAAGTCTATGAACATGCAAGAACATGGAAGACTGTAGTTGCACACTACTAATTCGACTTAAAGTAAGAGAACTTTAAAAACAAGCCGAACTAGGAAGATAAACCCTCTTCAAAGTTTTGCTTAGAATATTTTCTTGTGAAAACAACTTTGAAAACAAGAGTTTAATAAACGCATACCATCCTCATAATTCTTATGATGATTCTATGTAAGTGAGCTAAAAGCACTCAAGAATGCAAGAAGAAACCGGAGAGGAAGGTATGAACAAAGGTGAGAGTTTTTCAAAAAGTTTTGAGAATTATAACTTGAAAACCCTAATTGAAATTTCTGGTTTAAGGTTGCTTAAGGGGGTAAAGGCTTGAAGATCTACGGCTGAGAATTGGACAACACAAAGCCACTTTATCACTTTACAAAGGAAAATCCGGTTAAAAGAGTTAACTGTGACCGGACTGCTGGGTAAAGACAGGTTTCGGTACAATGCTTTATCCAACCGTTACTGTCACCAATTGTCAACGCTCCCATGTGCATGAAGTTGGTGACCAGCCATGTAAAAACAGAAATCCTTATTTTAATAAAAACTTTTGCAAAAACCTAAGTATTTTCAAAATATTTGACATAATAATATAAGGACCTATGCTAGACACATTTAGTATGCAGATATGATATGCAATATGATTGTCACATTTGAATGCATCTTCAACAAACCATCTATCTTCAATCTTCAAGCTCCTTCAACAATTCTAAATATCTAGGAATAACACCTAATTGACTAATTGAGGTTGTTACATTTATTACAATGTTTTTGTACAAGGATAGCCAATACTAAAATAACCTACACTGGTCAATAAAGGCGCCAGAATTTGGGGAAGTTGTTTTTGTTCGATCACGATAGGATTTCGAGGGTCAAGAGCAGGAGGGAATGGAGACCAGCAATCAACATAACGCGGCGAATGTCCGGCGAGAGGCAGACGGAGAAGATGGCCGGCAATGGAAAAGGCTCAAATTGGAAAGTTCATTCAAATTTTGGTCAAGCTCGGGGACTACGCCAGGACCAAATATCCTGCCAAAATCATTGTTCATAGAAAATGTAAGATGGGAGTTACTGCAAGGAGGTCAACCCCACAATTATGACATTGAATTCAGCCCGTATTTACGTGATCAAAGCACTGCATATAATCAGGAGGAAGAAATTGATTATGGGCCGCTGAAAATCATATGTGCTCAAAATCCACCAATTAAAGACCGTAGGATCCGCATTGAAGAATTAGGGAAGAGCTGGATGATTTAAGTGATTTAGAAGATTGCAATCTCCAATTAGAGACCAGGAAAGAAAGCGGTGTGGAAAGTTTGGGGACCCAAGATGGAAGCTTCAACTCAAGATTGTTGAATACGATTGGCAACCCAATTAAAGAAGTCTTATGTAGAAGGAAAAAGCAAAAGTGCTAACAGGCCACGAAGGGAAGATATAAGCTCTGTTTGGCATTGCTTTCCGAAATCACTTTCGGCGCGAAAGTGATTGCGCGAAAGTTTTCGGCCCAAAAAGGCGTTTGGTAAACCCCAACGAAATCAATTTCGAGGCCAAATCACCTTCGCGAAAGCTGATTTCCGAAAGCAGACCAGGAGTAGCTTTCGCGAAAGTGATTTCATTTGGGACACGCTGGGTATTTCTGAAATTCTTAATGAATTTTTTTTCCAATTATGCTCTTCCTTAACATTTCAATTTACTTGAAATGCCATCAATCCCAATCGGCCTCTCCAACAGTTGACCTCCAAGTCGCCGTCCCAAGTCGCCGTCCCAAGGTGTGGATGATGGTCACACACAAACTCAACTCAAATTGAGGTGTCACTGTAGCCAAAGCTTGAAGGATATCAATTTGCACCAATGGAAACTAGTTTGATTTAATCTGATGATTTGAAAGTCCTGTTAAGCTCAAAACAGAAAAACCAACACAAATTGGTTAACAAACCTGGCGAACGATCAAAATGGAGGATGAAACCAGCGTATAACTCGCAGCTTCACTCATGACTGTGAAGTCCCAAAAAACACTACAAAGTGTTATGTGAAGATGATGATACAGTTTAGCAATGGAAAGCTGTGCACAAAGTGGATTTGACAAGTTAAATCTCTTAATTTCAAAACCCAAAATCCTACACGGTAGGGTATTATACATATATATATATATATATATATATATATATATATGGATATAAATATATATATATATATATGAAATAAAGATTGAATCAATAGTCGATCTCCATCAAGATAAAATTAGAAATCATCCTAAGGTGAAAATGCTTCAAACAGTTGCTATCAGCAGTTAGATTTGTCTGGAGAAAGAAGTCAACATCAAGTTAGCAATGGATAAGAAAATTGGTATTTAACCAATTTTCAGCCTTTTTTTTGCTCCTTTTTTTTTTCCCTCTTTAATTTACACTATACAACATAATCTTATTTTATTCTTTCTATTCTCCGCACCTTCCCCAACCCCACACACACCCCTCACACACCCCGCACGTTCTCTCATCTCCCCCCTTCTCCTTTTTCCCTTTTTCTTTCTCTCTAATATCCTCCCCCAACCCCACCACGCAATTCTTCCTCCCTTTCATAAATTCACACAATTGAAGGACGAGATTCCAAATTCATTTTATTTAGTTTTTTTTTTCATTTACCTCAAACATACCACCCCCCCACAAACTAATAACCATCCTTTGGCTAAACACACCCCCCCCCCCCCCCCCCCACCCCCCACCCCTAACACAACCCACCCCCCCTCTGATCCCCCCCACCGCCCTCCCCCCCCCCCCCCCCCCCCCCCCCCCCCCCCCCCCCCCCCCCCCCCCCCCCCCCTCCCCCCCCCCCCCCCCCCCCCCACCCCTCCCGCCCCCCCCGCCCCCCCCACACCCCCCCCTCCCCCCCCGCCACGGGAGCCCCCCCCCTCCCCCACCCAACCCCCAGACGAGAGCGGAACACCCCGCCACGCCCCCCCCCCAGACCCCGCACACCCAGAAAAAAAAAAAAAAGAAAAAAAAAAAACACAAAACAAACTCCACACCCCAAAAAAAAAAAAAAAAAAAAAAAGGAAAAAAAAAAAAAACACACACACAATAAACACAAAACAGAAGAAAAAAAAAAAAAAAAAAAAAAAAAAAAAACAAAACAAAAAAAAAAAAAAAAAAAAAAAAAAAAAAAAAAAAGAAAAAAAAAAAAAAAAAAAAAAAAAAATATTTTCTAGATTACTTGACAAGAAAGATGACTAGTTATGCAAAGCACAAGGTTCTTTCTTTGAAAAAAGACAATTTGACTGACTAAGCTGCACTAAGACAATGCAAGTATGATGCAAGATGAACTGATGATTGCAGTGCAGATACTTTGCTTCTTCAATCTTCAACCTCCAAGTCTTGAGTCTTGTAACCAAGTTTTAATCTATTTATCTTAGATCAGTTAGAAGTTTTTGATCAAGGATGCCAACATTACATAACCTACAATCTCCCCCTTTGTCTTGACAAAAAAAAAAGAAAAAAAAAAGAAAAGAAAAAACCTCAATTTGTTCACATCACTCCACTAGATTAAGCTAGACTAATGGAGAATGATCATTTGTACCTGCAAAGCTCAAATATGCAACAAGGATAGCATATAGCCAATCCTACCTACGAACACATGCTTTTAAAGCAATAAGACTAACATAATTTCTCTCCTTTTTTTTTTCATGGAGAGACAAAGGGAAATACAGAGATGAGCACAGCAGAATAACATGTAAAGGACCTAAAAAGCAGCAAAAACAAAGAAGAAAATCTAAGCACATAGCAATATCAGAATTTGAACAAGAACAAGACTGATAATCAGGACATTCTGAGATGCACCTGAACATAGACTCATTTGAGGCTACTCCCCCTTAATCTATTCGATCAAATGATAACTATCCTCCCCCTTAATCCATCAAGTAGATGTGAAGTATACTCCCCTGAGTCCAAAAATCGAATACTTACAAAGTATATTAAAAGTGTAAGCACAGAAGATAGTCTAGACAAATAGAAAATATTCACATAATAACATAAGTCAAGCAATCAGAGCACTAACATTCAAAAAGTTAAAGATATTCAGCAATGCAGATCATAAGATGTCAAAATCAAATGATTTTCAACAAGTGAGATCAAGATGACTAAAGATACAACCATTGACCGTGCCCTGGTCGTGCATCTACCAATGTTGTTGATGAGTACCATTTTGATAAGCAACTAAGGGAGACTTAGAACGGCCATTTTTAGTTGAAACATAGCAAGTCACGATTGCTTATTCTATTTATAATCTCAATTTAATTTTGGTGTTTGTTTACTAGCTGAATATTTTTCTCGGATATCAAATAATAATGAATCAATTGGAACCCTCAGTTTCCTAAATCATGTGACCGATTTCAATTCATTCATGTTAAGGTATGCTTTGTGAGAAGTTATATTTGTCTAACAAATAGTGCGAGTATCTACGCACATTATTCTTTTTAAATGGAAATTCTTCCTGAATAGAGATACTCCCTGAATGGAGATATATTACCCGAATAAATATAGATATATTTCTAATTTCATACCTAAACGGAGACCTCAAGAGGCCTTAAACTCACATGGTTCCCGAAGAATGTTATTGAGTCTTAATGATATGGCTAGACCTATATTTTGGAGAAGTTGGAACGCCTCCCAAATGAGGTGTACCATGGGGCTAGCTTGAAGCTAGTCAATTCGAATACTTATTTGCTTTGGCATGACAATTTGGGACATCTAGATTGAGACATGATGTGTCGTATCCCCTTACTATTAAGGATAGTGTACTCCTATACACTTTGCCAAGCATGCTTGTTGGGAAAGTTGCTAGCTAGATCTTCCCCTACAAAGATACTTTAAGCATTCCTTCTTTTCTCCAACAGGTTCAAGGGGTTATTTATAGACCATTCCAACTAATACATAAACAATTTAAAGATTTTATAGTTTTGGTTGACGTATTGAATCGCTGGTCACATGTCTTTGTCCACATGAAATATTGCATCTGGCCATGATTGAGGGCTCACCACCCTACATATATGTTGTAGTATAGAAGACTGGATAACACTGGAGATTTAATATTGAAGGCTTCCGATGATTATTTAACGTCCCTTGGGATCAAGATTGAACATCTGGTTCCCCATGTTCATACGCAAAATAGTCTGGCAGAAGGTTCATTAAATGCCTTCAAATGACCGTTTGAATGTTTGTGATGCACACCATGTTTCATGTTTCTGCCAGGGACTATGCAATTCTGCATGCAGATATATTGGTCCTACTGAGGCCCATCTTCACCCACTCTTATTTAGTGTTACATTTGGTTACTAGATAGGAACCTAAGTCACCGTACTTACCCATTTTGGGTGTATAGATTATGTGCCAGTTGCGCTGCAAACAAGCCTGTAAGAAGAGATGTCCTCGTAGGGTGCAAAGTCATCCCTGAAGGGTGCAACATCCCCATAGGACGCTCTGTTCCTGATGAACACGGTACACCGGCAGCTAGCCAATCCTATGTCCCTGTCTAGAAGTGAGGCAGACTTGGCTCCAAGGATTCACTTCCTGGAAGAGTAGAACTATGGCACAACCGAATCCTATTGTTATCTCAACCAATCTAAGTCATGAAATTATACAGGATTATGGAAGTGTCATGGTAGAAGTCCCAAGGTGATATCCCAAACCCGAATGCTTGATAACCAGGAGATCTCGGTCTGGATGAGCTTGTAGAATCAAAATGAGATAATCATCGATGATATCTTTAGTTATGCAGTGGCTACTAAATTATAAAGTGCGATGATATCGAATCACATTCCGTTGATGAAGCGTAACGTCAAACTGATTGGTCAAATGGAAAATAAATAAATAAAAAATAATGCGGGTTGAATTAGATTCCTCAATAAAGCGGAAAGTATTTGAACCTGTAGTTCTCACACCACTCCCTCTAGGTTCTATATGGATTTCGTAAGGAAGCATAATGAGAAGAATCAAATAATGCAGTGTAAGGCACGCCTCCTTGTGCAAGGCTTTTCTCATTAGCCTTGCCATTGATTACAATGAGATGAATTCTCTCGTAAATGACGTAATATCGTTCCACTATCTTGTCAGTTTAGTGATTCCCAAGAACTGAGCATGCAGCTCATGAGTGTGGTTACATCGTATCTGTATGAGGATCTTGATACAGAGATATACAAAAAAGTTCCTGAAGGACTTTAGATAACTGATTCAAATAGTTCTAGACCATGTAACACCTTCTCTTTCATTCATTTGAGGCGTTCACTTTACAAATTAACAATTCAGATGAAATTGGTATATCATCTAAGTGAATATTTGATCAGTCGTGGATATATGAATAACTAATTATGCCTTTATGTGTTTACTACATTCTGGATTTGCATTAGTTTTCATTGATACTCCGGAAGAGCTTGAGAAAATTACATTGCACTTGAAGTTGGAATTTGAGATGAAGGAACTAAGTATGGTCCAGCTGCCTTGGGCTTTAAACTTGAGCATTGCGCTGATGGTATTCTAGTTCATTAGTCGAATTACATCCAAAAGATAATGCAACGCTTTAATGAGGATAAAGTGAAACCCTCAAGTAAGCGCATGGTCATCTGTTCCCTAGTTGTTAATTGAGACTCATCTCATTTCGAATAATATGAATGAGTTGTTATTGGAGTCAGAAGTTCCATATCTAAGCGCAAACGATAGTTATTGTACTTACCTCAATACGCTAAATTGAACATCTAATTAGCTCAGTATAGCTACGCGCCAACATGCCACCACTGGACTGGTATGAAAGGCATCTTTCATTGCCTTAAAATTACTGCGAATATGGGCTTATCTCATCCCTAAGCATCCCATGATGGATTATACCTCTCTTAGATCCACGAAGTGATGGTTGTCTTGTTAATTATGATGACACATGTTACTTATCAAACCCGCACAAGGCACGTTCTCAAATTGGTTATGTCTTTACCATGGGAAATACCACTATATGTTGGAAGTCTACGAAATAGACTTTAATTGCCACTTCATTGAGTCATGCCGAACTCATCACCCTTAATGAAACAGTACCTGAATGTGTTTGGTTACAGGTTGTTATTGGAGCATATTCAGCATATTAATGGACTGTCTTCTATTTGTGATGTCTCGAAGACAATCCATGAAGATCATGTCACATGTATCATGTATCAATTAAATGAAGAAGGTAATATCAATCATATAGTGTTGAAGTTCTACTTCATACTTCAGCAGCAAAAGCATCATAAGTTTGAAGTCAAGCAGATTTATTACCGAAGACAACCTTGCAGATCTCTTCACCAAGGTATTTGATTGTATTTACTATTTAATTTGAACGTTTGGAGACTTCAGGTGGAGCATTATTGAAATCAAGGGGAGTATCATATTGAATACTCACTTCGTCTTAATGTACTCTTTTTCTCCTAGCACATGTCAACTTTTTTCCACTGAGTTTTGTTGTTTGACAAGGTTTTTATCCCTTCTCTATGCTTAACATGTCCTGAAGATGTTGTTAGTTTCGACATATGCATGTTCACCTTTTTCCCTTCGCCTACTTGTTTGGTTATTCCCATTGCGTTTTCCTTGACAAGGTTTTGGTGTTAGCATAACCCTGAATGGATTCCCTTTGGACCTACCTTCTCCCCGAGTGTCTACCACCGCCTACAATATTTATTCGAATATCTAATGCACCTACTTCTTGAGTTGTCCACTCTCAAGGGGGAGTATGGTAGTAATTTATATTTGGGTATGACTATTTAAAGAAAAAGTAGGAAACCTACATGGACTCTATGTAATATGTACGCGTAATCTCAATATGATTGGTAAACCTTATGTTGATTCACTATAAATAATAAAGGCACAATGCAAGGAAGCAAACACACTTTAACACATATTATCTCTTCTTTGTGTACAGACTTCTTTCTCTTAACCTTCGTTTTGATTAATATCACAACAATGAAAAAAAATTATTGAATTTTTTATTTTGTCATAATTTTATGACAACATTTGTTATTATTTCATTTTGCCATAACATTGTGACAAAATTATTGATATATTTTTGGATTTTGCCATAACTTCATGATAAAGTTTTTAGAAATTTTGATTTTGTCATAACTTAGATTAAAAAATTCATAATGTCGAGCTAGGTGTTTCATATTTTGTCCTTCATGACTACGTAGACAAAGATAATTGTATAAATTTCATCCACTTTGTTGAATGACGAACAAACCTACAGAACAAAGAAAATAACATCAAAGAAATTGACTAACCCCGGTGAGAGATTTGTCAAAGGGCATCCGATGCCTAAGTCAGAAATGTATTCTTGGAACTTAGGAGTGAGGATTTTGTGATTACTTTGAATGGTGAATGTTTAACTCTATTTATACATGTTGTGGGAGGAATATTCCTTTGGCATAGTCATTAAGATCATTAAATATGATTAAATGCACTTTATAACTGTGTGATCTCCGAGGAAGCCTTCCGAGATGTGGTGGTCTCCCGAAGGGATCTCTCAAGGAGAGGTGATATCCATGTTGATCTCCTCCAGGTGGTCTACTTGGACTCTAAATGACCTCTCGAAGGCTGTTGATCTCGTGATCTTTCTTTGACCGAAATGACAGCGTAGTGATTCGTAATCTCCGTCAAGGGCATGCTTGTCCTTTCGGGGTTAGAATCTACGTGGCACGTTCTGATTGGTCGAGATTATTTTGGATTCCACAGAAGAAGTAAAGCTTGTGGCAGACTGCTCATTTTTTTTGGCGGAGATTTGAAGGCGGGCAGAAGATGACGGTAGTATTGGATTGGATTTCGAGAGGGTTTTGAATGACTGGATAAGCGAATGGGTGGCGGAAAAGGTGGATCTCATATAATTCAAAATTAATAGAATAAATGAAGTTAACAAAAATCAGGTAGAGTGGGTGAAGGATATTCAGGAGATTGAGTGATCCATTTTTTATTTTAGGAGAGAAAATGAGATATTTTGAAAGTTTCATGAAGGAAAATGAGACAATTTGAGAATTTTATGGGATATTCCTCCAAAAAAAATAACTATAACTTAATGGTGTTAAGTTCAGGAGCATTATGTATGATAAAAGTGAATTTCAAAAAATAAAGTAATTCATTTCGAATTTCAAAAGGAAAGTGAAACAAAATTTAAGTCTGAAGCGAAATTGCTAAAAATAAGCTGAAAAAATGGAACTATTTTCAAACCACATTCATCATGTCGTCTGGACAACTCGTGCAAATGGGCAGGAACTGAATTGGGCCCGAAGAGCCAGCTAGCATGACTGCTTCTTAGTCTAACCCCGTGACAAATAAAAAGAAGCGCACATAAATTTTTGCTCTTTTCGACCCGTCCACTTCTTTGGCCACGCAGCTGGGCAGTTCATCTGTCCCTGTCCAGTGAGTTTGCTTCAGGTAGAGGACGACACGTGGCAAAATTTGATTACTTGGGACATCAAATCCCACGTGCTTGGGGGTTTGCATCACGTGGCCCTGGCTCACTTGTATGAGGGCATTCACTGTTAGGGCAGATAGGTGGTAACGGTACTGTTGCTGTTTTGGATGATACCATAATAATGGAGACGACGATCGTGGCCGTCAAATCCTTATCCATCCATCAAACAAACCACATAATATTAGTTGCTTCTACGTTCTTCACTATCGCCATCCAAAAGTGCTTTTGGTTGCCCACCATCTCTTAACCTTCACTTTTTCATGTAGATCGTTTCAAATAGAAAATGTGAGAAGCTACAGTGAAATGATTACGGAATAACGTGATATCAATGCTCCAAAGTGTATTAGAGCAATTGTTTTTTTCTATAATTTAGTTTGTTAAAGGTATTTATTGTAATTGATAAAGTTAAAATAACATCACGAAAATTGATAGGTAAACCATGTATGGAGATGGGTCAATTTCAGCTTTAATAATTGATTGGATTATGGATAAAAATTCATAGAATATTGCAAATGCCTGCACGCACGCACATACGCAGCCGCCTATAAATCTTCCTAGCACTTGAGGAAAGTTCTATCATACCATGAGAAAAATAAGGCCTATAGATTCCAATATGCTGCTTTTATCTGCATTTGCACCTGCACCATGGCTTCTACTTCTTCTTCTTTCTTCCTATCACTCGCAATCAAAACTCCATAATCATAGCTTCAAAAGCTTCAAAAATGAAAGTTGTAGGAAGGAAGAGAAGGAACAAGGGCAAGCGGTGCAGGTGTAAAGGCAGGTGAATGCCATATTGGTAATTCATTGAATTCCCACACTACTTAGTTGATACAATATATATGATGTTTTTCCAGGTATTTTAGGGTAAACTGCCCCTTTTTACGGCCTCGCTGACGAACTCATGAACTACATCATGAGTTTGCCACAGAGAGTCTACATGGTTCGGTGAGATTTTACATAGAGAACGAGCTGCTCAACTATACATATCTGTATAGTTTCAGACAATTTATGTCCAGTTAGTTCAAATCCATCTCAAAGCATATATATAGTTGAAATTAGGTAAACTTTATGTATCATACAGAAATCCAAAACCCTCTCTTTTGAATTACATATTCGTCAATTATACAAAGTGATCGATTTCAACTCTAGCGATTTAGTTTATACGATCTGTAACGCTTGTTTAAATTCAAACTAGAAACTACATAGATTAGAGTCGTCAGACTATAGATCTGTTGTAGTATCATGCAATTTTCACCTTGATCTCCAATGGAGCACTCTAATGAAAGAATTCTGCAAAATGATATTGATTTTAACTTCATCTGTACTTGGCTGGTATCGATTAGTTGGGTTAGAATTCAGATCTGGCACAAGTACATTCGGTAACCTATATATATATAAATGTAAATAATTACTTGAGGTTAAGTTTGAATTAACGAAATGTGACAATTCTAAAGCAGCATACAACGTTTTGGAAACCCTTTGAGTTTTGATATCGCAGGCGATTAAAGTTTTGATGGTGCTCTTCTAATTGCCATGGTTCCGCTGCATCACAAAGAGGCTCTGCAAGAAAGAGAGCTCCGAGAAAAGCACAAGATGATGTCATGCTCCATGCCTGAGCTGTTCATTATCCATGGATTATTGTTTCTAAGGTAATTCAATATGTTTTTGTTTTCAAATCATTTCTATAATTTTATACAAATTCGATGGCTGTTTCTCAGTGTATCAAGAGGCATATATCAAAGTTTGTGTGTAAACACAACTTCCGATGAGTTTAGTCTCTTATAATTTGATAGGTACGTCATCAGTCATTGAGTCATTGTATAAATTATAACGTACTGCTTTGCATCATGCTCGCTAACAACAAACAACCTATGCTGATCTTTCTCATAGACCACCTTATTTCTCTAACGCACGCTGAACAAGGATTTGCATCTGTTTACTGTTAATAAAACAAAGATTTGAAGACAAGAATTTGGAGACTCGATTGAGTGAAAGATTACAAATCGTATTACTATTGTTTCAAGTCTTAAAAAAGTGTTACAAATTTGTTGAATAGTATGAGTTTAGTGGCAAGTTTGGTGAATTGACTAGTTGATTAGAGTGGTGGTGATAATAAAACAAAGTTCTGGGATTGGTGAATCGAAAACTGAACTGAAAAGGGCGCATAACATACATGATACAACACTAGTTCGTTAGTTGCTTCAGTACAGTTATTGGGTGTTTTTCTCAGGTTCTGGGCGTGGTGATCCATGTGCCTTTGGAAGACGTTTCTCCTCCAAGCAGTTATTAGGTCATGCTTAATGAAGATATAAGTCACTGATTGTAAAATTAAAGCTGAAGTTTACGGCATAAATTTTACAAGAATCAGTCCAGGAATCGCCATTGGCGTGAACTTGTCTACCTTGTTTGTCACGTTGCGAGAAATCGCCGGAAGGATTAAATAGCTTCCGAAAAGGGAGGCTATTAACCAATGAGTTAAAAACATGTGATATTATAAGGAGACATTTGAGTGTATGAAGTTCCAAGCAAAAGAGTACAATAATTCACGCCTTACGTACCAACATGGGTACATTAACAGAGTAACTTTCGTGATGTCTCCCTAGTGCGCGTTTACATGGCTGATTTTAAGGAAAAGTTATCAACCAATTCTGTTCAAAGCATCTCCAAGGGATGATGTATAACACTCTCCAAACTCAATTTGCAGTGTCACATCAGCAAAATAGCTCTCCAACGGATACTGCAAATTATACAGAGTCTAATAAAATCTGTATATTTGTAGAGTCTATTGGATGCTGTGAAAATGGAACCCACACAATTTATTAAATAAAAAATGTTATTGTTCACTTTTTATGATGGTAATTTAAAATTGTACCGTATTTCTCTACTCTGTCTTATTTAATTAACATTCAACTCTCGACCATCAACAAACCTCATTCATTATTGAGGGAGTAATTGTGAGCATTAGTTGAAAACAGAGTATATTTCATAATTGGCAAAGAGTAATTGTGAGTAATAAATGGTTAGTGATTAGGAGTTTCTATAAGTTGTACTCAGTACTGCACATAGAACCACAACAATGTTTGTCAAAACTTGAATTAGTAGAGTAAATGATATATGGTAAAAAAATAAAAATTATATAATAATATTTGCAGTAACTATTTGCCTATTCTATTGGAGCACACTGTTTTACTGACTAGGAAAACTGATAGATTTAGTGACACGACAACTATCAAATCACATATTTGCCTATTATGTTCATAGCATCCCTTAAACATGCTTTAAGGCTGGATTTGGTTGGGTATTTTGAGAGTGGAAATTATTGAACAACTACAACAACACGAATACTAACTGAATTGATACAAACCAAAAAAAAAAACAAATGACTGGTCATACAGACTAAAAATTACAAAGCCAGGAAAACCCCATCGACTACATTGCTTACAATCATATGATTATGCATCAACATAGTACACAATTTATATACAGGCTTTGCGGCTACCCTAGGGTGGTAGGTCACATGGGTCACACCCCATATTTCATTTCCTGATTTGTTCTCCAAATCTTACAATCTATCTAAAGCTTACCAAATCTAAACTAAATCAAATCTAACTAATAAACACTAGTCAGCTACAACTACTTAATTGCTATTTCAAAATCTACTAACTAATACATATTTTCCAACACTCCTCCCATGAGTTAGTAACAATAAAATGGACCATGAGCCTCTGCATTTGCTTATCCACGCATTTGCTGAGGTGTCATGCTTGTAGCGGTTGGATTAAGAGGATATGTTTAATTAAAAAAATACTTGTAGTGGTTAATGGTTGACACCTCAGAAAATGCGGCAAATGCGTGGAAAAACAAATGCAAATGCTCATGATCCCAAGAAAATACTACTTCTACCACTTCCCCTCACACTCAGAGCAACTCCAATGGGAAGATATAAAATTTAGAATGTAAATGTAAGTTTTACAAATCCGATGACATCTTAATAGAATATTCTATGATGTAAAATTAATTTGCTCCAATGGGAAAGTTGTAAAATATTAGAATTAGAAGTTTGCATTTTTATCTTGCAATTTACATTTTCTCACTGGAGAATGAATTCACAAAATATACATCCGCTTTTCATATTAATAATTTACATTTTCTCACTAGAATCAATGTTGGGTCTCCAACATTTTCTTTATTATTAATGTCCACTGATTGAATAAAAAATGTATTAAATAATGTAGGCTTTAAATATAATAGGGCCTATTTTGGTGATGTAAAAAAAATTCATATTTGAGTTTATTTTCTTACATTTTCCGGCCAGATGAACAATTTACATTTAACTTTTTTGACCCATTAGAATAGAAATTTAATTTTAAGAATGTAAATTTGCCATTCTTGCGAGTTTGCATCCTCCCATTAGATTTGCTTTCATGATGGGTTTGCAAAGAGAATGTTATTGCTCCAATGCTAATTGCTTTTGTTGATGTCGTCACGTTGTCGATGCCATCACGTTGCCGCTTCCCATGTCGATGTGATCTTGCTGCTTCTCTGATGTTGATGACCAGTCATGATGTTGTTGTTTCCATGAAGGTGATGATGGTGTTGACTCAAAACATATGCAGATGTTGACGATGAACTGTAATGTCGATCGAACGCCAATTCTAATGCCAATCGAATTTGAACTCCTCCATCATAACTCCAAGGCTAATTGTGAAGAAGATCAGCTAACGACCAACTTCTAAGAACCCAACTAGCCTAAAATCATATGAATCAAACTAATTACAGAGGGATGGAATAAACCTACCCAAATCCTAAAACTAAATGTGGTAGATAAGGCAAACCTAAAAGGCAAATTTGTTGTTTAATGGCTGATGTAGCATGTTTGCCTTGATAATTTGCCTTAATAAAAAATTTGTCTTACAGCAGATAAGGTAAAATTGTTGAGGCATATCATTATTTTATTACTTTGATATATTAAAATATTCACATATGCTATTTTTTAATTAAATAATTAACTCAATAATATTAATATTAATTTAAGCAAACTTATTTTAATTTTCATTATGTTTAGTTTGACAAACGTTGTCACTATAAGCTGTTGTGCAACTAGTTATAAATTTTATATATTTAATTTTACTTGTTAAGATACAATCTCTAATTTGTTAGAAAAAAAATAGTGAGAAAGAAATTATGTGTAGAATGCAAATCATTAAATAATAGCCACTACAACAAAAATGGCCTTTAGCGATGAAATATTTCGTCGCAAAAAGTGCATTTTTCGTCGCAATAGGCAGTTAGCGACGAAAATTTTTCGTCGCTCGCTGGTCGGCGTAGGTCCGTCGGGGAAAGCACTTTGCGACGAATTTGCTGTATCGTCGCTGTAATTTCAGCGTCGAAATTGACTTCCTCGCTGTAGATGTTAAGTTTCCTCGCTGTAGAGTTTTGGCGACGAAATATTTTGTCGCTGAAAGCTGATAATTTCGTCGCAAAAAAGTTCACCGCCAACATTTAACTAACCGCGGGACTTTTAGCGACGAAATAATTCGCCGCTGATACATGTTGTTTGCTGCCAAATGCTATTTGTGATTTAATAATTTCCACTTTTTCAGAGTTTATGTTTCCATTTCAATCAAGATTATGAACCAATGAAACAAGAAAACTAACAAATTAATGGAAGTAGTCAATCAACCATAGCTTATATTAGAACAAAATCATATCTTACAAACATCACATTACAATCAATGTGCATCAAAAATTCCTATAGCTACCAAAAAAATTAACTAGCTAATCTTCATTGTATTTGTATAGAAAAATCTTCATTATTCAATCTCTAAGGCCTTTGGAAAGGAAATGGAGTCCCAACTAGAAAGATAGAGCAAACCAATGGATGCTAGTAATGCAAATCATCTGCCCTCTCGATTGCAATCATCATCAATAGCCTACACATACATTGCAACCATATTGCATAATGATGGAAGTCAGCATCCACTCTACCACCCAAAAAAAGACATTTAAATCCTCCAGTCCACAAAACAGTAATCCATCTCCTATATTTCCAATTTTCTCATTAACAAACAAATGCTCAACATTCAAAATTCCGCACAATCCTAATCAAGTAAACCAAAATCAAGTGAACGAAAACAAAAAAGAGGGAAATGCAGATTTTAACAAACCAAATTACCTTAAAGATGACAACTTTTTAAAGCAATTCCTCCTTCAAAGCAAACTGCATTACAAATATGGAATTGATGAGCAAAGGAATACCATAACTCACATAATTTTGTACTTATCGTCTATCTTGCTCCACTTTTCCACATTTATCCACATTTAAAGGAGCATCATTTGCAAACATAAGAGGAGTATGGACCAATGGGCCGCTTGATGTTTTTTTTTTCCAAAGTGATGGGAATTTTACCAATTTGGTCAAATATCATAATTAACACCACGTGTTTGTGACTGCACCTTTTTCTTTCTACTAAGAACACCTTATCAAGTGAAACATGCAAAAACTTAGTGACAATGGTTAATACATACCAGAAGTGGTGCCTACAAGATGACTTCAGTCCCAAAAATTATAGAGAAATTAGCACTCAAATTCAGAGGTATGCTCGAAGGCCACAAACACCTCTTGAATCTGACCCAAAGAACAAATAATTAAGTAAAACCAATCACCAAACCAGAAGAACAACTAAACTTATCCCACCCAGTTACTATTCACAAAACTGCAAATTTCCAGATTTCTGCAACTACAAACATCAGATTCGAAACACCCTTTTAACCTATCAAAACTTAACCAAAAACCACAAAATCAGGTGCGCTGCGATCCTTGCTATGTATACTTCGATTCTATATAGAAAACATCATAAACGGAGCCCTAAATTAAGAGAAAACAGTGCTCAAAACAGGGGGTCTGAAACCTGCGAAAATTATAAGAACTTACACTATCAACTCCATCTTTTTGCTCTAATGGATTTTAGCCCACCAAAACGATTTATAAAGATAAAAAATACATCTAAACCCCACTAAACTCATTAATTTCACTTAGAACATATTTTGGACATTAAACCCAAAAATCACAATTTCTTCAAGATTATCTACTTTTGCAATTCCATTTTCAGCTTGCAATTTGCATCTTTGAAACACAAAATGAAGCAAACAACTAACCACTTTCTGTTCTCAACAAATCTACATAATCACAGCCGGTAAACTTACGAAATATACATTGAAATCAATTTAACAATCTTTACACATAAAGCCAATTAGAAAAGAAAAGCATCCCACAGAAATCAATTTAACTATAATATGCATCGGAAAATGATGGGAAGAAAAATATTCAGGAAAGGCTACCTCTAAACTACCATAAGCACGAAGAACAGTTAAGGCTCTGGTTTGCCACGAACATCATAGAACACCACCCGACCACTGTTCGTTCCAGCTGCTAGTACCCAGCCATCATCTCTAAATGCCAAGTGCTCTTAGTACCTGATATTAAAAAACCAGCAAAAGAACCAATTAGCTCAGAAACAAGAGACTCAAAGTCGTAAAGGAAAGGGTAATACTTGGCGGTAAGAAGCAACAACAAAAGAACATGTCCATTAGGGTCCTTGAGTTCCGTAGTACCTTGTTACTAAAGCTGAGAACCGATATAGACTCCTGCATATACAGTTCAACTAACTGAATAACAACTAAAGCACCAGCCCATTCTCTCAAGCATTACTTTAACGAACCATACCATAACTACTTCAATTACATAATTACAATTAGGGTTATTATCATGAATGGTGCCTGAACTTTTCAAAACAGACTCATAGTGCATGAACTTTTAAAGTGATCAATTTGGTCCAGGACTTTCAAAAAGTGATCGATTTGGTCCCTTCGGTTATCTTTCCGTTAAAGTTCCGTTAAATGAGGCACGTGGGAGTCACGTGACTAACCTGAAGGACTAAAATGGTCATTGTACACCTCTTTGAGAAAAATAAAGGAAATTGAAAGGAAAAAAAAAACAGAGATGCGCTTTCCTTTTCGTGGAGCTCTCATCTGTTTTCAAAACCAGCGCCCAACCAAAAAGTAGGGTTTCTTCAAAGTGATGCAAAATCCAAAGGAATTTGAATATTGAAAGATTCTTTCTTCAATTTAGAGTTTCTGGACCTGAGGAGTTGGAAATTGCTGCTTAGGTGCTTCCAAATCAAAGCTCGATGGGCTTAATGTGGAGGAACTTTAGGGTTTCGGGACCACCACCTCCACTAAGTAAGTCACTATTCTTTATTCCTTTGAGAATCTCAAAATACTGCACATGGTTTTACTCTGTTCTTTATGGGTGTGGTGCTTTGATTCTTTTGTTTTAGTCTGAGTGTTGTTGGTGAGAGAGAGTTATTATTGGATGGTGTACAAGCCTTTAAGCAATGGGTTGACTACTTTTCTCTTATCCATGTCATTGAATTTGTGTGGTCCATGTTCTGTTATTTTGTAGTCTTGTCCACCACATATTTGTACTTCTCAAATTAAAGCTTCGTTTAATGGGAAAAAAATGGAATTGATGATGCAATAAGTCATTGTTCTTTATTTCTTTCATTATGTACTTACAGTAATATCTGTATTTTTTGTTCAGTTGATGCAGAGCATTACACAGCCGAGATTCACCATGGTGGATTTTTTCGTTATCTCCCTGATGGATCTAAAAAGTATAAGAATGGAGGGAGTAACAATGATGGTGGAGTTTTGTACTTGGATAATATCGATCCAGATACTTCAACTTGGGTAGAGTTCAACAATTGGGCTTGGGATATAGGTTACAGGAAAAAACCAATTGCATATTTTTACAAGCTACCAGGAAGTTTGAGTGGACATGGGTGGATTGAAATAAAGGATGATGCTGATGCAATGGAGATGATCAAGCACATACCGCCTAGAAGGAGACAAATTAGTATATATATTTTGGGGGGTGGTAAAAGGAAAAGGATAGAGGCAGAAAAAGAAGGAGAAATGCCAGCTGAATGGCACAATCCTTTGAATGATGTGCAACACCATATGAGAGACAATGTGAATGAAGAAAGTGTTGATGGAACGGAAAGCATATTGCCATTGGGTGAGTTTGCAAGCATGGGGAGGTTGCCATATTTCTTTGGTGGTTCTAATGTTTTGATGCAGAAAGGTTACCATGAGCAACATGGTAGTAAAGAGGCTAGTGAGGGGCCAAGCTACATAACAAATGCATTTGACTGTGACCAATCAAGTGATAGAGAACGACATGAGGGGCCCATTGGTGAAAAAATAGCTGGAGCTGTTCAGAAGAAGGTTGATAAGTTCAACTTAGCAGACAAAGGAAAGAAGATTGTTAAAACCAAAGAAAAGAGAAAAAAAAGCTGCAGGGAAGGAAGTCCTAGACACAACACTAGTAAATTAAAAAAAATTAGTAGAAGAAGAATATGAAGATGCTCATGATGAAGATGCTAGTGATGAACATGATGACGATGATTCCAATGAATCTGATAAAGACTTTTATGGGGATAGTGATTTTGATCAGAATGACAAGAATGATGAAGTTGAATTTGAGCAGAATGTGGCTGATCCAAGAAGAGTGGAAGAGTTCGAAGAGATGGGGTACAAGGGCATTATTTCTGATGATGAGTGTGGGAGTGATGGATTTGATAGCTGTGGTGGATTTGAGACAGAGGAAGATGAGAATGGAAATCCACTGCCAAAACCTTCTATAGCAGGTGCAAAAATAACAGTTTGGAATCGGGATGTGGACTTAAAGAATCCTCAATTTTGTACAAACCAAGCTTTTTCTAATTCGGAGGTGCTTAAGGAGGCTGTTAAGGAGTTTGCTATTCTCAATAGGCGAGGGTTATGGTTCTCGAAGAATTCAACAACTAAGATTCAGGTAAAGTGTCTGAAAGGCTGTCCATTTTGGCTATATGCAAGTGCAATTGACAAAGATAATCCTACCTTGTATATCAAAACTCTAAGAGTGGAGCATATGTGTTGTGAGGTTCACGTATGTCCTTGGTTGGATTCTAATAGAATTGCAAGGGACATTGCACCAACCTTAAGAGTTGATCCAAATTGGTCTAGAACTGGCATCCTATACCATGTTCAGAAGAAATTCAATCTGAGGTTTCAGTACAAACCATTTACAGGGCAAAAAATAAGGCTCTACAAATGAATTAAGGACTTTATACTGATCAGTACAATCAGCTTGCAAGTTATGCTGCCGAGTTGAAAAGATGTAACCCAGGTTCAACTTGAATATCACAACTAAATTGGAGGGACAGAAGCTGCAGATTAGGAGATTTCAAAGGATTTATATATGTCTTGATGCTTGTAAGAAGGGTTGGTTGGAAGGTTGCAGACCAGTGATTGGCTTAGATGGATGTCATATCAAGGGAGCACATCCAGGGCAGTTGTTAGCTGCTGTGGGAATTGATGCCAACAACGGCATGTTCCCAATTGCATATGCAGTGGTAGAAATTGAAAACAAAGAGACATGGAAATGGTTTGTTGAGCAACTAATTGAAGATTTGGAGTTAAGGAATGATCATGCTTATGTGTTTATCACAGACAAACAAAAGGGATTAGGTCACGCTTATCAGAATTGATGCCCAACTAAACACAGACATTGTGTTAGGCATCTATATAACAACTTCAAAGGCGCAGGTCATTCTGGATTAGGGCTCAAACAATCAATGTGGGATGCAGCTCGTGCTAGTACTGTTCCATGGTATAATGTACATATGGAATCTCTCAAGAGAGGTAGTGAAGAGGCATCAAAGTGGTTTGACGACAAAAGTCCTAAGCATTGGTCGAGATCTCATTTTCAAACCCATTCCAAGTGTGATATATTGCTCAACAATTTGTGCGAGTCATTCAACGCTTCAATTTTAGAAGCAAGGAACAAGCCTATCTTGACTATGCTCGAGATGATTCGAGTCAGCTTGATGGTTAGATTGGCAAATAGAAGAGTAGCGGCAATGAGATGGAAGGGTGAAGTTGGACCTCGAATTTCCAAAATTCTTGCTAAGATGGCAGAGAAAACTTGTGACTACAGAATTATTATGTCTACGGAGATGAAATATGAAGTAGAGGGAGGGTTGTATGGATCTAAGTATGCTGTTGATTTGGCAACCCATGAATGTAGCTGCAGAAGGTGGCAACTTAGTGGATTGCCATGTGTCCATGCCATTTGTGCAATTTATACCAAAAGACATGATCCAGCAATGTATGTTCATGCCATGTACAAGAAAGATAAGTATATTGATGCCTATAGTCAAGTCATCAACCCAGTTCCCGGTGACAAGGACTGGGAAGTGGTTGACCATCCTATTGCTCCTCCAATATTGAAGCGACAACCCGGAAGGCCAAGTTTAAAGAGAAGAAAAGAGGTTGGGGAAAAGGAACCGCCAACGGCAAATGAAACAAGAATGAAGAGATCTGACTACGTGCGGATGTCTTGTTCTTATTGTGGGGGTAAGGGACATAACAAGGCTTGCTGTAAGAGGCTCGATAATACTCCAATACAAGCCAAGAGGTAATTTGAATTGCATTACCAAATTTATATGCTTTAGAAATAAATCAGTATATGCATGCAATGAAATTTCATTATGTTTCAGGCCAATGAAAACCAAGCCCCACTTCAAGCTCCACTTAAAAGGAAAAAGTTTCAGGTCAGTGAGCAATTTAGTTGGGCAATATGTGATTTTATGAATTTTTCGTATATAAGTTTAGTTGTGCAGTATGTGATTTTATGAACTTAAAGATATAAGTTATAAATTGAGCTGCATTTTGATATTTTGTATCCAATTAGAGCTTAATTATGATGTAGGTTAACAAAAAAAAGGCTCCAAAGCAACCAAGGACACATACAAGTGATGCATCAAGCCATGTGATTAACCAGCCAACAAATTCTAATGCACACACTTTTTATCTACGGAGCAAAGTTCAACATCTGGTGTTGTTTCAGCTTCTCAACCATTTGGCAGTGGGGTTATTTTACCCCATATAAATCCAAGGTCCGGAAAGGCATATGTGATAAGACAAAAATTTCCTTCACAGAGAAATTTTAAACCGAAGGCTAATTGATGGATGTTTGTCTTAGAATAGATGGATGTTTTTTGTGTTCAGGTTGACTCCAATGACAACATGCTTGTTTTGCTCTATTTTTGTATTAGAATTGCGTTTATGTAAGAATTTTAACATTAAGCAATTTAGAGCTAACATTGTCATATCATTTGTCAATGGTAGACTTTTATCATTACTTAATTTATGTTAGAAATTTTTGCCAACGATCTAGTATATTTTCGTTCGTCAATTTTTTCTATTGTTTTGTCATTTGCATATCTTTTCTTACAAAAAAAAAATCATAAAACACATTTCTATAGAAGTTATGAAGTAAAAAAAATGGTATTTTAGAGAAAAATTAATGTTAAAAGACCATTTTATCTCTCATTTAACGGAACTTTAACGGAAAGATAACCGAGACCAAATTGATCACTTTTGAAAGCCTGGGTACCAAATTGATCACTTTAAAAGTTCAGGCACCATGAAGTCCGGTTTTGAAAAGTTCAGGCACCATTCATGATAATAACCCTTACAATTAAATTACCTCAGTGTGATCTCCACTATCTACTCCAGCCACCGGAATTGTGCCCATGCTTTTCCTGCTCTTATTCCACAACGATATCTTCTTATCATCCCCACCACTAGCCACCACCATATCTGTTAAACACAACCCACATTGAATAGAGGGGCAAAACCTTCTGTTCGGTTGCTAAGAAAATGCCGGTAAACATAAACTTGACCACTTTTTTCGCCCAAAAAATTTTCCCCTTTACCAAATAAGATCTACGAACCCCTAATAATTCATTGAATGCACAAATTAAGGCATGAACAGTCAACTTTTTCAGGCAGCTAAAATGCACAACTGCAATGATGGTGATGATCAAAGATTACGATCCACAATCAAATCATAGAAAACAGTAATCAGATGATGAGAAATTAAGGATATTGAGATTAAAAATGTACCCACGGCCAAGGGAGTGAAGTGAAGCTGAGAGCGATTAAACTCCCAAATCTAAATACTGCACTAAACTCCCAATTCGTACAAATAAAACTAATCAAGATGCCTCAGAACTATAATTTCATCCCTGAATTCCTATGAAGGCAATTTAACACCCACAACTTCAATTGAAAAGTAACAGACAACATTCATAAATGCACGCATGACCAAAATGAAAACTAACACTGATCAATTTAACTTCTCATTTCAAATACCAATCAAGAATCTTGAACTACCAATTTAACATTAATCAATTTAAAGCAAATCACGACCTCAATTTAACATTAACGACTTCAATTGAAATTTAGAGGATAAATACACATTAGCTCACACACAGAATAGCTATGAAAGCAGGCTCAAATGATTGATCAAAGCAAAGAACAAGACTCAACCTTCATTTGCCAATCATTTCACATTGACACTTCTAGTCCAAAACACACAGCTTAATCAAGCAGAAATTAAATTAAAGAAAGTAAAACCCATGGCAAACTTGACCACTTCAACGCATGGCAAAAACCCCGATGACGAAAAGCAAAACCCATATCCCAAAATCCAAAACCGCATTCAAATTCATCAAAAACCAAATGAACCCAACGAAAAAGAAAGTAAAGTAGCGACTGACTGGTGTGGTTCCACTTGAGAGAATTGACATGTGAGCCAGGAGAAGGAGTGTAGCTCAAGACGCAGGGATCGCCGGACTTGACGGAGACATCGAAGAGCTTGACGGTGTCGCCGTCGTTCGCCGCCAGCAACGACGGATCCAAACCTATATTCATTCATCAGGTTTGGTCGTTTGAGAGATTGGGCTTTGCGGCTGATGGAGATAGAAGAGGGTTTCCAAACTCCCTTAAACCTAAAATTCGATTAGGAAAAAGAAGTTACTCACAGAGGTTGGAGCTGCGTTTCACTTGGGGAAGAAAAGGGACCACCTGGGTTATCACGCGAGAGAGATAGCATCGGAGGCCGAGAGGTGGAAGCAGGCGGACTTCGAGTTCGAAGTCGCGATGGGGATCGGCGATGTTGGGGGGGGGGGGGGGGGGGGGGGGTTGGGGGTGTGGTGGGGGGTGGTAAATCGCGATGTGGATTGGGTGAATCGTGATGGGTCGCGCGGTGGGCGAATCGATCGTGCAGCTTCTAAACCAAACACTGGGGATTTCTAGAATTTGGATGTGGGTTGGAGAGATACAGTCGGTGGCATTGGATCTACAAGGAGATGATGAAGAAGGAGAAGAAAAAAGAAGAAGAGGGAGGCGGCGTTTGAAGTTGCAGAGGGTTTGTGATTGTCTCAATATTTGTTTCTTTCTTTCTTTCTAACTTAATTTTTTTTTTTTGGGAAAATATGAGGGTTTTAGCGAGGAAATCAGATTTCCTCGGTGTTGGTTCATCTTTCAGCGAGGAAATCATGTTAGCGACGAAATATTTCCTCGCTATAGCTCAGATTTCCTCGCTAATTTTGTAACAACTTCAAAGACCAAATTTGCTACACTTTTGCCGACGATGGACTTATTTCCTCGCAGAAAGTCTCTTTTCAGCGAGGAAAACAATTTCCTCACTAAAATTTTGGTCGCTAAAGGCCATTTTTGTTGTAGTGAGTTTAGATACATTTACTAACCCTAAAAAAACATTTGTCTTATGAATGTAGATAAGGCAACTTTGCCTAAATGGATGGAGATAAGGCAAAGCTAACTCAGCATTTATCTTATCTGACTCCGCATATGCCTTATCTGTTGCATGCATGTTTTACTGACGTGGTGCTAAGTGAGGTAGATAAGGCAATAGATGAAGCAAATTCTATTTGATGCGCCGCATCAGATAAGGCAAATGTTGAGCCTTATGGCTAAAAATAAGGCAAAGTTGTCTTATCTCCATCTATAAGGCAAATGTTTTTTTAAGCTTAAAATATATCTCAACTATTATTTAATGTTTTCCATTCTACACACAATTTCTTTCTCACTTTTTTTTCCTAACTAATGAGAGATCATATCTTAACAAGTAAAATTAAATATATAAAATTTATAATTAATTGCATAAAAATAACCAAATTAATATCATTGTCAAAAAATTTCCATGGAATTCTAATAAAGGCTGGAGAGTTGAAGCTAGAAATGAGAAATTAAACAGATCCAAACGACTAGACAAAATTGACACTGACAAAGACACAAAACAAACCCAACGCCCTTAGAGCCGAATCCAACTCTTACGTATTGGGCTCTGATACCATGTTGACACAAATACTAGCTGAATCGATACAAACCAAATAGCAAAAACGATGACTGATCATACAAACGAAGAATTACAAAGTTAGGAGAACCTCATAGATTACATTGCTTACAGACACTTGATTATTCATCAACCCAATACACAATTTAAATACAGGCCGCAAATAGAATTTGCTGCATCTATTGCCTTATCTACCTCACTTAGCACCACGTCAGTAAAACATGCATGCAACAGATAAGGCAAATGCGGAGTCAGATAAGGCACATGTTGAGCCTTATGGCTAAAAATAAGGCAAAGTTGTCTTATCTCCATCTATAAGGCAAATGTTTTTTTAAGCTTAAAATATAGCTCAACTATTATTTAATGTTTTCCATTCTACACACAATTTCTTTCTCACTTTTTTTTCCTAACTAATGAGAGATCATATCTTAACAAGTAAAATTAAATATATAAAATTTATAATTAATTGCATAAAAATAACCAAATTAATATCATTGTCAAAAAATTTCCATGGAATTCTAATAAAGGCTGGAGAGTTGAAGCTAGAAATGAGAAATTAAACAGATCCAAACGACTAGACAAAATTGACATTAACAAAGACACAAACAAACCCAACGCCCTTAGAGCCGAATCCAACTCTTACGTATTGGGCTCTGATATCATGTTGAAACAACTACAAAGACACAAATACTAGCTGAATCGATACAAACCAAATAGCAAAAACGATGACTAATCATACAAACGAAGAATTACAAAGTTAGGAGAACCTCATAGATTACATTGCTTACAGACACTTGATTATTCATCAACCCAATACACAATTTAAATACAGACTTATGGCGGCTATTCTAGGGTGGCTGGTCACATGGCTCATAGCCCATATACATTTCCTAACTTGTCTTCAAATCTTACAATATCTGTAAAACATTTAAATCTAAACCAAATCTGATTTAACTAATTAATACACAAATCAACGACAGCTACCTGATTGCTAGTTTCAATTAATACACATTTTCCAATAGATATAATAATAGTAGGTGGGAGTAGGGCAATTTGATATGACCCGTTTCAAACATTCCCCGAAATTATGTGAAATGATAAAAATGCCCCTACATGGTCAAACGTTGACTTTTAAACAGTTTGAAATTTTAAATATTCAATATTGTACTCTATGCAAAGAGCTCGTCGATACGAATGTGTCCTCGAAGACGGAATCAGATTCCGAGTCTTAACGAATGCGTTACGATCAAAAAACTATTCTGTGGGGTAGTGGGTCATGACACGTGGCAGGCTAGGATTGGCCAATGCCACAGTGTCAGCCCATTATTGGCTATTACTGTTATGGGGTTATAAAACCTGGACCAAACCCATGGGTTTCCAAAAATGGAAACCCAAAACCGCCGACGCAATCCTGCCACCTCCGACGCACAGTCGGCCACGGATCGGGAATTCCGACGCCAGAAACACGATCAGCTCACCCCCATGATTCCGAAACACCTAAGATCGACCCAGAAAACCCGACGGTGAAGCCTCAATGACGTCGACGGAATCCACAACTTTCCAGCGTCTTTTCTAGTTGATTCCGGCAACGGTGAGTCCTGCAATCTCGGCTTTTGAATTCCTCTTGTACTGTAGATGCGTTTACATATAAGGTTTGTTGAAAATGGTGAAGAAATTAGCATTTTAGGGGTCGCCGAAAATCAGGTTTGAATCGCCGAATTTTTCCAGCATCGGCGTGCTGGGGTTAGCAAAAAAGGCCGTCAGTCAACCGTTAAAGTTAACAGTGGTCCGTTGACTTTAACGGTTATGACGTCGGAGCCATGTCAGTGCTCAGTAATCGTCACGTTAGTGCCACATCAGCACGGTCAGCAAATGTTGACCGTCGGTCAACCATTGACCGATGTTGACCAACCACTTTTCTAAGTGGAAACGACGTTCCGAATCCAATGATGAACCCCATTTTGCCATCTGAGATACGGTTAAGCCCCAATTGAGCAAAACATGGAGAATTAGGGTTTTACGGTTATTCTTATCGTTCCATATGTTTATCGTTATTTATTGGGATTGTTAGGTGATCAGTTCCCGAGGAACCAACGTAACCAACCTGAGCCTACCGACGACGATGACGATCGCCCGGCCTTTTTGTGAGTGGATGGGTTTTGGTTTAAACTGTCTGTTGAGCATGTTATATATATATATATATGAGAGGATCATGGGATGCACTATTTTGACACACCATGTGAAACATCCCTTCTTGTCTATTGATTTTGTAATATGGATCTGATCCAACGGACAAGAAGTGATGTTTCACATGGTGTGTCAAAATAGTGTGTCATGGGAACCGGATCTCTCTCTCTCTCTCTCTCTCTCTCTCTCTATATATATATATATATATACTATATGTTATATTGGTTTTGTTGGTTATTGTTGGTTATTGTGTTGATGTGTATTACCTAGTACTATTAGTAGTACGCTGTACAGTGGAAGTGCGGGGAAGTAATCTTTTGTCTGTACAGTGTACCGTGTGTTGTTTGCAACTGTATATTGGTATTGGGGTGAAGTCCCCTTACCCTTTACATTGGTGTTGGGGTGAAGTCCTCTTACCTTTTAGATCACGGCTGTAGATTCTACTTATATGTAAAGTGCATAAGTATCTATGTGACTATTTATCATCCCCAATCACGTGGTGAATTGGGTTGTTGATGCATGCTTATTGTGGTATGGTCGTATACCACTGTTTTTAACTGTGGGGATTATATTTATTGATAAATGTTTTAAAACATGTTTTACACTGACATTTATTTTCCATGTCCACACCTTTGCTTTTGCGCCCCCTCAGGACCTAATATTATTGAGCACCATCGAGACGAGCGTCAAGAGTCGGGATAACTCTGTTCTGTGTCTCAAAGAGTAGGAGTCTCTTTGTTAGCCGTCTACGGTTCGTTAGACTTATGTAAGTTACATTGGTGTAATTATTCCCCCTTCGGGCAATACTGTTTAAACTTTACTTCCGCTGTTAGATGCTTTGGTACATTGTGAATGTTTTTATTTAGCGGGCTTCGACCTGACCTGTCTTTTGTTGTTCGTTTGTCTGTTTCGGTTGGTTAAGGCTTCGTCACCTTGTCTGGGTGATGGCCGCACCTCCAAGGCCCCACATTTTAGGGCGGGGTGTGTCACAATTGGTTTTTGGAGCCCAAAAAAAAAAAAAAAATAGGGGGCTTTTTCCGGTCACATAGAAATAATAAGGGGAATCACAATCCCACCACCTCATGGATTTATGATTCTTGAGCCCACGAGATTGGGTTACCATCTTGCCCTCAAAAGCACTTCATCTATATATATTACTAAATGGAAATCTTGGATGAACCTAAGAGTAAGTACACCCACGATTAAATTTGTGTTTTTCAAATTTACCCTTATATAATAAGAAAATTAAGGGGGCTGTTATTTCCACTCCCTTGTCTTATTTTCTCACCCACCATTCTTTAATTAAATTGGGAAACTAATAAAAAGTCCTTAACTATAAATCTCTAGTATATTAAATCCTAACTAGTTTTCACATTTTTCATTAATCCCTAGATTTGTAATTTTATATATATTTATTTTTTAATCTTTGGGTTTATCTCTTGTCTCCACCATTTTCGTTCGTGTCCTCCAAAATTCCTTGCCCCACGCCGCTTATCTCCTTTTCATTCGTGCGCCTCCAAAACTCCTTGCCCCACGCCGCTCACCTCGTCTTACGCCTCTCACCTCACGAACGTTGACCATCTCTTGCTCGGCCATCACCCATTGTTCACTCAACCATTGCCCATGGCTACCGTCGCTCTCCCATCGCTGCCGCTAGTCCAACGCCCATTTGCTGCCGCTAGCCGATTGCCCATCGTTTCTGTCGCTCTCCCATTGTGTTTCCGCTAGCCCATCTCCCATCACGCCGCTCACCCATCGCCGTCACCCATTGTTGCCGCTCTCACATCGCCTGTCAATCATTGAACAATAATTGCAGTCTAGTGCAATTGCCAAAAATCAAGTTGATGCCTTGTATTGCAAGTGCCAATTGCAGTCTACTGTAATTTCCGAAAATCAAGTCGATGCCTTGTATTGCAAGTGCCAATTGCAGTCTACTGTAATTGCCAAAGATCATGTCGATGTCTAATATTGCAAGAGTCAATTGCAGCATACTGAAATTGCCAAAGATCCTTATATTTGCAAGTGTATAATTGCAATGTAGTGCAATTGTTGGCTTTGTTAGTTGTTCAAACGTTTGATTGCAGTGGGATTCTAGTACAGGATGAGAATATACATTTTTGAGTATAAATTTGGAGAAATATGTTGAATAATTTGATTGGTTGAAAAAGAGTTTAGGGACCTAAAATTATAGGAAGTTTAAGTTAGGATTTATTAAAACAAACAACTAGTAAGTAGGGACCTAAAAATTAATGTCCCTAATTAAATTTTACTAAAAGTCAATTTATTATATTATTCCTAAATTACCCATAAGAAATTTCACACAAGTTAGAGCATTTCCACCCTTTGCCCTAGGGCAAAGGGCAAAGGGCAAGAAATATACCCAAAAGTCATGAACTATTCACCATTGGCCCACCATAATAATAATCGACTTTCGTTTTTGGTTCCACCCGTAAAAGGCAAGGGCAAAGGCAATTACTATTCATAAATTCATTTTTTAATTATTCAATATTGGGCTCTATGCGAAGCATTCGACGATACGAGCGTGTCGGCGAAGACGGAATCGGTTTCGGAGTTGGATTGGACTAGTTACGGACGAAAATGTGTTGAGGGGTTAAGTAAATAATAAAACAGTAAAAAGTAACAGTAAAAAACAACAGTAAAACAGTAAAAAGCTCTGCTCTCACGCGCCTGACACAAAAAAAATAAACAAATGTGTTAGTGCGCCGACGTCCTGCTGACGTCAGCTTACCCCGAGGCAGGTTTCTGCCCTTTCACCCGACCTTTGCCCCTCACCCATCTACAGTAAATCTACAGTAAAAGGCAAGATTGGGTGCGATGGAAACATGTTTTTTGACAAAGCCATATTTTGTTCTTGCAAATTGCTCTTGCCCTTTGCCCTAAGGCAAAGGGTGGAAATGCTCTTATTCACCACAAGTATCGGTTCTAGAGTCAAGATCAATCCAAACGCAACCACTACCTTTTCAATATGATGGCCTAACCTTATCTCCTTCTCTCCTTGCATAGATTCATCATCCTTTACCAAGGTCCATCTTAAGTCAAGCACATACCTTGCTCACTTCATTTTCCTTGATATCTCCTCCAAGTACTCATGAATTTCTCGTATCATCGGGTGTGAAATTTCTTCCGCAATGAAATTTAATAAATTGATTTTAACTCAATAAATTGATGATGAATGCGTTGATGAGGTGAATCAGAAGGGGGGGAGTGTCATTGTTGGTGTGATTAGGGGTGGTGGTTTCTAGGAGACGAGGTCAGGGAATTTTGGGTGCAATCGGGATAATTTTTTTGTTTACTTAGAATTAGGGTTTAAAAGTGGGAAGAATATGAGGATAAATTTGGAAGAACACAATTAATTAATTTTTAATATAATTTAATTAAGAATGGTGGATGAAAAAAAGGAAAAATTACATTTTGATACTACTTGAAGATCAAAATACCAAAAAACACTACTACACTTTAAACATTACAATATACTACTACTTTGACACATGTTGATTTATAATTGGGTTGTACACTTTAATAACAACTTTTAACTTCACGCGCGCTGCAATTCACACGAGAATCTCTCTACAAACTTCAAAACACTCTTTTACCCATAACTTTCTCATCCGGACTCCGTTTGACATGAAATCAATTGGGTTGGATTCGTCTCGTCGCCCTCTTTCCATAAACACCAAGATTATAACCCCAGACCCACTGTAGAGAGAGATCAGAACCGCAACATCTTCACGTTTTCCGGCGAAATTCTCCGATTCCGGCGACAAATGGGACGAACCACCACCCAAAACTTTATCCTCTCATCATTCTAGACACAGCCCAACCAATATTGAGCTTTATTTTGTAGCGGATCATCGCCAGTGAGCCTCACATATTGGTTGAAACTTTCCGATGAGTTTCCGGCGAGTTTCCGGCCAAGGTAGTCTTTGAAACTAGTCTAGAAAGCTTTGTTGGGTTGTTTAGATGAAGATTGATAGAAAAATCATATGAACTGATGGTGAATCAACACAGCTATTCTTTCTCCTTCATTTTGAAGGACACCCTTCAATTTGAAGGAGCACATCCTTCAATTTGAAGGAAGTGCTCATTCATATCTGCAGGAAGTTGTCCTTCAGATTTTTTAAGGAGCACTTCCTTCAATTTGAATCACATCCTTCAAATTGAAGGAACACATCCTTCAACCAGTTGTTCCTTCATTTTGAAGGAACACATCCTTTAAATTGAAGGAACACATCCTTCAGAGTTGAAGGAACACATCCTTCAGATTGAAGGAACACATCCTTCGGAGTTGAAGGAACACATTCTTAAGAGTTGAAGGAACACATCCTTCAGATTGAAGGAACACATCCTTCAGAGTTGAAGGAACACATCCTTCAGAGTTGAAGGAACACATCCTTCATTGCGACGGACCACATCCTTCATTTTGACGGACAAGAAGCAGGGGCGTGTGATGTGGGGCGCGTGAATGTCACTCACACGGGCTGTGGGTGGGTTTGTTAGTTTGGTTTGATATTAAATTGTAAAAGTAATAGTGAATTGTAAGAAAAAAAAGTGAAGTAGTGTTTTTGGGTATAATAAAGGTGAAATAATAGTTTTTGGGCATAAGCCCATGAAAAAATAAGACAAGGGAGTGAAAACAACAGCCCCCAAAATTAAACTTACTTCAACTTAACTAATAAGAGTAAATCTGTAAAAATAAAATTTTTCATTTAAAATAGGAAATTCAATATAATTAAAAAAAAACACAAATAGAAAAAAACAAATACAGCTACTAAGAGGCTAATTTTAAAGAAAAGTAATGGTATACTGGTAAAATTAATATATTTTATTTTTTAGTTCAACAAATATTCCCATCCATTTTCTCAATCTCACCCACCATAACCAAACAATGAAAACACAATCTTTTTCCCCTTATTCCTAGTGATCTTTCTCCCTGAACCCAATGCAGCCTAAAAGTAAAGGTTTCAACTTTGGGAGACTGGTAAAGTAAAAGCAGGAGCTATCTTTCTTTTCTGGTAAATGAATAGTTGCTACTTGAACATAATGAAAATGCTCTTTTAACTGAATGCAAACATTTATTATTGCTCAAATGTTGATTAGGCTCGGGATATAATCTTTATGACGAGCTGCATCTTGCTCTTCATCCATGACATGATGAAGAAAATCAGTAAAATCAAATGCCTTAAAAGATACCAGCAAACATCCAGAGTTCCCTACAGACTCGTCTTCCTTGTCAATCTTATATTTTGGACCGTACTTTGTCAATGAGCTCTCTCCGTAGGATCTTTCCAGACGCTGACTTGGGGACGCTGTTTACAAATGTTACTCTTCGCAATCTTTTGAAGGATGCAACCTGCCACAAGAAAGAAGATAGGATTATATAGGTGCAACAAAAGCAATTTTTGGCATCAATCACTCTGTTCGGAACCCAGATAATCCTTCGTTGAAATTGTTGATGTACCTGCTTAGCTACAAAATTCTTGACGTCTTCTTCTGTCAGTGAACTGGTTGGTGTGCGTACAACATATGCAACTGGGACCTCACCAGCTTCAGCATCAGGAAACCTGTCGAGTGAAAATAACTTGATTGGTAAATGAGATTTCCAAGTAATGCAATTAGTTAAAGAAAAGAAATGTGTCAAACTTACGGGATGACAACAGCATCTAATATTTCAGGGTTAGAAACTAGCAGTCCTTCAAGTTCAGCTGGTGCAACCTACCAAAGGACCAACAGAGCAAACAAAACATGTTTCAATACGATAGTGTATGTATAGCACCTACATATCAGTTCCAGAAACAACGAGAAAGTAAAGAATTAACTAAAATCCCAAATCTGACATGATTAACATCCATCATTGACCAAAATTTCTAATTGCAGTGACAAACTACAGTTCAAGGCAGTTAAGCACAGGATCAATAGCTCTAATATATGTTTGATGCTCAATTCAAGTTTATTTCCCAGTGCATAAACCTGTACAAATATAATTAAGCATACAAAAAGGTAAAAATATTCAGTGATGAAAGAATTACATGTACTGCCTGGAGCTACAGACCTCCTAGAGCCTGGTATAGGCATGCCGTATCTGTTCTACGTAGGAAGTAATGACCCAATAGGAATGTTTTCTTACATACATGATGTATACTAGAAACAAAGAAACATGAGCCAATTACTCCAAAATTTTGGCCTGATAACTGAAGCCAAGGAGACAGAAATTCATGTGTTGGCCAAATGACAGGATTACATATAATGATACATCTTTTAAAGAAACATGAAGCTTCCTATTTTCTTCCCAGGGAAAGTTATACCCAACATAAAAGCTAATATTGCCAGTTAGTACAATCATTTAGCAACTACTGTTCAAAACTAAACCATTAGAAGGTACCTGAAAACCTTTGTACTTAATGAGCTCTTTGATTCGATCAACTACATAAAGTTGTCCATCATCATCAATGTATCCGAGATCACCTGTACGTACCCAACCATTTTTATCTATGGTTTCCTTGGTGGCTTGTGGGTTGTTGAAATACCCTGAAATGAGTTTGCATTTATGGCGTTATCATATGAAATTACGAATGCAACATACAGCTTAACCAAATCTAAAGCAAACGTTTGCAAACTGTTTACATTTGAAGATTTTATAGACCTCTGATAAAAAAAAATAAAAGAAGATTGTATAGACGAGAGGCATGTCCATAACTGAAATGTCTCAATAGAACAGACAGATACTTCCATCATTCAGAAGTGTGTATCATATACATACATCGATTTGTCCTACGGTGACAGCCAATACATGCTCTCAATCCTTGCTAAGCAAAGATTTGAGTGGTGAGGTGACTGCAATTTTTATGTGAAATGAATTCTTCCATGCTGATTTTGTTGCTAATTGCATTCTTCTAGTGGTTAGTTATATGCACCCTGGAAACATTCCGTGTCAAATCTTCAGTGTGGAAAGAATGTACGTTCTGAGGCAAGATGTATAGAGTATGGTCTCCAATACTGATCTAAGCTAGTGTATGGAGCAAATCAATTGTACAAAAGCTCTGCATAATAATGAGCACCATAAGACTACTGACAATTATCAGTATAAATCTCAAATGCCACCATTTCCCCAATTTTAACCATACCAGTGCGTTCCAGCTCTGGAAGGACACTTTAACAAACTCTTAGTTCGGCAGAGTACCTCCAGTGTCAATATCTGGCACCGTTGACAAAAAAAAAAAAAAAAAAAAAAAAATATCTGGCACCAGAGTTGTTAAATCACCTAACTGGCTTATTTTGAGTTTTCTACTGCACAATGACTGATGTTGATTACAGAAGCCTCATGGGGATATTTGCCTTCGACGCTAAGAGGGACAAAGGTTTAGAATTCTACTTACCTCAATGTTTGTTGAGATGACCTCTAGATTAAAGATTAGTATCTCTATATACACATGGATCAAATTTTTATGCAATGAACTGCCAATTGAAATTGCAGGACCATCATGAATCAGCTTAATATTTTTATATTAAATATTAAAAGGTGATTTTTTTTTTCTCTTTTAAGATGAATAAATAATTTCATGTGTGGATATCCTTTTTTCGATCTTAACAACAAAGGAAATAAAGGACATACTTACCACTCATCATATTAGGCCCCCTAACCCATATCTCTCCCAACTTAGTGGGAGGTTGAGGCTTGAGTGTATCTACACTGACAATCTGAGCTTCAACCCCTGAAACCAGAATGCCAGCTGAACCAGTATTTCGAGGCCCTGCTAGCGTATTCTCCACCGAAACAATCCCACAGGTTTCAGTCATACCGTAGCCCTGAAAAACAACGGAACTCCTTGATCACCAAAACAAATGATTGTGCTATAAGTTTCCATCCATTGTCAACTGTGCTTAATACTCTACTAAAACTAAATATTCTATTTACCAATCTTTCACACGGACGGAAAAGTTGCACTTGATTAAAGAAATGCAGTCAAAAGCCATTTCTTCAATCACACTCCAACATCAAGTAGAAATTTCATATTCCTTACAGCACTGAAGCATTTTAATTAAGCACACATATAAATAAAAAATTCTGAATTGGCATCATCAGGTACCTGAGCTACAATACCATGAGGAATGATTTTCGCGCACTCATCCATCAACTCCTTCCCCAAAGGTGCTGCCCCTGAACCGATATGCCTCAAAGACGAAAGGTTAAACTTCTTAACCACACTACTCTTTGCCAGGGCAAGCACTATAGGGGGCACAACCCACATATGGGTCACCTTATACTTCTCCACAGCCATCAAAAGTTTCTCAAGATCGAATCGGGCCATAGACACAACAGCATTGCCCTTCTGCAGCTGTGCATAGGTAATAATCGCCAAACCGAAAACATGAAACATCGGCAAAACACAGAGAAACACATGGTGCATCTCTCCACTGAGTTCTTGATCAATTGTGCACATAAGTGATGAGGCAATAAAATTCCTATGCGTCAACACCACTCCTTTGCTGAGGCCTGTTGTACCTGAAGAGTACAACAAGGCAGCTGTGTCTGTCTGCTTAATGTTGACATTTGGGAAATCTGAAACATTCCCAGCCGACAAGACCAAATCATGAAAAGAGACAACCTTTGACCTCGATACGATTCCCGAAGAACAACCTTGTGGTCCCAAAATCACTGCTGGGAGATTAAAGTCCTTGACTTTATCCCACAATTCAGGAACCGTGATAACGAGCTTCGGATTCGAATCCTTGACTTGTTTGGACAACTCAGAGACCGTGTAGAGAGGGTTCGAAGTGGTGGCGATGGCGCCGATGGCGATTATACCCAGAAAACAGATTGGGAACTGGGTTGAATTGGGAGCGAAGATGAGGACGACGTCGTTTTTCTTGATACCCAGGTGGAGTAAGCCATGGGAGACCTTGGAGACCATGGATTTGAACTGAGAGAAGGAAAAGGTTGCAGACGAATCGCCATCGATGAGGGCAGGTTTGTGCGGGTAAGAAGACGAGTTCCTGAAGAGGAAGGAGACCATGGAGAGATTTGGGTCTCTGGGTAGAGCCAGAGGAGGTCGAAGTGACCGGAAAATTCCATCACGGCCGTACCCGGATTTCTCCATTTGATGCGGTTTCTGATTGAACCTGGACAAATGAGTTTTTCGAGTTTGGATGCGTACAAGGGTCAAATGGTTGTGGATAAGTTGATGATCTTACCCAAATGGGTTAAAAGTTGACTTTTTTGGAAAAGTTTATATTTGTTGCAGACAAATGATGAGGTAATGAAAGTAGTGTTTGTATCTTTAGGAAACGACCGGGTCTTTAAATATAATATGAACTTGTATTAGGCCGGGAAAGATTCTACAGAGAGATTCAGATGGTTTTTTGGCTGAACGATGGCAATTTAGTTTTTAATAATGTCATGAACTTGTAATGGGCGAGGAAACCTTGGAACTGATGGGCCCTCTATCGAGAATTGTTCACTCGTGTAGCCTAGTCATTTTGGAAGGGATCGTTCATTGTTCTAAAAATTAATTAATTATTTCTGTGATTTCAATTATTATTCAATTATTAATAGGTGGGTGGGAAAAGAGAATTGATTAGTGAAAGTAAATTTTATTAAGATTTAATGCCATGTAGATGTTTACATTCTTGATCAATACATACTTGAAACACCATCCCATAGTTGCACCTTCTTCCTCATCCATTTGGGGTTGACGCAATCTTTATCGTCCAAATTGTAATCATAAACCATACTTTCAAAAGTTACTAATCAAAAATCATATTTGCAAATAAACCTCCTAAAGTGCAACGACATATTGGTTGGATTAAATCGCCAGCTCTATTCCTTCAGTTAAATTGTGATGCAGCACTAGATGTTCATAAATGTTGGCACTCACATGGAGCAATGTTGGCACTCACATTGTGCAGCCAATTGTGAGTTTAATATTCACAAATGGCCTTAAATTTTTCATCTTTTTCACTTGCTGCACTAATTAACTTCTCATTCTTCGCGAGAATGGGGTGTGGTGAAGTGATAGACTACCCACCTTCCTCCCTTCTCACCCCAGTTCGATCCCTCCTCCCTTCCCTTTAATATAGAACTTGTAACAAAATGCATTTTCATCAATCAAAAACTTCTCCTTCTTCCCATGGCCTTAGATTTTCATGTTTTCCTCACAAACTTTAATTTTTTCTGGTCAAACTTTAATTACGTTAACCATACGCTACCATATTTCTGGCTCGTGTAATACCTTGACAATACACCTACAGGCCGCCTATACACACGTGCGGGTGCGCTTACCACTAGTTGCTGCTAAAGTCCGTATCAGAAAGGCACAGAAAAATTCCCAGTCTGCACCTCTCCTCTGTTTTCATTTTCCGCACAAAAGGTAAATTTACTCTTTTCTTGCACTCTCTGTATATCCATGGCTTCTTCTGCTTCAATCACAACCGCCCTTTCCCGCCTCTCCCTAATCCGATTGGCCCCAAAACCCTATTTTCCAACTCCCTACACAATCCCACTCTTCTTCACCAAACCAAAGGTCCAAAACCCACCCCTCAAATTCCTCACCTTTTTCTCTTTGATAATCTCCCCAGTTTTTCTACTTTGATTCTTAGATTCTGTAATTGTATGCGTTTTGCAGGCTCCGAAATACTCATTCCGGGTCTTCTCAATGGCATCATCCGACCCGAAAGAGTCTCCGGCCAACAATCCGGGCCTCCACGCCTCCCCGGACGAAGCCACCAGGGGTTACATCATGCAGCAGACTGTACGCCAACCAGCTTACCTTGAATTTATGTTTGATTATCGCTGACATTTGGCTTGCATTTTGCTTTAATTTGGGTTAATTTGTTTGTGTATTTTGGGTTGCAGATGTTTCGAATTAAGGACCCTAAAACCAGTCTTGACTTTTACTCGCGTGTGTTGGGCATGTCGTAAGTTTTCGATTTTTCGCGTCTTATTGTGAGTTCTTGTGTGGTTTCTGGTGTGAAGAAATGTAGGTGCTTGCGTTGTGTAACTTAACATTAGCATTTTCCTTTGTTTGAGTTGAATCCATATTCAGTTTTTGGTTACAATGTGGAAGCTGTAGGCTCATGAATTGCATTATCATTCGGGTGCGTCATTGCTTGCATCTATTATTAGAAAGCTGAAAACAATGGAGAGAAAAGGCAAAACAGGTGGATATATTATATATTCTTGCTCACCTTGGGATTTACCAAAAGTGAAAGACTTCAAGATGATAAATGTGGAGGCCTTTCATACACTCAGTTATGGACGGTAGAAGAGAAAAATCACATGTTTACAGTTTGTTGGTAGTTTTAAGTGATGGACCTTAATAATTGTTCAGATAGATTTTGCCTTAGCTAAACAATTTTATGATTAGCTCAGAGCATATTGTAAAACTCCAGGGCAGTGTAAGAGGTCCTATATGAGTGACTATTCAAGTCTATGCTGTAGTTTTTGACTCATTACGGATTTAGGCTAGAAGTGTGTGTACCTCTGAGTCTCTATAACACGATAGATATTTTTGGTGCCTGTGTTGCATGAGAACATCTTTCCTGAATATTTCAGAGGATTAACATTGACTGTTGATGTTTACTTGTGATGGTTTGTATTAGTTCTGGATAGCATACAGTTTCTTTCAGTTAGTAAGGGCATGATATGAGGACTACGCATACATGTTTAGTATTGTTTGTTCCAACTCATGATTTGGGTGGATAACTTTGTGTTGTCAAAATGATTCCATTTTTTCTATTGTTCAGGCTACTTAAGAGATTAGACTTTCCAGAAATGAAATTCAGCCTGTACTTCTTGGGCTATGAGGTAAATTCAGACCATCCCATCTAGTTATCTACTAAAACAAAATTTATTCTAACTGTTCCATTACGTTTTTACAGTGGTAATTTGGTTGTCAAATACTGTGTACAGTTTTGGCGTTTTACATTTTAGTCAAAACTAATTAAAGCATGATTCTCTAAGGTTCTAAAAGTTGTCCTGAATTTTTAGAGTCATTTTATTTTGTTTATTCTTTTTCTGGAATAGGATCCTGCAACAGCTCCCACTAACTCGGTTGATAGAACAGTTTGGACATTTGGTCGGAAGGCTACAATTGAGTTAACACAGTGAGTTTCTTTCAACTTTCCTTCATGGTCTTTATTTTTTTCACAATTTTCTAATGTGTAAGTAATCTCACATCACTTTATACAGTAATTGGGGTACTGAAAGTGATCCCGAATTCAAAGGCTATCACAATGGGAATTCAGAACCTCGTGGCTTTGGTATGCATCTTGTTCTATGAAGATGTCAAATTATGCAACATTTCTTATGTATTCTTTTCTTCCAGTAGTTCTAGTTCATATGATGCCAAATGCCCCATAATATGCCGTTCCTTTTATGTGTGCTATTAAGAATCTTCTGATGCAGTTCTGTTCATAAGAGACTATACGCTACACTTCTGTTAGGATAAACAAAAAATCTAGAGAAGAGGATACTCATTATATTGGGTGTGGTGGATATCCTTACAATTGTAATGTGATAAAGCCTATTTAAGTTAAATTTTGCATGATATAATGCGAAAAATGTGAGAGCTCCAGTCCTTAGCTGACCTAATAATCAGGGAGGGTTGATTTTGCACTTAGAAATCTTTAGTTTTATACCATTATAGAATTAGAAGATAGGATCAGCATACCAACCTGTGAAAATCATATTGGATGTTAGCTATTATTCTATTCTATTGTTGGAAGAAGGGAAGAACTAAATACTAAAGCTAGATCATAAGTTCTACAGATGGTGAATAATTTCAATGTACCTTTGCCTGATGGCTATGTATATTGATGAACGTCTACATGTCCAGTTCGTAGTGATTCTGGGAGACTTTTGGTGTGCTTTAAATGAATCCTACTCTCTTCGATTGCCACTAGGTGGCCTTACTGTCTGTTTTGTTATTCAGGACACATTGGAATCACTGTTGATGACACGCACAAGGCATGTGAGAGATTTGAAAGTCTGGGTGTGGAATTTGTGAAAAAGCCAGATGATGGTAAGAACATCCATACTCTGGAAGCTATTAAGAGTTGCGAATTATAAGATTTCTTCTTAGCATGTGTAATTGAGGCAGATTGACAAGCAATTGATAGGTCCCTTGCATGTAAATAGACTGAACACATATGATGGTATCTTATAATGATATCTTGCTTTCCTAATTTTTTGTGAAGATAAGGAATACCCAAGGCCATGCATGTTTCTTTTGTGAGGTGGATGGCCCAGTCTATTAGTTTTCTTTCTCACTGCTTCTTGTTGTAAACATATGAGGGCCTTTTAAAAACTGAGCAAAATATTTTAAAGCAACAAACTTTTCCTGGTTGATTTATCGTTGTCCATTTTCAGTTTTTTATTGTTGTATTTGCAAAGTAAATAATAGGGCTTCCAGTAATTATATATTCCCGTTTCTTAGTTTTTGTGATGATTGATTGCAGGAAAGATGAAAGGAATAGCATTCATTAAGGATCCTGATGGTTATTGGATTGAGATTTTTGACCTTAAATCAATAGGCACTGTCACAGCTGATGCTGCTTGAGCCCAGGGTTATCTTCAGGTTGCTTCAGTTTTCTTCTTCATCATTTGAATTGATTGTGAAAATTATTTTATTCGAACATCTCTAGAATCTTTCGACAATCTTTGGTTCATTTTCCTACCATATTATGTGTCTATTATAAGCTATAACAATACTCAAATGCTACCATTTTTGTTAAGCATTCTGGATTCCCTACCATACCTCAGAAACATGATCCACAGTGCACTGATGTATGGTACTTGAACCCATCCTATTGTTATACCTCGCAACTCATTTGTCATACTCAAGTTTTCGAGGTGCTTTTGATTACTTTGATTGTATTCGAGTGCTAATGTATATATGCATCCATAGATGAACTTTATTGTGCAGATTTAGGGCAGCACAATGTGAGGATTGAGTATGGTGCAGATATAGACATAAAGTACAAGACGTGGGATAGTCTAACACCATAACAAAATAGGAGCATGTTGCAGTTCTGCACCCATACCAAAAATCTTTTAACATAATTGAAACATTTAAATACTTAGTTCACAATAATATGTAAATTAACTGTATGGGTAAAAAGAATTCCAGTGTAGGTTAAATAGCACATTTGTCGTGTGATAGGGTTCGGCTGACAACACCTATGGTGATTCTGGGGGCACCAGCATGATGTAATAGCAAAAAGTGTAGTAAAGTATCATTGAGTCATAAAAAGGAATGCAGGAACCTTTGATTACTTGGATATATGCATTTGTGTTGGTTGCGTACTTTGGAACTGTCATTTTCCAGGTGTTTGTTTTCCTGCATTTCCAGCTAGTTTAGAAATAAAGGATACATAGGTATGATTACTGTACAACAGATCCTGTGAAGTTAAAGTTCTTTAAGTGGTACTGTGGTATTGCAGCTTTTAAGGCAGTGTCACTGTTTTCGGTTAGATTATGATGGATAATCAACATCAGAGGCATTAAATTTTCCAATACGGTTATCAATTACTTAGCTTTGACCATGAGGTTATATGTTAATCGATTCTGAATTAGGTAATAGCAACTACTGGCTTGTTGCTTTGTTGTTGTCCTTGGTTTGGTATGTTTCAATTCTTGCTTTGATCTCTTGGAAGTTATAGACTCTTTGTAATCAGAACTAAAATGTATTAGATACCGTGTCATGCAGGTGAACTGAGGTGGCAACTTACGGGCGGCATCGCTTCCATGTTTTTTCCTCATATGCTCCTGAGTTAATATAGTACTGCTGTAAGTGAACCATTTTGGCATTTTCTCGTGTTAAGTTTGTACTGTACAAGTTACTCGTGGTCTGTTTTGTGTATCGAACTATTCTAGTACAAACTTGGTCCTGATCTCAATGTGTATAAAATTTTCGATGATCAAGTGCAACTTTTGAAAATCTCTGTTTTCGTTATTGCCCGTAATTTCTCAGCAATCAAATTTATAGTCATTTATACCGATGATTTTCTTGTATGGGTACCAGTTCTAGTGCCTTCTCCCTTACCTAAAGGAATCATTAGTTATAAGCACTGCACAGCAAGCATAGTCACTGATTGACAAAAAAAAAAAAAAGCAAGCATAGTCACTGATCACAAAATCTGTTGGCCATTTCTGGGAGAGAGCTGTAGAAAAAAGAAGGCTTTTCTCTTCTTTTATAGATAGTTTTATATGTCGAATAGAAAACAATAACACGAGTCACAAAGTTTTAGCAGAGCAAATACAATTATCATATGACGCTGTCCAATAGCTTCTTGGTTTCCAGAGCATCTCTGTCCTCTCGCAAGTTAGACCATAAACAACCTTTGAACAACCCTCACCTAATTGTGTTCCGAGGGAGAATTCCTCCTAGGAAGAGACGTGGTGTTGGTTAAAGCTAGTCACTAGCCGGTCATACAAATACAAAAATGCTGGTTATTGTTGTGGTCTATCAGCGTAACTCAATAGTCTGTAATAGTGGTTTTCAATACTTTTATCTAAATGTAGCAGTTGCATTAAAGGTTTAAAGTCAAATAGATTCACTGGATTCTAAAGTCAATACATCAATCAACCATTCTTCTGGCCGTGGGAAAACACAGTTCTCATTGTGCGGAACAAGCTGAAGTCCAACAGCTTGTTTCTGAAATCACTACTCGCTGCTAGGGCTCGGCAATGGGCCGGCCCGGGCCGGCCCGGCCCGGGCTTTCATGGGCTTGGGCCGGGCTTAGGCCCAGCCCATCAAAAGATGTAAACTCATGGGCCGGGCTTTTAGGAAAAATTTGAAGCCCAAGCCCAGCCCAGGCCCGGGCTTTTAATGGGCCTACATGGGCCGGGCCGAGATGGGCCCACATGGGCCGGGCCCATAGCCCACTATTTTTCAAAATAATTTAAATTTTTTTATTTAATAACACCAATAAAAATTCATCATCATAAAAAAGTACATAAATTAGCATAAAATTTTAATATTATCTTCAAAAGATAATATTCAACGTCTAAAATATTATCTTTATAATAGCTATATGACTACCATAGCTTTTTTCAAGATAAATTATAGGTGGAGTGTTGTCGATAAAGAGAGATAGAGGGCAAGTATGTAAGAGAAGAAGAAAAGATTGAGAGAAAGAGAAAAAAAGAGGTAGACAAGAGTAGGAAAATTGAAGGAAAGGGGAAAAATATTAGAAATTAGTGGGTTTGTGGGCCGGGCCTGGCTCGGGGGGCCGGGCAGGCCCATATAAACTTAAATGGGCCGGGCCTATGGGCCGAGCCGGGCTTTCAACACCTTGTCCAAGTCCAGCCCAAATAATAAACGGGCCGGGCCGGCCCACGGCCCATGATGGGCCGGGCCGGGCCGGCCCACGGCCCATGATGGGCCGGGCCGGGCTTGGGCCTTGTGGGCCTTCGGGCTTTTTTTCGGCCCATGGGCCCCCGGGCCAAATGATGACCCCTACTCGCTGCAATCAATCTTTTCTATAGAAAACAAAAAACCAATTATCTATTAATCCTCAGAATTTGAGTTTGTTGACAACAGATCATCCTCTAAACGACTTATTAAAATTGTAGTGTCAGACTGTCAGTAGGTTCCACATCTTTTGACCTTACACTTCACTAGAAAAGACATTCCTAGAAAAACCTTTCCCCAACTTAATTTTTAAGAAAATTAAAGTCACAAAATCATTTTAATACTCCAGATGGCGAAGTGGCCACACAGTATTAAACCGAAGTAGATGCAGATATCCACTTGTTTTTGTTCTATAGTAGTGAGATTTTATTGGAGTATTGGGAATATATTTAACTTTTCATACAAAGAAAGTTTCTTAAAATATCATATAAAAAGAAAACACATTTTCAAGGTTGCAGAGACAATTGCCCTTCACAGCAACTGCTCCCACTGAAATAAATAAAAATCTGACAGAGATATTGTGCAGCAAAGCAATCAGCATCATGTAATTTTGGAGTTTGGTTGGAGTTTGGTTATGAGTTTGGACTGTGCCGGCTACAATTCAAATATGACCATTGTTTTCTTGTTCCCTAAAACTAATAGTGTGTTATAATTTAGGGTCTCTTACTAAAAACTATTATAGGGATCTTAATATTACCAAAAATACTACCTCATTTTTTTCTTACAATTTATTACTATTGTTATAATTTAATATTAAATCATACCAAGAAGCCCACCCACATCTCATGTGCATGGGGCTCACGCATTCCACTAACTTGAATTAAAAAATATTATTTTAAAGGAAAAATAATTTGAAGGAACACCTGCAGATCTAAAGGATGTGTTCCTTCAATCTGAAAGATGTGTTCCACCAACTCCGAAGGATGTGTGCCTTCAACTCTGAAGAATGTGTTCTTTCAAATTGAAGGATGTGTTCCTTCAAAATGAAGGATGTGTTCCTCAAAATGAAGGAACAATTGGTTGAAGGATGTGTTCCTTCAAAATGAAGGATGTGTTCCACCAACTCTGAAGGATGTGTGTCTTTAACTCTGAAGGATGTGTTCCTCAAAATGAAGGAACAACTAGTTGAAGGATGTGTTCCTTCAAAATAAAGGATGTGCTCCTTCAAAATAAAGGATGTGTTCCTTAAAAAATATGAAGTTGTTCCTTCAATTTGAAGGAGGTGTTCATTCAAAATGAAAGAGGACTTCCTTAAAAAATGAAAGAGGACTTCCAACCCAATCTTGGTGTCTATGGAAAGAGGGTGACGAGACAAATCTAACTCAATTGATTTCGTGTCAAACGGAGTCCGGATGAGAAAGTTATGAGTAAATGAGTTTTTTACCCATAACTTGTGGCTTTGTTTATTGGGAATTTTTTTTGTTTTATCGGGAAATTTTGGGAAAAGTACTGTAGCACGTGTGAGTACAGATGTGGGTCGGGGAGACACTGTAGCGCGTGTCAACAAAAGTGTTAAAAAAATGTAGAACCCAATTAAAAATTAACATGTGGCAAAAGTAGTACTATTTTGTAATGTTTAAGGTGTAATAGTATTTTTGGGTATTGTACTTGTACTCTTAAAATAGTACCAAAATGCACTTAATCCAACATTGTGATCTCCGGTCATAATGGATGGTCTAGAAAGCATGACAAACTCATCACTTCCCCATGTAACACAATCAACTTCATATATTATCTTTGTGATAGCACATTATTAATATCGTCCTTACCATGTCAATCCGCCTAAATTCATTGGCAGTGGTAACATGGTATACATGTAAGACCTACAAATTCATCGTAATGAAAAACTTGCTAAACTTCAAATAGCATTTTTGTGCTCCAAACAATGGAATGCAACTATGCATGATAACAGAAGGAAAACCCTTTATTTTTGTGCTCCACTTGATTATTCAATGAGCATCGTGAATAAATATAACATCTCCCCAAATGAGTAGTCCAATCAATAGTACTCATTCCTTTGTTTCTTGCGGGAAACCAATTGACTAACTGTTCTTGGCACCCCGTTAACATCATCATGGCATGCCGCCTCCCTTTTCAACGTTCTTGCATATAACGACAATCAGTTGTGCACTAAATTTAATATATGACAGTCGTTTATCGAGATTACTGAGATTTTGATTAATTAACTAATAAAAGTATTATAGAGCTCAAGCCCGTACAAAACACCAAAATTTCCAGCATCATGTTTTTGTCTTTTTAATTTCTGGTAAGCAAGTTCCCACGTTGATTAGTCTGACCCGCCTCACATAATAAAGATTCTGGGGAGAGATTAAACCTCACTACCAAGCAACATTTCAAACACCAATAATCCCCTTGTAATATCGCATGTGAATAACCAGTTCAATCTAGAGAGGTATGTTTTGTCACTTTACTAGGTGTACGCATACTGGGTACACGGTGCTCATGATATAGTTTCTAATTTGTTAACAGATGTTATGAGTTCTAGTTTAACTGACAGACCCACGTATTCAATTAAATATAATCACTTTTGTAGGAGTTGGATATAGCTCTCAAAAGACCATTGTTGCATTGCTTTGAGTTTTAAATTGTTTCTCATTAACATTGGCAATTACAGAAGCTTACATTAACTAAAAAAATCACCGCTACCAATTACAAATGAGACAAAGCATTGCAATTGCATGCTTGGTTTATATTTTCACACAAGATTCTTGTTCTTGTCTCATGATATAAAAAAACAAACTTCCCTCCACTCCGTCTAGTTTTCATAACATCTTGATTTCAGCTTAATTTATTTCAGTGAAAGACCGTACATCAAGAACATAACATAACAGGGACCATCATTTCACATCCCAAAAGAAATTGCACAAGATAAAAAGTGGCTTTACCATGTACTGTCAAAAAAAAGAAATATTTCATATCATATTCAAAAGTTCTCCCTAGTTGTACTTCAGATTTCAGAACATTTTTTAGACCACACTTGATAGTCAATATTTCTCTGAACATCCCCCACCACCACCCCCATACCCCATCAAATCTCTCTGCTTTCAATTACTTACACAAAACAGTCAGTCAGCATTCAATTACTCATGTTTTCAGTGATTTTCATCAGTAGAAATACATCACCTTCTCTTCTGACTTGTTTTCATCACCATTGAACAACAAGCTGCTGTTAGACTTGATGGACAACTGCTTAACATCTTCAAGATGGTCAGAGAACTCTAATGTGTTGTCAGCTCCAAAACAAAACCCATTTGGTGCTCTCTCAGACCACTGGTCGAATACCTGGTGCGCACTGTTGCCACCATAGTTAACCATCATGAACCCTTGATTTTTCTGATCTTGGTCATTATCAAAACAGTCCATGGAGATGTTAGTACTCTGATTGAAACTCTGATCAAAACCCATTTCTTCCTTTTTGATCTGGTTGCAGCTCCCATCAGATGAAGTGCTGCAACTTCCTTCAGTACTTCCAAACATGAGGAGGTTGTTGTTATTGGGTTTGTCAAAAGCGAAGGCGTACGGCGAGGCGTTTTGGGTTGGAAAAAGGGTGGAGTTAGTGGTAGGATTTGAAAAGTAATGGTTGAATGCCACTGAAACATGTGGTGGCAACAACTCAAACCCTGATGAGAAGGATTTGTCGTAAACGAAGGGTCGAATTTGATGAGAGGAAGACGGAGGACATGGGGGAGGCCTTAGTAGATTCCGGTGAGATAGTGGTGGCGGAGGCGGAGGAGCCATATGCATTCCCATGAGCTTCTTCTTGAGCTTGGTGTTCCAGTAGTTCTTGATATCATTGTCTGTCCTCCCTGGCAGCTGAGCAGCTATAATTGACCACCTAATCATAATTTAATTGTTATGGACAAGGGTTTATTTAATTAATTAACAGCTGTTTGGATCCAAACTTGGCATGCATGCAGAGATTCTTGATGATAAATTAAGGTATTTTTTGAAAAATAAAACACAATGAATATTTGTCTTTTCTCTTTCCTCTTTGCTTTTTGCTTTGTTACTCAATTTGGGTAGATTTTCATCAAAACTTATCATGAGAGAAAATGATGATTATGGAAAGAAAAGGCAGGCACTAGATACCTATGGAAATTAGGTAATGTTTTTTGGTAAGGAAATTAGGCAATTGAAACAAAAAAAAAGGGGAAATTTATAGAGTAGTAGTAGAGTAGTACCTGCTTCCAATGTTAGCAAAGAGGCTACAAATTATTCTGTCTTCTTCATCCGAAAACTCCCCATGTTTTATGTTTGGCCTCAGATAGTTCAACCACCTCAATCTGCAGCTTTTCCCACACCTCTTCAAACCTACAATCCCACACCAAAATTAACCTCCAAAATCAGCAAAAGAAATTCCGAGATCTCGGTTGCAAGAATATATACTCTTAACCTGTGAGCTTACCGGCTTTCTTGGGGAGAGCGATCCAATTCCCACCAGTGCCATATTTGTCTATGTAGTCCTTGAGCTTGGAGTCCTCTTCTGGAGACCAAGGCCCCTTCTTCACATTTGCCTTGTCACAACAGGGAGCCCTTCCCATTTCTTTTTAACTTTTTTTCCTCTAGACCTTGCTCTTTTGAGGAACCAAAAAGCTCTGGACTTTAAAAATGGAGGTTTTGGGGTGGGGGAAGTGCCTTTTATGGGTTAATAATGGTGTGGAGGGAAGGTTTTGACAGCGTAGAGAAAAAAAAAAAAAAAGGGTTATTTTATTGAGTGATGCTTTTTGGAAGTCAAAGTAGAGAGACAAAGTTCAATCATGATGAGTTTTTTCTCTAACTCCTATGCCATGTGGATTAAAGAGCTAATTGAACTTTCTAAATTAACTTTCCATCTTATGTACGTTGGCAAAGTATCATCATCATTCATCATTATCAACCTCACGCATACGTCTTTTCTCCTGAAAAGTATCCGAAGTGTTTGCTTAAGTAGAACCAAAACGGGAAGTACAATTGCTAAGATGAGTGTAACTTGGTTTGAACTCATTTAACATTTTTTTAAAGGAAATTATCAATAGTATTGTCAAAGAACTTGGATTCAAAAGTTGAAGTTATCAAGGAAATAAGCTAATAATGTATATGTGTACGTTGAACTAACGACTGTACATGCATGGCTAGCACTTGGAGCTAGATAAATGTAACGTTCAACGCCACCTTTGTGAGATTGTGGAGTGCTGAGGAGTTTGGTTACTTATTGCCAATCGATTTTTGGTTAAAATATTTGCTTCTTCGTAATTGTGGTATTCATGTGTTTAGCTCAAAGCATGCCATATGTGAGAAAATGTGAGAATATATAGCTTTATCCAACACTGAAAAGTTTATGGATTTTCACAAACTTACAAGGATTTTTGAATTAAAATCTCAACTTCCTTCATATGCTACATGAAATAATATAAAAATGTCTCCCAGACCTAGAGTTATCTACCATAACTAGGCTCCAAAACTTATATTAGAATATGAATTAACAACTAAGATACACTAGTGTATATATCGAGTATGTTCTTCATTATTTGAAATAGAAAATGGTCTTCATCATCCTTGATTAATGTGTTAATGTCTTTTTAAAGTAAAAAAGAATATTTGTTGTTATCTATTAAACAAGATTCTTGAGGAATATAAAATGTGGAAACTCGATTAATACACATGCGAAACAAAACTACATTATCTCAAAAACAGCACATCTCAGTTCTCATCTAAAATATAGTGTATTAATATGTCTCAGTATGTGGTACGTTATCCTTATACATATATCTAGTCGAACGAATACTAACATAGACAATTAACATAAAAGGTGAAGTAGCACAAATTTGCATTTCACAGTAAAATTACCATATAAGAATACTCTATAAAGGAATAACTATATAATTATAAATTTCTTAGTTCCAACTTGAACCAGTTATATTTTTGAAATAACCTCCATATTGTCATATTTTATGTGATTTCAAAGTCCCCTTCTTAGAAGTTTGCCTCCATACATTCATAATTGCCAAAACGAACAAAAAATATGTAACTTTACACTAAAAGTTTATGTGAAAATTTTTTTTCCCAAAGTAGTAGCCACACTTTTGAGCTTGTTAGTAAATAATAACTCGTTAATATTGAAATTGAGCTATTTAACTACGCTTCTAATACTTTAAATATATGCAAACTTCGTTAAACAATAATATATTTAAAAATTAATATTTTAGCTATACCTCTATTAAGGAATAACAATTTTATAGTTATAAAATTGAGTCGGTCTCAACCGTATGACTCTTAAGAGATTTTACTATATAAGTTTTACTGTATATATAAATTTCACCTATGCATTTGAGATTTTAGGTCCGATTCCGTCTAAAAGTATTGTACACTAAAAATTTTTAGTGTGGATGAAGGATGTATGTGTATATATATATTCTCCTCATTTTCCTTTTCATGTGTTTGTAATATGTTCATGCTCAACGATTTATATTTCCATGCACAAAAAAAGAGGAACCTTCCCTAATTTGGTATATATTGGTATCAATTCATGTATTGAATAACCACCTGATTTGAAACGATTAAGCTATCAGAGAACTATCCAATTGTACATTAAGCAATCACGGTCCTTCACCTGCATGATTGCACGTGGAGAATAGACATGAAATATTTAGAACATATGTACCGTTGTTAGGAAATTGACTAACGATGTGCATGCAGTTGTAAGAGACTATTTCTTAGCGATAGTATATTTAGTTTGGCACAAAAAGTTCGATGCATATACTAATGATCATTACTTTTGGAAAAACAAAAAAAAAATACTAATGATCATTACACATTAATTAATCCTAATTATTGTTAATCTCTAGAGCCGTGCATGCATGGGATGCAGAGTAATTGATGAGAGTGATCATATATATATTTATAGTTTGGACACATCAATCATGAAAATCATCATCTGACCAGGTGCTCGAGGGACCGTAGACTAATGGATGCTACCTAATTGGTGATAGATGCATCATAACTAGCGATTGTCACAAGTACGTGTACTTGTTTAAATGGGCAAACAATATCTTCAGAGATGGTTCTGGTACTCCCTACCATTTCCTCACTGGGATATACAATACAATTGACTGTTTACTATATAGGTTCACTATTTGGGTTTCTGAGTGACCATAGGAATAGAGGCCTACAACACCAATGGATCATTTGGATTGTGGACCCTACCACAGCTGCATAATTTTGCTCGCCATAAATAATTCAAAGACTGCTACTGTTATCGAATTGAACTACATGTATCGGATTGATATTGTATGAATATTTTTGGCCATCATAACAGTGTTACATTATTATTGGCGTCTCAACACTCTAAAAAAAGAAAGAATGCGATGAAAGAAAATAAAAAAAAAAAAAAACCCAATTTAATATAATTAAAATAGACTCTATAGCCATAATTAGGGGTCATGATCCATCACGACATATATTATTATATAAATTTCCAAAGGGTACGTACATTATAGAAAAGGTCAAGTTGCACTTGTTTCATTATATGCTGTTGTTAATTAGCTTCGTATGTTGTAAATTAATGCCGTACGTACGTGATCAGTATTAGAACTTCATAAGAGCATTTCCACCCATGCAGGCGCAGGCGCAGGCGCGAAGTGGGTTGTTGCCCTCCTCAGGCGAGCAGGCGATGAATAATGATCGGGCAAGCCTTTCGTCAAAAAAACAGCACACACCCATGTAGGCGTAGGCGCAAACGATAACTTTTTTTTAATTTTTTTTTTCAAAAACATGTATAAAAATTATCACCAATATTATATTCAAGTAATCTACACATAAAATTTATTCATACAAATTTTATTCATACAACTATTTTATTCATACATGAATAAAACAAATTTTATTTAAATTTGAAATTTAACATTACATACTAATAAAATAAAACATAAATATTACATGCTAATAAAATAAAATAAAAACATCATCAAATTAAATCACTCTTGAGGAGGAAACCACGCGTCAGCCTCAGCCTCTTGGGCCTCCCTAAAAAGCCTCCGTCTACGAGTAATTGCTTGTCTTTCCTCCGCCCAATAGGTTTTTGCATTTGGAGTCATATAACTGCAATCCATTGACATAACTTTATATTCATTTTCCTGTTGCAGTAACTCATTTTCTCTTGCTTGTTCTGCTTGTCGGACCTCTTCCCTTCTTCTTGCTTCTTCAACACGAAGTGCGGAATTCCTCGCAAATTCTTCGCACAATGCTTTGGTGAGACTGGGGGGCTGATTCCTTGCTTTTTTTGCAGCCTTTCTTCCTGTAGGACGAGTCGATGAACTAGGTGTTGCAATAGTGTCAACATCATCGGCTAAATTCACTTCCATTGGGGTTGCTCCCGATGACGCTCCCATTGGGGTTCCTCCCGATGACGTTCCCATTGAACCTTCACCTGTGAAATCATATGGAGAAGGGGTTGGGTCCAAAATGCGGACTTGTACATACCGCTGACAATCCTTGACAATGTCCCAACCGCCCCATTGTCCGAAACTAGCCCCTTTCATTTCAGATTGATACCACAATTGCGCATGTCTTATCTATTAAAATTATCATCAAAATTATTAAAATTATATACCAAAATATAATGTTAAAAAAAACAAAATTTCTGAAATGTTTACCTCGTCATCCAAAGCATAGCCGCTCCCGGTATTTTGCGCTCCTTTGTTCAATGCATCCCTCCATGTTTTGAATTCTTTGTTCAAATTCCTCCAGTGACTTTGTAGAGCTCCTTCATTTCGAACCGTACCGGGCATATGAGCAATATAGTGTTGGGTAATTTTTTTTCCACATTTGGGGTGTACGCATTTCAGTACCGGTGATCAAGCAATGACATACAAATTTCCAAGATTTGCACAACTGGATAACTTCTGCTTCAATCCATACACTGCCCGGGATTGCTGCATTAGCTCTGGAGAAACGAGACATTTTGATTGGAAAAAGATGAGGAAATTTTGTATGCAAATTGACAAAGAAAGTAGCAAAATGGTGTGTAATGCACAACTGGAAATTTAATTTGGTGTATGAGAAATTATATGAAGGATTGTATTTATAGGGAAAAAAAATTTAAAAAAAAAAAAAAAAATTTCGGATTAAAAAAAAAAAAATTTCAAACGGTCAGTACACGTGGCAGCATCTGGACCGTTGATTGCCAACGGCTACATCTGGCGGACGCACCAGATGCTGCCACGTGGCAGTCAGCAAACTAAAAAAAAAATAGCCGTTAGGCTTTTTTTGGTGTTCGGCAGTGGCTGCCGAACACAAACCTCAGCCCCCTCTCCCCGTTCGGACGCCACTACCGAACAACCCTCAGCCCACCCACCCGCCACGCTCCCCTCACGCGCGCGTGCAATGCACGCGCCCGAATAAAAAAAAAAAAAAATGGGTGCGATTCCGCGTCAGCTGGGGCCCACTCCCCTCACCGCCCGCAGGGCGCGCGAGCGACGCTCGCCGACCCGCCCGCCCGCCCGCGGTCGCGGGCGCGAGCGACGCTCGGCCCGCCCGCCTGGGTGCGTCGCGCCTGCCGCTCGCCGATCGCAAATCCTCCCGGTGTGGCGTGAACAGTGGCGGTGGCGGGCTAGCCGGACCGCCCGCCCCTCCTCACGCCCGTCCGGTGGATTTGCTCTAAGAGAGGGGACATTCTAAAATTTTTTTTTTTTTTTAAAAACAAAAATACCACTTAAAATTGGAAAAAAAAAAAAAAGAAAAAACGAAAAAAGAAAAAGTCCAATAATGACAAGGATTTGTATCAATAAAAGAAAATATGGACTGCACTTAAGGTTAAATACACACGTGGTTAAATTTGTGTTTCTCTTAAATGCCTCTATTTATAAAAACAGGCAAGACAAAACAAACTGAAAGAAGGGGGCAAAACAGTCAAAATATAAAGCCCTACATTAAGTTTCTAATCCATAAAGGATTTAGATTGTTAAAGTTTCCTTCCTAAATTAGGGTATTTTCTACTAACTTGCAAAGAACATTGAATGCGGTGTGATGCACCCGTGATGCAAAAAAAATCTCGCATATACATATATATATATATATGCAGTGAGGCTCATGGTACAAATAAGAGAATGATGCCCTCTAAAGGTTGGGTACTTGAATCTCGCATGTGGCTTTTCATACTCGTCATCCCACTTGGTAGTCTTGTAAAAGGTGGCGTACAGGATGAGTTGCACCGAGCCAGAAATTGATCCCAAACCATTGGGAATCTACCAACATATTATAATCAAAGAGAAAATTCAGAAAATTTAATTTCTTAATTTAAGTTCTGTTGATGCTCATGTGGCTCATAATTTCGAGTAAGTAATTAGACAGAAGTTAGAGTTACCAGAATATAGGGGTCAAATTTGAGGAGTGCGTATAAGCCAAACAATTGCATTGCAGAAGTTAGCTAGCGCAAGGGTAAATGGCATGTATTTTATGCTCTTTGTCTTGATCACTATTTCCTGCAACCCAAGAAATTGTGATAATATACGTCAGTTCCTAAACAGCATATTTGTTGATCACATGTAATAATTAAGCGTATTGTGATTGTATGCACATACCATGACCGTCAATGGTGCCCCGTACATGATTGATATTGACGACAATACACAAAATCCCGATAATTATAGGGTAATAAAAACTACAACAGCAAAGAAGTCTGCTTCAACTATAAGAGCAATAATGATGTTTCGCTGTAAAAAACAGGTATGAAAAGAAACAAATGTACATGTATGTGCTAAGTTAAATACAAAAAATGTGGTAAGTGGGGGAAGAGTTTACATTGGAGAGAGACAAATAGGCCCAACGAGATAAAATTACCTGCTGCGACCAAAAGAAACAACACAAAATTACAGTACTGTTGATTATACAAATAAAATAAAATAAAACTTAAAAGATATAGTTATAAGTCAAAGTCAACAAAAAAACTAACCAATACTGCCAACAATGGTTCTGATTGCTTCTGCGTTTGCCCTTTTTTTTTTGTTATAGTGAATGGAAACAAAGGAATACGTCTCCATCAGATGTTGAAAATCTTGGGTAATTTAAAAGGCCAACATCGTAGCTAATAGACCTGACACATAGAGAAACCCTAAAAATAGGAAAGTAAAATGTGAAAAAGAATGCGCTGCAAGTGAGCTGCCAGTAGGGTTGGTTAGTTAGGTTCTAATTTCAATCTTAATTTACTGAAAATGGTCTTGGCTATAGCTAGATATGGATTGTGCCCATATCGTATCTGCTTAAGATTGGCTCTGGACTTTGGTTATATGGTTTTCAAGTCTACGTACATGCGGTGGCACAAGGTTAGCTGGTATTGGACATGCACGTACCTGACTGTGGTATTCTCATCTGATATGTAAATGTTTCTATTTGTGTTTAAATGAATTATTATTACTGAATCGTTTGAGAAAAAAATGAATTAATATAAGTAGAAAAGGGCATAGAGTTGGCCAAAATTAGTGAATATTTTTATAGGTGAACCGTGGAAGATCTGGCATATCAAATTATCAATAGTACAAGGTGTCGTTGTCTTTGTTGACTCTTTATACCTAATTGCATGCTTTGGTCTTCCTCATCACTTTCTCAACGGTTGGCAAACTAAAAGCTAACTAGAAAATTGTTGCATGCAGCTGTATTCGTTTTTACATGCACCTTTTTAAGTAAGTCTATATGATAACAGGTTCTAATACAACAAGTGAAGCAATCAAGAACGACCTGCAATTAATCACTAAATTAGAACGGACCAATCATCGTCTCTTACCGTGGAGTGGTTTTTCCAATATTGAAAAAATTTAAACATGTATCACAATTTGGTCTTTACATTCAACATTCTCTTAAAACGCATTACTTATTTAAGCTAGTTTGAATTTTATCATTATATTTTATTTTTCAAACATAACCTTTACACATACTTTGAATTTGAATTTCAAAAATATGTAGAAAAAGGAGACCTCCCCCGCCAATCACCATGACAACCATGTTTCCACCACCGCATCCAAACTCCAATATTATACAACCATGATTCCACACAACTTTTTTTTTCCCTCAAAATCTATTACTTCATGGAAAGCGAGTTGCATTACGTCGTCAAAAACAATTATTAGAATGGAAAGTCATATTCATATCTCAATTCTAGGATCCAAAAATTTTAATTTCACTTTACATTCTTGCTTTCCAGAATTTCAATTTTGATGAATACGCGTATAGTTTGTCAGAGTTTGATGGATACAAGTAAGATTGAATTATATTGAATGTAGGGATAATTCTGTTATTTTATTTTCCATATTTATGGTCTTTAAGAATAATTTTGTAATAAGGTAGGATAATAATTCAATATTTGAAGTGATTGATTAATATATAGATTAAATTGTTGGTTATAGATAAAATTTAAATTCAAACATTGACCATAAATTTATGCTTTTTAAAACAGAACAGGTGTGTGGCAACATAGTCAATCATATAGGAAACTTAATTAAAAACGACTACAAGCTCGATGAGACATAAAGCAATAAGAAGGATGGCCCCAATTACATTGGAGTAGATAGCTAGTACGGCCTGATGTGAGGAAATGCAGCTGACCAAATGAAAGATACGTACCGGATGGTAACCTGATGAAGGGTAAATGGAGATCTTCTCGTTTTCAAGAAGAATAATGGAGTAAAAGTAAATCGATGGTTAGAATTACCAGGGGAAAAAAGCAATAGATAAATTACAATTGCGTATTCTGTAGTTTGAATATGACATTTGTATTTTTTTCCTTACATTTCAATACCCCTAACTTATAAATCCTTACAAGTGTATTCCACTGTTTATAGAATAGTCAATTTTCAACTATTTAATGATGTTGTAGACTCCGTAGGTTTTACTAGGTGGTGTTTAGGTAAATAGGTTTTGCATCTGAAGCAAAAGCTATGGTGCCGAAATTATCGAATGTTGTATTCTCCAATAGCTTGGAGTTACTCGATGTATATGCATCATCTGTTGTAGACTACAGATGACATGTGGGCCTCACATAATTTCGTCATCATTTAAATGAGAAAATTGACAACTCTATTAGCGGTGAAACACAATTGCAAGGATTTGAAAGTATATGGTACTGAAATGCAAGAAAAAAAATACAAATATCATATAAAAATTTGACTCAAATCACATGACACGTAATTGTAATTTGTCCAAAAAGGATTTATAAGAGATTATGGTATATATATGAGCTGTGTCAGGTTTTTCTTTTTCACTTAGAATATGCGTGTGTACTATCAAGTAAAAAACCATTGTTGTATATGTACAGTTTTTAATTTGAAATTTCATATTTTGTAACATTACATAAGCTATTTAGTGCTGCTACTATTTCTACCCATACTTGTTTTTCATAAGAACTATACATATATATGCTTGAACCCGGGGGACATTGGGCCCCCACTGGATTTTTTAAAATTACAAGCTGACCTTTAAATTTATAAAATCTTACTATATATTATTTTAAAATTACAAACTCACCCCCAAAATTCTTATCTATGAAAAAAATATAACCCCTTTAATTCACTACCAAAATTATACCTACAAAATGACTCCTTTTTCAATTTGACCCTTAAAATTCTCAAAATCCTATGTATATATTATCCTAAATTAAATATTAACCCAAAATTCATATATGTAAAAAGTATTAACCCCCTTTCAGTTTCATCACCAAAGTTCTATCCACAAAATGTAACCTTATTTTTTCGCTTTCAAAATTCTACCAATTAAATATAATTTTTTTAATTTCACCCCTAAAATGTAATTCTTGGAGAGAAAATTCTGACTACGTCACTACTTTAAAAAGTGATAATTTTGAAGAAAAAAAAAAAACAAAAAGTAGATTGCAGTGTTTAACACTAATATAACAAGTAGATATACAAACAAGATAACAAGCAAGTAGCTGTGCAAACATTACTATGTTCTATTTAATTATATTACTCAATATGGACATACATCCATTTAACAAGAATTTATAGTTGGTAATATTCCTCAATAGAGAAAGATGGGATATGCTATTTTAAGGGATTCTTTATGTTCTCTTATATCTCTCAATGTGGACATAAATCCATTTAATAAGAATTGATAGTTGGTAATACAAAAAATATGTATATTTGTAACGCACAACACAGAACAGAGGAGAATAAAAAGTCAAAGGAGTTCTTCACTGTGATTCCCAGGGACAGTGTATTGTGCGACATAGGTGATAATAACCTCGCTGTCTGGTTGGTGGCGTCACAAGCTACGTAGTATTGGCGGGAAGTATAGTTGTTCAAGATTCGCGCTTCAGCGTCACCGCACGCACGAAACGTGTCCGGGATTGTGTCTCGGGCTTCGTGTCGCTTTGGCGTTTTCCGACATTTCAGTTCAGCAAATGGTCCTTCTTCACGCGTGACAACCACTCGCGTTGACATGTCATCATATGGATTCTTGTGTGAGAGAGCTGGGAAGGGAAGGGAAGGGAGCTAGTAGGATTTGATTGTTGGATTTCTATGTTATATTTAGGGTTTGTTGGCTTTGATTGGACTCTAATCACAGTTCCGGTGACGAGTTCTTAGCTGCTACATCTTGTATTGAATCATTTTTTTGTGTGGAGTTTGTGGTTATTATAAAAGTTGGATCCATTAGATAATCTATTAACTTTCTATGACTACAGATACGAATCCTTAAAAAATTATGGAGGTGACTGCCACCCTCAACTAAATCGTGACTTTTCCGTTAAATTTTGTCATGGTAGTTTCATAAATCCTATGTGGAAGAATCGTTGATTGTTTTTCTTCTTCTTCTAAGATATATCGTCTTACCTACGGTCACGAAAAAGACTTTCATGCTTCGTTTCTTAACTGTTATGCATGAAAATGGTATTACTCATTGCATTTGCCCACATAGATATGGGGGGTTATTTGTTGAGCTTGGGCTTTACTCTGGGACTTTCTGGTTGGGCCTCTACTGAGGTAAACAGTTAGGGCATAGCAATATTTTTGGTAGTCTTGAAGTGACCGGAAACAAGAATGGTTTGCTTGCTTTCTTTACTGATCTTTGCAAAATTCTGAGTGCAACAAGTGGTTTTTTTTTGCTGAAGACGAGAATTCTATAGACGATAAGGCTTTGGACTTGTTGGTAGAAATTGTTGCGTTCTCCTACGGCAATGAAGCCCCACTTGCACGACTAGGTAGTGTATACTTGTACATCGGATTTTTATCCTTGTTGAGTCATTTGGGCTATGACTTTTATCCTTATTTTAACTCACGCACTGGTTTTAACTACTTAGAATGGAGTTCTAGATCATTACAGCCAATTGGATTGTATCTTTTCGCCATTTTGAATTAATTGTTTGCTTGTTCAGTTTAGATATTTTGATGTTGTGAATCTGAAATGCAATGCCATGCCATGCGTAACCTCACCATAAGTTTATTCCAACAGACCACAGACAAAATTTTTAGTTACTTATTGCCGTTTATATCATTGCATCATTGTAGAGAAGTCTTGCATTTTCACATGTTCATTGGATATTTATGATCCACGTTGCGCTCTGCCTTTGTCATGGATATGTGACCGGTCATGTAGTTACCGATGTCATTTTTGGGATATGAACTTGTTAACTTCCATGGCCAGCGCACGCTCTGTTGTTTTCTTTTCATTTAGGACTTGGATTATAGGAATGTCAACCACTTATGCTAAGCTTGGGGTCTGTGAATTGTCGCATGAGAACGACAGGAATTCCGATGATAAAGTAAGGGAAGTGACTTTGGCATATACATTGTCACACACTTTTGTTTAACCATTGATTCTTCTTTCATCATTAAATTCAACGGTCGAAAATGAATAAAAGTGTGTAGAAGGTGAAAAGAGACGTACCAAAATAATTTCTCTTGTTTTAACATTGGGATTCCTGTCTTTATCCAAAGTAATTACTAGTGAAACCTCCCCTAATTAATTAGCTGGTGGGTGTGGGTGTGACTTTGCTGAAGATATTTTAAAAGCATACAGACGCATCCTTTACTCCTAGCTAGACAGACATGGTTCGTGATGCCCTACTCTAGGCACTACCGTTGTTCAGTTGGAGAATTTCATGTCTGCTACGTCACCTTGGAAAAATCATGTGCAAAATCTCTTTTTTTTCTTTTCTTTTTTCAATCCTATATTCTTGGTTGTTGTATCATCCCGTCAAGCTTTATTCACCTCACCTCTCAATGTTCCTGGTTACAAAGGACGGCACTGACTTTCTAGCTATGAATAAGTTCATTGGAAATTCTGGACCTATGAAAATTAAGGGGCACATATTGCTGAGACTCAATGGAGGATTTGACTTAAGGTTAGTCAGCTTAGAAAAAATTGGAGACGAGTTTCAATTTTTGGATTTTATCAGCTGGATGCATCTCGAAACAGTTCTTTTCTTACGGGTGGAAACAAATGGCTTGAGGAAGTTTGAGGTAAATACCTCAGAAGTAATTGCGTCTGATATTACAGTTGATTTTGTATATAGTTTGCTTCTACTAGACCCTCCAGTTAAGCGGACTGAGGAGTGGGATGACTTTATTGCGCAATGTTCCCTTGATGAAGTTTAAGGTTTGTGATGAGTAGAAAAAATCTTGAGTGAGTTACTGTCGAGTAAAGGGTTGAATGATGAAGCACTTGAAATGCAGGTTTGATTTAGTTGTTTATGACTCAATGGCTAGGGATGAAAGATTTAAATTTTAAGGGTTTATGTCTCATTTGGGTTAGTATGCTCAAGTGCTGCATTTGCTCTTCTCTTGGAGTTTTTCTGTAATTAACGTTATCAGTTATTTTTATGTTTGCTAATGTAGTTCCTAGTAACTGCATATTCTTTCTAAATAATTTTGATTGGATTAAACTGTCTTTTGCCAAAAGAATATTCTTAAGAAAGATGCCAAGAGTAAGCATGTATACTTTTATATGACATTCTAATAAAATATGTGATGTAAGCAATCTTGTTATGATTATAGTAGGCCAAAAAAAGAAATATGTAACATAATGTTTGTCAGTTATTAATTTATAGTCGAGTTTTCACTAAGGAAGTTCGAATATAACATAATGTTTGACTTACTAGTTTGAGGAAAATATACGAGAATTAATTTAACTAATAAGATACCGAAAATATGACAATGTCGAATTCATATGATAATAGGACAAGCATTATATTTAAAAATCGACACTAAAATTAGAGATTTGAATCACGAACAAAACATATATTAACTTAGATGACACGGTGACACCTCATTCGTCTTAGCGCACTCTTTGTGGAAGAGTCTCTAAGCAACTATCCTTTGCATATAAAACATAATAGAATATAGATGAGTTACGACGAGTAGACCTATCAATTTTCTCACTTGGTCTTCCTTGTGTTTTGCACTTGTCATTTAGATCAAAAGAGAGGTAATTTGAGGGTCATATTTCTTATATTTTTCCTAATTTCTAGTTTGGCTTATGCAATTTTTCTTTGCAACATGATACTAGCTAGCTACTCTACCTAATGAAACTCAGTCTCATATCTGTAGAGTCATACGGAGTAGTAGAAGGCATATGAAACACATTAAGTTTACTTCAATGAGGGTTCAACCATTTTCTATCTTTCTTCTTTGTTTTGCTGACATTTGCTATGCTTCCTTTACCATTCAAAAATATACGAATATTATGCATCCAAAGCAGTAATTTTTAAATTAAAAAAATACAAAATTTGAATTTTTTGATAAAAATTCTATAATTACCATGGACTATAAATCAATAATCTTGTTTCTCTCTTCATTCATTGCAATTTATATTTTTTTTGTCATACAAAGTCAAAAAATAGAGGATAATCATAATTTCAAAAGTGGTGGAAGAGAACCAAATTTTCCTGTGGTTTAACCTTCAATATTAGCATATTATGCATTATTTCTTGGGCTTCTACTCAAAAACTACTACCACACTTTTATCATACCCAAAAATACTACCACAATAAAATTATTACAAAATACTACTACTTTCCCAAAAATCCACTAAAAAGCCTACTACAGCTCACGCGAGCGTGAGACTCACGCACCTCACCACACATCCGCCTCCGTCTCCGTTCAACCAATATGTGAGGCTCACCGGCGATGATCCGCTACAAACTAAGGCTCAATGTTGGTTGGGCTATGTCTAAAATGATGAGAGGATGAAGTTTTGGGTGGTGGTTCGTCCCATTTGTCGCCGGAATCAGAGAATCTCGTCGAAAAATGTGAAGACGTTGCTGCCCTATTCTCTCTCTATAATGGGTCTGGGGTTACAGTCTTGGTGTCTATGGAAAGAGGGCGACGAGACGAATCCAACCCAATTCATTTTGTGTCAAACGGAGTCCGGATGAGAAAGTTATGGGTAAAAGAGTGTTTTAAAGTTTGTAGGGAATGAGAACCTCCTTCAAAATGAAGGACTTACTTCAATTTGAAGGAAGTCCTTCAAATTAGTTGTTGTTATTGTTTGAATTTTGCCACAATCAGTCGCTATTGTTGTTAGCATGTTTAGATTCCACTAAAATGAGTATGGCTTCAAGAACTATTATAATTGTCTTGTTTAACTGAATAATTCTCAATTTTGAAAATTTCAGTGACACGCGTATACTATTCATTCAGATTTGAATGATGTGATCCTTCAAAAATCTGAAGGACAGGTTCCTGCAGATCTGAAGGAGTACTTCCTTCAAATTGAAGGAAGTTTTCCTTCAAAATCTGAAGGATGTGATCCTTCAAATTGAAGGAAGTGCTCTTTCAAAAATCTGAAAGACAGTTTCCTGCAGATCTGAAGGAGCACTTCCTTCAAATTGAAGAATGTGCTCCTTCAAAATCTGAAGATGTGATCCTTCAAATTGAAGGATCTACCCGCCTAATTTGAAGGAAGTCCTTCAAAATGAAGGAGAAAGAATAGCTGTGTTGATTCATCATCAATTCATACGATTTTTATATCAATCTTCATCTAAACAATCCAACAAAGCCTTCTAGACTAGTTTCAAAGATTACATTGGCCGGAAACTCGCCTGAAACTCACCGGAAAGTTTCAACCAATATGTGGGGCTCTCCGGCGATGATCCGCTGTAAACTAAGGCTCAATGTTGGTTGGACTGTGTCTAGAATGATGAGAGGATGAAGTTTTGGATGGTGGTTCGTCCCATTTGTCGCCGGAATAAGAGAATCTTGCCGAAAAACGTGAAGACGTTGCTGCCATATTCTATCTCTACAGTGGGTCTGGGGTTACAATCTTGGTGTCTATGGAAAGAGGGCGACGAGGCGAATCCAACCCAATTCATTTTGTGTCAAACGGAGTCCGGATGAGAAAGTTATGGGTAAAAGAATATTTTGAAGTTTGTAGGGAAGGAGGACCTCCTTCAAAATGAAGAAGGACTTACTTCAATTTGAAGGAAGTCCTTCAAATTAGTTGTTGTTATTGTTTGAATTTTGCCACAATTAGTCGCTATTGTTGTTAGCATGTTTAGATTCCACTAAAATGAGTATGGCTTCAAGAACTATTATAATTGTCTTGTTTAACTGAATAATTCTCAATTTTGAAAATTCCAGTGACGCTTGTATACTATTCATTCAGATTTGAAAGATGTGATCCTTCAAAAATCTGAAGGACAGGTTCCTGCAGATCTGAAGAAGCACTTCCTTCAAATTGAAGGATGTGCTTCTTCAAATTGAAGAATGTGCTCCTTCAAATTGAAGGATCTACCCGCTTAATTTGAAGGAAGTCCTTCAAAATGAAGGAGAAAAAATAGCTGTGTTGATTCATCATCAATTCATACGATTTTTATATCAATCTTCATCTAAACAACCCAAAAAAGCTTTCTAGACTAGTTTCAATGATTACATTGGCCGGAAACTCGCCGGAAACTCACCGGAAAGTTTCAACCAATATGTGGGGCTCTCCGGCGATGATCTGCTGTAAACTAAGGCTCAATGTTGGTTGGGCTGTGTCTAGAATGATGAGAGGATGAAGGTTTGGGTGGTGGTTCGTCCCATTTGTCGCCGGAATCAGAGAATCTCGTCGAAAAACGTGAAGACGTTGCTGCCCTATTCTCTCTCTACAGTGGGTCTGGGGTTACAATCTTGGTGTCTATGGAAAGAGGGCGACGAGACGAATCCAACCCAATTGATTTCTTGTCAAATAGAGTCCGGATGAGAAAGTTATGGGTAAAAGAGTGTTTTAAAGTTTGGAAGGGTTAACAACAAAAATGGAGATTTCTAGCATGAGTTTGAGCGTATTTTGCAGCACGTGTGGTATGAACTTTGTATTAAAAGTGTAAAATCAATTAAATATCAGCATGTGTTCAAAATAGCTATGAAGCACCGAAACTCCGAGCACCTAGCGTTTCGCATTTCGGAAACGTTTCGGGATCGAAACACAGTCGAAACTTTTCGAAGCACATATATGAGAGAAAATATTACGGAAACAGTCTGAAACTCCACGTGGAGAAATATTTTGGCAAAAAATTTTAGATTATTAATTAATTCCATACCTTAGCATTCACATTCCATTCAAATTTGAAATTGAACTTGTAGTATTTCATTTGAATTTCAATTTTTTCTATACTATGGAAGTTCAGAATACTTGTTTATATAAATTTAAGTGGTTTTTAATTAACGTTTCCATAACGTTTCGTATCGATCTTTTTTGAGATTTGAAAAATCGTCGTTTCGTATCGTATCGTTTCGCCGTTTCCGTTTCCGTTTCCGTTTCTGTGCTTTATAGCAAAATAGTACTATATTGTAATATTTAAAGTGTAGTAGTGTTTTTAGGTATTTTACTCTTCAAGTAGTATCAAAATGTAATATTTCTTCTTTCTTCCATAGATTTCCCTTTTTTTTTTTCTTAACTTTTTCCCTCAACATTATTTTTGCCCTTATGGCTGAGAAAATCATATATCGAACATATTCCGGTCCCAAGTTTTCCGTCACTCCCGGAGCTAAAACCGAGCAATAGATTAACTAGCCTTTAAGCTTTAATAATCTAGTGAAAAGAGGATAGTGAAAAGAAGATGTCAACAACCACACTCTTTGCGTTGCTTTGCGTTGCAATCAACCTTGTTACCCGACCAACCACCACCATTGACCATATTCCTTTCTCCAAAAACACTGGCAGGTGGAGGAGTCAAATTTCAGATACTCCGCCACCAGTCTCCGGCCACCACCATGACCAAGAAACCCAAGACCATTTCCCAACTCATCCTTTTAATCTTCCTCTTACTCTCTCTCGCCCCCTTCTCCTTGTGCTCTTGTTCCTCCACTTCACTCCTCAAAAAGCCGCCTCCTCTTCCCATTTTGCCCCTCCCCACATCCCCCCAGCTCCAATGGCAGCTCGGCCACATGGCCATGTTCCTCCATTTCGGACCCAACACCTTCACCAACTCCGAGTGGGGCTCCGGCCACGTTGACCCGTCAGTCTTCAACCCGGCCCAACTCAACGCGACCCAGTGGGTTCAAGTCGCCAAAGACTCAGGCTTTTCGCGGGTGATTCTCACAGCCAAGCACCACGACGGGTTCTGCCTGTGGCCCACTGAGTACACCAACTACTCGGTGAGGTCTAGCCCGTGGAGGAGCGGCGCCGGCGACGTTGTTGGCGAGCTCGCGGCGGCGGCGAGGGAGGCGGGTATTGGGTTGGGGATTTACCTTTCGCCGTGGGATCGGCATGAAGATTGCTACGGCAAGACTTTGGAGTACAATGAGTTTTATATGGGGCAAATGACCGAACTGCTCACAAGGTAAATTTTTGGTTGCTTGTTTTGGATATTCTATAGTTTCTATGAATTGGGTTTGTGTGATCTTATTATTATGAGCGTTAGATTCCTGGTTTTTTTAATTGAATGTTTGTGTTTTGTTGTTGATTTCGGTTTTGTGACATTGTGGACTACAAGTTGTAATTTAAGGATGTTTTTAACTAGTTAAGGTTTTGTTTGCTTATCAAGTTTTGTGTATTGAATCATATGTGTTTGGTTCAAGTTTGATGATGTTTTGTTTCAAGAAATCGTTTGGTTTTGTGCTGTTTTGATTCTTGAGAAATTTGTTGGAGAGATGGGGAATGACTTGTGGTGGCTTTTGTAAATTGGAGCAGATATGGAGAGATCAAAGAGGTGTGGTTGGATGGTGCAAAGGGGAAAGGGGAGAAGGACATGGAATATTTCTTCGATTCTTGGTTCAGTCTCATTCATCAACACCAGCCGGGCGCTGTTATATTTTCGGATGCTGGTCCTGATGCCAGGTGGGTTGGGGATGAAGCTGGCATTGCTGGGTTTACCTGTTGGTCTCTTTTCAATCGGAGTGATGCAAAGATCGGCGACACTGACTACCAGTGAGTTCACTCTTCTACTTCCATTAGCTTTTCTGTGTTTCACTTGCAATCATATGGTAGATGGTATGCTTGCATTCAAATACACATCTATCTTTTTGCAAGCATTGGTTCCATTTGCTTACTTTTGAGGCTGTGACTGGTGCATCTCTTTTTATGCACTGTCTTTTCTTCTCCAAAAGCTGTAAGTTTATGATGTTATGAGCATATCTATCAGGTATTCAAGTGGAGGAGACCCAGTAGGGCATGATTGGGTACCACCTGAATGCGATGTTTCAATCAGGCCTGGTTGGTTTTGGCATTCGTCAGAAGTTCCGAAATCTGGAAGAACTCTTCTTGACCTATACTACAAATCAGCAGGCAGAAATTGTCTCCTGTTGCTTAATGTACCTCCAAACTCCTCGGGTCTCATATCGGCAGAAGATATCCAAGTGCTTCAGGAATTCAATAAGCTCCGAAAGTCGATATTCTCGTATAATCTAGCTGCAGATTCCCGTATCAACGCTAGCTCTACAAGAGGAGGCAGTAGTCATTCGTGGTTCAGCCCCTATAATGTGATTGAAGAAGGTATTCATTCCTATTGGGCCCCTGACGAAAATCAGTCTACTTGGGTTTTAAAATTCAACCTTCGAGAAATAGTATCATTCAACGTTCTGCAAGTTCAAGAACCAATTCAAATGGGACAGCGGGTTATTAAGTTCCATCTGGAGGTTTGGAATAAAGATGGGAAGTGGATTAAAGTCGTTAATGGCACCACAATTGGATACCAGAGGCTTCTGCAATTTCCAACAGTAAAATCCCAGCACTTGAGGTTTGTCATCGACAAGTCCCGGGCAGACCCGCTTATTTCCTATCTGGGAATATACATGGATCATTTTTCCATTTTGAGTAACGTATCGAATACGAGCTCACGAGCAGGCATCAACAACAGTAGTCACGTTCTTCATAACCATAATAATGACAATTCTTCTCAAATTGCTGCCATATAGGGCTTGTATATTTCCACTGCATTCTCAGATTGCTCCAATATGGGGTTTGTATATTCCTTTTCATTCGTTTTGAAGCTTTCACCAAGCATTTTCGAAACATGGTTGTATGAGATCCATTCGAGATTATTGGTGATTGCTTCGCACGTAATACACAATAGATCCGGTTGCCTCGTATACAGCTAGATACATATCTCGAGTCTTTTGCAGAATGGCATTCCACGAAACGGGAGAAAAGCCATAGCGCTCCTAACAAAGATTAAGTCTTGATATCTAACCTTGAAGCAAGAAACTAGATTAGAATTTGATACCTAACTACAAAGTACTAACACAGCAAAAGATACGTAGCCTAAAAGTTAAGTAATTTTGATATCGTGCAGAAGCCTTGCAGCCATTGAGCCATATCTTCTAGCTTCCCAATCAGAAAGTTTACCACTTGGAGGTCCTTCGACTGGCTCGCTATCTTCCTCAGCCTTTTCATCAAGTGAACAATTTTCGCCTTTTTCCTTACTGCTCTTCACTTCATCAACTTTCTGATCCATCGCCATAACTGCATTTTCTACACTTGTCTCCACTTCATCAAAATTCTTATTGATCACCTTAACCGTGTTTTCAGCACTTGTCTCCACTTCAACTTTTTGATCAATCACATTGACCTCGTCTTCTGTGTCTATCTCCTCATCATTATCTGTCTGATCAGTCACCTTAACTGCGTTTTCAGGATATTCTTCTGGAGGCTTTGATGTCATAATGTAGAGTTGAATATCGGGATGTTGGTAAGTACTGTCCATCTGCATGAGCATGAAAATAATATAAAATAAATACTTGTGTAGTTCGCAAGCTAATAATAGAGGATGGATGCAAGAAAACTATCAATATTGATGTACAGGGTCATGAATTATGTAAGACCCTGATTTTAGTTAGCTCTTAGAATATCAACAATTCATCCATGCAATAATATGAAACCATAGACACATTTATTCTGATGATATCACAACAAACCACAGGAGATGAATTTCGCTCGCAAATGACTTGCTGACAAGTATTTGGACTTCTATGCTGCATCACAAATATAATATGTACCTTAGAATTTGGAACAACTTTCACCTCGAAGTTTCTTTTCCACATCTCAAGCATTTGCTCATGGACACTTGTAGATCGGATCTCATACCCCACCTTCCCACAATTGAAGCAAATCAGCGCATTTTTCAAAAAAGAAAAAAAAACAAAACAAAAACAATGGAGTACATACCAAAATTGTAGTTTTAGGCCCTGATAATCCAAATATTGTCTGCAACAGTGGTTCCAACAGATTTTCTTTGTAAACCTTAAACCCAAGGAAGATGAAAGATGATCAGCACAGCTTACTTTGTACAATATATGGAATGCCTACACAAACTTAAGGAGAATAGCATTGGCGTCAGAAGTAGATTGGCGTAGCTTAAGGATCAACCTACCCTGTGTTGTGGTTTCATGTTTATTTCAATGAAAAATGTTGATTCCTATGAACAAGATATAATAGGACATAACCACAACAAAAATAAGAAAGCACTTAGAAATGTGATTCAAAGAAGTCCTACATTTGCATATTTCTTGGTGTCATACGCGGGCCATACTGGAGTTATAATCATTTGTCATTGTAGGTCCAGAAATGGCTGAAGAAACTTGATTTTTCAAATTCAGCTGAGAGTCAGTGAACTTACAACATCAGTCCCAATGATGTAGTCAAATGGAGGTTCAACAGCTCTTATATGATCCTCATTTCCCCAGCTCAACTCTGCCGCCTGAATCGAACCAAATGAATCTACAAAGAACATAACATCATTGAGTTGAGAGCAAAAACCCAGAACACCAAAAAAAATCCATTGAACTGACAAAATAAATCAAAATAAAAGGTTTGGTAGGTCATGTTGGGCATCTGATATCCTCAGTTTCTTAAGCTTAAGCAGCCAACGTGTGTAGTTGTTGGGTTAAGATACTTTCATACTACCTACACGGAACCCACTGGTCATAACAAAAATATACAGTTGCATGCAAGGCGACAAAACATCACTGGTATATTGTTACTATTATGATCTTCCAATCTATACCTTATTAATTTTCACATATAAGAATGCTAAGCTCTCCAAATCTTCCTCCCCCTAATATAGAAATCGATAAAGGTTGTTCTGGTGCTTGATTTCAGTGTTAAAAGACTCACTCAGTGACTTCCCCACAATTTTATGGAAGTACTAGTACCAATAACAGACTTCATTGACAACTTTATGGGTACCTTAAACTAATGCCTCTGACAGCTAAACAATTTACTGGTTGCTAAAATTATAAGTTCCTAACTACTCCATTCAGCATCTAAATCACACTAATTCATCCCAATATATGTCTATATATACACAAAAATCCATATTGGTTCTTCCACTGACGATATGGGAACTAAATAAGCACATGGTATTGGAGATTATCTAATAGATTGAAAACGAACCAGAAGCACCCATCTGTGTGATCCTTGAAGTATTACGTTCAACATTTCTCATTAGCAATGGCAAAACCTCAACTTGATCTGTTGTAACCACGTCACACCCCAATAATGCCATGCCTGAAAGAGCAAAATGTATAAGATTAGGAGCAACATAACTCAGAAAAACATGTAACTAGAACCATTGGAAGCATAAAGAGCATAAAAATCCGTGTAGATAAACTTCTGTATGAAGTTGACAGGAAGAAGGAAACTCACCAAACCCAGCTACTCCACAACCTGCTCCAAGTTCAATGACACGTTTTCCTCTAAGCTTAGATAAGGAGAACCTTCCCTTTCTACAATTTTTTTCCTGGAAAAACAAAAAACGACACATGTAATTTATGAACACGTGGAACTTTACAAGAGTCGGTGGGGGATCACAGTACTTACCAAAAACTTGACAAACACCAATGATGCATCCCACACTGTAGTTCCTAAATGCTTAGAATTGGGATCCTACCGAAAAGATAAGAACATTCCAGGGTCAGGAAAGAAGTTACGAGAACATATATGATCGCAAAGCTACCACGCAAATGGGTACTGCTAGACATGCAAAAGACAATAGGATAAACATGTCGATGATAGATTCATGGAAATAATCAATAGGGAAAAATAGAAACCAAAAACAGTCCGCGCACTTGAAAGTATTAGGAGATTGTCTTCTTAACGAGAAAACAATAATACCAACACAAAAACGAAAAGAAAGGAGAATGAAGAAGAGAAAAAACCTGAGCAAAATGTAACTCATGGCCCAATACTTCCAAACTCATTGTAAATGTGGTTGGCGAGTTTAATCTGCAACAGCAAAAGCATTAATAACTACTTTTTTAAGGAAAAGAAAGCTAATATCTTTCTTATATATAGGGGGTGAAAAAAGAGAATAAAGCAATTGTATCATACTGATTTCCCAAGTAATGCATTCTTCAAATTGGCATAAGCACTTTGCATTTCTAATAATAAACTCTTATACATTCAAATGCTGTATAAATGCGTAATAAATATAAGGAGAAAGTAAACAATCTAAAGATTTCACATAATATACTCAAATTCTGTATAAATGTGTATTAAGTAAAATAAGAAAGTAAACAATCTAATGATTTCACATAATACCTGTCAAGCTCCATTTGATTGCTGTAATGTTCCTCAAAACAAAGATTCCGGTGCTGAGAACCTAACTGAAGAAACACCCTGCCAAAATATTAAGGAAGCAAAAAAGGGTGAGCTTAACCTTTCAGGAATGATAACTGAGAGTAGGTGCTTACCCATGAAGCAAGAAACTGTTGTAAATGTAAGACAAAAAAGTTAATCACTTTTACTTGCAATTAAGAGAGAGTAGTATATCAATCAAAATGGGCTTAGGAGCCTATAAGATGATCTGGAGGGGCCAAACTAGTTGCAAAATGGTCACATCGATCTTGCAAGTTGGTGAGTAGGGTGTTTCTATCATTTGAATTGGCAAAAAGCCTCCCAAGCCACCCCAAACACCCCCTCCCAACAAAAAAAAAAAGGACAAAAAAAGCTTCAATCGTCGAGAGGGTCTATAAAAAAAATAAAAATTAAAAAAAAAAAAAAAAAAAAAATAAAAAAAAAAAAAAAAATAAAAAAAAAAAAAAAAAAAAAAAACAGAAACAGCCCGGATCACCAGCTAAGGTCATCTCTAACTTGACTTCGCATTTATAAAAGCAAAAACAATTTCAAATATAAGGTACATTTCTTCAAAAAAAAAGGGGGGCCAAACGGGGCCCTCTCCCAACCGGCCCAAACGCACCCCACTCGCCCAGCACGACCCCTCTTGCCCGACAAAAAAAAAAAAACGCACACCCCGCAACCCCCCCACAAAACAAAAAGGGAAAAAAGACAAAAAAAAAAAAAAAAATAGAAAACAAAACCACCCCTCAAAAAAAGAAAAAAAAAAAAAAAAAATAAAAAACCAACACCACCCCAACCCCCCTCCCCAAAACAAAAAGAAAAAAAAAATCCCAAAAAATTTCAATCAGTTCTAGGATGTGATTTGTCAACGGAATAAAACTGGTAAACTTGGTTATCAATCTCAATCCAACTGCAACCTGGGGTTTTATATGCATTTCGCTCCCTCAACATCTTTCTCACCTTTCGGACATCATCCCACTTCCCCAACTGTCCATATACATTGGCCAACATGATACCATAGCCGCCATTATTTGGATCCATTTCAATCAATTTATTCACTGCAAATTCTGCAAGATCAGTACGACCATGTATCTTGCATCCATTAAGAAGAGAACCCCATACAACTTCATCAGGTTCAATTCTCATTTCCCTCACAACTTTCATTGCTTCCTCAAATCGACCTGCTCGGCCAAGAAGGTCTATCAAGCATCCATAATGTTCTATCTCGGGCTCAATCGCGTAAACCTGAGTCATGAGACTAAAATAATTAAGACCCTTCTCAACCAATCCTCCATGAGTACAAGCGTTGAACAAGCCAATAAAAGTGACCTCATCTGGTCTTACATCAGCCCCACACTGTATCATCTCCTCAAACACACAAATCGCATCGTTGCTTTGGCCATGAAGAGCATAAGAGTTGATCATGGAATTCCAAGAGGTCAAGCTCTTTCGCTCAGTCATGTCGAAAACCCTTCTCGCCACTTTCAAGCTGCCGCACTTCCCATACATATCCACTAGTGCATTGGAAACAAATGAATCCGGACCAAGCGCATTTTTGTAAACATATCCGTGAATCCATTTACCAAGCTGCAGCATGCCAGTGTGACTACAAGCCGAAAGTACACAAACAGCCGTAACCTGATTCGGCCTATTCTCTCCATCTTGCCCACCAAGTTCAAGTAGAAACATTCTTTTGAACAGCGAAATAGCCTCCGGAAACTGGCCATTCTGCGTGCACCCGGCAATAACAGCATTCCAAGAAGGCACATCTCTCTCCGGCATTCTCTCAAACAACAGCATAGCACTCCCAATCTCCCCAACCCTAGTGTACCCAGAAATCATAGCCGTCCAGGACACCACATTTCTCTCAGACATTTCATCGAACACCTTCCGTGCAGACCCAACGTCCGATCGGCACCTCGAGTACGAATCAACAAGACCCGTTTGCACAACTGGGTAGTTCCCAAAACCCGATCTCACAACATGGGTATGCACCAAACCCGTCCCACAAGACTCGACAACTTCCGGGCAAGATTTCAATACGTGGGGGTATATGAACTGGTTGGGCCGGCTAGCGCTTCCCTGACGGAGCATGCATCGGTACAAAATAAAAGCGGCGCGGTGGTCCGCTTGGGCGGCGTAACCGGTGATCATGGCGGCGAAGAGGTAGACATTGGGGGCGTGAAGGGAGTCGAAGATGCGGCGAGCGTAGGGCAAGTTGGTGATGGTGAGGAGGCAGAAGCGGACGAGCTTGAAGGCGTAGAGCTGCGTTTGGGCGTAGCCGAGGGCGGTGATAAACCCTTGGAGCTGCTTCAGATGGTTGAGGTTTTTGCATTGTGGAAGCAGTTGGGCTATACTCTCCATTTTTTGTCTTTAATTCTTAGGGATGATGAAAAATTGAAAGCCGAAGTGAATGAAAATGGAGGTTGATGGAGAAGAGTTTGTTTACCTGAAACTGAAATGGGCGGCGAGCTTCCGGCGAGTTGGGGTGTGGACTGTGGTCTGTAGTCTTCGAAAGTGTGTTGGAAATCGTAGGAAATTGATGTTCGCAAGAGAATGTCATGGATTTGCAGGCTACATTGGGCTTGGAATTTCTTTCGGTGGTGGGCTTGGACTTCAAATGGTTATCAAAAGTACAAATAATAAGGCCTATTGTAATGACTTAAAGTAAGAGATTCAATATTAAATACAAATCAATAGTGAAACTGAACAATCTAAAGATTGCGAGTGACTTTAAAGAGCATATTACGTGTAAACAATCTCAAATCATAGGTCTAAAAAAAGACATGATCACATGATTTGGAGCTGTTTATATGTAATACACCCTCCAAATTCAATTACAGCCATTAAATCGCTTAGTTTCACTATTAATTTGTATGTAACAATAAATTAGTTACTTTAACCCCTTACGATAGGCCAATACTTCAACCTTTTTCAATCAAAAGTGCCATTTATTAGTGAGAGCTGTTTTTACCCTAATATCTTTCCATGGACGCCATCATGTACACCCATATTAATTTGGAGAATTTTTTTTTTTTCAATTTTTTGACTTTTTTTTTCTTCTGATTCATCCAACAACCTAGCCATTTTAACAAAAAATTATATTCTCATCAATCATTTTCCGCTAATCAATCGTAGCTTAAGAGTCACATGTTTCTTCTACGGTGACAGCTCACTCAACAGGGTAGAAAAGCAAAGAATCAACTTGCCTTGGATACAAAGGTGCTGATAATAAATGGACATCCGCAACCCAAACTGATAGAAATGAAAATAAATAGAGCAAGCAAATCGAAAGTAGTAGCCAAATTTAGGGGGCAGATTGAGAAATTTGCAAATAAGCTCAGACACAATATGTGTTGTTACCATGGACAAAAAATGTGCATCAATATATCCCAGATGATATGCCCATCCATGTTGCCCATTTGTGTGTCTTCAAATAAAGGACAGAGATTTGGAATTGCGAATCCAAAGTAGGCACAAGTCGTCATCACTTATCATCATGGAAGGCGACAAGCCGACGACGATGACGTGCACATTGCTAGCAGTAGACCACCGCGGCGGCTTCAGCTACCGAGCTTGCTCCGTCTGCGAGAGGACTCTCCCCGACGACCCAACTTGCTTCTGCAAATACTGCAGCCCCAGTGCCTTCAACCCCCGCTTCTCCCGCTCCAAACGCCTCTTTCGCCTCCTCGTAATAGCTTCTCTTCTTTGAAAAGCTAATACAGTATGAATTGCTTATTTCAAAAGTACTCTTCAAGAAGTGATTTTGAAGCTCTATTTGACTGTATTTTCCAGTGATTGTTTCTGGGTTTCTCTTAGTTTGGGTTGTTTTGGGGTTGCAGATGTCAGTTGCCTCGGATACAAACGTGCTGAATGTGATATGCTTTGATAGAGCTGCCACAGTTCTGTTTGGTTGCTCTGCTGATGAGTTTTTTGAATTTGCCAAGTTTCATCCTTTTGCTGGTGAGTTTTATTTTCCCAACCCAACTCAAGTTTTTACATTTACATTGTGTAATTATGTTTAGGTCAAATGCAACGGGTATGCACTGGTTTAGAGATACAAGAAATGTGGTTGAATTTTTATGTGGATACAAATTAAAGCAAGTTCTCAGGAACCATAGCAATTCTTCCATGACTGATTTCTTACTGTCATGTATCAAGCAATTTGCCTTTTGTTGATCAGCACCAACACACAGTTCAGGTTCTTGATTTGCTTCATCGTTTATGGTTTTACATACTCTATTCCTGTTTTGGGATGTTTGCTGCAGCTGCTAATGCGAGTCGAATTCTGGACGGAGAGATGTTTAAAATTACAGTATCCAAGCCAAAGAATGGGAATGCACAGCATCTGCGGGCGGTTCGAGTTGTTCCATTGAGGTCTGGTTTCCAGCCAGCAATTGTGAGCTTAAGGGAATTGTATGGAGTAAGAAGCTCTTGACTCTTTGTTTCATCTACTGCAGGATATGTACTTGCAAAATTCTATTGATTTGCTTTTGTTGCTTTCTGAACTATTGAATTGCCATCGATTCATTAATTAGAAATCGCGGTGATATATATAGGTTGCTTGCATCAGTTTGAAAAATGAAACTTCTGGTTTACTAGTTGAGGTGTGTTTGTGTAATGCTGAAATATCAAGTTCCTTTCCTAGCTCTAAAAAGCATTGTCAATGCTACTTGTGCAGTACACAGTTTGTCAAGATTTTGCACATGTAAAAATCAGTTCACCTTAGGAGAGACAGCATGAAAATGTGTAAAATAACAAAGAGTGAACCCTTTTCGTAGAAAACTTGGCTGTATAATAGCTATCTTTAAATGTTTGTCAAAGCAAACTTGCTCTCTATAGTTATGGACAAGTAAGCCAAAAGTACTCCTGCAAAACAGACACTGTTTTGAAAACCACTATCACAGGGTAGTAATTTTATCGGTTGACTCAGCCACGACCAATGTTCCTTGCATCCAGTTTGTCAGCATCTGCAATGCGGCTTCTGGTTGATCCATTGGAACCATGTGACCGGCATTATGAACCTGTTTTTGGTTACATAAAAAAAAATAGCCGATGTTACAATTATCGGTATTCACAGACAGATAGGAATTAGAGAGACGAGACATAAAGACAGACCTTGAGGAAAGCCAGAGGTCCATGGCTTTGTAGTAGTCCTGCTTCTGCACCACCAACCTTGAATGGAACAATTGGTGCCGCTTCAAAGGCTTTTTGACCAGACCATTGCATGGCATGAACCCACTTCGAATTCCCTGTGACATAGAGAGACATTGTAAGCTGGAAGTTCCCAAAAGTATGTTATCCTCTCTAAACCATGAAGTAGAAGCTTTTTGCTACAACAAAGAAGCTCACCGAGCCAATTGCAGATGAGATCGTACTCCCCAGCATAGATGAGCACCCTTATTCCATCTTCTAGAAGGGCAGGAATGCCCACTTCCAGATCTCTCATCCAGTCTGTAAGCATAGCGTCATATACCGTAGAACTGCATGAAACAAATTCTATGTTCCCAACTCCTAGGGCGGTTCTAACTTCCTTCTTCTTCAAGAATGTCTCCATGTTTGAGAAGTCATAGCACAAGGATCCCTCACATTGCTTTCTAATATCATAGTGCTGCATACCAAAAGAAATTAAATTTTCATCATACTTGAATTTGCACATTCGGGATTCTTAAGATCTTAATGCTTTGCAAAAGTAAAGTGTTTTCATTTCTTACATTTATACCGCTATTGTAGCTCATGATATTGGTAAATATTTGTTGGCAAACTTGTAATGCATCCACACAAGCGTCTCCACCCTCAGAGGCTGAAAGTTTCAAATATCAGAAAAGTTCACGGGCCAGATATTCTTGTACAACAAACATCAAATCTCTACTGAGTTTGTAACCAACAGGTACACTTTAAATAGAGGAAACGAAGGGGGAAATACCGCAACGCTTAATTGACGCTTCACAGTCTGGAATCAACTGAGAAATGCTATCGTACTGACTTTTGTCTATCAACTTCATCTCCAGGGCGTAATCAGTGTATGCCTTGTACTGGTACTGAGGATCAGTCAGCCCATTACCTATGGCGAATCCCTGTTCATAGGAGATTAACCGCTTAGATCAATTTGATCATGATGAAGCAGCATAATGCAGTCAATCATGATGAAGCAGCATAATGCAGTCAATCCCGTGTCAGTATTATAAATACCTTGAAGTTTATGGGAATCCCTTCCTTTGCTTTGTTTCCTTTGTTAACCCGAGAGGCGAATGCAGGAATGTAGTGCCCAGCATACGATTCTCCAGTTATGTAGAAGTCATTTTTAGCAAACTGAGGGTGTTCAGTGAAAAATCCCTGTGATCATAAACAGAAGTTGCTAAGATCTCTAGGTAATGCATGCAATGAGTAATTTCATATACATCAACAATGAAGGCACGATTAGGACCTGCAGAAAGTCGTACAAGTCATTGCTAACGCCTACTTCATCGTGACGAATGTCACTCGGATCTGTGGTATAACTGAAACCGGTTCCAACAGGTTGGTCAACGTAAAGAAGGTTTGATGCCTGCAATTCAAAATCTAGTTCAGATTACCAACAATAGGAAAACTTTCTGCCCAAAAGGAAATCTGTTCTGGTCCTCCAGAATCACTTACCTTGTCCCAGCCAAAGTCATTCCAAGTAAGAGACAAGTCGTTGTTAATATGAAAAGGACCATTTTCGTAAAACAAAGCAAGTTCACTGCTGCACCCTGGCCCTCCAGTCAACCATATCACAACTGGGGCACTCTTGTTTGTCCTTGACTCAAAGAACAAGTAGAACAGCCTGCAAAAACAAAAAATATTAAAATACGGAACCAGGTAAAGTTGTTTCCTTGAAAATACCCCCACAGGTTCGAACGTTTCAATGATGAGAAAGTGTAAATTAACAAAAACCGCAAGCAGAAAAATACAAGAAAAAGCTGGACTTTTACATGAAACCATATATAAATATATATACATAGTAAAACGTGTTGTAGCTTTGTGCATCACATGTATTTTTCCCTATGCATTATTGATGATTCTAAAGTCTTCAAGAATAACAACCATCTCTTTTCAGAGTGTCGTTTTGTGTGCTAGAAGAAAAGCATCTGAATTTTGAGTGGTTTGTATGTAATGGTATCTGAGATTGACAATTTTAAAAGTTTTCGTTAACTAGTATGATATAGTCTAATCGAATCTGAATTACCTTGCAGCTTTCGAGTGCGGAAGGCGATAGTAGCCGGCATGGTGGCCAAGGTCCGGAATAGAAGGCCCGGGGGAACCACTAAGAAAAGGCATTTTGAACTCCTTTTCAACAATCCTGTTTGGATACGCAAAGGCAGCAGCATCCAATGAAGAGTTGTGGTGTAGAATGTTGATTTCCTCATCGGGGAACAAGTTGAGGCTTCTGATGAGCTGCTCCGCTCGCAATTTTGGCAAGTTTGCGGTCGAGGATAACGACTTGGGACGATGATCAAGTGCTGTGGAAAACAATGGTGCGAGGAGGAGAAGCAAAAGAGAAGACACAAGGATTTGGGGAGAAAAGAAGGTAGATGCCATTGTTTCTGTGTTGGTTTGTAATGTGGAGAAAAATAGAGGGGTTGGAGGGAATTTATAGGAACAGTGTTGTGGAAAAAGAACAACAAACCAGTCTTAGCTAATAAGGCTAAAAGAATGGAGTATGGAATGTCCAACCGTGTGAGGTGGGAGAGAGATTCAAATTAGCGGTCTCTAATTTGTTGTTTTCTCAAGACTTGGATTTATCATTTTGATCCTTTTATGATATTATCTGTATTTCTCCAAACACAAGTCTTGTTTCATCCCATTTTGATTTATTATTTTCATCGTATCATCTGCTTTTTCTCAAACGCAAAACTTCCCCATTTTTGAAGAGATTCTGCATAATGGGTATTTTTTATTTGGATTACATGAGATATGCGGAAAATTTACCCACTTCCCCCTTTAAATAGGACTGATTAGATGAGATCTGAGCGATAGTCAATCCCCTACCCACCAAAAAAAATAAAGAATGGAGACTAAGAGACTTGAACCTTTTTATTTCGGGCAAAAGGAAACTACGAAGGCAAGGATAAGTTAAGAATTGATGTTCATTGGACAATTATAATACATTGTATCCATTTTATGTGATACAATTGATATTGAAATTTATGTGAACTGAACTGAAAGTATCAGGATAAATAATAGATAATCGACCAAATCAAGATGAAACCTTTGCTTGCAAACAATTCAATCCTAAAGTTTGCCTTAAAATAAGACATGCTGATCAGTTAGCGGTTTACCAAATTTGTTTTTAGGTGCGGATTTAAGGATCAAAGTCACTTGTGTTGTTGGGAAAATGCTCTTTTAGGAGTCATATCCTTATGTCGTTTAGTACATCAAAATGAAAAGAACATTGGTTTTGAAGTGAATAATTCCGAAGAAACTAAAGCATGGAAATCTTATTGCGTGCAGGGCATCATTCTTTCTGAGAAAAGTGCACACGCAAATTTTGTGACCCGACATGAGGATGATCAGATTCTCAAAGCTTTGGGGGCACATGTGATCTCATTCTGGGAATGCTTATCTAGTAAGCTTAATATCAAGGAAGTAGTGAATTACTCGTGGAGATCTCATTCTCGGAATGCTTATCTAGTAAGATTAATATCAAGGAAGTAGTGAATGACTCGTGGAGAGCAAAACATGGAATGCGCTCAAGAGCAGAGTAGGCGAGAGTAGATTGTTGACCTTCCACAATCACTTTCAAACGAGTACTTAATTACCAACCCAATTCAGAAGTGAATTTAGATCTGTACAAAAGGCATTACAAAGCTTTGACGCATGATTTGCATAACATGATGCTTTGATTATGAAGGTCCATTTCCAGTTATCTTCGTCAAACATGTGAAGCCTCATGGGTGGACCAAGACATATGCCGCTTCTTGTGGCAGCATCTTCTGAGAGAAACAGCCATGAACCCCACCACTCTTAAGACCAAGAAATAACCAGTTCTATTCTGATTTATCAAGCCAATTTCCGAACCAAAATTTTAACACGAATACTTAAAAACCATCTGCTACAATCCTAATCCTAAGTAGTCTGAGAAAAGGGTATTGTATTGTAAAAGGTTAAACCTGATGCATATCCTTATTTCATGGAGATCTGAAAAACAAATTGACCATGAGACTGAGCATGCTATCATGGACTAGCGTGAACCATTCTTAGTATAGAGTTTGTGCACTGGATAAAAGTAGATTAAAGCTGTAGGCTCAATGGAATGATAAACAAACGAAAGATATGGTGATAGTAATTTGGTCGCACTGTCCGGAAATAAGTTTTTTCATTTTAATGATATACAAATGCCAGTTACAAAGCCATAAATGCACCATGGGTAGGAATCTAGAGATTGACACGCTAAAACAGAATTGTATTGGAATATGGCACAATAGCAGCTTACTTGTAAAATCTTTGAGAAGCTGCTTTCCATATAATATACAGTAGACAATCCATCTCTGAAGTTAACTGTCAGTGGTAAATGGGGGCATAACTGCAGCAATCTCAATCCAGCATAGATGCTATATGCAAGTTGCACTCGTTCACCGCCTCATGTTATAATGCCAGGGGAAGAGAAAGAAGAGAGGCTAAAAGGCTTTAAGACACACTTAAGACCGAACTTTTGCAAGCCGGGCCCTTATTTCTTCCAACTCCTCCTCATCATCAACACCCTCAGCTATTGCTTCTTCCTGAGAAGTAATATAATGTATCATATATCCTGTTCCTTTTAATAGTGGAAACTAATCTGATCGAAACTGGAGCTTAATACATGACGTCATGTCACACATACCTCCTGTGCAGCTCGTGCAGTAGCAGGTTGCTTCAACCTCTCCTTCCTGACTGCTTCTGGAAGCTGTGCAGCAGTCTCACCAGCTATAGAAGTCAATACCTTGTCAACTTCTTCTTCTGTCTCATCTTCTATGTCCTCTGAGTCTAATGCTGAGTCAAGACTATCATTGACCATCTCTTCAATTACCCCTGCCTACAAATCACAAATATAACCATTGTTTATTCACCAAGTGATCTGACAACGGCTCAATAAACTACAGGAACACCTTAACGAAAAGGTAGCTAAAGCAACTAACGCAACTGATATAACATTTAACATTTTATGGCTGGAGTCGTATAATATAGGATAAACAAATACCTTCTTTGCAAAATCTTTCCTGGGACCAAAAAAGGGAGATGCAAATTTTTTGGGTGAATAATGACCCTTTACAAGCAATCTAATCTCCACACTGGTGAAGAGTAAGTATTGTTGCAAATGCGTTTTCTATGGACATGATGATTCTGATACTACCAAACCCAACGACTTTCATGTTTATGCTTCTTTGTAAGGGAAACAGTTAACAACAGCAGTACCTTGGTCATCTCCTTGCTAAATTCTTGCATCGTCACAGCCACCTCTGGAGCCTTCATGAGGTTATTGACAAGTTTCATTACCTCAGAACTCTTAGACAAATGCCCCACGGTACGGGCAATAGCTGGAAAATCAACCACAAAAGTGTAAAATATTAAAAAAAAAAAAAACCAAACTTCTCTCAGAAAACTATCTTTCTTTTTCCAAAACTCAACCTAAACCTATTCCCAACTTGCAATTTTCCAACATCTTACTGCTTTACTGCCTTTCAAAACACTGGGGCACCTTAACAAGAGAACAATAATGGCATCACTACAAAAACTAAGACTGCCCTTGCCATCACCTCAACCTGAATCGAATTATCAGGTCACCACTTTTTACGAAATGAACATCCTAAACACATAAAAATTTCTATTTTTTGGGCTATAAAAATGCGCAGCATTATATCTGCAATAAAGTTAACTCTTTGTGTTGCAAAGTGACTAGCCTATGAACCCTCTTCTGTATGGAGGTCTAAGTTGTTATGTCAACCCTCTAGAAAGATTCCTTCTTCAATCTTGTATAAATTAAAAGGTAACACCCAGAGAATACTTGTTTCAAGGCGGGCAATGACATTAGCAGCAGCTAATTAGAAACAAATACCTACCAAGTCCAAGTAATAAATAGGACTAATATACTCAAACGCATAAAAATCAACAGAAGGACGTCGAGACAAGTGACAAGTAGTTAAACAGCAGCTTCTAGTGGTGATAGAATACAGGGAAATTGAACTGGAACATCAGGTATTAAAAACTTCGTACCAACACTCTCCCCAAGGTGCATTGATATTGAATTCAGTTGTGCCTTATTTTCATGAAGACGGTTCACTGTCCTTCTTGAACTCACAATTTCTTTAGCAAGCGACTGAAGCAATCAAGACAAAAGAAGAAATGAATAAAAAGAAGCTAAGAAGTATGAATGTAGATAACAAGACACCAATAGCACTAATCAAAAGCATGTTTTGTGGAACGTATAACCCATGCCACAACACAGAACCAATTGGCAGTAATCAAAATCAAGCGGTCGCCAGTAATCTCCCTATCTAAACATTCAATGGCTAACATATAAAGCCTCAGCTCCCAAACAACGTCGTTTACGAATGACACATTTCAGGAAATGACACTAAACTTTCATTTCATGAGTACATGGATAAAACACTTCTCCTAGCAAAAACAAAAACAAAACAGTGAAATCATGATGAGTCAAAATTTTATCATTCCAACCCAATTTTGTTGAGTTTAACGGGAACATGTATTCAAATGGAGCCTGTTACCGCTATTCGAATTCAGTGTCAAGCATGAAGTTCTTATAATCGACAAAGACTGAAACCAATAGAGTTTAAAAACGCATAAAATTGAGGGAATTGTAATAGACAACCTCCTTATATCTCATAACCAAAATCTTCAAAGGAAAAAAGAAAGCACCTTTGCAGAACCCATGTCATTTCTCTTGGCAGCTTCTCGAATTGCTTTCTGCACACTTTTCTCTTCCCTTTGAATATCTGAATCGAACCCAACAACAAACAATCAAAATCAAACATACCCAGCAATCCAAATTAACGACCCGTGAATCTAAAGCTTCATCAAAATCACTAAAAGAATCAAACTTTCCTGAAAAAATCGAAACTTTGAACCGAAATTGGAGTTGGGTAAGTTGCAAAAGAGGAAGAAGATTGAAATTTCAAAAAATAATTACCCCGAATTTGGCGTTCGATGTTGCGGCACTCTTGGCGGAGTTTTCGTTGCCAATCTCTCAGTTGCTGCTGAGGGTTTGGTTTGGGCTTAATTATGTTGATCACTCGCTCCATCTTCTTTGATGTTTTGGAAAAGCTGAGGTATCTGATCTCGAGCAACCAAATGTTCGTTGCTTGCTTTATTTCCTAGCAAGGAGGATGATGGAGCTCAAGGAAAAGGACAGGTAAATACTGTTGTGGGTTTTGGGCCCCTACGTTTAAGCCCAAAAGAGCCCAAATTTTATTTCAGTCCTCTAGAACAAGACGACGAGTATGAGAACTGATTTCCACATACCTTTTTATTTCTCCTAGACACTTTTATTTATTTTCAGCTGTTTTTGAATTAAAAAAAATAGAAAAAAAGAATCAACTGTCATAATTAAATAAGGATGTGTATAAAGTGAAAAAGATTTACGTGAAAATCATTTTCCCTTTTCCATGCAGCTTTGGGCCATTTAAAAGAACTACACTAGACACAAATTTTGGTCATATTCAGCAGCAAAAATCACTTGGAAAAGGAGTAGTTTTTCATTAATAACAAAAAAGAGAGAGCACAATGAAACCAAATGATAAAATAGTTTGTTACAAAATCAACTCTATGTATGCTAGTGGATCCATGCGCAGAAGCAACTATTCTCTCAATAGCCCCATTAATGGAGTTTATCATGCTCTGAGTTCCATCTCTAGAGCAAAAGCAATGAGTGTAACCATCTGAGTGTTGGTTCCATCTTTAGAGCAAAAGGCAATATTGGGGGGAAAAGATAGAGGAGAAAAGCTTAGGAAAAATGCATGATTTTCTAATGTTGAAGGGGACTTGAAAAATTTAGCCCTCTTTTACAACTTTTGGAACCCCTCTTTATTTTTTTTTATTTTTTTTGAATGACGAGAAAAATAATTGCAAAGGAGAGAAAGAAGGTTTTGTGGTGTGAATTTATGGGTGCGGGGATAAGATTTTTATGAAAAAAAATTGATATTCTTTTATTTTTATGAGTAACAATTTTGTTAAATGGGGAAGGCACCAGATCGCACCAAGTGTAAGTAAAAAGAAGAAAGATAGAAAATGGGTCATTTTATCCACACCCATCAATCTTATCACTACACCCAATTCACTCTTAACACCCATCATCTATTTTAACTAACTCTATTTTTCTCACCACACCCATTATGTCTTCCTAAAATATCCCTTAATCAAAGCATGTATTTCTCTTTACTTTTTCATCACATTCAACTTTAACAGCAAGCCAAATTGCCAACGCTACTCAAAGATCCTACATAGCCACCAATTGCACCCTGCTAAATAATTCCACATATAAAAAAAATTTCCAGCCTATCTAAACTTCTCAAAATTACTAAACAAACTACCCCTCCTCTCTTTTTTATGAAAAAAAAATTGATATTCTTTTATTTTTAAGATTTTTATGAAAGAAAAATGGTGAATTGGATATTCATTTATTTATGAAGGCTAACAAATTTTGTTGAAAATGGGGAAGGCATTCAAATCGTAACATTTTATATAGTGTAAGTAATAAAAAAGAAGAAAGATAGAAAATTGGTGGAGTCCATATGTGCTACCTCACAGTGAAAAGAATAAGGGAGGGTGTATATTTTCACCAAAAATTATTTTTTTGACCCATAATTTGGGTTAACACCTTATTTTCATAACATTATTTAAAATTTGGGTAAAAAATATAGATTTATGTGATAATTTTTTGGGTTTTGGGGCAAGGTTGGTCTTAGCCTTTCATTGAGTCTCTCTTATTTTCCAGAACTGTAAAATTCATATGATCTAAGGTTATCTTTAACAATGGAATTTAGGGATAGCTTAAACACTTTTAGCCCAATTTTTCTGTAAAATACCATCTTTAGCAATGGGGTGGTTAAAGGGTTAAAGGCCCAACAAGAGGGCTAAAAGGCTTGAGGAGTGACTACCTTTAGGCCATCTTTAGCAAGGGAGGGGCTAAATATCTCTTGGGCTAAAATTTAGACCCCTAAAAAAATAATTTTTTTTTTATAATTTATGGTATGCTTAAATTTTACCATCTTTAGTAAGGAATGACTAAATTTTCTTTTTTTAATTTTAATGTATTATGTGGTTCGTATTTAGTGTGATGAGTAACAATTATCATTTACTAAGAAGAATTTTGAACAAAAAACCATTTTGAACAAAGTTTAAGCATCTTGAACAAAATTTGGATTTATGTACGCTGTTAATTCACAAAAGCTTCGATGACTCTAAATTTCGGATATGTTTTAGGAACCGAGGCAGTGAACAATATTCGTAAAGAACGTTTTTTTATTTGAGCAACACAAATTGGGTGTTTGGACTGCAACAATTTTGGGTGGGCTCCGCAAAAAAGGAGGTACCTAAGACCATCTCTAGCAATGGACTTTAGGGGTACCCCAAACACTATTAGCCTTCTTTTTTTGTAAAAAACCATCTTTAGCAATGAATGAGCTAAATGGCCAAAGGGCTACCAAGGGGGCCAAAGGGCTTGAGGGGTGCACCACCCGCTAGCCTTTTAGCCTCTATCAAGCTCTCTTTTTGTGGTGCCCACCATAGTTGAAAAATACGTGTATTATACGCGTCCGTATGTATTTTTTAAAAATACTTTCATTTTTCGTATTAGTTTGAAAAATATGGTAAAATACGTATATTTTTTACCTTTGATATATTATACGCGTTTGCACATATTTTTTAAAATACTTTCGCTTTTCGTATTAGTTTGAAAGATACGGTAAAATACGTATATTTTTTACCTTTGATGTATTCTACGCGTTTGTACGTATTTTTTAAAAATACTTTCGCTTTCAGTATTGGTTAGAAAGATACGGTAAAATATGTATATTTTTTACTTTTGATGTATTATACGCGTTTGTACGCATTTTTTAAAAATACTTTCACTTTCCATATTGGTTTCAAAGATACGGTAAAATATACGTATTTTTTACCTTGGATGTATTATTCGCGTATTATATGCGTCCGTACATATTATTTCCAAATAATACATGTATTTTCTAAAATTTAATAATAATACAAGTATTTTTTCCATATTTTATCCGTATTATTGAGAATATTAATTATAAAAAAAGAAATTAATAAAAAATTATAAGTGGCCGAATTTTTTCAAGAAGGTTACCAAATAAAACAAGTACATATTTTTAACGTACTATACGCATCCCGTATTTTACTAATTAGGGTGCCCACACTAAATTTGTAAAACCCACAAGCAAAGCCCCCCAAACCACTAAAGATGATAAAATTTAGGGGTAGTCTAAATCTTAAAAAATTATTTTTTGGAAGGCTAAAATTTAGCCAAATAGCCCTTTAGCCCCTTTATCTCTAGAGATGGCCTAAAGGGCTACGGGTAGACATCCCTTTAGCCCCCTTTGTAGCCCTTTAGACCTTTAGCACTCACATTACTAAACACAATTTTTTACCCAAAAAAAGGGCTAATAGTGTTTAAGCTACCTCTAAATTCCATTTCTAAATTCATCAAAAAAAAAATTCCACTGCTAAAGGTAGTCTTAGCCCTTTAGCCTCTTTTTTTGTGGTGCTCACATCATATTTGCCAAACCCACAATCAAGCCCCACTCAATCACTAAAGATGACAAAATTTATGGGTAGTCTAAATCTTTAAAAATTATTTTTTAGAAGGCTAAAATTTATCCATATATCCATTTAGCCCTTTTATTGCTAAAAATGGCCTTAAGTACAAAACATAATCAACCCCGAGTACAGTTAACCATACGCAATCTATTTAGTGAAAATCAAGGTCATTTTCAAAGAAAATTTTCATCTGAACAAGGTCGAAATCAAGACATATGGAGAAGTATTAACATACTGTCCCTCCTAAAAGTATATTGTTTTGTTGTCTATAACTCTAGCTAGGTGGAAAGTTTCCTTCCATATGGCGAAGGCTTCTCTGCAGACCATGCTTGAGCACTTTCTTGCTAACTATCCTGAATGCTTTACCATACACTGATTCGTTTGTCTCTCTTTTCAATTTCAGATATTGTACCAAATTCGGCTGTATGCATTTCAGAATCTAGCCACATATGAGCCAAGACTTGGCAGATGCCAATTCTTATAGTTAATGATAGAGTATATTTTCTGCAATGTCTAAGCTCCAGCCATGCTTGCGTGAGATGGTGAGACATAATCAACCCTGTCAACAGCCTAGGAAGGTTATTCAATATGTAAACTGTTCTTACTGAACAAGGACTGGTCCAAGACCATGTCCGCGTCAATGAAATAGTACCGAGAATCTCATCCAAGTGATGATAATCAGTATACTTCTTCCCCCCAGTGTTCTTTAGAAGCGTTGGTTTGTCGACCAAGTGTATTGGGATTTTCTCCAGAATTTTTACACCCACAGACTCCAAAAAGTCATGTACTCTGAGGAAAAGGGATTGACATTCATCACTGTCCATGATCGCAGACTCCCGGCATTCCGGACATTGAGGGCGACCATCGCTAAGTAAATCATATTTTTGGTTCCTTGGCTCCAGTTTTCCACAGAAACACAAAGGAGTTCCATCCTTCTCATGAGAGAAACATTTCCTTTGAAGCCAAAAACGATGCACCAACTGCATAATCTGTTCATTGTCTGATTTTCCACAAACATTACATCCTAAATAAAATTGCTCCACGTAGCAGGAATTGTGGTAATTAACGCAAATCTCACAATGTATGAAGTTTTCCTCAGTAATTGGAGGATTGCAAACAAGACAAAGGAGACATTGCGGATGCCAAAAGTAAAGAGTTCCGTTCGAATGTGCACATTGAGCATGATCAAACTCAACATTCCTTTTGCAGCCAACACATACCCTCAATATTGGACAAGATTCAGATGTACTAGAGCTGCTAGCATCACTGACAGATTGAACTTTTGCCCCACGTTGGCGTTGAGTCACACCATCAATTAGTTTAGGCAGTAACAGGCGGTCTCCTTCAGGCTCATCTTTTGTGTGATCGTTCCCAGTACGCTGTAAAATCTCATTGACATCATCCACTGGTTCACGTTGAGCCAAGCTATCTCCTTCAGTCTCATCTGTTTTTTGAGTGTCCCCAGTACAAGTACGGTCTATAGCTTCTCTGTCTTGTAACCCCAAAAGTTCATACGGTTCCTGAATACCATGGTCGACTAACAGACTTTCCTTTCTAGCGGTAATGATTACTCTGCTCCCTGAACCAAACCAGTCTTTGTTTCCAGCCAATATTTCCAGTTCATTTAACTGATCCACATCGTCAAGAACGAGAAGCACTTTTTTATTACATAAAAAGTACTTGATCAGAGCAATTCCACTGTGAACATCCCAAATTTCACCAACTTTATGCTTCAAGATTGGAGAGAGAATCTGCTTTTGTAACTGAACAATGCCATCTTTTGTACAAACTCTTCTGACATTAGCAAGAAAGTAGCTGACGTCAAAGCGACGATGAACTTTCTCATAAATAAGTCTAGCAATTGTTGTCTTCCCCGTGCTACCAGCCCCCCATATTCTACGAAGCGAACATCACGAGCCGCAAGATGTAGTAGCGACTCCATTCTGTTCAGTCTAGAATTGATTCCAACTAACTTTGTTGGGGAACCCACCAATGTGAATGTACGATACACCTTGTCACACTCATCTTCGACAATTTTGTTTGATTGTTAAGTATTCACATCTACAGCAAAATGAAAGAAAATTAATAGAAACATTGGGCAAGACTAATCCATCCATTAAGCACATAGACAATGTAACAATAATCGTTCATTACGGCATACGTACTTATCTTTTAAAGTCCAGCCAGAGATATTGGCAACTGTTGTAAGAGCATCTCTCCACCGTTGGACCTTCACTGTGTCAAATTTGTTCTCATGCTCGTTAAAGGCTTACAGAAAAGCTCCGGTTTGATTTCGGACATGAGAAGGATTTACATCATAATAGACTGGTAGAATGGTGTTCGGTTCCATGCACTCAACAATCTTCGAGACCTCGTCCAAGCACCAGATGGATGAAGCAAAGTTTTGGGAGAGAATAACGATGGCAACTTTTGATTCTTCGATCGCTCTCAGTAGCTTTAGAGGAATGGTTGTGCCTTTTTCAATTTCTCTGTCGTCCTTGAAAGTTAGAATTGACCGGAACTCTAGTCGGTCAAACAGATGGGCCACGAAACGCATTCGAGTGTCTATGCCCCGAAAGCTCATGAAAACATGATATTTCCAAGGAACAGAAGTGGAGGCTATGTGGCTGCTGAGAGCCATTGATACGCTTACACTGATCAGGGTCAATCAGTTTGGCTGAATACAGAGAAAGGGAACGCACGATGTCGAACTGTTTCATATGCAGATACAGTCTGTAAAGAGTACATATCATATAATCTGTTGAAAGCTTCAGTAATTACTATAAACAATATGGATCTTAAACAGCACAAAAATGAAAATGGAAATCGCATACCGTGAGAGAGGTCCAATTTTAAGGAAGAACACATGGAAGAGACGATATCTTGCTTGAATTTGGTCAGGGAGTGAGAACTGCATCCAAAGCTATGCTTCAGTAAGCCCTTTGTTTGACTCTTTATTAATTTTCCCGTTTCCTGTACGATCCGTCCATTTAGGAGTTATCGTTCTCTTTTGTATTTAGTGACTTACTTGGATGGTTCGTATGCTTGACTAAATAATTGGGGCTTATTTCGAGGCAATAGTTGGGACTTGGGGTTGAAAAACAGCTGAGAAAATTACGAGGCCGAGGCTGCCTAGTGAGAAAGAACCATTATGCTGAACCAGAAATATTAGTTACCTTTGCCCTGCTTTGCTTTGACTCGTGCCCATTGGTCTAGAAACAAGTGGGGTTTACATGCGGAGGAAACTAACCCGGCGATCGCACGCAGCTGATACAATCTGTAGGCAGAGGCCGGTTACTAAAAAGCACAAGACTGGGGGACATTGTAACAACCTTATAGCTCAGAACCAAAATTTTAAAATGAAATACCTTTGCAGAACCCACATAATTTCTATTGGCATCTTCTCTAATTGTTTTCTACACACTTTTCTCTTCCTCTGTATATCTGAGCTAAACCCATTACACAACTAACGTACCAAAATCAAACATATAAGCAGAACGATAGAACTTGACATTTGCATATAAGCCCAAGAGGATCCACCATATGGCCACAGCCCTCAGCCCAAAACATAAATTTCGTTTTGGCAAAGAAAACACGTACGTAGCGGAGTCTGTTTACATCTCTTTTAAAACATCGTTCGGAAAGGAAAACTATCCAACTACGAGTGAATTTTATGTGTCCTTTTGTTTTTGAAGTGTTTCCTGATATATATAACATTAATATAATTGTCCAGGAAGAACTAGACAAGTTTTGGTTCTATATATCTCAACCAACTTGCAAACCCCCTTGCACTGTCACATTCCTATCGCCGTTAATTCGAGACCCGATCTCTTCAAGATTCAAAATCTTATAGATCGATGAACCAGATTTTGTAGATCGAAGACCATTTGTTAATGACGCCAACTGAATCAAGCCAAACCAAATCAAACAGAACTGAACCAACAAGCCTACGGTATTTTGTACAAGTTCTGTCGCTTATACATGTACGTAGGAATGGTCCTACATGCATACAATACAAGTTAGAAGACTAGATGGTGGCATTCAAGGGCAGTTATGCTCTTAGTCGATCTCTTACTTCTTGTCGGCAGGACACCCTTCCCTTATTGGATCAGTTGACCTCAAGATATGAGTATAGCTAGTTTGTTTTCTTTTGTTTTTCTAACTTCTGGAAATTTTGTCTGAAATTGATTTCTTATGCATGCTTAATTGCTCGACATCAGCACATGGTGCCTCGCCGTCCCATTCCGATGTGCCACGGAAGGAATGGAAGTATATTGGTCCTGCAGAAATGTCTGACTAGCTATATCTACCTACTGCATGCATTTGATTTTCAAAAATCTAAAACATTAATTATGTCCGTACAATTATGAATATTGCAATTAGGTAGGATGTTGTGTTTATAGATTCGAAGTCTGCCGTATATCTCGGAAAATCTTGAGAAAAGATCACGTGAAAGCGTTTGACAAGAAAAATGGGACATGTACAGTAGTAAAGGTCATGGAAGAACAAAATGTATCTTTTTTCTTCAAACATTAATTTGATAATAAACCTAAGCAAAAATACAAAAGTCGTAGCTGCGTAAGCTCTCGTTCTTTAAAGAAATAAGAGGGCTGCTACGTACACCCAGTTTCTCTCTCTGGACACCCTCAAATTTTTGGTAATATAAAATTACTGTTATATCCTTGTGTTAAATTACAATTAAGGGCTTAAATTTCCCTTGTGACGATTTATTGATCAATGGTAACATGTTCTACACCTAAACAGCATTACATCAAAGCAAATATACAGAATGGGAGACATGAAACCAAGCTTAATCACAACAGAGAGATGAGATTAAAACAATTACTGACCAGGCAAAGAGATCTTGTACTGGGAACAGATTCCGCAGCGCAGCAAATAAATAATGCTTACTCCAAATGTTTCACAAAGCAAAACAACTTAGCTTTTTAAAACAAACCCGATGCAAAAGTTGCAAACTTTTTCAAGTTTCACCAGTTTGAAACTAAAATCTGGAGAATTCTTGCTTATGGGCAATTGGGTTTGCAATTTCTTTATCTCTGTTTTATTGCAAAGGCTAAAGCTTTGGCATCCGCACAAATGATTGAGCTTTTAGCAATTTATCTCTTTTTTCAACCAAAGGCTAAACCTCGCGAAAAGAAAAAACAATATAAAACAAACTACTTTTTCCAAGGGGGGTTTTAGGGAGAAAAATAAGGTGGGGATATCAAGAGAAATAAAAAAAGGAATGCTTAAAAAATATAAATAAAGGAAAAAAAAAAAAAAAAAAATTAAAATGGGCACCCAAAAAAAAAAAAAAAAAAAAATAACAAAAGAGAGAAAAAAAAAACAACCAGAAATAATGCATTATTTGGTTGTGGATGGAGATTTGTAGACTATCATGTCAAATAATATAGCCAAGGCTCGTATTCATCTATTAAATTATTTATGATTTATATTATTCATATTTAGTCAGAATTGGTAAGTCCGTTAATTGGAACACTTATTTATCTAAATGCCTCCTGCCACTCTACTTCTGTCTCAGTTTGCCTCCTATAACTCCAGTTGTCTCAATTTGCCTCCTGCCACTCTAATTCAGTCTCAGTTTGCCTTACAAACCCAACTCCGTTAATTCAAAGTTAACGTTTGCCACATGGCAAAATATTATTGGATTTGGGCTTCTAAGGCAAATCGAGACTGAAATAGAGTGGCAGGAGGCAAATTAGACAATCTGAGTTAACAGGAGGCAAACTGAGACAAAAGTAGAGTGGCAGGAGGCAAATTGAGACAATCTGAGTTAACCAGGAGGCAACTTAGATAGAAGTAGAGTGGCAGGAGGCATTTAGATAAATAAGTGTGTTACACCAATTCTTAGTAGTGTGTTGAGAAAAAAATGAGAAGAAACATACCTAAAGAAGAATATCAAACAATATCATATCGATTACAAATCAGTTCCAAATCATATCCATTACAAACCATGTCCAAATCATATCCAAATTACAATAGACATTCAAGGACTTCTAAAACAACTGAATTTAAGGATATCTACTAACTTTCGTCCACTGCCTACATTCAAAAATAACCAGCTTCAACACAAAAAAATTCAATCAGATTCAAACGATATCCATTAATTTTCTTCCACTACAAACATTCAAAAATAGCAGCTGAGAAAGTTCATCATCATGTGTTTTATCTGGTTTCGGTTTCTTTTTTCTTGCGGCTTTGATAAACTCTTTTTGTGCGCACATTAAAATTAGGTTCATGTCATGTTCTTCTCATTTTTTTCTCGACATACTACTAAGAATTGGTATAACACACTTATTTATCCAAACGCCTCCTGCCACTCTATTTCAACCTCATCTTGCCTCCTAACTCCAGCTGTCTCAATTTGCCTCCTGCCACTCTATTTCAGTCTCAAGTTTACCTTAGAAACCCAAATCCAATAATATTTTGCCACGTGGCAGACGTTAACTTTGAGTTAACGGAGTTGGGTTTGTAAGGCAAACTGAGACTGAAATAGAGTGGCAGGAGGCAAATTGAGACAATTGGAGTTACAGGAGGCAAATTAGAAATGTAATTGGAATGATTGCATATCCAAATTATATACTGTTCTCGTGCTTTAACATCCTCCAATCCAAGAAAAAAGTTTAATTCCAACTTATCTTTATGTATAATGAAGATAACTGATTTGATTTTCCCACAGATATTTACAACTTCTAGATCACCCTAATTATGCTTTTTAAGGTCTAATTTCAGTGAAAGCTCATGTCGGTAACACTATATATTCGGATTAGCTTCCAATAACACTATATATTCGGATTAGCTTCCAATTAACGAACTTTTCGATCTGCATATGTCGATCCTTGATTAAAACCATGATCACGTGGCCCATTCCAGAAAGGGAAAATCAATGACTAGCCTATCAGATAATTTCTTTGCACATATTAAACCATATATCTCAGTTGGCGGAGCAGTAATGAGAATCTTTCTTTCCTTAACAAAGATAAGAACTTGCAAAATAGATCCACTAAAACGAAAAGTCTATGCAAGTATATACACGTTAAAATAACTAATTTATCAGTAACTATATTAACTTCTCTGAAATTGCATTTGATAATATTATACGCACATAAATACTTGATTCAATTTCTTTTCACCTGAGTCAGCTTCTTCATTCTCGTTACCCATTTCATATAGCTCTTGTCGGTAAACTGAGGGCCATGCAAATTCAACGATCGGGGTAGGTTGTCACTCACGAGGCCAAAATAATCAAGCTATACCTATTTTTGTCTAATCTCAACAATGGAGAAAATTAGCGCTCTGAAAGTTGCTGCACACCAAACCAATGATTGAAAATGATACTTTAATTATGAAAATAATATATTTACTTTGTGTCTTATATGCAATGTCATCCCCACCACCACCACAAATTAATATCTGATTTGCCCAATTTGGTAACTTGTACTTGACACGAAACTGTTTGCTGTTTGCTGTTTGTTTCAGATGAGGCACCCGAAAAATGGAAGTTGTACTTCAATCAGTCACAAATCAACAATCAAACAAAATGTGTATCAAATTAATTATTAATTCACCATCTCGTACCATAAACTTCAATCTTAGTGGTATTCGTAAAATTTTGGGCTACTCCTCCTTTACCAATTAATTTTATGGTGAAATTTCAATGTCCTTCATAGTATTAAAGCAAAATTACTCACGTGTTGGGGTAACGGCCGCATGTGGTCCATGTATTGAGCACGCATTAGCTTGAGACCTGACATGCGTAATGTGGCATGTTGAGAATGTGTTCTAATAAAAGTTCCACATTGGCTAGTACAGAGACTTTAGAAGTATTCTTAAAAAATAAGCCTACTTCCCCAATTGCCAATTAATTTTGACATGGAACTTCAATTTCCTTCCGGAACAACTTAATATGAGATGTACCGTATCAACAAAGAATTTGTTATGCCTCTGTTGAGGCTCGAACCTAGGTAGTGGAATCACTCATTTAAATAGGTTAATCATCTAAGCGACAAGTATTTTGATTTAGTGCCAATAGCACTCAGCTAACACTTGTTAAATCATGTAAGAGCGAGCTATATCACTAGTAAAAACAAATGAACAGCCAAACAAATTGATCAAAAGATTTGCTACTAATGAACAAAAGAGTCGGCCATGCATGGCGCTGTTTCTTTATTTAACTCGATAATCAACCAAACAAATTGGTGTTCAAGCAAAAAGTTTTATGTTCAACGTTTTGACTACGAATTAACAAGATCAACATATATAGATACGGACTTTGCAGGTTGTTCATAGAATTCCATATATATATTGATTCGCATTATACCTACTTCCACAATTTTTATGACCAGTTTTGACCCCAGCAAGGTCCCCAAAGTCCATTAGCCCAAATTTTTACATATGATGACATTAGTTATAGAAAATAGGCTAAAGGATATGAATTTTAAGATTTAAAGCACAAGTGGGCGCTTTGCTGCATACTTATAGGGAGTTAACGAGCTCAGCTTACTTTACCTTGCTCGTCTTATATTCTACTATTGCTCGCCTTATAGTCGACATCAAAATCTCCACTGAAACAAGTACTCCTTATAGATTATATATGCAAAACAATCAATTCAACTCAAGATCAATTGAAGATTGCAATACTTCTAGTGTAATCACCTAGCGTTCAAGAAAACTAAGCTTTCTGCAAATGGAAAGATGAATTCCAATTTAGTTTACCTAAAAACATGATTTTCAGTTAAAATATGATAATCATTGAAGTAGGTACGGCATTTTCTTCTTAGATTTACTAATTAGTCCACATAAGGTCCAGATAAATTCTTTGGGGTATCCAAAGTTTTGCCACATCCACATCATGACGACATAGATGGTAAACATGACCTCGTTTAATTCTTCAATTCAACCATGCATTTCGCAGATAAATTTTAGCAGGTCATATGCTTTAGATAATTAGAAGCATTTATCTCTGCATCTGAGGTTCCTAATTCGATTTTCCTACCCTAAATGTCTATTAATTGTAACATAAATTCATTGGATCTGGAGGACTACGAATTCATTCAAATGAAGACCCCCAAAGAAAACCCATTGCATCAAAAGTGACAAGTGAGATCGGTCACAAGACATCAAATAAGATTTCATCAACAAGATAACTTGCCCACTCCATCTTCCTTAAAATATATAGTTCCCAAAGCATGGAGATGCATAAATTTCCCACTCTCACTTTCATACCATATCAATAAACTTCCATCATCCTTTTGTTCATGGATGACGGATCACACGGACTGCACATGCATATCCAAATGCATAAGCTATTTTGGCCATTTTGCTTCCTTCCTTCAGTGAGCAACCATAAATTCTAACTAGCAAGTTTTCTGGTAATCTGGAACTTTTCTCATAAAAGCCAACTGAAAATGGAAAAAGAGCAAATACCACACAAGTTGGACCAATTCTCCTTTATATAAATTTTTATCCATTATAGTAAACTTTTGTCTTCATGTATAACTTCCCCATCAACTAACTTATCACCTTTGTATTGCGGGCCTACAGATTCCTCTACTTATACCCAACCGTAATGCCACACTCTTTTCAATTATCCCTACACTACCTACCTCTGTTTTTAAAACAGAGTACTCTGCTCTTTCTACATTCCTTTTTTTTCCCCCATGGCTCCTCTTCTCTCTTTAATTTTGTTCTTAATGCTTTCTTCAATCAGTGCACAAGGTCCCCCCTCCCCCGGCTACTATCCTAGTTCTCAGATCAGTACCGTAGGGTTCAATGAGGGTTTTCGGAACCTATGGGGTCCTCAGCATCAGAATGTAGACCAAGGTGCACTAAGAATTTGGCTTGACGCTAACTCAGGTACTCAATCATGAACATTGAACTTCTCTGTTGAATTAAAGCAAAGTTTCCTGCTTTTTTGTACTTCTGTTAGCTGTAAAACATTATGAAGAATCAAAGTCGATTAAGTCGATTGGTTTTATGCATGTTATTTCTCAGATTACGTGTCTACTTTTCTGTATAATTTGATACTTATAAGTCCTCTATTGTACTTGTTATCTCATAATTTTTATCATTTATATATTTTTGACATATTTCAGGAAGTGGGTTCAAATCACATCATGCATACCGTTCCGGATACTTTGGTGCAGCCATCAAGCTGCAACCTGGTTACACTGCTGGAGTGATTACTTCATTTTATGTGAGGCTTAACTGCTAAAATTAGATCACCGATTAATTAATTGATTAAAAAAAAGAGCTGTTATTTGCATTTTAGAATAGTTATCCTGCAACACAATTATGAAATATGTATACAAAAGAGACGAGTGGAGAGTGCCAATGACAATTATCTTTTATAAAAACCGATATTGAGTTACGTCTAATTCTCTAAATTTCGGGTTTCACAGCTCTCTAACAACCAAGAACACCCAGGAAACCATGATGAGATCGATATCGAGTTCCTCGGAACAACACCTGATAAACCCTATACTCTGCAAACCAATGTGTACATTAGAGGAAGCGGAGATGGAAACATCATTGGAAGAGAGAAGAAGTTCCATCTCTGGTTTGATCCAACACAAGACTTTCACAACTATGCTATAGTATGGAACCCCAGTGAGATCATGTGAGTATTCTAGTCCCACTAATTCTTTGACCTTTGTGCATCAAAACTTATGCTGTAGATGGTCACATGTTGTTGTATGTATGGTAAACATCAACCCTTATTGTCTTTGTGTCTTGTTCTGTATAATCACTATGCATCTTGTGATGTCTATTTTGTATCCGTCTGAACAAAAGTAGCATTTTTTTGGGTTAACTTACCTCTCGTGAAGGCGGGGACTGCTCGATCCATTGTATATATATATATAATTAGTAAAGATGCATTTAAGTTATGTTTCTATAGCTAGCAATGATGATGACTTATATATGATGCAATTAATTTTCAGATTTCTAGTGGATGATGTGCCCATAAGAAGGTACCAAAGAAAAAGTGACGCCACATTTCCATTGAGGCCAATGTGGGCATATGGATCTATATGGGATGCATCATCATGGGCCACAGAGGATGGAAAATACAAAGCCGACTATACTTACCAACCATTTGTTGGCAAGTACAAAAATTTTAAACTCGGAGGCTGCACATCCGATGGCCCTAGTACCTCATGCCGACCACCCTCCGTCTCGCCCTCTGGCGCAACGGGGCTGAGCCAGAAACAGTACACGGCCATGGAGTGGGTGCAGAGGAACTACATGGTGTATGACTATTGTCAGGACCCCAAAAGAGACCGTACACAAATACCTGAGTGCTAAGAATTTGGCATGCCCTTTGGTTCAATTCAAAGGTTTATTGTTTTGGACCGAGCTATTGATATAATTATGTTGAAGGCCTTGAGATGGATGAATCCCATTTGCTAAAAAAATGGTGCAATAGTGGTTGTTGAGCGTCCAAGGCCTATGAAATGTTTGAACTTCGAATTAAGCATTATGCAGTGCCATTAATAAAATAAATTTGTCTTGATATTTGTATCGGATCTGCTGATCCATCTCTATTCAAGTAAGAAGCCCTTCCTTACCGTCCAATCAGGTATAGTCAAGGATTTTTAAATGTCATCAGTGGATTTCATTAAGGTATTTTTGTGGAACAATGGTCTATTTTACTCTTTAGTTCAAACTGTAGTAATGTAAGCTATAGTAGTTTCATTGCTAGCTAGTCAGCCCGCAAAATACATCTAAATTTCACCAAAATACATCTATATTCACCTAAACTAATCCACCCAAGAGAAAGTAGTTATAAATTTTAAAACCACAATTATAAATTCTAAAACCACAACAATCCACTCTAAGAATTCACCAAAAATATTCTATCTAGTGGCGGATCCAGCACATCTTTTTCAAGGGGTCAATAAACAAAAGGTTCAATAAAAATTTTGATTCTTACAGTGCATTACGACACAATTATTATATACAATTCTTGTACAATTTCTATTTTTAAATTCTCTTAAACAACACCTGTAAGAATTGAGTATCAAATAGCCGGTGACTTGCACTTCAAGTAAAGGCTGTATTAGGGAGTTCTAATACGCTTAGGAATTGGTATACCTCTTCTATTAAGTTATGGACCCTTTAGTTAAGTATCCTTGCAATAGGAGTCCTTGTTATAGAAGCAATATCGGTTTGTAATCAATGCTTGATAGGTCGGCAGATTACAAACACTGCTATATATTGAAGTCCCTGTGCACACAGAGAAGAACCCTTCTCTCTTGTTAAGTACAAGCACAACCCTATCGGTGCTTAAGAGAACTTAAGTCTCTGCTGTGCATAGAAGACTTTCTATTCGTCTCTCACTCTTTTGTTCAGTACTCAATGACTTCCAGTAAGTCATTCTCACTGTCATACATGTTATGCTAATATACTGCTTACAGCACTCCCTTCATGATTGTTCTTTGTAATCTTAGAGCATAGCTTGACATATAGATGTAGAGTAAATCTTACATGTGGTATCAGAGCGTCAAGTTACCAGGGTTCGAGTCAATCATACATATTTTCTGCAGTTTTGTTGGTATTGTCTGGTTACTTGGTGCTGTTGTTGTATTAGAATTCTGATACCAGTTTAGTATTGTATTCCGCATATTAGGTTAAGATCTTGGGATAAACTGGTGTCATAACTGCATATGTATTATGAATAAAATCTTGTGTATTTTTGGTTGCAAATATTCATTGAATATGCTTGCTGATATGATTGATTTACTGCAATTCGTTTACTGGTGTTACTAATGTGTTTGCTCATGTTGTCTCCCAAAAGTATTTTGAAAAAACATAAAGTTATATCCTAGTTAAGTAATCGATTTGTGATAAACAGATTACCTTATGGAACTAGGACTCACTCATTGACTCATAACATCTGATTCAATGAGACTTTTGTCAGTTTATATCAACTTAAGTCTACTGATATAAACGAAACCTGATTGTAATTGCTGAATAGGATACATGAATCACCAAAGTGAGTATTCAATGATTTCACAGTTCATTAAGAAAATCAGAATTGCAGTTTATATGATCTTGCATGATAAGTTATTTATCCAAAGAACTTAACTTATCAAGGCTATCAGTAAATTGATGTATTGAATTACTAAAAATATTCTTGTTGTACTAATTCATTCTGCCTAAAGGTGTTGAGTTATATGATAATGATATTTGATGTTTTAGCAGTACAAACTTTTGCAGTTTAACTAAATCCTGCCCAAAGGTGTTTTAGTTTTATGAAACTTATGAAGGCAGTAGAGAAATTTCGTCAAACTCTCTACTGTATAAGCACAAAGATATGAAAACTAACCTTGTTTATCAACTGCAGATAAGAGTGATCCGATCTTCACCATTGAGACTCTGAATGGGAACAATTTCAAAAGATGGAAAGCTGATATTGAACTTTATCTGGGGCATCATGATTATGATATTTGTTTGACTAGAGACTGCCCAGAAAAACCTATTGAGCCTCTGTATTGGGGTGGAGATCAAGAAGAAAGGTATGATAGATGGCAGAAAGCTAACAAGATGGCTCTTGGACTTATGAAGAAATACATGCTGGAAAATATCAGAGGTGCTATTCCTGAACATGCAGTGGCTAAAGATTACTTACAAGCTGTGACAGAAAGATTTAGAGAATCGGGGAAAGCAGAGTCCAAGGATAACATTGATAAACTGTCATCTATGAGATTTGATGGTACTGGAAGTGTCAGATTTCATGTGATGAAGATGGTGGATGCTGCTAACAAACTAAAAGCTGTAGACATTCCTGTTCCTAATGATCTGCTAGTTGGTTTTGTCATCAACTCCCTACCAGATTCATATCAGCATTTGGAAGTTGCATACAATACTCAAAAGGATAAATGGTCTATTGATGAACTGTTGGGACACTGTGTTCTTGAGGAGAGCAGACAGAAAAACCAGAAGAACAAGCAAATAGCAGCTGCTGTAGCACCTCCAGTGACTGCAAACCTTGTTCAAACTGAGAGACCAAAGAAGAAGAGCAATTACAAGGGTAAGAATCCAAGATTTGGAGGTATGGTTGCTTCTGGTTCTGGTTCATCTAACAAAAATGCTCATCACCCTAAAAAGACTCCTAATGCTTTGAAAGCTGTTAAAACCAATATTGTCAAAGAGTGTAATTTTTGCAGAAGTCCTGATCATCTGAGAAAGGATTGTGAAGGTTTTAAAGCTTGGATGATCAAGAAAGGTAAAATGAAAGTTTTTAATGTTTTTGTTACAATTGAGTCTAATTTGGTTTCTGTTCCAAAAAATTCTTGGTGGTTTGACACTGGATGTTCTGCTCACATCACTAATTCCTTGCAGGGATTATCAAAGCTGACCAAAAACCATAGGAGCAGCTATAATGTTTTTGTTGGCAATGGATCAAAGCTTGCAGTAGTAGCTTTAGGTAGTATTAAGATTAAGTTTTCTTCTGGTTTAGTTTTGATTTTGAAAGAAGTACTTTATGTACCTTCCATGAGAAGGAATTTGATTTCTGCTTCAAAATTAGTTAGAGATGGTTATGGTTTCAGTTGTTCCAAAGATGATTGTAGTCTTCAAATTTTTGAAAGGAATAAAGATCCATTGTCAGGTTTTGCTCATTTATCTGATGATCTATGGCTTTTAGATTGCACTACTGATATACATTGCTTCATTACTGATAATGTCGATCCTCAGAATGTGTCCATCACTGAAAACTCATCTATGTTATGGCATAGACGACTTGGACACATCTCAAAGGAAAGACTGATGCAACTTAAGAAATCAAATGCAATATCACAGATAAATTTTTCTGATTTTACCGACTGTGTAGAATGTTTTAAAGGAAAACTAACCAATGTTCGAAAATTTGGTTCCAAAAGAAGTTCATCCTTACTTGAAATAATCCACACTGACATTTGTGGACCTTTTCCCACACGAACCATATGTGGCAATTCATACTTTATAACTTTTATAGATGATTTCTCAAGATATGCTTATGTGTATTTGATATCTGAGAAATCATCTGCACTAAATTGCTTCAAGATTTTTAAAACTGAAGTTGAAAAACAGCTTAATTTGAAAATCAAAGTAGTAAGATCTGATAGAGGTGGTGAGTACTATGGTAGATACACAGAAACAGGTCAACAGAAAGGACCTTTTGCCTTGTTTCTTGAACAGGAAGGTATTGTAGCTCAATACACAACCCCAGGAACTCCACAACAGAACGGTGTTGCAGAAAGAAGAAACAGGAGCTTGAAGGAAATGATTCGTTGTATGTTTTCTAGATCACCTCTACCAATTTTTCTATGGGGTGAGGCCTTGAAAACAGCTGTTTACATTCAGAACAGGGTTCCCAGCAAGGCAGTAGATGCAACACCATATGAAAAATGGACAGGAGGACATCCAAGCTTTGGTCATTTTAAAATTTGGGGATGCAAGGCAGAAGCAAGACTTTATAATCCAAATGAAAAGAAGTTGGACCCTAGAACAGTGAGCTGTTATTTCATTGGATATATAGAGAAATCTAAAGGGTATAGGTTCTACAGTCACAATTTGGCTACTGGAATCGTTGAAACACATAATGCTCGGTTCTTGGAAGGTGATTTCTGCACTGACAGCATTCACAGTGATCATTATTTTGAAGAAGCTGACAATTATGCAAACATGAATGAGGATATTGGAGTTGTCGGGGCTGACAACTCCAATGTCAGCATATTCGAACATGAAGACCAGAATAACAGTGCATCACTACCTGTTATATTGGCAGATGTTGAAGATCCTGATATATCAGCACCTCAGACCAATTCTGCAGCTGATATGAACACTGATACAGTAGAGAAAGATGCACAAGCTGAAGAAGATCAACTAAGAAGATCAAACAGACCTAGAAAACATGCACTACCAGATTACTATGCTTTCCTACAAGAAACAGAATTTGATATCGATGATGATCCTACAACATACAAACGTGCAATATCAAGTCCACAATCAGCCCTATGGAAGTCAGCTATGATTGAAGAACTGGATTCTATGAAGAAGAACAAGGTTTGGTCATTAGTCCCCATTACTTCCGATATCAAACCAATTGGATGTAAATGGGTCTATAAGACCAAAAGAGACTCACAGGGTCAAATCGAGAGGCACAAAGCACGTTTGGTGGCTAAGGGATTCACACAGAGAGAGGGTTTTGATTACACAGAAACCTTCTCCCCAGTTTCTTCCAAGGATTGTATGAGAATCATAATGGCCCTCACAGCTCATTATGACTTAGAGTTGCATCAGATGGATGTAAAAACAGCTTTTCTGAATGGAAACTTGGAAGAACAAATCTACATGGAGCAACCTATTGGATTTGTTGAAAGGGGGAAAGAAGGCTACGTTTGTAAGCTCAACAAGTCAATCTATGGACTTAAGCAGGCTTCAAGACAATGGCATATTAAGTTCGATGAGGTGGTCACAGCTGCTGGTTTTAAAGTTAACAGGTTAGATGAGTGTGTCTATTTGAAGTTCAAAGGTGTTCAATTCATATTCATGGTTCTGTATGTGGATGATATATTATTGGCTAGTTCAGACAAGCAACTATTGAGTGATACCAAGAAGATGCTGTCACAGAATTTTGAAATGAAAGACCTAGGTGAAGCTCATTATGTTCTGGGAATTGAAATTACCAGAGACAGAACCAATAAGGTACTAGGATTATCACAGACAGCATATATTGAGAAAGTTCTAAAGAGATTCCACATGTCCAAATGCAATGGGATTGAAGCACCTATTCTGAAAGGAGAAACATATTCTCACAAGCAATGTCCAGTCACTGATGCTGAAAAGGAAAAGATGAAGAAACTGCCTTATGCTTCTTTAGTTGGAAGTCTTATGTACGCGCAAGTGTGCACTAGACCTGACATAGCTTTTATTGTGAGCTTACTAGGTCGCTTTCAATCAAATCCTGGAAGACCTCATTGGAATGCAGCTAGGAAAGTGCTGAGATATCTACAAGGTACAAAAAACTTTATGCTGGTATACAGGCAAGTAAAAGAACTGGAAATAGTGGCTTACTCAGATTCAGATCATGGAGGTGATGATAAGGACAGAAAGTCCACAGGAGGCTATGTATTTTTGCTAGCAGGTGGTGCTGTTTCCTGGAAATGTGCTAAACAAGGAGCCATAGCAACCAATACAATGGAAGCTGAGTTTATGGCATGTTTTGAGGCAACTAAACAAGCTGTATGGATGAAAAACTGTGTGACAGAGATGAAGGTCATCGATTCTATCCATAACCCTATAGTGCTCTTTTGCGACAACAGAGCAGCTGTGTTCTTCTCAAAGAACAACAAAAGAACTGCCTCTTCACGTCTAATGGACATTAAGTATTTTCTGGTTAGAGACAAAGTCAGGGATGGCATTATCAATGTCATTCATATTGGTACTGATGACATGGTGGCAGATCCACTCATAAAAGGTATAACTTTAGTGGCATTCAGAAGACATTTGAGGAGTCTTGGCCTTCATGACTCGTTCGATTCAGCAATTATGTGGGAGTGACATAAGGGTCAGTTACTCCAAAGGTTAGATTCTGTTGTATTGTTTTGACAGATTATTGTTCCTTCAAGTTTTGTAGTTGAATTTTTTGAGTTTTCATAATGATATGTATCTGTGCTCTTAAGAATACCAGTTTTCAAGTATACAAACATGACTGTTTTAAGTTTGTACATACTGATATTACATTTACAGATAACAAGGATGCGAAGTTTCTTTTAGAACTTCACTCCTGGACTAAAATGTGGGAGTAAGGGCTTCGCACCTTACTCATAATCGAATATTGCAAAGATTGGTCAACAACATTTGTATGATTACCTCTTATGTATGTAGATGCAGACAGAAACATCACATACCAGATTAGTGTTGTGGATTCTGCATCTCTGCATAATTGTTAAACCTGACGCGTTGTTCCAGAAGAGAATTCATAAGCACTTAAGAGAACTCAATGATCATCCTAAATGCTAGTCTTTTACTGATGTATAGTACCTCGGTTCCCTTTGATACTCATGTGGGAGAATGTAAGAATTGAGTATCAAATAGCCGGTGACTCGCACTTCAAGTAAAGGCTGTATTAGGGAGTTCTAATACGCTTAGGAATTGGTATACCTCTTATATTAAGTTATGGACCCTTTAGTTAAGTATCCTTGCAATAGGAGTCCTTGTTATAGAAGCAATATCGGTTTGTAATCAATGCTTGATAGGTCGGCAGATTACAAACACTGCTATATATTGAAGTCCCTGTGCACACAGAGAAGAACCCTTCTCTCTTGTTAAGTACAAGCACAACCCTATCGGTGCTTAAGAGAACTTAAGTCTCTGCTGTGCATAGAAGACTTTCTATTCGTCTCTCACTCTTTTGTTCAGTACTCAATGACTTCCAGGAAGTCATTCTCACTGTCATACATGTTATGCTAATATACTGCTTACAGCACTCCCTTCATGATTGTTCTTTGTAATCTTAGAGCATAGCTTGACATATAGATGTAGAGTAAATCTTACAACACCTTCATTTATTTAGCTTTTGTTATATATATTGCAAAAGGATTAATCTAAAAAGGATATACTGCACGAAGAGATAGGAAGAACGGACAATAAAACTAAAGGAGTTATCAAAGTAAAAGTTTTTGAAATCAAAAGGAAACAAAAATTCATAAAAATAAGGGTTTTTAAGCTAAAGAAAAAAGAAGAAATCGGCTGCACACGTGGGGATCAAACTTGGGTGCAGCACCCATATTATTTTCGAAATACTCCTTACTCAACAATAAATTTGATTTTTACAACAATTATTTGGTCATTCAACAAAAGCAAAATTCCAACTTGGAAAAAGGGGCCCCCCCCCAAAAAATCTTTTAAAAAAACAACAAACAAAAAAACAAACCCCCCGGGGGAGGGACGGCCACCCCCCCCCGCTTGTGGGGACTCTCTGAGGAGGGGTGGAGGTTGTTGATGTGGGGGCGTCCTTCCCTTTAATGAATAGGACAAAAGAAAAGAGGTTTGCCCCCCCTCCTTTTTCTTTCTCCCGTGTCGGAACGGAGGAGGGACATATCCCTCCTCTCCCTCTCTTTTTCTTTTCTTTTTCTATTTCTTTTATTTAAGAACATGACACCATCTACCTTCCACGTACGCTTCGCAGTTATTAACTAAGTCCTATTTAGTATTTATTTTGTTTATAACTCGGCCTCCACAAACAAACCACCCAAAAAAACCAAAAACCAACCAACCCCAACACCACGCTCTCAAAACCCTCTCTGCCCAAAAGTCCCAAAACCACAAAACCCCCGCCGCCGCCGGCCCCTTGGCTTGCCTTGGGGCCGGCCGGCTACTTTGTCCCTCCTCTCTAGCCCCGTTGGTCTCCCCCCTATGTTGCTTGGATGTTGCCGCTGCCTAGTCCTCGGGGATTAGTTTTCTATTTTTGCTTTACTGTTTACTTTTGCAGGTTTCCCGATCCGGCCTCCACTTGTCTCGTCGCCTACCGTCACCGGAGAGGTTCTGTCGAGATCTTTGTTGGTTGTTGGATGGGTTCCATCTAGTGGCGGCTGGTGTAATTGTTTCCGATTGTTTGATAGGCATCGGATCTCGATTTTGCCTTGCTTGGCCGGTGTTTTTTCAGGTTTTGGGTTCAGCAGGTTCAGATCTCACCCGATCTAGTGGCCGCTTGTGCAGTAGGTGAGATCTAGTGGCGGCTTGTGCAGTTTCGGGTTTCCCTTCTGCCTTGCTTGGCTGGTTTGTCTGCTTAATCTGAGCTAGTGGCGGCTTGTGCAGTTGTCAGATTCAGATTCCTTGAAGGGCTTCGGGATTCAGGTTCACCATGTTTTGCCGGCTTAGTTATCAAGTTGGTTTAGTAGTTTAGTTGTCCTTGTTAAAGTTGTAGTTAATCGGTCAAGTTTATCTTTTCCGATTGTACTGATGTCTTTTCTAGCGAGTTGGCTTGCTCCTGCTACCTAATTGCAGTGAAGTCATGGGTCTTGTTAGGAGTATAGGCATTCCTTGTTCGGCCGATGTCTGATTTGTACTCCTTTATTTGGTTTTACCAAACGCTTTTATAATATATTTCTGTTGATAAAAAAAAAAAAAAACCCAAATGGGATTTTGGGGCGCTTTTTTAATATACTCATATATAAGGTGTGGTAATAAAAACCAAAAAAAAAAAAAAAAATCCTCTTAATAAAAAAAAAAAAAACCCAAAAACCCCAAAGAGGGTGGTGGATGCCCAAGGGCCCCCAAAAAATTAAAAAAATTTTTTTTACTACGTCTACAAAAACAAACAAAATATTCTATCCAACCAAAAAAAGAAAAAAAAAACAGCCCCCCACAAATAATTTTTTTAATTAAAGTTGGGCGCCAAAAAAGAAAAAAAAAAAGACAAAATTTTGTTTTTTTTTTTTTTTTTAAAAAAAAAAACACTATAAAAAAAAACAAATCCACCTTTTTCAACACAACACAAACACATCAATAAAACGGGTAGGGGGGCGGGGGGGGGGGGCAAAAGCGACACCACCCCCCCGCCCCCCCCCGCCGGGCGCCAAAGAGTGGGTTTAGCCTAAACAAAGCTAAGATGACATGGACCGTACCTGTTCATTCGCCCTCGTGCCGGTGACTGAGCCTAACATAATTGAAAAATTAGTTTCTGGACGCGCAGACAAGATTGCATAATGAAATGAAGAAGGGAAAATGAAATCTTAAAAATAGAGATATGAAACAAAAGACGCTACCTACCTATAGCCGAAAGAGTTGCAAGAAGGCCACACAAATATGGGAACATGGGCTGCTTGGGCCTTGAGTTTTCCTCAGCTCTTTTGGGCCTTAATCTGTTCTATTTTAGGACTTGGGAGGCCCCCATCATGACACTGAGAAAAGCAAGCAACAAATCATTTTATCCCCTATTTGTACGTAGCATGAAGAGGAGGGCGGTGCAGGAAGAAGACCCTGAAAGAAAGACTTCTGGTCCTTCATTAATTTTGGTTTCTACACTTATTTTTTAACTTAATAATATTTTATTAGTATAGTATAATTCTCCACATGGAATCATTGAAATGGTTTAATTAACACTTAAACAGAAAAATCAACATTTTGGTTATCAAAAAGTGCAAGAACACATACAATTTTCAAGAGTTTCACGTACCTATTTGCACACATTAACCGTATAATATGGTTACTTTTAAATAAATATTTTTTTTTGGGGTCAAAGGTAGAGTAAATTCATGAAGCCAATACAAAGCACTATACAGGTGAGATAAGATCTCAACCCGATAACAGGTCTATTAAGAAAAATTACTAACTAGCCGCAAGCAACAAATGTGCATAGATGCAGACCCCAGTCAAGTAACCAAGCAACTAAGTGTAAAATACAAGACCAAAATAAAGGGGCATCAAACAAGGCAACCCAGCATACAACCCCAATTGGAGGATTCTGCAAAAGAAATATGAACCAAATACAGACTAAGCAGAACAACACAAAATAATAATCCGAAGAAGCTCCACCTAATAAACAAGAGCATCCACCATACACAAACCTTTAGTTCAACTCCATCAAATTCCTGTGTGATAAAATTGATCTTCATATCAATTGTCAGTAGATTACTTTCAGCTTTTCAGATTCTTCATCCCAACAGTCTGCTACAAGCAAATACATTCAATTGCAAGTACCAATGTGTAAAGCAGCCTCTCCATCCCATCAGCCGGATGTGACAATTCAAACAGAAAGATGAAGCTAGTAACGGTGTGCATTGTACATGTTGTCATCAGGACATGAATACACGAAACCATCATGAAACTTCTCGTGCAAAAACTACGTAAAAAAAATTTAGAAAAATTTCTATTTAACTTAATATAAATAGGGAAGGAAGCAAATGACACCATTTTATAACAGAGCAAAATCTCTATAATTCCACACAAAAAAGACCATCATCACACAATGTCAAAGAAACCAGCTCACTCAAAGCCCCCTCAGTATGGTAGGATTGGCCTCATACAGGTGGTGGGATCACCGTCATCGAAGCTCAACGAGACCCGAGAAGTTCAGCACAAAGCTCGAGCTTCGTACAAGGACGCCTACGGGGGAAGCTCGACCAATGTGACTGAGGATTACAAAGCTGGGCAGTTCGTGGACAAGACAACCGGTCAATTGGGGTATAAGCAAGAGGCAAAATTCACCTCTACCGATAAGTTTGTGAACAAGCAGCAAGGGTACACCACTGAGTACCAGACCCAAGTCAAGTTCAAGAAGTCTGTTTATCCTAACAAGTACTCCTCGGCCACCAACTACAACAACAATGATCGCATCGACTATTATTAATCAGGTTTCTACCGTTAACTAGTTATGTCTAGGTGTTGTAAAATGTCTGTTTTGCTTATGAATGTTGTGTGATGTAATGAACCCCTATGAATTATGCCTAAGCTTGTTAGTTTATGTGGGACGTTGGTGGGTGGATATCCTGGTAGTTGGGCCAGCTTGTAAGTTTCTGTTAAAATCATGTCTGGCTTGTTTAAGTACGTTTTAATGTGTGTTTAATGTTTGTTAAATTTCGAATGCTACTAATTCTGTCTAATGTCATGTGATGTGAAGCATTTAAGAATCTAATACTATATTAGAGCGTGAGCTCCACTTAAATCCTAACAGAGTAATTCACTAATTGTGTCCAGTACTTTTGATTGGTGTACTTTTAACATTTTATTGTCAACTTTCCGGCATTCAAGAGCCCTCACGTGACATTCAATTTACATCGAGGGGGGAATTTGTAATAAAAAATAGTTTGGAAGTTAATTTTCCAACTAAAAAGAAGGGTATTTAGCCAATTTGCCCCCTCAACTTGTACCCTACTTTTGATTTGCCCCCTTAACTTGCATTTTGGAAAATTAACCCCCTTAACTTGTATTTTTAACCAATTTGCCCCCTTCCGTCTAAATTGACTGACGGAGCCTTCAAAAAAACACACGTGACCTGCACGTGATGGGCATTTTCGTCAAAATGCTGCTTTTTTTTTCTTTCTGTTTTTTTTTTGGTACAACCTGCTTCCCCTTTTGTTCCTTCTGTTTCTCGCAAAAAATGGGGGCGAATTGGATTTCCGCCGCACTGTTCAAGTCATCACCGATTCCAATCGGGCTTCGTCACTGTACAAAAACTCTATAATGCTAAGTACTCAACTTTATGCCAATATCAGTTGACTGCTAATCAATTCAACACATTTCATCCAAAAATTCCACAAAACCAAAACATAAACCATGAAAACAGCCATGAATCATAACAAAACACAAAACCCAGTTCACCATGTATAATAATTTTCATTTCTTCAATTGAAAACGAACTAATTTTCAGCTCCCAAGCAAAACCCAGAAACTAATTCGCGCCAAAAACCATAAAGTAACAAACTTTAATTAAAAAAAAGGAAGAACAAGGAACCTGATAAAACGACAGGACGTCGGAGCGGAACCTGGTACGCTCGCCTTTATCGCACCTGATGGAGGTGGAGACATCGGGCACCACCGCCCCGCCCGGAACCACGAGGTCCCGGGTCTGGGTCGGGTCGAGCTCGATCATCATCGACTTGCATGAGTTCAACCGGACGTCGTTGTAGAGGTCGTACCCGGACCTGATGACCCCGACGGCCTTCTGGGAGGCGAATCGGGGGTCGCAGCGGAACAAATAGAGAGCCATCGATTGCGAAACACCCAATCAGACGGCGGAGAATCGTCGGCAGCTACAGAGAGCTCAGGAGGATTGGAAGTGTTGGATGATGGGTTTGGTTGATGAAGAAGAAGGCGAAGACCCATTTGGAGTTTTTTCGGGTCGTCTCTCTGGTTTTTAGAGCTTTTTCAATTCAACGAAGACAAAAGGTGATCGGGTGTGCGGCGGAAATCCAATTCGCCCCCATTTTTTGCGAGAAACAGAAGGAACAAAAAAGGGGAAGCAGGTTGTACCAAAAAAAAACATAAAGAAAAAAAAAGCAGCATTTTGACGAAAATGCCAATCACGTGCAGGTCACGTGTGTTTTTTTGAAGGCTCCGTCAGTCAATTTAGACGGAAGGGGGCAAATTGGTTAAAAATGCAAGTTAAGAGAGTTAATTTTCCAAAATGCAAGTTAAGGGGGCAAATCAAAAGTAGGGTACAAGTTGAGCGGGCAAATTGGCTAAATACCCTAAAAAGAATGAGATTCAAATCGAATTTAGACAATGTAGATGTGCATCTGCCTGGGGAGTTTTCATCTCCAGTATAGCATATTCTTAACAATGCACGATCAAATTATGGAAGGATCAATCTTTTTGTGACTTTTCGAAATTGCTTCGCAAATTATGACTTTTTGAGAATTACTCTAAAGAACAGATCAAATCAAATGGGATTAAGCTCCCATCCTTGAAGGTTAATGGAATTAACTAATATAATCCTACCAACTAGCATGGAAGTACGGATTTACTCTTTTAACTTTTTGTGAAGAGAGATTTACTTTTTACTTGGATACGGGCATCCGTGACCACTGGCCACCAACCATTTCCATCACTTAAATTTGTTCGTATTATTTAAAAGCTTCTGACACCACCTCAGCTCGGCTGTCACCCTGCTGGCGAGATTAAACCTGTCTGTCCCCTCTTCTGACAAGTCCATATTCCCGCCCTTTTTTCCCCGTAAAATAATTTTCTCCTTTTTCTCGGCCTTTTCCATCTCACCTTTTCAGGTAAGTTACGCACAATTTGTTATGCTCCAAGACAACATAAAAGCCCAAAAACGTAACTAAATTACTATTTAATTTGGTTAAAAATGGATAAAGGACACCCACCCACTGCGCCATAGCACACTACACGCTGACCCATGAAAACTTCCTGGCTTCGCAAAATCCAAAATAAAAAATTTGCACGAAAATGATTTGCATCAGTTTATTAGCAATTATCCATAGATTTAACACAAGACTTTAGAAAATAATCTAAAGAATTGGATTTTATATATAAAAAAATTTGGACTTTACAGAATTTTGTTTGCGGTACATGTATGTACACATTAGTAACCTTAATCATATAGATGCTGCCATCTTTCTAGCGAACCTAAAAGACAGCGAATCCGAACCCACCATGTCAGCTCAAAGGGTCCCACATCACCACACATCAAAAAATATCTAGCTGTCCACCACCACTATACACAAAATGCGTAGCTGCATCGATTGGCCAGTAGACTTTTCATTTCGTCTCTAAACTCCAATTGTCCACGTGTAATATTCCTACTGGCTCGAAACCCTCATCCGCCTGTGGGACCGGCTTAGCTTGTTCCCCAGAGCTGAAAGCACCTGCCACGTGGCGTCTCCATCGCGGACTCGGTCGTTGAACAGCAGGGCGCGGCGGACCCGCGGGTCCCACAACCTCTTTTGAATGGCGCTCAAGTTGTTCGCCGCCACGTTTTCGAGTATGTCCGCCAGTTTCCCCACGTCCTGCTCCGCCACGTTGACCGATATCTCCGCCCACGGAACGACGTCGTCGAAGGGCAACCGGATGCCATCCGCTATAATCACCGGCACGCACCCCAACACTACCGATTCCACCAGTCTGGGGCTCCACGGGGCCCACCCCAATGGGCACAGACAAAACTTGGACCGCGCGATCTCTGACTGGTAACCGGCAAAGCGCTGCCTTTGTAGATAAAACCGCCGGTCACCATTGAACTTCCGCCACAACACCGTCCTCACCCGCCTGCGAAAAAGCCACGGGCAAATCAGTAAATTCCAAAAAATAATGATTAAGAGTTTGATTATCTAAGTAATTATGAATCCAATTATTACTTGCTGTAAAACCGGCCGCTGATGTTTTTTGGATGGACCTCCATTTTTCCCCGGAAGAAAGCGAAAATATCCCGCCGGCCGGTGATCGGAAAATTCTCCAGCGTTTTCTGTACTTTTTCCGGCGAAACGTACGGCGGAATGACTACATTCTCGACGTCTTGACACGGGTGATTCCCTTTAACCCCAAACGTCTGCAACACGATCGAGTTCTTCAAAAATTCGGGTATCCCGTCGGAAATCGCCACATTTTCCTGAAAAATCAAAAACTCAGATTAAAAAATTGAATCTTTAAATTTTGAATTCGATTTTTTGGGTATGAATTTTCAGTTTTTAATTTTACCATGGTGTGGAAGCAAGCGCCGAAGTCGTGAGAGGCGACGAAGACGTGGTCGGAGCCCCGGGCCCGATTCCAGAACGGATACTGACCCGAAATGTGGTCGATTGCGGAGGCGATCAAGGACCGGGCGTGGCCGATCGCCGGGAAGCCATTGACGGTGCTGAAGTTGCAGGACACGTAGACGGGGACGAAGAAGAAGTCGGCTTCGTAGGGGTCAACGGTCAACACTTGGCTGGTTAAGAGAGCCTTATGAATGGTGACTTCGGAGGCGAACAGGTGGGTGGTGCACCGCTCGTTATTCAGCCAATCCGTGTTGTATTTTGGTGGCAAATCGTACACGTAAATCTTCAACCCGTTGAATGAAATGCCTGAAGAAAGAATAAAGATTGAAACTTTATTAACTATTTTGAAACCAATTGGTCTAATTTGAGCGAAAATGGAGAAATTGAAAACTTGGGTCTTGGAATTGACCTTGTTTTTGGGTGATATTATTGGAGATGGATTCGAAGAGGGCGCGAGAAGCTGAATTGGAGACATGGGTTGTGTGCAGAGAGGTGGGTTTGTTGTTGTTGTTGGGGTGGTTGCTGATGAGATAGGAGCTGAAGAAGTAGAACGAGAGAGAGAGCCAGAGGACCCATTTGCAATTTCTGTACAAGAAGCTCTTTTTCTCTAATGGCGGGGCAAATCTGCCATTTTTGCCGGTGGGCAGGAGCTTCATTCTGACATAAAATCCCCTGTTTTTCGGGGCTCTGTTCTTCTGCAGCTGCTCCGCCATCGCATTTATACGAATACCCAGAAAAAAGATTGGTTTTCTGGAATTTCCTGTGCGGAAATGGTGAGAAAACGAAAGGGTTTAGGCGGTTGGTTGGGGAAGGGCTTTCGGTTCTTGGTGGAGCTGGAAATGAAGTGGAAACGAAGGTACAGTGATGGCTGAATTGTGGGTTGGTTGGGGTTTCAATTTTCGACCCAACAACAATAAAGAAAAGAAATGGGTGAAAGTTCAAATCTCTGACGTGCGTTGCTATATAGAATACTATGAAAAAGATTGAAATAACGAATAATAATCAAGTGAAGTTTGAATAAAGTAATTGGCGTGGAAAAGTTGCAGACAGAAATCAGAGGGGAGGAGCTGGGTTTCAGGGCGTCACATGGTCGTGGAGAAGAAGAGCAGCAAAAGAATAGACATCGGCGATGGTCTCGGTGTGTATTAATCTTGCTTTTGGTGCCAGGTCTTTTCAGCATTACGACGCATTAAATGACGAAAATGCCCTCGGTAGTGGATGACTTTACTCCCAAACTTTGAGGATTAAGGCTTGGCTTAACAGATAAGCCAATCTGTAAGCATCTGTTTAGTGAATGGGATTAGTGGGACATCGTCAGCAACAACTCTTTCTGGTGATGAGGCCGTTGGACTTTGGTCATGCATGTACATTTTCTCGGGAAAACGAACGGAGGTCAGAACGGTTTGGTTTGAGGGCAAATTTGGGATGAGAAATAATGGTCTGAAAGTTTCCCAAACGTGGGCACATTGAAAAGGAAACATTTTGACAAAATGGGACATTTCATAAAGTGCCTTTGAATGCTCATAATATTTTGGGGAGGTGTTTAGTTAAGTTGAACATCATAGGTTTAGTTATGAAACCTAGGACGTGAGACTGATAAAGTTACCGTGTGATTACACTTATTATTACTAGTTTCAACCATTATTTCTTTAGAGATTTGATGATATTAGCATGAGGTAAATTCGTGTCATGTTAAGAACATGCATGTAATTTTCCACAAAATTACTTTAAAAATCATTTATCATATACTTCATTTTATAAATGTGATTATAATTCTCAACGCTTCCTCACAAAAGGAAAAGGGTTCCAATATTTTTTATCATTATACACTCCATTTCCGATATTAATCACTTTCTTCATTATAATAACAACTAATTGGTCATGTGTCAATCTTATTAGAAAATGGATGCTAAAAAAATAGAAATATTAGCAGCTCTCATAGATATTCCCTTTCTAAATTTGAGTTTCTCATAACTAGACATTTTACAATGTTTGTCTACAATATAACTAAACAGCCTTTAATTTGATTAAATTCTGATTCAACATAGATGACCGAAGAATGACCATACAGATCCAGACTCATCAGAGAAGCACTCAATTTCGATGGACAAAAACAAATTAGCATCTCGTGCACGGCAAGCTGTGCTTATATTTGGTTACGTGCACTAGCAAAAAGAAGACCAATAATAATGAAAGGGAAGACAAACAACAAAACAAATAAAAACCAACCCAAAAAATGCAACAACATTTTTATCAAATTCGGTCCGTCATGAATATATTCAGTGTCAAAATCATGTCACATTTGAATACAGTATTTGGTGCCCATATAATCATAAACTATAAGATTACTTGTGCGAGTAGCCAAAGCCATCTTTTTCATTTTAATGCGCTTTCATAAGTTGTTATCATTCTACTGTTTAGTAATAGTATACCGCATACGTGTGGATGTATAATGCCAATTTAGAATAATTAATTAGCAGACCTGAACCTAACCTTTTGTTTAGTGCTAGTACATAGTTTTCATTAGGTTAGAAGGGGCCTCATCTTAGTGTTTAGTAATTTGAATACAGTATCTCAATATGGATAAGTCTTCCCACCACATCACTTCTTAACAAATTTAAATGCAAATATGATGATCTGGAAAGAATACGTACAACTTTTGAATGCAACTAATTAGACAGATCGCCCATAAGTCGGCATAACTCAATCCAAACCCTGTTAATAAAGATCTAGGAGACTCGATTGATAATCTTTTCTACACCCTAGTGGGCATATCGTCTAGCTTAGTCAATAGAGTTAGATTAAAGAATTAAATATTGTCTTTGCCTTAATAATTAAGGAAGACGCTCAAAATAAGGGTAGGTACGTACCGAAATGGTAAGCTTAACTAGTGAGTGCTAAATCTAGTGGTGGGTTCAAACATAGTGAAAGATATTTGTGTTAGTGAAAAGTTTGTCTGCAACACAAATACACATGTCATGTGCTTTTTCAGGAAGACTTATGAAGAGTTTTTTCTTAATTATTATTATTATTAATTATTTGATAAGGGATAATGGTTTTTTTTGGATAAAATAAATCTCCTATTTTTATAGTAGATTATTATTTTTTAATAATCACTTCCGTGAATAAAATTATAGGGACAAGGTTTGACAGCGATAACAAAATTCACGCCATAATAATGGGGGCTACCCCTGACAGCCAAACAAAACCCAAGCGGGACTCCCTTCCCAAAAATCATGTGCACATAAATAGTTTGTGCCATACATAAATAGTTAATGCCAATACATGAACAGTCATGTTAACACATAAACAGTTCATGCCAATGCAAATCAGTTTGTGACATACTGTCAAATCTTCATCTTTAACTTATAAATTTCAATTTCCTCTCATCTTGCTATGCGTTTTTATCTCTTCAACACTCAACATCGGCATATCTCAATTTTGCCCCAAACCAAATTTCATCACACCCAAACCAAATTCGGCCTCCAAATTCAAAATTAATTTAGAGAAGAATGAAGAGTGAGAAGATAAGAGAATTAGGAACAAGTTTACGTTGTTGAAATTTTGTAAGTGAGACCTTGAACATGATACAAAGAAAGTATTGAGTCCATTCAACTAATTTGCATAAAGAATAGTTGATTCAGAGAAAATAATTGATTATGTATAAAGCAAGGGATTCACCAAGCACACCAAAAGCTTGAATTGAAGGTTGAGGACACTGATGGAAAATAAAAGATTGATATGTTTAGAGATAATGATATCAATTAAAAAGGTATGTTTGTAATTAAATTTATTAATTGATTTATCATATTAATTAGGGCTGACATCCTAGAGGTCCAAAATAACACTTTAAATATCTAAAAAAGACATAAAAGATGTTAAATATCCATATAGTCCAAAACCAATGCCAACTCAGCAAAAGTAACTAACTCCCCTCAACGGAAATCATCTTCCTCTCTCCTAGTTCTTATTTTTTCAATTTTTTTGTTTTTCTAAATTAATCATAACTTTTGATATAGAAATCGTAATGAAAATTCTTTTTCACCAATTTATTCGTAAAAGTGAGATCTACATTTTAAGATCCATATTTAGTATGTTTTTCGCAAAAAAAAATTCGCAAGTTTCACATGCAGAGATAGTAAGTGTCTCTGAGGAAACGGTCAAATGTCTCTATAGAGACATTATGTGTCTCCACAAAGACAGTAAAGTGTCTTTGTGAGACAGTCAAGTGTCTCTCCAAGAGACAGTAAAGTGTCTCTATAGAGACTAAATTTGAAAGTGCAGGAAAACGGAAGAAAGAACTAGATAGTCACTTGTCTCTCCAGAGACAATCACATGTCCTCTATAGGAATAGTCACATGTTCTCTGAGGGACAGCCATCCTGTCTCTCCAGACGCAGCCACTTGTGGCCCTAGGAGAACGGCCACTTGTCTCTCATAGAGATAGTCACCTACAGAGGACAGCCTTTTGTCTCTGGAAAGAGACAGTCACCTGTCTCTATAGAGACAGTCACCTGTCTCTACAAAGACAGTCAAGTGTCTCTGCAGAGACAGTCAAGTGTCCCTGCATAGACAGTCATGTGTCTCTGCAGAGACAGTCATGGTGTCTCTATAGAGGAGAGAGAAAGAGGAGAAGTATAAAGTGAAGCAAAACTAGGTTGCTCTCTGTTGCACTATCCTCCCCACCATCCTTCCTTGCACACAGTGAATTGCCAAACCAACAAATCCCACCACTAAACAAATTTAACAACACAACAATTCTCACCGCTCCAAATTGCAATTGCCTTGGGTTAAAAAACACCCAAAATTATCACACGCCATGCCAACCACACCCGAACCTCCCATCAAACTCATGCCCATTAAATTTTCAAACAAAACCAACAAATCCCACCACTAAACAAATTTAACAACACAACAAATCCCACCGCTCCAAATTGCCATTGCCTTTGGGGGTAAAAAACACCCAAAATTACCACACGCCATGCCAACCGCACCCGAACCTCCCATCAAACTCCTGCCCATTAAATTTTCAAACAAGACATAATCCACAAATTTCAATCCATGAATACACGCACATTTGGCCCCGATCCTTAACCGTATCGAACGATCTCAGCCCAATGCGTACTCTTCAACCCCCGATTGGGTCTCCCTCCGCTTCTCGCCAGCACTGGCCTTCTTCGCCTTTTGCTTCCGCCACCGTTGCTTGGGCATTGAGCGACTGGGAGAGTTGTAAAATTGGGAGAGTTGTCAGCGAGATGGATGAGGGAGGACGACGAGTGATATTTATTAAAGACTTTTTTGAGCTAACGTGCACTTGACTTTGTTAGTTTGCTCTTGTTGTAACTAACATCAAAGATGTCCAATAAAATTTTGCCACATTGGCAATTCTTAACTATTTAATATTACAAAAAAGTTTTGTATTTTTTGGATATACAAGACTCTTATCTTGTACTTTTTAGATATTATTTCTATTAATTAAATACAATAAGTTAATAATGAGTTAGTTTGAAAATATGTAGCAAGATTTAAGGCGGGGATAAAGTTTCACCATAATTTAAAGGGGTGAGCAAAATAGCTTACTAATACTCACTAGAAGGGAAAAACATATTAACTTTTTTGAACAGTACATGAGCTTACTATATAATCGTAATCATAATATTATCACTCTATGAGTTCTAATTATTCTCATGACCTTGGGGAAACTTTAAATACAATTTACAAAGGATGGGATTCATTAGCTAAGGATGACAAAATGTGTTGAACATGGTGGCCTTTACACTATCAAATTAACGTTTTAAATAACGCTTACATGATGAAAAACATCCCTCTTCTCCATTGATTTTGTAACTTTTGTGGACCCATTGATAATGGATCAATCCAATTGGACAAGAAGGGATGTTTCAAATCCGTGTATCAAAATAGTGTGTCCCTTGAACGAGACCCATCAAATTAAGTTAAACTTCTAAGATAGATCATAAATTCCTAATTTGCCCATCAGGGCATGACATAAAAACATTGATCCAACCAAGGGCCTTTGATTAATTGAGGTTTTTCGCAAGTTGTTCAGAACATCTCAAAATTTGTCAACTTCAATATCTAACCTAGTATATTGTATTATCAGTTTTATGCTCTACTGATCCTTTAAGGATCATATTCTACCGAATTTTTTTTATATACTATTAGATTAAAAAATTAATCATTATTTAATGATGGAGAATAAAAATTCGGTAAAATCCGGTCTTTAAAAACGGTGATGAGAAAAGCTACTTGTATTATTGGAGTGACTCGAGTGAGAGTGCTAATAATTCATTGATTTTGTTGTGGAGCAAAATCAGAAAATGCCAGTACATTACGATCGAAATAAAAATAAGGACAAGAGATCGCGAATCTGTGATTTTTACATGTGGTATATTGTCGGACTGGGGTCAAGATCTGACCTCCCTTTGATGGGAAGTTGATGTCTCTCGTGAGTAAATAGATGCATTTTGCAAGGTAGTAGGTGGGGCTTAAATGTTACTAGGGCTGCTTTGAAAAATTCAACATTTCCTCAAGCATGTGTAGTTCAAGAATTGGTATGAATTTGCCGTTATTACCTATTTTGAATACATGTCACTGTGTTCCGATCAGAGCATCCGACATAAAACTTAGGTGTAATTACAGAAACAACCCAAATTACTAAGCTATTCTCGAGTATATCATTCGAATAGGGGTGGGCAAAAGTCCCGATCCCTGTGGACCGTTCCGGACTGTTTCGTCCCGTCCAGGAAAATCACCGAACTGTTAGGGACATATAAATTTTATCCCGAACCTGTCCTGGACCATTGTGAACTAGGACAGAACCGATTCCATCAAATTTCAACCCGGACTGTCCTGTTGAATGGTTAGTACAGACATATACGCATGGTTTATTCTCATTGGTTCTTTGTTGAAAATATTGTATTCTCATTGGCTATTAGGGGTGAATCTGTATTTGCAGTATAGACTTGGCCACAGAGTATCATAGACTTTCCAAGTCAGAAAGCCAATCTCATTCGACACGTTCATTTTCCCTTTCTTTTCTTCTCTGCGTTATTTTCTCTGATACTCCACGCCACCAACCTCCATTGATCCATCTCTCCATCCTTTATCTCCATTTCTTCATCATTTCTCTCCATCCCCATCATAAAATCCAGCTACAAATCAAACCTCAACCCTCCAACCCCAATTTCAATTCGAACCCAACATCCCCAACTACAATTCGCCCTCAAAACTCTCAATTGAAACCAAATGAACCTCTTCCTCCTCCGCCAACCTCCATTCCTCCTCTGAAATAGTAAGTGTTTAAATTGGATTGGCAAATTAACATATGTTTCTGCGAATTGGGTTGAATTCATGTGTTGAATTTTCTATGTTGGATGGTAAACAGGATGGCATGGTACCGTCCCATATCATCCTGGTTTCGAACGGTTCAGGATCAATTTGGGACAAACCTCTGTCCCGGACTAGTACCGGACTGCTTCGCCTGAACGAGACTGGGATTGGGTTAAGCTCAATCTCAGACCGTTCTAGACCGTGCCCAGCTCTACATTCGAAATTAATGAATATGGATTGAAAATTTACTTGGAGATCAAGAAAACCTTTAACTAACTTCGTGTTAATGGTGCTCCTCCATCTGAAAATAGAACACAAATAAAACCCTGTTTGGCATGTATAAAAGTGAAAATGCTTCACACTAATCCCTACCATAACACAATGATCCAATTCCACCACTATCACATGATAAAATTAATGATGTGAGATAGATGATCCCCCTTGCAATAAGGGAAACGTATGAAGAGTTGTAAATGTAGAATAGTAAAGTATGTGAGAGTTGCATTCATCTTCTTTCTATAAAAGGAGATGAGTTTTACAGACTTCATTGCCAATTCACTTTGCTCTTTTTCTCTTTCTATGTTCTCTATAATTTTCATCACATATAATTTTTGAAAGAAGATGAGAAAACATATTCAATTATTTATCTGAAATTGTCTAATTCATAACAATTATTTTATGAAAATATGACAAATGTACTCATAAAATCCAATAAATTTTCCCTCCCGTTTGAAATCCACACGCTCCACAAAGCGAAGGGTCACCCATTCAATTATTTTCTCCTAGAAAAAAGCATAGTCTATCTATTATGGAACATGGACCACCAAGACAGTCACATGGTGTAGTACTTGTGGAGGCAGGACCAATGCCCAAATTACAAAGAGGAAGGAGCTCCTCATTTAGGGGTTTGAATCCACTCGTATGTTAAGGGCCATACTTCAATAGGTCAATGAAGGACAAGGACCCTTCGTATTGTTCAGTGGGAAAACATGAAACAAAAAGGCCCATTGGTCCTGCTTTTATGGATTAATAATATTCCTTTGCCACATGAGCACATACTATAACAAGATTAATTAAGTACACATCCAAAATCCAAAATAATTTATTGGTGCCATGTGTAAACTAGTGTCCTATGAAAGCCACTACAGACAAGGGATTGGAGGGTCTTAGTGTAGGACTTTGAATTGGAACAACTGAAAAATAAAAAACAAACAAGTTTGGGTTCATTTGGCCCTATTTGTACAAGGTCTGAGATGTATATAAGCGCATGTTTATGGTCTCTATGAATTTGTGGGTTTGTTGCATTGTTTGTGTATGTATATAAGATCAAGCACATGGTGGGGTTGTGTGCGTGAGGGATCTACGTAAATACTCAGGATTTACTAATTAGTCAGTTTAACAAATACTCATCAAATAACTTGTCTTTGTGGTCAACTGATTTGTGTTCAACTGATTTGGGAGCAGAGCAGGGGTAAAAAAAGTAGTGAAAGACCTATTCGTACAAATGTTTGCCAAGGTTTCAAAAGGCCAAACCTTTACCGGGAGATTATGTTCTTTATCTTTTTGCAAGTACGTTCTGGTCCATGCATGTTCAATATTGTGTATAGTAGAGACTGATGTGCACACTGGCCAAAAGGGCGCTTCTCCTCGCCTGCAGATTCCTTGTAAAAGTTTCACAAGTAGAACTAACTGAAGATACATTTACTCTATTCTGTCACCAAGTCCATTTCAAGAACCTTTACAAGGTAATTCTTAAATAATGCAAGATATTTCCTCTTTCAAATGAATGCTTGATTTTTTTATCCACATATTAAGAGGGGTGAAAGCATAAAACAGGCCTCGACCAAAGAATAAGATAAGCAGCAAGCTGCAACAGAGGAGCAGTTTTTGAAGAAACGTGCCATGAGATCAAATGTTTCTTTGACTTATTGGTCTAATAATTACATTTACAATCACGGGAAGAATCCTCAAACACAGTTCATTTGCCGTGAGTTCAAACAGCACCACTGCCTTTTCTCTTTCCCATACATTGTATCTGAAAGATAGCAAACTCGACAGAAAAGCTACAAAGAGCTCTCAAGGATGGTCACTCAATATCTTCCCCTCATCATCTGAGGGTAGGAGACATCTTTTTTTTGCTTTTGCTTACACTTATTTGAAAGCGTACTACTTGTGTGCTGCCAATTGTGACGCAAACGATCGACATAGTATAAATGCACACATGCTTATTCATGATTCTTCTCTTATAACTCATCCAAATCAGTTGCTTTAGCAGACATACTATGCGGAGTAAGCCTCTGATTTTCCTCCAAATAGATAAAATCTTATGATTTGCATAAAATTAAACATCTAGTCTCTTCTCTTGCGCTGGAAAATGCTGCCAATTGTAATACTTATAGTTAGTCAGCAGTTAAATCATAAACGCTGCTATACATCTAAAAACTACAAAAGGAGTATCAAATCAATAAGTAAGTTAATCAGAAACTGTTTTCCACTTTAAAGAAACCCTTCATTCCCCCGACGCTATATTTACTGTATCTAAAACACCGACATATGATATGACACTGCTTGCAAAAACACCTGTAATGATCGCTTTGCAGCTTGCTAAACTTCTTAACTGGGTCGAATTGAGAAGACAATCATGGTCTCCCATCAAAGACTGCATTGTAGAAAACGAAATGAAAGCTCCTAATCAGCATAAGTTAAACTTACGCATACAACACATTAGGGAGGATTCGCTTGGATAGGAAAACTTCCTAGATTCAAGGCATGTTGAAGAAAAAATTGGACTACTATTTCCAACTTCCAATTTTTTCTATGATTAGTCCATTTTCAACTTTCATAAGAGGTTATTATCTAGGAGCTTCGAACGTGCATGCTCATTTCCTAAAAGATTGTACAAGAAATTTTGTGGAAACATTAATGGGCCGGACCATAGGTGAAGAGGCCCAATGGCCCAATTATATATTGCATTTTTTTTAGCTAGACGCTAATCTCTTTTGTTTAGACAAAAAAAAAAAGTGAAATATTCTTAACACGTCATTCCTATTATTATTATTATTATTATTATTATTATTATTATTATTATTATTATTATTATTTTTTTATTTTTTATTTTTTGCATCTCCACACAAGTGCAGAGAGCTTTCTTACTGATTACTTATTGGGAAGGGATAAGAAAGAGACATTTCATAAGGTTCATCGGTGCATATATCAATGTATCAAATGATATCTAACTTCATGCAAAAAGTTGTATCTCACCTTGCTCCTTATGAATCACAATATACACCTCTTTCCTAAGATATGTTTTTTTGGGTGGTACCGTATATTCTTGGTCGGATCACAAATCACAGAAAAGCGTTATTGCAAATTCATGCTCTTTCATACCTTTTTTTCATTTCTTTCTAGAAGCTGGTGGCGGCGGTGGTGGGCGGGGGCCTAATATGGGCCATAAGAAGGGTCTGAGTGATATATTGGGCCATTCATTAGTACTAATACCTTTTTCAAAATGTGCCATCAAATTGACACGATCGAATAACTGGAATGTCAGATTTATATTCAAAATCACATAGGAAGCAGAACAACATTACTTGTCTCGCATGTATAATGATAGATCCCTACAAAAAAATAATATACTGTATTGCAATTATGAAACCAGTTGCAACAAAAAAAAAATGATGAAACTAAAGATTCTTGTTTGTAGTTGAATATTTTAATGGAAAATTGCATGGAAATAGACATAAACGACTTAAATTTGATTTTGAATATAAGATCAACATGGGAAAAGTCAAATTAAAGATATAAAGAGAGCGATAGATAAAAATTGGATGTGCTAAAACTAATCTAACCTTAGAATATACGATTGAAACTTCATGGATGATTAGGATTTTAGGGTTTAAGATGAGACTTTCAAGTTCCTCAAGTAGTATATAGAAGTTTTTAGCATATTTTACCAAAAAGTTTAAGTTACCTACCAAAATGAAAAAAAATTCTTATGGTGGGTAGGGAATGCATGCAACAAATGTGTTCTTAGGTCCACACTAAAGACTACCACTAATTGGGTGGGTATTATAAAAGCCACAAGCCTAGGAGTATAGTTCAATTTGTCATATAATTCGATTGCCTACAACATCCTTTGGTCCTCCAATCTAATGTGAAACGAAAGAAAGAGGCCACCGTTGGCATGGCATCATCCTTAGTTCTGCTTATTGTCAACTATATTGGTGAAATGGGCTGGAAAGCAACTATTAACTTCCTTTCCTCATCATTTTTGTCTTCATTTTTGGGTAATCAATATATGCTTTTCTTATTCCAACCTTGCCCATGCTATGAGCTACGGCGAGCACATTCTAGAGCATCTCCAAAGGACTTTATAAATCTAATTTGCAGTGCCACATCAATAAAATAGATTTTCAAAGGATATTGCAAATGACTCTGTAAATTATACAGAGTCTAATAGAATATGTATTTTTGTAGATTATAGTAGATGTTGTAAAAGTAAGCCTTATACAATATATTGAAATCTCTCCCTCCTCTTGACAAATTAGGCTCCACATGAATTAGGTGTACTTTATATAATATAATATTAATTACATCTACTTATTTATCTATTATTTTGAAGCGATTAATTTTAATGACTAAATAAATGAATTAGTACAATATCATCAACTACACATTTACTTATTACGCTTATAGAAATTTTTTTGGAGATACTCTTAGAAGGGAGGCGTGCAAAAGCTTTCATCCAAGGAATTGATATATAAATGAACGCCGAAATATACTGTTCATGAAATCAACAAATATCTTGTTAGGTGCTTCCTTCGCTAGATACAGCGATCCCTGAACTAAGGAAACCAAGCTAAAACAAGTTCGAAGTGACCTGTATTGACAAAAGAAAAAGCCAAGCGACCTAAACAATTGATTTTCGCTCTTTCAGATCCGTGACATTAAGAAAATGAAGTGATTACGAAATTGGGTCCTACACACTTACTAAAATAAATTATGATTACATGATCAAGATCAAGCATCTGGTTTTTCTCCGTAGATTAAGGTCAACTTCACAGTCTAACAGTAATCTGAAATGCATCTTAAGGCCAACTGGATCACACTAATCAAATCTGTTTAGAAGACACTTTCATTGATCCTGCTAAATAAAGCCTTAAACAAAGAGACTCCCAAACGACTAAACAGCCCACTTTGTCCCCACCAGGTTTATCTATGTTACTGTGTTACTACTACTTATATCAAATAAAGGGCGGCTCAGGTTTCTCAGATTTCACCTACTCATCATATCCCAAATGAACTTTGTTCCATGATCTCAATCTGAATCAGTACAGACCCATCTCCATTGTTCTTAGCCCTGCTCGGCACTTCTTCGTTACTCCATAAAGCCATGGTCAAAATGAGCAGTTCTAGAAAAAGTTGCGACTCATTTCAGTTTGCAATCCATGTGGTTCAAGGAAGATGGTTCTCTGTGTTTGCCTCCTTTCTCATCATGGCTGGAGCCGGTGCCACTTACCTCTTTGGTGTCTACTCCAAACAGATCAAATCCTCTCTTGGCTATGACCAAACGACACTCAACTTGTTAGGCTTCTTCAAAGACCTTGGCGCAAACGTCGGCGTCCTCGCCGGCCTCATTGGTGAAGTAACCCCAACATGGTTTGTCCTCCTAATTGGCTCAGCCATGAACTTTGCAGGCTACTTCATGATCTGGCTTGCTGTCACTGCCAAAATCGCCAAGCCGAAAGTTTGGCACATGTGCCTCTACATATGCATTGGGGCCAACTCTCAAAACTTTGCAAACACAGGAGCTCTTGTCACTTGTGTCAAGAACTTCCCTGCTAGTAGAGGTGTCATGCTTGGTCTGTTGAAGGGTTTCACGGGGCTCAGCGGAGCTATCTTCACACAAATTTACCTTGCGGTCTATGGAAACAATTCGAAATCCATGATTCTTCTTATTGCCTGGCTACCTGCTGCACTATCAGTTGTGTTCGTGTACACCATTAGAACAATGAAGCTGGTCAGGCAACCCAATGAGCTTAGAGTCTTTTACCATTTTCTATATATATCAATTGCCCTTGCATTATTTCTCATGGGTATGAATATACTGCAAAGGCAAGTTGCTTTCTCCCAAGCTGCCTATGCCGGAAGTGTCACCGTGGTTTGCGCGTTCCTCTTTCTTCCACTTGGCATTGTAATTAGAGAAGAGCTTCTCCTCTGGAATGTGAAGAGACAACCTGTTGATCCTCCAACCGAGCTATCTATTGAGAAACCGCAAGCAATTGAAGCAAAACCAGATTCCATAAAACAGGATTCAGACAAACCAGATACATTGCCATCAAAATCCTCAACAGCGGAAAAACAGAAAACAAAGATGTCTTGTTTTGCAGATATATTCAACAAACCAGAAAGAGGAGAAGACTACACAATTTTACAAGCATTACTAAGTGTTGACATGCTCATTCTATTCATTGCAACATTTTGTGGACTGGGGTCAAGTTTGACAGCCGTAGACAACTTGGGGCAAATTGGTGAGTCTCTTGGATATCCAACTAAAACAATAAGCTCATTTGTGTCATTAGTTAGTATTTGGAACTATTTTGGGAGGGTCTTTTCTGGGTTTGTCTCCGAAAGCCTATTAGTGAAGTGGAAATTTCCTCGACCACTAATGATGACCTTAGTTCTTCTTCTATCATGTATTGGTCACCTCCTCATAGCCTTTCCAACACCTGGTTCAGTATATGTGGCGTCAGTGATCATTGGGTTTTCTTTTGGTGCTCAATTGCCTTTGCTTTTCGCAATCATTTCCGAGCTCTTTGGCCTTAAGTACTACTCTACGTTGTTTAACTGTGGCCAACTAGCTAGTCCACTTGGGTCCTATATTCTGAATGTGAAGGTCACTGGAATGCTCTACGATAGAGAGGCATTGAAGGAGTTAGCAAAGAAAGGGATGACTAGGTCATCGGTGAAGGAGCTGATTTGCCTTGGGAGTCAATGCTATAGGCTGGCCTTCACAATTTTAGCTTCGATCACCTTCTTCGGTGCTCTTGTTTCGTTGATTTTAGTGATGAGAACCCGAGAGTTCTACAAAGGCGACATATATAAGAAGTTTAAAGAGGAAACAGAGGATCCATAAAGTTTTCTGCTGGGATATACCACTTTTTCTTGTAAGACAAATTATCCCTTGTAAGACAAATTACGGTTAAGAATATCTGAATTGCTACTGAAAAGATGTATTTTTAAAGGCAAAGGAAAAGTCTTTTATTATGATTCTCATCTCTTTCCTTTACAAATGCAAGACTTTGTCTATCTAGAGATTTGGCTACAATTTATGGTTTCCAGAAGTATTCATCTAGGAAACATCAACTCTTAAGATGGTTCATAAGTCTATTTAAAAGAAATTAAGAACAGAGAAACTGGTATTTTGGCCGATATTCTGGTGTAATGCAGTGCTGTCCAAAGACACACATTTACCAACCGTATCCAAGAGGGGCTCTTTACATACTCAAATAACACAACCCTGACAATATACTGTATGAGCTGAAGCAGAAAGTATTTATCTTCAAAGCTTATGAAAAATCAGAAGGGAGGTACAGCTGACGGTATTTTCATCCATGGATTAATGGCCCCTACTCAGTAAATCGTGATTGGTATATTCTGGGGAGAGATATTGAGTTACTTACTGGATTTAGAGTTGAAACTTACGTCGCTACACTAATTTGATTAGGATTTCTTATTATGGTTCTTTATTCTTATAGGATATGGCTTGGGATTAAGAAAATAAAGTTGTCTTCCCCTTTTCCAATAGGATTAGGAGTTTAATTTTGGCAAGGAATGTAACTCAAGATATATCACTATAAATAGACCTTCTGGAAAGACATATCAGAGGTAAGATCAGAGATACATGGGTTTATTGGTTTACTCTTCCGAAAGCCACTGGTGAAGAATCTTGTGATTGTTAGATATGAATGTCGGCATCGATCACTCTTAAGATTTTTGGATTACCATCTGGTGAGGAAGGCTCCAAGCTGACTGAAAAGGAGATCTCAAAGGCATAGAGAGCAAAGGCTTTGGAGCTGCACCCGGACAAGAGGCCAGATGATCCCAATGGGCATGCCAATTTCCAAAGTCTCAAGTCATCCTATGGGATACTTAAGGATGAAGAGGAAAGGAAATTATTTGATGATTCATCAAGAGTTAAGAGAGATCATCAGCGCAGCTATTTGGAATGGGATGCCAAACGACAGAAAATGGTCTCTGATCTTGGGGTACGAGCATGAGCTGCCTTCACTCCAGATGCAGCTGCTAGAGGTATAAAAAAATTAAGAGAAGACTATTGCCAGGCAGCTTAAAGAAGAGATTGCAAGAAATACGTGCAATGCATACGAATAAAGGGACAGCAACTGCTTCAGTTCCAAGGCGAAAAACTGAGGGAGTTGGGAATGAGAGTGTGGGTGGTTCTAATCTGAGATTGGATAAGGAGAAGGTGCTTAAAGTTTATTGGTAAAAGGCTGAGGAAGGTTATACGGCGGAGAGGTTGTTCTCAAAGTTTGGTTAGTTTGAAGATGTTGTCATCAAGGATTCTAAGAAAAGAGGATCGGCGCTAGTTGTAATGGCAACTAAAGATGCAGCTGTTGCCTCAACACAAACTCTGTCTAGAGATCTGTCTATTTCATTGGTGGTTTTACCTCTTCAACTAGTTTCAGTGGATGATGCTCCACCAGTTCAGATGCCTGATGACCCTAATGGACTTCACAACTTGGTTGGGGCTGGCTATCAGTCATATGAAGATGTTGTCTTGCAGAATCTCCAAAAGGCTGCCTAGAAGCAAAAGTAGTATCCACAAGGATGAAAGAATGGTGATCCTATACATACTGCCTACTGAAGTCCTCTTATCTTAGCAAGGTGAAATAAAGGGCACCAAAAGCTTGAAGTTCTGAACACACTCATATCAAATCTCAACTGCAAATACCACCTAAACCAAAAAAGGTTTACCTCGAATCTGAACTCACTGCCTAAAGTTTGAAACTTTAACCCAAATCAAATATACCTAGAAACTAAACTAGACCAAAATCACAGCTTTCAGAAAAAAAAAAATCTACACCTAAATTCAGATCAAACAAACAAAGAAAACCCAAAATACCCAAATTCAAAAATCAAATGGCAAAATTGATTTCACCTTTTTCCCGAGACAATTTGTGCAGCTAGCTATGGATCTTCCTTCCACCATGGCTCCAGATTTCTGCAACATTTCATCACACAATCAGACACCAGATCCTCGATTTTTTTTGAGTTTTCTCGGCAACCAAACACAAACAATTAGGTGATTAACGGGAAGCCTTTCAATTTCAAATCAACCTGAGGAGCGGCGTGGATTTGAATTTCGGACTCTACTGTGCATCCTCTGCTTGTGAATTTTCGTTGGGGTTTTTCATCTGTCTTTTGGCGGGTACATATTTCATTCGACATTTCCGGATCATCATCGTTTTTACCGAGGGTCAAACACGAGTAGGATTTTGACAAAAGAAAATAACGGCTGGGATTCAGCCTCTTCCTTTCATATTACTTACGAATCAGAAAATCAATCGTTTAGGCTTTCTTTCTGTTGGGCCAATCACCATAAGCCCAGCTGTTACAGTCCTCTCGGACTTTCATGGACTTGAGAAAGAGTGCATTTTTGCCTACCATTAAAAAGTGGTGGTGAATATTATTGTTATTTTCTTTACTGCTAAATGAGTGAAGTTCTTGATATTCATGGTTGATCTTACTCATATAAAAGTATAAAAAAAGTGATGAAATGCTCACCGTCACCACATTTCCTTTACCGTTAAATGAGTGAAGTTCTTAAAATTCATGCGTGATTTCACTCATCCAAAAATGTAAAAAGTAATGAAATGGTGAGCAAAAATAAATCCCTTGTGAAATTGCAGCTTTACATATGTGTTTTGGTTTTGTAATTAGTGTTATCTTATTATCTTTGTTGTTTGTTAATCCATCGTGTTCTCTCTATCATATCCTTTTTTTTTTTTTATGGCAACCTGGCCTGTAATCCAAATTAAGCTTTCCCTATTGTAGCAAAGTAATTCCTAATATAGCTTGAAGTGCAAAGATATTTAGTTGTCAAGATTAGAGGTTTTGTATGTACTTCAAGAAATGTATCACAGTCATTTATCATGTTCTTCAACACAGGTAGATTATGTGCCTCCCTTGTAAATTGTAGTAAGATAAGTTCTTATCCAAAACAAAGTAGTAACCCACGGTTTCCTAGTTTGTGTAGGATAAATAATGGATAAGTTTTGATATTTAACAACAGAGTCCAAGTAACCAAGAGAGTTGAAAAACACCTTCTCTGGATCCATATCATTATTATGAACCTGAAATAACGCCGCTGTACACAAACCAACTCCCTCACTTCTCTCTACCTAATTGGTTCTGTTTGAAATATAGCACATCGATTGGCCACCTTTTTATCAATCAATGTGCCACCTCAGTTTCTCATACTTTTGCCACTTGTTACGTCCAAATCTTTACCAAAATCTGGTTTCATTTAAACCCCATTCCATCTTCAACTCTTGTTTGCCTAGTCTCTACCAAACCGATAAAAAATATTCAATCTTTCTAGCCTAGAGGACCATCACCATAGCCAAAATGAGCAGCTCTATCCGTAGTAGCAGCCTCGGTGGCGGTTGTGGTCCAGAATCCTGCCAATTTGCAGTGCAGGTGGTGAAGGGAAGATGGTTCACAGTTTTTGCCTCGTTTCTGATCATGGCTGGGGCTGGAGCCACATACCTCTTTGGTGTCTATTCAAAAGACATCAAGTCCACTCTTGGATATGATCAAACTACTCTCAACATGATAGGTGTCTTCAAAGACCTTGGTGCAAATGTTGGTGTTCTGTCCGGCCTAATTGGTGAGGTAACCCCAGCCTGGTTTGTGCTCCTTGTAGGATCAGCTATGAATTTTGCAGGATACTTCATGATTTATCTTGCAGTAACCGAAAAAATTGCCAAGCCAAAAGTCTGGCAAATGTGTCTTTATATCTGCATCGGGGCAAATTCTCAAAACTTTGTGAATACAGGAGCTTTGGTCACTTGTGTCAAGAATTTCCCAACAAGTAGAGGTGTTATGCTTGGACTGTTGAAGGGTTTTACCGGGCTTAGTGGAGCCATTTTTACCCAACTCTACTGGGCAATTTATCCCAATGACTCAAAATCTATGATTCTTTTAATTGGGTGGTTACCTGCTGCACTATCAGTAATTTTCGTTTACACCATTAGACCATTGAAAGTTGTAAGGAACCCAAATGAGATCAGAGTTTTTTACCATTTCCTCTACATTTCAGTCTCCCTTGCATTGTTCATCCTGGTTATGAGTTTGATTCAAAGGCAAGTAACTTTCTCCCAAGCAGCCTATGCCGGAACTTCAGCTGTGGTTTGCCTCTTTCTTTTTCTCCCTCTTGGCATTGCGATTCGAGAAGAGCTAATCTTATGGAACCTCAAGAAAAAACCAGTTGATCCTCCAACTGAGGTTGCCATTGAGAAACCACAAGAAATTCAAGAAATTCAAGAAATTCAAGAGAAAGAACAAGAACAGAACACAAAGAGCAGCACATCTAGCTGTGGCGACATATGCAACAAGCCAAAGAGGGGAGAGGACTACACAATTTTACAAGCATTATTGAGTATGGACATGATTATTTTGTTCATTGCTACATTTTGCGGTCTCGGATCAAGTCTGACAGCAGTGGACAACTTGGGGCAGATTGGTGAGTCTCTTGGCTATCCAACTAAAACAATTAGCACATTTGTGTCATTAGTGAGCATTTGGAACTACTTTGGTAGGGTCTTTTCCGGGTTTGTCTCCGAAACTCTAATGGTAAAGTGGAAAGTTCCTAGAACACTTATGATGACCCTTATGCTTGTTCTATCATCTGTGGCCTACCTCTTCGTTGCCTTCCCATTCCCGGGTTCAGTCTACGTTGCATCTGTGATTGTCGGAGTTTCCTTTGGTGCTCAACTGACATTGCTCTTCACAATCATTTCCGAGCTCTTTGGCCTCAAGTACTATGCCACATTGTTCAATTGTGGGCAACTTGCAAGTCCTCTTGGGTCCTATATTCTCAATGTGAAGGTCACGGGGCTGCTCTATGATAGGGAGGCATTGAAACAGTTGGCAAAGAAAGGGTTGACTAGAGCATCAGTGAAGGAGTTGACTTGCCTTGGGAGTCAATGCTATAGGCTGTCTTTCTCAATCTTGGCTGGTATCACTTTCTTTGGGGCTCTTGTTTCACTGATCTTGGTGTTCAGGACAAGAGAATTCTACAAAGGTGATATATACAAGAAGTATAGAGGTGAATCAGAGGCTGCATAGATTTCTGTTGGTTTTTTCTTTTAATCTTAGCTAGTCATGATTTTTTTGGTAGTTTTTGTTGAAGAACTGCTTGTAGTTCAAGGTTGATCTATGCTTTTTTCAATTCTTGTAATCAGTTGAATGTTTCAAAAACACAAATTTTCAAATGCATTGAGAAGCAGCCTAAAAGTGCTTGAAGAAAAACCGAATTTGCTTTGCTAAAGAATAATTCCAAATGTTCTTGAAAAGTACAAGAATGGAGAAGTCATCATTTCCTTGCAAACTGGTTTTGTAAGAGCAAGCTCTAATCAGTTCTTAGCACCATTTTTCTGTGCAAATGTCCGTTCAAAAGCAGATTTTGTATCGACAATGTCAACGAATACCGACAGGTGTAAGACATCCAGCGGTCGATAAAAAAGCAGCCTACATAGTGGGTGCATCTTCACCTTTAATAAAGAGCTGAGTCAGATTCTTGTCTTCTCTTGATTCTGAAGTCAACAGGTCTACAGAAAACTTCAATAATAGTAGCGGATGGGTACTGTACAGAGATTCTAGCAATCTTTCGCTAAGGAGATGAGTTGGAGGGTTTTTATTTCAAACCCGTGACTCTTTCTAAAAGTCATCACAGCTTTAAATTTGGGCCCTTTAAAGGCAGAACAGAAGTATTAAAGGATTTATTTGAATTCTTTTAATCTAAATTTTTAATTTTTTTTGAAATTTTTGAAAATTTTTTATTTAGGTTGATTCTAAACCTTTTCTTTTCCTTTCCCTTTGATATCTTTTGGTATGGGTGGTGAAAAAATCTCATAGCAGTCATCTTCATTTTCCTCCGTGAAAAAATCCCATAGCAGTCATCTTCACTATCACACTCAAGCAGGAATTTTAATCTTTCTTGAAAGTACAAATAGAAGCAAGAAATAACAGAGATATAACAGCGGATTCTAAAAAACTGCAATTATAAATTATATGATTAGCATAGAAACTCACATATATTAACATTGATGAAGTCTTGATTACAACACTAACGAAGTGTTGATCAATCTATTGCGAATGTCTTGAAGATCTTGATTCTGGTTTGCCTCTTAGCCAAGAAATCCATCATCATTACGCTTAAAGGTAACCACACTTTCCTTTACTTTTTGTTGTTAGCTGTGTTGTGTTTTGGTTTGTCCTGGTTATTATCTGTGTATTGCTGTGTTTTTCGGGTTTACTTTGAACACCACTAAGCGAAACTACTCTAAAGTTTTGGTCCTTGGTAATGACAGACTTATGTTGCGAATTCAGTTGTGTTATTATAAGCTGGATTCTAATCAATGTAGATGATGGGAAGTGAGATTATCTATGCATGCAGCATGCCATACATTATATTTCATTTTGGCCTTTTATGTGATGAACTGTGGAGGCAAGTGTTTTTTGAGGTTTTCTGATATCAAGTAATAGTCATGCTTTGACTCATAGAGAAACCAATGATTTACACCGGTTTTCATCACAGTTTTCCTCAAACAGACAATAGTTTTCCACCGTTGTGTATGGCCTTTCGTGGCCTAGTACTAGTGATGAACACTACTTCTGGACGCTATATCTGTGCTATTTGTAATGAACTAGAGAAGCATATAGCAGGACTTGGCTATGAGAAGAAAGTGATCATCTCAAAATGGTGCTGGTTTGCAAGCTGCTTCTTTCCTACTTGGGGAGATTTGGCAGGGTGGAGCGGTAGATTCAAATCCCAGGTTCGTTAATCTGATGTATTCTGCTCCCTCCATAAAACTGCATTCTCTTAAACTCCTTTTTTAGTGATCTTATAGCCTTCATAAGAAACCAATTGAGGAAACATGCACTAAAACAGAAAAATCAATTTTTGTCAGTGGATGGTATAGCCTTCCATAAATTCTGTTTCTCTGATAGCTGGTTAGCTTTCAACTTGTTATAATTTGAAGAAACATCTTTAATATCGCCAATTTGATCATGGAAATTGCATGTAATGCGCATGATTGGGAGTATTAGAGATTGTGAAATGGTAGCTAATCTGTAACACCCTCAATCATGCACACAGATACTATCTTCGTAACCAAATTGACAGCATTAAGGATGTGCCCTAGAAGTGCAACGACATGGGCTAAGTTGGGACAATTTAAACTACATGATTTTGGTGGAATTCAGGCTAAACTACAAGGACCATGAACAAAAATCTGGCCTAGAAACCAGGCAGCCTAGCTACTTTATCGTCCCAAGAAAGTACATAATGCATAAAGTGCAATTAATGTTCCAAGTTCCTGGTTTCTCTGTTTAGGCTCTTGGTCAATTGCAGTGTTTGTTTTAGTACAAAGTCGTAAACCAACAAACAAGAGTCTATGGATCCTCCTCCTGTCTGTAAACCAACAAACAAGAGTCTATGGATCCTCCTCCTGTCTATACTTCTTATAGATGTCACCTTTGTAGAAATCTCTTGTCCGGAACACCAAGATCAATGAAATTATAGCACCGAAGAATGTGACTGCAGCTAAAATCATGAATGACAACCCGTAACAATGATCCCCTAGGCATGTGAGGTCCTTTACTTGTGACCTAGTCATCCCTCCCTTAGTTAGCTCTTTCATTGCCTCTCGATCATAGAGTGCCCCGGTGAGCTTCACATTTAGGAGATAGGATCCCAGGGGACTAGCTATTTGTCCACAGTTAAACAATGTAGCGAAGTGCTTAAGACCAAAGAGCTCGGAAATGATTGCAAACAGCAAAGGGAGTTGCATACCGAAAGCAAACCCGATGATGACCGATGCCACATAAACTGAACCTGGGAGTGGGAAAGCAATGAGGAGGAGGCCAACACATGATATAAGAAGAGCAAATGTCATCACTAACGGTCTGGGAATTTTCCATCTAATCAGTAGGCTTTCGGAGATGAACCCTGAAAAGACTCTGCCAAAGTAATTCCATATGCTTGTTAGTGACACAAAAGCTTTTACTGTCTTAGTTGGGTACCCCAAAGACTCACTGATTTGTCCCAAATTGTCTATTGCTGTCAAGCTTGACCCAAGTCCGCATAATGTAGCAGCGAATAAAATGAGCATGTCTATACTGAGGAGTGCTTGTAAAATGGTATAGTCTTCTCCTCTTGGTGGTTTATTGCATATGCCAGAGAAGCATCCCGGCTCTGGCTTCTCTATATCTTGCTCTTTCAATTCTTCCTTTTTCGCTATGATTTCTTTTGGTTTCTCATCCTTGACCTCATTTGGTGGATCAACAGGTTGTTTCTTTTGGTTCCAAAGGGCTAGCTCTTCTCTAATGGCGACTCCAAGAGGGAGGAAGAGCATCAGAATAGCCCCGGTTGCGCATCCAGCATAGGCAGCGTGGGAGAAGTTAATTGATTTCTCAAGTAGATTGACAACCATGAGAAAGATTGCAAGGGCAACTGAGATGTAGAGGAAATGGTAGAAGACTTTAAGCTCATGGGGTTGCCTAACAACTTTGATGGGCCTAATGCTGTACACGAAAACTATTGATACCGCAGCAGGGAGCCACCCAATAAGAAGTATCAACGATTTTGAATCATTTCCATAGACTGCCAGGTAAATTTGTGTCAAGATAGCTCCACTAAGGCCAGTAAAACCTTTCAACAATCCCAGCATAACACCACGACTCTCCGGGAAATTCTTGACACAAGTAACGAGAGCTCCTGTATTTGCAAAATTTTGAGAATTGGCTCCAATGCAGATGTAAATGCACATCTGCCAGACTTTCGGCTTGGCAATCCTGCCGGTGACAGCGAGCCAAATCATGAAGTAGCCTCCAAAGTTCATCAATGCGCCGATTATGAGCACGAACCAGACAGGGGTTACTTCGCCAATTAGGCCTGAGAGGACACCGACATTTGCACCAAGATCTTTGGAAAAGCCTAACATGTTGATTTCTGTTTGGTCATAGCCAAGGGTTGCTTTGATCTCTTTGGAATATGTACCATAGAGATAAGTGGCACCAGCTCCCGCCATAATCAGGAACGAAGCAAACACGCTGAACCATCTTCCGTTGAGCATATGCCATGAAAACTGACCTATTTCACTGCATCCCATATTGCCATTACGACTAGCTGCCTTAGAACTGCTCATTTTTTGTTCTTGCTATTCAATAGAAGCTAGTGCTATCTAGATATTGAGAATTTATTTCCTTATCTGTATGGTTTTTCGTCGAGATTTATTTGATCTGTATGGAAAGCGGAAGTAAAGATGGGTTTGGATTTATTTTGGGGTTCGTATAGTGGAAGTGATTCACAGAAATGTAAGAGACTATAGAGAAGTGGAGCCACACGTTGGCTATAAGTAAGCCTAGAGAAGAGGAGTTGTTGAGTTTTCGTGAGCAGTTTTCTTTGTTTTGTGCTATTTTTATCAGATCAATCCAATCCCCATTGTTCAAACTTTTGAAAGGAAAGAAATTGACTGGTTGTGACAAGACATTGGTCAATGTCTCAGGTATAGACAATAGACTACTCCCAACAAAAGGGAACTTGGTACGTGTCTCCGGTCGGTCTTGAAATTAGACTATACTCCAATGCGATCTTGAGTATATTAGAGATGAACTAGCAAAAGTGCCCGCGCGATGCTGCGGGTTTTAAAAAACATGTATTTAAACATTTAAAGAGTTTAAACCTCAATTTTCAGGCCGTTTCTATAATCAATTTCAAAACTTTAACCAAAATGATATAACTAATTATGAAACCATGCGGATCATATTCAACATGCATTGACCAATGAACTAAATCTAATCAACATGTGTAATCTATAAAGCTCAGTAATAACAGGAAAAATCCAGCAAGATTGAAAATTTATATATGTTCAATATATGTAATCATAAGTTCTACTGCAAGGTCATCACTCTTGCCTTCTATACTCTCTATAATGGTTCCTTTTTAATCCTCCTCTTTTTCTTACAAATGATAAACTGTATCCTCTTTCAATGATATAGTATATTAATCTAAAAAACTGATTTCAATATTGTATGCAAGCTGACCTCTTCTTTCGCATTGACGACATAATCTTCTTCTTGCTTTGAGCTTTTCTCAGTTGTGTCTTGTCCTACCAGTGAAGAAGACTGATTGGAGTGCTGCTTAGACTTCTTTTCTACTGTGTGTGTGCTCAAATCAACAGCCTCAGTACATACCTAAATGGAGCAGAGAGTTTTATCAATTGGGAAGACCAAAAAGGGATTGTGTACAAACTGCAATAGAACTAAAAAGCTCAAAAACGTAATTCAAATTAATCATTCGTATCACATAAACCACAAACACAGAACAATATCAACATCCAAATCTGAAAAGCTCAAAACCCAGCAAACTCGAAAACGCAAAATCTTTTAATTTCTAATTTCAATCAAAGAACAAAAATTGGAACAAAACATAATCTGAAAAGCTTACCTTTGCATACAAAAACTAAAAAACAGCAACCACCACCATTCTCTATCGCATACAACCAAGTGAACACCTGCAAATCTACAGACAATGTTAACTATACCTATAACTTAAATATTAACAATCACTATATCCTATATTTCATTGAAATAAACATAAACAGCAGAACAAAAGAAAAGAAGACTTACTCAGCCTTTTCTTCTGATAAGCCATTTGACCCCCAACACTCATAAGCATAGAAGATGATTCACCTTCACAGAAGGATCTTGTCTTCTTCTGGCTGATTACAGCCATTCCTATTCTTCTAATACAAATGGTACTATCAAAAACAACAATCTCACAACGGATAACAAATATCTATATATGTTTACTCAAATTAAACATCACATAAACTACATTCAGAACACAATAAAGCAGATTAAACTATCGATTGCCTAAACTACTCAACTAAAGAATAATTAACTAATTAGATAATATGAATAAATAAATCATGTGAAAATAGGAAATTTATTTTATATTAAACCATGGTGCTAACCTTGATATCACCACGCAAAGCAGCTAAGCAGCTATCTAGCAGAATTGAAACCTATCACAAATATTGTAAGCAAGTTAGAAAGGAAGAACTAAATATAAACATATATAATTTCTAATTCTAACATGACTTCTGAATAAAATGATTTTAAAGACTCCAATATGAATCAATAGCAAAGTCTCCGTTTCTGTTATCAATCTTATAAATGTATGAAAACAACAAAGCATAGATAGACCTAAAAGCAAAAACCTTCAAATTTTTCTTCTGAATAGAATTATAAGCAACTATTAAACAATGAACGATTATTATGTTCAGATTAAATATCGAATACCAATTGATTGACAAAGCAATTTCACAGTGAAATGTATTAATATATCATCACTACCTATCACAAATAACAACTAATTCACAATTAAACTTAAAAAACTGAAATTAAAAACCTTAAAAGGAAAGCACCTAACATACCTTTGCTTTCTGAATGATTGAACAACAACCTGAGATGCCAACTTCTGATTCTATAATCACGCCACAAACAAACTTATAAAAACCCCAATTCGAAATTAAAGAAGAACTCCAACCAGAAAACCAATTTACATGCTCAGAATCCCAAAATCATACCTTTGCTTTCTGAATTATTGAACGACAACCCGAGATGCCAACTTCCGATTGTATAATCACGCCAGAAACAAAGCTATAAAAAAAACAATATCAAATTAAAGTAGAACAGAAAACCACAAAAGCAATTTACATGCTGAGAATCCCAAAATTTTTTACACAAATGGAGAACAAAATAGACCCGATCACTCAATAAATTCACACCCAATACTAACAGACGAAAAATAAGCAAAAGGAAACAGAGGAAAACGGAAGAAGACATAGCTTTAGTATCGGCGATGAAAGCAGAACAATGAATACCTAAATAAAAATTAAAAAAAAAACAGCCTATTCAACAAAAAATCTCAACAAATTCAATTAAATCCCACAAACCCAAGATGAAATAAAACAATCAAAATCCATTCAATTTCTTATACGAATCCCACAAAGACCCAAAAACCTCACTTGGTTTCAACCCACGATGCAAGAGAGTCTGCAAAAAACCAAGCCGGCCAAAAGAAATTTGAAAACCGCAAAGATAACCTGGGGTTTCTGATCAGAACCTTGTCGCCGTGGTGGGGCTTGAGTAGAATTGAAACGACGGGGTCGTTGAAGGAGGGCTTCCAGCTCTGCTTGCCTTGAACGAAGTTGGATATATAGGGTGGAAATGAATCGGCCATGGGCGTTTCGTCGGTGAAATTGGAAGCTGAGCAGAGACTTCTGGGCTTGGACAATCAGAGAAATTGCGAGAGGGCGAGATGATGATGATGGGGTCGACTGAACTTCATTCGCTCTGAACGAATGGCCCTGCCGAGAAATATCTGGAAGCATTGAGAACAATTCAGAGGGTAAAATAGAAAGTTTACTGTACAAATGGGATTTTTGTGCATTGAGGAAAGGGCAAAAAAGCCACTTCACTATTGCTCGCAATAGTGAGAAACCAACGTTTAGTATATATATAATTTGTTGGGATGGTATTGGAGAAGGAGAATTCATCATTTTTTTAGCAATTTTGATAGGTCCATGAATCAAATTTATCCTTTAGACCAACTTTTACTGAGAACAATTCTGACCTATGTCAATATGAATTATAAGTATAATGACCCAGGAACAGATCAGTTAAGATAGAGTTTCGTTACTCATACGATTAATTGAAAATAGATACCAAATGCAGAAGTTGACATAAATGGGTAGTGATCATCAATGACTTGATCCCAAGCATTTCCAAACTAAATCATCGCAATATGTATTACTAAATCTGGTTCATAGTATAACAACAACATGATTACAACACAGCAGTATAGATTTTAAGAACATGTGTACAACCAAAACAGCATATTACTCGAAAAGAAAAGACAATCTCACAAGCCCTCTAACACACGTATAGGTGGACCAACCCACTATTAAACAGAATAAGCAAATCATCTATAGGAGTTCTGAATACGCTCCAGCGCACCCACGAAATCAAGTATATCGTAATTGTAGTAATCAAGAAGTACACCATGGAATTTTAAGTTGATGGCGGTGGGGAGAAGAACGGGATTGATGGAATAAATGGGATTGAAGGCATTGTGGTTGGGATCGTGGGAATTGCAGGCATTGTGGGCATTGTGGGCATTGTGGGCAATGTGGGTTTTGGCAGAGGTGGAATTTGGGTGCTTGGCAATGGTGGTAGAGTAGTGGGGTTGGTTGGTAGTGTTGCTGCTGATGGCAATGGAGGCAATGTGGCCTTGGGCAGTGTTGGTACGGAGGGCAATGGAGGCAATGTGGGCAATGTGGGCTTTGGGAGAGCTGGAATTGTAGGCACAGGCATGGCGGGTGCTTGCAAAAGGTTGCGAGCTGCTAGGCTCACATCGGTGCTAGAGAGGGACAAGACCGCGACCATAGACATAACGAAGAAAAGCTTGGAAAAGGCCATGATTGAGAGGTTGAGGGGGTACAAATCTCTGTGGAATGTTTTTGTTTTGGTGAACACTTTGAGATGTGTTTTAGTTGTGATGAGAAGAGATGCTGCATTGGGTTTTTATAGACAAGATGTTGGGAAAGAGAATGTGAGGACTTGGAATTGTTCACGTATATTTGATGAGTTGTGGTTGGAGGAAGCATGAAAAAACGGTAGTTGGTTCACCTCCCTAGCATACGTGGTTGCAAAATTCCAAACTTAGTTCATCCATATGGTGATAGGCTATTGAACTAACCAAAGACCATGAATAATAGTATGATGGTGACCACGTCATCACTTCTTGGTGTACCAAAAACAAATACAAAAGGGGTATTGCAGATACATTTTAGCCGTATTACGCAACGTTAAAATGTCAGGAAAAAATTAATCATTATGCCACGCGTTGGTATTAGAGAATATGATACATTCGATTACCAGTTCTAATGCATAAGCTTATCCTTGTTAGGTAGTTTTACTTATGGGCAAATTACAATTTAGTACCTGTGGTTTAGGTCAAGTTTCAAAATGATACCCAGATTTTTTTTTGTTGCAATTTAATTCCCTATGGTTTAATTAAGTTTTATTATTGCTCTTCCGTTAAGAATTCAGTCAGTGTTAAAGGTGGAAAAAAAACAAAACAAAAGCCAATCTGTTCGACCCAGAAGCCCTGATCTTCTTCCCAATCCAAGAACAATCTTCAAGTTCAAAACCTTTTCACTCCCCAATCTTCAAGTCTCATCATCAACCGGAGCTCAAACACTTGTGGGTCAATTCGACCCCACAATTCCCATAGAGCGGCCGGTTCCATATGCAAGAAGCGATGCATGATGTCGACAGACATTGTGGAAAGCTTGTAGCTTTGCATTACCATCTTTGCACACCACAAACTCCACATTCCCCAATCTATGTTTTTTTAAGACAAATCAATACCCAGAATCCATAACCCAAAAACGCAACAGAACTTCACTAATGAATAAGTCAAAAGTTTCACCTGCCAGTGAAAAAGTCCCATGGATTCTTAATCTGATCAGTAGATCCTGCAAACCAAGAACCATTTAAAACCTCATAATAACAATTCCCAAAATATTCCTAGCGTTTTTCTCAGCAGCCAAACAAAGACCAAAGTTCAGCAGTGAGATTAAATAGAGTTAAGCTTACCAACAGCCTGCCATCCACAGTAAAAAAATGGCGTCGAGTTCGAGAGAGTAAAAGGAAGGATCTGTGTACCATGAGCTGGGTGGAGTCACGGCTCGCTCTATGGGAATTGTGGGGTCAAATTGACCCACAAGTGGTTGAGCTCCGGTTGATGATGAGACTTGACGATTGGGGAGTGAAAAGGTTTTGAACTTGAAGATTCTGCTTGGATTGGGAAGAAGATGAGGGCTTCTGGGTCATACAGCTTTTGGGTCGAACAGATTGGCTTTTGGTTTGTTTTTTTTCCCCCACCGTTAACACTGACAGAATTCTTAACGGAAGAGCAATAATGAAACTTAATGAAACCATGGGGAACTAAATTGCAAGAAAAATAAGTTTGCGTATTATTTTGAAACTTGATCCAAATCACAGGGTAGTAAATTGTAATTTGCCCTTTACTGGTACTTATTAATGTGTTGTAGTATAGATGAATAGGCGGTGAGTTAACTATAGATATATCACAACATGATCAAATTGAAAACACTTCCTCGAGATATGCTTACTTTGGGAGATTTGTTATCAAACTCCAATTAGTGAAGGAATGCTAAGAGAAGAGCTCCAAGTCATACGAAAACCTGGTGACTACCATGGAAATGCTAAGAGAAGAGCTCCAAGGCTCAAAAGGTGAAAAATATTTATAAGAGGGCACTTCCCAATTGCTTAAGCAGGAGTTCAGACACAAATTCTGGATAATTCCTCTAAAAGTAATTCCATATGTGTTTCTTAAAATTTCAAAAGTGTTTTTAATAATGAAAAAACATCAAACAATGGAGCCTGTAGTTCCCTGGAAGGGAGGAGAAATTATTGTGTATGCCTGCCATACCATGTGGGCAACTATTGTGTATGTCTTAGGGGTGGGCAACTAAACTGAAAAATCACTAACCAAACCAAATCAAATCGTTTGGTGCAGTGTGGTTTGGTTTAAATATTTTTCTTAAGACATGTGGCTTGCAAAATTGAACTGCACCACTTATAATGGTGGGACTTGTGATTCCCAAATATTCAAAACTGCGGTTCACCGCACCACACCGCAAATTAATAAATAGTTTAATTTATATTAAATAATTAACACATGTCATCTTTTCATTAGTTATTATTGTGCTATAATGCATCCTTCACAAGTAATCAAAACCTCAACTCTAATTAATATATGTCATTTTTAAAATAATAATATTTTATAATAAATTTTGATCTTGAAATAGATTTTGATCTACCTATATTAATTATGCATTATGCATTTATAAGATTTAGAAAATGCATATGAAGTCAAACCAAACCTCTAATTGCGGTTCACCGCACCACTTGAAGTTGCTAGTAGTTGGTTTGACTTTGGTTTGAGATTATGTTAAACCGAATAGGATAGTGTGGTTTGAGGTTTTACCCCAAAACCGCACCAACCGCACCACGTCCAGCCCTAGTACATCTTGCCAATCAAAAATTGACACTTGGCAAGGGAGTTTTAACTTGAAAAAGAAAAAAGTTTTGTGCTTAACCCTGTCACTTGTAATCTGACAAATGTGAACCCACTTTCACTCCGTTAACCTTTAACCTTTGACGTCCATGTTTTTTTTTTTTTCTAAATCCCCTCTTTTTTTTATAAAAAAAAAACCTAAAAAAAAAAAAGAGAAAAAGAGAAAAAATTGAAAAAAAAGAACACCGGCGCGTTAAAGAAGGGGAAGATAGATGGGTGGAAAAAAAAAGGAGGTAAAATAAAAAAAAAAAGGAGAGGAGGGAGGAGGGGGGGGGGAAAGACATATAATATACCACCCCCTCACTCATTCTTCCTCCTCCTCTTCTCTATTTCGATTTTTAACCCGTGAATTTTATTTAATGAGTTTTTGATCTTTTATATAGGTTTTGGTTATGGATTCTATTAGGGATTCCACTGGGGGTTTAATTTACCCTGCTTTACAGATTTTTCAATTGGGGATTTAATTTTCCCTAATAAACTGGTTTCGCTTGGGGTTTTAAAGTTTCTTAAAACTACAGAGATCATTGTGGTTTTACTTTTCCCTAATCTGCAGGTTTCAATTGAGAGTTCAATTTGGTGGTCTCAAGTTTTAATAATTTGCTGGATTGAATTTCACTTTACTCAAGCATAAACAGAGTGTTAAATTTAATGGCATGGTTTCTGCTTGGTAGTGGAAGAGAATAGTTGTGATCATTTGCAGGTACTACCGTATAACTCCATGTTATTTACAGGTCAATCTACTTAAACGTTTAATGATTGATTTGGAAGATTGTATCATGCGGAGTTTAATCACATAAGGGTACTATGTTTTGTATGTTTTCATGTGACCCAATTAATTTAAGTTTTTTTTATCTTTATCACTCTGAAAAAAACATCATCTGTAAAAAAAGGCCACCCCCAAAACTGGTTTCCCCCCCCCCCCGAAACCACTGAAGTTTTTTCTCAACCAAACAGAAAGGGAAAAAAAAAAAAAAAATAACAATATAAAGAAAACACCTCGTATAAAAAAGAGGCAAAAAAAAAAATACTTCCCCCCCCCCCCCAAACCAAACAGAGGTCTCTCCCCCCCACCCCACCAGGGGGAAAAAATATAAAAAAAAATAAGAGAAAAGAAAGGAAGCAAACCTTCCCACACCCCCCCCCCCTTGTGTTCACCGCGCCGCCTGGAGACACGCGAAAAGGAAAGCCACCTTGTTTTAGAATGCATAAAGCATATTCCTCTTTCTTACACTTACTCTGTGCATGTGATGTGCTTGATTTTGTTTCAAAGGGGTTGGTACAGAGATGTTGTTTACTTAGGCAAGGAACATGATATTCCGGTATTATCTATGATGTAAGCATCAATTTGTCTTCTTTTTCACTTTGCTTTACTTGTTAGTTTATCCGTTTCAAATAAATAATATGCAGGTGCACGGAATCGGATGGAGGGCTTTAAATCCGGGAGTTTCCTTTGTGTTCTATGGCCAAAATTATCTCAACACAATAGCAAAAGGTCTGGCGGAAGGGACACAACTTCCACAGGAGGTGGCAATCGCTTACTTGCAAGAAGCTTCTTCAAAGCCATTGTGATCACAACTTTCTCCTCGCGGTGTTTGTAAATCTAGTACCTTATTATCATTCATGATCCCAAACTTTAATATATGGGTTTTGAAGACCAAGCTTCGCAATGTAGTTGAGCTGTTTTGGTCTGTGATGTTGATACAGTTTGTATCATCAAATGGATCATAATGGTAATACAAAGTTCTTTGTGCCAAGTTAGTTCTACCCGCGCATTTCTCATATTTTCCAAACATCATGTATTCTTCAAGTACACAAATTGGCTTTTGTTTTAACATCCTACCTTTGCTAAGTCATTTGGTTCTCAATTTTTAATTTTTTTGGTTGCCATGGTGCAATACAGATCTAGCTGCAATGTAGTAAAAGCAAGGAACAAAATTTCAACAAAAAAACAAAAAAACAAAAATTTAATAATTTTGGGGCCCAAAAAAAAAAAAAGGGGCGGCCCCCAAAAACAGGAAAAAAAAAAAAAAAAATGTAAGTAATATAGTTAGGTTTAAATTAGGGAAACATAGTGTCTCAGAAGCTAAAAATGCCCGAAATTACTGAAATTTCGGTTAAATTTCGGGAATGCTTTATATAGCTTGTCAAAGAGTTGGCTTCTTTACCTTCAATATTCTTGAACCCTGACAACTTTCTTTGTGTTTTCTTGCCTTCTTTAATCATGGTTATTTTCTCTTTTGGCTTTCTCACATACATTGAACGATTAATGTATGGTTAATGTATGTTATTGTAATATTGTAATATTAATATATGGTTAATGTATGTTTCACGAGTCTCACCTTAAGATATTTTGTTGATTGATAGCTTATTGGAATACAAAATACGAATTCTTCTCCCTTATGTATATAAAAGTTAATCCATATGGACAATGCTATATAGCTTTAATGTTAAATTGCATTACTTGTTGCTTTTAAAGCCTAGAGAAAGTAAAAATATTAATTTATAGGGTTTCTAATATGTTTTTCGTCTTTTTTTTTTCAAACCGAAATTTCCATAAATTTTGACTACTGAAATTTCTATCGAAACCGAAATTTTGTTCCTTGAGTAAAACAGATTACCAGTTCTATCTTGGGTTAAGGAAACCAAATATCTGCCTAAAACAGAGTGTATACGAATTACACTTTTAATCTTTGTTAACATTCACACCTTATCTGGTCCCTTTATGTTGTCCCCATCCTCAACCCAAAAAAAACGGCAAAGCCAACTATGGCCAACAAGATCAAAGATTGAGCATTCACCATGTATCCATGATTACTATGCTTTAGGGGTGGGAAAACCCGGCCGGAAACCCTGAAACCGACCTAAACTCGGCTCGAAAATCTTAATGGGCCAGTTTTTTATGATGTCATCGGTTCGGGCCCAAAATCTGACTCGGCCCGTGAGACTCAGTCCCAAAAATGAGCCTTGATGTGTAGAATCCAGTCCAACCCGATAAAACCCGTGACATAATTTTTGTATTAATAAATATGTTTTTTTTATACACATGTCATATATTGATTGGGTAAAAATACAATTACACCTATCTAAAATTAAAACACACACACACACACTCTATCTTTATCCCAACTACCCCTAATACATTTTCTATTTCTAATTTTATAAACATTTTCATCTCACCATTCCACCGCTCATCTTTAGGAGCTCACGCCTCCGAAAAACGACGAGACAAAAATGGCTTCTAGGTGCCGGAAAACTCATCACCGGCCGACACTCTCCCCCACTGGTCCCTTTCTTTTGAAGATCATCCCAAAGGGTACTTGCAAATAGGACATACTTGTCAGTTGCTTTTCTCTTTGTATGTAGCTTGATTCATACATGTTAAGTATATTTTAACCTATTTCATGGTAAAAAATTCAGAGTTTCACTTCACATTTTGTTGCTGCGTTGCAAATTTGAAGCAAAATGTGTTTGTACCTCGAGTGGTTAAGAGTAATTAACTCCTACATGAAGTTCTCAAGTTCGAATCTCCACTCCTGGAAATTCCTTTATATAAATAGTTGTAACTCTTAAGGACACTCTAGCATAAGAATGAGTATTGATGATTGAGTTGATTGTTTGCTGGAGTAGTTGTACGTCAAATGGTCAAATTTTGCTATCGATGTGATCATTTACTTTTGTTTGACACGTTTTGTGTTGTGCAGAGGATTCCAAATACATTTGTGATGAAATGTGGAGATGATCTAGCAAATCCAGTAATTCTTTAGCTTCCAAGTAGGTTAGGATGGAGGGTTGAACTGAGAAAATAGGATAATGGGTTCTGCTTCGGCAAGGGTTGGCAAAAGTTCTTCAGAGTTTCACTCTCTAGAGAACTGCCACTTCTTAGTTTTTCAATCTAAGGGGAATTCCAAATTTCGGGTTTCCATACTTGATTGACATTTGACAAAGATTGACTATCCATTAACAAGTTCCAAGATGAGGGAAACTAATGAAGATGATGGTTTTGATGATAATGCCAACAAAGAAGATAGTTCTTGTGACGATTCTGTTGAAATCTTTGATAATTTCTAATCCTGGTCAAGAACAATGAAGAAATCTTCGTTGCCATGTGCTCGACCTCACAACAAAAACAGGACAAGTTCAAGTGGTAAAGCATAAACCAATCTTATGTTGTCGTTTTAATTTATGAACTTATTAGTTGATGTAAGTGCCATAAAGATTCATTATCATCTACCTTCATATATCGAGATGTGCCTACAGATTCTGATCGAGAAGAAGAAATGCCCAAGATGGAAGAAACTGATGAAGATGATGATTCTATTGAGATCTCGGATGATGTTCCACCATTCTCAAAAAGAAAGAAGAAATCGCCAATAGCACCATAGTCTCCCAAGAAAAATACAAGAGTAATTGGTGGTTCGTGTAAGACTCAAAGCGGGGTAAATCGAAGGCCTGAGGCTCGTACAATGCTGGAAAGAGGAAAACATAGAGCTCTTCAGAGAGCCAAGGCTTTTAAGTCAGAACACCCTTCTTGCATTGTTGTTATGCATCCATCATATATTCATGCACACACTATGTGGTAAGCTTTGTATAGAGGCTTCATATATTACTTTGCAAATTTCTATCTGTAAATGTCGGTCTGGAGAAGAATTGAAGGTAGCAAACATACTTTATTCAGCATTAATATTCTAAGATTTTGTTGGTCTTACCTGGTTATCTCTCTTTTCAGTATTTGAGAGCCGACTTTATCTAGGAACATCCTGTGAAGAGGAGTCATGATAATGTCACCCTGCGTATTTCAAATGGAAGAACTTTGCTGGTCAAATTTGGCAATCAGGAGGGGAATAAGGTCAGATTCCAGACTGGATGAAATAAATTTATGAAATACAATCAATTGGATATCGGTGACATGTGCGTCTTTGTGTTGATTGACGACATCAAATTTTTAATGGATATTGTCATTTTTCTCTCTAGAGAAGCTGCAAATTGCACCTTATCACCAGGTGAGTGGATGTATGAATGAATTTTTTCAATGACAGTGTGAAAGAGAGTAACTATATGTCACCCTCATGTATTCCAATGTGCCCGATTCTGCTGGGGAACAAAGCATGTCCCAGATAAAAGAAACTGATGAAGATGATGATTCTATTGAAAGTTTGGATATTAATCCAGCATGCTCAAAAAGAAGGAATAAACCACCAGTAGCTCCGTTGAAACACAAAAGATGTTCGATTAGTACAGCAGAAAGCGACACAAATGGCTAGTTTGGTATGTCTGAACTTATTAAAGCTGCTTTAAAAATAAGTTGCTTGTACTTTGAAATAAGTTGCTTTAAAAAAAAGCTGTGAAGTGTTTGGTAAACTAATTTGCTGAAAGGGCTTTAAGTTATAAAAGTGTTTGGTAAACTTTTACTTAAAGCTTCTATAAATGTGTATAATGACTAAAAAGGTCATAATACAAAATATGTGTGCAATTTTTCTCTTTAATTATTTATTTATTTGGCAAAAGGATTTTTCCTACTTTTGCTTTCCGAATTACATAATATTATTTGCCCAAAAAATATGGTCATAGAATATTATCAAAATATGTTAATATGACATGAAAACCATACCAAAGTATCCAAACAGATCTTTTACATAAAATTAAAATTAAAATTAATTAGAAGCATTCATCAAACTTGGAGCAATTCTATTTCTCAAAGTTTCCATCTCTTGTGCTCTACCGTCAAGACCGTCATGTTGCTCTATATCATCTTCTGTCTCTTCATCTACCTCTTCACTTATGAAATCTTCAAATTCATCAAAATGTTTATCTCTTTGAGAATGTCTCCTTATATAATTATGAAGAGGCATAGTTGCAATGACAATTTTCACTTGCTTTGAAAATGGATAATTAGGCATATCCCTTAAAATATTCCATCTTTTCTTCCATACGCCAAAGGTTCGTTCAATGATACTCCTAAGGGAAGAGTGCTTGTGGCTGAATACCTATCTATAGCCTATTGGTTCTCTACCCCTATGAAAGTCCGGAAGATGATATCTTTCGTCTTTGTACGGTCCCAAATACCCTCTTATTTGTGGATACCCGCCACAAAAAAAAAAAAAGGGGAAATATCACCCCACACCCCCTCAATAATAAAATTTTAATAAAAACTCTATGAAAATTAAAAAAAAGATAGAGGAGAAAAATTTTGTCCACCCAACCAACACTCCCTAAAAAAACTTCTATTGCAATCAAAACCATCCACACCACCACCTACATTCCACACTAAATTATACACATAACTTAATATTTATTTTCTTTTCTCAACTCATTATAAAATATATAATATATATTTTTTTTTTTTTTTCTTCCTCTCTTGTGGGCGGGGGCGTCCGTTCCTTTTCCTTTCTTTCCCTTACCCAAACTAATACGCAAGGTAATATGTTTTCTTTTTTTTTTATTTTTTTTTGTTGCAGTAATAATGAATTGCTAAGCCTTAGAGACAGAGAATCATTAGTAAGAGAGAATAGAAGAGATGAAGAGAAGAGAGGTGTGTTTATCCTCCTTCGTAGTGCCTTTATTTATAGGGAAACAAGCTAGGGTTTCCACCAATCCCAATAGGAATGGGCTTTAGCTAATACAGAGTCCATTAGGTTTCCTACTTCTAGTTTACACAATCATACCCAAATAAAGATTCCTACAACACTCCCCCTTGAGTGTGGAGAACTCAAGAAGTAGGCGCATCAGATCTTCGGACAAATAGCGTAGGCGGTTGATGAAGTCGTTGCGGCAGGCACTCGAAGGAACATGAGTCAACGGGGAATCCATGGGAAGAATGCTAACACTAAAACCTTGCCAAAGGAAAACCCAGTGGGAAAAACCAAAGGCGAAGGGGAAAAAGTGAGCATGCATTTGTCGACACTAAAAGCGTACAGAGGTATGACCAACCCGATGTGGGTGCCTCGTTAAAAACCTTGCCAGGCAACAAAACCCAGTGGGAAAAAGTTGTCCTGTGCTAAGGGGAAAAAGAGTACATTAAGGTCAAGTGAGTATACTTCGGGATACTCCCCTGAATTCGACAATGCTCCCCCTGAAGACTACAAACGTTGTAAATCAAATAGTAAACGCAATCCAATACCTCGAAGAAGCTTCTGGAAAGGTAGACTTCGATAAAGATTTGGTGAAGATATCCGCAAGGTTGTCTTCGGGAACAAATCTGCTTGACTTCAAACTTCTGATGCTGTTGCTGATGTATGAAGTAGAACTTCAGGGCAATATGCTTAGTATTGTCGCCTTTGATAAATCCCTTCTTCAATGGTCAATACAAGCGGCATTGTCTATATGGAGAATCATGGAGACTCCAATAACAGAAGACAAAACACAAGTATGCCGTATGTGCTCGATAACGCATCCTAGCCAAATACCTTCACGCGTGGCCTCATGTAAAGCGATGAGCTCTGCGTGGATTGAAGAGGTGGCAACAAGAGTCTATTCCATAGACCTCCAAGATATTGCGGTGTTCCTTATGGTAAAGACATAACCAACTTGGGAACGTGCCTTGTGCGGGTTTGATAAGTAACCGGCGTCAGCATAACTAACAAGGCAAGCATCACTTCGTGGATCTAAGAGAGGTAATCCATCATGGGATGCGTAGGGATAGATGATCCCATATTCGCAGTACCTTTAAGGTAGCGAAAGATGTCTTTAATACCAATTCAGTGGTAGCGTGTAGATGCATTGCTTAACCAAGCTAACGCATTCACAACAAATGAGATGTCCGGCCTAGTGCATTGAGCTACGTACAATAAACGCCAACTGTACCTCGATATGAGACTTCGGGCTCCAATATCGGCTCATCATCCTCCATAGTACGATATGGATCACGCTAGGCATCTAGCGAACGGACAACCATGGGTGTACTCGAAGGCATCGCTTTATCTCCAATGAAGCGACGCAACATCTTCTGGATGTAATTCGATTGATGCACGATGATGCTATCAATTCGATGCTCGAGCTTCAGGCCGAGGTAGCATCGAGTTATCTCAAGTTCTTCAGGAACTTCCATGTATATCTCAAGATCCCAATAGAGATATGTAGTAACCACATTCATGAGCTGCATATTCAGTTCTTTGGGAAACTACCAAACTGATAAGGTAGTGGAACGTGTAACGTCCTTTGCATGGGAATATATTTCCTTGTAATCAATGTAAGGGCGAATGAGAGAAGCCTTTCACCAGAAGGCATGCATTACATTGCACTGTTTCATTCTTCTCATTACGCTTCCTTACGAACGCCACATGTAACTAACAGGGTTCACATTGGGAAGTGTGGGAACTGCAGGTCCAAACACTTTTCGCTTTACTAAGGAACATAATTCAACATGCACTATTTCTTTCCATTTGACCAATCAGTTCAACGTTGTGCTTCATCAACGGAACACGGTTCGATATCGTCGCACTTTGTGATTCAGTGGCCACTGCTTTAAGCAAAGATATCATCGATGATAATCTCATTTCGATTCCATAACCTCATCCGGACCGAGATCTTCTGGTTCTCGGGAGTTTTGGATTTTGGGGTATCACCCTGGGACGTCTCCCAGGACACTTCTATAATCCTGCGCAATTCATGAGTTTGGATCGATTGAGATGGCGATAGGATTCAATTGTGCCATAGTTCTCCGCTTCGGGGAGTGAATCCTTCGAACCGAATCTGCCTCGCTTCTGGCCGAAGACAGATGATTGGCTAGCCGCCGATGTACTTCGTTCATCAGGAACGGAACGTCATACGGGACGTTGCATCCTTCGGGGATGACTTTGTGCCCTACGGGGACGTCTTCATTACAGGCTTGTTTGCAGCTGGTATGTATGATCTCGTCACTTGTTTCCAGGGATCAGGACGAGACAGAGTGGGTAAGGCCACGTCAATTCACGCCGTTCTTCAGGAACATTGACGTTCTTTCCTCCCCCTAACGGCGGGAAGACTGTCTCATCAAAGTGACTATCCGCAAATGTTGCGAGAAAAAGATCGCCTGTCAATGGCTCGTAAAAGCTCATAATAGATGGGAATCCATTCCCAATTGAGGACCCATATTGGTATGTTGCGGCGGCGCAACTGGCACATAAAATTGCACACCCAAAATTGCGTAAGTACGGTGAATCATGCTCGTACCCAGTATCCAACTGTAACGCTTAACAAGAGTGGGTGGATATGGGCCTCAGGCGGACCAATATAGCTGCATGCAGAATTGCATAGTCCCACACAGAAATGGTCGGACTCGGGCCTTCCCGGCCAGTCTGACTTGTGTTTCTGCGAGACCATTTGGAGTATGAACATAGGGAACTGCATGTTCAATCTCAATCCTAAGGGACTGCAATAATCATCGAAAAACTTCGATATAAACTCTTTGGCGTTATCCAGTCTTCCGACTACAACGGATAACTAGGGTGGTGAGCCCTCAATCAGGGCCAAGAGTTTAGCAAATGCAGCATTTCGTGTGGACAAACGACGTGTGACCAACGAATCGGTACATCAACCAAAATCATGAAATCTTTATATGGTCCATGTATTGGTTGGAATGGTCCACAAATATTCCCTTGAATCCGCTGAAGAAAAGAAGGAGTGCATAAAGTATCTTTGCAGGGGATGGTCGAGTATTCCCACGATCATGCTTGGCATAAAGTCTTAATGTTCTGGACCTTATTCGACATTAGGAGATGTCCGCGTGATTCTTCCAGAATCCGGGTCATCATGTCGTGACCTGGGTATCCCAAACGGTCATGCCAAAGCGAGGAAGCATCAATTTCGGCGGACTTCGGGCCGGCCACATGATGTGGTTCCATAGAGCGAATGGTTGTGCGATACAATCCACTAGGTAGGCGCTCTAACTTTTCCAATATACGTTTTCTGACGTATAGGAAAGATTTAATGCAAAGATAGTCCTTTCCATTCTCTTCAGAGGTTTCAGTGTGGTAATCGTTCATTCGAATATCCTTAAGACTCAATAACGTTCTTCGGGAACCATGTGAGTGTAAGGCCAATATAGGTCTTCGTTTAGGTATGAAGTTATAAATATATATCCATTCGGGGATATATCTCCATTCAGGGAGTATCTCCATTGAGGGAGAATAATGTGCATATGTGATCGCACAGTCTGCCAGACTACTAACTTCCCACTAAGCATACCGTAACGGGAATTAATTGAAATCGGTCACATAATTTAGGAAACTGCAGGTTCCAATTGATTCAATTAACTGATATTCGATAACGATGTTCACATACTAAAACTAACACCAAAACTTGGACTTAGATTCTAACGGGAATCAGTACTCTCAAGTTGTTTCTGCTAAACGGAGCCATTCCATGTCTCATTGGTTGCCTATCAGAAGGGTACTCATCAACGACATTGATGGGGGCACGACACGTGCGAGATCAATGGTTGTACCACAATAGTGATAGCATATGATTGGCTAATCTTGGTTTCGGGTAGGTTGAGCCTTCCCCTAATGTCCACTCACGCCATTATTCATTCTTCAGGAATGATCTTATCTCCCCCTAATGGTGGGAGGGCATTTGGTCTGATCCGGGTCGGCCCGGCCGATCAGACATATGCCAAAGGATAGCGGTTTGAGCTTCAGAAATCGCTTAGCATTTGCTTCAGGCAAAGGGAGCGTTTTGAGCGAGTGGATACAAGTATGTTATTCTTTTCAGCAAACAACAAAGTAGTAACCAGATCTAAGGACTTGGTAACCTTTTGCTCTCTATATTGCTACTGCAGGAGCACATTAGAGGCATGATCTTCTGCAGGAGATCATTCTTGGTCAAGTCATCCTTGTAAAGCTAACGGAAAGATCAGATTCCATAAACTTTAGAACTATACTCAATCATAGACTTCAAGTCATGAGAGTATAAGTTTTGCCAATCATGTCTTGCTTCAAGCAAGTACGTAGATCATCTTCGGGTGATCAATATGTGCTTCCAGCGTCCTTACTTCGGGTAAGGAGGGAACACGTTGTGTTAGTAGAGCTTTAGACAAAATCTACATTCAACAACTTAAGAACTTCAAGTTCTATGACATGGTTTCAGGTTGTAACATGCAAACTTCAGGTTTTATAACATGTAACATTGAGTCGTAGACTCATAGCCTATAACATCAAGTTATAGCGCATAACTTTGTGTTATGACTTTGTGTGGTGATGTTTTAGGAACTTCAGGTTCAAAACTTCAGGTTTCTATGGTGGTCCATGCTCGAAACTTCAGGTCGAGACTTAATATGAACTTCAGGTTCAATTGTACCTGCAATTTCAAACGAATACAAATATACGAAAGGAAATGCAAGGAAACAAATAAACAAACAATGTGTGGATATGCAGGACCAAGTATGTTAGTAGTGCTTATTAACTTCAGGTAAAAGCATCTACGAATAGTAAAATTCAAGAACTCTAGGTTCTATAACATAACTCGAATATAACATGCTAACTTCGGGTTACAACATGTTTCACATATACTCGAAACTTCGGGTTCGAGGTTTTTCTAATGAACTTCGGGTTCATGTAAAACCTGCATACACACACACACACACACACACACACACACACATATATATACAAATATTCCAACAGAAAACATAAACAACTGATGGTCTAGGATCTTCGGGATCCGTTTTGATATGCTTACTGAGCATATGGGCTTCAGGCCCACTGGATATCAAAACAATAGGTCTGCTGGACCAAGGGCTTGTGAAGGCCCATTGCTGAACAAAAGAAGAGGGCTGCAAGGCCCGGGTCTGCTGGCTGCAGAAGCCCAGGTCCGTTGGGGCAGGCCCAACCTAACGCTGCCAAAGCCCAGGGGTCAAGCCCAAAGGCGGCTGCCAAAGCCCAAATGGATCAGGCCCAAAACATCGGCTGCCTAAGCCCAAAGGTCAGGCCCAATGGGTTTAAGCCCATGGGTCTTGGACTGGTTCTTGACTGAACCGAGTCTGGACCGGGCCTGGCCCGGCCGGTCTGACCTGGGAGGAAGGCCGAACAGATTTCGACGAATCCGGCGGCTTCCGGCGGCGTTTCCGGCAACGAGGAGCGGCGGAGCGGGACAGGCTCGACCCGGCGGCTCCGTTGTGCGCTGTGGTGGCCTGCAGAGCCCACTACGGCGGCGCGGGGAACGAAAGACCATGAAAACCCGATCGTACAAATCGGGGAATCCACGATCCGGCGATGGATTCCGGCTAAATCTTGGCGGCTGGCGTCGTTCAGGACGCGCGATGGATCCGAACAGGGTACTTGGATCGATCGCCTCAGATCGTGAGTTTCAGCGGCGGCTGGGTCGTGGTTCGCGATCGAACCCGATTGAAAACTTGCGGGTTTTCGGGTTCGGCGAAGGCAACAGCGCCCGGCGATCCTTCAGGGATGGCCTGCGGCTCGTTCTCGGCGACGACCAGGTCGTCGGCGACGCACCAAGGCGTCGGAGGCGGCTGCTGGTTGCTGCGCGACTCGCGGCTTCAGGGCGAGGCACTGCAGCTTGTTCGGAGGCGGCCTCCGAACACAGTTGGGGTGCTGCCGCGTTCGGCAGAGGCTGCCAAACACGCTGCCGAACACTGTTACAAACCCTAATCTGATTTTCCTTCTTTGTTCAACATATTATTTCAACCATATCCAACTTGATAATTTGTAAAACATAATCAACTCATCAAATCACAAAATTCAAATGGTAAAACATATTTACTTGATGATTGGATTCGGTTGGATGAACAGTTAATTGTGTGAGCTCTCGAACGGGGATTCGTCAATCTCCAAACGTGCAGCAGTAGAACTTTCGTGCTGATAACGTGTTGCAGTAATAATGAATTGCTAAGCCTTAGAGACAGAGAATCATTAGTAAGAGAGAATAGAAGAGATGAAGAGAAGAGAGGTGTGTTTATCCTCCTTCGTAGTGCCTTTATTTATAGGGAAACAAGCTAGGGTTTCCACCAATCCCAATAGGAATGGGCTTTAGCTAATACAGAGTCCATTAGGTTTCCTACTTCTAGTTTACACAATCATATCCAAATAAAGATTCCTACAACAGTTTTGAAGCTTCTGGTCTAACTTTTGTTTCGTTTTTTTTGTCTAAGCAACCCTTCTTGAAACAACCACTATAAGTGGGGGGAGAGGTTTTTTTTTTTTTTTTATTTTCCTTCCTTTCCTCCCCCTCCTTTTTTTTTTTTTTTTCTCACCCTTTTCTCTCTTATTTTTTTTTTTTTGGGCTCCTTTTCTTCCTCTTTATTATGGGGTAGGTACTTTTTAATAGGGGGGTGTTTTTTTCTCTCCTCCTACTCTTTTTTTTATTATAATACTCTTTTTTTTTTTTTGGGTAGCTTTTTTTTTTTTTTTGGGGTACATTATTTTTTGCATTGGTACATACTCCTATAGAAAGGTCTATATGGATACATTATTTTTTGTATTTCAAGTTTATATGGGTACTTTTGTATTTGGCTACATTCTTGGCCTACATGTGCCTTCTTTTTATGTTTGGGTACATTTTCTTTTGTATTTGGGTACATTTTTTTTTGGTGCATTATTTTTTGCATTGGTACATACTCCTATATAGAAAGGTCTATATGGATACATTATTTTTTGTATTTCAAGTTTATATGGGTACTTTTGTATTTGGCTACATTCTTGGCCTACATGTGCCTTCTTTTTATGTTTGGGTACATTTTTTTTTGTATTTGGGTACATTTTTTTTTGGTGCTTCAAATTTTGCTTGTAGGGTACTTTTTCTTAGTATTTGGGTACTTTTTTTATTTTTTATTTTTTTACCTTTAAAAGTATATTTAGGTACATTTTGTCTTTGGAAGTATATATGGCCACTTTGGCTATGGTTTTGAATTTTTTTAGAGTTTTACATAATTAGTACTTTCCCGTTTGAACATGATTTTCAATGTCATACAAGGTGGGACTTATTTTATCAAAGAAAAGAATTCAAAATCATTAAATGATGGCATGGGCAAGTTTGGAATGAAAAATGGTAAATTAGTGTGACACATTAAATATAGGACTTCACTCAAAAAATCAAAAGACATAAAGTTTCAATTGAAGAAAGATTGCTATGAGGGACCGCAATCACAAAATCCCTAAATAATATTTCCCTGTAAAATTCAATATGGTTAATATGATATATAATTGGAAAAAATGAATACTCCATTAACCTTAATATTAACTAAAAAGTATTACCACTTGGAGGCTTAGGGAAGTTTGAATTGGGATCTCGTACAACTAATAGAAAAATCCTCGTATCATGCGCAGTGCCTTCCCATCCGGCACATGAAAATATAAATTGCATGTCAAAGTTGCATGCGGCCATAATATTTTATGTTGGAATCCCGTTTCTACCAATATATGGTATTTGGTGTTGAGGTGTCATTGAAGCATGAACATGCACTCCATCAATGGCACCAACACAATCCTATAAACAAAAACATGTTGTAATGTTCAATATGTATATGTAGCAAGGAAAAAAAAAAGAAAAAGAAAATAGATGCACAATTACCTTAAAATGAGGCATATATGTAGAGTCTCTCTCTATTTCTTGTGGTGTATTACGAAACTCAGGATCTATTGGTTTTATGACATCCATCTCCAATCGACATACGATATCCAGCATTATACCAAAATATCTGCTTACGGTCTCACCAGAATGCTGGAATCTTTCTTGTGCATGTCCTAGCATATACAAAAACATTCCCACTATCTTCGTATAACACTCATATTTTTGGAACCACTTGGCATGCAAATCATTATATAATCTGTAAAACACATGCTTATTCATCCTAAACATTTTATAACATCGAATGTCATTCCCTTGTAGTAATTCCGTCAACCAAACATGAGAATTCATGTAAGGAGTCTTATGAACATATGTGAGATAATATGTCTCGATAGCTTTTGCAAAAGTACATATAACTAGATTAGTCTCCTCCTCATCATATCGATATTCCATGTTCTCAAATGCACCTGAAATTTAAGTGCATTCCAAACATCACTTCCAAAATAACATGTAAGATAATATAAACTTCATGCTCATAATTCAAGAGCACTTTAAATTATTTAAAACAGTAATATATATACATCATATACAAAACGCCAACACTTCATCTAGCAAAACATCATATACGATTTACAGTTCGTAAGTTCACCTAACTTTTTTAATCTAAAGGCTGTAAACATAAAGTGACAGCCAAAACAGCCTATTAACTCATAAAAGACTTATTGGTTGGCATATTCATACTCAAACCAAGCAAATTGCACCTCTACTTCCCCCATGGTACAGAACATCTCTCTCTTACCCTTATCCAAAAACAATCGAGTTGCGAACATCCCCTGCTTCCATCTGTTGTATCACTGTTCTTGCATCGCTTCTACACCTGACTACCTCAACTAACCAATCAATTTGGCCAGACAATTTTTTTCAGCACCTCCAACCTTTTTCCCTTTCTTGGCCTTTTCACCTTTTCGGTTTGCTTGGTCAGCCGTTTTCCTTTTCCCTCTCAATGCTCCAATAGTCTGAATCACATCCACATCTTCTGGATCACTACTTTCTTTATCGCTCTCATCTTCATTTATTGGTGGAAGTGCACCAGAAGAAGGTGCCCAAGCATATTCACCAGTTGCAGTGATAGTTCCAAACATCTCATCCAACTTCTCCTCCACATCAGGTGGAATGTCCTTTTTTCTCAACTTTTCATACTCCCCCACACATCTGCGTTTTAGATACATGGTAATTAAAATAAATACATAATAATAGATTAAAGCACAACATTAACCAAAAAGAAAAATAGATACTTGGATTTTATTATTCCACCACTCCTCGGAGGCTTCAACGGTACCCTTACTCGGATTCCATCCTAGGCCAGTTTCTTTACCAACTAAATCTTTCCAAAGCTTCCATTCCTTTCTAAGTGCATCCCACTTATTTTTCAATTGTTTGTGCGTGTACGAACTTCCAATCTCAGAAGCAAAATTGACTATCAAAGTATCCCAATATTTTATGGAAGTACTAGAACTCTTTCCGCTATCAACCAACTTAACACACAAATCAATAAATACAACTGTATTATGAGGATTTCAGCTGGCATTTTCTGCTTGCTGTGATGAAGTTTCCTTTGTTACTTGTGATACTTTACATCGTTTCTTTCCCATCTTTACCTAAACAAATGTTCTGTCCTCTAACCAAAGATTAATATTGTATTTTTTGTTATAAAAAAAATGCTATATGTAACCATATATAAAAATCACGACCTTGAACTACTTGTTGAAACCAAAGACAAGTAAACATGTCAATATCATCAAGTAAACCTAAAGACAATTAAACCAAAGACAAGCCACGACAAAAACAGAATTTGGGAAAGAAAAAAAAACAGCACAACTCAAACTCCAAACTACATTTAAAGGAATCTGGACCTATTATTTCATATACCCATCACAACAAACCAAACTAAAACCCGACCAAACTTCACAAATCCATCCTTAAACCAAGCTCAAAATTGCACCTTAACTAAACAACACAAAGTAATCAATACCTTTGCAAATGACTTAGCAAAGGTAGGATGTTAAAACAAAAGCCAATTTGTGTACTTGAAGAATACATGATGTTTGGAAAATTCTGAGAAATGCGCGGGTAGAACTAACATGGAAAAAAGAACTTTGTAATACCATTATGATTCATTTGAAGATACAAACTGTATCAACATCACAGACCAAAACAGCTCAACTACATTGCGAAGCTTGGTCTTCAAAACAGATATATTAAAGTTTGGGATCATGAATGATAATAAGGTACTAGATTTACAAACACCACGAAGAGAAAGTTGTGATCACAATGGCTTTGAAGAAGCTTCTTGCAAGTAAGCTATTGCCGCATTCTGTGGAAGCTGTGTCCCTTCCACCAGACCTTTGGCTATTGTGTTGGGATAATTTTGGCCGTAGAACACAAGGGAAACTCCCTGGATTTAAAGCCCTCCATTCGATTCCTTGCATCTGCATATTATTTACCAACCCCTCTGAAACAAAATCAAGCACATCACATGCACAGAGTAAGTGTAAGAAAGAGGAATATGCTTCATGCATTCTAAAACAAGGTGGCATAATTTTAGCACCTGCAGAGAGTGAGGCTCTTCACTTGTGACTGAATCCAAAGCAGTCAAGTCAAACAAAGGAGAGTGCATCGGAAAACTTGCAACATTTTCCTAAACCAATATATTGTTAAACTACTCGAGCCTTTGAATGAGTTGAAAGACAACTTCAGTGGATTCAGGGAAGAGGAAAATCCAGTTTTGGATATGCCATATTTGAACAGAAGATGATTTATACAGAATGATATGATTAATCTCCTTGAGCCTATGAATGAGTTCAAAGACAACTTCAGTGGATTTAGGGAAGAGGAAAATCCAGTTTTGGAAATGCCATATTTGAACAGATGATGATTTCTACAGAATGATAAAGATACAACAACATAATAGAATTGAGTCACACGAAAACATACAAAACATAGTACCCTTCTGTGATTAAACTCTGCATGATACAATCTTCCAAATCAATCATTAAAAGTTCAAGTTGATTGAACCTGTAAATAACATGGAGTCATACGGTAGCACCTGCAAATGAACGCAACTATTTTGTTCCACTGCCAAGCAGAAACCATGCCATTAAATTTAACACTCTGTTTATGCTTGAGTAAAGTGAAATTCAAACCCATCCAGCAAATTGTTAAAACTCGAGACTACCAAATTGAACCCTCAATTGAAACCTGCAGATTAGGGAAAAGTAAAACCCCAATGGACTCTGTAGTTTAAAGAAAGTTTTAAACCCCAAGCGAAACGAGTATATTAGGGAAAATTAAATCCATAATCGAAAAATCTGTAAAGCAGGGTAAATTAAACCCTCAGTGGAATCCCTAATATAATCCATAACCAAAACCTAAATAAAAGATCAAAAACTCATTAAACCAAATTCACGGGTTAAAAATCGAAATAGAGACACTACAAAAAAAAAACCTCTTTCCCTACGAACAGATTTTGTAGGGAGAAGTCTATTTTTGTCGCCCAAGGTCTTTGCCGACGAAATGAAGTCGTGGGCAGCTTCGTCTCGAAAACCTGGTCGCCCAAGGTTTTTCCCGACGAAATGCAGATTTCGTCGTCCTAGAGGTAACCTGTAGCGACGAACTGTTTTGTGGGCAAAGTGGCACTTGCACGACGAAATGCTTTGTGGGCGTAGATAATGTTTGCCGACGAACTATTTCGTGGGCTAAGGGATTTTAAGACGACGAAACTATGCGTGGGCTAAGTGGTTCTAAAACGGCGAAGTGCTTCGTGGGCTAAGGGGATTTTACACGACGAAATGATGCGTGGGCTAAGTGGTTCTAGGGCGACGAAATGGGTTGTGGGCTTAGATGGCTTTGGACGACAAAGTTGTTTGTAGGCTAAGTGCACTTTCACAACGAAATTTCTTGCTTGTGCCTATAATGGTTTGGAAGACAATATAATAAAAGTGGCACTCAGCTCTATATATATATATATATATATATATATATATATATATATATATATATATATATATATATATATATATATTCAAATCAAACAATACATGAACATCATCCAAGGCTGCATAATATTAAAAATGTGTTATGAAGCAAAAAAATCCAACTAGAGTAGACACACTATCCCAATTACTCAAATCAAACAGTGCATGAACATCATCCAAGGCTGCATAATATTAAATATGTTAATGAAGCAAATAATTCAACTAGAGTAGACAACCCTATCCCATTGACGTATGACTCTCACCATCAGCATCAACATTTTCCTCCGGTAGGAGTGGTAAGTCAAAGCCCTGTTGCAGCATATACTGACGCCAAGCACGCAATGTAGAAGTGACCCTTTGCTCTGCTGCCTTTCGAGCGTCGTCAGCTGCCTTTCGAGCTTCATCAGCTGCTTCTCGAGCTGCACGTTCTTCTAGCAGCTGCTGTTCCAAATGGTGTATGCTGGAATCAAATGACTTAGAAGATGAGTCAAGTTCCCGAACCCGACCAGATCCTAATCCACGAATCTGTTTACCAGCCTTCACACCAAGTACAGAGGTAATGATATTGAGTCCAGCATTTGGATCCTCTACCGGAATTTCTTCTAATGGGATATCTTCGGGAAGATCCTTAGCTAAATCGGCAAGATAATCATTCTTCTTTGCAAGCATCTCATCCTTAAGCATTTGAAGGAGAAGCAAGCAAATTAGCATCGACATGCAGAAATTAATAATATACTAGTAGCAACACATAAGAGATGGTAATCTGAACTACTTGAAAACCAACTAGAGAGCAATTGGACAATGATTCGTAGACCACTACTTACATGTTTGGCCTTAGCTACATCATTGTTCCAACACTTGTTCTTCCCTGCATATGCAATCTCGAATGTATCTACCTCAGGAAACTTGGAACCCTCCTGAAAATGCAAAGCATGTTTGTTAAAAATAACGATGCAAAATTTTTTTCCAAAATTACTAGTCTATAATTTATATATGAAATTGCAGTATGTATGTTAGATAGTAACAAACTTCCAAATGAATTTAGATTGAATGCTTTTTACCGCAGCTATGTCCTCTACTATGTACGAGAGAGGTCGTGAACCGGTGCGATGATTGTACTGCTTCTTCGCTCGATTCACTTTGTTTGCTGACGATCTCTTCTGTAAAACCAAGAATGATCTCAGCACATACATGCCTATCTAAGTTCTGTGTTAATGGCCAGCTAGGAATGCCATGGAATGTCAAGAGATGGGAATATTTTCAGATGTAGATACTGAACTTGGTTATCAATCCAAGTATCAGTATCAAACCAAATAGGAACAGAGCACAATCTTCAGAAGATAAAGGTTAGCATTGTCGATAATTAGCCCAAAATACCAATAAGAACAAAAACTAAGTTGTCACAGCAATTATATTATATTAGGTGGGTTAACTAGCTAGAAATTTACCATAAATTTTTCATCAGATTGGAAGTGCTTGCACACTTCCTCCCACTGCTCTGCCTCTCTCTCATCCATCTCCAAAGGGGGGTTATTCAATGCCTCGTCATGTGTTGGAAACAACATATAATAATCATGCAACTCATGCTTGAACTCCCTATATCTCTCATTGCATAGTCTATTAACATAATCTACAATAGGGTAATTAGTCAATTTGCCCCCTCAACTTGTATGCTACTTTCGATTTGCCCCTTTAACTTGCACATTGGAAAATTACCTCCTTTAACTTACATTTTTAATCAATTTGCCCCCTTCCGTCTAAATTAACCTATTTTTCAGTTAAAAAGGCATGTGAGCGGCACGTGGTCAAACTTCTCTCACCACTGTTCACATCAGCGCAACTCACTTGGGCTCCTCCTCCTTCGCATCTCTCTCTCGACCACCGCTGCCCAGTAACTCAATCCTTGTTGTTGACAAAAAAAAAAAAGTAACTCAATCCTTGCCTTTCCTCTAAACGACCCGCCTCTGCACCCTCAAGACCGGAGCGAACGGCGGCACAACGAAGCAGAGAGCATGTCGGTTTGGGTTCGTTTTCTGAAACTGTAATTTTCTGGGCAGCTGTGTGTGGATGATAAGGCCGGAGGTATGAATCGAGCTGGGTTTTCTGTAGTTTTCGAAGAATTAATATCGACAGCTCTGTTTGGATCTATTGGAATTTGATTCAAAGCTCGGAGAAGCTGAGTAGTTAGTGATTGAGGTCGTTTTGAAGTTGAAAGGTGATGAATTTTCAGATCGATTGTGCCGGCACCCACCGTCGTCACCGACACGCCGTTCGGACCATCGTTTCCGGCGGAGGACGAGAAGAAGACTCCATGCGAAACAGCGCCGTACGATCCAATCGCAATCGGATCGAGATAGTACGGAGAGGAGACACCATCCCCACCTCCGATTGAAATTGAGATGAAGTCGACGCCGTCGTTCACGGCGGCGTCAAAAGCGGCTACGATAATAGAATTGAACCAACCCGATTCTTTCCAACAAACTTTGTAAACCGCCAATCGAGCTTCGGAGTGACGCCTTTCGCGATCCCCAATTTGAAGCCCGACATGCTCGCCTCGAAAGCGTAACGGCCGGCGACGGTTGAGGCGGTGTGGGTCCCGTGGCCGTCGGCGTCTCTCGGCGATCGGTACTCCACCGTGTCGTTGATCGGCGCAATCTGGAAGGCAAGATCTTGGTGTTTGTATAATTCGAAAAGTTGAAATTGTTGATTTGCAGGGGATTTTTTTGGTGTTTGTATAATTGTGGGTGATGGAGGAGATAATTGAGTACATAATTTGAGACTTTATATTGATATAATCGATTCCGCAGCCGATCTTCTTAGTCTATCTCCGGATGAAACGGAAGCAACCTCTCGAGCACGGTCTTTTCGTGGTTGCGGCTCAGCCTATCTCCACTCTCGTATTTCCCAGAATGAAGAATCATGCGAACGAACCCAACTAACAGAACGGTGTCCTTGCGAGTTGATGTGGAGAGAGAGGGAGTTGATGTGGTGGTTGTGGGAGGAGCTGCGGTGGTCGGGAGAGATGCTATGGCGGAGGAGCCCAAGTGAGTTGCGCTGATGTGAACAGTGGTGAGAGAAGTTTGACCACGTGCCGCTCACATGCCTTTTTAACTGAAAAATGGGTTAATTTAAACGGAAGGGGGCAAATTGACTAAAAATGTAAGTTAAAGGGGGTAATTTTCCAATGTTCAAGTTAAGGGGGCAAATCGAAAGTAGCATACAAGTTGAGGGGGTAAATTGACTAATTACCCTCTACGGTATTTGGGTCCTCCATATTTAGCTGGAAGTTTACCTAAATTCAACATGACAGGAATACTTGTTAACACATTGTCGTATTATATATATATCAACGGATTCAAGCAAAGATTAGACTGCTGACCTTTTCCAACAAATGAACATATACGTATCCACTCACCGTGATCTCGTCCATAATGTCCTTCTTGTCATGACCCTCAACTTTCCTCCAATAATGCTTGTCCATAGGGCAATGCATTCGAATGATGGCTCCAATGTCATGAACTAAGAGGCTATGCACAGCAGCATCTGTAGCCCGTCGACTCACTGGGTTGTACGACACTGGAATCGGCTGCTTGGTGGTACGGCGGATACGAGCTGTCTTAACCTGTCTACATGCCCCTCGAACCGGACGTTTATTTGCAACATTTGGAATAGATCCTGCATTATTTGCACCTGCACCTGCACCTGCACCTACATATGATGCAATAATAACAATTAGTTAAAAATCCAACGTTACCATGCAAACACAATACATGACTAATGTAAAACTAGATGAACTCCCTACCAGCGTTCCCTTGTGCATCAGTAACCTCTGGAACATCTGCAAAACCATACACCTTATGTCTTAATATTATTATTTCATTGTCAATATATAATTCAAAATTTTTGTAGACTTATAATTTCATGTAAACAGTGCCTTGATTACGACTAGGGTGACGACGAACTGCACTCCTACGAATAGTAGGTTCCGAAGGAAGAGTCCTTGATGCGACTTGAGGTCTAACTGGAGTAGGTCTAGTAGGAAGTGGATTACTCATAGAGCTAGCCCCTATATGTGGGCGGATTGGCTCAGTGACAGGACCACCCATGGATACATATGTATTCTCCAAGGAAGGAAAAGATGTGCTTGTTGATCGAGTCATTGGACGTAAAGAATTCTGAAGCAATGGACGAACAGACAATGTCCGAGGCAATGGAGGTGCTGACCCCCTAATGGAGCTTGACATTGGATGCGGTGGTGGTATAAGGGAGCTGGGTTGTTTCCTCTTGCTTGAAATCAAATTCATCTGCAAAAAAATAACAAATAGTAGTTTATTGACATTAAGTAACACAAAAGACAAGTATAATATTCATTTAAAGTTAAAAAACTCGTACTTGCTAGTCTGACCAATCTTCATCACTATCTACACTAATTTCCTCATCGGTTGATACATCTATATCTTCATCAATATCATTGATGAAATTATCATAATTTCTCAATTCAATGTTAACATTTCGTGAATGCCGGACTGGGTCAACAGATGCTGAATCAATCAAAATAGGATCAACATCCTCCATGACAATTGGTGTCTGAATAGCACCGTGGTTATGAATTTTCTCGATACTTGGAATATCTGAAGAGAAATGTTCTTGGTATGCCACAACATCTTCAACGTCATTGAGAACATCATCGTCCTGTTCTGGTACATCCCATATTTTTCTATGATGAATGGTTTGAACTGCTTTCCAGCCAAGACCTGCCTTCGGATCATCAATGTAGAAAACTTGTTTGGCCAGAGTTGCAAGGATGTAAGGATCACCAGCATGCCACTGACGGTTTGTGTTCACAGATAATAAGTGATAGTCACGTTTAATACTTCCCGAAATGCGTGGGTTTGTATTAAACAAATGACACTTAAACAACACAACCCTATAACCATTTCTATACAAGAGTTCAATCACACTTGTCAACTGGCCATAGAAATCTATGTCGTCCCCATTGTGGTTCCCTAGAACACAAACCCCACAGTTTTGTGTGGTCAATCTATCGTCACGTTCTTTAGCTATGAACCTAACTCCATTCACTACACAACCTTGGTATGTTTCAGCCCAAACTGGCCCTCTTGCTAACTCATGTAGCTCCTTGTCATACAAAGTTGACTTTGAATCGTACAAACTTCTCATCTAATCAAGAAAAAAATAACAACGTATAAATACCTTGCAGCCAATCACACAGCTATGTACACCTATTGGAGAAGTACAACTTACACGATTGCGAAACCAAGTGGGAAATGACTTTCTGTATCGCTGTTGAACATTCACATGACTTTCCTGCTTCATCATTTCCTCATGCTCCCTATATACAAGGTTACCATATGTAGTACGCCAAAAAAAAAAGTTTACTTAATAAGCGAGTAGATCGTGCACTTACATTAAGTAAGGTATAACCTCGTCACAATTGTTCAATGTGAACCATTGAGCTGCCTCCATATCAGCTTTCGTAAATTCAATACTTGACTTGCCCATAAACGGCCGTGCAACTTGTGAAAAAACAGAAAGCTTCTCTTGTCGTGCACCACCATCAAAGTTTCGTTCAGGACGATTGAAAGATGTGTCAACAGATTGGAGATACATTGAACAAAATGTAAGGGATTCATACGCAATGTACGCCTCCGCAATAGATCCCTCAGGTCGGGACTGATTTCGCACATAGCTTTTGTACGTGCCTAAAATTCTGGAAAAGGTATGCATTCAACTCGTGTTGCTTAATGAGTTAAGAACAAGTGAGATAAAAGAAAGACATTTAAGGATTACCTTTCGATTGGGTACATCCACCTGTAACTAACTGGCCCTCCAAGTATCGCCTCTTCTGGTAGATGTATCATCACATGAACCATGACGTCAAAGAAGGCTGGGGGGAAAATTTGCTCAAACTTGCACAAGATGTACACAATCTCCTCCTTCAATTTTTCCAAGTCCGCCACGCGTAATGTTTTTGCACATATTTTTTCAAAGAAATTTGATAAACGGACGATTGGCTCAACCACTTCTTCAGGCAAACAATTTCGAATACCAACTGGAAGAAGTCGTTGCAATAACACATGGCAATCATGACTCTTTAGTCCCGTTATCTTTCCAGTCTCAGTATTCACACTTCGTGATATATTGGCCGCATATCCATCTGGATATTTTATAGATTTCATAAATTCTAGAAAATCCTTACGTAAATGAGGCTTCATTGTATAAAATGGATGATGCTTTTCCCACTTCTCCTTCTGGCCATTCCACTCTAACCACAAGCTTTTTTTTATGCCCATGGCTTCTAAATCTTCCCGAGCTTTGATTGTATCCTTAGACTTTCCATCTATCCCTAAAAGGGTCCCCACTAAGCTATCACAAACATTCTTTTCAATGTGCATTACGTCTAAGTTATGCCTAATTTTCAACTTAGACCAATACTCCAACTCAAAGAATATACTTTTCTTAGTCCAGTTTCGCTCTACACTTGTTCTTTTCCTCTTCTTGTCCGGGTTTTCAGGATGTTTACCAATCCGACCAAAGTTCAGATTGGCTACCTGATTGAAGATGTCATCGCCAGAGAGTGTTTTCGGTTTACCGCTATGTTCTTCATGCCCATCAAAGTCTTCCTTGTTCCTGCGCCACTCATGATTCATTGATAACCACCGTCTGTGGCCCATATAACAAACCTTGCTACTGAAGTACCCACAAGCTCCATCCTCATTACATACAGGGCATGCATTATAACCTTTGGTGCTCCAACCAGATAAATTCCCATAAGCTGGGAAATCATTAATCGTCCACATCACTACTGCACGTAAGTTAAACATAGAATTTGTAGCCTTGTCGTATGTCTGGATGCCATTTTCCCACAAGTCCTTCAATTCATCAATTAAGGGCCGCAAATAAACATCAATCTCTTTCCCAGGTGCATTTTTCCCAGGAATCAATAAAGTCATCATGGAATGTTCTTTCTTCATGCACATCCAAGGAGGTAAATTGTAAGGTACAACCACCACCGGCCACATACTGTATGATGAGCTCATATTTCCAAAAGGGTTAAACCCATCTGTTGCAAGTCCAAGCCTTACATTTCGTGGCTCTGCTGCAAACTCGGGATATGTTTTGTCAAACTCTTTCCAGGCCACTCCATCAGCGGGATGCCTCAAGACGTCATCATCCACTCGTTTGTCCTTATGCCAAGTCATATCACCAGCCGTGTGCATTGACATGTATAATCGTTGCAATCTCGGTTTTAGTGGAAAGTACCGCAACACTTTGTGTGGGATCTTTTTGTTTCCCGAAGCACTATATTTATACCTTGGCTCCTCACAAATCGGGCACTTATCCTTTTCAGCATTTTCCTTGTAGAATAATACACAATCATATTTGCATGCATGAATTTTCTCGAAACCCAACCCGAGATCTTTCAGAACATTATTTGCATGTCGATGGGTCTGAGGAAGATGATTGTCTTGTGGAAGCATTCGCTTCAGAATCCCCATAAGCTCATCAAAACATTTGTTGGTCATTAAATTTCTAACTTTGCAGTGCATCAACTCTACAATTGCTGTCAGCACGGAGAAGTCTTGGCAACCAGGATACAACTCTTGTTGCGCTTCTTTCAACAATCGTTCGTACTTATCAACGTCCTCAATGTCAAAGTTGGTAGATCCATCATCTCCCCTAACATCAGCTTCCATAATATCATTTTCTTCCATAAGATCTTCACCAAGATGACGAGAGGCATATGGATAGGCATCATTGATGATATCCATTACTTGATCATTATCACAAGGAATTTCATCACTATGCTCTACACCTACCCGACTGGTCGAAGATCTTAAAGAAGCTCTTGAACTTTCTCCATGGTGAACCCATTTCGTGTAGGAGTATGACATCCCGTGAGTGAATAAGTGGTGTTGGATTTCATGTAGTGACTTCCAAGCACAGTTATTACAGTCTTGGCATGGACACTTACTATGACCCAAATGATTAACATGGTTACGTGCGGTGTTCATAAACTGCCCAATTCCCGCTTTATATTCCTCACTGGCTCGATTGGGGTTATGTATCCACTGTCTATCCATTCTATCAACAATATGCCCCTGTTTCAAGTTTTAATCCAACACTACTAATAGAAGCAATAACCAAAACAATGAATGCAATGATAGATAAGGAATCCACAATCAACGCATATGAAAGGTGAAGGAATAGAAAGGCATACCTCTAACCGATAGTAACCAAATAGATGAGCTCTAGGCAACTTTCTGATCCAACTAAAAAACACAAAGAAAAGTATGAGCATAGTACCAAAATAATATACTTATTGATTCTCAGTAACGTAGCAATAATATATTTGCTGTGAAAAGAAGAAACACTCCACATAGGTAATGTAGCAATAATATATTCTCTCTGGCTTGGGAATCTTTTTCAAAAGCTTATTTTGGACTCTAATTTTCTTCTTTTTAGGAGCTGATATTTCTCCTACTCGTAGAGGAAACAGGAAAGTAGTGATATCTACCAACATAGCAGAGACATAAATAACTTTAGAGGTAACACTCCACAGTTTTGGTTGTGCCCAAAGAAAAGCTCTGGAGCTCAAAAGCCACCCAAAAGTTGTGCCCAAAAGAGTACAGGGGAAATAAAGGGGTGTGCTAGGAGCGTGTAAAAAAAGGGGTCAACCCAAGTTCTCAACTCTCAGCTATTCCCAATTCTACTCTCAATATAGAATCAACCCAAGTTCTCAACTCTCTATGAACTTGGGAAAGGCACCTACCCAATTCTAAATTGGGATCTGCGATCAAGTTGGATCCCATTACTTTTCGTGATTGATCATTCTTTCACTGACCAATACCAACAAATATCATGGAAATCTTCATTTGCCGCAAATCAAAAAACTGCAAAGAGACACAAATTGCTCAATAAACTTCAACCTAGTTCAATTTTCCAATACCTAAACAGAATCTAAGCAGTAAAATTTCAACAAACAGAGCAAAAACAACAAAACAACAACATTAGGGCTACCTGAAATCTCACAGCCCGAAATTGAATCGAACGGACTACAAAGAACGGCAGCCACAGCTATGGAAAGGAGGAGAGCTCGGGAGGCTGCACGGACTGTTGAGAGATAGGTAGAATGAATTAGGAGTTGTCACATACTTGGCCCACGAACTGAAAATTTAGTTCCAAAAGAAAGAAAAAAAAAAAGCCCGCCAATTTGTCCCGCCAATTGGAGCCCACAAAAAAAGTGAAATTAGATTCGTAGGCAAAAACGGTTCCTTAGAAGACAAAATATTCGTAGGCGAAGATAAAAGTGTTCGTGGGCTAAAGTTGGGGCCTAACTGAATTGACCCACGGACCATTGGGCGACAAATCAAAAAATTCGTCTCCACAAGCATGTTTAGGCGACAAAGTTTCGTTCGTGGGCATAGAATTCGTAGGGAAAGAGGTTTTTTTTTGTAGTGAGAGTTAAAGGACCTGCTTGAATGATGGAATAGTAGATTTAATCTGAGATCTCCTCCGCCGCTTTTTTCCTCCTCGATCTTCTTCTTCAACATCACTATCGTTTATAACCCGCCGTCGATCTCGCCTTCTTGATCGTCCTCCTCTGCATCGGATTCAACCCCCACTTCGTTGACGAAATGCAATTAAGGCGGCGGTTGTTTTTGCGATAAGATTTTCTTCGCTTCTCGTGTTTTAGTTTCAGGGATTTTTGGTCGACAAAAATGAGGAGGGAATTTAGGAAGAAGAAAAGATGTGGACTTCAAAGATTAAAGGTTAACGGAGTGAAAGCGGGCTCACGTCTGTCAGCTTACAAGTGATGGGGTTAAGCCCAAAACTTTTTTTGTTTCAAGTTAAAACTCCCTTGCCAAGTGTCAATTTTAAATTGGCAAGGCGGACCAACTGACACTGCCACGTGGCATGCCAGACATACACAATAATTTCTTGGAAGGGAGAGGCAAAGCATAATAAGGCGTTTTGAAAGACACGTATACCATGTACGAAAGATGAACAGAAAATGGATAAATTACGATTAAACCTTTGAGAGGGATTAGAAGGAAGAAGACCACATTGGGAATTTCATTTCACAAGAGCTGCGGATTTAGAGTTTTTCCAATTTGGTCCATGGTAAGACCCGGCCCACCTGGCCCAAATAGATCCGCGCCCTTTTTAAAGCATCCCCAAAATTTGGCGCTTTCAATTTCTAAAAAGCAGAAATTTGAGAACCAGAACCAAACAAGAGAAAACTCTATAGAGTCACTGAGAGACGAAGATCGACGATGGAGTTTGATAGCCTCCTCGATTTCGAATCAGAAGACCCACTTCTCAATCGTCCTTCTGCCCAGAAGAAAAGGTTTGGTTTCTGAGCTTCATCTCTTTTCGCTTTTGACCTGAATTCGAATCGATGCTAGGGTTTCAACATTCGCGTTCCGTGTTAGGTTTAATTTGGGGAATTCTGGTTTTCGTGGTTTCCAAGTGTACTTATTTTCCCCTTTTGTATGAAATATGCCCTAATTTTTGTACCATTTTCCGCTGAAAGTTGATTAAACATGATTTTTCTGTTCACATTCATCTTAAATTCTTGAATTTTAAGCTACGGAAATGAAAACCCAGGAATTTCAACATGTCCTGTGCCCATTTGATCGAAGTAGAGCTAACTTTTTACCCGTTGAACGGGAAATTGTCACTGTAGGATTCGATTAAAGATTTGAGTGTATGTGGTTGTTTTTGTGTAATCACTACTATTGGTGTGGATTTTAGGAAGAAGACTATTGGGTTGGATGACCTTCTGACTGATTTCTACAAGGAAGAAGACAAGCTTGTCCAAAAGAAATCCAAGCTTGCGAAAGCGAAAGCACGAAGGAATGATGATTCAGATGACGATGATAGTCATAGAGAGGCTGCGGTCTCTGACATTGTTGATAAATGTGAAAGCGAGGTAGATTGACTCACTTATTCGATTCTTGTCTGTTGTTGCTTTTATACCGCGTGTCTCCTACTTCATTCGAAAATGTAAAATCTTGAATGCAGATGAGAGAAATAAGTGGTAAGGAGGACAGCTTGGTGTGGGGCGTATGCACTTTTGGAGACCAGGTTTTTTTTTTAAATTTTTTTTCCTGTTCTTGTTAAGAAGCAAACTTTTATTGTTGGAAAACAAGAGGAAAGAATACAGATAGTGTCTTAAATCTCGATCTTCATTTTGTTTTCAGAACCAGGCTTTCAGTGTGGATACAATCTCTAGGTTGTGTCACCTGCTTGGTTGAAAAGGAGATGTTGAACAGAGTTGATCTTTTAATAATTACTGGTTATTAGTTTCTCAGTTTTTGTTTAACTTTGTGATTGCAGAAAACCCCACCTCCTCTATCTTTTCCCGAGCTTAGAAGTTGCAAACTCTTGCAGTCTTTCATGAATAATGAACTCAATTCTGTGATAGATGTCTCTACGGATAATGGTTAGTTATATTGCTTGTCTTGTATTACTCATCATGGTCATATTGAGTTGCATTTTCCCTTTAGCTAGAGTTTCCTCTTGTGGATATTATGGCATGTGGTGACCTGTGTCCTGGTAAAGTATATATTCAGGTATTGTTATGTTTTGCAGGTGACTCTTTCCTTGAAGGATTATTAGTGAATGGTTGGCTCTCAAACCTAGTTTTTGCCAGTTGCCATGTAGAAAAATCAGTAGCCGAATGGACCTTTAATTTGAGTGAGTTTATTTCTCAACCCTAGCTTGTCCATTTAATACTCATGACATTTCTAGTGACGGGTTTACCTTCTGATTTCAGTGTTATATTCATCTAAAGAAGAGTTGAGGGCATCTGCATGTTACTTCTGGTGCCGTATTCTCTCATTTGAAGATGAGGTTAACTTGATCTTTGTTTTGTTGCTTGGACAAATGTTCATTGTATCTGTTAATGAAGAAAGTTAATCCAGGTACTAATTCTTGACCAGGTTAATCTACAGCCTGTCAAAATTGATTGGTTTCCTAGCTATTCTGAATTGAAAATAGCTCTTGAGAACTACGGTTTTCTATTCAACTTTTCATCTAACATGGAATCTGCTTGTTCCAGTAAGTTTCTCACCTTATTTAAGTTTTCTAATGCATAATTTAGGTTTTTATATATATATATATATATATATATATATATATATATATAATTTTAACGAACAAGAGAAATACATGTGTCCTTTCTTCTGAAGTAACTTATGTGCTGATACTTGATAGAAGTCAGAACACCCTTTATAATGTGTAAGAGCAGTGATGTCAGTACTCGAGAGAACTATGTTCTCTGCTTTCATGTGGATGAATTCTCAAAGGATTTTCTTGGTCTCAGACTGTAAATGATCTTAGAGTGCCATACAGCGACATAGCATATTTCTTAATCCTTGTACATCCTGGGCATAGTTTTAAACAGAGAAAAGTTGTGCTTCATGTTCAGTTGGCCGACCCATCAATAAGGAAACCAAATATGGTATTTGAAGGGTTTATTTATTCTTGTAAAAAGGGATTTCTGATTCTTTTAATCTGATATAAATTGTTCCAATGATTTATTTTAGGGTGGTTTTCTTTTCTTTTTTAGTGGTATAAATAGATCACTAGTAAATTTCAGATTCTCTATTTCCAATTTATTTGCTTGTTTCCTTTATCTCATGGCATGTAATATACTAAATGGAATGTAAAGCTCTTGGAGTTTTGCATGCTTTTAAGCTATTCATCTTCTCATAATGCTTTTAACCTTCCTTCCAGATTCAGCTCTTGGAGGTCCAACGCAAAACATTAGAGCTTGGATTAAGTTTGCAACCACTTCTTGTGAAGTGAGGTAAAAACGATGGGAATGCAAATATGGCAACAAATAAGATGGTCATGTGCTTGTTTCAATCATTTATCAAGCAGTTGATCTCTTGGTTGCTTTTGAGAGCTACACCGCTACCCTTACAATACTTTCACCATGAAATTTTTTTAAAGGAAAATGGATAGTACCTTCTTTCTCACTATCATGCCCCAAAGTCCATTAAATTGGAGTTCATCTTAGTTATTGCCTCTCTTGAGTCTTGTTTCCATTCTTGACTTAATTAACTTAGGTCCCTATGGAAGACATAATGAACTATAGTGATTCCTTATTTTTGGATCTATGGCTAGGCATTTAGCTTAATGCTGATTAGCTGCATGTTACTTTGTTCATGTCGTGGCATTTTTAAGCACCTCGATTAGCCGAAGTCCCTTACGACTTGCAACTTCCTCATCCAAACACGCCCTAAGGCATACATATTAACGATGCCAATTATTATCTATAATTTGGAAATGTGTTGATTCTTATTGTTCTTATAGGGTTATTCAGGTGCTTATTTTATTTTCAGGAGCAAAAGGGCTATGTATTTGACCACAGAAGTTGAAGAGTTAATTGAAGTCATTATTTGCCTATTCTTAGACCGCCAGCTTCAAGGTCTTTCTGTGCTTTTGCATGAATGCATGCAGTCAGCTATCAATTACTTCACTGACAAAGAATGGGAATCCAGCTGTGAGAAGATAGCCAAATCCCTTGCCTGCAGGTTTTTACTAAACTGGTTGCATTTCTAATCCACGCATATCTAGTTTGATCCCTTTTTTAAATGGAAGTCTTTCTCCTATGTTGAGCAGAGCTCTTGATCTATTAATTTCTTTGTGCACCTTCTGTTAATGATCTGTCCTTACATCTTCTACAAATCATATCATCTAAAGTTTGGTTTGGATGTGTATATTATTTGCTGTCGTAGTAGGGATAAAAATGGTGATGGACATCCGTACATATTTCGGATTTATTAATGCTGAAATCGTTCTAATAGGTATTTTCTAGAACTGGATAGTGGCATACTCAGGTGCTTTATTCAAATAGTGGGATATACACATACTATTAAATTGTCATGCTCATTTTCCATGGGGGTCTGTTACTGTGATATCAGTCATCAGGAGTATTTTCTTAAGGCAAGGTGGAAAAATTAAAAACAGGAAACTTGTAATATAAGAACCTAGGAATTCAATGGACATATTAGTACCTTTATATCTGGATATGTTTTTTCCGGTGATGGTTCACAAAACTGATATTATTGCCTCCATAAGATCACTGCCTTCTTGTGTTTACATTTTTCTATTCCTCGCCCTTACTGCTGTTGAATTAATGACATACAGAATACCCAAGGACTTGAACTGTCTAAGAATCGTGGAATGCATTTCGGGCGTCAATACTCGAACGAAGCTCTTTAGAAGTACAGTTGCCCATCAAATCCTTCTTAGTTGTTTTGGTAATAAGGTACTGAACCAGATCACAAGTTTTCTGAGTAATACTAATATGTTTTTTCATCTGAATTTTATCAAATAGTTTTTCCAGCAAACTAAGTTAAACTGCTAGTAGAAAAGAAAGAGGCAATATACAACTTGTGGCAAGTAAAGCAATGCATTCGTGACTTTAATATGTATGATATGTTACTCTTCTTAGTGAATAGCAAATGAATTATTACTGATGTTTATTGAGTGAATATGTGTTGCGTAGTCACAGCATCCTATCCATTTCAACTACTAAAGATATGACTGCTAGTTTAAAATTGACCGTATATATTGTCCAACTCCTTTGCATGTTGGTTGCATAAAACTGTTTTGACACTGTTGCCTGATATAATGGTTCACCTCAGGCTGCCAAAGAAGAAGAGATCCTTAAATTGCTTATCCCAATCAATGTGAAGGACAAAAACTGCGATTTTCTCCAGATGTACATGCACTTGGTATTGACGGAAAATTGGCTCTTGTCTAATCAACTATTAGAACACAAGCCAGTCTTGAAAGCAATGTGGCGTCTCTACTTAAGAAACTGTTCTTGCCTGATAACAAGTACAGATTTACGGTCTTTTGCATCCAAGGTTTGGAATCAAACTTAACTGTTTTCTCTTGCACCTTATTGAGTATGTCAAGAGTTTAAAGGTATTATGTGCTTTGCAGGTCCGTAACAAAGCCTCATATCTTCTGCAAGGCACCATGGGATAGTTAAGGTTGAGAAGTTGAAGTAGGCAGTGGAAAGAAGCAGGCGGAGATATGCCCTCCCTGATACCTAAAGTCAGGACCTGCCTTTTTTGAACATGAACCGCAGGTCCTGAAGTAGGACTTTTTGAAGCATTTTGGGGATTACCTCTAGTGGTTGCTGCAAGGGAATGCTCATTTTGTTATGTTGGCTTCTTTCTTCCTCCCTTATAATTACTCTGTAATCGATATATTCGTAATGTGATGTATATGTAAGCACTGTTGGGTCGATGAACTGGAGAGAAATGCACGGTAGCTTTGTCTGAAACCCTAATCAGAGGGGAGGAATATGATTCGTGTTTTTAGTAGGAATAGCACTTGGCAATGGCAAGTATTTCTCCGAATACATTCTCAAGTGTATATATATATTTTTTAGACGAAAGTTGACGAACAACACTCCGGTAAATGCTTATGAAAGTGCTTGTAGTAAAATTCCAGTAGATTTTTCAAACATGATAGAACGCAATGCATTAGTTAATCCTCATCATAGTCCAATTCCCCCTCATCTTTTCTCATGAATGATTCCATTTTTCATGCAATTTTTTTTTTGTCAAAGCATTTTTCATGCAATTAGGTTGAAATATATGTTTGAGTCACGTAGTATAATTCAGACATGAGAAATGTATAATATTTAGCATTTCAAGCCAAATAAAGCCTTTCAAGAAAGGGAAAAAGAAACCCAAAAAGGTAGGTTCGGATTGTTTGGAATACTAAGAGAAATTCAAAATCAGGTTCGGATAGCTTTCTGCTTTTTGCTCCGTAAAGCCGTTGTAGATCCGAACCTCACTCCAAACCTACACACTTCCCCACTTTAGTTTTAGCCTTCCTTTTCCCCTTTCATTTCACCCCCACTTTAGTTTTAGCCTTCCTTTTCCCCTTTCATTTCACCCCCAAAATTCAGACAAACAGAATGCGGTGCCTCCTGCTGCTCGCGCTGCCCTTATGTATGACTCTACTGCCTCTGGTTGTACTAGAGGTTTCACCATTTAATGCATTATTCAGCAAAAAAAAAAAAAAACAGAGTAACCAAAATTAGGGTTTCGCTTCATTTCCCTCATTTTGATTTCAAAAAACAGTGCGACTAAAGAAGTCGGCTTTATTCATTTCCAGTTTTAATTCTCTGAAATTCACATACTTGTTCGTTGAATTTCCCCAATTCCTCATCTGGGTTCTCCCCAATTTCACTGCTTTCTCTCCAATATCGCTGTTTTCCATGTTCCCACCCCATTTCTTGAATACCCAATTGCGATAATTGAAGTAAAATTAGGGTTTCCGAGAGAGAATGGCGAGAAGAGCGTCGTTGACTACCATGATGCGAAAGAAGCTATCCGACATCACCAATTTGCAGGCTGAAAAAGCTATAAGCCAAGACGAAAAGCCCCAAGAAGAAAATTCTCGGACTGATAAGGACTACATTGACCAGCTCTTGAGGGTAAAATAAAAATCACTCTTGGGTCTTGTTACATTTTGTTACTTTTTTTGTAAATTTTTGTTAGATTATCTTAATGGGTTTTTGTGTTGTGAATTTTTTTTAACCAGGAACGAGCGACTTTGATTAGACTTGTGACAGAAAGAAAGTATCCTTTCAACAATGTTCTCCAATGTGGTTTCTTTTTTCTTTCAAATTGTATCAATTGGTGCTATTTTGTATATTAATTGGTGCTATTTTGTATATTAATTGGTGCTGTTTTCTATTTGGATACTGAGAATTTCGTGAGATAGATACGAGAGGGCCAAAAGTTGTGTACTTTTCTTTGACATATTTTGGTGTTGCTTGTGCTAAAGTTTTCTGATTAACCATACGGAGGTATTGTGTTTTCCTTTAACTATATTTAAACAGTAAAATTGTTGAATTAAGTGGAGCTGAGTTGCAGAAACTGCGAATTAGTCTTCAAAAATTGCAGCTGCAGAATTTGAATATGGTTCAATCAAACAGCCGGATGTTGGCGGTGTGTTTACTTTGCACATTGGTCTTTACCTCTAAACGTTTTGAAAACAATTGTCTAATTCTGTCCGGTATTTACTCTCTTCTGATGATTTCGCAGGAGCTTAATTTAGGAAGAGATAAGGTACATTTGTCTATAATTGAAATGTAGGTAAGTCCACCGTTTTGCTGAAGCCATCACTTCTCATATTATCGGATTCTCTGTTTTGGTTAATGCCAGGTGAAAAATCTAGAGCATGAACTTCAGTGCAAGAATGCCTTGCTTAAAGCAAAGGATTTGATAATTCAGGTTCGCCCTTATCCTTATTGTGTATATTATTAGGAATGCAATTGACATGTCAATTCTGAAGTTCAGTAAACTAAACCATTACAAATTTTTATGGGAAGTGATTTTCACACACCCCTTTTATCCTCCTACACACCCTTGTGTGATCCCGGCCGTTCATTCCTCCTTTATAATTCAATCCAATGGTCAAAATTAAAGAAGGGTGTGCATGAGGTGAAAATGGGTGTGCTAAAATCGCTTCCCATTTTTATTTGTCATATTGTTTAATGCTGAACTTTTACTGCATAAGTTTTCTTCCTGTGTACAATTCTACATTTTTTGTGGGATGACTAAAAGCAATTTTAAGCAAGGATAAGGGATTAACTGCGTATATGTAACTAGTCTCACTTTTTTACAATAACCTCTCATGCTTCTCAACTCTTAGTTGTTTCTTGCCACTGAAAAATAGCTGCAACCATCACTCCCATTTCTGATTTCGATTTTTTTTTATTGATATTTGGTATGGATAGAGTTAATTTCCACGTACTAAAATTTTAGTAAGTACTCCTATTTGTGTTTCTGAATTTGTTATGAATAAGTTTTTCAATTTAAGTAATTGTATGGTTACCTTATAGAAGACCTGCAGATTTCATCAGCCTTGTTGTTCCACTTCTTGCACAACCTGGTGTCTTCCAGTAGTTTTATGCGAGCTCCTTTTAATATAAACTGAAAATAATCAGTAGAAAATGTGTAGTATATGCTATAAATCCATGAAGCTGAGAGAGTGATGTCAACATCGTATCGTTCCTTTTACAGTAGCTTCTGCTGCTGCTGCTTTGGATATATCTTGTCATTCCTCTTATGCTCTATAAACTGCCATTATCTCATAAGCTGGCGCAAATTACCGACAATCGCTGAACTGTTCTATTCTAGAAATTCTTATCTGGATGTCATTCTAGATTAAGTATACTGTCAATATAGAAGTTTCAGGAGAACAATATTGTCGATTCGGTTCTCTGATAATATAACTCCTTATCTAACAGGAAAAAGCAGAGATGAAGTGTGCACTTACGGCCTCTCAGGTGTCTAAGGTAATCATTCTGTTATGAATAAGTATGTAGTTAAAGCCCTTCACAATTCCTCAAATTTCTGTCACTTAAACCTCATTTATTTTTGCATATCAAGGAAGTAGAGGAGGAAGCTTCGCATAAAGATGATGATGCTGATGGCAAAACATATAATGACAATAAAAGGCGTGTCACGAGAAGTCGATGTAAAGCTCGATAAATCCTTCTCATTTGAATATATCTTGCTTTTCACATTGATTATGCAGCGCATGTTAACATTTGAATTTGCAATTTCTTGCAGCCATGGGCCCTTCTACTACATGCCAAAAGTTGGAGCATAAAGAGAAGGGTGAAACTAAGAGGTCAGTCGACAACTGGTCTTTGGAACCCTGTAGATAGTCCTGCATCATGTCTTCCTAAATATGGATTTAAATGTGAACACTCATTCATGTGCCATGAGCCTATCTATACTATGGTCTACGAAAAAAAGCAATATTTGCGGGATGCAATTAGATGTAATGTTTGGTTCACTATTATATGTGTTCAGCAGTGAAACAATGTGGTACCAATTTGAATGAGCCAATAGACTCATCAAGTTTGGGTCTTTGTTACAAAGGAATTGCGGCTTTTATCGAGTCATATAGCATACCCTCACCTACTTTCCAAAGCCTTGACTAATCCAACCCAGTTCATTGTCAATTGCAGTCATTAGACAACCATCCAACGTTGTATTATGGTCCTTTCAATTCCACCTCCTAACTGTAGATTTTTCCTGACCTTGTCCACAGTACTAGGGAATGTTAACCACCTCTTGGATTTGATTTCAAGTCGCTCCACCTGCAGGATCAGGAATTGGCTAATGTGTCTTCTTTCATCATGTGCCTGCTAGGAAATTGAACCAACTCTAGGATTTTATTTCAATTCGCTCCACCTAAGGGTTGTGGAGTTGGCTTAACTGTCCTCTTTCACCATGCTTCTGCTAGGAATAAAAAAAACATCTACGATTTTTTTTAAGTCTCTCAACCTACGGGATCAGGAGTTGGCTTAAGTATGGGCTCTGGTAACAGATAATAGAGCAACTGAACAAAGTGGGATCACCAAAAATCTTAATCCATCCCTAATATTATCCCCAACTTAACCACCAGGGCCAAACACAAGGTTCCCAATCGTCCCATGGGTCACACACTCTTAAGGTGCAGGGTGCTATCAAAATTGAACTCCATGTTACTATTTACTACTAGTAGACTCAACTTACATATTCTGGATTGTGTACTCACCTCTTCGATATAGGATAGTCAACATTCATGGTTTGTGTGGAGACACATAATCTCTAAAAAGTGATACATGATACTTCCTTTGTCTGAGAACTGTAGTTTCTGGGCCAAGTTATTACATACGCTAACCATTATTGCGTGTTTTTTCTTTCTTTAGGCGGTGTTTGAGGAGGCAATCTGCTACATTTAGACCTGAGACAGAAAACTTGTTTGAGATAGAGGAGGCCAAATTTCCAGACAGTCACAAACCAGACAGTACAATGCGCTCTAGTTGCCCCACCAAATTGATTTTATCTACTACAACAGATGAGAAAGAAGATAACTTCGCTCCCAGGAGGTCTTCAGTTGGAAGACCAATGCGCAATGCAGCTACCAAGGTTCAGTCCTACAAAGAAGTTCCTCGGAATATTAAATTGCGGAGAGCAGACTGATGCACTGGGGCAGCATCTGGATGTTGAGAATACTAGTAAGGTGAAAAGATCTTGTATAATTTAGTTCAGTTGAAAGAGTAGGCCAACATTTGTAATTGATCCAGACCTGTCTGTATCGTTATCATGTTTGGTGTTTGTGGCAATGTCGCGAGTTATGCCGATGGTGATCATCTGTTTATGCTATTGTAAGCCACTTCACATTTTCTTTCTTCTGACACATTTAGATGACCAAACGGACTGTTTAGATATTTGCAGAATTACATGTATTCACTGTATTACCCAAGTCGTACATCTTTTTAACAAATACCTGCATACAATACTTTGAAGAATGTTTGGTATGTAATTTAGCATTGGTTTCGATCTGATACGTAAGAAACGTAACATGTTAGACTGTTTCGTACGGTGGTATGCTGATGAGGGAGTAAAGAATGAATATTGTGGATAGAGTAAAGAATGAATATTGTGCATTTCTGTTACGGTGTACTCAATTGACATGGGGCTTGCTTCTTTGTTCTGTTTCTTGCAGTTTTTTCACCCTATTTCACCCATAACTGAGTTTGCATTTACTCTGCTCATTCTAGCAAAGTGTTTTTAAATTGTCGAAAAACAGGAAGGTGGTATGAAAAGGAAAGAAACTAATCTCAAATTAACCGCATAACAGCATTATTAATGGTTTCGTGATTGCCAAGAAAAGAACGCCGTTTGAGTACAATCTGAAATTAATTACATACTAAAAAAGACTTCCTGGTGGCTGGAGGATTTGTGATGGATCAGCATATATATACAATCATACATACATAGGATTACTTATCATCCCAATTAATATCGAATCTCGATCCAATTTCATATTTCTTCCCAGTTTTCAAATTTTGGTCACAACCAACAAACAACAAGGACACGATTATGGCTGACAGAATCAGTGGGTTGCCCGATGATCTCGAGGAGCGAAGCAAGATCGATATTGAGTTGAAGCATCAAGCCGTTAACAGGTCTATTTTGCAGTGATCTTCTTTGTCAATTTCGATTCTGTTGTATGATGGATACGTAATTCTTTGTTTGCTTTTTTGTTCTGCAGACCTGAAACAAAGACGGAAAAATCGCTAAAGAAAACAATACATCAATTGCAGAAGGAAGTTGATGCACTTGATACGAATAATGTGTACAAGGAAATTGGGCTTGATATAATAAGGTGCAAGGAAAGGGAATTAGAGTCGTTGATCCACAAATTAAATGACGAATTCCACTCTGAGCAGAAAGTCATTGACAAGCCTAAATCCTAAGCAGCTACAAGGAGAAAGATGGTGAGAGAGCTTTTGATCATCAATTTTTTTTGTTCATGTTGGCGTTCGACGGGAATTTTCCTTTCCACAATAATTGCAGTTCGCAAAGCTTTGCACTAAAATGTGTTTGTAGCTGATATATATATGACAATAATCAGATGATAGAAATAACTAATACTCGGTTACAGTTTTCTTCTAATGGGAAGAACTTCTGATTATCAAACGGAATGTTGATCAGTTTGGAATGCAAAACATTCAGTGTCTATTCAGTTGACATGGAGTATCTATTACTTTTTCTTGCAGTTGTCATATATAGCTAAGTTTGCATATTCTTATGATTACTGTGTGTGAAGGAAGTTGATGTTCCACTTAAAATCAAGTGGCAATGAGGGAGTCTTCAAATTTCTCATGAAGATCAGCAAGGTCCATTCCTTAACCAATGTAAAACACTCAACCTCCACATTCTCACACGCCCCCTCAAAAGGGGGCACTCATGCCAACGCGTGAACAACACACATTAGGCGAGGTGTAACATGTGTTGCCATTATGGAAAGAACATGGGCGAACATGTTTATGAAACCATGGAGGAGATTGAGATTCCATCCCAAAGCTTGGCAATAGAGGAAATAACCCATTGTGTAATGTTCTCCTTATAAACAAATGTCACTTTCCTAGCGAATGTGGCACAACACTCCCACATCTTACTTTTTTTTTTTTAATCAGCATAATGCATTTTATTAAGACATATGGTTTGGCAATGAGCCAAACAAGGAGTACAAGAAAACAATAGATGATTGGGACCGGGACTCATTAAAAACCTTGCATTATGTAAGGAAAAGAGTGCCCAATACTCCTATTACAAACAACATGCATTCAACCAGAAAATAAGAAGGAAATGTAAAATGCTTAATCTGAAACCCGTCTCTCTTCCCTACGGCAAAGCCATCAGGAAGACGGACGGAGACCTAGTCGACCTCCTTACGGCCTAATCATCAGAGGGAATCAGGCCCAGATTAAGTCATAAAACACGTCCCTCTTAAGCTTCCATCTCCTTAACAATTAAATCCTCGAGCCAAGCAGGGCCTTCACCCTCCCAAGCCTGACCACTCTGACTAGATGCTGCTTCATGAGCTAAACGATGGGCCACCATGTTGGTGGAGCAGTGATGCTTCACAATCCAATCCACTCCAAGCACCTTGCATAAATACTGAATCTCCAAAACAACGGCAGCATAGGGATGCCACTCTTTACAGCTTAAGTTTATGCACTGATCAATATCAACAGATTCTGTTTCCACCTCACTTGGCCTTGAGCCTCGATACAAGCAAGCCTATAACCCCATTTTAAGACTTAGAAGATCACTTACAAAAGCCGAACTCTTCGGTGGCCCCTGTTCCATTTGGGCCACACCATTTTACCAACATCATCACGAAGAATTGCACCGAACCCACATCGACCTCTCTCACTATCTGCTGCCCCGTCAACATTGAGCTTGAACAGACCATAACTTGGTGGTTTCCAGGTCTCTGGCACCACCCTAGGTCTCAAAGTTACTCCTATATTAGCTCATTAAAACTCTAAATGCCTTTTAGATGCTAACTCGATCAACTCTTTGGGTCTAGTAGCTTGGTGTCCATAAAACTGCTGATTTCGCTCATACCAAAGAGTGCTACTATAAGTTGCAAACTTTCCCCTACCTTTTGCACCACTACTTTTCAGTATGTGATCTACTAGAGCCCCAAAACTAGGTCAATCCTCCTCCACAAGACCTGTGAATTCCAAAAGCCTCAAAAACTCGCGACTCCTCTTACACTCCCAAAGAGCATGCATTGTACTCTCTGGGCATTTTTGGCACCTATGACAAAGAGCAACAATGTCCATCCGTATCTGAGCTAGATTTGTCTTCGTTGGCAGCACATCTTGGCATGCTCTCCATAGGAAAAGACGAGCTTTCGGTGGTGCCAGGATCTTCCAAAAATCCTCCAAAATGCATTTGCATCTGCCATAGATGACGGGCTTCCCAACTCATGCATATTCTCAGAACTACTCAAAGCAACCCTGTAGCCAGACTTAACGTTATAACAACCTTTTCTGTCAAAGGACCAACTTAGTTTATCACCTTGGTTTAAACTTGGAGCAACTGAATGGATGGCGGTGGCCTCTTCGACACTAAAAAAAGACTCTAAAAGTTCCTCATTCCAACCTCCCGTGTTGGTAATAAGTTGAAAAAGCTTCCAGTTTTGCAGCACTAGGGCTGATGCCTGCGGCCTATAGTTCAAACCTAATGGTATCCACCATGCCCACCAAAATGCTTGTTTCCTTGCCATTGTCGATGCGTCTAATCAGCCCATTTTTTAGAAGTTCTCTTCCCCACAAGATTGAGTTCCAGACATAGGAGCCACCCCTGTTCTTTGGGGCATACAGAAAGTCCTTGTTGCCAAAGTATTTAGCCTTCAATAACTTTGCTACAAGAAGATCAGGTTCAGTATGAAGCCTCCAAGCCAACTTCGCTAACATCGCCCGATTGAAACACTGGAAATCCCTGAAAACTAACCCACCATCTTCTTTGTGCTGACACATATAGGTCCAATGCTTCCACAGAATCCCTTTCTTACAGGGCTGGGCTGTACCGAAAAACTCGGACCACACTGGAACCATTCTGAAAACAGTACATAAATTTATCGGTTGACCAAAAAGTCAACGGAATCAGGCGAACATGCCTCATTCGAGTCGGACTGGTTCCTGAAATTTAAACCCATCGATAACGTGAACTGGACTAGGTATTATAATTTTATAAATAATTTTAATATTTATTGTTAAGACCCGTTCCGAAAATTTTAGTGACTTGACGAATATGCCCTTGCGAGTCAAATGTTTACTTTTCAATAGTGGGAATTTATAGTCAATATTGGGCATAAAGTGAAGAGCGCGTTGATACGAACGTGTCAGCGAAGACGGAATCTAATTCCGAGCTATATCGAGGCCGTTACGGACGAAAACGCGTTTATGGGGTGAGGAGCTTGCCACGTGGCAAGCTCTGAGTGGGCGGAAGATTGGGGACGGTTCTGGAAAGCCCGAACTAGGCTTTTTAAACAAAACCGGCCCAGATTTCACAAAAGGGAAACCCGAAACCCGAAACCGCCAAACCACCTCCACCTCTCGCCGTCGAATCACGCCGTCCAACAACCGATCAGACTTGAAACCATTGTTTCTGACCGTGATGCGAGATTCACGATGAGGTTTTGGGAAGTATTGCAAGATGCATTGAGCTCTCAAGCATTGTACGGTTCGTCATTCACCCTCGAACTGATCGACAATGGGAGCAGATCATTCAACACTGGAGGACATGTCGAGGGTGTCGACATTACAGTGCGGGCATAGTTGGGATGAATGTCCATCACTGAATGAGTTCTCTTGAGAAACAATTACCATGCCAGTGTTGGGATCTCGCCTTTCCAGGATTTATATGGGAACTTGTGTCGGGCTTCGTTGTATTGGCTTGAGGTGAGTGAATGGCCTTGGAGAGGCATGATATTGTTAAGATTATGTTTTGAGTATGGGTTGTGAGTATGATTTTATAGGCGGCCAGGTCGGCAAAGGAAGTTGGCTAGCCGTCATTCTATGGATCGGGTGTACCAGATGGGTGGCTCGGCATTACCCAATTGTTTTCCCCTGGATGAGCGTTGTTCAGTTTGGAAGCGGGGGAAGCTCAACCCTGATGTATTGGGTCTTAAGTGGTGACGAAGGGGATTAGTGAAGTTGCGTATCGGTTGAACCTACCACAGGAATTGCCGTGAGTGTATTGGGTGGTTCTCGTCTTTCGAGGCTTCGAGAATTGGACCCCACCCATAGTTGGTCTCGAAAGGACAATCACTGTGGATATGATTGTTGGTATATGCTGGTGTGTGTTGTTATTAATAGTTCTGGAGCATGCTAAATACGTAGATGCTAGTTGTGCTCGCTTGGTTGTCATTATACGTGTATTGTTGTGTAGTACAGTTACTGACACGCCTGAGGGTTTGGTGGGTCGTGTTAGCAGTGGATTCTAAGCAATGGGTGTCCGGACATGGGGTTGAATTCCTCTTGCCTTGACATCCGGAAGTTGGAGGTTGAATTCCCCTCGTCCCATTCTATGGTTACTGATGGTTATATTGGTAGGGCTTGCTGAGTGAGGTGTGCTGTTTTTGATTGTGGCACATTGGGCGTGGAGTCCCAGTGAGTTATGTTGGTTAGGTTTGTGGCTCATTGGGTGTGGAGTCCCAGTGGGTTATGTCGGCTAGAATATGATTATTAAGTCCCTCACTACAAGCGACCATTGTGAATTTGAGTTGTACGAAGTTTTGGTTACTCTAGTCTTATTTACTAGGCATACACTACTTTTGAAACCAGAGCGGTCACCATGACTACTACCAGCATCTCAGAAATCGAGGATCCCGAGAATCACGGCATGTATCAACGTGAAATCAGAGTTGCGCAGCGGAAGCAGTGGCATGACCTGTCATATGTGTCTGTTGAGGTGTGGACATACAGTTCCATCGGTCGCCACGTGTGCACCACAGTTCCCGCGCTATCCACCACTGTAGCGCCTCTTACATGCTTCCTGTGCGTGCCATCAAATCAACCAGCCTTCCTCTTTCGCCACACCCCAACTTTTTTTTGGGATTGTGATAGAGGTCTCTGTACATTTTTTTGAGCAAATTATGGCTGATGCGTAGCAGATGGAATTATCACATCCGATGAGACTGATGAAAAGCAGACATCGTAGTTTATTGTTTGAATTCGGGAATGAGGGAAACATAGTCCCTGACATATTGAGCCTTTTGAGTTTACGAAGAGGGTTGGTGTCGTGGCATGTCAGTTGTATTTGTCACAGGAGCTATCTCGGGTGAACAGTGTGGTTCATGTGTCGACGCCGTGCATATATACCGAATTTCTCATGTTATGGAAATCTCAACCACTTGGAGTAAGGTAAACGATGTTTTGAGTTGCGAGAGATTCGGTCTACTTGGTAGGTGGGAAAACTTAGTCTTCCACAACTGCACGTTTACAATGATGGAAGTCCGCAACTGCACGTTTACGATGATGGAAGTCTTGTGCAACACCCACCGTGTGAGGGGAGCCACGTGGAAGACGGAGGAGTATGTACAGAAGGTGTATCCGCACCTGTTTTAGGTACTTACTTGTCCACTACGTTGTTTTTGAATTTCGAGGATGAAATTCTTATAAGGGGGGTAGATTAATACGACCCGTTCAGAAAATTTCCCCAAATAGTGTGAAATGACCAAAATACCCTCATGGGTCAAACAATTGACTTTTGAACAGTAAGAATTTTCATATTGGATATTGGACTCTATGGGAAGAGCTCGACGATGCAAACGCGTCCACGAAGACGGAATCAAATTCCGAGTTGTATCGAAGAAGTTACGGACGAAAAACGGAATTGTGGTGTAGTGGGACTGCCACGTGGCAGCCCGTGATTGGGTGGAAGCTGTTGGATATTTCTGGAAGCCGGTTTGGGTTTTAAAAACCTGAACCAGCCCCGGTTTCCCAAAAGGTAAACTCGAAACACTCCTAAAACCGCCGAAAGCTCTTCACCGCCGGCGACGGATAGGGCCTGCGACCACCTGCATCAGCTTCGCCTCATCGTCATGATCACAAAGCACTAAGGATTGTCAGCACAAGCCGTCGAAAACGCCGGCAACGAGCTCGACGGAATCCACGGGTTTCCGGCGTCATTTCCGGCTTATTTCGGCAACGGTAAGTCCTGATGTTGGTTCCATTGCATTTGTTGGCTTCCGTAGATGAATTTCCATATAAAATTCGTCCGATTTGGTTGAGAAATGAGAAACTTAGAGATTTTGGAAATCGGCTGACGAATCGCTAGAATTTTTCCAGATTTCGGCGACGGCGACGGCGCTGACATCAGCGCCATGTGGTGCCACGGCAGTGTTGAGTTGTCGCCACGTCAGCACTGCCGTTGACCGTCAGTCAACACCGTTGACCAAGGTTGACCGGTGTTGAGCGGCCACTTTTCCGACTGGAAACAACGTTTCGGATCCAATGGCGAACTCCATTTTGCCATTCGAGATACGGTTATACCCCAATTGAGTAAAATATGGAGAATTAGGGTTTTACGGTTATTCATTAAGTTTCAGTTATTAACCTTGGATTATTGGGACTATTTGGTGATCAGATCTCGAGGAACCAGCACAACCGTTTCGTGCCTACCGAGGAGGACGACGATGACCGCCCGATGTCACTGTGAGTGGACGGGTTTTGGTTTTATGTGTTATTTGAGCATGCTGGATTTGTCATATATTGGTATTTAGATATGCTATATGCTTATAAAGATGGTTTTGGTTGGATATGCATATTGTGATTATTTAGTACAGTTGTTGGCAGACCTGAGAATTTAGGGGGTTGAATTTCAACTAGATTCTTCGCATTGGATGTCTAGGCAATGGTGGTTGAATTCCCCATGCCCCGACATCCGGACATGGTGGTTGAATTCCCCTTGTCCTATTCACTGGTATTGGTGGTTGAATTCCCCATGCCCTACATACCGTCACTGGTGGTTGAATTCCCCAGGTCGGATTAGATCACGGCCGTAGATTATATGATTGAAATGCACAGGTTTGCCTATTGTGATTCCATACTATACTTTTGCTGCATGATTATGATAGCATATGCTCATACTACTTGTTTTAAACTGTTGGGGGTTATTATGTTTTTCAATAAATGTTTTTCACTGACATTTATTTTCCCTGTCCACTCACCCTTATTTTTACACCCCCTTCAGGACCTGATACTGTTGAGCACCACTGTGACGAGAGGCAAGTTCAGGATAGCTCTATTGTGTCCGCAAAGAGTGGGAACCTCTTTAGCGTCTGCGGTTAGCAGACTTGTGTACGTTGGTGTTGTACTTCTCTGCCTTCGGGCTATTGTTGTGTAAACCATACTTCCGCTAGAGACGCTCTGATACTCTGGTTTTGTTGTTTACCATTCTGTTTATCTTTTAGTTGGGCGTTTTGTCGCTTTCTCTTGAATTTAGGCTTCGTCACTCTTTGGGGGTGATGGCCGCACCTCTCGGGCCCCACTTTCTGGGACAGGGTGTGTCAAGTCGCCAGAAACTGGGAATTTCCTGCGACGGCGCGACAGCGCACAGCGGCGCTGAATAACATGCAAGGATTTGGAAAATTTCCAGATTCCGATGAGTTTTCCGGCTCCAACGACGGTGTGGCGGTGATGATGTCCACGACGGTGTGCTGACATTAGCACACAGTCAGCGCCACGTGGCTGCCGCGTCAGTGACACGTGGCAACCGTTGACTGTCGTTGACCAATCACTATTCCGAGTGGAAACGACGCTCCGGATCGAATGGTGAACTCCGTTTTGCCATCCGAGATATGATTAAACCCCGATTGGGCAAAACATGGGAACTAGGGTTTCGAAGTTGGTATTTAATTACGGACTTTCTAACGAATGATTTATGGAAACTTTATGGGTATATGAACTCCAGTGAGACGCCGCAATCAAGCAGTACAGGCGGACGACTTAGGTAGCCAGATTCACTATGAGTGGATGGGTTTGTTTTCATAAAATTATTCATTTTGAATGGTTTGTATCTGGTAGTATATAAGTATATGAGTGTCAGATGATTCGTAATACCTAGTACACCTAGTCGCGCATAGTACTTTACATATATTTTAGTACTCGGACTATGGCCGTAGGACACAGCTTTCACGTGATCATTCACCAGCATTGAAGACCCCATCCGCTAGCCCTTATTTCCAGTGCATAGCATACCCTGATGCCTACCCAGGGTATGTAGGCAACACCTTTTAGCTTTAACGTGATCGTAGGTACTTGGGGTATCTTATATATACGTACACAGCTTCACCCTGCGGATTATCGAGGGTGTCATATGTGCTTGACCAAAGGTGTATAGGATATACAGGTTTTCTTATGTTCTTTATTATTACGGATTTTACAGCAGGGGGTTACTTATATTATTTTCAGAAATGTTTTTGAAAGCTTATTTGTTTTTCCATCCACACACCCTTTTGGTTTTGCGCCCTCTCAGGGAATAGTGGCTGAATTGACCAGAGACGCGAGGAGAGGCAGTTCGAAGGCTCTGCATCCGTCCCGAGAATGTAGGGACGTCTCCTGTTCAGTTCAGGTTGTCTGTAGTTTCCGCTGTTTCTTTTCTCTTGTCGTAGATGCTCTAATGCTATTGTGTGATTGTTATGGGCCCAGTTGTGTCTTTTGTGATTTTATTTCCATGGTTATTATCATCTGTGTGTGCGGGTATAGGCTTCGTCACCCTCTGGGTGATGGCCGTACATCCCGGGCCCGCTTTTTGGGGACGGGATGTATCATTTATACCCCCTAAACAAACCCTAATTCATTTTCATTCTCCCCCACTTGCCTCCACTTCAATTTTTTCTTCTTCCCAGCCGCATACCCTCCATCACCGTTGTATAACCTCCATCACGAGGTCAGGGACGTGTTCACGGAGTTTGACAAGGAAAGCGACGACAACATCGACATCGACGAGTTTGCCAAGATCATTAACAGCGGATCCACCATGGAGCTCCACGATGCGTTCAATCTCTATGATCTAGATAAGAACGGCCTGATTTCGGCGAATAAGCTTCATGAGGTGATGAAACAGCGAACCAGGGTTTGGGTGAAGTCCTTCGTCATCAAACCCAGTCCTCCTTTTATTTTCTGCTTCTATTTCTATAGTATTGCTTGGTTTGAATTTCAGATTATCAAATTGAGGATTTGTGTTGATTAATTTTCGATTGGATTTTGAAATTGTTGGAATTTGTTGAATTGGAGCCATAATGGAGCTACTGGACAAGATGCTAAAAATTCAGATCGGGGAAACGATGTTGAAAATTTGGTAAACACCGGTCCTGACCCATCCTGATCACGAACATCCGGGTCTCCAAATTTCGGGAACACGACCTGATCGGGTTCTTCTCTTCATTTTTCTAATACCCAATCCATTAGTTCTGGACTCGAGTTTGGGTCTACTCCCGAACGACCCGGACCAAGCCCAACCCTACTTTCTTACCACTTCTGCTCCACAAGAATCTCATGATTTGCTTGTTTAACATCTTACAAATACATGTTGGTAAACGGAAGACTCCCATACTATAAGATGGAATCGCTTGAGCCACCATTTTTATTAAAACTTCCTTACCCGCTGATGATATAAGCTTGCTGCTCCATGAATCAAGAACTCCCACCAATCTCTCTCTCAGATTAAGAAAAAGGTCTTTCTTGTTTCTTTCAAATATGGTGGGCAACTCAAGATACCTTCCATGACATTGGACAATTTGAATCCCCACTTTTGCAGCCACCATTTTCTCAACTCCATCTACGGTGTTTGGGCTAAAGGCCAGTGCTGATTTTGTAAAATTAACTCGCTAACCAGAAACTCTTTCATACTCTTGAAAGATACACTGCAGCCAAGGATCAAAATTTCGGCTGAAACATCAAAATTTCGGCCGAAATTTTGGAGTACTGAAACTTGAATCGGGGTATATATCAATATCATCGAAAAAATACCGAAATTTCAGTAAAATTTCAAAATATGGTGCTAAGGCTCTTAAAAATGACTGATATTACTGAAATTTAGGTACAATTCGGTGAAATTTTAATGTAGTCTTTGGTGAAGATATTGCTTTTTGTTACTTTAATTCAACTCAATCTTTGTTTTTGTTACTTCAGTTGAGTCTTCTGACATCACACTACCATCTCCAAGCTCTCAATTATATAGCTACCAAAAAACAAAGACATGTAAGATGAAATTGCTTTATGCATTATACGTATATTCTTATTCGGATATTCTATCACCACATCCACCGTCAATTTTGTAGCTAACAAACAATAGCTAAAAATTTCTTTATGCTTTATATAGCTTCTCTCCACCACATCGACCGTAAATTATTTAGCTAACAAACAATAGTGTAATAGTGTATGTTTCATGATGCTCACCTTAAGTATTCCGCAATACTTTGGTTACTCATGTCAAGGGTAAGTATGTTTTATTAATGCTATTAATTCTTTTAATAAACAACATCATTTAAGATATTGTGCTAATTGATAGCTTAGTGGAATGCAAAACACTAATTCGTCTCCCTTATATATATAAAAGTTAAGTCATATGTACAATGTTACATAGCTTAAATGTCAAATTACATTATTTGTTGATTTTAGAACCTATAAAAAGTAGAGATATTAATTTATAGGTTTTCTAGCATGTTTTTTCGTCTTTGATTTTTTTTACCCAAATTTCCGTAAATTTGGGTGACCGAAATTTCAATCGAAATTGAAATTTTAATCCTTGAATGCAGCTGAGTACATTCCTCCATAGAAGCATCACAAAAGATCATTGCATCATCAGCAAAAACAGGTGGGTATGGATGGTGCACACCTCGTGACCCTTGCTCCATGCAGCTGTCCCATCTCATCTGCCTTTGTGAGGAGGGCACTCAGACCCTCTGCACACAACAAGAGTAGGTAAGGATCTCCTTGATGTAATCCTCATGTTGGTTGGATTGTTCCAAAGGGAAGACCTCTGCAAAGCACCGAATAAGATACTGTGGTGAAACAATTCTTCAACAGGGAAATAACTCTCAAATCAATACCTATGCGCCTCATAATGTTCTCCAAAAAATTACTCTCCACATGGTCATAGGCTTTGGACATATCTGGCTTTAAGATCATTTTCTTCTTCTTGTTTCTCCCCTTCTGATTTATGGTATAAATAGTTTCGAAAGCGGCAATAGTGTTGTCATGTATGCTTCTTCCGGGGACGAGGGCATTTTGGAAAGGCAAGATTATTGACGGAAGAACTTGCTTCAACCGATTCACGATTGTCTTCGCAAATGTCTCCTTTTTCGGAATGAGAGAAATTAATGTCAAATTAAACCTCTCTATGCTAACTCCTTCATTTAATACTCCCAACCATGTGGCAGTCACCTTATCAACCGTTCGGTCCGGGGGCTTTGATCGGGTGCATTTGTTTCAAAGAAACTTCTAACTCTTCTCTTTCAAAAGGTCTCATTAGTAGAGCATTTTGATCCGCTGTGATAGTCGGTTTTAGAGCATCATAAATTTCTTGTGAAAGGCCACTGCTTTCAGACCTTTATAAACCCTCAAAGTAACGACAAAAAACTTCCCCTACTTCAAGCGTAGTCTCGCACCACCTCCCGACATCGTTTAGGATCCCTATCAAATGTTTCTTTCTACTTCTCTCTTTAGCAAATTGATGAAAGAATTTCGTGTTTCGGTCCCCTCCTCTTAACCAATCAGCTTTCGATCTTTGTCTCCACAACGTTTCTTCCTCTAACAAGATGTTCTCGTGGTCTTCTGCTAGGACCTCACGAAGGTGGGCATTTTCTTCTGTCTTTTGTTTCACCTGCAATCAATACTGCCTCTAGCTTGCTTCCCTGACTTGTTTGCGTATATCTTCTGCCACTGCTTCGTTCCATCTAGCTAACCGAGTTGTGCATTCCTCCATAGACTCAAAATTATCCCCCATGTTGTTGCCATGCCTCTCGAATGATGATTTGACACTAATCTCTCCTAGTCCACAGCTCTTCGAAGTGAAACCTTGGCTTGAATCTTGCATGCTTCCCACGATCAGAAATCGGCCCATCCGTATACACAAGAATGCAGTGGCGGATCCAGGAATTGTTGAGCAAGGGGGCGGAAACTTGAAGACGAAATGTCTAGAAAACAACATTATCACTGTTCAGTACACATTAGCAAAATAATGGATTAACGACAAGAGTTTCAGACTCTATCGTCGACAAAATAAGACACAGATATGAAAATGCCATATCTCCCAATAGATTGCATGTTAAGTCAAGTTGGTGCATAATTAAATCTGATTTTATGATTAGCCAAGTGGTTAACAAATCAAGAGATGGACATAATGTTTTGGTACCCGGACCCCAAACGGGAAACGGGTTATAGAGACCGGCCTTCCACTATGAAACGGAAAGATCCTAATACAAGGTTCAGACAATGCTCAGATTCTAATGTACCTAGTCTTGATGCAGCAGTCCCTCGTGCGGTCTTCTTCATCGCTTCACCTCCAGTGTAGAGATGACTGGTCATTCACTTTCCAAGAGAATACATACGTATGTCTGTTCGTTGCACCAAGAATGTATGCTGTGAATAATATGTGACTAGTCACCAGGAAAATTACAGAAGCTAAAGAGCTTCAGTAAACCCACTGGACAACTAGGTGTTTTGCTGCAACAGTCACAAAACTGGGCAGGAAAACATGAGTCAAATTCCTAAAAATCACCTTGTTAAATAATTAACATGGGAGACAAGATTGAGACCGCTATTTCAACTTCTAAAATAAATGAGTTTTGAAACTTGGAAGTTGAAACGGTGAAGATAAGAACTTCTTCAAGGTTTCCTTCAAAGATGAATGTTTTAAAAACAGAAACTTTGAAAGAAGTTCATGTGCTTGCCATCCTTAAGAATCCTTGTACAAACTTTATGTGAATGAAAGCTCACAAGGATTTAAGGTTCAATACCGAACAAGAAGGCAGCAACAATATGAGAGTTTTTGAAATATGCAATGAAGATAATGTATGTGCAAAAACCCCAAGAGAAAGTGGCGGAAAGAGTTTGATATTTATAGCCAAGGGAATATGAAGGGGCGGCCGAGATTTCTCTAGAGGAGCGGCTGAGATTTCCTTAAACTCTTTTGACCTAGGCAAGGTCGAGATAGTGGGATGCAGTCTATTACACAGTGGTTAAGCATGTTTCAACCGGATAAGACATGACCTGTCTAAACCGTAAAAGCTGTTCTGTGATTAACCAATCACCAATCGAATACATAACGGTTAAAAGCTCTACCGGACAACAAAAGATCTGTCAAAACTAGTCAAAACCGAGGTAGTGGGGTGTAGCTGACTAACCATCGGTTAAAGCAATATGTAGACACGGATAATAACATATGTTTAAACCTTTATACAACATGCGCACAAACTTACTTTAAAGTAAAGCTTAAGGTCAGACCATGGTTTCACCAAACACTATGAAAACTGGAATTTTGATGAAGAACACATTTTTCTCAATTTTAAACCTAAGTTTATGAAAACCTTATTCATATGCAAATGATATGAGGTGCAGATTGGTCACAATGCATCTCCACTCTTCACTTCTATCTTCACTTCAATCACCTATCTCTAAGCCTAAAGTTAAACTCTAAAACCTAGATTGAGCATGTGATGATTTTACAATGTTTTTGTTAGGTAGCCAATATTACATTAAGTCTAAGATACAAATATCAATCTCCCCCTTGCTTTCCTTGAAAAAACAACCCGATATGCTCACATCTCTCACACTCACCAAGAATTGATAGCTACTAGTCACCAAATGTACCTACAAGAGACATATATATCCATGCATATGTGACTAGTCACCAAATACGTGACGATAATGAATTCCTGATTGAAACTCAAGAAATATGTATATATGTATGCATTTTCTCCCCCTAAGTACCATAACATGATATTCACAATTAAGAGAGTTAGCCAGATAAAAAATAGCAATCATGAACATGGCAATTTTTATACTCCCCCTAACTCCAAACTTACTCCCCCTTTTTGTCATGGGAAGACAAAGGATTAGCACAACGGAGCTTTAGACATGGTAAATATTGAGAGATGAATAAACAAACTATGGAGAAACAGAACAATGAGAAGCAGAGTAGTAAGACATGACTAGTCAACAAAAACTAAGAACTCATACATGACTAGTCAAATGAATCAAGGTAAACATGCATGACTTAAGGAATAAGGTCAACTTAAACCATATAGTAATTAAAGAAACTGAAAGCATAGCACCAACCATAACACACACTCAGAGCCTCAATGTGAGAGGGCATATTATGTTACAACATAGAATACAACATGACAGACTAGACATACCACAAAACCATTTGTTAGAATGACTAGTAAAATATCAGCAAGCAGAAAAGGCCATAAAACACTAACAACAATGCACAAGAGAGATTCAATATCGAGGCAAGTCAGATGACTAACCATATCAATACACATGCAGAACCACTATCACATTTCTTAACTAATCCAATCAAGACATGATACAACCATCACAATTTACCATAAGACGAATTTAGATCACATCTGAAGCATAAAAAGACTAGTCATACACAAAGTCACTTATCATTCAAGATAGCACGTGATGGTTCTAGTGTAACAGAAATTAATCACTACAGACATGGGACATTACGATCAAGAAATATCATAGATTTAAGCAGCAGCAAATCAACACACCAATCATCAAGAACTTCCCCTAATTACATTACTCACATCAAGCATGATTAAATACACATCAACAAAGATAGAAGGGTCATGCAATCAAGTTTTCAAAGCACACTACATCAGGAAACACTCCTAGACAAGGTAGGTGCAAGACATTATAAATAATCGAATGATGTATATGTAGGTCACATAACCAAGATTTGAAAAGCATACCATGACGACCAGTACTCCCCCTAAATCAAATACTCCAAGAAGGGTGACTAGGTACAAGAGGCAATGAATGATTAGAGAAGATAGACACATGACATAGTCAACCACTTGACGCTGTGTCATACACATAACTAGTCAGAAAGTATATCAGTTCATGAAACTAAAAATCATTCAAGCAAAACAGATATCATGCACAACAATTACTCCTCCTAAGTAAGATATATCAGAGAATATAGAACAGGGAAAGCGACATGAAGATCAAAAGACAAGGGGTCTTAAATACCAAGATTTGAGTGAGCAAGTCAACAAAGAATCGTTTGTACATGGAAAAAGAATTGGAATACACATGGCACATGATCAGACAACCACACCGTTTCCATTCCAAACATGATCTGGACATCAAGTTATAACATGCCGAGAGTCACAATAGCTAAACATCACACAAAGATATGAAGACCCACTAACATATTTAATATTTCGAAACAAACACGTTAATGATCAATATTTACTCACCGGTCAACAACTAAACATCACCAATTAGTATGACTTGTCCTAGTTTATGCTTAACAAATATGATGCAAACATAAATAAATTAAGTAAAATGCATGAATTGTATTTTTTGTATTCAAACTGATTTTTCTCATTCATTTTGACACTTTCAATGACATATTCAAGAGATAAAAAAGATTCAAATGACTAAGTCAAACAACATATTTGGGAAGGGGATGAGCTAGTCATATTGAGTGTACATTACAAAGAAAACAGATTACTATTTGAGGACTCACTATTTCATGCACCCACAACATCTTAAGACTTTCAAACAAGTGATAACTTGCACAATTATATTTTTTGAGTGTAGATCAATCATATCGATTTGAAGTAGTGGTGCAACATTGGCACATCTTTTCTTTGACTCAAGCCCAAAACCCTAATCTTTTGATTTTATTTTTCTTTTGAGTTAGGGCCTTATTGTCCTTCTCGTTTTCATTTTCGAGGAAAAATCTCCATTTTAATTTTTTAACTACACATCTTTTGAAAAATCAAGAGTCAACATGGTTAATCATCATCAAGTAGTAAGGGAATTAGACTAGTGTTGAAAACAAATTTAAATCAACCAACTTTAGAATATGCACTCTTTTTACTTCTTGATCAAGAGACGGGATTATGACCATTTGACTCAATATAAGGCTTCAATTATATCTAACAAATATCCAAATTGATAGTATCAACACAAGGGGAAAAACCAGTTTGAGAGGTGTTTTTCAATTTAGAGATGATGCATGATATGCAGGAATTGAAAAATACACAAGCATTAACTGTGACTAGTCACACTAGTCAATAGAGCAATTCCAAGACTTTTGCGAAGACCAGTTAGGACTTGATCCTCCAAAGGTTTTGTGAGAGAATATCAGCAAGCTGTTTTTCCGAGGGCACAAATTTAAGCATTAATGTCTTTGACTCAACGAGATCTCTAATGAAGTGGTGCCTAATATCAATGTGTTTGGTCCTAGAAATGCTGTACCGGGTTCTCAGAGATGCATATAGCACTCGTGTTATCACAATATATGAGGAACTGGTCCTCGACTATGCCATAGTCACTAAGCATTTGCTTCATACGCGGAACAATTATCTGCAGCAACTCCCTACTGCTATGTATTCTGCCTCGCGTGGACAACGAAACCGAATTTTGCTTCTTGCTATACCACAAACCATGTTGTTTCCTCAATAAAAGACACCACCGAAGATCTTTTTCCGATCATCACTACATCCTCCCGGTCAACATAGCTAAACACAACAAGATTGGTATTTGTGTCAAATGTATACCATATGCCATAAGACAACGTCCCACTAACGTACTTAATGACCCTTTTTTACAGCATGAAGATGTGATTCTCTCAGATCACTTTGAAATTGGAGCACAAACTCCAACGAGAAGGAGAGATATTTCTAGGTCTACTTGCAGTAAGGTACAACAGCTCCCAATCATACTTTCTGGAGTGTCCTCGTCAACACTCTTTCCCCTTTTTATCACTAGACAACTTAGTGGATTTGCTCATGGGAGTCCTAGCGGGGTTGGAAAATGAAAAACCAAATTTGTTCACAAGATTTGCAGCATATTTGGATTGGGAAATGAAGCCAGTCTCTTCTTGCCTAACTTGCAAACCAAGAGAGTGATTTCAATTCACCAATGAGACTAGTCTCAAATTCACTAGTCATAATCTTTATGACCTGTTGAACTTGGGATTCGGACGTGGAACCAACAACAATATCATCAACATATATCTAAGCAACCACAACATCATTCTTGGTTCGTTTGATGAACAAAGGTTTGTCCACCAAACCACAATTATAGCCATTTGTTCAGAAGATGACTAGACAACCTATCATACCAAGCTCTAGGAGCTTGCTTCAAACCATACAAAGCCTTTTTCAATTTATACACACCATTGGGCATATGGGGATCTTCAAAGCCTTTTGGTTGTTCAACAAACACATCCCTCATTCAAGTCTCCATTTCAAATCCGTTTTGACATCCATTTGATACAACTTGAATTTAAGATGACAAGCAATAGCACACAACAAACGGACTGACTCAAGTCTCAGCTCCAGGAGCAAAAGTTTCCTCAAAATCGAGAAATTCCAGCAAAGCCTAGCCTTGTTCCTCACTATGTAACCAGTCTTATAAATCTTATTCATAAAGATCCACTTTGTGCCTATGACATTTATTGAGGGTGAACGGTCTCTTGGGGGGTGTTCAGAGTTGGTTTCTCTCAACTTGGTTCAGCTCTTCTTGGATGGCAAGCACCCATTCCTCATGGATAAGAGGTTCTTTGGTGTTCTTGGGCTCTATCGTGCAGAGATAACACACATGTGCTACTTACACTTGGGTCTGACCTCTAGTCCTCACACCCTCTTTTCCTGACCCAATTATGTTCTCTTTAGGATGTCCTGTAGACGCTACCCCAGTTTGGCTTTTTCTTTGGTGGTTGACTAGACATTTTAGAGCCTTTAAATAGGAGCCAGGTGGCTGGTCATCTTGTTTTCTCTATAGTATTCACTAGTAGGGTGGGTGGCGTTCTAGGGGGGGAGGGGGTCTTCGTCTAAGGGTAGCTCGGCTGGCGGATCAAGGTCGTGGGTTGTGGCGTTTATGGGTTCCGTGGTGGTATTGGTTCTAAGGTTGGGGGGTCTATAGGCTCGGCTGGGCGGTGGGGTGCCCAAGAGAGGTGGGTTCGTGGGGGGGGGGGGTTTTTTTTTTTTTTTTTTTTTTTTTTTTTTTTTTTTTTTTTTTTTTTTTTTTTTTTTTTTTTTTTTTTTTTTTTTTTTTTTTTTTTTTTTTTTTTTTTTTTTTTTTTTTTTTTTTTTTTTTTTTTTTTTTTTTTTTTTTTTTTTTTTTTTTTTTTTTTTTTTTTTTTTTTTTTTTTTTTTTTTTTTTTTTTTTTTTTTTTTTTTTTTTTTTTTTTTTTTTTTTTTTTTTTTTTTTTTTTTTTTTTTTTTTTTTTTTTTTTTTTTTTTTTTTTTTTTTTTTTTTTTTTTTTTTTTTTTTTTTTTTTTTTTTTTTTTTTTTTTTTTTTTTTTTTTTTTTTTTTTTTTTTTTTTTTTTTTTTTTTTTTTTTTTTTTTTTTTTTTTTTTTTTTTTTTTTTTTTTTTTTTTTTTTTTTTTTTTTTTTTTTTTTTTTTTTTTTTTTTTTTTTTTTTTTTTTTTTTTTTTTTTTTTTTTTTTTTTTTTTTTTTTTTTTTTTTTTTTTTTTTTTTTTTTTTTTTTTTTTTTTTTTTTTTTTTTTTTTTTTTTTTTTTTTTTTTTTTTTTTTTTTTTTTTTTTTTTTTTTTTTTTTTTTTTTTTTTTTTTTTTTTTTTTTTTTTTTTTTTTTTTTTTTTTTTTTTTTTTTTTTTTTTTTTTTTTTTTTTTTTTTTTTTTTTTTTTTTTTTTTTTTTTTTTTTTTTTTTTTTTTTTTTTTTTTTTTTTTTTTTTTTTTTTTTTTTTTTTTTTTTTTTTTTTTTTTTTTTTTTTTTTTTTTTTTTTTTTTTTTTTTTTTTTTTTTTTTTTTTTTTTTTTTTTTTTTTTTTTTTTTTTTTTTTTTTTTTTTTTTTTTTTTTTTTTTTTTTTTTTTTTTTTTTTTTTTTTTTTTTTTTTTTTTTTTTTTTTTTTTTTTTTTTTTTTTTTTTTTTTTTTTTTTTTTTTTTTTTTTTTTTTTTTTTTTTTTTTTTTTTTTTTTTTTTTTTTTTTTTTTTTTTTTTTTTTTTTTTTTTTTTTTTTTTTTTTTTTTTTTTTTTTTTTTTTTTTTTTTTTTTTTTTTTTTTTTTTTTTTTTTTTTTTTTTTTTTTTTTTTTTTTTTTTTTTTTTTTTTTTTTTTTTTTTTTTTTTTTTTTTTTTTTTTTTTTTTTTTTTTTTTTTTTTTTTTTTTTTTTTTTTTTTTTTTTTTTTTTTTTTTTTTTTTTTTTTTTTTTTTTTTTTTTTTTTTTTTTTTTTTTTTTTTTTTTTTTTTTTTTTTTTTTTTTTTTTTTTTTTTTTTTTTTTTTTTTTTTTTTTTTTTTTTTTTTTTTTTTTTTTTTTTTTTTTTTTTTTTTTTTTTTTTTTTTTTTTTTTTTTTTTTTTTTTTTTTTTTTTTTTTTTTGGGGGGGGGGGGGGAAAAAAACATGAAGTCAAATGACTCCTAAAAATCAACCTTGTCTCAAATAATGTGTGAACATGGGAGACAAGATTGAAGACCGCTATTTCAACTTCTAAACTAAATGAGTTTTGAAAACTTGGAAGTTGAAACGGTGAAGATAAGAACTTCTTCAAGGTTTCCTTCAAAGATGAATGTTTGAAAAACCGAAACTTTGAAAGAAGTTCATGTGCTTGCCATCCTTAAGAATCCTTGTACAAACTTTATGTGAATGAAAGCTCACAAGGATTTAAGGTTCAATACCGAACAAGAAGGCAGCAACAATATGAGAGTTTTTGAAATATGCAATGAAGATAATGTATGTGCAAAAACCCCAAGAGAAAGTGGCGGAAAGAGTTTGATATTTATAGCCAAGGGAAATATGAAAGGGGCGGCTCAGATTTCTCTAGAGGAGCGGCTGAGATTTCCTTAAACTCTTTTGACCTAGGCAAGGTCGAGATAGTGGGATGCAGTCTATTACACAGTGGTTAAAAGCATGTTTCAACCGGATAGAGACATGACCTGTCTAAACCGGGTAAAAGCGTGTTCTGTCAGGTGACCAATCACCAATCGAATACATAACGGTTAAAAGCATGCTTGACCGGACAACAACAAGATCTGTCAAAACTAGTCAAAACCGAGGTAGTGGGGTGTAGCTGACTAACCATCGGTTAAACAGATGTTCAGTCAACTCGGATAATAACATGACCTGTTTAAAACCTGATAAAGCACTGATCTGTCAAGCAACTGATCACCAGTCACTGTCACGAACTGAGCTGTCAAAAGCAAAGCTTAAGGTGACCAGTCACCAAACATATGAAAACTGGAATTTTGATGAAGAACACATTTTTCTCAATTTTAAACCTAAGTTTATGAAAACCTTATTCATATGCAAATGATATGAGGTGCTGATTGGTCACAATGCATCTGCACACTTCTTCATTTCTTGATCTTCACTTCAATCACCTATCTCTAAGCCTAAAGTTAAACTCTAAAACCTAGATTGAGCATGTGAATGATTTTACAATGTTTTTGTTACAAGGATAGCCAATATTACATTAAGTCTAAGATACAAATATCCTACAACTGTGTTCATCAAATATCTAAACTAACGTCAAATGCTTCATTACTCGCTAAAATTTTTTCTGAAAGTTTGGTTAACAAAATAGATTATTATCTAGCCAATATAAATCAGAACTAAAACTGGAGATCTCATTTTCCCTAGCCAACTGGGACACTAGGATGTCCACCCTTTAATTGTGGAGCTTTTATGGACAAAATAGGGAATTAGGCAAGGATGAGGGAAGCAAAGCTATGTTCGTTCAAGGCTGTATATAGGATTCCAGCCAGCTTAACATATACTAGTGTAGTTACAGTTTGTACAACATCCAATTTTGAGAAACACTAGGCCATGACTGTTAAGCCCACCCCTCCCAATCTCCCTCTTCTGTTTGTTCTTATTTAAGAAATAAGATAGGGATACAGGAGATAAACTACTAATCAGGCAAGGCCGAGACAGTCAATAAATGCACCCTCTGAGACAGAAATGGCAATAAGAAATAGGGGTGGATGGAGATGGAAGACTTGCCTCGCCTTGCCCTGTTGTCAACCACAACTAAGAAAAACGGATAGTCAACAAGCAATATGATCTAAATAGAATAGACTATTTTTCATGCTAAAATGAAATACTTAAGACTCTTTTGATGTAGATAAAGAACAAAAAGTATGTTTAACTAGCTTCATCTGATAAAGAAATAGCAGAAGAAAACATAAATTACTGACCCCCTAGTAGCAAATTGCTCACGATCATCCAAAACCAAGATTATGTCATATACATCTCCAAATCTCTCCCCAAAGCGTAGAGGTGGCACAGAAAAGATATTTGAACTTGCTTTGAAACCATCCAAAAAAGAATTTCGCACAGGATAGCTCTAAGAAAATTAACATGTCCATTAGCAACATATATAACAGTATATTCCGCTGCAATAAATAACAGAAGAGAACGGAGGAGGTCGTCGGACTCGGAAGAGAAGAGGCAGTGGTGGCTGAAATAGGGAGATTGATGACAAACAAAACAACAAACAGCCACTGCCCAGATTCAAATACGCCTCTGCCCAAAAAACAACGACATGCCGCTTGGAGAATGAACACAAACGACGCCGCTCCCCATCAATACCAAACACACCGTTTCTTTAATCAAAACAACGCCGTTTCTTTTATCAAGAAACGGCGCCGTTCACTACTTCTTCTTCCTCGCTACACTGGGCAGAATTGCAGACGGCGAGTGACTGACGCCGTCCTTCTTCTTCCGCGCGGCTTTGGGCGCGAACAAGGGGGCGTACCCGCTCTCAGTCCAGCGATTTTCTATCCACCAGAGGGGCGGCCGCGTACCTCCGCTCTCACGTGGATCCGCCCCTGCAAGAATGGTTAGGTGATCAAATTCCCACCACAACATATTATGGATATGAACATATGGATAGACATCTTGGAATTCTCGATGTGCAACAGCTTTGTCAAGCTTTACTCTGATGTTAGCAACTCCTTTCTTGCGATTCTCCGAAGTGAAAGCATAGCCTGTTGTTTTAATGCCATGAAGATCACAAGCCGCCAAAGTATCTGAAAAGTGCTCCATTTTTTTAATCAACCTACCATTTCCACCTTCCTGCTCCACTCTTAAAGAATTTCATTAAAGTCTCCTGCAATGATCCATTTTTCGTTTGAAATAGTGCTCGAAAGCCTCTCCAATAACTCCCATGATTGCTGCCTAAGGTGTGCCTTAGGGTTTCCATAGAAGTCGGTTATCCGACTCTGAAAAGAAGTATGCTTCCCTTTTACTCTTAAGTCAATGTGCCCTTGAGATGACGATAGTACATGAACCAACCACGCTTCCTTCCATAAAATCCTAGGCCACAACCCTTCCCTCTTCTTTCCACAGCCCAATAGTTGTCAAAACCTAACTGCTTACTCACCTCACCCAACTGATCCACTCGTAGCCTTGTTTCACAGAGAAAAATAATGTCAGGCTTTTTGACCTTGATTATTGACTTTAAGGCCCAGAACGTGCATTTGTTTCCCAACTCAATAGTATCATTTCTCGTTATGGGCCTTCCGAGCTAGACTCATCATGTCTGCTCCAATGTTGTCTACAGGTAAAGTGAAGCTACATGTGATGTTTGGTTTTTTTTTTGGCCTGGCTACACCACGTATTGTAGGTTGGGCCCTCCCATTTGGATGTTCACAAAACAATTTAGGAGACTCAATCTTTGGACCCGAAAAGACCCTAACAACCCTGCCGCTTCCACTGAATGACTTTTCTTGCTCCCAAGTAACTCCAATGGGCCTACATCACTCATCCTTTTAAGTCGGGTTTCAACAAAAGCTAAAGTCGGATAGAGCCCTTTTTTAGGTGTTATTGGGTCAGCTCTCAGCTCCTCATTGACTTCCAGTACAACATAATTTGTGATTAACTCTTCCTCCTCACCTAAGTCATCAACCACACATCTTCTTCCTAAATTAATGTCATCAGTACCACTCTTCTGTTGACCCTTCCCACGATTAACGCTAACTTCCCTCAATAATTCTTGCTCACCACTACCCTGTTGACCCTGACATAACGTCGCCAAATTGACCGTTGTCACGGGTGAGTTAGTATCACTAGCCGCAGACTACGCTCTCTGCATTAATGCATTAAAAACATAATTACTTTCCATTCATGATTGCTTCCCTCGAGCATCGCCGTTGCCACCATCTCCCTCTTCGTCTCTGCCACTTATGGGGCTCCGATCGCGGCTCTGACAATCTGCAGACTCCTCAAACTCATCTCGAGTTCGGACTAATCCCGCTGCCTCCAATTTCGGGGCCCTCATCGACCAATTCGGCTTATGCACTTGGAGTGGCTGCTTCGCCTCAACATTTCTCAACCTATCTATACTTCTTAGTGATGCCTCTATCTTTGGCACCTTCAGTGTGTTACTGTATCTCTCCACAATACTCTCCCCCTCTCCTTGGGAAGAGTTACAGCCCTTCGACTTGATATGGTCAAAGCAACCACATGAAAAGCAAAAACGAGGAGACCGCTCGTACTGGAATGTTGGAACACCAGCTCTTCTCCGGACGCCAAGCAAACTTTAACTCCTCTGCGGATAGGTTTCAAGATCTAAATCCGCACTCTCAGTCAAAAGAAGTCACCATCCTTATATTAGTAACGATTCCGATCAAAGTCGAGGAATTGCCCCACCTGCTGTCCAATCTGCTGCCCTAGTTGTGGAGATTGAAAGAAAGGAGGAACGCCACATACTCAGATTCAAAAATCTTGTGTTACCAATGTTGTCTTCTCAACATCACTCCAATGTCCTATCTCTTTCAAGACCAGCAGAGCTTGGTTGAAAGTCCAAGGGCTTCTTTTCAACACTAACTTTCTATCGCTATCATTTTTTAACGCGAACAAGATTTTGCCCTCTCTGACTCCCCCAACTCGAAAGTCTTCATTAGTCCTCCATAGGTTTTGCATCGTCCCAATAAGACTGCCTTGATTTACCTCCTTATGAGATAACAGTTTTCCTACTAGTCCTCCATAAGTTTCGCATCGTCCCAATAAGACTGTCTTGATTTACCTCCTTACGAGATAACAGTTTTCCTACAGGTAGAAACTTGCCGAATAAGAGAAATTACGTGTTATGAAGAGAAAGAAATTAATCTGCAATTAATTGCTCAATAGGATTAGTAATTGCTTTTTTTCTTCTTTTTTGTTGCCAAGGCGTGGTATTCCAACACTAATTTTTTTGCTGTGAAATGCAACTATTATATGCTGATTTTTCATTTTCATCAATATATCTTTCACTTTTGTAAAAAAAAAAAAATTAAAAAAAAAATTAATAATAATAGTGATAGCTAGTAGGTAATTTGTGTTTATTCTTAACTACACGCTATATATTTCTCTCCGGTAACCCAAAAAAAATGCGGCCACTGTTTAAAATGTATTTAATTTTTTCTTTATCAAGTATAAAACGTATTTAATATGGAAAGTTTCCCCATTGTCTACTATTCTCACAAGATCTTACACTTCTCAAGCTGTGGCCCATACACAATCAAATGTGATGGACAAGTGTATCTTGAATCAGATTTCACCTGCATTTTAAAATGAGCTCGAGTTTTAGAAGGCTTCCTGAGCTTAAGCTTGAGTTGGACTATGCGTATGGAGGCATGCATGACCCATGGGCTCCACAAATCATGCATAAACAAACATCTTTTCTACCTTGTAAGAATATATGAATTGCATTGACCCACGTAGCCTAATCCAACTAACTCTAACTAAGCACACAGTCCATTTAGTTTAGTGGCATTTTATCTCTGTAAAAGTTTCTTATTTGTTCACGTTTATATGGCAACGACAAATATTGATTGTGTCTACTGGTATGTTCCCGGATGTTTTCCAGACTTCTTACGCAAGTAATATATTATAGTTATGGGTTTGATTATGTAGTTTAAGTAATAGCTTGACGTTTATGAGTTAGTCATACATATCAACGTTAATATTTGTTCAACGATTGTCCAAAACATAACTATCTAACTAGAGCATCACATGCAATGCAAGCAAAAGAGTAAATAGAACATGACAAACGGGCCGTCATCTATATCTGATTTTGAGGCCTCATAAAAGCGTTCGATCACGGATTATTTACATATATTAGCAAGAACTCTTATTCAAAATGTACCAAAATTCTACAACTTTCTTAAAGTAATTGAGCACTCAACCTCTGATTCATTGTATTACACAAGTCGTGCATCTTAACTTTAAAATTACGTACCCACACTGCACGCAATACTTTGACGAAATTTCACATGTTATTTAAGAATAATTTCAATTTAATACGTAATAATGTAATATATTAAAACATACGTACAAAACAACATAATATATTAAACTATTATTTATATTGAATATATATATCAATGAACTTGATCTAACTTGATTAATGGGTATCAATCATGTTAAATATTATATGATCAACTTATTAGCTTGAAGCGCCTTTAACTTTTGTGTAACGACCGCTTGGGATTCCAAAGATCTTCGGAAAAAACATGATATGATTTGCAGGATGGAATTGACGACCCACCTAAAGACCAAAAAAGAGGATACCAGTGACCAATTTTTTAATCTTTTAGATTTTCTTTTGTATTAGTGGAGCCCACGCGCTTCCAGCCGACAGGTATTAGCCGTTACGACCCCACTCATGGTGACTTCATTAAGCTAATCATTTTGTGTGTTTAGTGATCTAAAGCTGTACTCTGAATTGAGGCCCTTCGGCCAATTGAAATACAAAAATGAGACTTACTCAAAAGAAAGTTTTGATATATTAAGTGGACAGGTTTTAATTACGGAATTACAAAATGGTGAAAAGATCAAAATGTCAAAATTGTTCTTGACTTTGTAAAATAAAATCACAACAATTTTTTTAAAAATAGTGAGACAACAAATCTATTAATTTAAAAAATAAAATCCAACTTGCTTTATAACCCGGAACCCACGCAGCAAAGCAAGCCCAAGACAGTCTTCGAAAGAGTTGAGGTCAATCTAGATGAGAAAACCCACAACACAAAGAAATTAGGACACCGCACGCGAATATTAGTGTGCAGCACTGCTAGATAGAGTTAAAAATGTGGAGCTATGTGTTAATCAGATATATTGCTGAAGTATCCTTATTTTTCCTTTTACCAAAGACATAAGTCCCTCAACTATCCATAAAGAAATTCGTTAGTTATTTATATATGGAGCTTTAGAATCAATTTTGATGCGTAGTACCATGATTCTATGTGACTAAATTTTGCAGTTAGTTTGTTTTCTTACTTTTGAAAGACAACCTTAGCTCTTTTTTGGTAATTGAAGATTTGAAGAGATATCATTTTTAATGACTTATGTTCTTAGACTGTGAATTTGCAATGACCGTTGGGATTCTTTAAAGTGCAAATGGTGAGACTTGCTAAAAAAGTGTTTAATTTAACAAGGCATATAGTTCTGGTATCCTTATTACGCCTTTCAACAAAGACATAATTCCCTCAACTGTCCAAAAAGAAATTCGTTAGTTCTTTATATGAAGCTTTAGAATCCCTTTGATGCATTTGCTTGCAATATAGTACCACATGATTCTATATTAACTAGAATTTTCAGTTAGAATTTTCAGTTAGTTGCTTTCCCCCTCTCAAGTGTGCAATAGCATACCACTTAAAAAGAGACAACCTTAGCTCTTTATGCATATAGAATTATGTAACAGCATATAGTGGGGAATGATCTATTTTCATAGTGTGTTATGAGAATGCGACTTTGGGCGGTCCTCTTTCATCATGCAAATGTTTGGAGCTTCCCTCACATTTTTCCTTCATTCTTGGTCCTTTAGGTTTTTTTTTTTTATTTGCATATAAACATATCATTGATCATGTTATTGATCACACAATCTCAGACCTAAAACCTAAAAGCAAGGTCATCCTACCCTTATTGAAAAAAATGAGATTTTCTTGATGCATTTTATTTTAATAGTTTGAACATCTTACGATGATAACCTCATTCTAATCAGAAATTTTGAATATGTATGTTTTATCCTTTCTTTTTTTTGCAACAAAACTAACCATTAACTAAAGAGAGAAGGCACAAGAGTAACCAATGCTAGTACAATCAAAGAAATAGGAACTAAGATTCAAATAGTTGGGCAGCCATGGATATTGGTCCAGTGGGAAGTTCTCCCTTACTCAGTGAGTTGCTCAGTTTGCGTATGGGATTGAGACTTTGCCTTCATACTAGTATTTCGCCTTCGGAGGTAGTGACAGACTGCCTAGAAGCTACACATTCTGTGAATTTGAGATGCAGTGAGTGGCATCCGTTTGAAGCAATTATATTGGAAATTCAAGGCTTATGTACTTCACTGGGAGTTCAAAGGATTGAATATCAACCAAGGTCGACAAATACAGCAGCTCATGAACTAGCACGCAAGGCAGCAAATACTGCACAAGAGGCTTTTTGGGTGGGTGATGGACCACCGTGGCTTGAAGTAATTCTCGTCCAAGAGATGAGAGGTTAGTAAAGCGGGTGTAGAAGCTTAATTTGGGCCTAATTCCCTCTGATGGTTAGGCCGTAAGGAGGTCGACTAGGTTCCCGTCTTTTCTCCTGATGGCTATGCCGTAGGGAGAAGGGGCGGGTTTCGAATTAAGCTCTATGCTCGTTTCTACTATGTTTGTTCTGAATGCATTTTTGTTTAGTTAAGGAGTATTGGGCACTCTTTTCCTTGCACAATGTAAGGTTTTTAACGAGGCCCCTGGAGCTTAATGTTTAGTAATCTATGTACTCCTTTGTTTGGCATATTGCCAAACCTTATCTATTAAAGCGCATTCCTTTTGATCAAAAAAAAAATATGCATATTTTGTTATTTACTGTATATAGATATATACAACTTCTTATCCATTAAGACAAACCATTCAACATTTAATGCATCCAATTTTGGTCCAATATATTTTGCAAATGTTAGCTTCAATTTCTAGCCTAAATGGGGGCACTTTCTACGGTCCGCCAGGCGGATTGGTCCGCTCACTTGATTTTTTGTTAAAAAACATCATGTGTCTTGCACATGCTTTCCCAAATTACTCTTTAAAAAGACTTAGCGGACTGGTCCACCAGGTGGACTGTAGAATTTTCCTTAAATAAATGGGACTTTTAATACATGTCTCTTTTTTTTTTTTTTGGAAATTGCAAGCATAGAGCGCACCTTGTAGGCTTATTAGGGGTTCAAACTCATTAGCAGCCACTACCATAACACACTAGAATATGTGCTCTCCATGTTGCCAACCAGATCATAGCCATTTGCTCAAGCCTTGTTTGATTTACAAGGCATTTATTTACAAGCAAGATAATGTGGGTCCAAATGTAAAATATGAAAGATGGGTCCTACCAAAATTGGAGTTGCTCCTACTGTTCATACTGTAGTTACTACCAGTACACAAAATATGAAATAAAGTGCAGTAACATATACAAATGGATAACCTAGGACTTGGTATGTGTCTGTCTTTTCCTGTTAGGTTTCTAGAACTTGTAGTACATTCTTGTAAGAACAATTTTTGGGCTGTCACCTTGGACCATTTTTAATTTATCCACTCATTTCATTTATTATCTCATAAAAATTATTTCTTCAAAAAAATTAATCAAATTTGATATATTAACAATAATATTAGATATCAAATAAAATATTTATATCAGTTTAACTCTTTTGAATATCAATAATTAGACAAAATTCGATAATATCTGAAAAACTTTAAACCCTACTAATAACTAAGGACGTCAATATTTCTATTAAGATTTACATTTAAAATTTGTTAATTATCTTCAAACAAAGATCATAGTATAATGCATGTTTATGTTTGTTAAAGTAATACTGTAATGATACTTCTTGTCTCTCCTTTTTGTCGGAGAGGAAAACTTTCCTTAAAGATTTCTGCATTCCGCAGAGATCCAGTAGATAGGTCTCAGTTCTCAAGCTACTAGGAATATCAGTCCAGATGCTAAATTCTTTGTCTGCATAATTAACTTAGTTATTAGTACGTATTATTACATATCTGTCATTGTTACTAATTATTATTCATAACATGCCTGCGTGAGGGAGAGGTTAAATTGGTGGCTTTGAGTCCTTTGGTTTGGCTCTTGAAAATTCATGTTTCAACTTTCTTCATAGAAGACAATTCTTCAATTTTCACATGGCCCCTTTAGACTATCTCCAATAGCACAATGTCAAACCCATATTTGACACAAATTCACTCCCAATGGGTGTATTTGGAGTGTATTTGTAGTGTCAAATTTGGGATTGTGTCAAATATTGTCTCAAATTTGAGAGAAATTTTGACTCCAATGTCAAAAATTTGGGTCCCCACACTTATGCACAAAGAGGGAAGAAATAGTCCAATTTTTTTGAATTTTTTGGGGGAAGGTTGGCTCCCAAATATCTACTTTGTTTATTAACCCTATTTGAAATCAAATGACAAAAATATATGTTTCAAAATCCTAATTTTTTTACATCAAAATATTCATAAAATTAAATTAAGAAATTCTAGATAAAAATTAATTTAAGAAAAATCATAATTGGATAAAAAATTGATGTTAAACTCAATTAATTAAAGTATAGAGTTAAATTTGAGTCTTTCATCATTGGGAGTAATGTCAAATTCGTATAGATGAATAGTTGTTATCTGTGATGTCAAATTTGGGATAATTACTCCAACTATTGAAGATAATTTTATCATATCATGTATCGAAATTTCAGTCACCACCACAATTGGTAACTTTCACTATGCCACTCTACACATGAGGTTGTTGAGCTCACGTGAAAGGACTTGTTCTGAAAACTTGAAAGGAATAATTGAGGATAGGTGGCGGATCGGGATGGCAATGGGGCGGGTTGGGGATGGGGATGACAATACCATCCCCGTCCCCAATACCCATCCCCTCCCCCGTCCCCGTCCCCGCCCCATCCCCTATTTGTATGATTCGGGGATTCCCCATCCCCGTCCCCGCCAAGGAGCACTCTCCCATCCCCGCCCCCATCCCCATGTTTTTTTTATTTTCATATAAGTAAATTAACAAAAGAAAAACTTTATCATCTCAATCTTTGAAGATTGAAAGAAATTTAAAGAAGAAGAGGCAGTCGCACGTAAGAATAGAAAAAGTTTTCAATTAGGTTTTGTTTTGTAGTTAGGTTATAGTAAAACTTATCTTTTATACTAATATTTATTAGCTTAAATTAATATATATATATATATTAATAATTATTATATAATATCGGGGCGGGTTCGGGGATGAGGATGACAATACCATCCCCGCCCCATTCCCACCGGGGAATTTTACTTTTCGAGGACGGGGATCCCCGTTCCCAGTTGCACTGGGGATTTTCCCCCCGTTTGGGGCGGGTCCCCACAGGGTACCCAACCCGTTGGGTATTTCTGCCATCCTACCCAACTTTGTATTAGTTCTTGCAAAACTTATCAAAATGGTTGGATCATGCAATTCGAATCTTGGTAACCCTAATGCCCTGCCATGGTCTATCTATTAGTAGTGGGTCTCCTAATGCTTAAGTTTGCAGCGCATCCTAGGCCGTTGTACACATTACATATATGCAGCTGAAACATAATGCCAAAGATAATCGCACCACAGATGGGACATAAAGGTTCGGCGCCCCATCTTAATATTCTTTTTGAAATTTTGGGTTACTAGTATGGATTTTTCCCTCCCCTTTTATCGAAATTTAAAAACTAATATTCCATTTGAACATCTTGCATAAATTAATCCAACCTAATAACCCACAAAACACAATCAACATATCTTATTTCATCATGATGACTTGAGAGTCTAAGCCATCCACGTGTCCTAAACTGAAAAAAGGGTATAAGTGAAAGGAAATAATTATACAGTAATGTGGTTATGTAATGTAACCATTCAGTAACTATTTTTTAACAAATGTACAACATTAAAAGATCGTGATCGCTACTAATGCTAAGTTACTAAGTGGTATAAGTGACCAATAGCAAAGCCAAATATTTGTGTAGGGTGGACTAGATTTCAATTTTCAGGTAATATTAAACTAATTAATAATAATAATTATATTTCTTTTGATCAATTAATATTAATAATTATATTAATATTCTAATATTGGGATGCGCTTGAGCACACTAGAGCCACCCCTGCCCCTGCGAGCAAGTGACCAAAAAGAGTCATGAATTAGTCAAATGGAAGCCTCCCTCCTTTCTTGCAAGAATGACTTTAAAATCGTGCATGGTACAGAAGAAGGGGTGTCCTTTATCTTTCTTTGTGCAAAGGCCAAATATTGGTGGGAAAGTTTGGTTACCAGCTCCTTTTTCTGACCAATGAGACCATGTGAAAGCATCTCACTTGACTAATATGTATGCATCTGTCTATGCACCAATGGCAGGAAACAGTCAGATAACAAAGTTAGGAATATACTAGAAATATCTAAGTTTGTTTAGGTAATTAATTACGATGTTCTTTTTTACCATTTCAGGTTGAGGGTATTCTATGCTTTGCAAAAAAAATGCACATGCTTTTACAACATTCAAGTCAAATGAGAGTTCAATGGGATAATAGTCACCACATATTTGGGTTTGGTTGAAATAAGACTTGCTGGTTCTTGTCTCATTTTTATTTTGGTCAATATTGGACATGTATATGCTTCTTCAATTCTTGTAGTTATATCCCTCTACCCTAGCTAGATAGCTAGCAAGATTAGTAAAACTTTCCTAAATAGCATGTCTCCCTAAGAATTTTACAACTTATTTTTTGGTCGTGTTATAACCTATAAAAGGCCAAACACAAATAAGAGGAATATTATAGATATTATATGTCGTTTATGTGATGATTTGAAATTTGAAATATCTAACAAACGTGAAAATTATGTACTAAGAAAAAATTGTCATTAACTCAATAGTTTTGATTGAACATATATCTAACAAAATAACTAGTCATCCAAAAACAAACCTTGTTAAGTGGGAGAGCAATAACACAATTTTCTTGAAAGAAAAGCAAATTGAAAGTATTCCATTGACAAATGCAAGAGCTGTGGCATGAGACGACTGCAAGTAGATTACTTCAATGTGGAAACAAATTGTTTAATACATAAAAACAAAAATTCTCTCGAATTTCTAAGCAAAAGGTTAAGAATCCTCCTACCTAATATTAGCTTTAAAATTACTTCAAAATATGACTTTCGTATTAAAGTACAAATTTTAGACTGGACAAGTCAGGTCGTACTGTTCAGACAACCTCTAGCTTTGCAAAATAATCTTTGACTTTATGGCCTTAGGCCCAGTCAAATGCTTCCACGTGGCAATCCATTTGCATTAGACAGTTGAAGAGTGGCAGTTAAAAGTTAAAACCAGAATTTTCTTATGGCAATCGAATCCACTCATTGGGTGGATCAAATTTACAATTCATAGTTGTAAAAGCACATGACGTTCATATATTTGTAGCCTTCCGTCGAAAATATTTACAATTTATATGGTTAAACAAAATCTTCAATAGAAAATGACATGATTCACAACCTTCATTTTTTAGGTCATTCTTCAAGAATCATCTCTGTAAAATCATGTTGAGAATATGATAGGAATTTGTCCTACATTAGTTAGTGAATGGATCTTGTTAGTATTATAAGGAGTTGTGTTATTTCTTCTCATTGTCAATTAGTTTTACAGTAGAACCTTAATTACGTTCATTTATTTCTATCGTATTTTATAAATTATAGGATGTTCCCTTTAAAGTTCCCTATAGTTAAAGCACTCAAATTTTGACGCATCCAGGTTTCTACTAAAGAAAACACATAGGAAGTTGATATATCATTATAGTGAAATATGGGAATTATATATGTTGGTAATGTTTTTGAAATCAAAGTTGTTGACTTCGTTTGGTTCCATATCTTTTTTTTGGTTAGTAAAAAGAGAGTAAATATTAAATCATGTAACGACTTTGTTTGGCTAAACTTGTTAATTTTAAAATTCATTCGTACATCTGAGATTCCAAACTTGAGTTCACCCACCCCAATCTTGCTTGTACAGAAAAATGATTATTTTCAAATCATATTATCTTATAATTCGTTCTTGAACATTTCGAATAAAACTGACTTAGATACATATGATTGAATGTAATTTATAGCTAGTTGTTGAGAATGTGGTGTGATAAAAGTCTCACATTGGCTTGTGAATGGATATTGGTAGGTGAATGTGATATAAACCCAAAATATTTGTAATTATTAGACTTATACCCTTGTATACTTTTTTTTGCAGAATAATATCCAGCATTTAGTTGTTTTGCCACCTAAGATATAAACTAACCTATTAGTTTAAACTATTTACATATATGCCATTCTTTTTCCACAAAAATAAAATGACATTACAAATTAATAATTAAGAACCTAATAGCTTTTTTAAAAAAGGAACATGATATGATAATGGAGCATTCAAGCGGGAGGATTTCTTTTCATCAGTTACAAATCCGAATTAGGTCCAAATTTAATGATGTTTTTGAATTTGAATTATGATTATCTTTTTTTTTTTTGCCAAGAGAGAGGTTTTATTCAACTAAAGACGAATGGAAACATTAGCTTCAGCAGCTAGGGTATCAAACAACCAATGGGGCCCAACCGAGTCCCAAACAAAACTACCTCCCTGCCTAGCTACAAAAGCCGCCACAGTGTGCGCTGCCATATTACAAGATCTAGGGGTAAAAAGAACGGAAATAAATTCGAGCTCCCCAATGACACGTCTAATATCAAATAATAAACAATCAACCTCAAACATATTGGCCAACTTACCGTTCACCATATCCACCAACACTTGAGAATCACTCTCAACCTCAATCATCCCATATCGCTGGTCTTTGCAGACTTGGAGTGCCGCGCGGAGGCCTTCAGCTTCCGTCACCAGGGTCGACTGGAAGTGGTCACCTCTGAATCCCCCACATAGTTTCAAGTCGCCCATAAAGTCACGAACAACCCAGTCGAAGCCCCCGCTTCCACTCCTCGCATCCCAGGCTCCATCTACATTAATTTTGAGGACTCCATACGCAGGTTTACACCACTGCTGCTCAACTCGCCGATGTCTGGCAAGCACTACTCTAGGGAGCCGAGAGTTGGCCACACGAACATCCCGGAGATAGGTCTTGGCTCCATCCACAATGACGTGCAGCGGAATATTCTTTTCTTCAAACACACGGGAGTTTCTTCACTTCCAAACCTGTCACATACCGATTGCCATCTTCTGACGGAAGTCTTCAACTGAGATATCTAGGGGACGACGACTCATAACAACTTCCCAGGCTACATACATCGGGCTCTCATGCACTAGACCGCCCACCACTCCCGGCATCCAAGCTTCCCAGAATTGTCGAACCCCCACACACCCAAAGAGCATATGAAACTGAGTCTCCACTTCCCGTCTACATGTCGGGCACTCCAAGGGAACCTGCATATGTCTGTGGCGTAGCACTGCCCCCACCCCAACTACCTCATGGAATGCCTGCCACATGAAGATTCAGATCTTAGTTGGTACCACGATCTTCCAAATCATACTCCAATTATTCCGTGATGGACCCAACGCATTTGAAACCCCCTTTCTCCTTAATGAGCATGCTACATAGTAACCCAACTTCACCGTGTAATCCCCATGCCGATAATGCACCCACACCAGGCGATTAGGCAAGCCAATGCAGCTAAGGGGAATACTTTGGATTGATGTCGCTTCATTTGGGGTAAACACTTCCTCCATCAGCTCCCTGCACCAGGTTCGAGCTTCTGGGTCAATCAAACCATGCACAAGACGTGGCAGCCGTCTATGTGCCTCTGTCACATGGTAGCCCTCCCCAACTGGGATCCACGGGTCCCTGCGAATCCGAATATTACATCCGTCCCCAACCTTCCACCCCCACGATGTATTCCCTCCTTTCTCCATCCGATCTTTGCCAAGAGCGCCCTGTTAAAAGCAGCTAAGTCTGGAAACCCTAACCCTCCTTCACCCTTGGGTTTCGTCACTTTCTGCCATGACACATAGGGGATGCCGTCCTTACCCTGCTTACCACTCCACCAAAACCTGCGAAACATCCGTTGGACCTCCTTAAACAAGTACATGGGGATCTTGAAACATGACATTGTGTAGTTGGGCATTGCCATTGAAACAGACCTCAACAAAACCTCCTTGCCGCTCTTAGACAAGAATTGTTCAGCCCACCCTTGGATCCTACCACCGACCTTCTCCTGTATAGCCTCAAAAACCGCCCGTTTGGATGCCCCAAAGTGTGTTTGCAGCCCCAAATACTTACCAAAATCCTCAGCCTGGGCAATGAGAAGAACTGTCGAGATCTGATGCCGAATAGCTTCATCACAATTTGCGTTGAAAAGCACAGAACTCTTATTATAGTTCACATGCTTACCCGACACTGCTCCATACCTAGCCAAAACATCCATAAGAGTAGTTGCTTCAGCCCTGGACACCCGACACATCAAGACCGAGTCATCAGCAAAGAAAAGATGCGATATGCTGATTCCTGTCGGGACTAATCTGGCCCCATGCAATAAGCCCATACTTTCCTAACGCCGAAGTAAAGCTGATAGACCCTTAGCTCATAATAGAAACAGGAAGGGTGATAGCGGGTCACCTTGGCGTAATCCCCTCGTCGGCACAAACCTTTCAGTCAAATCCCCATTGACAACAACACTGTATGAAACTGTGGACATGCAGGCATAGATTCTGTTGTAGGAAAACTCATCAAACCCCAACTGGCGCATAACTGCAACGACAAAGGGCCACTCAACTCGGTCATATGCTTTAGCCATATCAAGCTTGATTGCCATTTCGGGGTGGGTCATGTTCTTATGTTTAAGGGAATGGAGCACTTCATGCACTATGAGGATATTATCTACAATCTGTTTGTCAGCCACAAATGCTGACTGTGTCTCACTAATCACCAGAGGCATAACTACTTTCAACCTGTTAGTGAGAACCTTCGAAATAACCTTATACACCACATTATGTAGAGATATCGGACGTAGATCAGACATTTTACCTGGATTCAATACCTTCGAAATCAGCACAATATGTGTATGATTCAGCTGGTGGAGCATCTGCCCTGACACCTAGAAAGCCTTCACCATGTCGACTATCTCCCCCCCCCCCCCCCCCCTACAATATCCCAATAGTGCTGAAAGAACCCGCTAGTGAAACCATCAGGGCCTAGGGCCTTTGTCGGGCCAATTTGGAAGAGGGCACAACGAACTTCCTCCATGGTGATATCGACACTTAACCCATGGTTATCTTCTGTAGTGATCTTCGGAACTAGACAAGCAGATACTTCCTCACAAGAACGAGGCCAAGAAGAAGCAAATAGGCCCTCAAAATATCTCACCGGAATCCGCAACAGTTCTTGCGGGTCACTACACCTAGACCTTTTTATTGGTTTATATTGTAGAAGTTATGGTTGTTTTAATGTGTAGAAAATATTATTAGGTTACTTATAATTATTTTAAGTAAATATGTTCAGGTCTTTTCCAATTTCAGGTGGATAGATTCAGGTGTTTTGGGATATTTGGCGTGTTTTCCAATTTTCAAGTGGATATGTTTAGGTATTTTCCGATTAAAGGCGGATATGTTTAGGTGTTTTCTAATTTCAAGTTAATAAATTTCTTAGGTGGAGTCATTAGGTTGTTCTGGTATCTTGATTTAGTGTATTTTCAATTGCTGCAATACTTTAGGTTTTCATGAGTTAATAATTATAACAAATTATACAAATAAATTTAATAGGGGTGTTTTAGGAAGGTGAAGATTCCAAAATCACTATATATAGAAAGTAAATGACTTAGATGCTTACTCATGGGGCTTATTCAGAAAAAAAAATATAAGATGGGTTGCAATTGAAACAAAATAATTTTTATGGGTGTTTATCTCATTTTGCCTATTCATAAAGGATTGAGCCACTCCCTTCATTGCCAATTGATTTTATGGTGGAACCTAAATTTACTTCACTAGTACAATGTTTTTTTTAAAATTATTTTTTTTTTGGGCTAATACACCTCTATTGAAGAGGTAGCGGTCATGCGAGGCTACTGGTGAAGAACTCGTGTTCCTGCACAAGCCCACCCACTTCCGGGTCTTGTGCACTCGGGCGGGTCGGACTTTGGGCTATGCCCTTCCACTTTCGTCCTTGGAGGTATGGATACCGATTTACCCCCATGCCGTCATTTATTGTGGTCAAGTATTTTGACTTGGGGCGAGCAAGTTGAGAACCTCGGTGTATTATTTCAGGTCGACCTGTCCGAGATCCCCGAGACAACTTTCCTGACCTTTGATGCCTCCACTTGGGTTACAAAGTCACGTAAATGCTCACTGTGTTTGATTTAACCTTAAATTTTTTATTAGATTACAAGGCTAGGTGGTCATCCGACAAGCACTTAGCATAGTTGAAAATATTTATCTTAGAGTTAACTAAAGGCGTGGCTAAGGGAGTGCGACAAGCGCGGCCGCACAAAGCCCCCAATTTCGAGGGAGAATGATTCTCATTCCGCTGTCTACTTGCACTTGGAATGAAAACTGATACGAGTCTCATGGAGGAAATCCATTTCATATGGGGGTTTGGGTATTGGATTAGGAGGAATGGGAATGGATGATATTTTGTCCAATTTAACCCCACAATTGTTCAAAAATAATTAAAAATTAATACAAACTAATAATCTAGGGGTAATAAGCAATGAAAAAGTAATAGGAATTTAATAGGAAAATTTTATTTGCACCCCATAAAGTTATCAATTCACCATATTTTGATTTTTTTATTTAAATACCAATTATATCTTTTCATAAATTAGAAAAATAGAAATTACAAAAAAGAAAAATTGTAGGATAGATTTATGGGTTTTTGGAGCAACATTATTTTTGCTCTAATAATGTGAAAAAAAAATATCTAATTTTTTTAAGATTAAGACCAAAATTTTAAAGCAAATTTATGAAATAATAGTGAAAAAAAACCATAGTCAAAACTTGAATTATTTAGGCAATAATCTTTCCACATGTCAATTTCAAAGTTTCTAGTAAAAGGGTAATTTAGTAATCAAGCTACACTGATTCTAATTCCGGATAATGATTATGACAGTTAATAAACACTAGAATGGAATGACTGATTCTGATTCCTGCTCATTCTGATTCCTATCAATTCCGACTACGAGTTAGTAAATGTGCCCTTAGTGATGGAGCATGGTTGTTCTTCTAAACTAGTTGGGTTTGCATATTATCAATTTGTTTTGTAATGCAAGTGTAAATTGCCTTGCACGTATATGTTTTTACTATTTTTCACTGTTACTTTTCTTCATGTCACTGGACTTTTTTGTACTCTTTCTTCTTCCATGTCTTTTCACTTGTTTTCCGAAGGAAATCACCTTTACACAAATTCATAATAATTTTTTTGAAGCACTTTTATAAAGGATGTTAGGAGCCCCAATTCAATTTCGCACGAGACCTCTGAAATCTCAGGCACACTAGTGAAGTTAACCTCTCTCTCATGACTGGCTAAAAGTAAGAAGTAACTGGTCACAAAACTAAAAGGTGAATTTTAGAGAAAATTTACAACAAATGTGTTCTAAAGTTACTATTTAGCTAGCCTTCTAGAGATGCTAATGCTGTTGTAGCTTTCTACCAGAGGTTTTATTTTCTTTATTAGCTCTAATTGAAGGAATGAAAAAACATGGTTGGGTCTCAGTTCGATCAACCAATTCGGTTGAATTTTTAAAACCTAGCTAGTTGGTCTTCAAAGATGTCAAAGCAACCTTAAATTACAAAACAAAAACAGAATATGATTCTTCAGCCATTTCTACACTGTTCACTTGTCACAAGATTCATAAAGCCATTTATTACTATGGACCAAAAAACACAATAGCCATATACTAGGGGTGTCTTATCAACAAGTTTTCTTAAGCAAATTATATTTCCCTTCATTGAGTTAAAGGCTTTTTCAGAAAATTCGGATGTCAATTTCTTTCCCATATATGTGCAAGTAGCTAGAAAAGTGAAAAACCTAGTAGACTGGTTTTTTCACTATCCCGCTTTTTCCGCTGAATTACGATTCCCCGCGCTTTCCCTTGTGTTTGTACAGTATAGTGTAGGAGAGAAACTTCCATGGCACATGTCTAGAGGTCCATCTATAGCCATCAAAAGACTGACTGAGATGAGCGATGACTATCAAATAGAACAAAAGTACAAACACTGAATATTAAGTTAATATATGCACTGTGATATCAAATATATTGATATGTTTAATTATGGGCACCAATTGTGAAATCGAACTAGAAAATGCAGGGCATATAAGAATTGGCACTGCTTGGACAAGGCAGGGTTTTGGCCTTTTGCGCTTTTGTCTAACTCAACCTCCTCACCTACAGAAAAAGCAACAAACAACAGAAGAAAACAGTGACTTGAGCTTCTTGTTATAAGACCTAGAAGAACCACTCAAAAACCCCACCTCTCTCTTTCCCTTTCCTCCCCTTTCCTCCCCTGTCTTCCTCTGGTTTCCTTCTCTGAATTTCACTTCACTGTTGCTTCAATTCTGCACACCACAAGTATCAATGGACAACAGCCGCAGCAGCCCCCTTCTTAGCAGCTGGGCATTCTACTGCCAAGGAAAGGTAAGAAGTCAAGCAAAAAAACACCAGTTTCTTTGTTCTTCTACTTGGGTGCTTTCAGTTGCATAATGGGGTTTGTTTTCTGTACAATTTGAGATACTTGCAAGTTTAAAACTTTAGTGGGTTTTGTGAACTGGGTTTATCTAATTTTTTGTTATTCTTCAAATTCTGGGCTTAAAAGTTCTATTTTGGATCATGATGGAGAGCACAATGGGGTTTCCTTTATCTACAGTTTGAGAGATTTTAGCTCCAATTTCAAAACTTAAGTGGTTTTTGTGAGCTGGGTTTGTTTTTTATGATCAAATTGAGTGATAAAACTTAAAAAGTTTCAATTTTGGATTATGCAGAGTATGGAAGACTTGAGGCATTCTCTCTTGTACACAACAGTGGAGCTTGAGCAAACCAGGACAGCAGTTCAAGAGGAGCTCAAAAAGAGAGATGACCAATTGAGCCACCTCAAAGATCTGCTCAACAAAGCCATCAGAGAAAGAGATGAAGCTCAGGACAAATGCCAAAGACTCCTCCTTGAGAAAATCTTACTCCACCAACAACATATTCAACAACAAAATCAAACAGCTCCTCTGTCTGGAATTTCAAGCATTGAAGATGATCCCAGAAGACCAATTGACTCCAATAATGGATTTTCCTCTTCAGATTGTGAAGAAAGCATTGTTTCTTCACCAGTAATTGACCCAATTCAACAAACCCAGTTGCCAACAGTGGAGGTTTTGCCTGAGAAGCCATTGCCTGAAAAGGGGAAGCTTTTGCAGGCAGTGATGAAGGCTGGCCCACTGCTTCAGACCCTTCTTTTGGCTGGACCTTTGCCCCAATGGAGGCACCCACCACCACCTCTTGAGTCCTTTGAAATCCCCCCTGTGACCATTCCTCCACCGCCAGCGCCGCCACTGCCGCCGCAGCTCCTCCGCCAAGACTCCTCCTTCGATGGCTGCAACACCACCGCCACCTGTGGCAGTACAGTCAACAGAAAAAGAGTCCTCAGTGATGGCTGTGGCTCCTCCTCCCCTTCAGAGACCAAGTACCAAAGGGTTTCTCTCCACTGACTACTTCAGATGATTCATCCCCTTATTCTACAGCTTGATATTTTATAAAGCTATAATTTGATACAACTAGAAGAGTAGTTTGATTGAGGTGAAACCATGAAATTTGAGGTGGGTCTACTGTGACTGATCTAGAATTTTGTACAGAGGTTTGTTCTAGGTAAAAAGCAGGTATTCCAGGTTAACTACTGAGGAACTACTAAAAAGATTAAGAGAGCTTGTTTGTGGGGATCTTAATTTGTCTCTTTTCTTCTTGGGCCTTTCACATTCTTGTTTTTCTCCTTCATGTGAAATGGGACCTGATTTTCCCCAATTGTTGTCGGATGGTAAATGTAAGTTGTAGCTCTGGGACTTACTATAGCACGAACTCGTACTTAGTACGAACGCGTTTAGCTGTTAGATCGAGATCGAGTTCTTTGGGTTTTGTTTGTGTGTGTGTTGGATCACATCAAACATGAAGACTATGGGTGTGGAGTTGTTGAGGTTTTAGATGGGTGGTGTGGCCAACAACCAGAAAGGTTATGAGCCCTGCTTGTCGGTTTGAGTGGAACCCAAAGATCAGAATTTGGATCTATTTACTGGTGTGATGTATGATGATTGTATCTATAATATATTTTGAAGCAAGCATGTTCCTAAACATCGATTTCCCTCTTCATTAGTTTAGTTCTAAATCTAATTAAACCAAAGCTTTCTTTTTCTAATCTGCCCCCACTTACTTGTTTATACTTAATTTAGCTTATAACTTTATCTCTCAAAAGTGGAGCAAATAATTGCAGGTTATCTAACATGCCAATAGAATTTCATTGCTGCAACAACATACTGAGTTGACTTTGCAGTTACAAATTCATTGGCAATGAGCAATGAGGGAGCAATGAAGGCGCAAGTTGATTGCTTCCTAAATGAAGGGTATTAACACCATTTTATTCCAAGTTTAGCTTTAACCCGCTAAATCAATTACTCCGAGTGAGGCAAAGAAAACCCGAGGGAATCTTTCCTTGAGTTATGGCACCATCTAATGATATTAGGTATAGGTAATGTGGACATTTTTTCGTACATAGAAGTCGTTGAGCAATTTTGGTTGTATGCAAAGCTCAAGCCTCCAACAGTTGCGCCCGTTGTTGATTGTTTGCTGTTGCTGGTCCACAAGTGACAAGACTATATGGTTTCAGCAGATAAACAGGTTAACAAAATCACAAAAACTGTGAGCAGAATCCCACAATCTTCCAGCAGTTCTATTCTTCTAACTATAGGCCGGCCCATGATATATGCTTTTCCTTCTCAGTTTCACTCAAATTATTCTATTTGATCTTATAAGTAGTTCTCTACTCTAACAGATTGAATTTTGTGGGTTACAACTCACAACTACCAGTAGAAAATCCCTTCTAAGCCATGAATGTATTGCTATTAATAATGGTACATCTTTAGAGCAACCAACCAAGGTAAAAACATGACTTTCTCCATCAATGATGTCACAATAATTCATAATGAAAAAGGCCTTTCCGGTGCAATTCATAGCCAATAGCTTACCTTAAAAAACAATTGGTATGGTAACTACTAATGACAAGCCAGTAAGCAGTAACCAACCAAGAATTGGTGATGTGCGTGTATCACCATCGTCAGAGATTTTTAGTGCACATTTTTACCTCAACAAGTGAGCTAATAGTTTCCACTCGTTTACCTCAACACACGATTTTTGTAAATCTCTCTAAGACATTTTTTGCATAAGTCGACAATAACAAACGAAATGCACTCTTCTCTTGATCTCACTCATAGCACTAATGAGTGAGATAATGAGAGAATGCATTGCAACCTTGACAAGAAAGTTTTTCTCAACACTGCACAATGCACACTTCAATATAAGTGCAGTGCCCTAAACAACAGAGAACGAGCAAGTTAACATCAATATGGGGATTGAAGCTTAAATTGGGCATTACTGATGGATACTACCACAAAACAACAAATCAATTACATAACACTATGATAGTTGTGAGCTATGATGCACGGATACGGACACGGGACACGTACACGACACGACATGGGGATTCGGCAAAATCTCCAAAACTAGGATACGAACACGAGTTGGACACGACAATTAAAATAATAATATATGTACTTATAGTAATGATAAAATATTAATATTAGAAGGAAAATACATTGTTTCAATAAAACTTGAGAATGTAATCCCAAAAAACTTTTAATAGTACAATTCCAATAAATATTGGAGATGAGGCGCTGGGTTTACGATTTTAGGCAGGAAGCCTGCTTTAACTTCTTCTCATAATTGCATCTTAACCCCCAATAAATTTTTAATTTATCCCCCAAAATTTATAAAACTTCAAAATTTGATCCCAAAGTGTCTTTGACCGTGTCCTTGACTGTGTCCTTAGCTGTGTCCTATGAGTGTCCTGCTGCGTCCAATGGTCAAAGTCAACAGACACCGGCCAGGACACATGTCCGAGCCGTGTCCACGTGTGTCCAACGCATGTTGTGTCAGTGTCAGTGTCGGACACGGAAAATTCTTAAAAATAGGTGTGTCCGTGTATCCTAGGTTGTGAGCCATTGATGCAAGATAAGGGCTCTGGACAAGGGGCTACCCCCACTAAACAACACACCAATATAACTCAAAGTCGGTTCTATGTTTCTGGAGGCAAAGATGGAATGGAACCCGAAACTAGGTAGACTAAAACATTGAAAACCCAGTGGCGGTGGCTAATTGATGTTGTGTATGTTCAACACGGCAGGGGGACTTGGAGAATGAAAGATCCTTCATTGGCATGAAAGTGACACTCCCTTGACCACAAGTTCTTGATTCAAAGGATAAAGACACTACCCTCTCAACTCTTCAACCGGAGATGTCTTGTCACAACCCTCTTCTCTTTGTTATTATCATCAACTTCTAACTAGTCCATGCATTACCTCACGTGGTGGGGGTTGAAGTAACATGGAGAAAGCGCGTTATTAGGCGGCCAAAGGTTGATGATAAGGATGTAAGATCAGATTTACACAAGACAACGCTGCAAATTTGATATACGGACAAAATGTTGCTTGCTAATTACTGCCTAATTATACTGTGTACAACTCACTTGTTCGTATTAATTTAATCCCAGCCATCAGCTGGAATACGTGGCAAACGCTACCCGTAAGGCCTTCTACGATCCAAAAAGAGATTGAAAATTCAAATATTCCCGACAAAATGTACCCTAATACGAAAATTGTCTAGCTATATGATTGTTTACAAGAAAGGCGCAATCCAACAAGAGAAGATTTTTTTCACATATATATAATCTAACCAATAGCTCAGACAACAGATCTTTTTTGTCAAATTAATATTATGTTATTATTTAGAGGGCAAATTACAATTACGTGTCTTATGGTTTTGGTCAAATTTCAAAATGATACATGCATTTTTTTTCTTGCATTTTATTACCCTGTACTTTCAAATCATTGCAAGTGTGTTCCACCATTTGTCTAATCGTCAATTTTCGGCTGTTGAGAGATGATGTGGACTATGTGAGTTTGATTAACTAGTGTTTGAGTAATTGATTGCGTATTTGCAGCAAACATCATGGTGTCAAAACTACTAATGACCACATTCTCCAATGACTCGAAGCTACTCGATGTACTTGTACCTAAGGAATAAAATTTCGGTTTCGATGGAAATTTCGATAGCCAAAATTATGGAAATTTCGATGGAAATTTCGGTATATTTCGGTATACTTCGATAGTTTCGGACTTCTAAAATTATGGAAATTTCGATGGAAATTTCGATGTTTCGATGGAAATTTTGTTCCTTGCTTGTACACCACATGCTGTAGACCACATATGACAGGGAAGAGTGAATAGATGGGCTCCACAGCATTCACGTCATCACTAAACAGCCAAAAATTGACAATTTGACAAACGGTGGAACACAATTGCAAGGATTTGAAAGTACAGGGTACTAAAATGCAAGAAACAAAAAGTAAAGATATCATTTTGAAATTTGACCCAAACCACAGGATACGAAATTGTAATTTGCCCTTATTTAGATGTAATTTTACCACCAATAGCTTAGACAACAAATCTTTTTTGTCAAATTAATATTATGTTATTATTTAGATGTAATTTTACCACTGGCAATCTTAATGCTTGACTCCTCTATGTAGCCTCTGGCACCATAATATTAGTGAAAAACTAGAGGTACAAGTTGAATTGTAAATTTCAATTGCAAACGCAAAATTTCGATCCAATGTCTGAAATTTGGAATCCAAAAAATTTCAAAAGGTGGACAAAAGTTGGAACATACCATTTCAATCTGAAAGTTTTGACATTCCGATCCAACTCATTTCCAAATATTTATGAACATATTCCAATAAAAAAATTACATACATTCCATATGTTTTAGAATACTTTACTTATTGTATAGTTTATAATAAATCATGTTTACTTTCATTTTGCTCATTCTTACTTGCATACTTAATTTATTACTTACTTTAGTGCATGTCTTCATCTTGTAAGCGTAATTGTTATATTATTTCACCTTGAGAACTTAATTCAAAATTATTTCTGAAATTTCCGATATAATTCCAATTTGAAAAGTTCCGAAATAATTTTTATTTAAAAAAATTCCAAATTTCGAAATAAATTTCAGAAATTTTCTAGAACGGAAATTGGATCTCTTGTTTTTGATCTGATCCATCCGAAATTACCCCTAGTGAAAACACCCAAGGATGGTAATGGGTGCTCATGGTTAGACCCTACAGACTTAAAAATGTAAAAAAAATCACATTGAGATATCTGCTCACATGGGCTGATCAGCAAGAATAATGCTCTTTCCTCACAAGATATCTCCAGAAATGAGTAAAATATGGCAGTCTGTTCGTTAATCATCTTCGTTGTCATCTTGATCGTTCTTATGAGTGTTAGCTTGAGCAGAATACATCTCAGCAACCTAAACGTCAACAGAAGTGTAAGAGAATACATATCCATACGCCTAATAGTATATTTTAAATTTGAACTTCCAAACGTAAAAGTTTTTAGTCTACACAATAAGATAAACAAAGACATCTTCACCTGCTCAGATGACGACGCTTGCTCTGGAGTTTTATCTTCTCTAACACGAACAAGACGTGGAAATCGAAGAGAAATACCCTAATCACATGCATATATGGAATCAGATGAATTAAACACATCTACTTTGCACTCCACAAACTGATAGAAAATAGAATAATACAATGTGAAGTAATATACAATCAAATACAGTAAACCTTATTAGGATCCACTATGCCAACTGCAGCGCGATGAACAGGGCTAATAGTCAAGTCTGCAGCTTTCACCTCCCAAACCTGGGAGAAAATGATACCACAGGCACTATGAGAAGATGGCATATTCAAAGAAGTCTAGCACGTCAAGATAAGAATTTAAATTTACCCAGTAACCCTCCTTAGTTTGTTGTGACAACTAAACCACAGATGAACAGAAGATTTAAATTTTATTGGCCATCTAACTTTTGTAATCCAGAAACTTTAGTCAACACAGACTGAAGTGGAAAAATCACTTTTGTAATTCTCGACCATTGCATATAAAAGTTTACTTTCACACAAGCATGAACTAAAATTCTCTAAAACTGCTGGTTCTCAGTTCTCATACCATCTTTCCTGTTTATACTATTGCTCCGCTTCCACAAATTGTATTTTGCCACTTTCATGGGCTTTCTAACATTTTCCAATTAAGTTGATAATTGTAGTGGACCTTCCTCAACCCTTGGTAAGAATGTTGTTACCCTTGAGGGACTCTTTTGAGAAAGCACGATTCAGTGAATTTGATTTATCTGATATATTTTCAAAATAGGTATATCTAGACAGCATAACAGTCCACGCTACTTGAAGCATAAACTATATAATCAAGGGGGTGCTTAGGTGAACAACAATGAAAAATCGTCCGGAATTAGTTTAAATTTGCTGAATAGCCTTCTCGATTTCCTCCCTCTTAGAGGTCTTTTCTTTCCTTTAGGAGGCAATCAGGGGCCAGAAACTTCTGGATTTTCGATGTGCCAAAATAATTTGGGCAGAGAAGGCAAAATGTGGACGGCGTTTGAATTAAAAGACATGTATGCGCAGAAAAAAAAAAAAAAAAAAAAAAGGCGACAGTTATACCTCAGAGGGATCAAACCATACATCTGGATTCATTGTATCTGCATATCTATAGTATGACTGCAATTTACAGGAATACAAAATTAGCAAGAGAATCCATAGATCCAAATACATAAACAGGCTTCAGAGCAATTCAGACTGCAAGAGAGGAATGCATACCTTAGGTTTGGGTATCACTTTAGTGCGGAGACTGGTAGAACGCTCTTCAAGCACTGCTTCAGAAAATCCAGTGCCTGTAATTACGTCAATATATTAAGCAGAATGATCAAGAATAGATAAAGGGACTTTGTAATCATTAAGACTGAAGAAAACCATAAACAAATTGCTCTTACCTATTTTACAAATGCTTTGAAACTCTTCACTGTTGCTATCATAACATGCAAGGAGAAAAGCACCATAGACACCTAATGCAGAAGTTAGATCATCATTATCACCTCCATCTCGTCTATTAATTTAAGAATAAGATGGTAACAGTTTAAAGAAGAAGATGATTGCATAGCCAATTCATTGAGGAGAAAAAAATATAGATGTTAATCACTGGGAAAACCTCCATCATTATTATGTGGACGAGAAAGGGGTAAGCTGTAAATTATTAAACTCCAGAGCAGCAACAAATTTGACTGGATGGATAGTGCCTCTTAATTCAACTCATTACAATTACCTGTACGTTTACCCCGGCCATGGAAAGCAGCAATAGGTACCAAGTCCAGCGAGTCCCCGATACTGCAGGGCACAGACAACAAATAAAAACTCAGTTTACAAACTTTTAAGAGTACAAAAAATGGAAAGTACTTATTATATCACTTGCCTATCCAAGTAATCTTTCTTCAATTTCAGCCAGTTAAGTGACCTCTTTGAAGGCTCGTAAGTAGCATCTTTGTTCAATGTTTTGATAATTAAGCCCTCAGAACTGCAAGTCATGAGGAAGGAATAGCATAAATAGGCAATAGTTCAGCGAGGACTTAACAGAGAAATAAAAATTAATCTGGGAAGCAAGAACCACAACTGAAATAAAAACAAATAGGCCTTCCACAATGGTTTATGTGAGTTCAATTTCCCGTATATATCAATCAGACCGCCTGAGTTTGATTCCTATAATACTGTTTGCTATAGTGGTGTGGGTTTGATTCCTATAAACAGTGGGCCCTACCACTATTTATAGGAATCAAACTCATGAGAGCCATCAATTGCACTCAACTATTGAAGTCGCCCCAACTGAACTAAAATTTTCCACCCCACTTTGTGGATTTAATTTCCTGCTAAACTTAAAATTCCAGGCCTAAATGCAGTCAGCAGAAATAATGTAAGAAAGCTAAAAGGATCTGTTCAGAAGTCTATCACGATTAGGGGAAACTGCACAAATACCACCTGACCTTTTTCACTTTTGTGCATTTACCACACAGACTAAATTTTTTACCAGTTAACCACCTAGACTCTTGTAAGTTAACAAAACACCGCCTCCATTTGTTTTAACATCAACTTGGATGTTAAACCCACCACGTGAGGGCCACTGTTTGACATTAAACTCACCATGAAGCTTTCTCCATCATCATCCCTCACCATCTATTCCCGATCTCCCTCCACCGTCCAGATAGTCGCCCACCTGTGGCTGGAATTGCTTCCAATCTCCTCCAGTTGCCCGGAGCTGAGAGTCCTTCACCTAATCAATACGTCGTTGCTAGCCAAGGCCCACGGCGATCCAAAAGACAGCGGATACACCGCCGAGGACTCCCAAAGATTGGCGGCGCCGCTCTGATCACTTTCTTCACCGGGCTGCCATTGCTGGAGTAGATGGTTCAGGATGTCTACAAAAACGCGAGGGACAGTGGGCTGGCATTGGAAGTTCTCAGGTCCAAGTGCCGGAAGCTCAGATTGCTCAGGATGGGCCATTTCTGTGGGATTTGCAAATTGCAACGCAGTTGGATCAGAGCTCAAAGGAATTGCGATGTGGTCAGGACTAGAGTCGCAGCCAATTAAGAACCCGGCGGACTTGATGGACACAGGACTCATCGCGAGATTGCTGAATGAACGGAGTGCGTGAAAGCTCCAGTGGTATAACCTCAAACAGTGGCACTTGTGTCCTCAAGTGGTAGGTTTAACATCAACTTGGATGGAAAATAGATAGAGGTGGTGTTTTGTCAACTTATAAGAGTATAGGTGGTTAATTGTAAAAAAATTTAGTCTTGGTGGTAAATGCACAAAAGTGAAAAAGTTCAGGTGGTATTTGTGCAATTTCCCCTTTGTTCCACATTCACCATATGTATTTATGCACAATTCAGAACCCTGATGTAATTACAATGCAATGTGAACACACTTGGGAAATTAGAATTGCTTTATTCAGTATTTAGATGCACTTGTCCCTGGAAAGATCAAAACCACAAGTAAATACCTTGAATCAACAGCAGCGTCAAGAAACTTCTGTATTTCATCGATATCATTTGATGTTATTGCGGTGGCAAACTGAAAGACTCCAGCTTCTTCCACAAAAGAGTCATAAAGACACTGTAAACAGACCCACAGATAGTATTACTTTCTGGTGTTACAAATGATCAGAAGCCATCATAAGTTGATAATTATTAAACGACACCTACAGTCGTCATAATTGTAGAACCTGAATTGAAAAATACAGTCAGAGGGGCACCTTTCTTATAATATCAAAAATTAGTGTGCATTTTGCTCATTTTCTTGCATTTTATTTATCAATTTCACTAAACTTTTTCCTGTAAAAGAAAATACTATTAATGCCCCAAGGCATCATCCTCTTGGGCTAGTAATTACTAGAAAAAGGAACAAAAAAAAAAGCATACTCGGCACTTTACATTTCTTACAGTCCCCATTCTAGACACATGAGACAATAAGTAGAACAAGAAGTGACGTATTGATTGGTTAACTCTTGAATACTACTAATACTGCCACTACTTTGCTACATCCACCAAAGATTCTACAATAAATATTTATCCCCATTTTAGCACTTACTCAGGGAACCTATCAACATATTGCCATTCACTGTCTACATAAACTAATTCGAAACTTAAGTATGAGCAGGCACAACGAAAGCAGACACTCACAACAGGATGACCACCCTATATGACTAACATCAAATTAAATGAACAAACAGCAAATTTCAAGACCAGTTGACTCTCAGTAAATAGTCAATAAGACGTGATAAAGCATGAATATCCAAAGCACCACATTTTCTTCAATCAAAAGAAATATAACACTGAATTCTTAAAGTTAACAAATAAGACAGAAAAAAAGTCATACCTCTCTACGAACTTTCAGTTGTTCCTGAATTATTTGTCGGCCATTTAGATACAACATATCAAAAGCATATATGCAGACTTCCACCTTAATATCACTCACACTTACATTTTTACGAGCTCTAGTGCTGAGCACCTGAAATGATAATCTCTCGTAAAGATATTTTTGTCAAGCTAAAAAATCATCAACAGTAAATGCTGTACAATTTGGATCAGCATTATTGAAACACAATACATAGTGTAAATTTCGATAAAGTTCACGCTAAAGCAAGAAGAGAACACACCTAGTATATATGGTATATATCTACACACACATACAAATATTATTCAAAGGAGGCCAAGAGTCAAACATTCTGTGGTACTATGCAAGAATAACCACTTTTCCAAAAGAACATACATAAAATTACATTGTGTAAAATTATATAGGACACATCATATTAGGGTAACTGCTTTAGTGGTCTTCTCAAAATTTATAATTATAATATTGTATCAGAAAAATATTTTCCAAAGTCTATGAACTCAAAGTAAATCTGGAATGCAATGTGGAAATCAATTACCTGGAAGGGCAGAATTTTCTGTTTTGCACGATCGTAAGCAACCAATTCGCAATCCAAAACAAAGGATGTTACAGATGGCTTCTTTAACCTGCAAGCTGACAGAAAGCATTAGATACTGGAAAGATGACAGCAAAACTAACATTCTGGATTGCATGAAGCTGACCATAGAGCGCTTTCTGCTAAACAATTAATTTACTAGTCATACATAGGCAGGAAAAATTCATAATACGCATCACCACCACAAAATCAAGTTAGGAATTCATTGTGCCCATTATCAGATGCCAACATCACCAAAAAAAGCAAGTCTTAGTTCAGAAATATCAGATATTCTAACTTCAGCACTAAATTATATATTGTAGATAAAATTAAATCAATGCTGTGACATAGTATTAGAACAAAGACCCCAAAAACATTTGTGAAATGTGCTTTTGCTTTTCAGTATCAGTACCTGGATTTGACCAATGTCCCACTTCATTGCCTCAACCTTAAGTTGTCCCAATTTAGTGCCTGAGTTAATATTGTGTCTAACAAGTACCAACTCAATAGACACATTCTCAATGATAATGAAGGCACAAAATTCCCAATACAAATTGTATGTCCAAACAAAGTTTTGGTACTTGCTCCACACACAAAAAGTAGTGAGCTGGGAAACATCATAGTTCCAGGCTTAATTTGGACAAATTGCAGATATGGCACTAAACTGGGCCAAGGGTCAAAGTTTGGATATCCAAAAATGAAACAGAAAAAGACCTGAAAACCTAATCAGTACCCAACAAACTGTTTCACCCATCACTTTGCATTGGCAAACCAAGAAAAGACCAACTGATTAGTTTACTTACTATCAAATGGAAATTCGATGTATCCATTTTGATTTTCAAGTGCCAAAATATCTCAGGTGTTCTCACATCTAAATTCATGTGAAATACCATACAACCAAGATAGAAGCCTACCTTGATACTGCAACAACAACATCAGGGAACTTTCCAGTGTTTCGTTCAGCATTTCGACTGTATATCTCAACGGAACCATTCTCCATGTAATGTATCTGAAAGGAATGAGCATGATTGGCATATGATAGACAATAAGAAGAACAAGATTAGATGTAGGGTTTAACTAGATGGTATTACCTGTGCACGCTCTCCGTCATACTTGTATTCACAGGTGTATTCTGTATCTTGAAATTTCTGTACAATCTCAGATACCCCTTTCGTTGGCTTCGCTAGCATAGGTCCAACAGGGACACCCAGAGTAAAGCTACATGTCTTTGGAAGATCCCAAACACCACCGTTTAAAAGGGCAGGGATGATTTTATCGTAATCAGGGAGTAGAGAGTACACTTGCTTAAGAATCTTTGCAGCCTGATCAATCAAAATCATAAAGAACTTATGACAAACAGAAAACCATTGACAGAATTGATTTCGGCATGCAGCTAATTACTACTGCTTGTATTGCCAAAAACATCAGTGGTATAATAGCCAGAATTTGGTGTATACAAAAGAAACCTACAAAAGAATCTAATCGCACTGCCATATCAGTAAAAAGCATAATTTCAGAATCCAGAAAATTTGATAGCATGAATATTCAGTACAACTGCATCATTTGATCTCAACAATCCAGACTCACCTCTTCTACAGGGCTCTGAATATGCGGCGGTGGTGTAGAATGTTTTTCAGTATACACTGCAGCTTGTCCCAATGCAGCCAAAAGAGTCTGCTCTGCCAATCCAATTCGCAACTTTGTCTACAAGATAAACCAGCTCGAATCTTAAAATAGGTGAAAAGGACTCAACAACTGAAATCTAGTGTACAACCAAATTGCAACCTGAAGCAAACGGATCAGATATTGAGGCTCACAGTCAGTGGCAGCAACAAGAAGTGCCTTGATATGGTTCTTTTTCTTCTCCTGACTATCTTTCCCAGATTCCTATTAAATTTCAAATGTAAGGGCAAGTTAACTACAAAACAGAATCTCAGAGAAAAAAACAATTTAGGCCCTCTAAAAATCTTTATATTTCCTCCTACCAGTAAAATATGTAAAATGGCCCAAGAGAGAACTATTCACCAGCTAATTGAATATAGATGTAGATAGATCACCTTAGCCAGTTGACGAAATGTATTGAAAACCTTGGTGACAGTTAATGGAGCAGGCTTGCGCATCATAGATTGAGAGGAACGGCTTGCTTTTGCAACAAGACCCAAATCTCCCAATTCCTATCAATTTGAACACCATTCATTATTAAGGAAATAAAAGGAACTTTAGTGATAAACAAAAAGTAAAACACCTGTGAATAATAAAATCTACATGAACTAGACACCAGTAACGGTTCTATGAGACAATATGCAAATAAATAATAATCACCGGTACCACTCAAACAATTTCCACGCAACTTTGCTCGGTGATAAATCAAACACATCAACTTAATCGAGCACATTATTATCGACATTGTTGTTCTTTCATCTTCCTACATTATATCATATGAACTATATTGCACATACATTACAAACAACAACAAATCCAACGATAAAAATGCATACTTGATCACACGAAATCCGATACATAATCAAGAATATAGATGACCCACACTGAGATTACCTTGTATTGCTTCTTAACATGAGCTTCAGTCCTCCCACAAGCCTCAGCAAGTGCCTTGATGATCGATGCATCCCCGATTCCAAGCTCCAATCCCTCATGCGCCGGCGCAATTCGATTCGCCGCCAGATAAACTGCTGGCACCAAATCCTCCGGCGTGGTGTACATGACAGTCCTCAACATGTTAGACACAATATCCGTGATCACAATCCGACCCGACTCCTTATCAATCAAATCAAACGCCAAGCTAACGAACACAAACGGAACCCTCTCCCCCTCGGCCCAATTCGCCACCAGTTTCGGGTCAAAGTCGCCGGCTTTCTTCTTCAGCAGCTCGATACGGCTCCTCAACTCCGCCGTCCGGTCCACAGCGGCCGGAGCGCACACTTTTTTCGCAGCTGGAGCCACCTCCCCGCCATTACTGGAGCTTTCCGAAGCTTCTTTGGGTTCTGGGTCTAGAGTTGGATTGCTGATTTGGGGATTGGACAGTAATTGGGGTTTTTCAATTGGGGTTGGATTGCTGGGTTCTGGGATTTTGCGCTTCTTTGTGGGTGACGGCTGGGGCTTTTTCTTGGCGGCTGCGGCGCGGGCGCCGGACATTAGGGCGTCGAAGGCGGAGGGGCGGGAGGACATGGCGCGAAAATTAGGGTTTTGGGAGGAGAAGGAAATGCGAGTGGGAGGATAGGGTTTGGAGCGGAGGAAAGAGAAGGAGGTGTGGAGAGAGCGGAGGCGCGGAGAAAAGCATGAACAAAGTGATCTTGAGAGCATCAAATGGACAAGAAATTTGGTGCGGAGTTTGGGACAAAGACACTGAATTTTGAAATGGCGGGAAGCTAGGGCGCTTGACTATCAAGAACTAGATGTTGCCCACGGTAAGCCATTAACTCTTGAGTACAAATAGACACTTAATTTGTTTTAAACATGTGCATGTGAGCATTTCCACCGGGAGGGGGGCGAGGGGGCAATAGTCACGTGGGGCCCGCGGAAAACCGCCCCTCCGTGCAAAATCGTGTTTCCACCGGGGAGGGGCGGGTCGGTACTGTTCCTGGAGGGCGGGTGCAGAAGGCAGGGTGGAGGTGCTGCCTTTCGCTTCACTAACCATGATTTATGGGATATTGTGAAGTATAGCCATCGCTTCAAAATTGTGGATGATACACCGATCAATATGCACATCCCAGAAGACACGCCCGATGAAGACTCTCCAGTTCAGGAGAATTTATCCGATGATAACACTCCCATTCGGATAACTAGGCCTCAAGGGAGAAGAGCGGCTAAGGAAGCAAGAGCGGATATTGGAGGGCAAAACGTAGGGGATTCACGGGTAGAGAATTGTTTCCCGTTGATGATCCCCAGCTAGGTGGAGAGTCAAGCACTGGTCAAGGAAGTCATCAAACCGGATACTACCCGGAGCAAACTTGGATTAATCCTGATGAAGAATAAGTTGGATTGTATCAATTATTATTTTGTATTTAATTTTATGTAATGGTTTGTTTGAGATTTTAAATAAAAATTTATGTATTTTTAGTTATCTTGAATTATAAATTACAAATAAACAAAGTTTTTGTGTTATAAATTATAAATTAAAATCAAACATAAGTAATAAACTTTGCCACTTATTCAAACACACTGAAATTATCGAAAAACAAACATAAGTAATAAACTTTGCCACATATTCAAACACACTTAAAATACAGAAAAACAACCATAAGTAATAAACTTTGCCACTTATTCAAACACACTTAAAATACAGAAAAACAAACATAAGCAGTAAGTTTTGCCATTGAAATCTTCAATGGCTACCTTCTTCATTGCTACCTTCTTCATTCCAAATATGTTCAACCAAGTCCTGTTGACGCTGCCTGTGAATGATGTTTGTATGCATTGAAGTATAACGCTGGATACAACGATTAACATACCCTTCCTCCCTTCCCACTGGAGGATGCTGCAACGGTTGGCCATCCGGTCCAAGAGGTAGGTCATAAACTCTTGTCCTTGAGCAGTTGAATGGGTCCTCTTCTAAGAATTCCTCCGAATCATAATCAAACTCATCCTCAACAATCATGTTGTGAAGGATAATACATGCTGTCATGATCCTTCCAATGGCATATTCATCAAACAACCGAGCAGCCCCCCTTACCATTCCCCACCGAGCCTGGAGAATACCAAAGCACCTCTCCACGTCTTTTCTGTACGCCTCTTGCTTTGTAGAAAATAGTTTTTCCTTGGTAGAATTGGGCCTGGGTATGGTTTTCACAAATGTTTGCCATTGTGGATAAATTCCATCAGCTAAATAATACGTACCTTTGTACCGAGTTCCATTGATGTCATATTCAACTCGAGGAGCTTGTCCATTGACGACATCATCGAACACATCGGACTGGCTGAGGACATTTAGATCATTTTGGGATCCAGCGACTCCGAAAAAGGCATGCCAAATTCGGGTATCATAGGAGGCTACCGCCTCTAGAATGATAGTTGTTGTGCCTTTGCGATTGGAAAACTGTCCCTCCCAGGCGGTAGGACAATTTTTCCACTCCCAGTGCATACAGTCGATGCTACCGGTCATACCTGGAAACCTTCTTTGGTCACCTCTCTGGAGAAGCTTACGAAGGTCGGCTCTTGATGGGCGACGAAGATATTCATGTTTATACACATTAATGATTGCCTTACAGAATCTGTCCAGCGACTTCAGAGCGGTGGAGTCCCCCAACCTAGCGATCTCATCCACTTGATCTGCAGATGCACCGTATGCAAGCATACGAAGAACAGCTGTCATTTTTTGCTCTGGAAGTAGTCTCATTACTCCACACGCATCAGGCTTTTGCACAAAGTAATGGTCAACATTGCAAACATCAGCCATGATACGGGTGAAGAGGTGACGACCCATTCTGTACCGCCGACGAAATTCCTCCTCTGGGTACACCGATCTTGGGATAAAATAATCCTCCAACAGATTCTTCCCCCGGTCATGCCTTTTTCTATCACGGTTTGGGGCACGACCGAAGTGTGAACCTCGGCTTCTTTCACCGTCTTCCTGTAGCATAGCCATCCCAGCAACTAGTTGAGCGGTTTGCCTCATCCTTTCATCCTCTTCAATAGCAAGGTTATGTGCCCTTTGTGCTTCATCCCTTTCAAGTTCCTCCATACACTTCTGGAAATAAGACATTGTGTTTAGATGCCAAAAATGAAGAAGATGAATATGGATAAGATGGAGATGAGTGAATATGTGCAGGTTGCTCGGCTGATATTTATTGACAATTATGTCAGTGAAGGAAAGTTGGTTGGAGGAAGGTTGGTTGGAGGACGGTTGGTTGGAGGAAGGTTGGCTGAAGGAAAGTCGGTTGGAGGAAGGTTGGTTGGAGGAAAGTCGGTTGGAAAAAACTTTGCTGAAGGAAAGTCGGTTGTGAAAATGTCATCGGTATTTACGACGGGTAAGAAAGTTGGTCGGTAGAGATTGTTAGGATATTTATCTATTTTTTTTATTTTAGTGAATAGTATCCGCACATTGCCCCTGCCCCTGTTGGGTGGAACGAAAAATAAAAGGCAGGACCAATTCGGGTGGGGCCTGTGTGAATAGTACCCACTTTTGGGGCTGCACCCTTGCCTTTTGCACCCTTGCACCTGCCCCTATGGGTGGAAATGCTCTAAGGGGGCATTCGCTTACGTTTTCAAGGGGGCATTTTCATTTCTGGGTGTGAAAATGCCAAAATTACCTTCGGGGGAAAAAAAAAAAAAAAAAAAAAACATTTCACGAAAATGAATTCAAATTTTGCACTACAATTTTGAAAATGTCAATTTGGCGTTTTCATCAAATTCGGAAAACGCACCCACTGGGGCAAATATGATCTTTATTCTCATATTACTGTTTTGATTCAGATCGGGCTAGGTTCGTTCATCGGACAGGCTGGCCGACAAGGTATGATTGAGCATATGAGAAGTAATTAGGATGTATTAAACCTAAAATGCATGACAGAGAGTACAATTTGTCATCGTAGTGCCAAAAAGGTTTAGTGGCTTCATGCAGCAAATTTCATCCCAACGATCCAATTATCCGCCTATATATAGATTCAAGTTGAACTAACCTGAATCTGATCCTTTTTCAGTGTATAGTACTCAAACCTAATGCCTTACACAAGCGCTTTAATTGTTTGATTTTACTGAGAACTCTCATCATGAATATGCTCAAGTGCTTCGAAGTTCAAACTCATAAAGTTACAACCAAACACTTTCGACCAGTACCAAGCATAGCACCCATAACGGACATCATTATCATTTCTAATTCATACAATAACAAGACCTCACATCTTGAAGATGTGACATAGTTGTTGAAACAAAACCCATATCATTAACGATGTTTAGAGATTTTCATAGCATTTATTATTGAAAACCAAATCAAATCAACTCAACGCTTTGTATACGCACTCATAGCTTTCCCAAGGAGTGTATCTATCCTTTCTTTATTGTTCAAGAATTCAAACAAACTCCAAATGGAACAAATATGCAAACCCCAAAGAGTGAAGTACAAACTTGATTTGCCCCTTTACCTGTCTCAAGTTCTCCAGCGGCTAACAAATCTTCAATTTCATCTTCTCGAAGAATCAACAAAACTTATTGCAGTAGATAACAATGAAAAGAAATCTCAAAGATCTGGAGACCCTTTAACTGCATCATTTAAAGCTAGTTGTAATCGATGCACAAACCAATTCACATAATATGCGGATTTACAGTCATCATGTGTGTACATCCACTACAAGAAAAAATGAATAATGCTCTGAAGAACATGAAAGTGAGGTAACCTCCAATGAACAGAGTTTCAGCTAAATAGAGTAGGCATGGAACATGAAAGCCTCATGAAGTCTTTGGCTCAATATTTTGGCAACACAAATAACAATGAAACTTTGACTTACAATTCGGGTGTTTCTTTGATGATTTATGATACTGATCTTGAGGTTTTTGACATGCATGATCTATGTGAAACAACATTAGTACTTCATGAATGTGGAGAAGAAGGAACAACTTGGAATCCAAGTATGTCCATGGATTGTAACGCTGCAAATGAACATTGCCTTGTGCCTGCTAAAACGGAATTAGCAGAAGCAGCAACACCTTGGAATCCAACTATGTTAGAGGATTTATGGCTGCAGAGTCTACAGACCTTGTGCAAACTAATTCTAATTTGGGAGGTAGCTGTTTCTTTTTTACTTTCGAAGATGCAAGTGTGGTATAGCATTTCTTCTGAAATTCTAGGCTGAAATTCGCTAGCGTAATCGACCTTTACTTTCACGAAATTAAACCTGCATAAAGAAATCCTAGGATGAAATTCGCGAGCATGATCAACCTTTACTTTTCACAGGATTAAATAGAGCCCTTCTCCAAGTATAAGAATGTTTTGGTTTCTTCCACCACCTCACCATCCAACACAATGCCACCAAATTATTTGTTGGATTGCCCTTTGCATTGCATATCTCTTAATAAACTAACTATGTAATTCGCTTGTACCAATATTAATTTTTTCCCCACTATGATCTATATATAATTCATAGTTATGACAGAGTAGTCCAACCGATTAAATCTCTGCTAGCAATGTATATATAGTGTTAATTAAGTTAGTTTGGTCATATCCAGGGCCATCGAAGAGCAAGGCTTTCGTAAGCGAGCTGCTTAGTCTTAGGATGGGATTAAAGTTTTGCTTGAGCCACGGTACAAGACCAAGTGAGGTGGTAATGGATTGTGTTGATGTTGAGCAATGCATAAATATGAGTCAGGAAGAATGGCATCCCTATGCTGCTATAGTGGTGGAGATCAAAAGCTTATGCAGAGCTCTTGGAGTGGATCCGGTTGTGAAGCAAAACCGTACTACAAACAGAGTGGCTCATCGTGTAGCTCAAGAAGCAGCATTATGTCAAGTTGGTCAGGTTTGGGAGGTTGAATGGCCTCCATGGTTGGAAGATTTGGTCCAGGAAGAGATGGACATCTAGTGGGCAATGTTTTGCGACTTAATTCGGGCCTAATTCCCTCTGATGATTAGGCCGTAAGGAGGTCGACTAGGTCCTCGCCCATCTTCCTGATGACAATGCCGTGGGGAAGAGTAGCGGATTTCAAATTAAGGGACTAACACTTCTCTCTTAGCTTGTTTTGAATGCTTGTTTAGTAGTAGGAGTACTAGGTACTCTTTTCCTTGCGCATTGTGAGATTTATAATGAGGCTCTTGGATTGTAAAGGTCCTTGTTTTTCTTCATGTACTCCATGGATTGGTACATTGTCATCCCTATTTCTTATTGGGTTTTTATCATGAATGGTGCCTGAACTTTCACTAACCGGATTTTATAGTGCCTGAACTTTTAAAGTGATCAATTTGGTACCCAAACTTTCAAAAATCGAACTTTATGGGGTCTGAACTTTAAAAGTGATCAATTTAGTATCATAGGAAACATGCACAAGGAAAATATGCTCAAGGAAAATATGCTCAATCAAGATACAAAAAGCTAAGGAGCGCTTGACCCGGACATCTCCATTTCTTCCTCTTAAAGACACACTGAATCTCTTTTAGCTTACATGTCCTTCATCCGAAGTCAGTTTAATGCCACGTCGGTGGCTATGGATTCATGCCGATATTCTCTTTCCACAAACACCAAGTTGAAGTTCACAACTTGAATATCATTATAGCCAAGGTTCAAAGTTTCGGTTTCGGTTGAAATTTCGATCGCCAAAATTTATGGAAATTTCGGAAAAAGTTTCGATTTCGATGGAAATTTCGGTAAAAAAAAATAAAAAGACGAAAAACATGCTAGAATACCTATAAATTAATATCTCTACTTTCTATAGGCTCTAAAATCAACAAATAATGCAATTTAACACTTAAGGTGTGCAACATTGTCCATATGGATTAACTTTTATATACATAAGGGAGAAGAATGCGTGTTTTGCATTCCACTAAGCTGTCAATTAACATAATATCTTAAAGGGTTTTTATAATAATAGTCCCTCCCCTTACTCTCACGCCTCCTTACTCCCTCCTTAAAAATTTATACTTTCCTATTCTTAAACCACCTCTACCCCCACTTATTAAATTAATTTTTCCCCCTTTCCTACTCCTTCTTTCTTTTTCTCCTTTTTTTCTTTTTTATATTTAATTAAATTAAAATATTTTTTTTCTTTTTTTTTTTTATTTTCTTTTTTTTTCTCTTCTTCTTTTTTATATTTTTTTATTTTTTATAATATATATGTATATAGATATTGCAAAATAATAGATAAATTGATAAATAAAAATATACTTGAACATAAAAAATATTTTTAACATAAATTGAGTAATAGAAAAAAATCTACCGTTCGAGTATATTTTTGTTAATCAATTTATTTATTATTGAAATAGCTATATGCACATTTTTATTTTTTCGAAACATCATAGTACATATTTATATAGAGGTTGAAAGGTAAATAGTATTTTGCATGAAATTATGTCAAGATCATTTTATCCCTCATTTTAATAGAATTTTGATAAAAAAAAATACTGAGGTACTACATAGTCCTCTTTTTTAAAGTCTGAGTACCAAATTGATCACTTTTAAAGTTTAGGCACTATAAGTCCTGTTTTTAAAGTCTGGGTCCTTGATCCTTTTAGTTGGCCCATGAAGTCCGGTCAAGGAAGTTCAAGCACCATTCATGATAATTACCCTATCTTAAATGTTATTGTGGAATACTTAAGGTGAGTCTCATGAAACATACAATAATCATTACATTAACATTACAATATATCATAAGAGTTGTAAGGATTATAATACATCAGAATTACACATACTATAAAACTATTACGATGTGGCTCATCTTTACTTCTTGATATATTATCTTGGAACTGGTAATATTGCTCCCATGACATTTGGTAGCAGGCGGAGTAAATGTAATATTCAACATGCATGTAAGAAAGCCAAAAGATCTATCTATGTAAAGCATACCTATTGTTTTGAGCTTGATAATTGACGGAGGAGTGGAGGTGGTACGGAGAAGTAAATCATAAAGTACGAAGCCTATTGTTTGTTTGTATGATAGATGATGAAGGTAGAGAGAAGTAAAACATAAATTAATAAGCCTATTGTTTATTTGTATAATAGATGATGAAGGTAGAGAGAAGTAAAACATAAAGTAAGAAGCCTATTGTTTGTTTGTTAGCTTGATAATTGATGGTGGAGGTGGTAAATAGAAGCTATGTAAATAAAACATCTTCACCAAAGCCTACATCAAAGTTTCATTGAAATTGTACCGAAATTTACCGAAATCGAAACCGAAATTACCGAAATTTCGGTCTTTTCTGATGATATTGAGACGTACCCTGATTCAAATTTCGGTGCTCCAAAATTACCGAAATTTCGGTATTTCGGCCGAAATTTTGAACCTTGATTATAGCACATAGAAATGTAAACAGACTGAGTTAAGGAGTGAACTTCTTCGATGACGACAATCATGAGTCGAATAAGCAGGCCACCATTTATTTATTAATTCTCACTTTTTTTAATTAATTAAGAGTATTGTTATTGATATTCTAAAAAAATCATTGTACACTTCATATATGTATTAAAAATAAAGAAAAAGTGAAATGCACAATGACCTTTTTGGAATGCAAATAACATTTTTGTTAATTAATTCTCATTACAACATTTTAACGAGAATTTTTCTTTACATTAATCTATTAAGCTCTGGTTAATTAGAATACATGATGCATTGAGGAGGCATGAATATTAGGTTGAAAAGCCAGTAGGCAATTCAAAACCTTGGTTCAAAAAAGCCCCTGTCACCCAAAGTTTCAAGTTTGGCAAGTTGATGATTTCCTGCTGACACTCCTTCACCTGTTTTAAATAACAAACTAAATTTGAATTAATTAAATGAATTAAAAAAGAGAAATTGGATGCAGATACTTTGTATACGTACCTTCAAAGCAAGTGTGATTTCAAATATCTCATCTGAAACTGTGTTCAAGTTAGAACTCTGCACATTGAAGCTGGTAAGGGATTCTAGTGCCTTGTAAAGAGCTGTTGCCACTCCTTCTCCCCTGTTGCATGCCACCTTCACATAAAACCCTTTTTCCTCCACTTGAGACACATCTATCTGTAATCACGAAAATGTTGGTACCAATAGATTGTTAACGTTTTCTTTCATATTATGAATTTGGACCATAAATTCTGGTCAGAAGTAATTGTCGACCTGAATTATGCCCTTGGAAACTGAATGGATCTTGCCTGAACTCTTGTTTGGATTTTCGGTTTCGTATCCCTCAATTTCTCCACCGGCTAAGGATGCTTCGAGGTTCGCAATCTCTGATTTCAGCTTCTTTGCTTGCTTTTGAAGGTCTTGGACATACAAAACAGCATCTCCAACAATGGAGGCCTTATCCATCTGTGTGCATATCTCCACAAGTTAAATCATGCATGTAACATCTATATATCTATTTGAGCTTTTTACTAAAGTCACAAAAATTTACCTAACATACTTTTATTTGAAGAAACTCGAGAACTTTATTAACACTTGAATATAAGTCATGTGTAATATGACTATTTTAAATATCTTGAAGTGTCAGTAAAAGCCAAAATTCTTCAGACGGGGAGAAAGTGGAATTAATACCTTAGTTATGTTAGGAACCAAGGACCGCAATGCATAGAGCCTTTCTTTCATACTCACTCTTCTCCTCCTCTCCGAAACCAAAGTCCGCGACCGATCAGTCTTTGGCCTCTTGGTAGTCGTGGTAGTTGTGGTTGTGGTCGCCGTTCCAGATGAATCGTTCCCGTCATTATAATCTTCTTCCCCGTCCCTCATTTCCCCATCAAAATATGGTAATGTAGATGTAGTAAACAAAGTAGTACTTGGTATGTCAGGGACAATTGGATCATTAAAACCAAGCATAACACCAGGAGGAGTAATAGAAGGACCAAAGTGATTATAGCCATCCAAGCAGCTATTATTGATCATGAGACCATCACAATCAAAATTAACAACCGGATCTTCATTTCCGCCGCGAATGAGATCGATGAACTGATCAAAGTTTGCATCGTCTATGAAGTCTTGTAGCTCAAAGTCATTGATGCCAAGGCTTCCCAGATTATTGTTTCCAGATGCATCCATATCGCTGTCCTTCTTCTTTGGATAGTGAGGTCTACCAATGTCATGATGTGTATTTATGTGTACAGAAAAATTCATGTTTATTCAAGTGTGGAAGGAATCAAAATGGGGGATTTTTTTTTTCCTTTGACGTTGGGATTGGAATTATATAAGCTTTAAGCGAGCTGACGAAAATAAATGTCCATATTGAGTATTTGTCATTATACTTATGGTGTTAATGAGGAGATAAAAGTTGTTTTGATTCTAAGTGACATGTACCATGTATAAGATTTCTCAAATTACACTGTCAGAACTATCAATATATGATCACTCAAACTATAACAAGCTTGAACAAATTATATTTCGTTGTTATGATACAGTTCTACAACCAAAATCATATTTTGTTAATTCAAAACAGAAATGAATTACAACTTGATTTGTGACAATACGTACATGAGTTTCACCTCGGCAGGTTCGAACTATAGAGACGTAACATATTCCTACCCATTATATATATAATTGGGATGACATAGGAAACAATTAATATACAGTTCATTAATAGATAACTTTATCTTATTTTCATCAATGGTACTCCACTTGTTTAGTCAACTCCTACTAAATCCTTTTTCTATTTTGATTCTCATCTGTTCTCAAATTGTCAATACGTAGTTTCTTTCTCTTTGAATAAAGCTGTTATAGATTAATCAATGATCCTTATTAATATTGTTAGTTTTTGCAGATAATTGATTAAGATCTTTCTTGAATATTCTTTCACTACTAGTCATACGCCAACCAACATTCGACAACATATGCCAAACGCGAACGAATTTCCTATAAAAATCACTGCCTATAATAAAATGGGATAGCTGAAAACTTGAAGTTTTCATCTAGGCAGATCATTTTGAGAAGGTTCTAAGGGCTTTCTATTGCGTCAGTCAAGACGTCATTTTGACACGGAAAGACTTGAAAAGGCATGGAAAATGACGTATGGCATGATCATCAACTTTCTGCTTAAACAAATCCCAATAATATATTCTCGGACGGTGGATTAATAATGTTCTTAGAACCAAAAAAGATTAAAGCAACCAATCTATGTAGTTGTTTATAGTGAGTTTGCAATCTAAACCGGAAAAACAATCGGATGAAGTTGTACATGCGTTTTAAACACGAGATTCGAAGACAGCACATTAGGCCACGGGCATGCAGGTCGCAACCCACACTTATATGCAAGATTGCTGGGTATAAAGCTCTCTATTTTATAATAGTACTTTTTTTTATTCAACAATGTACAATAATACTACTGTGAAGGAGGTGGGTGCATGTTATAAATAATCATGGAGGTGGCTGCATATTATAAGTTATACAGACATAACAATGTTCGTCTATAATTTCTGACATATGGCATCTCATGTGAAGGAGGTGGGTGGATGTTATAAGTTATAGCATGATCAAGCAGGTGAGTGCATTTTATAAGTTATAAAGACAGATTAATGTCCATCTACAATTTCTGATATATGGCGTCTCTCAAGGAGGTGAGTGCATGTTATAAGTTATAACATAGGAATTACTGTAATTCAATACGACATCTCAAGGAGCTTAATCACAGTTACCTCGTGCAGAGAAAGTTTTTAATATGAAAGTTGATGTTTGATTTGGGCTCATTCATTGTAGGACAAAAAAATGATCAGTCTTGTATCCGTCCAGTCAAAATTTAGAATACTTAGAGCATTTCCAACCGATGTGTCATTTTTCATACATAAAATTTGAAATTGACGGCTGACATGGAAATTTGACATTTTATCAAGTTTTATCACCCATCCGATATGTCAAATTAAGCCTTTATTGTATTATTTTTTGTATGATTTCAATGAGGTTTTTCATTAAAAGAAGAGAGAGAAGTACACTTTTTAATAAATAATAAAGAGAGAGAAGAATAAAACGGGAAAGAAAACCAAAATGGACACAAAGATCAAGAAGAAAGCATAGAAATCCCCAAATTGACGCCATGATACCTGCTGCCAATTCTGACAGCAACCAAGCAAGATGTTATTCCACGTAGGCCCACGTCAGATTGACATTTCGGTTGGAAGCCACTCTTTGTTGTCTTTTCTTGCTGTTATTGATGACGTGGACAATTTAACACATCGGTTGGAGATGCTCTTATGGATACCTTTCCAATTATCCGTATCAAAACACTTCAACGAATTATAATACTATTGAACGCACAAGGGCTTCGATCAAAGAGAACCCCAAAATTTATTTCATTCAGTTTGAGTACACATAGTCAAATGAGACTAACTAGGAGAGTTGGTTTTGATGTGCTTAAAAACTACCTCAGTTTGAATTTTAGGTGCTGGCCCCTAGTTTTTTCTTCCTTTTGGTTTATTTCAACAAACTTGTAGATACTCTCAAATTTCAGTTCTTTTTGTTTTTTGTTTACTATAAACTAGTAGAGACACTCAGTTTGTGGCCCCTAGATTTTTCTTCTACACCTTTTTTTCATAAGAAACTTTTAATTTCATTTGTTTCTTTTCTTGTTTACTTAATTAAAAATAAAATACATACACACAATTATATAGGGAAATTTATTTACACCCCAATTTTTAGTGAATGCACCACATTTAAATGCAATTAAAATTTCTTATTTCTTTTCATAATAAGGTGTATTCAACAATAATTGGGGTGTAAATAAAATTTGTTACACCCTGTCTCCAGAAAGTGGGCCCGGGATGTATGGCCATCACCCGGAGGGTGATTAAGCCTAAACTTGCACACACTGACAACAAAACCAAGGAAATAAAATCACAAACGACGCGACTGGGCTCATAATAATCATACAACTGTACCAGAGCAGCTACAACCGAAGAATAAAACAACGGAAGCGACTGACAACTAAACTGAACAAAAGATGTCCCTACACTCTCGGGACGGATGTAGAGCCTTCGAACTGCCTCTCCTCGCGTCTCTAGTCAACTCAGCTACTATTCCCTGAGTGGCGCAAAACCAAAAGGGTGAGTGGATGGAAAAATAAATAAACTTTCGAAAACATTTCTGAAAACATAATATATATAAATAATCCCCTGTTGTAAAAACATATAATCTATACTGAAGACACTGATATTGTACTGTCTTCTAGGACCGCGCAGAGGAGATGCATATTTGGCCTTGGGACCGCGCAAGGCGTGTGCACGTAGTAGATCACACACGATACGCTGGGACTGCGCAGACGTATCGTAATATAAACCCCATGTATTCACCTTCACATGTCACCCACGCTGCCTTGCGCAGGGGTCGGTAATTCGATGCCTTGCTTAGGGGTCGTGGCACCGGAATAAAGCTAGCTAAATGGTGGGGTCTTCGGTGCGGGTGACAAGCGTGAAGTCTGTGTCCTACGGTCGTAGTCCGAGTACTAACTGTGTAGGTGTGGTTCTAGGTGCACTAAGGTACTGAACTGCTGATAACTAATACTTCCATATATATATATACACACTACTAATATGTACTGAACTTCAATGAAAACCAACACTTTATGAAAACCAAACTAGGGATGGGAAAAATTTCCCGAATCCCGCATCCCGATCTTGATTAAGTCAGGATGGGATCAGGATATATTTTTGAAAAATGTCTGGATCCCAACATCTCTACTGGATATATTTTTTTATTTTTAATTATTTTTTTATTTTTTAAAAAATTTTCTCCTATATCTTGAGATCGAGATAGAGGCTAGAGGTGTTTTTACATATGAGTGATGTATAATTTTTAATTGATCTTTGAAGTTTGGATTTGTAAGTCTTATTCTTAAGTTTAGATTTATAAGTTGTTGTATAGATATTTGGATACATAGTGATTAAGTTCAAGTTATTGTATTCCTATGTTAGTATATACTTCATTTTCATCATGTATACGTTGTACTTGTTGGTTCATATTAACAATTTATGCACACAAAAAAGTTTAAATTTTCATATTATACTTGAGATTTTATTGTCGGGATTTATCGGGTTTCACAATCGGGATCTCGACTTAATCGGGATTTTATTGTCGGGATCCCGACTTAATCGGGATGGGATTTGGGATCATTTTTAGCCTATAGTCGAGATGGGGATGGGATCGGGATGATCCCCGATCCCACCCCTAAACCAAACCCATCCACTCACAGTGATTCCGAGCTGTCGAAGTCGTCCGCCTGAACTGCTTGACTATGGCGTTTAACAGGAGCTCAGATACCTATAAAGCTTCCATAAAAAATTCGTTAGAAAGTTCGTAATTAAATACCACCTTCAAAACCCTAATTTCCCATGTTTTGCTCAATCGAGGTTCAATCGTATCTCGGATGGCGAGACGGAGCTCGCCATAGGATCCGGAACATCGTTTCCACTCGAAAAAGTGGTCGGTCAACGACTGCTGAAGTTAGCACGCTGATGCTGACATGTTGTTGACTGGACACTGACATGGCACTGACTGGGCTCTTGACGTGGCGCTAACATCAGCATGCCGGTGCTAACGTCAGCGCGCGACTCATTGGAATCTGGAAATTTTCCAGATTCCGGCGTGTTCTTTAGCACCACCGTACGCCGTTGCCGGAAACTGTAAATTTCGCTTGAAAATTTCCAATTTCCGGTGAACTCCAACTTCTTCGATTCTTCACCAAATTTCACAAACTTTATATGAAACTTCATCTACGGACGGCGAGGAATCCAAAAATCACAACTTCAGAACTCACCTCCGTCTGTGCTGGCCGGAAATCATGTCGGAAACTCCGGATTTCCATCGACGTCGTTGCCGGCGATTCGCGGGGTTTCCAGGGCCTATCCTTGGTGCTCGAGTTTGTCTCGTCGAGCTGGTGCTGATGATGGTTGTCGAAGGTCCGATCGGCGGCCGAACAGAGTTGAACGACGGCGAGGGGCGTGCGGGTTTCGAAGTTTCCTGTAAAGGAAACTGTGGCTTGTTCGGGTTTTAAGCTCGATCCCACCGCCTTCCACAAATATCACGTGGCAGCCAATCACGACTTGCCACATGGCACAACCACCCAACACCATGATTCCGTTTTTCCTTCATAATGCCTCCAATAGAACTCCGAATTTGATTCCGTCTTCGAGGACGCGTTCGTATCGTCGAGCTTTTCGCATAGACTCCAATATTGGATATCAAATTTCACCCTGTTCAAAAGTCAACAGTTGACTTGCAAGAGCATTTTTGTCATTTCATAGAAAATCCTGGAACAGGTCGTAACAAAATTTCTGACATATATATATATCTCTCTTTGCTAAATCATCATCTTTTTTCCTTCTCTCTTTACATGTTGCTAATTGGTAATGCCATAGTTTTCTTGTGCAATTCACCTTTCTAAAGTCAAGAAACAAATTACACTTATTACACCGTTTGCCCCCTACAACTAGTTAAGGGAACTTTTGCCCCCCTCAACTTAAAATGAGCCTCTTATGCCCCCTCTAACTCAATTTTAGAGAAATGTTGCCCCTTTTTAACAGTTTCCGTCAATTTTCTGGTGTGGCAAACGTTTGCTCTCACTCTTCTCCTTCCTCCTTCGACCTCTTCTCCTCCGTCGCCAACTCCACACCAATTAGCTTCTTCTTTCAGCCCAGGTTCTAAACCAATCCCCAATTTTGCCTTAAAGAGTCATCGACAACAACAACGAGCCCATGTTGTCACCGACAACGACGACGAGCCCATGTTGTCACCGACAACGACGGGCCCACAGTCCTGGGCGTCGAGGCGTGGCGAACGGCGTCGATGCAAGTCGAGGTCGCGGACCTTGGAGGAGATGCGGTCAGCAAGGTCGGAGGTGGAGGAGACGTTGGGCGAGGACATGGTAAGAGTCGGCGCAGACGATGTCGAGGACGGCGGAGGACTTGCAGAGGCCGAGGAGGTGCTTGGTGGTGGTGGTGTAAGGAATATCGACGACAATTCTTGCACTCCCGCCACTGTAATACAGAAAAAAAGAAAAAAAGAAAGAAAAGATGCACCGAGAGGGAGAGGAGACAGCTGGTTAAGATTTGATTTAACCCAAATGTCTCCAAATCCTCTCCAGCAAAAAAGATTGAAACTTATTTGGTTGGTGAGAAAGAAAGAGAAAGAAGGCTGAAGCTTGGCTCTTCGTTCTCTATCCCGCATGTGCGAGACCGCCTCCGTCGTGCCGAATCGAATCGACGGATGATCGGAAGACTCCATTTCCCGCGCGCCCGACGATTGGTTTTTGATCTCTTGTGTTTTGCGGGTCAGAAAAATGAACCATATTGCTCCAATTTTTCCATTTAGACTGTTGGAAAATTGTAAAACCCATGAATTTTACATGGTTTTCTTCCCTGTCAATTGCTATTGGGGGTCGTTTGATCTCAAGTTTGAACAGGGTTCTGCACATTTGGGTGCGGCAAGACTGCACATTCTGCACATTTGTGTGCACATTTGGGTTGTACAGGTCTTCGTCATAGGCAGTGGTGTGGGCTCATCATTTCGGTGACAACGTGGGCTAGTTGTCGTTGTCGGTGACTCTTGAAGGCAAAATTGTGGATTGGTTTAGAACCTGGGCTGAACGAAGAAGCTAATTGGTGTGGAGTTGGCGACGGAGGAGAAGAGGTCGAAGGAGGAAGGAGAAGAGTGAGAGCAAACGTTTGCCACACCAGAAAATTGACGGAAACTATTAAAAAGGGGCAACATTTCTCTAAAATTGAGTTAGAGGGGGCATAAGAGGCTCATTTTAAGTTGAGAGGGGCAAAAGTTCCCTTAACTTAAGTTGCAAGGGGCAAATGGAGTAATAAATAAACAAATTATAGGCTTATTTAGCGTCATATAATACGTAGAAGGTCAAATTGCTCTATTACTTTCTCGAAAGCCCATCTTTAGCCCCAAATAAATTACAATATACTAGAAATATAAATAATTAACTTTTCCTAAAAATTCCTATGCAAATTAGAGGACCTCAGCTTTAATTTCGAACAGACCTTGATAAAATGTGTCGATAATATAGGCTGACAGAAAGAGAAAGGGTGGAAAGGCGCAGTGGTCAAACTAATCTTCTTTTCCAATTGAACGGGAGTGTGACGGCGTCGCTTCGGAGTCGGTTAAACCAAAAGAATAGCTGAATCAATACGTCCCGCTCAACGGCTTCATCAAGCCTTGAAACCATAAAGTTCCCAACTTTCATCCTCCAACTGCAAATCGCAACCGGAAAAAATCTAAAATCCACCGCCGCCTACCGTCAGCTGCAAATTCTCGTCGTAATTTTCTCAACCCATCTTTCAATTCATTTTTCTTTACGTAATAGGCGAATTCATGATTGATTTTGATTCATTATTCATTTTCTACTCTACCTTGTTCATTTCCCTGTGTTCATGTTCGAATTAGTTCGACCCATGAAATTGAAGATTATTATAATTTCAAAGTGTGTGATTTATTTCATTAACCAATCAATCTCTGGTTCTAGTTCCGTTGATGATAAAATTCAATTTCTTTATGAAACCCTAATATCTTAAGTTATGGCGAGCTGATTTCTTAAATTAATGAAAATGTAATCACTCTGTTTATATCTTGTTTCTCCTAAATGCAAGTTTGTTTTGGTTAATTTTGTATTTTCACCCACAGAAAGAGGAATTCCTGAATCATTCACTGAGTGTGGGGATGAGAGGGTTACGAAGATTAGTTGGGCAAAGTCTTTCATCTCTTGGAAGATCCGAATCGTGTGGGCAATGTCGTACCATATCATCCATCTATTGCCGGGCCAATTTCCTATCTGCTTCTTCACCTGCCCGACAACATCGCACCTGGGTCACCATAACTCTCCCTCTTCTTCTGCATCTCCTTTCCCTTCTGTGAAATGGGGCCTTCTTGGAGGTCAGTTGCCTTTTTGTTATACTTGCAAAGTTTTTTGGTTTCTAGGAGATTCGCGCAAAAGAGAAAGAACTGAAAAGAGCATAGCTTTTTGTTTGTCATTTCCTTTTCCAATCTGTCGTCGTATCAATGATACATTTATTCTCCTTTGCAGATAGGTCATTTTGTCATTCATAACTCTGAATTATGCTTGGTGTTACTTTTTCCACAGGGCAAAAGAGAAGCATGTTTATCCAAACTCAATCGACACCCAATCCTGCATCTCTCATGTTTTATCCCGGGAAGCCTGTTATGGAAGTTGGAAGTGCAGACTTTCCCAATGCTCGTTCAGCCATGAGTTCACCACTGGCAAAAGCCCTCTATGGAATTGATGGTACGGTTGACGGAAAAAGCCCCACATCTTCTGTATTTCCTTCTTTTCATTGGGACAACGCCTGGTTAGCTTTAATATGTCCTGATTTTTATTGGTCTTCATGGTTAATACTAAAAAAAAGCAATAGTTTTAGTTTTCAATTGAGATCAAGGACGGAACCTCTTTTGCTATTTATGACTGCAGAAGATTTAGTCTGTTAAGCAAGATTTAAGATGATCAGTCGGTGTGTTCTTTTAGGATTTTTATAAAATCTGAGCCAAAAAGGCACCTTTTTCGGGTTCTATCGAAGACTTTTAGTGCATCTATTAAGTACATCTACAAGACGATGAAAGTATATATGATATGCCAAAAATACTATAGTTTTCATTGCTGGCTAGACGCCTAAGAAGTAAGCATGTCATAAGAAAACTTCTTTTATTGTCACTGTAGATACTGTTCACTTGTAAATTATGTTTCTTTACATCAGGGTGCTACTAGTTTAGTTCTCCTGTTTCACTCGGCCCTTAAGTTTGTTGGTTAAAGCTGTTTTTGTTATATCTGGTAGTTGAAAATGTGCTGTATGGGTTGATATGTTATGGTATTGGAATATTATGCTAGTTAGCAATAAAAATTTAATTTTGAGTAGTCGGAGGCTTCGATGCAATGTACTTTACATGTTTGGAGTTCCCTTCCAATTTCATTTAGTTGCAGTAGAAGCCTGAAAAGGATAGAGAGCCACTTCTAATTTTGATTATAGTAATCTTTCATACAATTTGCTTATTGCCAGAAAAAATTCAACGATAGTTTAAATTTGTTGATTTAGGTTTAAACATATTATTTCCACCTATTCTTATAGACTTAATTGCTTAGAATTCTTTTCTTTGGCCAATTTTAAATCTAGTGTGTTACCTTTCATCCAGGAATTACACGAGTTTTCTATGGATCAGATTTTGTCACTATCACAAAGTCAGAAGATACTTCTTGGGATCTTTTGAAGCCTGAAATCTTTGCAGCAATTATGGACTTCTATGCTTCTGGGCAGCCTCTCTTTCTAGATGCAAAAACTGCATCAGCTATGGACACAGCTATTCAAGAAGTATGTCCTCAAATTTATCTCTGTGAACTTTTATAGGTATTTGGAAAATGTTGACAGAGTGATCACATGAGTGTTTATTTTTGCTTTGAATCTCACTAGGATAGCATTTGGTTATGCTAGTATAGTCTAGGAAGGTTCCCTTATGCAGGATCAGAGTTCAAAGTGTAGTAATTGACAGTCTTTCTAGATCCCTACATAATATATGCATTTTTATGAAGGTTAATGTCTTGGAGTCTGTCTATGTTACAAGATTAGTATATTAGTTCATACAAATCCTAAAAGTGGATTAATGTGAAGAATTCCTGATTCATGACTTTCAAAATCAGAGTTTGTGGAAAAGAAAAGCTCACTTCTTGTGAACTTTTCCTTGTGTGTGAGAAAAGGCTGGCTTAGAGTGTTTCCAAGTCTCATTAAGCGTGCAAGGCAGTTTGAAACCGAAATTTTGGTATGTTTGTGTCACAAGTAGATCTGCTTTTCTGAATTGGGCATGGTAGTGTGCTTGGTGGCTTTTTTTTAACTACCAATGCTGACTTCTAGCCTCCAAACATATCCATCTCCTTACTAATGGGCGTTTGTATTTGTTCTTTTTTCCTTTTCTTTTTCGACATATATGCCTATAAATTTGGGTTACTTGAGGAGGCCATCATATGTGCTTGAGCTTAACGTTCTACTGATACTATTTTTCTGGGTAGAAACTACTAATCCTATTTTATAGTTGAAATGGGTAGAAACTACTAATACTACTTCATACTTAATAATACAAGACCCCTGCAAACGTGCAAGATGATTCATCATAATTGTGGATCACTTATCCATTGTTAACTTCTTGAAAGTGAAAACAACAAAAATGTTTTTCAGTTTTTGGCTACTATAAATATGCAAGACCAGTCCTTTGTGGATCGCAGAGAAGTAATTAATTTCTTGAAAGTGAAAATAACTAAGAACAGTTTTTGTTGTGACCTTTTCATATAAGTTTCTTCCATATTTCTCCCACCACTCTTCCTCAATTCTCGTTCATTGATCCTTTCTCCCATGTATTTCTCCTCTATCATGAACACAATAATAAAAAATAAATATGAAATCAAAATCCTTTTGGTGCATAAATCTCAAACATATAACCAATTTGGTGATTTCTGTTGCAGGATGATTCCGAAGTCGTCGCAATGATCAAAGAGTTGTTGGAGACTCGCATCCGACCAGCAGTGCAAGATGATGGTGGGGACATTGAGTATAGAGGATTTGATCCGTAAGTTCTCCTTCGTTGAGTTTAGTCTCTTGAATTTAATATTAGAGAATGCCTGAATCTTTTCTCTTTCCTGTTGGATTCTGGCTGTTTGACTTTTATCACTTTTCTTTTTGTGTTTTCTAATTCTTTATAATATGTGTTTAGAGAATCTGGAATAGTAAAATTGAAAATGCAAGGAGCGTGTAGTGGCTGCCCAAGCTCATCAGTCACCCTGAAATCTGGCATTGAAAATATGCTAATGCATTATGTACCTGAGGTAACAAGCGAAAACCATTTGCTTTTATTTTCAAAAGTGTGCATATGTCTTTGTATTTGTATCTTACAGGGATCATGTGTACTTCCCATTTGTGGTTTAAGGACAAATAATTTGGTAACTGAAAAAGATAGACAGAAAGATGGACATCTAAGGTTTTCAACTAAGAACCTACAGAAGATTACACCCAGTCACCATTTCAACAGAATGCCCATAGAAATGATTAAACAAACAAGTCTGCCAAGATGTATAACTATTCCTTGTTAAATAAGCCTCTAAAAGGAAGTACTCCTAACAAGCAAGTCAGACCTAACAGGGTTAAGAGGGCCATTTTGAATATGGGGCAAAAGATCTAAATTTACTCCTTCCAATTGAGCGTAAATTCAAGTCCATGGGGGTGGTTGTAGGTAGGAGACCAAGAAACAGCGGAATATATTACAACCTTATAGGATGCTCATATAGATGAGGGAATAAGAATTGAAAGATGAATCTTGCTGCGGAGTGCCTTCTCAAATCTAATTTTAAATTGTTCCCCTCCATAAGATGAGACTCCTAGAACTATGAATTCCCATGGATTTGAAAACAAACTTTGCTCCACAATTCTGGAGTATCACACCTCTTAGCCTGCAATCCGTACTTTTCTAAGAGTTAACTTAAGACACTGTAATCAATTTACGTCGGCTAGGCCGGACGGAGAGTCTACTTAAGATTTAAGACTTATTTAGCTGCCATTCATGGTTTAGGAAAGTTAGTTAAGGTGAAGCACCAATCTATCCCCCTCCTGCAATGCCCTTTCCCACCAAATCCTAAGTAGCCAATTAATGTTCATATGCTTTTTTAAACCAATTTAGACAAACCGCTTGCTCTTTCTGTACCGTAGCTACTCAGATAGTTGTCTTCTATCTAACACAGATGTCAACGTTTACAGGTCAAAAGTGTAGAGGAAGAACTAGATCCTGATGAAGAAGATGCAGCAGTCACAGGTCAAGCGGAGTAGGACGTTATAAATACGTGCAGAGGAGGCATATATAAACTGAGAGTAGGTGACTTGGGATGCGTTATTTATGCTTTATTATATGATTTTTGAGCTCTATGCTTGGTAAAATGAATTTTGGTTATTTTATCTATTAGTATAGTTATGCTTGGCATGCAGAAGGACCAAATAAAGCTGTTGTTAATTATATGATTGATGATGAGATTTTTGAGCTTTGTACAGATCGTACAACAAAAGGAATGCAATTCCCAGTGAATTTCCTTGACGGTAAGGATTGTAAAAGAAACAATTACGTATCTTTCTAAATCAGTTCATTGCCTTAATAATCATGAAACACTATCATATAGAATGAAAACATGCAACTAACAAGAACCAAACATAAGAAAGCAAATTCGTAGTCATCCTGTTCAGGTTCGTAGTCCTTGAACATTGTGGTCACTGCTGTCCATCCAATGCTGCCTCTGTTGAGAAAGTGGGAGTACTCTCAGCTCCAAGCATAATGTCATGAATATCAGATTGTGTCAAGTCCGAAGTTTGCATATTGTTTTTACTTGCATAATCTGAGAGTATGAGATTTCTTAGTTTGACTTCAGCCCTCATCCATTGACGATCCGAAAGAGAGCCCCAGACGTTAGTACCCTCCGTTCTGTCAAGCAACAATAAACTCTTTGGCTTCTCATTCTTCATACCAAGTACGCGAAGGATCAGAATGAGCCGGGAGAATGCGTTGTGTGAACTGATACTCGGCAACCAGTCATCGTAGAGGTTGTAAACAAGCATCGTCGGCTCAGTAGCCGTTGCTATTAGATCACTAAATTTCTTAATCTGCATGCAAGCCTGGAAAGGAAGCTTCAGTTCACATCCTCTTACGAGTATGTGAGGGAATTTCCGCAAGTTAACCTGTAATGCGTTCAACATTCCGTTACGAGCCACGATAATCTGCGTCGGCTGATCTTCAATGCGCCGGGGACGCAGAAGCGCCGCAACTTCTTCTGCGGTTTTCCGCTTTCCTAGCTCACCAATGTCTTCTTCTGCCCAGGCATTGGTGTGAATGATCTTGAGGAATAGCTGCCCAGTCCTGGGATTGAATATGAAAACAGCACCATTGGTAGATTCCGTAGTAACAATATCGCCTTCATATGTCTTACGATGTACGTAAGTGTCATCAACAAACCAAAAATATTGAGTGCTGAATAACTCCCCATAGTTTTGGGAAGATAAATCAGATGCATGCGATTCTTTCATGAGCTTGCTCATTGTCTGTAAATTTTTTTACAAATCGAGTCCCAAATAAGAGGAGTTGTGTGTCGTTTGTTTGATGCCCTGTGTGCCCTCTATTTATAGAGATGACTTTGGAGTGCAATTCCCCTCTTTGCAATAGGGGTACGAATCTCTTATTTGATTGTGCATTCACTCTTCTTTTTTCTTATATAGGATACTTATTAATTAGGAAGTGGATACTTATTGCGTAGGACCTGTTTGTTTGAGAGGGCAAGGAACCCTAGATCCAAATTTGGATTATCCAAACGGGCCGGTCTGGAATCTTGAATCTGTGCTTTGATTCCTAAATTCTCGAGCATCTAATAATTCTGAAGCATCCATTGTATGAACGCGGTTGAGTTTGCCTTTAATTCTAGCCGAGAACTGAGGACTGACAACTACAACTTCTACTTGGCATTCTCGATTATTTATGGTACGCATACATATACTAGGGTGTTTTTAAGTGTTTGTGTCGTGTTAATTTTGGGTAATTGCACATTAGACGTGTTTCTGTAGTGTTACTTTACAATTACGCATTGTGGGCACATCGTATATAATGACTGACTACTGCGATACTCTCCGGTCTCCACCACCCTAACATGCAAAACACGCAGGACCACCACAAAAGTTACGCCCTCACCAGTCACCACCACCTCCTCCTCAACGCTCAATAGTCCCTTTTGTTATCAATGCATTTCTGGCCAACTTGGCATTTTTTCTTGCGTTGAGCAAGAGCCAGATCTGGTATGCTTAAAAGCAATACCCTGACAAAAAAAAAAAGAACAGAGAAAAATAGCCAAATATACCATTTCAAAGGAGCAAAAGAAAAGTCCCTGCAGCGCATTTATTCGCACCAGATCCTTCCTTTAATTCTGTAGGAGCTTCAATTTTGAGCATCACTCAAAAGTCATCTCCCATGTGATTTGTACCCTTTTCACAGCCAATGCCTAATTGCCTCTACCTACTTTGCAAGAACAAGAGAGTTTTTCGACTAAACAAGGAAACCCACTAACGAGCAGGCTTGGACTCAATAAAGTTGGTTCGATTATTTTGTTCCCTCTTTCAAACTCATATTTCATAATTCATATTAGACTATATTATCGTTTGAATAGAAAACATAATAGTCCAAGAAAATAGTAATTTCGAAGGAAAAAAAAAATCTACCACTCTGTTTTTACTTCCATAACGACAAGGGACAATGTCATTATTATATGCTAGTGCTACTACCAACCTCTAAAGTAAGCCGCTTTGACCTTTAGAAGCACATTGAGAAATGAGAGTCAAAAGCACCTTTTGGCTTTCATAGTCAACCACTTTACAAATAGGCATGGGAATCCTATGAGCTGTTGAATCCCAAAATCCAAGCGCAAAACAGAAAAGGGAACATGCAACCTAAAACAGTGTCTTTGCAAAAGGAACTTTTCTGGAATTAAGCATGGCAGTAAAAGGGAAGATGTTGAAAGTTGAAACTCTTAGTTACAGCAAAGGAAAAACCCCTTTGAACAACCTGACCCAAAAATCCAACTCCATATCTCAGGAGTAGGTCCAGCAGGACCACATCTTAGCTAACCTATCATCTCTTCTGCACATTAGTGATTTGCTTCTTTCTTCCTACTTTTTCAATATACAGAAAAATTTTACTTTTCCATTAACCCGTTAACAAGTTTACATCATTTGAATTCAAAAGACCTGAAAATTACTGATACTTTTCCCCAGCAATGGTGTCTACGAGCTGCCAACTGTGGCAGTATCACAAGTTGTTCTGGATTGGATTATAACCCGAGCTCCTGAAGCAAGCCTGTTTAGGAGGAAACACAAACAAAATGTCAACCCACATAGACAAGAAAAGATCGGATTGTAGTAATAAATTTGACCAATACGAAAACTGGGAGGAGCCAACACTCAACTTTCTTCAATTTTGATCACCTTCTCCTTCTCTTCTCTAAAAGAATCTAACCTTTTCGATTGTCCTTTTATAGATGAAGGTTCTGTGATTCTTTTACTAGCTCCATTGGGTACAATGTGGCTATTGATTTGTGCACCATCAACCCTATCCGAGGAGGTCCTTGGTTTATCAGAAATAGGAGATCTCATAGATTCACTCCGTAGTTGCTTGTTCAGTGACGCCTTGATCGACCTCGGGATGCATTTTGAACGTCCTGAGGGAGACTCTTCTTTGTCCTCCACTGAATCCAGCTTCTTACCACTCCTGCAAGTTGATAAGTTTAGCATTTGAACTATGAAACAGTTTTAACTGTTGCTATGATATGATGACCTAAAATCAATGGATAGTTGGCCTTTTAAGTGATGACCGTGCAGATGCAACCAGATAGAAATAAATCTCAACAAAAAAATAAACCATACGCTAATCCAAGTACCCACATACCTCTTTATTGCAAAACGTCCAGAATATTCGACAAAGTTATCTCAATTGAGGGAACCTCCTAAATATGCAATTAGGTTGACCGAGGGTATATAGCGCCTTCAGTTAGTTTTCAGAAGCTTTACAAATAAAATGGCTTCTATCAGAAGAGATAAGTGAAATCTGCTTTATCATTCAGGATCAAATCAAACCTCATGATTTGACAATTTATCTTAGGGTTTCAATGCTAGCATCTGATCTGGTAGTTATAGGTTTTATGATTAGTTAGATTTTGGCAGAATCACATCCCTTACAAGATCAGATAAAAGATCACACATGCAATAGACCACAATTGCAATGCGAATAATCTTACCTTATATCCACAGACAAGGAAATATTCCCTGAAAGATACAGAGAATTTCAAAAGCTATTAGAGAATTTCTACAAGCCCAATTTCTCTCTAACCAAGCATCGTACATTCAACTTTCAATACTTTTGGGTGTCTCGCAAGCTCTAGCTGTTTCTCAACTCTACCGACCATCACTATCAACACAGTGCAACAGCTATCTCATAATCCCCCTTCGTAAAATTCCACAGCTACATTCCTTATTTGACCAAGAAAGAATCCTTTTCTATCTGCCAAACAAGTAATTGGATAGTACCCCTATAGTTGACCAGGCCAAATTAACAAGTTGGCACATGATACTCAAATTGATTTTAGATCGATTGTAACTTCTCATAAACAGATTTTGGGACAGTATTAAGGGTCTATGGTAGTACTGTGACTCCAAAACTTGCTACCTTCTAAGCAACCCAACTTTTGACTTCAAAATGTGATTATAGTCATGAGGAATGATCAGATTTTAAAAAAGTCACCAGGACTGAATAAGCATCCAAAGGACCCAAGTTCACAATGTTGAACTTCAATTTGAAATTTTCAGAGGGGCGGCGATCCATCTTAAAATCCTATAGGCTGGTTACTCTGACTTAAGAAGTAATAATTCACTTAATTCTTTGACGCTATTAAGAACTAAGAAACTTCAGAACTGTGGTAGAATATCCCTTGCTTTCACCATCTGGGGAAACTACATACTTGAAAGTTTCCAATCAAAGGCCCTACACTACATAATCATCTTACTAAAGATACTTTTGACTTAATTTTGTCTGATCTTCCTATTAAGTGATAGGAACTACAGTAAAATACTTTTGTAATAAAATAGGTCTCCAATAGAAATGTGGGGCAAGATTAGGAACTAGGCTAACCTGTCCGCATTATATGAAGATGAACGTTTCAGCGCTGCACGTCCAGCTTCCTCCTTCAGCATTTTAGTCTCAATCAAGCTCCCACTAAAATATTCTTTATCTTCCAGTCTTAGACCCATTAGCCTTGGATTCTCTGATAGGCAGTCTAGCTCTCCTAGAATTACTGAAGTGGAGAATAATGGGGAGTGAAATTTTGAATGGGAAAACCTGGGTTTGTATGTTGGAATAAGGCCAAAACTGTGATCCTTCACTGCTATTGACCCGCACGAGATGAGTTGCATAAGTACATCAGTAGCCTTGAGCCTTGGATTGTTTGTCATTCGGACAGCTTCCTCTTCATGAATTCTAGAACTGTTCATTTTACTAGCATCGGCCCTAATAAGCGATTCCAAAGTTTCAGTCTTCCCACCAGATGAAGCTGGGCTAGATGAAGATGGAGGAGGGGTATCTGAATCACTGGAAATCTCGGAAGTCTCTTTGATGCATGGTACTGGGTTTTGATAATAACTACACTCAGGTTCCAATGACCCATCATCTGTGGAAACACCCCTTGTACATGTTTCCCGGGCTTTAGGTTTCTTTACATTTTCTTCAGTCTGCGTAGCAGCATCGGCTAAACCGTCACTCTTGTAAATCTTGTACTCTGTCAAGCTCAGAGAACCCCCCCAAGAAGAACTCTTTCCAAGCGTAGACTCTGGAGACGCGTTGGAAGAGCCATTTGGGCGCTGAATTGGAGGAGAGAGCTCATCTTCCTGGGAAAGCTTTGTTTCCTTTCCATTTAAACTCGAAGAGGATGAAGAACCATCCTGGCTCCTAGAAGAGGCTGGTTCTGGTAATTGTTTCAAATTCTGGATTTTGATATCTGCCGCTGGGCTAAAACGATCTGGACACATAGAAAAACAGACTCCAGATTTAGGATCTTACATTTCTTGTCCATAAATCAAAAATTTGGTCAACAAGCATTTCTATTTTCTGGGTGCCAATAATGTAGAGTTCGAAATTGTTGACTTGAATTCCAGGAACTAAACAATGAGAATCAAATGAATAATGTGCACATCGCACCTGAAGTAGAGTCTTCAAAGAGCTCAGAACCTTTGAGGACGTACTCATTTCCATGGGCCGGAAGAATCAGATCATCTTCAGAGAGATCATGCCAAACAAATCCATTCTTATAGCTTCTGCACTCATTCAATCAACCAATCATTTAAGCAGCAAACCCCAGACTCACACAGAGCCTTAAAATTTGCACATTTCAAATAACTTTGGCCAAAAAAAAAAAAGGACTAGAATTTCACCTCTTAGAAGACCATGAATACATGGAAGCCATGCCTCTTCCCCTCAGAGCATTAAGCTTATTAATCACATCTTCACCAAACAAAGACAAAAACACACATGAATCCTTAAAATTCAGAAACGCAAAATACCCACCAAGCCAAAACCTCAAACGTATGAAAAATCAGTTTTTGAATACCTCTGAGGTAGAGCCCTTGCGGAGAGGTTACAGGAACCTCCATGAAATGAGGGTGTTCGAGCTGCCGATTTCGACTCAGATAGTAAACCACAGGGACTTTGCGGCTTTGATGGTACTTGGGCGACTTCTCCGTCCACACTTTTGCCCTCTCGGGGCTCACTTGGCTGTACTTCTTCATCCTACCCTCCATTGCTTCCTTCTTTTCAAGCTCAACACCAAGTAACCCGAAGTTCTCCGAGCTTCAATGGCGGTTTTTCGGCTCAGATCAGTTTGAAAACGACTTTTGAAATTCTGGGTTTTCACCAGAACATAAAAAAAGGAAGCTCCAACAGCTTCAATGGCGGATTTGGTGCTCAGATCAGTGAGAAAAGCGCAGAGGATTGATGGGTTTTCGAAATGGTGGAATCAGTGTTATCGAATCGTTGAAACCAATCAAAGAATCTGAAGTTGTTTGAGACAAAGAGACAAGAAAACACAGACAGTAAGAAACAAGGAGATGAAGCTGAACGTGAAGAAGAAAGGAAGGAAGAAGTGGACGCCCGCATTTAATGCATTCGCAGAGTTGCACCAACAGTGTTTGTTTCTGCAGTATGTATGTTTGTATTATCGCTACTATGTCTTTTTAGGTGTCTGATACAAATGTTTCAAAGGGAAGAAAAAGAAATTGGAATTTTTTGCCAGAGAAAAAAAAGAAGGCTGGGCTGTTGCTTCAATGTGACGACTCCTTGCTTGGCTGTACTTCAATACTGTACATGTGTGTAAAAGCCAGGGATCTCAAATTCAAGTTGACTGGTCTTCTTTGTATACAAAGATGAATCATGTAGTCAAGAAAGAGTGATTTTTAACTCTGGAGAATTTTAACTACAGTTTCTCCATTATTACTTTGACTCTGGAGTAAACTGTTGGTTTATTAGAGTATGTCTACTAAAGATGAAAGGAACTCGACGAAAGGAGAATGATTTATATTCCTTCATTTTCTATATTTACTAAAGTATTTAAGAATTATAATTTAGTAGATGTACCTCAATTTAGGAATAAAAGATATTTGATTTCCCTTTTCAATTTTCATTCTCAATTTAATATTTCTGATTCTCTCTTATAAGTAAGGGCTTCTTCCCAAAAACTACTATCACACTTTTATTATGCCCAAAAACACTACCACAATAAAATTATTACAAAATACTACTACTTTCCCAAAAATACACTTAAAAGCCCACTACAGCTCACGCGAGCGTGAGACTCACGCGCCTTACCAAAAAACGTGAAGATGTTGCTGCTTCGGTCTCTCTCTACAGTGGGTCTGGGGTTACAATCTTGGTGTCTATGGAAAGAGGGCGACGAGACGAATCCAACCCAATTGATTTCGTGTCAAACGGAGTTCGGATGAGAAAGTTATGGGTAAAAGAGTGTTTTGAAGTTTGTGGGGAAGGAGGACTTCCTTCAAAATGAAGGAAGTCCTCCAAAATCTGAAAGATGTAATCCTTAAAAAATTTGAAGGAGCAGGTTCTTGGAGATCTGAATGAGCGCTTCCTTCAAATTGAAGGAAGTGCTCCTTCAAAATTTGAAGGACAATTTCCTACAAATATGAAGGAGCACTTCCTTCAAATTGAAGGATGTGATCCTTCAAATTGAAGGAAGTGCTCGTTCAAAAATCTGAAGGACAATTTCTTGCATATATGAAGGAGCACTTCCTTCAAATTGAAGAATGTGCTCCTTCAAATTAAAGGATGTGATTCTTCAAATTGAAGGAAGTGCTCCTTCAAAAATCGGAAGGACAATTTCCTGCAGATCTGAATGAGCACTTCCTTCAAATTGAAGGATGTGATCCTTCAAATTGAAGGATGTGATCCTTCAAATTGAAGGAAGTGCTCCTTCAAAATCTGAAGGATGTGATCCTTCAAATTGAATGATCTACCCACCTAATTTGAAGGAAGTCCTTCAAAATGAAAAAAGGTGTTCCTTCAATTTGAAAGAAGTCTTCCTTCAATTTGAAGGAAGTCCTTCAAAATGAAGAAGAAAGAATAGCTGTGTTGATTCATCATCAATTCACACGATTATTATATCAATCTTCATCTAAACAACCCAACAAAGCTTTCTAGATTAGTTTCAAAAATTACATTGGCCGGAAACTCGCCGGAAATTCACCGAAAAGATTCAACCAATATGTGAGCCTCATCAGCGATGATCCGCTGCAAACTAAGGCTCAATGTTGGTTGGGCTTTATCTAAAATGATAAGAAGATGAAGTTTTGGGTGGTGGTTTGTCCCATTTGTCGTCGGAATCGGAGAATCTCGCCGGAAAACATGAAGACGTTGCTGCCCTGTTCTCTCTCTACAGTAGGTCTGGGGTTACAATCTTGGTGTCTATGGAAAGAGGGCGACGAGACGAATCCAACCCAATTGATTTCGTGCCAAACGGAGTCCAGATGAGAAAGTTATGGGTAAAAGAGTGTTTTACCCATAACTTGCGGCTTTGTTTATAGGGAAATTTTGGGGAAAGCACTGTAGCGTGTGTGAGTACAGATGTGGGTAGGGGAGATACTGTAGCATGTGTCAATAAAAGTGTTAAAAAAATGTAGAACCCAATTAAAAATTAACATGTGGCAAAAGTAGTACTATTTTGTAATTTTTAAAGTGTAGTAGTGTTTTTGGGTATTGTAATATTAAAATAGTACCAAAATGTAATTGTTTCTATAAGTAAATATAGTCTTCAGTTTTTACACCAGTGTCAACGTGGGACATGGATTTTCATTTTCCAGCCAAGTTGGGCCTCGAACAATTTGAAACATGTCAATGTGCTGCCTAGCATCAAATTTTTTGACATTTCATCCCAAACTCTGTTTCTCTGTTGAGAAAAACACCATTTGCTTTATTACATGCACTTGTGCACTAAGGCAGAGAAGACAGAATCATTGGAATCTATCAATTTTCAAATGATCTTTGGACCTAATAATTTTGGCAACGTTCTTAAACCTTTCAATTAATTAATGCTCATCACCATGTGGTCCCTATCTGTCCATTAGAGATGATCCCCAAGACATGGCACCGGGTAACTGATTAGTGAGGGTATTGGACATATTATAAAAGCTATCATTGTCATAGATTGGAACGGTCCTACATTCTATTCAATGGTCAAATGCAGTAAACTTGGAAAAAATTCTATAGTAGCATGGTACTTATTGTCAACAAGAAAACTTTCACATTTGAGGACTATTATTATAGAAAGGTATTTCTTTTTTGATAGACGCATGCAATTGACCACGCTAAGAAGTAGATTTCCAGAGCAAACCATGGAACTCCTTGTTCTTTGCTCAACTTTGGATCTCTCAAATAATGTTTGTGACCTTGTGAAGTCATTATCATAGAAAGTTGATGTTTGTAATCTTGTTCAAAAGTTTTATCCTCATGACTTTGGCTCAAGTGACATACATGCTCCACAAGTAGAGGCGATATTTTATGAGAAGTATATGCATTCTCATCTTCAATTAGAGAAAAATTACTTATATTTCTAATTTATGTTAACGGTTAGTTGAAACGAACAAGGTAACTCACTATCCCTTGATTTATAGATTGGTTTGTTGAGTGTTGGACTCTTCCGATGTCCGATGTCTAGCACGACAATAGAGTGCGCATTTTCATATATGAATATCATTAAGAACAAACTCCAAAACAAAATAGAAGATTCTTGGTGATTGTATAATTGTCCATATCGAAAAAAAATTAGATAATGGTAGTAATTCAAATTCGATAGTTGATAATTTTGTAACTTTGAAGAATCATAGGGTAGTTTTCAAATAGTTTAATTTTGTATTGCATTTATCTTATGATTTTGTTACATATAATTATGTATTTTGAGGAACAAGGCTCACTACATCTCCCACTGATTAGGTGTATTTTTTTGTTTATCAATAAAATTCACTTGCACCATCGAATTTTACTTAGAAGTTATGAATTTAGTTATGTTATACGAGCATAATAAATTTGTAATTTGAAAACTTGGGAAATAGAAATAACACTTTGTAAAAATTGGAGGACTGATCTTCATTGACGAAAAAAAAAGCTTAGGATCCGTTAGAATGTGGTGCGTGCGTGCTCTAGTTTGTCCGCTACTTTTCACCGGAAGGATTGGGTGAATCGCACCGACCAAGTTTTTATTACTGTAAAATATTGGCAAAGCCTACTAAATCTAATGATCAGCTAGTTCAATTAGGATCAGGTTGTCTCAAAAAGGGTTCAATACTCAATGGATACGCATCAACCATTCACAAACACCTTCAAATGGAAAAAAACGGAGCTTCATTTGGCCATATCGTTGCTGAACCGAGACACAAAAGAGCCAAAAACAAAATTGATCCAACCCTTTCCATGACTCTTCCCTAGTACAAGATTCAAATCTCCACCAAACCAAGTGAACTAATGTAACAATACTACAGGATTATGCTCAATCTCATGGGATGGTAAAATATTAGTCGTCAATCTGTCCGCATGGACCTATTAATCATCTCTTATACCGGTTCAATTTTATGGGATGTGCACATCGAACCTGAATAAGTTATCCACCATCACAATGCGATCAAGCCAATAGAAACAGTATAGACTATATAATCATGCTCAATCTACTGCTTTCAGAAATCAATGTCAAGTTCCCTATTCAGACAACGCATCCATGAAAAACTTAAGTTTACTGAGAAAGGAATATCCACAAATGATATGAAGAAACTTAAGTTTACACCCTCAATAGATTAAGCTATGTATAAGAAACTTTTAAATTAATGGCAGCAACTATGCAAACTTACTGATACAGAAAGGAAGTTTTCGTTATCCTGGAGTCAAACTAACCATACCTGCACACACAGAAGTAACAATGAAAATGAGCAAAATTGAGTATGCAATGAAACCACAAGCAAAGTGTACGTATATGCTGCAGTACTCAACACAAATGAGGTGATAATGCGATAACAAAGTTCAATTAACACAGGAAATTGAAGCATTATGTATCTATCTCTATATCTATAGCACCAAATGATGATGTTGAAACAACTAACGCAAATTCCTTTCTAATGCTTGTAAATATGTATCATATTCAGCAAAATCAGAAATTATATATTCCTAGCTATCAGCAATTGACCATCCCTCGTCCTATCTAGGATACAAATGAAATGCATGTGCCAGGTCTGGGTGTGTGTCCAAGTGCTAGACAACTTGCCATGTATCTTTTGATGTGGAAATGGGTTCCATTACCCAAACGAAAACAAATGTTAGCTGCATAACTGTCCATGAAAGCATCTTTCACAGCAAAGATCATGGGAAAGTTCCCTGACTCGAAACTCTCATAGGGTCAGTCTACTGCTACAAAATTTCATTCTCATCCATTCCCCAAACAGTCAGAAGAGAAGGGAGGAAGACAAAGATTCTCTGTCAAAGTTTCTTTTCGTCGCCCACCCAACTGGTTAGTTGAAACTTGAAAGGGAGAAGAAGAGTGATTATCCAGTCCCAAACATACACAACCATTTCATGTAAATTTTACTCCAGTCATGCTTATTATTGCCTAAAATTTTCTTCCAAAAGTTGGATTGCAAACATACTTAGCCTTTCCAAGGTCATCCTCAAACTCATGAATGACAACCGCTATTCCAATTACAGAATTAGGACCAGTCAATTGTATCTTCAAATTTTAGAAAACCAAATATGAGTAATCAAATAATACTCAGGTGGAACCCAGTACCAAATGTGAACATAAAGATGTTGATGTCAGATACCAAATAATAAATGTATATGAAAATAGATAAGCATGCCCTGAATGACAGATTCTTACAGAAAAACATTAACGAAGCATAATGATTACCTGGTTATCGACAAGTGTTACCTCTGCAACCCCTGCATACCCACAAGATATCTATCTCTTAGTACAGTATCTAGTTTGGGAGATTGAAATATAAAATTGTAAAGGAATTATAGGAAAGAATTACCATCGAAATTAGCAACTCTGTTTCCCAGGTCACCCGCATGACCGACTTCATCCGCAGGAGCACCATATGTCAACTTTTGAGGATTGAAATGTGGTCCCAACATTTAGATTGGAAAATTATAAAGAAACATCAACTTCATTACAATGGCTTCAAAAGAAATCACAAATGCAACTACGTCAATTAAAATACTATGACTTCAGCTGTTTAAACTTGAAATGAAATCGAGCCCTACCTGTGGATATGCACCCATTTGTAGTGTCACCATACTTGTACTACAGAAGAAAGAGAAACACTTAGTCATGGCAAGTTTACTAATCCCCAGATGACAGAAGCACATGCAAAAACACTCACCAGGTGAAACCCATGAGGCCCAGGAGTTAGTCCAGTAATAGGAACATTCATGCTTGTAGGACCTAGACACAGCACAACACCAATCAATAAGAGTACTGAGCAGTCATAGTCACACCAAATGTTATTAAAAATATGATTTGAGATATAAAAAAAGTCTACAGAATTTCGACCACGCACTCTTAACTAAGGAAGCATCATCACAGCATTCAACTAAACCAGATCCCAACTCAGTTTTTTTTAAAAGTTCACTACCCCCATTTTCAAATTGTCAACAAACTGAAGTGAAACTAGAAAACAAAGGAAATATGTACATTGGACCATACCTATTCACTATCCAATAATGCAGAATCAAATTTCAGTTCCAATTCGCGAAAACTTCCACCCGCATAATAATTTTTTTCCATATTCTGACTGTCTAGACATGAATAATAGACATGAACTACAGGCTACAGCAGAATTGACCAGTTAACAGTATATAAACCAATTTTCAGAAAAGATAACAAAAACCCATGTCAAGAAAAACAACCAGACACTGAAAACACAAACATATAAATATATATGTAAAATGGGAGATGGTGATCTGACCTTGGTGGAGCCAATTAAATCTGCCTTCGCAAACTCAGGAAGGAAAAAGGTTAAGTTGTACAGATCAACCTTCTTGACTATTTGAGAGGCCCATCTTGACCAACACAGTTTCTCTTGGACATGACCTTCAATGTTGTTCCTTTGGTAATCCAAGCAGTTACTTCCGGTTGATTTTCAAAACAATTAAGAGAATGTAAATTTCCATCCTCGAGTCGCACACCATACACAAAAGGGAGTCTAAGTGTAAGGAAACTCTCTGGAGGTAAAACCACTTCGCATCCGATTGTAAACTGCAACTTCTGCTCACGGTCTGGGACTGATGGAGGCAGACATGAGGCCTACAAGTAAAAGATTGCAATAACATGAGGAAAACCAATATTTAGAGTTACCAAGAAAGATATAATGAACATATAGGTTGAACAAAAGGGCAAAAAATGGATGTACCAGAAAATATAGTTTGTAAACGTGACAACAACGATGAACAAATGCATATTACATACACGCCAAATCATAGTTAAAATTACTGAAGGATTTGCTACTCTGAAACACAACTCTATGAAGAAATACTAGCAAACTCATTTATTAGCTTAGATAATTCCAATGCTTTGGTGTCCAAGCTGCAAAATACAATCTATGACTAAAGCATGCATGGTAGAGGAGGGAGATAGACAAACCTCAAACTGTATGACTGGGCACGTAGATAATATCACTGGAAAGGGAGGTGTGACCTACACAAGCAGAAAACCTTCTTTAGTTAGGTACAAAATATCGAGATCAAGACAAAGTATTCCAAATCTCAAACAAGAACAAGATGAAAGAGGTTACTAGATATGGCCACTCAAAAACGAAGAAGAAAGATAGCTAAACCAAGCTAATCGTAAACTAATTTGTAGATTTCAACATGAACAAATGGCTTTCAAGCAGTATCGCATACCATAAAAATCCTTTGAAGCTGTGATATTGTGCCAGCAAACTTAGTTTTTGGTGGATTTTGCTTATCTTTAGACAGCTTGCAGTGCGGACAGTTCATGTAAATTGGCAAGTCTCTATTCAACATGGAGAAAGCACATCCACCATCATCAAGACTAATAGACTGAAAGCTCCCTTCAAGTTGTTTGGAAAGTTTCAGGACTGTTGATGTACTAAAAGATGCTTGATTCTGCTCCTTCGCGGGCCCATTTGGATTTAGATTATCTTTTGACTTAATTGCATGTCTCTCCTTATTTGCAGCAGCATCAGTAGCAGCAGTCATCCTATTTGAATTTCGATGAACCTTCGTATTGAAACCATTCTTACTCATTTTCGAAGAATCTACCAGACTATGGTCCGAATATCCCTGAGACTGTTCAGGAAATTGATACAAGGAGCCGAGCTCATTAAGATGCTCCAAATTTAATAAAAAACGATGGCCATGGGGGCACTCATGCTCAAATCCAACATAGACCACCATATGTTTTGAAGGATTCTTTTTGAGCCCTTCACCGCCATTCAGGTTTACAGGAACTACATTACTACCTATTCGTAGATAGGGGTCACCATTTGTGCTGCTGATCCCACTAAACTTTTCTTGAACAGATAACACATCTTCAGATTTCTGACTTCCTTTGTCAGTAGTAATTTCTACACTCTGACCCCTTGCCCTGGATTGCTTGATACTCTTATCTGAACCTGATAAACTCTTCCTCTGCTGGACAGGGGGAAATCCGGAATCTGCAACTGCTGTTCCAGCAACCACCTCAGAAAACGGTTTTCTCATAGGAAAGTGGGGTAGACCTTTACCGAAACTGATTTTGTTATCATCAGATACTATGTCTTCTGCAGGTTTTTTATGACTTCCAACTCCAGATTTTAACTCTACTGTGGAGTGCTGCACATCAGCTTTCGAATCAAACTTGAGGTTTGTATCTGAAACTACAGAACTTTGATGCACTGCACTGGCAGTTAGTTTATTTGGGCTTTTCTGTTTTTCCAGGAATATTGTCCATTTCAAAAGAAACTTCTGAGTGGAACAGAACCCACTTTGAAGCAAACCTTTATGAGGTTCATAGTACTTTGCACCACCAATGCGAACCAAACTCCATGAGGAAGGTTCAATAGGCCCTGTATTGCTTACTTCAGGTAATTTAAGTGTCGGAAGGTGCTTCTCACAGTCTGGGAAGCAATTGAAAGTAATATTTGCTGATTCAAAGTCAAAAGGATCAGATCGGAGTTTACGTGAACGACCACAAGAACATGCATGAAGGAAAACGTATCCACTGGAGTGTTGGTTGACTGGAACTCCTGAAAGCAAGTTTGTAGTCTCAGTATCATGTCTTTGGTGCATACATGGTTTCCCAGTCAAACTAATGGCATCACAGAGTTGCCTTCCAGATTTCCAGATGGATGTGCATTCATCCTCCAACTTTTTTGCAAAATGTTGCACTGCATGTCCTTTTACCATTGAGTGGAAAGCACGCAAAGCCTTCTCTAGATGGGCTTCATGCTGCAAAGTTGGGTAACAAGCAGGCAAGTCTTTCAGATAAACCTCCTTAGCAGCTGGAAGGCTCCGTTCACACCACAAAGTCGAAAATCTTGTGTTGAGCCTCTTACCACTTTCTAACCAAGATACAGCCAAATCTAGGGGATCTGTACCTTTTGTAGAAGTTCCTTCAGCTGGTTGCGGCACAGTGTTCCTTAGACGAGGTTTTATTTTGCTACTTTCAATTTCATCTATGCACCCACCTTTTGCAGAAAGAACTCCCTGAAGAATCTGTTGACTGGAAGACAACCAAATTTGAAAATTTGGAAGTTCAGGAGTGGTAAATGCTTTTCCAGATGGAACTGATCCAGTTGATGCAGCTGATGCCGCGGCAACAGCTGCAGCAACAGCAACCATACCAGCACCGGCTGAACCACCATTAGAATTAGGGACCAGTCCCCCCCTCCCTCTTAGAATATCAGATTGCCTGTAAATGAACTCCTTCACTGATATTATATCCTCTTTGCTTGCACTCTGACCATGACTTTCAAGAAGAAGAGAATCTGAGGTTGCCTTCCCATTCAGAACATCTTCCACAAGTCCAGTAGCAAATTCAAGGGAATCACCTCTCTGATTTGTAGACCTATCTAACAAAAGAACAGCCCTTGATGCATCAAGTGAGAATAAAGGCACGGAACTTGAAGCACCCCCGTTTCTTGATGCCGCCTGACTCGTTTCAGAACCCGAGAGTGTTCTACATTTCTTAATTAGGAAACGAATCTGTGCTTCGAGCGATGACTGCAGTTTCTTCCTGAAACTACCCTCAGATTTACTCCCAGGGCGTGCAAGCACGACAACTGAACCAGAACCTTTAACAGGCAAGCTAGGCCTCGCTAAAGCACCCAAACTAGAAGATTGACTAAGTGAGGATGTATCTGCTGACTCCTCCACATTGGAACTGGGATTTGGTGAATCCCAAAAATCATCAATAAAAACAAACAGTGTCACTGGAGTACACTGTCCTGGGAACAGAGAAGTGTAGGAGCCTAAACCTGACATTAGCGAAATACCAGAAGCATTGCGAGTCAAAATGCCACCAGTCCTACCTTGAGATGAATTGTTACTCGATGTGGTAGGCCGTGAAGATGCCAGCGATGAATGCGGCTTGGGCAATGTCGACTGCACATTTTGGGATCTAACAAATGGAGCCAAAGCATTTTTGGCAGACTGTAGCACACGAAACTTTTTCAGGAGTTGAGAATCAAATCTCGACCCCTCCAGAGTATATATGATTACATGACAAACCTGCATTACTCAATGGGTTAATTCTAGCTACAAAACTATTGTGTAAGATCTTCATTCGGAAAGTTCTAACTACTCAAAGAGGCGAAAGCAGCAACCAAAAATTGCCCATATGGTGACTACAGCTAAGTTCTTGTACTAGTAACCCAGAAACAAGACAATGCCAGTCCAAATTCATAGTCAGCGAAATTCGCAGGCATTCTTAATCAACCTAAACCAAATTCTACCAGAAAAATCAAAACCAAGATACAACTAATGACCATTTCACAATAATCCTAATATGTGCCACTACAAATGATTACTTGAAGAAAAAAGAAACAAAAGAATGAGAAAAAAAAAATGAAGAATTTACATACAGAGAACATGAACAGCATCGCTTGTAGGTCGCCGAAGTCGTGTTCTTCGAGTGGGGAGTCAAAACCCGAGCCGGAATCCGATAACCCGCCGTCGAGGGCGGGGCACCGGGTGGAGCAAAACTGCAGAAAGAGAACGCCCTTGTGCTCTTCATGGAAGTAACTGATTCTCCGCCACTTGAACCAGTCGACGAGCTCCTCTTTGTCGAGGGAGAGGGTTTTATCCAGATTGCCCGACCCGAACACGTTGGAGTCGAGGATCCGGTTGATGAGCTGGGCCGAGTCGTCGGGGCTCCGCCCGATGAAGCCGACGACGACCACGCCTCCGTCGGAAGAGGGAGGGTCGGAGGAGGAGGAGGTGTTGACCGGAAGGGGTTGGGAGGGTGAATGGGAAGTGGTTGCGAGTGTGGGCGTGGGTGAAGGAGGTGGCCGGATTAGGACCCGCATTGCTGATGGGTTCGGGTTCGGCGTGTCCATGGATACAAATTGAGGGAAGTCCGACGCGGGACTGTGGACCTCTTTGGTTATTTGGTTTGCCTTGTTTGGACTTTTATTGACGGAGTCAGGGGAGAGGAGAGAGGTCGTTCTCTAGGTTTGGGCTTTTGGGAATTGGAATGAGAAAAGTTTAAGACAATTTCAATGACAATTTAGGGCGAGTTTGGTTACCTTTTTGGAGGGGCGTTTTTGTTTTCACACCCGTTTTTGGCCCAAAAACGTGTTTGGTGGCGCTCGGCTGAAAACGGAAAGGAAAATGGCGGAAATGAGGGAAACGCGTTTACTGTTGCATTTTTGCAACTTAACACGAGAAACGGCGAAAACGCCATATTGACGTTTTCGCGCAAATTCGAAGAGCAGAGGAGCAGACGACCCGCGACCCAGAAGACTCGCTACGAACGGCAGCGACCGAGGACGGCAAGACGACCCGCGACGACTCGCGACGAATCCGACGAACCCAGACGACGAGCAGTGACGAACCCAGACGAAGAGACGAAGATTCGCGACGAGCAGACGACCCAGACGACTCGCGACGAACGGCGACGAACCCAGACGACGAGCAGTGACGAACCCAGACGAAGATTCGCGACGAGCCGCGATGAACCAGGCGATGAGCCGCGACGACGACGAGAAGGGCGAACGACGACGATGATGAACCCACCGAATCCACCGGAAATGCCGAAAAAAAATTGGGTTCGGCAGATTTGGGTTTGGAAGATTTAATTGGGTTTTGCAAAACCCAGAAAAAAAAATTGATCTGGATTGAGTTTTGCAGGGACAGATTGGAAGAGAACAAAATACTGTTTGTTAAGTTCTACCAAACACATGTTTAACTCCCGGAAATGTTAAATTTACTATTCTTATTTTCCTTTCCTGAGTGCAAACTGCGAAAATGCCTGTGAAAACGTTACCAAACGGCCCCTTAGTATCTGTCCGATCAATTCAAAGACTTATGTGAGAAGAAGGGCTGCGTAGATAACTTTCTATTCCTTACACACTACAACAAAATGGCGTAGTAGAAAGAAAGAATAGAACATTGATGAACATGGTGAGGTGTATATGACACAAGCTACGAGATAGGTTCGTACCTAGTCGAAGTCTCGTGGATAGGTAGTTGGTCTTGCAATTACGAATCCTTCAGATGATCACGAATCACATACAAGTAATCAAGCAATGAAGCCTTTTTTTGAGCCAAATGGATGATTTCATTGAAACAAACCAGACACAAAGATCTGGCCAACCAAATATACAAACAGGGGGTTTGTGCAACTACAACAAATCAACCAGGAATAACACACAAACCAATAATACAACATTAAGCACCACTCAAAGAAGCCCAATCCAATGAATCAAAGCTAATATCACAAAACTCGTGCCAAGAGCTTCATCGAAATGAAATGCATCACACTGCTCTCAAACACCGATGAATTTCAGATCCATGAACACTGGGCTTCTACCCTGCCACACAACTTTATTGAAGCCACCCATAATCAGCACAATCTGCAACTTGCATGTTGATCCCAGTGCTATAGGCTTCACCCAGAGCGGTGAGTTGACTAAATAGTATTCTTAATTCAAATTATGCATTTGATTTGAGAATCTTCGATCGTCAATTTCAATACAACTGCATTTTCATTCGGGGAATGGTACAAGCTTTACAAACTATAAGCCACAACTTGGAGCAATGATGAAAGTAATCAATTCATCCATGGCAGATATGTATAATATCTAGGAAGCCAACATACCCATGTACATGAACAAATAAATGACCATATAAGTTAGTCTTTTTATAAGTGTCTGTAATTACTACAAAAAAACTCAAATGAATTGTAAATTTATGTTTATGTTTGCCTCAAATGAGCCAAAATGAGCCAAAATGTGATTACAAATCATTGAACCAAAGGCCCAGATAAACCTCAACTCAGAGCCCCAAAAAGGGTTGACTTGAAACCACCAAAAGCCACCTGAGTGGTACTGCTCCTCAATATCATACATTATCATCACTTCATCTCACTCTCCACCAACCAACCGAACCAGGCAAATGCAAGCAGCCTTGGCCGCCATGGCAGCCCAAACTGTGATGTTCTCATCCCCTACCCTCTTCGCCCAGCTTCAAAACCCTAACCCTCACGCATTCCCTCATTCCTCCTTCCATGGCGTCGCTCTCAAGGCCCCATTCAAATCCCGGTCCCAATTCGTTTCTCTCGCCACCGCCCCTAAGCCGCTCACCGTCGTCGCCGCCACCAAGAAAGCCGTCGCTGTCCTCAAGGGCAATTCCAACGTCGAGGGTGTCGTCACTTTGACCCAACAAGACGATGGTAACTTCTTATGACTACCATTGACTTTTCTTGTCTTTACATGTTCGTGCTATCATTGTCTGGTCGGTTTTTTCTTGACATGGGTTGTCGGTAGCTTGTCTGAATATTGGTTTATACGCTGTTAACTGGTCAGTTCTGCTGTAGCGTGTAGTTCATTCTCATATTCTGCATGTCTAGAGACAATCAGAATCTGGAAAAAAAGAGCAATTATGTGGGTGGAAGTTTTCGCGATTTTGGAACTGAAATTTGATTCTGCATTATTGGTCCAATCAATGTGGAGATTTCCTTTGTTTTCTAGTTTCACTTCTGTTTGTTGACAATTTGAAAATGGGGGTAGTGAACTTATAGAAAGCTGAGTTTACATCTGGTTTAGTTGAATGCTGTGACAATGCTTGCTTAGTTGAGAGTGCGTGGTCGAAATTCTGTACACTTTTGTAATATCTATATATTCAATGACATTTGGTGTGGGTATGACCGCTTAGTACTCTTATTGATTGGTATTATACTGTTTCCAGGTCCTACAAGCGTGAGTGTCCGTATTACTGGACTAACTCCTGGGCCTCATGGGTTTCACTTGGTGAGTGTTTTTACATTGGCTTCTGTCATCTGGGGAATAGTAAACTTGCTGTGACTAAGTGTGTTCCTTTCTTCTGTAGCACGAGTTTGGTGACACAACAAATGGGTGCATGTCCACAGGTAGGGCTCATTTCATGTTTAACAGCTGAAGTTATAGTATTTTAGTTGACATAGTTGCATTTGTGATTCCTTTATAAGCCATTGTAATGAAGGTGATGTTTCTTTATAATTTTCCAATCTAAATATTAGGACCACATTTCAATCCTCAAAACTTGACACATGGTGCTCCTGAGGATGAAATCCGTCATGCGGGTGACCTGGGAAACATAGTTGCTAATGCCGATGGTAATTATTTTTTATAATTCCTTTGCGATCTTACATTTCAATCTCCCAAACTAGATAATATACTAAGAGATAGATATCTTGTGGGTATGCAGGGGTGGCAGAGGTAACACTTGTCGATAACCAGGTAATTATTATGCTTCGTAAATGTTTTTCTGTAAGAATCTGTACATTCAGGGCATGCATTTCATTTTCATTTACATTTATTCTTTGGTGTCTGACATCAACATCTTTATGTTCACGTTTGGTACTCGGTTCCACCTGAGTAGTATTTGATTACTTAAATTTTGGATTTGCTAAAATTTGTAGATACCATTGACTGGTCCTAATTCCGTAATTGGAAGAGCGCTTGTCGTTCATGAGCTTGAGGATGACCTTGGAAAGGGTAAGTAAGTTTGTTAATCAACTTTGGGAAGAAAACTTTTGGGCAATAAAAAGCGTGAGTATTGTAAAATTTACATGAATGTATGCTTGAGACTGGAAAGTAACTCTTCTTCTCCCTTTCAACTAACCAGTTGGATGGGTGATGAAGAGAAATTTTTACAGAGAATCTGTCTTTCTCCCTTCTCTTCTTACTGTTTGGGGAATGGAAGAGAATGAAAATTTTGAGCTTTAGACTGATCCTATGAGAGTTTCGACTCAGGGAACTTTTCTATTTGCTTTGGTGGTTCTTTCTAAGTCGTAATTCTTTCCTCAATCTCCTTTGGTTTGCATTTGTAGGTGGACACGAACTTAGTCTGAGCACTGGCAATGCAGGTGGAAGATTGGCATGCGGTAAGCAAGAAAGTTTGACTTCAGATTTATTTTTCGCTTTATTTTCAGTCCCTTTTATGTGCTGCTCTTTGGAAAGAGATGATATACCACTTGTTTTTCCTTTATCTAAATGTTAAATGGAAGAATATGCTTAATTGATGATGAGTAATAATCTTTTCGGGAAATAGGGTTATTGTTAGCATGATCATGAATATTGATTCTAGTTTATTCCAACTTGATCATCAAATTTACTGATTTTTAATTGAATACTTAGGTCCTAAACTTACAGAAACAATAATACTATTGATTACTGTAAGTAGAATGATAAGTGAAAATGAAAAAAACTTGCAGAAATGCCTTGGCTATGTTAAGATGCTGTGAAGTATGAATTTTAATTAATTTTTTTTTGTTTATATAGCATTAGGCAACATTAAACCATTCATCAAGGATAGTGTTGAGTGAGTTTTGAGGAAGATGTTCTTGTATAAATGGTTGTCTTTATGTTCACATATACCTTACCGGAGCATTAGTAACTCTTCAAAAACTATCCACTTGACAGAATTTTCTGTTTAATAAAGTCTTGAGAAACCTTGTTATATTTAGCAATAAGTCTTTTACTTTCACTTGCCAATATGGATTATTAGACTGCTGTAGTGTGAAGATGAACAGGCCTCAGATGACAAAAAAGGTGAGAAATCTGCTGGCCATATTTTCAACTGAACTAAACCCAAACTCTTTAACTGTCTTAACAAGTACACTGTCAAACAATTCAACTGATAATATATGTTGATGAATATTTCCTGATCCCAACCTATGGGTGAATTTTTTTTATTTAGGCCAGCATGGTAATGCTTGCAGCAATTTAAAATATTTGAAGGGTATAAGCCAATCCACAAGGAGACTTTCAAAAAACTGAGACACCTGTTTCTGGGTGCTTATGTAATGGGTTTAACAGTAGGGTCGTGTTACATACTTACATGTGGATCGATGACTAGATTTGCAACTGTGATTTTGGTGATGGGCATCAGTTGCCATTATCCTAGGACTTCTTTGTCTCATCAGTAGCCTTATCAAGGAGGGATTTAGAGCCCCTTGGAGTATATCCCTCTCTACTGCTCAATCTCTCTTCCAAAAATTGCAGTTCTGGGGAGATAGTGAGTGAACAAAGGGTACAATTTGGCTCTTGGGTTTCTAGTGAGGATCTTATGCATTTTATTCCAGTTGTAGTAATGGTGGAATGCTGTTTATTTGTTCTGTTGCTTTGATAGGGTTTAGTCACCAGACATAACAGAGAAGCTTAGATTATGCATAAAACAGCTGGATCAATATAGAGAGAGGAATTATTGTATGAATTTCTGCACGTTGCCCTCTTAGCTATTTTGTAGTCTGTGAATGCCATTTTGCAGTGAAAGATGCTTACATGGACAATTATGCAGCTAATATTTGTTTTCGTCCCGGTAATGGAACCCATTTCCACCTCAAAAGATACAGGGCAAGATGTCCAGTACATGGACACACACACACATACCTGCCACATGCATTTCATTCGTATCCTAGTTAGGACAAAGGATGATTAATTGCTGATAGCTAGGAATATATAATTTCTGAATTTGCTGGATATGATATATTAGTACAAGCGTTAGAAAGGAATTTTCTTTAGTTGTTTTAACATCAGTTTTTGGTGATATAGATATAATCATATAGAGATAGATACATAATGCTTCAATTTCCAGTGTTAGTTGAACTTTGTTATCGCATAATCACATCATTTTGTTGAGTACTGCAGCTCATTTTGTTGAGTACTGCAGCAGATATGTAACTTCTTGGCTTGTGCTTTCATTGCATACTCAATTTTTCTCATTTTTATTGTTACATTTGTGTGTGCAGGTGTGGTTGGTTTGACTCCGCCGGTGTAATGAAAACTTCCTTTCTATATCAGTTTAGTTTGCAGAGTTGACTGCTATTGTTTTAAAAGTTTTTTTTTTCATATAGAGCCTAATGTATTGAGGGTGTAAAATTAAGTTTCTTCATATCGTTTGTGGATATTTCTATCTCAGTAAACTTAAATTTCTTCATATCATTTGTGGATATTTCTATCTCAATAAACTTAAGTTTTTTATGGACGCGTTGTCTGGATAGAGAACTTGCCATTGATTTTGGAAAGCAGTAAGATTGAGCATGATTATATTAGTCTATACTGTTTCTATTGGCTTGAGCTCATTGTGAGGGTGCAAAACTTATTCAGTTTTATGCACATGCCATAAAATTGAACCGATATAAAAGAAGATTAACAGGTACATGCGGACATAGATTGACAACTAATATTTTACCATCCCATAGCATAATTCACTTGGTTTGGTGGAGGATTTGGTTTTTGTACAGGGGATAAGTCATGGAAAGGGTAGGATCAATTTTGTTTTTGGTTCTTTTGTGTCTGGGTTTAACAGCGGTAGGGCCAAATGAAGCTCAATTTTGTCCATTTGAAAACCTCAGCGGGCATGGCATACTCCGAAGCGTGAATCTGGACTGCTCAAGTAACTTGCTTCATCTTGTCTCAATTTGTTTTTAACATTCTAACAATCTGTTGTGCTGCTCTATTCCACTTCCCTGCCAAATAGTAAGATATTGATGCATCCCTTCATAGAGTTTGACTTGAAAACTTAACATTGCTTCCAAGTATGTTACGTTTGTTTAAGATTCACTAGCAGTTAGTCACGGAAGATAGCTGCCGGCGTTAACAGTTAGTGGCCCGGGAGCTGTGTCGTAATGCGAGTATCTATCCGAGTGTGGACGATTATAGACAAACTATACTGACAACTTCTGGGGGCCCTTGATTTAGTCAACAAAGTTTTCTGTCAAGGTGTTTGTGAATCGCTGATGCGCATCCATTGAGTATTGAAACCTATTTGAGGCAACGTGATCTCGTTGTACTAGTTAGTTGAAGTGATAGTCGACCTTTTGACATTGGGGTCCTAATGACTTCACACGACCTTTTGACATTTGGGGTCCTAATGACTTCACAATAACAAGTATATTATCCCAACCATCTGCCCTCACATCTTCAAGAAATGACAAGATTGTTGAAACCCACAGCTTTTACTAAAGATTTTCTTCGTAATGTGTTATTAACGAAAACCAGTGATCTCCATAATTTCTTTCATCAAAAGCAAGTTAAAAACATATCAAATGATCTCAATGATTTGTAGACACTCCTAACCTCCCCACGGTTATCTTCAATGTATCCACCCTTTCTCAATCGTTCATACAATACAGTGCTAGAATGAAATAATTCAAACAAACTCTGAATGGAACCAATATGAGACCCCCATCAAGTAGGGGCAGCTCACTGCAAAGTAGAAACTTGATTTCCCACCTTTGTGAAGTGATTTGAGGACGAAATAACATGTACTACACCACTTTACAAAGTGGAGTGGCTTTCACACATCCTTTTTAGCTTATGCACTCCCTCGTTACCTGTTGATTATTATTTATTATGCAATCAACGCCCGAAATTGAATAAGAGTGTGATAGAGGAGAAAAAAGATGTTGGCAAAATTAGTTTTCTCCTACAAATAATCATATATATATAGTATCTATCTATCTATCCCTCCATCATAAAAATTTTATATATATATATATATATATATATATATATATATATATATATAGTTGTTTACTTGTGCACATTGAAGAAGGGAATTTATTCCTCACCCAACAATTTTTTCTGGGACCCATCATTCATATGAATTATTCAATTACTTTTTTATCCTTATGTAAAATTACACTTAAAATCCAAAATATTAAAATAAAATAAAATATTTCTCACCACGCCCAACATCTCAAACACAACCCTTCAGTAGAACTCATTGAAGATTTGTATCAAAATTTGGTTTATATATATCATATCAATAATGGATATATATATATATTTGATACTTGAGTTTTAGGTTAAAATGATGCATTGGCTTCATATACTAGTTCCACCACCACACTGGAACTTGCAAAGTTTGTTGGCTTCTTTATATCGTGAATTTTCATGATCTTGATGGTTTTTCCGTGTCATGTTCTTGAATCAAGTAGATAAATTCATTTTCTTATAAATTTTCATGTTAATTTACATTGTTAAATTAATTTGCATAGGTTAGAGTAGTGATGGGTGCAAGGAGAAAAATTCATTATTTGATTAAGGGCTTTTGTTGGACATTATAAAATGGGTCGCAAGGAGAAAACTTGCAAACTAATTAAAATAAGTGATGGGTGTTTTGAGAAGATTGGGTGTGTTGAGATAAAAGATGAGTGTGGATATAATCTCCCATTGAAGAATCATTTTGATGTGCGTAGAACAAACCTATGAAGCACCGAAACTCCGAGTACATAGTGTTTCGCGTTTCGGAAACATTTCAGAAACGTTTCAAAACACGCCCAAAAATTTTAACATATATAGAGGCAAAAAACATTACGGAAAAAGTTTGAAACTCTAAGTGGAGAAAAATTTTGACAAATTCTTTTGAATTATTAACTAATTTTATACCTTAGCATTCACAGTCCCTTCAAATTTGAACTTAAACTTGTAGTATTTCATCTGGATTTCAATTTTTTTTCAATGCTATAGAAGTTCATAATACTGATCTATATAATTTTAAGTGATTTTTAATTAACGTTTCGTATCAATCTTTTTTGAGAGTTGAAGAATCGCAGTTTCATATCGCATCTTTTTGCTGTTCCCGTTTCCGTTTCCTTGCTTTATAGGAACAAACTACAATCACAATCTACAAAATAAAGGCGATAGAATATTACTACCAAGTGTATTTGGTTTTGCTTTGTGTGTCAATGTCCTGGCATGGTGTGCTTAGAATTTGTTTAAAATTATCATTACTAACAATATAGTTCAGCAAATTGCAAAAGACACCATCAGTGTTGATGCCTACAATTGGTTTCAAAGACCTCTCGAGATTGAGGCCACGCCAATCTTTTCAAACCAACTCGGCGTGACCGAGCAGGTTGTCTCAAAAAATGATACCGTGTTTAGGGATTGCATATTATAAGTAAAGAACTTTAAGTAAAGGAGACAAAAATTTCCATAATTCAGCCTGAAAAGCCTACTTTCGGAAGTGTTTGGTATTTCACTCTAATCAAAAGAGAATACAATTGTAAATATTTAATCTCTCAACCCTATCCCAATTACACCCAAGCTCTCACAAATAACAAGTAATCAAAGTAACTAATCTAAATTTCTGTGGTGAGGTTGACGAGGTTTCGACGAGGTCGCGGAGAAATATCAAAGAGAGATGAATTGATGATCGAAGTGGGATCAGGTTTGGTCTTGGAGGAGAGAGACCTCTTCTCAGGTTGGTGAGTTGTCCCACTAGTTTTCCTCCAACTCCGAACAACGTGCACACCAAGTTGCTATCACCAAATATAGATCAATGGAATAATAATAAGAACGAATATGTGCGATGCTATTTCTGAGAGGGACCTTTCTTTGACCAAACTACTCAAACTCAAACTACTGCTATCCCTTTCTGAAAATCTTTTGGCGTAGAAATTTTCGTACCGTTAAGTTGATGCCTACAGAAAGAGATTAATTAATGAAATTTCACAATAACAAGCAATGTATGATTAGGGTGTAGTTGGATTTTGTAATTCTGACTTCAACTAAAGGCACAACCAATCCGAGAATTTTGAGTAATGACATCAGATATTGCATGTGGAAGGTAATTTCACGAAGACTTTTAAAAATACGTGCTCGAAATTTTGAATTGAAATGAAGCCCATTTTTCTAGTGCCATTACTTGGATATGGTTTGACTCATTGGACAATGATGCTCACAATCTTGACATGTTGGTTTGTAACGGGTTTCTAAAAGCCTTGTTGACATGCTAATGGGAGCTTCTACTGGGGGTAATTGAGATTGATGGAGTCATGTTTGGTATTTTAAATTTTCATAATTGTTTTACAGAACATAATTTAAAGTATGTTCCTAAGAGTTGTAACAGTGTAGCACCGCTATCGCAATTTTTGCTTTTAAGCATGAAGGTACCTTTACTAGGAATGATTGCTCTCCATAGTTTTTTTAATGTTTTGGTTTCGAATGCAAATGTTTCCATTTTTATTTACTGAAAATTACTATCATTTGATTAAAAAAAAACAATATCATATTTTGCATAACAATTACGACGTCTCTTTGGAATGTTGTGAATGACCATATTTGCGACCCGCCACTATACTGCACCGTAAAGTACAAGCCGCGAAAGCCCAAGTTGTTGTAGTGCGTTGGTTGAATGTAGGATAGGATGCCAACGTTTTGCTTTGTGCTTTGCTGGGAACATGTAGTCTAGTTTTGCACTGAAAAGTAGTCTATATGGACCACCAGAGACTAAACAATACAAAACCAAATATTTTGGGAACGCATTGATTCTGGCAACATGATACAAACCTTCTTATTAGTGTCATAATTAAGGCTGAATTTTCATGCATTTAGAGACAGAAAGAGATCGAGCAAAAGAACTGAAGGCTTTGGGAGAAGGCAGGCGAAGCCTTCGAAGCCATTTTCGTGGAAGATGAAGATCGGAAAACGTATATTCCGACCTGGAGACTTGCTTGTTTACAGAAAAGATACCAAATTGTATATGAAGAAATCCCACATCGGAGATCAGCACATAGAATATACAGCTTATTAACCGCGCTTTGCGAAAAATTAGCGTCCCCCGCGGCGCGGGACATGACAAATACCTTGTCGAGGACTCGAACTTGCACATGGAATTGGACATGGACATGGACTCTCTAAATGGACTGAACTTGACCCCTTACCACCCTTCAATTACATTGGAAATGGACCCGAACTTGGACTGAACTTGGACAAAATGGACCTCGCGAGAGACTTGGAAATGGACCAAATTTGGAACCCAGTACGATGATAAATTGGAAATGGACCCACGGGATGATATCGAGGACCAAATCATGATAAAGTTAATAATAACCCAAATAACAAGGTAAAAAGGACCAAATTTTTTTGTCGATAAACAAAGGTTACTTGGAAATTGAAACGAGGACTAGAACTTAGAACAGGATTCTATTGAACTAGAAATTTGACTGGAAACGAAGTTATCAACCAGATAAGGAGTAGAATTGGAATATATTATTGTGTATTTACTCACAGGAGCAATACATTTATACAGGAGATTACAATCCTAATTAAGATAAGAATCATCAATCTTACAAAGGAAGCAAAGCCTACTAATGTTGGCCTACACTACCTAACAAAAGGACATTTTTTGGTATTGGCTGCTTTGATAATCTTTTTCATGCTCTTGATTGACATGTATCATGATCATAACTATTTACTTTATTAATTACACATATATGATCATTCCTATAAAAATTCACTCAAATTCGAGATCATTTGGTAGTCTAATTTTGTGAAACATATAGATAGCTCGTTTGATCTCTAATTGTTCCATTCATATATTTCTCAAAGTTAGATAACCAAATGATCTTAAATTTGAGTGAATTTTTAAAGGAATGATCTTATCTCAGTTCGATCATTATACGCGTCAATTAAACACGTGAAAAATGCAATCAAACCATAGAGCGGTCCCTACCAAAATATCATGAACATTGGTTCATGCCAATATCCCAAGTCACTCAGGCATCAACACATACCCATAAGTTATCATAAGTTGTCATAAATTGGAAACATGTCGATTTCAAAGTGAAATTGTTGGAAAAGCAAGGTGTAAATGAACTTAATTCATGCGAATCTTGCAATTATTTTTAATAACAATACAGTTCAACAACCATAAGTTATCAAGCGACACTTTGTCAAAAAAAAAAAAAAGTTATCAAACGACAGCTTATTCACCGACAACAAAGAAAATCCGAAATTAAATAACAAGTAAAAAGATCAATAGCATGATTGTTTGGCTAGTTAGCTATTCATCATCTCTATATATTAATGGGGATACCTTCAATCTAAATACGTAATATTTAAAATATTTTTAATCAAAATATTCACAGTTATAATACCACCCTCAATTAAAATACTTAATATCAAAAGTTTCTTTCAATTCAAATATTTAATATCAACAAATAGTCTATGAAAGAGCAGATTTGACACCAATGATTGACAGAAAAAAAAAAAAAAAAAAACCTTCTTGCACACGTATGCGCGTCTAGTGAATTGTTATGAGGACGTGCTTGGTTGCAAAGGCTTGCTCGCTATATCATGAGTGGGTCACAAGTCACAAGCTTCTCAGTCCCTCTTAATAACCCCACAATAACGGTATTACAGTATAAATTTTTAAATGAGCTAGTAAGGGTTGCACTAGCTTTCCTCCAACTTCAAATAAGGTGCACATCAAGTTGGTATCACCAAATATAGATACAAACTATAATGAGGATTAACAGGTGTGCGATGCTATATTTCTGAGAGGGACCTTTTTTTGGACCAGTTACTCAAACTATTGCTTAAGCTTCTGTGTAGGGATTTTGCGTACGTACTGTTTCATTACTGAAGGATATTAGTCATCGTCCCCACGGCGGTAGTTGTTAAAGAAAGAGATGGATGAGATTTCACAATAACAAGCAACATGTTGGAGTGTAAGTTGAACTTTAAAGAATGCGTGCTCGAAATTTGAACTCAAAAACTATAATGTGCCACTGTTTAAAATGCACTATGTCTCGTTCATACCCTACTAGTAAAGTATTCCTCTTCTTTTTCTATTTGAAATCAATCTCTTACTGTGGGTGATAAGAAAGTAATAAATGTTCTACTTGCATAAAGTTCGAACGCAACGAAATTTGTCTGGATTTAGTAAGATCAGTATGAACAAAGTATCGACTATCGTGGCTATTTTTGGGTAGCTGATGCGTTATGAAACTACAGTATACACTTTACAAGGCTTAACTTTGTTTTGACCCAAAAAGATAAATGTATTTATGTTTCTTGCTATGCGTCCAAAATATTCTTCCCTAGAATGTTTCACTTACGGAAGAAAAGGATGCGTAGCTAACAAAAATATTCTAAAGAAAAAGGTGAAAGTTTTGTAGTTGTTGCAGCCACATTTCAGGTCATAGTCATTTTCTGCAATTTTTAAAGCGAGATCATTAATTGGAAATTAATTTCATCCATGCATTATTCACTTTCAGGTTAAAATTGGTCCCAGTTTTGTCGTAATCTTGCTCAAATAATATGAGTTTATATAGATAGGCACAAAAAGAAGAAGAAGAATATTTCAGCTAGTAAAATACAATAGACGTGCTTCATTGATTTTAGTACTTCCAAAGCTCGGAACAAGAAACGTCCAAGCGATCTCAACGGAAGGGGTGGAAGGAACTAAGATTTCGATGCACAAGTACACAACAATGCCGGGAGTGAAGAAGCTGGCAGGCGACGCAGCAGTTGTGTGCCATAAGCCGAACTATCCTTATGTTTTGTTTTACTGCCATACATCAAAGCCCACAAGAGCTTATGTAGTGACCCTGAGAGGAGAAGATGGGGTGAAGGCTAAAGCTGTAGCAATCTGCCACACGTAGACACATCGAAATGGACCTCGAAGCATTTGGCCTTCCAGATGCTTAAAGTTAAGCCAAGAACCGTTCCCGTCCCGTCTGCCATTTCCTTCACAATGATCATGTCCTTTGGATTCCAAACCACTAATCATTATGATTGCGTACGCTTTGTGGCAGATGATATCACTTGGCAACGCAATAAGGTTGACGTACATCGTTTAATAATTAGTTCTTAATGGCTTAATAAGCTTTTGGAGAGAGTGGTTGTCGATCGACCATTGTGTTATCGCCTTCTTATATATCGGTTTTCAGGGTACGTCTCTCCTAGTGAAAATGTAAGAATTATCCAATTATGTATTCTCTTATTAACAGCAAACGTACAAATTGTTAAACTAAAGCACGACTCAATGGCCTTCATGCACAGAAAAACAAACTAAAATACGCATTTTTGTCTTATAATTAAGAGATCAATGGTGAGACAACGGCAATCCTTTGAGTACCTCTTTTCCTGCTCTTCCATGGCTTTTAGCTCGTTTTTGCCTTGGTGAACTAGACCAATAGAGATTTGTTGATGTCAAAAACTGGGGATTAACACTTGTGAAATAATTGCGGGGACGTGGAAGTGGGGCCTTCCATGTGGACTAGTTGTGGTGACTTTGGGGAAGCCACAGACAGGAGGCAACGGGTCTTTGGAACAGTCTGCAAGAAAGCTAAGGATGAGTATTGAGTACCGGTGTGGTACCGGCCAAAGGGGCTTCGATGCTTAAGTCAGTAAGATTGACAGTGGCTTTAGAATTTGAGTAAATCAGTAGTAAGAAGTAGTTGGAACAGTAAATGTTGATTACCCTTGACCCTTGGGGTAAGTTCACCTTTTATAGAGGGAGGTGGTTGACCTTGAATGGTCTCACCTCCGATGTGGGACTGGATGCCTACATTAATTGCACCTTTAACACAACGTTCGATGTATGTTTAGGACCTCGTATAGAGCTCGTTACTCATCGTATGAGGCGGGTTGGCAGCTCTATGCGGAGATTGCTGCGAGGTGATCTCGTGAGGCGTGTGTATTTCGTCGCTTGACATTTCATGTGGGACCCACAAGCCCCGCGAAGTGAGCTCATGGAACTCATGAGGTTGTCCATGTAGTGCTTGGTTGCACATGCCAAGTGGCTCTTGGTTGTACAAACCATATGTCATGGTGGAGCATGGTATAAATAAGATTACTTGAGGAGTGTAGACCTTTTCGTTTACAGATAGTAGTCGATCAGGAACTTTGTAGATGAAGCAATCCAAATGGAGTGGGTGACAAGTTATCCAACTCATCTCCCATCCAAGTTGCTAATTGAGGTACGGATTTTCTATGTCAATGGAAGCTTCGTAGCTTCCTTCCATTTGCGTCTTAGGTAACACATATGTTGTTCATAGTCAACAAAAGTTCCATTCACAATTTAGAAATAGCATCATAATCACACAATAGGGTTATGAGATTTAGACATGGGGTGGGGTGTAAATAATATCTAATTCCAATTTGTGATATCCTGTATTCCTAACTTTCCTGATTCATGACTTCCAAATGCCAAATAATTCCATGTGCATGTTGTTGGGAACTCGAAAAACACAATGAAAACTAGCGTGTTGCTTAGAAACATTTAGAGATACAATCATTAGTGAATATTGCTATATAAATGCAGCTTCGAATTATGTAGCAACATTCTTAAAACCCACCCATTTTCTTAATTAATTCCAATTTAAAAGACTGGTTGGAACCAAATGATTTTGAATTGAAAAACAAAAAAACAAACAAAACAGAAGAAGGAAGTGAATTTGCACCTGCTTAGCAAAACACGAATTGCAGTTTGTTAGCTCCTCTGATAGATGAATTATCATCAGAATCAGTGTCTATCTACCGACCCTATCTTTTCCATTGGCTAGTGGCAAAACATACACTTGGGTTGGCCTTGACCTGTATAAGACAAACGCCGTCATAGACCTACCAATGCTATACCATTCTTTCATTGGCTACGAGTTGAAAAGCTGGTAATAATACTCTTAAAATCATATTATCAATCTCAGTGCAAATCAAACTTTCAACCTTACATATGACGTCTTCGACCAAACAAAAAAAACCTTACATTACATATGACGCTGCATAGATCAACATTGGCATGACAACCAACTATGGCTTCTTTTTCTTCCGCGACGATGAATCTGTTTATGATTATGTAGATCCCAGATGCAGTTCCGCGTTGCACAAGAAAGAAAACCACAAGCTTCCCTACTACCGAAAAAAAAGAAGAAAAAAGATAGTAGATTGAAAGCATTTGCAACCAGGAGGGTATCATTGGTTTACCACTAGACATATGACCTGGATGATTTGTGATTATGACCATACATTAATTTCAGATCCTGTTGCACATTGCAAAGAAAGAAAACAAGCTTGCAAGCAAGTTGATGTTTTACCCTGTTTTCACCTTTCTTATCGAATTTCTGAATCCTTGATTAGCTTAAAATTGAGCTTCGAACTTTCGAACTCATCAAATATGAAAAGCTGAATAAGAATTGGATGGAATTCTAACGCATTTCAGCAGTTATATCAAAGAAATCAACCTTTATATATACAACACAGCTTATATATTTACATCTGTTCACAGATAAAATTATGTACACTGCTCATATGCACATTTACATACATATGTTCACAGGATCTTCTAGAGCCCTTTCCTAAGGGAGGGAGATAATAGAGCACAGAGCCTGTACGGCAGTAAGTGCTAGCAAGATTGCAGCTCCAGTGATTTCTTTAGTTTCCCATGGTGAGTTAAAGAAATGCTTGAGTTGACCAAATACTCCTTCCATCTATGCCTGAACATTCTGTAGTACTTGTTCAGGCTTTCACAAAGAGCCTCAAAGTAGAACTCATCAGTGTCCATGATGATGACCCTATCCGCAAGGTTCTTTATCATCGTGCACACTTTTACCGTATGTTGTCACCTAGCTTGGTCTCTACAACTCCGTCCTTTACGAGCAACTCCACGTCCTCCGGGGTGTTCACAAGACTGTTCAAGATGAAAACATAGTCAGTGATGTAATTCTCCATGGCCGCTGATTTTCGAGCATCCTTATGTCAGGCCATACATCTTGTAGCATCCGTAGTTTTTTTTAGGGAGAATGGAATATAAACCCAAAAAATTTTCACTTATTTGATGCATACCCATGTACATTTTTTTTGTAGAATTAAACCCATACAATAAGTATCTTGCCACATTGGATGTACAACTAACCTATTAATTCATAATATTTACCCATATGCCACTTTATTTACCTTTCTCATTTTTTTTTTGTCAAAGATAGTAGTGATATAGATGTGAAAATAGGCAGCCACCATTACAACATCAAGCAGTACTACGAGACAAGTCTCGACACCGATGAACAACAAGGTCTATCTAGAGGAGTTACCCACCTTGCTGCAAACACTATCAAGTGTATAGGAGCCAACCAAAGGTTAGGTAAACAAACAGCTAAGTGTACAGCACAAGACCACACTACAAGGGCATCAAACGATACAAACTAGCATACAACCCCAAACAAAGAACCACCTCTAAAAACAGCAACCACCTCTGAAGAACCGCAACTATAAAGAAGACACCTCTGCAACGAAACACCTACAATTGGAAAATCGGCAAGTGGGCGCCCAAGCCAACAATCCAAATTCACCTCTAAGCAAAACCGATAGCAGCCACCAATCCAATGAACACCAAGCACCGAGAGCACCCAAGCCCAGCCCACGACCAGAGACAAGGTCGGCAAACACGCCCATACCAAAACCAAATTGCCAGAAGAGGCGTGCGGCACAGGAGCCGGCGCACGCAGCCCAAACCAAAGGGCCGACCGAATCAACCGGAGGTGGATCCAGAGCACCACACCGTCGGCAGCAATCGGCACCAGTAGCCAAGGGAGCAGAAAAACGGTGAGACTGGAGATGGAGGCCGGATCGGTAAGCCTGCAAAAAGAAACCAAGAAAGCATAAAGGAAAGTGGCCGGCCGACCCCAAGGCAAGCCAAGGGGCCGCGGTTGGGGTTTGTGGTTTTTGAGCTTTTAGAGAGAGAGTGAGCGGCTAGGTCGAAAGATGAAAAGTTGGTTTTTACATATATTTACCTTTCTGATTTCAGGTGTCTTTTTTTTTTAGCAGTGTTAATGTGTCTTCTGAGACAATCTCATATGCCTTGGAGTATGCAGGTGTCTTGGGATATACAATTAGGTGGTTATATGTTTAGTTGATTAAACTCAGGTGTCTTGGAGTATGCAAGTGGTTATATATTTTAGTTGATTAAACTTAGGTGTCTTGGGATATACAAAGAATGTACATTTAGCCACCTGGTGAAAGAATGACACAAAGAATGTACATTTAGCCACCTTGAATGTACATTTAGCCACCTAGTGAAAGTGATTAATGTTACATTTAGCCACCTTGAATGTGCATTTAGCCACCTGCTGAAAAGAATGACACAAAGCACCGCTTGATGAGCGGCAAAGTAAATCACTTCATACATTAAAAATCCATTAATTCACCTTCAATATCCATTAAATATCCATTAAATCACCTTCAACATCCACTTGATTGCACCAGGTTATCTCAATCTGAATGCGTAGGGATTTCTATCATTCCCATATGTAATCAAAAGGGGTATTTTAGGAATCAAAAATTTATAAACTCTCTAAATATAGTAATTTGATGATGTATAATCCTAGTCATGGGCCTCCTTCAACTAAAAAGATTGAGGTGGGTTTTATCTTAAAAAGAAAAAAAAAAAACAAGGGTATTTGTCTAATTTTGCTTTTTAATATACGGTCTCATTTCCTACCCACAATTGCTCGTAACGGAACCTCATTAAGACCTCAATGGCGTCATTCCACAACTAACTTAAGCAATGATTCGTTAAGAATGGGTGCTCGAAATTTGTCTTGATTTAGTTAGATCAAGTATGAACAAAAGTATCATGGCTATTTTTTTGGTTACAAGTATCGTGGCTATTTCTTGGTAACTGATGCATTATGAAACTACGATACTTTATTATTAGGCTTATTTTTCTTTTTTGAAAAAATTTATCTACACTCATCAATTTGATCTTTACACTCATCACTCATTTTAATTATTGAATTAGTATTTTACTTTATTGCAAAATTACACTTAAAGATCAAAAATATATAAAATAAAATGAACATGACTTTATGTTCAACATTCTCCACATAACCCTAACTATGTGTACTCTTCTGACAAACTATATGGTGGAGAACTTACATTTAACATTTACATACACGAAAAGCCGCCCTTCATAAATATTCTTGCTTATTTAGAGAACGTTAGCCCCATCACATCAACATGGCTGTATGTTCAAGAAAGCTTAGGTAATAATATAGCAGAAATCAAAGGTTCAGATATGCAGAATCAACTATAATGATATAGACAACTATAGGAATCAGACAACTATAGGAATTAGACAACTATAGGAATATTTATAAAATAATCTTATTTTTTATTATAATAATTTTTTATTTTGACGATTATGACTATATTGAGGTAACTTTTAGTTATATGGAACTTAAAAAAAAATATATTTTCAGAAGTGGACTCAACTTGTTTGGAATCATAATAAAACGAGTCAAATTCGCGAGTTATACGAGTTCATATCAACATTATTGAGGTAGCTATACAAAACTAAAAATTTAACATGATAGAATTGATTCCATAAGGCTCTACCACTAAAAAATATTTGAAACTTGCAAGTATACATAGGAAAATTAATTCAACATATAAATTTTTGACTATGGAGGTGATCAATCAATGTGTTGGATTGTGCCCATTAAGGCATTGTCGTGGCAATACGTGACGGGAGACACGTGTCAATCCAAAGTTGAGAAATCAACAACAAGGGCAAATATAGACACCCTCGACGGAGCGTGTGACCTAATAAGTGTATTAGGGAGGCTCGCGGTCGAATGTCGGGGTGAGTCCTAGGAGAATATTGAGTGTAGGGGTGGAATCACAAAGAGGTTGTGATTTGAGATACGTTCCCTACTATCCTCGACTCCTAAAGAACGTTCCTAGCCATAGGATATCCAGCTAGGGCTGTTGGTTATCTGTTAAGGCCGGTTCATGTCGTATTTAGTAGTCGATCTCAGACTAAGCATATAGTGATATGAAATAGGCATGAAGGTGCTCGTATATAGATACGAGTTCACTGAACACTGACCAACCACAGAGCGTACGAATGGAAGTTTACCTACTATGTCAATCGTACAACCTGGGTGCAAACTAGTTCTTAGACCTGAGGCTTCACCAGATATCTCGTGTTGGGAGATTTGAACTTTTATCTCAATCTCATGATTCATCAAGAATGATTTGGGTCAAGTAGGTGAGGATTGGGTGCATGGATTCAAGCATGAAGATTTGTGAATGCGCAAAATAGGATTCGTTACCTTCTAGGTAATCAGTGAAAATTTATATTTCAAAAGCCCCTTGAAGATCTATCTCTAAGTCTTCGGCCGAAGTATATAAGTAAAGAGATACATCAGGGTGATCATATCAGCACACTAATGCATTAGGGCTTGACAATGAATTTCCATGCCCTAAATGATTTGATCGGAATATAGGAGACAAATGAACCTTATTGCATTGTAACCATAACTAATGGTTCTGCTTGATGTGTGATGAAGAAGTTCGAAACACATTCTTGATAATTTGGGTAGCCGAGAGCCATAGCTAGATGTTACTACTCAGTTTGTGAATGATCTTCCCTATAAGGTTGAATATTGGTAATTTCCATATTCGGAAAAATAAGATTGTTTACTGCCAGCTTTATCGGAACCTACCGAGGTCAGACACACAAGAACGCATGCCTTCGGGTAAATTGATGAGGGTGTTTAACAAGAATTAGTTTATGTTAAATAGTAAATTTATTTAAGTTGGTGATTGGGCTTGAATAAATAAATACAAGTCATTTGGGCTTAGTATTAATATTAGCCCAATACAATTTGGAATTGATCAATTAAATAAATTAGGATTGATGACACATTAGTGGGTTAAGCCCACTAAGAGGTGTGGCACCATTAGGGACGGCAACTCTAGGGTTTCTCCCAGAGTTGCCTCACCCTATTCCTTGTGAGACAAGGATTGTTGTTTAATTGTTAAATAAGAGTTCAAGCCTGTTAGAAAAAGGTTCTCTATAAAAAGGCTAGTTGGGTATTGACCTAACAGAAGTTGTGAACTCACATATCAGTAAAGAATCTCATGTGTTGAGAATACATTCTTTACTAAAACATAAAGTCAGAAAAATTGTTTCTCTAAAACCCTTATGTACCGCAAATCCTCAGCCTTGCCGCAGTTATTGGTGGTGCTCGTCATCGTCCGTCGGAGTTTGGTGCTTCTAACTAATACATCCTCTCTCTGCCTCATTAACCGAATACCGTTCGTGTCGATACTTGTAGAGGACGCACACTTGAACGTCTAGGACTTCATCATCATCATCACGGTAAAGGTTGGTAACTCTAATCTTCTTTTAGATTAGGGGTGATCTTATTGGTATGCTAAGAATCACATGGCACGTCGATTAACCATGCACGCGGATTAATTAATATGATTAATGGAATCCAACGTTCTGCCAACCATGTATGTTTACGATTGAATTATGAATTTTATTATTGCATACATGTCACGCCACGCTTCCGCACACGTGGAAATCTGTTCCATAACCCAACATAATGAAGAAGAGAAGCGTTGGCTATGATGGGGTATCTTCTAAGCTAATCATAAAAAAACATGTGTATTACACATCTTTAAACGAGTCAAACTGAATACTCGTGTTCAGAAATATTGGGCTCATCTTGGACTCGTTTATAAACGAGCCGAGTCCAAACTCAAACCATTTTGAAAAAGAAAAAAAAAAGTTAGGACTTGGCTCGTTTTGCCCACCCCTAGTTTAGAGAGTCATTCGACTCATATGCTCACCCCTAGTTTAGAAAGTATACATTTATAGATGGTTACTGTGTATCAATTTCTTACTATGCTTCCAAAATATGTTTCTTCACTAGAAAGTTTCGCTTAGGGAAGAAAAAGACCCTTGATGATGGCTAGCTAATAAGAGTATCTCTAAAGAAAAAGTAAAAGTTTTGCAGTTGCTGCATCCACATTTTAAGCCGTGGTCATTTCCTCCAATTTTTTAAGTGAAATTATTGCAAATTTACACCCATGCATGATTCTCTTTCAGATTAATATTCCCCGTTTTGTCGTAATCTTTCTCAAATAATTTCAGTTTACAGATAAACTCTCAAATAATTTCAGTTTACAGATAGGCACAAAAACAAGAAGAATACCATAACTTTGGTACACCACTACATGCGTCTCCCTTTGTGCAGTTTATGATCAACAGTAGCACTTTAGTCACCACAGTACTTAATTTACGTGCTTCACACGGCTAACCACTTAATACCGAATACCAAAGTTCTGATATTCTTCTTCTTGCTAAAAGCAAATCGAGCTATAAGCACGTCGGCTAATATTGCAAGGAATAAAGAGTACCATCTCTAGTAATAGCGTCATTTCACATCTTTCTGAGTCACAGTGTCTTGGTGAATGCATTACAATCATGTGAAAGTCATAAGTGCGAAGTAAATTTTCGTGTTAAGCCACCAACGAAGGGTTCAAAGTCAAAGAAAAAAAACCGAAAAGAAGCTTCCAAATTCTGGTATTGACTTTGTACTAATACACATGGTCATGTTTCAGGATTAAAATGGGAAGAAAAGTCTTTCTTTTATGATAAACTTTTTCTCCTTTATCTATCTTATTTACTACGTAACTATGTAGAACTACTATAATACTTTGGACTTTTGAAGAGGATACATGGCTTTTACTATAGGAATAGGTGCACCCACTTCTTCCTAGATCTTGGTCACTAGTTACATTAGAAAAAATGACCTTATTCGTTTGGCATTTTATCGGAAAAATAAAATTTTCCTGTACTTATTAATAGTGGATCAACGAGTTAAGTATGCAATCCTTTTAGAAGTTAGACTTTTCATGTTTCTACAGTAAGTATCCAATTGGGAAAATGAAAAACGTGAGTAAAAGTGAAATGCTGATCCGAATAATATGAATGCACAATATACCATACAGCACAAGCCACGAATTTATCTTATTCTCAACGCAAGGAGGTTCATGCATAGTTTGGTTACGGAGGAAGAAAGGCATATGCCAAAATTCTGTTAGTGGCGGTGGTCGGTTAATAGATTCCCATATAGATTCCTTTGCTGCAACCACCACTCTTCCAACTGACGACATACAGTTTATCACACTGCCATATAACTGTTGCCACTGGGGTGAAGAATCTTCATTTTTAAGACTTTTTGTGTGTGCTTGTTAATAATACAGACTCCTGATTCTCCGGATTGGATGTTTGATGTATGTTGTGACACAAGTACTCACTACAACTTTCTGATTACATAAACCTAGTTGGAAATTAGATAAAAAGAATGAATAAGTGGGTCAGCGGTACAATGAACCAGTATATGTATGAAGTCATGAAGAAGGTACCTAAAACTTTGGCAGTTATTCGTAGAAACTTTGACTGCTACTCAATAGAGCTCATTCTGAACTAGTTGTGAATTGTGATGCATTTACATTTATTTTCTTAGCATATAATAACCAACTTCTCTATATTGTCCATACTGCCACTAACTCATTTTTCAATTTAAATATATGTGCTTTTTCTTTATTATTTAATGCCGACTGAATCATTCCTCTTTCACGTTGCTTCTCCCCTCTCACACAATCATAGAGTCACTATCAACTTTCAACTTATTATTTCTTTGATATATGCATTATTCAGTTTGTTGACATTAATATGAAACCTTTCAGTAAACCTTGTAAGTACTAATTACTTAAATTCCATATAGTTGATTCAATATAAAAAAGGAACATATGAAATCCGTAGTTCAAGAAGCTTGAATTCGAAGCTTTAGTAGCGGGACATCAAAGTAATGCAGAAGAGTTAGGCAATAATGATAATAAACAAATGATAGTGTTAATATGAAGTTGGTGATTTTAGGTCAACCTAAAAGGATGCTTGATTAGTCTCTATGGTGATGTGTATTTGGATTAAAATATTCAGTTTATTTAACCAAAAAAAAAAAAAAAAACATTTCAACAAACACTACATACACTCGAAGCAAATCTTGAGTAAAATTTACATTATCACAATTGGCATATATCCAGAAAATTAAACACTAATGAATTAACTACAGGTGTTCAACTGCTTTTTGAACAAGAAGACATAATTTGTCACATAACACTCGTGACTCGTGAGCGCATACTTGTATTGTATGGTAAGCATATATACCCTACTTATCACTTAGCCAAAGCCTACTTGACGTAGTCACTTACTTGATGTATATCCCTTTCTTTCTTGCTAGGCCGGCAAGGCTCGTTTGGTGGGCGCGCTAGTGATTAGGAAAAAATAATAATTCATACTACCTCGGCTTAATATGTTTGTGAATAAAGATGAGGTTTCACCTCAAAATTGATGATAACGAAGAAAGTAGTCAAACTTTTTATAAATCTATGCAAAGTCATTTAACTCTGCAGTGTGGGAGATACTATTCTATACTCCCACACGACATCTTACTTGTTACGACACTTAAACCAAACATACTGCGCACGTGCGGCCGCTTGACACAAGTGGAACAACATTTCACATTCTCAAACTTCAAACTTGACACAAAATACATTTTTTAACTAGAGTATAAGTATTTGCAACTGCATACAGTTACAATACTAAAAGCTATACATATGTGCCTATTTTTTGGTATTGGGCACGATCTTTAGATGAGAGAGTGAGGAAAAAGTAAATTTGGGTTGCTTGAAAGGCACCCGAATCTCCCATTACTCAACGTATACATAGTATACTTTTCTTTAAGAGGTACATGAAGTGAATGAGGTGGTAGGGCATGCTTTTAACGTGCAGTCGCCCTTTGCTTTAGTGGGTTGTGTTTATTCGTGACTTAGTTAATTGGTTTACTGAATTACTGTATGATCACAATTAAAGAGAGTGTGAAATCGACTCCAAAACGTTTGTACCAACCATTCTTGAACTGTCTCCGTTCTACTTTTTTATTTTTTCTCTCCTCTCTCCTCTACAATTATACCTGCATAACAAACTAATACTAGTCTTAGTATTATTGTGTGGACAATAATAGAAAGCAAAACTTTCTCTCATGCACTCCATCTCTTTTATAGTTTAGCTACAAAACAACAAACCCAGCACCTAATCATTATAAATATCTCTACCCTTTTAGACTAAGTAAATACTGAATTTACCTAATTTACTGACTAACGTATTATTCTAAACAGTATAGACATCAGGTTGCAATTAAGAATGAATATCGTGCGTGACAACTAATATTAATTTTATCCTATTTTCTAAGAAACTTCTTGTAAAATAAAACCCTCTTAAGTTGGACTAGTATCGGACTTATGCAAGAGATGTACGTGATGAACAATGCAATCGAAAAAATACATGTCTTCTCCCTTTCCGCCTCTAGGCCTCACATAAGGGCATGGTGGACATAAGGGCATGGTGGTAGAGGGGGAGAGAGAGAGAGAGAGAGAGAATACACATGGCCCCAATTGAAATAAATGTTGACGTACACAACATATTCGCGTGAAAGTAGAACAAACTTTTCTTGGTAGTAACACTTCGAAGGTTGGAAACGCAAGGAAGATTTTGGTGGCAGGACTAATTTATGGTTAACTCTGAATGGAGGGGCGGCTTTTGACCCCACCAAACACACACACACACAACACCTTTCTTACCATTCACTATATATAACAACATCACTCACTCTTCTTTCCTTGCTCAATATTGCTCTCTTCACATCACTCCCCTCTTGTTAGTTTTCATCAAACACATTCCACTTCTTCATCAAACTCTTCCGATTAAGTAGCTCTCTATCGAAATTGGCTTCGGGGTCCGGATTTTGGCTATGGAGGGACAAGAAGAATTGGTTGTGACCAATGATCAAGCATCACAGACGGTGATGATCAAGGGGAAGCGCACCAAGAGGCAGAGGCCTCTGTCTCCGAACGGCGTGGTGGTGGCGGCTGCGGCGGTGACCTCTAGCTCGTCGAGCGCCTGCGGTGGAGATCATGAGTACAATTTCTATGGTAATACTGATTCATTTCCATCCCCCACAACTTCTGGTGACATGATTTATGAGAGCACAGAAGAAGAAGAGGACATGGCCAATTGCCTAATTCTCTTGGCTCAAGGTGACCATGTATCCAACATCAATCAAAAACAGATCAGCGAAGAAAGATCAAACGGCAGAAGATCGATAACCAGCGATTTTTCGCAGAATTCGAGCATTGGAAAAGCCGATTTTTATGTGTATGAGTGCAAAACATGTAGCAGAACATTCTCATCATTTCAAGCGCTTGGTGGGCACAGAGCAAGTCACAAGAAGCCCAAATCCATGACTAGTCCAGATGAAAAAAGTTCAAAAAGTTTGAAAAGTTCGGCACCAGTTCATGTCATCAAAGACTCCATTTTCAATGAATTCGAAGATCAAAACAAGCAGTTCATCAAGTACAAAACCAGTGCAGTGAGCCCACCTACTGCAATTCCGATACATATTGGTGCCAAGAGCAAAATCCACGAGTGTTCGATTTGCGGGTCGGAGTTCACATCGGGTCAAGCACTTGGTGGCCACATGAGGAGGCACAGAACAGCAGCAGCAGCGACCAACAACAGCACAAGCAATATTAATGGTGCAAGTAACAAGTTACAGAGAAATGTTTTTTCACTGGATCTGAACCTTCCTGCACCAGAGGATCATGATCTTCATCACCACTCAAAGTTTCAGTTTGTGCCTACCCAACAAACTTCTCTTGTCTTCAACGCCCCGGCTTTGGTGGATTGTCATTATTAAGAGAGAGAAGATAAAGAAAATAAGCAAAAGAGTCATTAATTTAGCTAGTTGATCATCAATGTGAATTATAAGCATTATTGTTCATTTTTCTGTTATTGGGTATAATTGTGGAATACTAATTCTTTGATCAATTCTTTCTACTTCAACTGTGTTTTACTTTTGGGTGGATCATTTATACGACAAGAACGAGAGCAATAGACTACGGGAAAACGGTATTATATAACATGGTTCGATCATCAGATTACTATAGCAGCTTGTGTTTTCAGCGTTTAAAGTGATTAGAAAAAACTTAGTATCTAATAGAATACTATCCTGTATTTTTCCAAACAAGCACGCCCACCACATGTTGGGTCATCTAATTTGTTGGTGAAGTGAAGTTGAATACTTTGAGTACTTTGAGTAAGTAAGTGGTTAGTGTTCCTGGTTGCCTTTCATTCACGAAAAGTGAGTGATGAGTAGAGGCATCTTTTTCTTTTTACACAAATTTTCCTGCTTTTTCAATGTTCTTTTTTAAGTGGAGAGTGTGTTGTGAGTGAGGGCAGCTGCAATTTGGTGGCATGGGATGGCAGAGGCTCATAGGGGTTGGGCAGAAAATAACCAGCACCACAACCAAAAGTCATGGATTAGGTTCCTCCATTGGTTCTGTTTAATATATGTTTAATATATGTTTATTACAATAAAAGCTAAAAAATGCCTATAAAAGCTCTCCCTCTCACTTCACAGTCTGTTTCATTAAATGACAAGAAGTAATGGATAGCAAAGGAGAGTTGGCAACTGCCAATGCCACATGTATCCACCTGTATCCTTTTCTCTCATTCTCATTTTTAGCCTAATAATAGTTAGCATAAATAGTATTATTGACACTCTCAATTATTATTATTATATACATTATAGTAGTAATTTGTGATTAATATTTTTGAAAGGGTGCTCTTATTAGTACTCTAAAAAAATTATTGTACACTTTAGTTATACAAAAAATAAATAGAATGCACAATAATTTTTTAAAGCAAATCCAATGGGAAAATGCAAACTTATCAGAATGTCAAATTGCATCCTTAAAAAAATGTTAGAGACACCAACATTGATTCCAGTGAGAAAATGTAAATTATTAGTATGAAAAACGGATGTATATTTTGAGAATTCATTCTCTAGTGAGGGAATGTGAATTTCAATATGAAAATGCAAATTTCTAATTCCAATAATTTACAACTTTCCCACTGAAGTAAATTAATTTTACACTTTAGAATATTTTATTAAAATACCACCAAATTTGTAAAATTTATATTTATATTGTCAACGTTATATTTTTTCCACTGATGTTGTTCTTATAATGTAAATAACTTTTTTTTTTCAGAAATAAATCATATTTAAGTGATTCCAAGCTGATCGGATATATTTACAATACTAGACACTCTCTAAACAGTTGTACCTAATTTACCCAACTCTGGATGGTCCCTTACTTTGCAAGTCACTTTAACTAAATTTGAGATCATCAATCATCATCTCTATCTGGTTGGGCCCACCTAATGCAACATTCATTGATATTCCCGAGAAAGATACTCTTAATTCATACCACAAACAATTTGGGTTTGGCTAGCTCCAAGTTATCCAAGCTCTGCTCCACTCTGTGTGCTTCACTTTGGACCCACAGTTCATCCTATTTGGTGTGATACCTCACTGCATATCAAATCAAGTTATCCGTCATCAGCTGTTACTTCGTATCATTGAGACTTCCTCCTTACAGCATATAAGAGCATTTCCACCTTTTGTTTAAAGGCAAGGGGCAAGAGCAATTGAGAGGAGAAAAAATTGCCTTTGTTCAAAAGTGGGTTTCCACTGGTGCAAAAATAGCCCAGCACTGTAGAGATTGATCGGGCAAAAGGCAGGGGAAAAGGCGGAGAGACGCCTGCCTGCTTGCCTCCTGCCTCCCTGACGTCAACGCACTAACTGCATTCTTTTTTTTTTTTTTTTTTTCTGTCAGGCGCATGTGAAACACCCGCCTTGATGGGCGAGTGAGGTGCGGGCGGGCTAGTGTGCAACGGCAGTTTGACATTTTGACCAAGCCACGTGGCATGATTTGGGGCTTCCGTTTCCACATCCAACAGACAAGGATTTTTTGCCAAAAAAATATGAAAAAAAATATGAAAACTATAGAAAAATTATAGAAAAAATTTGGAAATTTTGGTGAACAATTTGGAGATATATTTGGTGAAAAATTTTTGGATATTTGAGACAATTTATTCAACTACCAAATTTGTTCAAATGCACATAAAATTGACATAAATTAGAAATAACAAATTAAAAATGAACTTTATGAATAGTAATCGTCATTGCCCTTGTCTTTTTGCGGTGGAACAAAAAACGAAAGACGAGTACTATTTTCATGAATAGTACCCACATTTTGGGAATATTCTCTTGTCATTGCCTTTTGCCTTTGGGCAAAAGGTGGAAATGCTCTAATAAGTATGTGTTGATCAATAATTGGTGTGATACTATATTGATTTATTTATTTATTTAGTTCTTAAAATTGATCGTTTCAAAAGATATGCAAGTAAGTTAAGAAAATTAATATTATATTATATATGGTATATTTTTAATTCGTATAGAGCCTAATTTGTTATGAGGAGTGAGAGATTTCAACATTTTCAATTCAATATATTATGTAGAGTCTTTTTACGGCATCCTAAAATCTACAAATATACAAATTTTATTAGATTATGTATAATTTGCAGAGTCATTTGCAGCATTCTTTGTAAGATAATTATGCTAACATAATGTTGCAAACTGAGTTTGTATAAACTTTTAGAGATGCTCTTGGAATTCTCTTTTTTCCTATATACGTGAAACAATTTCCTTTCTATATATGTCAAATTTTCAAGAATAATATTGCGAGCCATGACCTACAACAATTGTAAGTAGTGATTGATTTATTATGAAACCCATGTAAATGTTACCTATGTATTCATGACTCTACAATTATCTAGGGATCTATGCACGAACAAATCAGTATTCAATCTCATTCTTAAATAATTGTACTAACTTGAAATGGATTCAAAGGGAGTTACTTTCACACTACTAAGTTGGAGCAGAGTTAGTGAAGTGCACGTTTTGGTGAGTGTGGGAAGTGAAGCATGTGGTGGAGAGATTGCGTGAGAATGGAGATGTCCAAATACACTTAAGCTAGAGGGAAATAATCATTGACATTGGCACATGTAGTGGGGAGGTTACGTTGTCATATATCTTCCCCGATATTCGTCTACACCATTTATATATTGAGTATGCTCAAAACGAGGGCTATCTAACTTAATAAATAGTGTGACTTTGATTCCTTTATAAACAAGATTCTCCTTATTGGCTACTCATCAATTATATATATAGTCTATATAGGGGTATAGTTTATGGAGGAAATAACAAGGTCAATAAGGCTTGCTTAGTTTATATCACATTCTCATAGAAAAATAAGTTCATGTCAAATAATATAGGGCTGTCGTGCCGCCGTATGGTTGTTAAGGGGAAATTTCGGTAAGCTATTCTTTAAAAAGTGTACTTACGAGTGAACTGGACATTTGTTACGCTAAATGACACTATAATGATGTTGTCCTATTATATATCAGTAATGATATGTTTGCCATTCAATGATCAATATTAAACGACGGAATTATTTATGTGTTTACTAAACAGGCATCCATGATACAATATAAGAATTTCAACTCTTGATTTTAGTGAAATTAGACTCTTCCCCGTATTGCAGATTACTAGTAAACAGCTCCCTTCTCTACCAAACTATCATCTACAACTCAGTATTGTCCTATCAATACCAAACATCTCTATCTCCCAAAAGACGTGACCCCTAAATTAGGTTTTTTCTATGTTCCAAAATAAAAAGTGATGGCCATTAATTAGCTTACATGTAAAGATGCCATATTTTAACTTCTGAGTCACTAAATATAAAATGAAAAATTTTATTTACGCCCTATTAAATTCAACCCATTATGAATTGGGATAATGACCACTAAGGATAAAACAAACCCCCTAATTCTATGATAGGACAATAAATTCAAAAAATAACATCAAAGGACAAAATATGGGGACCACACTTACATATCATCTTCACAACCACGCGCATGAACAGTGACGCGCGAATCAACTTTTTTTTTAAAAAAAAAGGATATTTGTGCACACAGAAACAGTTCTACCAACTTCCAACACAAAAATTGTTTATGTGAAACACAGAAACAGTTCTGTTAAACACAGAAACAGTTATTCGACACAAAAACACAAAAACAGTTCATCCAAGAAACACAGAAACAGTTCATGCAAACACAGAAATGGTTTATGAAAATACAGAAACAGTTCATTCTAACACAGAAACAGTTCATGCCACACACATACACATTTCATGCAAAGTAAAAACAAAACAAGCCCATCTCAAATCCTTCAACTAAACCAAGAAAGAAAACTGCTTTAAATCTTAAAGTAACAAAAACCACTCAAATACGGGCTCAATCTTCATCACCACGAACAGAGGTGCCGCTCAACCTGCCTTGTAATTTAAAAAGGTTTCATAAATTTGGACACGCCGGGGAAGAGAGGTTTGACGGCTTCTTCTTTCATTGAATTCCCCCAACCAAATTTCCCACCAATCCTTTTATGATTCTTCCTTTTGATAAAAACATCAACCAATCAGGATGTTGATTGACTTTTCACAAAACACTTTCTTATTCTTATTCTTATATAATCTAATCTCAATCCTTTTCTCTTCTTCACCACCGCCATTGAAGCTCCTGCCACATGCACAAAAGCTGCAACATCACCATCTAATACACATAAAAAAATTCAATTTTTGAAGTTCGAAGGCTTTTCAATCTGACCCATAACAAGCTCCGCCGCCTCCCCACATCGTAAGCTGGGTCATGGAGTTTCCTTTAGCTCCGATGCTGATGTTTTGTTGGAGGAGAGCGTCAATTGATTATGATATATGGCAGATCTACATCTCCGCATCTTGAATTGGGTCTCAGAGCTCCTGCACATCCTCACCAGTGTTGGCTAGAAAATGGAGATGGTCGCCGCATCTTGAATTAGGCCGTTTACGTTTGGTTCGTTTACAAGAAGCGTGTGAAGATGGAAGGGTTGAACTGTGATTCTCCATTTGTCAACTGTCCTTTTGTCCTTGTAGGAGAAAATTACAACTTTATGTCCTAGGATAGAAAGAGGTATTTATTTATGTCCTTGTGAGTCATTAATCCTTATGAATTCATCACCCATTTATTTGTCTATCCCTTTATTAAAATATTTCAATACACTTCATAAACTTACCTAAAATACCCTTAATGTGAAAAATATATACACCCTACCCCACCCACAACAGCTCTGAAAATTCTCAACCCCGAAAGATAATTCGACAAAGGCAACTTCTTCATTTTTAAGTTATACTTTGATCCTCAATCAAATAGATGACGCAACATCCTTATTTTATCAATTTTAATTTGCCTCATACACTCTTGAAAAAATATGCCTTACAAACACGAGAGGAATACCAAAAACATTGAAAGGTGGCGCGAAGCGCCCGTAATGTGGCGCGCAGCGCTCGTGATGCAAAAGAAAAGCCTCTCGCACACGCGTAAGCGTGTGTGATGAGGCTAGTGTAATTTATGTATTTAGTTTTTGGGATTTATACATTTGTAGGTGTATTATATATTATGGGTGAATTCTCTATTCATTTCAGCCAAAACCCGTTGTATTCAAAGTTCGGTGTGATGATTCATCCACAGTAATCAAAAGAAATTTGGTAGAATTGTCATTGAAGAAAATAAGAAATTTGGGGTTAGGAGTGGGGTGGTCGGGGTCGGGGGTGTGGTGTTTGTTGAATTAAGATATATTCAAAAGCTAAAAGTAATTAAGAGTGGTATATTAATAATAAGGTAAACTCAACAAAAAAAGTGTAAATAAAATTTCCCATATAAAATCTTCATATCAGATTTTTCACGTGGACATGTATTCCTATACACATCAGTTTCTTGATCACGGAAGTGAAAATTTTGACCTATAATTTGCAGTTTCAGTATAGAACAACTGGATCTTTTGTGTAAAACATTTGATTGTATTTGGTTTAATGTAATTTCTCCGTGTGCAAAATATTCTTGAACTGGAGCTTTCGTGTATTGATTGTTCTAGAAGCGCTTGTATTTAATCAATTTTTGCTTTTAAAAAAAAATGAAAAAGTTCAACTTCAAACAATCACCAATAACAATCTGGCAGCACACTGATATACATCTATTAATCCATACACATATCCCATTGGAAATGAAGTGCTTTTGTCATTTTCGGATCGCATGTGGACAGTTCACATGTTATATCACGGTGGACGATTATTGAAATATGTTTGGGCCAAATCATAATCTTAATCAATGTAGTTTGACTGAAGCCAATTTAATTTTTGGGAAACATTATGAGGGTAAAATGTACATTTTGGAGGTGTAAAAAAGCCACACAAGCCCCTTGTCACTTGCTAATTTGGTTGTAAGTCCGAACAAGGTACTGAAATAGTAACAGTTTAACTTTATACGGCGGAAATTTATACTTGGCCATTAGGTACCTAAAAGTGGGTATTTATACATACCTGAAAGTGATGTGGCACATTATTAGTGGGTCGTATTTCACTTCTTTTTCTCTTAATAAAAATTAATATATTTTTCTAACGTTATTTTACTCTATTTTATCCTAACCATCCAATTCATCTAATGGTAGAGATTTATTGAAGAAAAAAAAAAAGGCCAGGGCCTTCTTGCTTCTCACCCTCCTTGTTATCGTCACTTTCATGTCTTCTGAGTACACTCTCCAGAAAATTCTGGGACGGATCCCTCTCTCATTATTCTCCTCAAAATCAAAATCATTTATGGACTCTAATTGTCCATTAAATTGTTATAAGGTACGTATTGAGTGAATTTTTTTGTTAAGTTGTTGAATATGTTCATGCAAGCCTTCGAACACAAGGATTTTGATTGAAACTATTGTTGATAGTTTTGTTGTTCGGCTGAAAAAGGGGCTATGGATCTCGTTTTCAACCAATCTACTGTACATATCGGATATGGAATTTTAGTCATTAATGGTCGGCTTCAAACAGCCATAGGGAGACCATTGAAAAGCTCAATTCCCAGCCTTCACATGTGTTTGTTGATTCAATTTGTCTTGTTGATTCAATTCATTTTTGCTTTGCCTTTTGTTAAGTTATTCAATTCTTTTTGCATATGGATTATATTAGTTTCCCACTATTCGTCTTATTGATTCAATTATTTTTGCATGTTGATTCAATTCGTTCTTGTTTTTCTGCTGAACACCGAAACTATCAACAATAGTTTGTTTTCGAAGGCTTGCATGAACATATATAATAACTTAACAAAAAAGATTCAATCAATATGTCCCTTATAACAATTTAATGGACAATTAGAGACCATATATAATCTTGATTTTGCAGAGAGGGATCCGTCGTTGAAATTTCTGAAGAGTGTACTCAGAAGACTTGAAGGTGACGAGAACAAGGAGGGTGGGAAGCGTGAAGGTCTTGGCCTTCTTTTGTTTTCTTTAATAAATTTCTATCATTAGATGAATTGGATGGTTAGGATAAAATAGAGTAAAATAATATTAGATAAATAAATTAGTTTTTATTAAGAGAAAAAGAAGTGAAATATGACCCACTAATAATATGCCACATCACTTTTGGGTATGTATAAATACCCACTTTTGGGTACCTACGTTTTCCCCTTTCTTTTATACTAGCAATATTAAAATTGGAGAAATTTGAACTTTTCATTTCTGCTAATAGTGAAAAGAGATATGTCACTAAATCAGTGGTAGGGGTGTAAATGAGCCAAGCTGAGTCGAGCACCAAGGTGCTCAAGCTCGGCTTGCAAAAAATTTCTAAAGCTCAACCTTGGCTCTATAAAAAATTACGAGCTCGAGCTTAGCTCAGCTCGACTCATTTACGATGCGAGCTCAAAACGAGCCGAGCTTTTGATCGAGCCCTCGGCTCGGCTCGTTGGGCTCATTTGTAAAAACAGTAATTAATATTAACAATTAGAAATTGAAAATAAGTACAAATTACAACGAAAATTATACCTCACATAGCAAATCTTAAGATATTTTTTTTCAAGGGGGGAACCCAATTGGAGGCTAGGCCCTCACGCCTTCGTCCTAAATAAAGAAAACAAATATCATAGTTCTAACATAAATCTAAAATACAAAATACTAGATCGGCATAAAGCAACTTGAAGTAGTTTGCAAGTTGTTTGATGGTCTAAACTCTTATTTTAATTTAATAATTATAATATTTAAAGATTAATAGGCTTATGCCCAAAAGCTACTATTTCACCTTTATTATACCCAAAAACACTACCTCACTTTTTTTCTTACAATTTACTACTACTTTTACAATTTAATATCAAACCAAACTAACAAACCCACCCACAGCCCTTGTGAGTGAGACTCACGCGCCCCACATCACACGCCCCCGCTTCTTGTCCGTCACAATGAAGGATGTGGTCCGTCACAATGAAGGATGTGGTCCTTCAGCTCTGAAGGATGTGGTCCTTCAGCTCTGAAGGATGTGTTCCTTCAACTCTGAAGGATGTTCCTTCAATCTAAAGGATGTTCCTTCAATCTGAAGGATGTTCCTTCAATATGAAGGATGTGTTCCTTCAAAATGAAGGAACAACTGGTTGAAGGATGTGTTCCTTCAATTTGAAGGATGTGATCCTTCAAATTGAAGGAAGTGCTCCTTCAAAAATCTGAAGGACAGTTTCCTGCAGATCTGAATGAGCACTTCCTTCAAATTGAAGAATGTGATCCTTTAAATTTGAAGGAAGTCCTTCAAAATGAAGGAGAAAGAATAGCTGTGTTGATTCACCATCAATTCATATGATTTTTATATCAATCTTCATCTAAACAACCCAACAAAGCTTTCTAGACTAGTTTCAAAGACTACCTTGGCCGAAAACTCGCCGGAAACTCACCGGAAAGTTTCAACCAATATGTGAGGCTCACCGGCGATGATCCGCTACAAACTAAAGCTCAATATTGGTTGGGCTGTGTCTAGAATGATGAGAGGATAAAGTTTTGGGTGGTGGTTCGTTCCATTTGTCGCCGGAATCGGAGAATTTCACCGGAAAACGTGAAGATGTTGCAGTTCTGATCTCTCTCTACAGTGGGTCTTGGGTTACAATCTCGGTGTCTATGGAAAGAGGGCGACGAGATGAATCCAACCCAATTGATTTCGTATCAAACGGAGTCCGGATGAGAAAGTTATGGGTAAAAGAGTGTTTTGAAGTTTGTATTTCTCGCGTGGATTACAGAGCAGGGAAGTCGAAGAATAGATTGAGCGTATTTTGCAGCGCGCGTGGAGTTAAAAGTTGTTATTAAAGTGTACAACCCAATTATAAATCAACATGTGTCAAGTAGTAGTATATTATAATGTTTAAAGTGTAGTAGTGTTTTTGGATATTTTGATCTTCAAGTAGTATCAAAATGTAATTTTTCCAAGATTAATCTGCTTACTAACAAATAATATTATTAATTTATATGTATTAAATTACAAGCCGAGCTCGAGCTGGCTCATAAATATACGAGCTTCTCATGAGCTTTATGAGCCGAGCACGCCAAAGCTCAAGCTCAGCTCACTTTTTAAATGAGCCTAAAAATAAGCTCAACCTCAACTCATTTCTCTGTAACAAGCGAACTTGAGCGAGCCGAAAACGAGCAAAGCCCGAGCCGAGCCCGAGCAGCTCGAGCCAATTTACAGCCCTATCAAGTGTGTCATGTAACAATCAACTTTACGTACCCACTCAAATTAAGACAAATTTTCTACTACATAGTCATAATGCAGAACTACTATATAACTAATAAAAAAATTGCAGCATAAGACTACCAACAATCACATTGACTCACAACACACTCCCATACATCTCTTGATCCATTCGTAAATGTCTTATTGAAAACGAAGAGTTTTCCGTCATTTTGTGGATTGCTTGTTATGCAATGTGACAACTTGTTTGGACACTATTAGTGTGGCGTGCTCTCCAACTTCAGCCACCTGTATGGCTCTGATAAAACACCACAGAACCCTCCAATGGCATAACATGCAAGCTAAACTACCAAAAGCGAAAACACCCAAGAAAGAGTTCTTTGGCGGCATATGCAGTTGTAACTTGTATGGTCATTGTTAGGTTAGAGACAAATTCATTTATTAATCGCTTTAATTGGTTGACAGTGTACAGAAATGGGTATTTTGCCGTCCATTCTTGTTCAATTTGTGGAGGCCAATTGCTGGCTTATAGATTAGTGAAAAACTTCATCACTTTGAACTCGACTAAATCATTAACCAAAATGGGCTAATTTGGTCTTGCATGAACGTGACACCTAGTCATGAGTTTTTTTGGTTAGTATTTTCAAGGCTGTCATTGTTTGGTTTGGTGAGATATTTGAGTACCTAATTAACACTGCTATTCAGCTGGTTCACCGGTTTTTGATGGGTTAGGTTTTTTTCATGGTGGTGGACTAGTGATAGTAGTTGCTGATTGAAGATGGTTGAACAATGCTAATTAATGTAAGGCATTCTTAATTAGAAGAAAGTTACAACTTGTAACACCTCTCGCATAAACGTGCAATAAACACTACGTGAGGTGTAATCATCATATACCGTCGAATTTTCTTTGACTTAGCCCGGAGTAAAAAATGTGGTAATTACTGTATTGGGCCATGTTGCATGGTGGGCCTTGAAATTTGTGGTTAAGGGAAGTGTGAGACCATTTTCAAGATGTGATTGCCTGCACAAATTGAAATTGGTATGAGTAGAGATGGGCATCTCCAACCATACTCTCATCGATTTAAATTTAGAGTACGGTGTCCTCCAGGGATCCAACCATAATCCGTTCCACATTAAAGAATGGGGTATTTGCCAATTTGCCCCCTTAACTTGAACCTTACTTTTGATTTGCCCCCTCAACTTGCACTTTGGAAAATTAACCCCCTCTCAACAAAACGGTTAACTTTTCTGTTACTTTTGGCTAATTTTAATAATGCTATATTGACAATTATAAATAATAAAATATTAACCTAATTCCAAGAAATGAGTTACAAAACCTATACATGATGGGCATCTTGTCGTGTTTTTTACTCTTCTTCTTCATCATCATCTTCTGAGACGGGCAACGCCATCAATGTTGTCAACGAACTTCAACCCAATCGAAAGCACATGAAATTGTAGAGATGGTAAATGAAGAAAGATTAAAGCCTCAAGTGCGGAGGAGAGAGGAGTGTTATTTACAGATATTTTTTTGGATGAGAATATGTTAATTTTGATTGTTCATATAATATTAGGGGGAAATTAGCAGCAAAAAATGCAACGTTAAGGGGGCACTTTAATTTTCCAAAGTATCAAGTTTAGGGAAATCAAACATTGGGCACAACTTGAAATTGACCCTATAGTTTGGAACATTATGTAATTAACCCTTAAAGAATAGATGAAGTTTTGGTTCTGATACTCCAGGAGTACCAAATCCAAACTTCAAAAGTTTGAACACCTAAGTTATATTGCCCTTTATATCCTTTTAACACTTAACTAATATACTTATCATATTCCAACTCTATTTCGATTTTTAGTTTCATCATGAAAATTATATCATTGGATGTATGTAAATGAAATCTTGAACCTCAGTCCAATTTCAAATATTTTTGGAAACTTTTAAATTTTACTGATTATTTTATTGAAAAAAAATTAGAAAAACAAAAACAAAAAACAGAAAAACAAAATGAATGAAAACATATGTTGCAAAATGTTGAGAATGGAGAAGTAAAGGGGACATGACTCTTTTAGAAACAAAATTACAGAATTTCATTTAAAAAATGACATGATGTGCATGGTAAAACAGTATTGGTTTAACTTGTGTACAATTCTGTTGTGGAAAATCTTAATTTCATATGGAAATGAGGGTATCTGTTTCTTTCAACTATGATGTGTGCATAAAATTACCAATTCTATTATGCACCTAATTGCATCCTTTTATTTATTTTCGACCTACTAATTTCCTTGCGATGTGTGTTTTGTAAATTCAATGCGATGATGTTTTCTTTTAGACAAGATGGCAACACTAGCAATTTTAGTGTTGTAAATGTGCCACTCCCAGCAAAAAATATTATAATTAATAATTTATATGCTATTTCAAGATTATCAATAGGATACTGGTATAGATTGAAGTTCTATCAAATTTTGATCAATAATAGATACAAGGGTTTTGTAGTAAACCCCTGAATACAACGTTATTCTAGAGGCTAATTTTCTTTACACTTACTTATGCAAATGTCTTCTGCCACTCATCTTTAGTTTCACTTTGCCTCCTGTAGGTTAAAATGACTCACTTTGCCCTCTGCCACTCACTCCGTTGTCTCAAGTTACCTCTCAAGCCAAAATTCGTTAGATTTTCAGTTAAAATGCCACATGTCATTATTTGATTGGCCTAGAAATAAGTGAGTCCCCTCAAAAAATGTAGGGAATCACTACTTTATATTTTAAATAAAACAATAATTTTTTTTTAAAAAAAACTAATAAATAAAATGCATTTTTTGGGATATTATTTGAATTGATGTTTTTTTGGGAGAATTTTATTTTTTTTGGGGGGGGAAAATATGTAATGGATGTAATATTGGGCTAACTTGTTATGCTTTTGAAGTGAATTTGAAGAAATTTGTAATGGATATGATGTTGAAATCATTTGAGAGATTTTTAGTGGAGTTTGTAAAGAAAAATGGTGTTTTAAGTAAGTATTATTAAAACAAAATCCTTAATTTTTGTATTTTAGAAAGAAAAATAGACATTTAATCTTTTGAGTGGGCCCACCATTTTTTGGCAACTAATAAAAAAGTGTCATGTGGCATGTGGAAGCATAAACTAACGGTAAAGGGTAACTTGAGATAACGGAGTAAGTGACAGAGGGCAAAGTGCGTCATTTTAACATACAGGAGGTAAAGTGAGACTAAAAATGAGTGACAGAGGACATTTGCATAAATAAGTGTTTTCTTTATGCCCAACCCCAAAATCAATATAGAACTAGACAATAATCTACTATATATAACATTACATTCCATAGTATGGATATATAAATAAATTTTGATCCAATTTCCCTGGTTAATCGTTTATTAATTATCATGATCATCCAGCAACCAGCAGGTTCTTGTGGTGTAGTGGTTATCACGTTTGCTTTACACGCAAAAGGTCCCCAGTTCGATCCTGGGCGGGAACAATCCATTTTTTGCAAAAACCTTTATAATCAAACTTACAGTCAGTTTAAGTTGTAAACTCTTAAATGTAAGTCAACAACGTGTTCTTGTGGTGTAGTGGTTATCACGTTTGCTTTACACGCAAAAGGTCCCCAGTTCGATCCTGGGCGGGAACACATCCGGTTTCATATTTGTAATGACCCAGCTTTTTTTCCTTGTTTTTTTTAGCAATACAAGCAAAATTCGGCGTGGAGGGGGATTCGAACACTAGCCAGTTCAACTGCTCTTTCAACTACAACAGCCCAAGAAATCCCAAATCTCTCATCACCAAAAGTTTTTCTGAGGAGAATAATCAACAAGAAACAAGTAATATCTCCCAAACACGATGTAATATCGAAAATGGAAAAGATGTATATAGAAAGATTCTCACTGAAAGGCCACCAGCTACTCGTAGAAAAATCAAAAATAAACAATGCATTGCACACCCACAAAGTACATTAAGATTTAAACATCTCCATTTGCATTAGATTGTAGCCGTCCCCTAATTGGTGCCTATATGAAATACATCAAGTTTTATAGTACTTTTGCCCCATTTACACATCCTACACAAACACAAACAAAAAAAAACCATCCTGTCAATTCAAGCGGGCGTCCAGACTCCAAAGTAGACTCCAGAAGGTGCGTATCTCTAATTAGCAGAAACAATCACCCGTACTTTTGCTGTGACTTCCGGGTGAAGCTTCAATTCTGCAATATATTCTCCTATCTCTCGAATGTCAGGGAGAGAAACAATTCGCTTGTCCACGTCCCTACAGATGAATGAAAAATCAGAAAATGATACAAACTCGGGTATGCTCTCCAAGGAGATATATGCACCTCTGCATTCCTAAGTAACATACTTAGATAAGAATCACAAACTTTCAAACTGCACAATACTTGAACTATCACAACCTTACTAGTCGAAAAATTGAGCGGCAGGAATGGGTTCAGAAGGTATCATTTGGAAGTCTCTAAAAAAGTGGTGTTTTAATCAAATTAATTCTGCAGGGACACTCTGACATTCTTGAAAGTTTCTGAAGTCAGAACTTCGTCAGGAAAGAGAGAGCACAACATTGTGAATTCATTAAGATATTTTTGCTGGAGCAGATAAAGAAAAACTTTGTCACAGTAGTTCTTGATTGCAAAATTCTTGATGCGTGTGTTAACAATAGATATCCACACTACATCGTATATATCATCTCTTCAAACAGGAAAATCAGAACAAGAGTGGTGGGTGTGAAAATTGTGATTCAACCACACTCTTACAAGATAAAGATGGTACCTGTTAAGCTGTGCCTTGATTATGTCGACCAGATCTTGGGGGGTGACACTGCAGAAACATGTCTGTTAAATAACATATAACGACGGTGCAATAGGTACTTGATGTCCCACTGAATACTACTTACCTTCCAAAAATTAGCTTCCCTTTTCCACCTTTGCGCTTTACCTTGAAACCTCCAACAGTTTCAAACATAACAGCAAGTTGCTCTGCTTCTGCTTTTACCTGCACCAAGATGAAATGATCTGACAAGACATAACTAAGTGAACAAATTCAGACAACAAAGAATCTATTGCCATTTTCCACAAGAAAAAATAAATGTATTTAAAAAATTTCCACACGAAATGCGATTATTAGCATTTGGTACTGCATATGAATCCACTTCAAAACACACAGTATCATGAGGAAACAAACAGAAATTCTCCTGGTACCCTAATACTAATAATGACAAGATTTTCCTGCTATAAGATATACTTGACATGAATATTAAGACTACAACATAACTAGATTCTATGATCTAAAGTATTCAGGATAATCTGTTAGAAGATATAAAGATGTACGCTTCAAGTTAGATAGGATGATCTGATATGTGTAAACGGGCTATAACGATGTATTGCCTACAAGTAACATAGTTCATCTAATACCATATTTATGATTTACGACATAATGCAGAAGGATAAAACAATGTGTTGTCTAAATACCCTTATCTTCTCCGCCTCAATCCTTTCCTCTTCCACCTTCATTTCCCTGGAAAAAACAATAAACAGAAGAATGTTATCAGATTGAATATGTAAATAAAGCAAGAATTCCAATAAATAAATAAATAATTCTAATTGGATATGACCATATAATTTAAACTTGTAAACTTTAAGCACAAGAAGGAGTTGTGCGCTCTCAAGAATACATCAGGAAGAGGCCTATTTACGTGATAAATTATAAACCCTCTCTCTGTATATATAAAATTTATCTTTGAAAAAGAGAAAAAACCAATGGATTGAGGCATTCGAGTGAGTCCAATAAATTTCCAGAAGGAACAGGAATGCAATTAAGAGAGGTTTCAATAAAAACTCCCATTATCACACTTTCATGCATCTCAAAAAGTATAACATTTAACAAGCAGAAGATAAGAAGTAATAAAACCTCATATTGATACTATATGAGTATGGATCTCTTCTAGCAGTATATATGCAAACTACAAATAGGTTGAAACCCCTTGTAGTAAAAAAATTTGTTACGTATGATGAAATTGCTTGAGAAGTACAGTTACAAATTACAATGGTGTGTTTGGAAGAGGGATTTTCACATACCAAAATGTTAGGACTACACAAAGCAGATTAGAATTTCAAAGGAACTAAGTAAATGATTTGCTAAAAACTCATTTCCAAATCTCCTAATATATGTTGCTTTGTCCATGTAGTGCATAAAATAACTCAACTAGCTTAAATTCTTTGGTAGTTGAAAATCCCTCAGTCAAGCGCCACCCCCTATGTCAAGCAACATTTCATGTTTTACTATCGCAACTTTTGTATGCCCACCTCCTATTACTATTGTAGATTGCTAATTCAAGTGTATGTAATGGCTGATTATCCAATTATCTCTTTAACAAAATGCCCCATCATTCTGCATAAGTACAACATCAAGGTTTCCAACAAAACACAATCACATATTCACGTGTTATCATGTATTTCCAAATTGAAAATTCAAAACGATATCACAGATTTACACATTTGATTCCGAAACACAATATCACAGATCCACAAGTGTACCATATGCTTCAGAATTGAAAGACTCATAATGTAAAGAAGAATTTGACTAAATAAAACAAGGGACTAATAACAAATAGAATAGTTCAGTTATGCATTACTTGAGCAGCAGGGGAGTGACAACCTGGGCCTTGCCCAATGGTAGCAAATAATTCCTCAAATAACCAGCTTTCACAGTAAGAAGTTGCCCTTTCTTTCCCAGGTCAGCTATATCCTCCTTGAGAATAATCTGAACCAATAATCCCAACATCAGCAAAAACAATTACCAACCCATCATAATGCTGCATTCAAGTAATGATATTTGCTTTTAATAATCAAGAGAAAAATGCATAAAAGGAAAATCTTAGAGAAAATTTCCATCCAACAACAACAATAGCAATCGACAACCTATCACAATGCTGCTACATTCAAGCTCACTATTTTGGGGTTTGAGTAATTAAGAAAAAACATGAAGATAAACTAAAGTGGGTACTTCAATAAAGAATTCTCAAAGCAGACACAATTCAGAGGCAACAATGAAATTTAAGAGAACCCATTTCGTTATACTTACCGTTCGGGCCTTCTTGGCTTTCTTTTGAGCGGTGACAACCATGGCTGTTCTTCTATCGGACAATTTAGAAGCCTCGTTTGTGGTGCTTCCGGCGAAGCTCTGAAGCCACGAGGAAGAAGACCATGACAAAGTCGATGCTGCAGATGCCGCCATTGCCACCAGACTCTTTCACTTTAAAACTTTCACACTTGTGTTTTCTCTTCCTCTCGCGAACACACACAGTTCTGGGCTTTAATGGGATTTACTATCTTATCTCTTGGGCATGCTTATGTTCTGTTGCAGAGACAAGAACAATCTATGTTTTTTCATTTTGGCCTCTATGAAAGATCTAAATTGCAAATTTTGCCCACTTACTTGTTCGAATTACTAAGGCCCCCTTCGTTTACGTTGTCAAGGGTGGGTGTTTTTCTTTTCACACCACGAAACTTGTTAAAATTTTATTAGGCGGCTTCAAGTTGAAAACACCAACAGAAATTTTGAAAATGAAGCTCATTTTCATTTCCACAACCTAACACAGAAAATTTGAAAACGCCAATTTGACTTTTTCGCTCAAATCAAAGTGCGCTGCTCGCCTCCGATTCTTCTTCTTCATCTTCCGATACAAGGAAAAGACTTCCCAAGAACTTTCGATTTACACACGTTACCAAGACTTCCCAGCTCTTTCTTGTAAAAAAAAAAAAAAAAAAAACAAACAAAAAAAACGAAATACATACTAAGATTATGGGAGTTTAGCTCATCGGTGATTGTATGAGTACGCAATCATTTATCCTCAATCTCAAGGGTATCCGAGTTTTTGTGAACATTCAAATCTATACTATATTTAAAGAAAGAGGACTTAAGAAAAGAAAAAGACGCATGTGCCCTCATGAGCTTATATTATGTGATAAAATTAACTTAATAATGAGGACAATTATATAAATTAAAAAAATACATAAGATTAATGAAGAAAAGACGCATGTGCCCTCATGAGCATATATAATCAATTTAATTAATAAGGTTAATTGTGTAAACTCAAAACTATATCTCTAACATTCACATTTACCAAAATTTGTAAAATTTTGCACACGCATAGCGTGTGTGCCTGTTTCTAGTCCAAAGAATGCAAACATTTAGATCCAACAAGTAATGTATGTAAAGATGACTTATCTCATGCCCATGTGACATAATAAAGAAAAATAATTTAAGAAATGGTAAACTATATCTCGCTCGGTAAGGTCAAGTTTCTCTTTTCCAGTAATTTAGATTTTGTATGCTTTTCATCAGTGTCTGCTGTCAAATTTTTTTGCATTTCATCCCTTGTAGATAACAATTTTTCAAAGCCTTTCAATGTTGAAATGATATATTGTCCCACATCGGGAGTTTCAACAAATATCATACAGTTAATAATAAACTAATTATCTCTTCATATCACCGAGACCTTTTAATAAAACCCCACACCTGAGGTTGACAGATGGTTAAGTTGGGGACAATATCGGTGATGCTTGGCTCGCTGTTGCGCTACTCTGAAATTCAACATCGTATTAGAGCGGGTTGATATTTCAAGTCCAATGTGGTCCATTTCAATTATTCAGGACGAATGTGGTTCATTTCAAATTTAGGCCCAATGTGGTCTATTTTAATTATTCAGGCCCAATGTTGGTCCATTTCAACTTCGGGTACTCTGCCCAGCATTACCTTCCACGTGTACCCAATAGCATCGGGTCACACGTGAGGGGGAGTGTTGAAATGATATCTTGTCCTACATCGGGAGTTTCAACAAATATTATACAATTAATAATAAACTAATTATCTCTTCATACCACCGAGGCCTCTCAATAAAACCAAACCCCACACCTGAGGTTGATAGGTGGTTAAGTTGAGGACAATATCGGTGATGCTCGGCCCGTTGTTGCGCTACTCTGAAATTCAACATTCAAGTAGCGTAGCAGAAACGATATTCAAATACTAAGATATTGTCAATATGATAAGCGCATATCTGTTCCAAGAACCAACAATTTACAAACCTCTTTAAAATTACATTCTGACAATGTCATGTTAGTTATGAGCTAATATTTCCCAAACCTATAGGTTTTTGTTCCTTTACATAAATTTATAAACTGTCATCTAGAAACCCATTTGTTTTCTATTTATTTTTGGCAAGTAGTAAAACAATTTGAACTTCAAACCTCAATAGATTGCCGTCTTTTAGTGCAGCATGTGGGAAATCCGTCAGCACTTTGGTCTCCATCAAGCTAATCATGTTGCAACTAGACTAGCTAGTGTTACGAGTATTAATACTTATGTTTGTAATTGTTATTCCATACTACTGATTATTACTGATCTCACTTATGTTCATAATTGGTATTCCATGCTACCAATTATTACAGATCTCTTAATCGAAGACTGTAACACTATTTCTTAATCAATAAAATCGGTTGTCTTCGTTAAGAAAAAATACAAGAGTGTCAAGACTCTATGCATGTTTCAAGTAATATAATATAACAAGCAGGCAAGAAATCCATGCTGTGCATATCCTATAAAACCTGCCCAGGCCAAATAATGCATGTTGAAGCATTCGAATTACATACAGTACCTTGATTTAGCTTGTTGGTGGCGGCGCCTATTGAAGGTTCTTAAACAAGTCCTGATAATGTAATATCCATATATGGAAATGACCTAGTTATGCATAAAAAATCATTCTTATCTATTTTAAAGTGTTTTCGTTCAAGTGAAAAGCACATAGCATGTATTTCTAAATTTTTTAGAAGTGCTTTTGACGCTGAAAAAGCATTTGGCAAACGAGCCCTTAGTCTCTTCAAAGTAACATCATCAAGCCAAACACTAATTGATCTATTCAATCTTCATGAAAAATTCGTATAAAGAGACAATCATGAATTCATAGTTGTAGAAGCTATTATGCAATTACACTTACCAAATGTAAAAGTATAATTATGTGAAGTAACTATATCACATAAATCATAATATCCGTAAGGGTACCCTATTCGTAATACTTGAAGAGTACTCATCCAATCGAACATATATCTAAATTATGAGGCTTATATATGGTCAGCAGCATGGGCCAAAAATGCCATATACGTCATGCATTTTGACTACGATTAACATGATCAAATGATCAGTGTTGTTAACTTACATCACTCATTTGAAAACTTCAACTCATCACCCCCAAAAGATAAACCCTAGATATAGATAACTCTTTTTAAACTAATACCCTTAAAGCTTTATCTTTCTTTTATTAAAAGCTTGGCCATATAAAATATTCAATCTATGTACAGAGTTCAACAAGGATGAAATATTCTAGTATCCACCTATAGGCTTAGTAGGCAATTCATCTAAGTAAATGGAATTAATTATTCAATAAAGGTTAGCTAATCAAATTTAATAAACCTGTGTAATTTAGAATTCATATTTTGCCAACTCTTACTCTCTGCACAAGGGCTTATCTTGTCCCAACGTGAGGAGATTAGTTTGATTTGGGGAAGGTCTCTACTGGGGATGTTCAGGTTCATACTGAAAACCAAGTTGACTTCGCTATACCGAAAACTACTTAGCTATTGTAATCATATTATAATCGAATTTTGAATATTATAGGTTGTTTCTTGATGATATCCCTAATTATTTCTACTTACTTATATACTCCACAAACAGTTGTTAACTTTACACGAAAAGATCTGAGCCCCAAATCTAGCTAGCCATTGGAAAATACAAGATTTCGAAACCCAAAAGCGAGGCAGATTTAGAGAAGAACTACACCAAATTAGCAACAAAAATGATTTCTTCTGGGGCCACATCCAGTTGTTTTCAGACCATGCCACAGCAACATCAAGGTCTACAAATCTTTTCCATGCCTCATCATGAAGAAGATCAAGTTCCATCCTCATTTTCTCTAGAACCAAACAACGATTCATCGTCTTCAGGCCCCGAAAACCACTCAACGTCTCTCCTCTACAGCCTCTCGGTCCTCAAAGAGAAGGTCCACCAAGTGAAATCACTTGTCGGCATCCTCATCGCTCCGCCGGAGCCTCATCCTTCTACTCATCATCATCATCAAAGTCAACCCTCGGAGTCAACAACCATAGCGGTAGCGAGCATGAACAATGTCATCCAAGACATCATCGTCACCGCGTCGTCGATGGTGTTCACATGTCAACAGATGTCCATTGGTAATTCCACTCCTCCAGGTAACAAAAACAACAATCTATTTCTCAATTTATTGCGTACATGTGATTATCTTGTATAAGAATTATGCTATATAATAATCTTCTATGTATCCAATTATATCTGATATTCCAAACAACAGGTAACAACAAGCCTGCTGATGATCACGATTATGCTCGATTATCGCAACAAGACTATATTAGCATTCGCAGTAATAATAGTACTACCGCTCCTTTCGGTCCAACTCATGATCAAAACCTCGACTGGTTTAGTGACAACTACAACAATGATTGTCCCACTACAGATACTACGACGAACGCTAAGATGAGTGGCAACAACCATAGGCAAGTCCAACCCAAAGAATCGCCCATTTCGACGAAAAACTACGACATCATTGAGCTTGAAGCCGCAGATTTGTTGGCTAAGTACACCCACTATTGCCAAGTGTGCGGTAAAGGGTTCAAGCGCGACGCCAATTTGAGAATGCACATGCGGGCCCATGGGGACGAGTACAAGACCAGTGTCGCACTTAGCAACCCCATGAAGAAAATCAACAATTCTAATGATGGAAGCACGGATGGGATGCACACAGAGTGTTCGACGAAATTACAGAGAAAGTATTCGTGCCCGCAACAAGGGTGCAGGTGGAACCAAAAGCACGCGAAATTCCAGCCATTGAAGTCGATGATCTGCGTCAAGAATCACTATAAGAGGAGCCATTGCCCGAAGATGTACGTATGCAAGAGGTGCAACCGGAAGCAGTTTTCGGTGTTGTCGGATCTGAGGACACACGAGAAGCATTGTGGGGATCTGAGGTGGCAGTGCTCATGCGGGACCACGTTTTCGAGGAAGGATAAGCTCATGGGTCATGTGGCTTTGTTCACCGGGCACGCCCCGGTTGTGATCGGCAGTTTGAGTAGTAGGGTCAAGAAAGTTGATCATCAAAGCCATGGATATATCCTAGATGCAAATCGTAATTAGAGAGATTGGATTCAGAGTTTTGTATTTTTGTTTGATATTGTACATTATGTTATGTGTCAGTCAAAATGTACTACTGCTAGGACTAATTAGTTGTGTTTGTTTTGTGAGTTTATTATAGCATTAGATAGACATTGTAATCATTGTGGAAATTCTTGTTGCTTAATTTAACCCCTTGTATTGATAAGTGTTTATTAATTAGCTGCTCAATTGTGTAGTGTCAATCATCATTACAAATACATTTTGAGATGAATTTTGCTTTCATATATAGGAAATTAAGCTCACACAGTCTTTGTAACCACTAATGATTACATCCTTGCAAACCCTAGCCTAGCCGTTTGAGAAAACTCTCTCTTAACCCTTCACATTAAGGTGAGGTGGTATTTCTGGCCCAGAATCTTGATTCTCTTGCCTATATAGTGGATGATTGTCCAAGCCCTAGCTTCCTTTAAAGGGTTTGTCACTGATACTAGTGACTAAAAGGGTCAGGCGTCCATTAATCCCAAAATTCTACAAAATTTATTGCATTTGTGAATTCTTAATCCTTTTGGTTTTCATAGCTGTTTCAAAATCCCGATTTCCTCGTTGGATCGAAACTTCTCCCATTGGGGCTGGCGACCACATGTTGAGATTTTGGGTGGGATGGTGGCGGCCGCGCAACTTTATGTCAACAATGGAAGTACTGGAGACGCAAATGGATCGATATGTTTTGCAGATTTATGCAAATCTGAAGCTCATGTTTCGAAGATTTGAGTTTGACTAGGCGCTATGAATTTTATAAAGCCTACGTATATTGCAAGTTTCGAAGAAAAAAAGCATATTGAATGTGATCAATAAGGAGGCTACTTGGGCTCTAGCATCGGCTACCCGAGTTTCAAGTCAATGGCATTGGTCAGCTCAAGCTGGACATATAGCACCAAAAGCAACTACATGGGCACTACGAGCACTATGCAATTTCTCAAACGGACTACTTAGGTACTACGTGGGTGTGTGATTGTTCAATGGCCTACATAGGTAATACAAGTGTACTATAAAGCGATTTGTAAAAGTTCATCTTCTTCATTTTTCCCAAATCTGAAACGCAGAGGCAATCGATTCTTTAAAAATGCTCCGAGAACGATCGGAAGCCGCCATTTTCCCATTATCTTTCAAAGTCGGAGAACGTTTTATAGTTGACATCCCATCCAATTTTATTTGAAGGATCCAATGGGCCAGCCAACCCATTTATATTAAGGTCCATCTCTTTACTAATGGTTATCCTGTTTTTGATGGCCCAAAATGTGGATCAGTTATGGGTCACATCTCGGGTAAAACCGACCCATGTCCCAAATAAATTGGAAGTGCGCGCTTTGCATCCAAATTAACAATTAAAAAATTTCAAAAATTTCAATTTATTATGGCCAAAGCGCGCCTCAACACCCAAACCCGCGAAACCCAAAATTCCACGGCGAAAACCAAAACCCAATCTCCACCGTCCAACCCAACACCCTCCAAATCCAACCGCTCCACGTCACCAATCCGCAACCTCCAAAGCCAACCAATCAAATCCCACCCCTTTCCCCTATATAAACGCAACCACAATCCCAATCCAACATCACAATTCTCATCACAAACTCTCTGCTTTCCTCTCTCTTTTCTCCACAAACCCTAATTTCGATTTCAATCTCCAAATCTCCATCAATGGCGCCCAAGGCCGAGAAGAAGCCCGCCGAGAAGAAGCCGGCAGAGGAGAAGAAGTCCACCGTGGCCGAGAAGGCCCCGGCGGAGAAGAAGCCCAAGGCCGGGAAGAAGCTCCCGAAGGAAGCCGCCGGCGCCGCCGCGGCCGGAGAGAAGAAGAAGAAGCGATCGAAGAAGTCGGTGGAGACCTACAAGATCTACATCTTCAAGGTGCTGAAGCAGGTCCACCCGGACATCGGGATCTCGAGCAAGGCCATGGGCATCATGAACTCGTTCATCAACGACATCTTCGAGAAGCTGGCCCAGGAGTCCTCCAAGCTCGCCAGGTACAACAAGAAGCCCACCATCACTTCCCGGGAGATCCAGACCGCCGTCAGGCTCGTGCTGCCCGGCGAGCTCGCCAAGCACGCCGTGTCCGAGGGGACCAAGGCCGTCACCAAGTTCACCAGCTCTTAGGGTTTTCGGTTGGTTGAATTTGGGGCTTTTGGGAATTTCGACTATGGTTTAGGTGTTTTCAGTTGTAAAGTCTGATTGTGGTGTCTAGATGTTTAATTAGCAGTGTTTAGGGCTTTATTATGGTGTTTTGCTGGTTGTTTAATATGAATCAAATTGGAACATCTGTATGATGATTTCTGGATATATGGAAGTATTATGGTTTCAGTTGTATGATCTGCTAAACTGGTTAATCTGAACTTGGTTGTGCTTGAAATGTAGATTTAATGCTTGATAATCTGGAGTGTGATAATTTCTGGATAATTATTATTTGGAATCAAATTAGAACATCTGTTTGACAATTTGTGGATTAATAGATAGATATTATGGTTTCAGTTGTATGATCTTGCTGTTCTGGTTTGGTAGTATATGCTGTAAATTTTTTGGTTGGTTTGGTTTGGTTACAGTTGTAAATTAATTTATTGTTGTGTATGAAATTGGAAGTTTTATTTTTTGTGGTCCTATGATTTTCTTTTCAGTCCGTTTTCCAACTGCTTGTTGTTGAATCATGTGGAGATTCCCATCAACTAAGTCTTGGTTGTGCTTGAAGAGTTAATTTGCAGTTTCCCCAGCCTTAATTTAATTGAAAGTATAATGTTGATAAGTTGGCCCACAATCCAATTTCGAAAGCAATGCCAAACGGGGCCTATATCTGCCTTGTAACCTGATGAGTGATTTCACATGAATTAAGTTGAATGTGATTTGAAATCTTAGTTGAATGTTACTGTTGATTAGTTGGGAAGTCTACTGAAGTTGGTATAGGCTTATATTGTTTATCATTTTGCTAGCTGTTACTTGCTGAGCGAATGAGGGTGGTGCTACCAGTAAGGAAGATGGGCTTAATTCATAGACAGAAGAGTTCACTAATGTTCTTTGATTACCTATTGTTCGCTAATCTTAGTTTGTTACGAAGGGTGAGTTTTCCTAGTAAAATGCATACTGTGTTCAGATTCAGTCTTGGCTCTACATAACTGCTGGTTTCGAGTTTCCCATGTTTGTTTATTCGTTGGAGAGTCTAATACAGAGGGCCTAGAATGTCCACATTTCTGGGATGTTTGCTTATTTGATGACAGATTTTCAAGTCAAATAGACAAGAGAGAGACAGCAAATGCTGATCCTCTGCTCACCTTGCAACCTAGAAGGTACGTTTTTTAGGGCTTTCACTCTCTCCGAATTAAAGTCGCACCTTGCCGTAACATATAATGTTTAGTTACTGACTTGCTTTTGTATAATTTGGGGTTACAGGAATGAGAGATAGAGCCAAGCCTTTGTCATTTAAAGTGCAGTCTCAGGCTTGTGGTCCTTGGGGCTTTTCTGGAGCAAATGACAATCCATGGATTACTGCTGAATTTATATTGTCCTTGTTCTTATGTGAAAAAATTTAGTTTGTTATACTTGTTTAAGCACTACAACATCTTAATTTGTGTAATGTGCATGTTTGACCTTCATGTTATGAATTCTTTGATAATTGAATAAATAAGTTTAATTGCATTTGTTGATTAGGACCCTTGAGATGTTTCTAGTTTCTCTTTGTACGAATCACTGTTGAAACCAAAATGATATCACCAGAACTAAGTTGAATGTTAAATATTCTGAGGTTTTGGCAACTAGAATTAGGTTGGATGTCAATGTTGATTTATTGGGAAGTCCATTTGAAATATGCTTTATGCCATTTTGTAGCTTGGTTTTGTTGGAATTAAAGTGTATATAATAGAAGATATTATGCTTTCAGTACCGAGATCTTGGAAATCTTAATTTGATTGTTCACCCCTTGAATTTTGTTCTGCTTAAATAGTTACATTCTATTCTACTTCCGTGTATGAAATTGAAAGTTTGATTTTGTGGTTCTTTCATTTCATTTTCAGCCCCCTTGCATGTGGTGTTGAAATCAGGTGCAGATCCTATCAACTAATTCTTGATTGTGCTTGAAGAGTTGGGGGTCTTTAAAGTTCTATTATGGTGTTTTGTATGCGTTCTTGGAATCAAATTTGAACATCTGTTTAATGATTTCTGGAGGTATGGAAGATATTACTGTTTCACTTATATAATATTGCAATTTTAATTTAATTGTGCATGCTTTGTAATATGTTCTGTGTAATAGGGTATATTCTATTCTACTGTTATGTATGAAATTGAAACTTTGAGTTTGTGGTCCTCTGATTTCATTTTCAGCCCCCTTTGCTGAATTCATGTGAAGATCCTTTAAACCCAATGTTTGGTTGTGCTTCAAGATTTAGTTGAAATTTTAACGCTGACAATTTGTCAACTTTTGGCTATATCTGCTCTGTAACCTGGTCAGTGATTTCATCAGAATCAAGTTGATTGTTGTTGGAAATTTTGTAAGAATTTTTTAGAACTAGGACTAGGACTAGGTTGAATGTTGATGTTGATTAGTTGGGAAATCTTGTGAAGTTGGTATTGGCTTATGTTCTTTATCATTTTGGTTATCTGCTACACTGTTGAGTGAGGGTGGTATTACCAAAACGGAGGATAGGCACGTTCATAGATAAAGGAGTTCATGGATGTTCTTAGATTACCTACTGTTTGTCCATTTCCTGACACAGCCTGATTATAATTGCTTGGATCTTATGCTTGTTATGAAGGGTGATTTTTCCTTGTAAAATGCGCCCATCTATGTTTATTCTGTGATTTAGAGTCTAATACACAAGACCTAGAATATCCACATTTCCGGGAAGTTTGCTTATTTGATGATGGCAATGCACGGATTACTGCTGTATCTATAGCACCCTTTTATGTGAATAAGTAAGTTCGTTATTCTTATAAAGCACTGCAACATCTTAATCTTAGTATGTGTTATGTGCATGTTCGACCGAGATGTTATTATTCCTTGTTATTTGCCATCTCTAATAATTAATGAACTACAATGGTCAAGTTCAATAACATTTGTTGATTTGGAGTCTTGAGATGTCCCTAGTTTCTTCTTGTATGAATCACAATTCAAACCAAAAGCAAACAAAAAAGCATCTATGGGAAATAAAGAATCATAAGAACTCCTCATTGAAGAAATATTCTGTTAGCTCTACAAAGCTATTTACAGAGACATTGTAAATTTTGGCAGAAATATGATATGTTCTTGAAGCATTTGTAGTCCTTTTATCTCGTCTAAGTATGGACTTGCTTCTGAAAGCTTCCAGTAAATGATCAGAAATGGGTTTTATGATTTGCTCCTTCCATGTTCCAATGGCACCAGGGAAGACTTACTCTATAATTGTAGTGCTCGAAACTTCTTCCAGTTCAGCATGCCAGGGATTGCTGGTGGCAGGTAAGCACTGGTTATTCTCTGTTATAGCATGTACTTGAATAAAAAAAAAACTTAGGTGAACCCACATCTTTATGGGTTGATCCTTGTTGATGGAGATTCTATGGTCTCATGTTAAGTAAAATCCTTGTACTCATTATAACTTTTGTGGTTGATCCTTCTTTACAAAGTCTGAGAGGATATGTAAAGTCCCAATTTTCTGCATTGGAAAGGCACCTATACTAGCTTTCTGGTTGGCGCATCCTGATTCTGTGAAATAATTTGTGTGGTCAGTAATATTATAACATTGCTGAAGAATATATTAGGAATGAATTCTCCTTTTGGCCGTCAGAATTCCATTCAAACTAAAGAAACAGCATCAGCTTTGCATGATATAAAAGGTTTCCTGACTTTAATGGGATCTCTTTCCAAAGTCAAGTTAGGATTTCGTTCAGCCTCTTGCACTTCCACTCTGAAACATTGCGCTCATAGTATGCTTAGAAGTTGGTGGACTTTTCAGTATACTTCTGTTCGTTTTCAACGTTTCAGTCTTGGATTTCCCTAATGTTTCAACTTGTGAATGTGTTGTGCCAGGGGATTTCTAGATGGAATGAGCATTGGACTTCGATTAAGGTGTATGATGGAGGCCTGATTGTTTTTCAGGGTTTATAGGTCTTTTCTTCCAAGTTCAAGGAGCCTGGTGATGTGTCAATACGAAAAATCAGGTTTGCTCCAACAGAAACAGATCGTTCTGTCTTGGCATTTTGGAACTGGATGAGGCGGCATCGGCATGGCAACTGCCAACCAGAGTGGTTTTGGTATGTAGCCTTATTCCCAAAAATGGAGAAAGAAACTTTACTTTCTCGAAAAGTAAACTAAACAAATTCGACCTGAAGCTGCTGTTTGATGGACAATTTGTTTCGGTTTCTTGGCTTAATATATGTGTTTTGTTTGTTTTGCAGATTTAGAGACTTGAGCAGCCCGCAGTTAAATGTTCATCATGTACTGTTCTTTTTTTTTTTTTTTCATGAGTCAACCCAATTTGGTTCTACTTGGTAGGTAAAAAACACTTTTATATCAAAGAATGAATTTCACTGCAGTAAAACAGAAGTACAATTGAACACATGTATCTGCTTTGGATCATTTGATCCCCAATTCATTACAACAACTGCATTTTGTAGCCGTCGTTAGTTATAACAGCCTGTACATTGTCACATATACATACTAGCTTTGAAGCTAATTAAACTTAGTCGACCATCAAACCACAAGTTGAGCTACGACGACAGTAATGTCGTCGATCTATCCTCCCAGGCGGTCGAGTCCGGCCTTCTCGGCCTCCTTGGAGAAAGGGCTCTCGAAATCCTCATCAATCGAGTTTTCGAGCGCCAGCTGAGCTATCATCTCCGCCACCATCCCACAATACTCACGATCATCAAATAGATCACCTCTCCATTTCATGCTCGTCTCAAGAGCATCCTCAATCTCGTCCTTAAACATATTGTCGAAAAGCCCATCACACTACAAGAAAACCTCACATTAGGCACCACTCAATTTGGTGAGTACTTGTTTCCAAATACCCACAGTTCACTTCTCAAACGTGCCTATACGTGTTTTCCCACACTATGTTGTGCCAAGTGTGCCTGAGGAGGATTAAAATCTATTTTTCTATCACGGACAGCCACAGATTGAGCGAACTGTGGCTCAAAATAGTACAAAACAGTTCAAACCAGTTTTTTTGTTTCTGCCAAATGCCTCCACAACAGATATTTTCATCTTACCTTTTTCCTTTTGTCATTAAATATTCTATATTTATCATTAGCTTTTAACCCTAGCCACAACCTCATGCACGCCGCCCACACCCTCTATCTCTCTCTTCGTCTTTTCCTTCTCATCTTTCATTTCCAGCCGCATTCATCATCTAATCCCTTTTCTTCTCCCTGTTCTAGTCTTACTTTATACGTATTCGATTTCCATCTCCATCTAATTCATGTGAATTTTATTCTTCAGGTCTTCTGCTTCTTCGTCTAACTCGGATCCGGCGTCTCCGTCTCCCCAATTGGAAACCTGGACTTGCGTCTCCATCACCTCCTAACCGCCTCCGCCTCAATTCTTAAGTCTCTCACACCGCATACGACTTACTAAACAAACTTTCTCAAGATCTGAATTGGATCTGCCATCTCAAACTGAAGCTCATGTTTTTATTGAATTTATTTGTTTATTTTCCGTCTTAATTTGTCTATTTCATTCTGAACAAGTTAATTGTGTTGATGGTTCCAATTTCAGATCTTGAGTAAGAGCTTGCCTCCGTTTTGGTGTTCTTTTCTGTAGAATTGATTTGGGTTCTTTGAATATTGTTCCAAATTTTGGTTGTGTTTATTTCCTGATGACTTGTGTGTGTTTGGTGATTTGATTTGTTTTTTGTTTTGCAGATGAGGAAGACGAAGTAAATGCAGCAAAGATGGGTGAAAGGCTCAGGGGTGGAAGCACCGACCGACTTGGTTTCTCTCTGTTTTTGATAGAACTCGAGCTCGACACCACCATTACACACACACACTCGGGTAGAGACAATGGAGCAGAGCTCCCAATTTCATTAACTGGAAAATATCAACAACAACTCACACGTTCTCCCCAAAGGCTATTTAGACTAAACAATGAAAGCAGTAACTACAGCTAACTTTAACTGTTTTACTAACACTGAAATAGTAAATACGGAATGGCAATAACAAAGGATGCCAGCTCAATCACTTCCTCACAATAGGGATATATCATCACTCCCTTCTCCACAACAACCTTGTCCACAAGGTTTAAAAACAGAAATCTGGGAACCGGTGGACAAATTCATCATAATCTTCCCATGATGCCTCTTCTTCAGAATGTCCAACCCATTGCACTAAAAGTTGTGTGCCAGCTGCATTGTTCTTCTTGTAAATCCTTCTCTGGAGAATTGCTAAGGGTCTCTCTTGCACTAATCCTTCCTCTGTGACAATAGGTAGTTCAGTTGTTGGAGTAACTTGCGGTCCCAAATGTTTTTTGAGACAACTCACATGGAACACAGGATGGATTTTTGTGCCATCAGGGAGCTTCAATCTGTATGCAACCTTCCCTATTTTTTCCAGCACTTCATAGGGTCCGTAGAATCTTGGATGGAGCTTATGGAAAGAATGAGAAGCTAAAGCTTTGTACTGATACGGAACCAATCTCAAATAGACAAAATCACCCACAATAAACTCTCTATCAGTGCGGTGTTTGTTAGCTTGAGTCTGCATCCTCTGCTGAGCTATCTGTAAATTGGATTTAAGCATGGACAGAATCCTATCCCTCTCCAGAAGACTTCTTTCCACAACATCTTGTTTAGTTGTTCCTCTTTCATAAGCCATAATAGAAGGTGGGGGGGTAGCCGTAGACAATCTCAAATGGAGTGGTTTTTGCTGAGGTATGATAGGACGAATTGTAGCTCCATTCAGCCCAAGAGAGCCAAGTTGCCCATTTTCTAGGTTGTAGACCACCAAAACACCTCAAATAAGTTTCCAAGCACCTGTTAACTACTTCGGTCTGTCCATCAGTTTGGGGATGATACCCCGAGCTCATTCTCAAATCAGAACCTGAGAGCCGAAAGTACTCCTTCCAAAAGGCACTTACGAAAATCGAATCTCTGTCGCTTACAATAGTGGCTGGCATACCATGTAGCTTATGCACATTATCAACAAACAGCTGTGCTACAGTGATTGCAGTGAATGGGTGGGAAAGTGGTATGAAATGAGCATATTTAGATAGCCTATCGACTACCACTAATATCACAGAATAGCCTTTGCAAGGAGGAAGACCTGTTATGAAGTCCATGCTCACATCTGTCCAAATCTGTTGTGGTATTGGCAGGGGCTGCAGCAATCCAGGTGGAGAAATTGTTTCATGCTTGTTGCGCTGACAAGTGGGGCATTCGGCAACCATGAGCTTGATATCCCGCTTCATACCAGGCCAATAGAAACTCTTCTTCATCCTCTGGTATGTCCTCAATACCCCAGTATGACCCGCTGCCGGAGTACTATGATGCTCCATAAAGATTTTGGACCGCCAAGGAGATGTAGGGCTGACAACAATCCGAGATTTGTACTTAAGGAAGCCATTGTCCATATGATACTTAGAGAGATGCCCATGAGCCGATTTTGTTGTAGTGGGGCTTGCAGCACCATTAGTTTGGAAGTTAGACACCTCCTGTGTTTTGTTGGAGATCCACTGGTCTTGCTCAATATGCCGCCTCAGATCGTCGAGCCACCCAAAATAGGGATAAGATATGGCCAAGCAATCTCCTATACTGGTAGCTGGTTGTTCTGGTAGCTGCGTAGACCCAGAAACGAGAGAGAGAACATCTGCCACGACATTTTCGCTGCCCGATTTATATTGTATCTCATAGTCATATCCCAGCAACTTAGCCACCCATTTTTGCTGGAAAGGAGTAGTAGCCTTTTGCTGCAGAAAGTATTTAAGACTATTGTGGTCAGTCTTAATAATGAAGTGCCTGCCTTGAAGGTAATTGTGCCATTTCTTGACAGCGTGCACAATTGCGATAAGTTCCCGTTCATATGTGGACAAGGCTTGGTTCCTTGGGCCCAAGGCCTGACTAGTGAAGGCTATGGGACGCCCCCTTTGCTGTAGGACTGCCCCAATTCCATTGCCCGAGGCATCACATTCAATATCAAAGGGTTGAGAGAAATCAGGCAAGGCTAGCACCTCTGGGGATATCATGACCCTTTTGAGCTGCTGGAAGGCTTCGTCGGCTTCTTGAGACCATTGAAAAGCATCCTTTTTAGTCAATAGATAGAGTGGCTGGCAAATTTTTCCATATCCTGGCACAAACTTGCGATAATATCCAGTCAAGCCCAAGAATCCCCTTAACTCCCTCACTGTCGTTGGTGTGGGCCATTCCTCAATCGCTCGAAGCTTGGAAGGATCTGCTGCTACTCCAGTACTTGATACGATGTATCCCAAGTACTCAACACTGCTCTGACCAAAATAACACTTTTGTTTCTTTACAAAGAGTTGATGCTGCTGCAATATTGCAAAAACCTTCTCTAAATGCAGCAAATGCTCTTCCCAGGTGGCACTGTACACCAATATATCATCAAAAAATACCAGCACAAACTTCCTGAGAAATGGTTTAAAGATTTCATTCATTAAGTTTTGAAAAGTTGCAGGTGCATTCGTTAAACCAAATGGCATGACTAAAAATTCATAATGGCCTTCATGAGTACGAAAAGCTGTTTTTTCAACATCTTCAGGATTCATTCTAATCTGATGGTATCCAGAACGTAAATCCAACTTACTAAAATATCTAGCACCATATAATTCATCAAGAAGATCATCAATCAATGGTATTGGAAACTTATCTTTGATGGTGAGTTGATTGAGCTGGCGGTAGTCCATGCACATGCGCCAACTGCCCTCTTTTTTGAGCACCAAGAGTACTGGAGAGGAAAATGGGCTGTGACTTGACCGTATGAATCCAGAATCCAAGAGTTCTTGCACCGCTTTTTCAATTTCTGTCTTCTGTTGCGGGCCATAATGGTAAGGCCTGAGATTGACTGGTTTAGCACCTTCTACCAAGGGAATCTTGTGGTCATGAGCTCTAGTGGGTGGTAGGCTAGTGGGGGTTTGGAACAACTCTTCATATGCAGTGAGCAATCCTTTTAGCTCCTCAAGTTGTTGCTGGTTTAGATCAGAGGTTTCTATGGTATCTGCTCCCATAGAATACAAAACAATTCCCCAACTAGTTGTGTGAGTAATGCCTTCTAGGTGTTGCAGGGAGCTTGGGGGCATGAGAGAAATTTGAGGGTAAGGGCTGGCAAGTTTGAAAGTGGTATCCCCAATAGTAAACTCCATAGTAAGATGCAGAAAATCCCATAAAATAGGACCTAAAGTCACCAACCAATGAACCCCAAGCACCACATCACATCCCCCCAAAGGCAAAGCATAAAAGTCCAGAATACACCCATATTCGCCCATGGTCAGAGGGGTTTGTTTACAGCACCCAGATAGTCAGCAACCGCAGCAACCTGGAGAGCTAGAAACAAGTATTTCTAGGAGGGTACTTCCAGACCGAACCACTAGAGGGATCCCCGAAAAGAAGTATGAGCCTGATTTAACCAGCAATGTAAAATATCCCATGAGTAACTATGTGTCTACCCATAGGTTGTCTGAATCAAATATGTCATTTGTGAATCAATTATCTTCTTTATCTATTCCTAACAATGTGCAGGAGGCTTTAGCTGACTCTAAGTGGAAGGCTGCGATGGATGAAGAGATGAGGTCTTTAAAGAAGAATGAGACTTGGGATATTGTTGAGTTACCAACTGGGAAGAAGCCGGTAGGATGCAGATGGATCTATACTGTGAAGTATAGGTCAGATGGATCCATTGAAAGGTACAAGGCAAGATTGGTGGCGAAAGGTTACACACAGACTTATGGAATTGACTATGATGAGACGTTTGCACCTGTAGCAAAGTTTGGAACTGTGAGAGTTCTGTTGTCCTTGGCTGCAAATTTAGATTGGCCCCTACAACAGTTTGATGTAAAGAACGCATTCCTACATGGAGAGCTAACCGAAGAAGTATACATGGACCTCCCTCCTGGAAGTAACCGGCCAACTGAACACCAAAATAAGGTGTGTCGGTTGAAGAAAGCTCTATATGGACTCAAGCAGTCTCCTAGGGCTTGGTTTGGAAGATTCACGAAGGCTATGAGAGGGTTTGGGTATAGCCAGAGTAATTCTGATCACACGCTGTTTTTGAAGAAACGACAAGGTAAATTTACTGCACTCATTGTGTATGTAGATGATATGGTGTTGACAGGTGATGATCCCGAAGAAAGAAAGGCCTTGCAGGAATATTTGGCGTGCGAGTTTGAGATGAAGGACCTTGGTCCTTTGAGATATTTTTTGGGAATCGAGGTCTCTCGCTCAAAAGAAGGTATTTTCTTGTCACAAAGGAAATATGCTACCGATTTGTTGCATGAAACGGGGATCGTTCGTCACTCGAGTTATCAGGTTCCACTCCGTCATTCGAGTGACAAGTCACCATTTCCTCGTTTGAGTTGTCCATCACCAATTCATCTTCTAAGTGACCAGTCACTAACTCCTCATCTGAACGACCCGTCACTAATTCTTCATACTCCATCGTTTGAACTTCTCTTCTGTGCTCCCCCTGAAGTTCAGACGAGGGGGAATAAAACATCTCATTTTCATGAAAGACGACATCCATGGTAACATACATATTTCGAGTGGGGGGATGATAACAACGATATCCCTTCTGAGTTGACCCATAACCAAGAAACACACATTTAAGAGCCCTCGGCTCCAGTTTATCCCGCTGATGTTGGTGTAAATGAACAAATGCAACACATCCAAACACGTGGGGGGTCAAATTCACACCTGCAGGGATGGTGACAAGGCTAGTCAATGTCTATAAGGGAGTCCGAAAACCCAAAACGCTGGAGGGGACTCGGTTGATTAAATAAACTGCAGAAGACAAGGCTTCTCCCCAATACTGTAATGGCATGTTGCCACCCAAGAGTGATGCACGTACTACCTCCAATAGGTGGCGATTTTTTCGTTCTGCAATTCCATTCTGTTGAGGTGTGTACGGACATGTGGTTTGGTGAACAATTTCGTGATCTGTCAAGTACCGCTGAAATTCGGTACTCAAATACTCGCCTCCATTATCACTACGGAGGATTTGAATCGGAGAGTTATACTGATTCAAGATCATCTTGTGGAACGTTTGGAACAACCCACTGACTTCGCCTTTGGTTTTCATGAGACAAATCCAAGTCATGCGTGTACAATCATCAATAAAAGTAACAAACCAACGTGCTCCACCAAGAGTAGCATGCTGGCATGGTCCCCAAACATCAGAGTGTATAATCATAAAAGGAATTGGACTCTTATTCAAACTTGGTGGAAAAGAAACACGGTGGCTTTTTGCCAGTTCACAAACATCACAACTGAAACTTGAAACATCTAAATTTGAGAATAAACTAGGGAATAACTTCTTCAGATAACCAAAAGATGCATGTCCTAAACGACGATGCCATAACCAAATTTGAGACTTCTTCCTCTCCTCCTCAGATCCGTCCACAGCCAGGGCTTGCGTCAGTCCTCTAGAACTTTCTGACACTAAGTCCAGGTAGTAAAGCTTCCCTTGTCTAACTCCATACCCAATCGTCTTGCGAGTCTGTATATCCTTAAACACACAAAAATCGGGCCAGAAGATTACGATACAGTTCAAAGCCATAGTTATCTGAGCCACTGACAATAAGTTATATGCCAGTGATGGAACTACTAGCACAGTATCCAAATTCAGGTTATCAGTAAGTGTTACGGGACCCTCGCCGATCACAGAGGCTGGGGCTCCATTGGCAGTGGATATAACGGGTTGGGTGGATGGGTTTAAGGATTGGACTTTACTAGAATCAAATGTCATATGATCAGTCGCACCTGAATCAATTATCCATGCACTATTCGAAACAGGTGCAGAAACTTGAAAAGACTTACCATGGTTGGCTGCGGCGGCAATTAGTGCCGTGGTTCGTTCTCCAGCATCTTCCTTGCCTGCTGCCTCTGCTACAGCTACAGTTGGAGGCCGATTTGAATTCTTCTTCCTAGGATCACGACTATGATCCCAATCTTCCGGAAAACCTATCAGTTCATAACACGTTCTCTTCGAGTGACCGGGCTGGCCACAATGAGCACATGGGGGACGAGGTCGGTTTGACTGGTCAGACCCACTCGGCCGAGGATTTGTAGACCGGTCAGACTCTGATTTCCGAAGGTTGGATCGAGGCTTGTTCCTTGCAACCATTGCTGATGCTTCCGGGACTTCGGTGGTGCTCTTCATGGTTGTTCGTCGTGACTGGTCACGTCGAACATAGGCATATGATTCTTCCAGGTCAGGCACTGGATCCTTCCTCAATATTTCTCCTCGAACTTGTTCGAAATCATCATCTAATCCTGCCAAAAAGATGTGAACCCTTTGGCGTTCAATCGACTTGCGATACATCTTGATATCTTCACGATCATTCATCACCACCTTATCACGGTGGTCTAACTCTTGGAAAATCTCGGTCAACTCTCCATAATAGAGAGAGAGGGATTTTCCATTCTGCTTGGCGGCGAATGCCTTTTGATTCAAAGCAAACACCTGTAGTTCATCAGATCCATCATAGAAGGCCTTCTCAAGCGCATCCCAAATTTCACGGGCTGTGCGCAACCGGATGTACCTCTTCTGAAGTTCGGGTTTCATGGACATCAACAACCATGACTTGACTTTCATGTTGTCGGTGTACCACTTGTCATAGCCTGCGTCCTTCTCTGCAGGAACCTCGTTGTCGCTGCGGATGTACTTGATTTTCTCGCGGCTGGCGATGTGCATCTCCAGCATCTGTGACCAGACGTCATAGTTTGTTTCATCAAGGATGATTCCAGCGTGGAATCTAGCACTTTCGGATTGAACAATGATCGGTGCTGTATTCACTACGCTAGACGACTCTTCGGTTTTGCCCATGGTGGTAGTTTCAGCGGAAGCAAGAGACCTAGGATCGTTTCTGACCTAAGCTCCTGATACCAAGTCGAAAACAATATACTTTGGAATACTGTCTTGTATTCTTCTCACACAAAGGTATAATATTCATACAGGGAGATACAATCCCAAACCAGCTAGGAATCAATTACAATCAATCCTACTAAGGAAGGAAATCCTAATAGTTAATATTTACTATAATTCTACATATATTGCTGCACATTCTCTAGTCTGGTTGCTTTGATTTGTTTATAAATTTTACTGATATTGCTGTGTAATATGAACTACACTTATTACTCTTTGTGCCCCCTGCAACTCACATTTGGGGAAATTTTGCCCCCTGCAAGTCTAAATGAGTACCTTATGCCCCTTTCAACTCAATCATGGGTACATTTTGCCCCCTCTTGCCGTTTTCCGGCCAAGTTGGTTAGGTGGTTATGCCACATGGCAAAAAAGTGGGGCCCACATACACAATCAGCAAATTAAAAACATACAAAATATATGGGATTTTGTAAACCCAATCTTCTCCCAAATCTATTGCCGCTGTCGTCGACCGGATGGTCCTCGAACCCGTAACCAAACTGAAAATCAAAATGAGAGGATTCAATACAGCACGCTTGTGACTCCATCTTTTTATTCCCACATGAGCTTCCTCTCCACTCATCACTGAAATAAATTCCCCAAAAATAAAAACCAAGATTGGAAATTTCTCATTCGGAAAGGTGCGAGCTTTGGTTGATTTTCCGGCTAGAATGGTTTCTGTAGAAGATTTCCGTTCGAATTCTGGACACTTTCAGTCGCACAACCGGAACCTCCAACTCTCCCAAGCCTTCAGCGACTTCTCCGGCGAGCTTCAGCTGCTCGCGGGACTGCCGTCGCCGGAAAAAGCGCCGCCTATGGCTTCCGAATCTCCGCCGGAGATTGAGCCTGAGCCGTGCGAGGGGTTTCTACAGAGGGAGACCTGCTCAACCGAGCTAATCGAGAGCATCTCACCGGAGGATCTGCAGCCGACGGTCAAGATCTGCGTCGACGGCCTCTAGTCGCCGTCGTTCGCGGTGAAGTATTTCGTCGCGGCGAAGCTCAGGCTGTTGGCGAAGAACCGGGCCGACAATCAGGCCTTGATCGGCGAGTCCGACGCCGCCCGACCCTAATTCCTCTCCTCGTGGATGCAAGAGCACGTCGTCACGGCGCTGTTAAACCTCTCGCTCCACGAATCGAACAAGACAATCATCACCAACGCCGGAGCGATAAAGTCGTTGGTCTACGTCCTCAAGACGGGGACGGAGACGTCGAAGCAGAACGCCGTTTGTGGGTTCAATACAGCACTTTTGTCGCCGCCTAAGATCGAAAGGAGATTGGGTTTCCATGCGCCGACGGTATGTGGGTTCTGGTTTGTTGAATTTTGGGAAGAGATTGGGTTTACAAAATCCCATATATTTTGAATGTTTTTAATTTGCTGATTGTGTATGTGGGCCCCACTGTTTTGCCATGTGGCATAGCCACCTAAGCAACTTGGCCGGAAAACGGCAAGAGGGGGCAAAATGTACCCATGATTGAGTTGAGAGGGGCATAAGGTACTCATTTAGACTTGCAGGGGGCAAAATTTCCCCAAATGTGAGTTGCAGGGGGCACAAAGAGTAATAAGTGTATGAACTATAGAGTGGAATGATTTCGGTGTCCTTAACTAGAGTTTACAGACTTGGGAGTGATGAGAACATGTTTGCGAGTTAGTGAAAGGTCTTGGTCAGACTCAGATTCCCATATAAAGTTAACGGTAATCACGCCAAGAAAAATAGTAAACAATGCCAATTGATTGTACCATTAATTTTTCAGTACGTAAATCAGATTTGCTGTCTGCCATTCAATCGAGAGCCATTAGATTGATCTAGTGGCTGTGAATAAAAGCTCAATTATTCATCTGGGGCTCACGTGTATAAGAGCATCTCCACCCATGTTGGGTGGATTGCCTTAGGTCTAAGGGCAATTTGCAAATTGCCCTAGAGCAATTTGGAGGCCAACAAATTGCCTTTGTTGTCTCCACCCAACAAGGACAATTTGGAGGGCAATTTGCATTTAAATAATATTTTACTATATCAATTTAATATTTTACAAATTACCCGAGTACTGTAGCGTATACATACAAACCCAATTTTCTAAACCCAAGTCCAAATTTTCCAAAGCCCAAAACTTGGCCCAAAACCCTTTCTTATCCTCAGCCGCTCACACCTTTTTCCCCATTCTCTTCTCCGCCTCAATCTTCCTCCCCAAAACTCGTGGGTTCATCTTCATCTTCAATCATCGCAGCCTACGACTTCGTCTTCCACTCGCGTCGCAACCTGCGTCTCCAACCAGCGCAGCATCGCCTTCTTGGTTTTCAACTCGCGTTGTTGTCTCGGCTTCAACTAGCGTCGCTGTCTTGGCTTCAACTCGCGCCGCCTCCTCACTGCCATCTTCAAAGACAGCCGTCGAAATCCTTCTATTCTTCCACCGATCTGTTGCCTTCTTTGAAAACCTCACCTTCAAAGTCATCCTTCGATAACCGATCTCTAATTTTGATTATTTCGTTTATGAAGTTGAATTTGCTGGAATTTCAATCTTGATAACTTCAATAATTGTTTATGATGTTGAATTTTGCTGGAATTGCAAGTTTGAGTTGTTTATGATGTTGAATTTTGCTGGAATTGCAAGTGCTGATAGTTGTCTAAATATCTGACGGGTTTCAATCCCAAAATTCTCCTCACAATTTTTTTTTTTAAAAAAACTCTGGGGCTGTCAGGATTTGTCGGCCGAGCGCGGTCTCGTCCGAAGGTAATCGACGGACTCGGACTCGCTGTCGACCGAGAACTCGTCCAATTCGAAGGGCAATTTGGCACCGGTGGAGGTTGTTTTTGCGTCGCCCGTCCGATTCCACGGTCAATCCGTCGATTGCCCGTCCGAAATAAGCGCCGGTGGAGATGCTCTAACAGAGACAGAAGTCTCCACCCCCAACCCAATAAATAGTGGTTGATGAGCTCTGTAACAACAAAACAATCAGTGGTCTGAGCTGATGAGGTCTGGGATTTCTTAGCAAATCTGGTATATAAATATAAACAGATTCCTTTGGAAAGTAAAAACGGAAGAAGCAGTAAAATAGAAAAAAGAGGTCGGATGGTCCTATTTACAAAGCATGCTGTCAGTCAGCGGTGCGTGCATCAATCCGCTTCAAAGTTTGGGCCGGTCTGTGGGTTACATCCACGTGGCTTTATTCTCTTATTTACTGATGATTAAAGCAAGGAAACACCGTTTTCGCTTTTCTCAAAAGAAATCATAGTTAAAGAAATTAATCAAATGATGACAACATAGCAGCATCCTCTGTTTTGTATGGCCAAAGACACCCTCTTGGGGGTTCATTATTTTTGTTTAGGGCTACAATAATTGCTTTCTCTCTTAATTTTAGCTCTTCACCGCTGCGAGTTAACCTTTTTTCAACACATAACCGGACATGTTAAGTTTTCATGGTCCTCCTCTCCTTTTTCTCTTTGGCTTTCATACCTATCTTTACATAGCTTGGGCTATTTTATTTCCTCCAAAATTCTACTTCTGGGATCCATCCAGGTGTGGAACCGGAATTATCGGTTGATGACCAGAACAATATCGATGCGATCAAGAAAGAAAGAAAGAGCAATTTGACATATATCTTATGGTATTGATCTTACTCGGTTTTATTCGTTCTAATTGTGTGTTTTTAACTTTAAATTGTTAGTTTTGACATAATTCTTATGTTGCTGGGTTGTTTTAAGTTGCCCTTGTATTATTATCATAGAAATTCACCGTGGAAATTTGGTTTGTATTTTGTTCTTCCATCATAATACAGATTAATTCAAAGGTAATCTGTATCCAATCTTATTGACATAGCATCTCAATATTCTTAGAGATATTGGTCAATTATCGCATTATATTAACATAGCTTCTCAACATTATGTGGATTAATTATCTTATATATTTTTTTGGTGGTTTGCTTCATCACCAGTTCATCAATCCTTTCTCAGTTCACTTGAAAACCATGGAGATGGTGGAATTCAAGATTACCTGAGGTATGCATTATGTTGAAACCTTTCAATCTTGTTCTTCGTTCTAAGTCTAATTAGTTTTAATTAAGCAAAGTCTCTGCTCCTGGTCGTCTTCGATCTTTTGTCATCAATTAATTTCTGTGTGTTCTTGACACAATCTAGAGCTTTAGTAGACTCTAGGCAATATCTTTGAAATTTGCTCATCTCTTGTATGTCGATCAGCGTATTTGTATTCGTGTCTGTCTTTCTTTTCAGAAAATTTAGAACAGCCAAAGATTTGCTTGAGGAGCATAAGACTATCATAGATTGCCTATAAATTTCGGTTCAAACAGACATCTTATTCCGAATGACTTTACCGTGTGCGTTTGGACGAGGGTAAAAAACTTTTACTTCGGCAAAAGTTGGGCATCACCACTACCACATCTATTCTCACGCCCCACCGGGCCACCACCTAATTAGCACTAGCTAGCAACCCCATCACAATGGCAACCACCCGTGGCACATCTTCCAACCAACCACGGCTACGATACTTCTAATCTATAGATTGATATACCATCTGAAATAATAAACCGTAAGTAATTTACAATTTGTTTATTCTCTTCGGTTTACTAACCTACTAATTCAGAATTCTTCGTCACCAACCTAAGGAACTTGATCACGAAATTAAGAATTTTCAAGATTTCATTCTTCAGTATTCAAGTAATGATCACCTAGAAACATGTTTAATTAAAACTTGAACTAGATTTTAACCTTAATCTTTCAACCCAACATATACAGAATTGCTCTTCCTTGTGACCCTCTTCTGACCAAAACAAAGGGATGAAAGAGATGGGACCTTCTGACTTCTTCACATGTTTTTGGACTAACTGTAAACAATAGTAGTAACAATAAGGGTATACCAGTAAAGACTGTTCGTCTATATCTGTATGCTGCATTTGGAGTCCATCCACTTGTAAATGCATTGCCATTTTCTGTGATTTCCTTTTGTTTCTTCTTGCCCTTACACCAAAATTAAAAGCATCGGATGTATAATGTGGATGGTCGACAAATAAGAGTACCCACAAAAGTATTAATTTCTAGGTACACCCGTATTTCATTTCTAGTCTTCTGATTCAAAGAAGAATTAATGAAGATAAATGAAGACATGTGTATAAACCATCTTCCCTCTTTTATCAAGATGATTACTCTATGTCCTTTCACTTTTAAGTCAGTAAGTAAGACTCAGGTGAACAGTATCTCATCTAGTTGGTCAGAACGGTCAGAATTTTCAATTTCATATCCCTTGTTTGAGTAGTAGCTAGAATTATCAAAATTCTATGTTGTTACAAAATCTCATCTAAATGTGAGTCAAAATTCTTTATTTTCAGTCTTTATTTGCTTCAAAACTTTGCCTACGATTTGTTGGAAGTCGACCAATTTCTTGTTCCCTGGCTATTTTTTTCTGACCACTTTGAGTCACTTGAGTGGAATAGAATGGAGTCTGATCTGCTTTCTTATGTTTGGATAACTTGTAAACGTTATATATGAACTTGATATCGATGCAATCAAGAGAGTAAGAACAATTTGACATCGACATCGATGGTATTCATCTTACTCAATTTTATTTCTGGTTGTGTTCTTAACTTGAATTTTCATGTGATGTATTTCTATGTTAGTTTTGACACATTTCTTATATATAACTTTGTTGCTGGGTTGTTTTTATTTTGGGGAAGAAGCCAGCTGAATTTTTCCTTTTTTATAATTTGTTCTTGTCTTATCATATGATTTCTCACTGGAATATTTTGAATATACGATTTGTATTTTGTTCTTCCATCATGATATAGATTCAAAGGTAATCTGTATCCAAACAATGATATATCTTATTGACAAAGCATCTTAAAATTCTTAGAAGTTAGAGCTATTGGTTAATTATCTTACATTAACATATTTTCTCAACATTCTTACATGTGTTGATTAATTATCTTATATTTGCTTCATCACCAATTTATCCATCCTTTCTCAGTTCACTTGAAACCATGGAGATTGAGGAACCGAAACCAGCACAAGATCTGTGCGAGGAATTAAAGAGTACATGAGGTATGTATTACGTAAAATCCTTTCGATCTTTTTCTTCTTTCTAAGTCTTTTTTTTTATTCTGATAATCCTTCTCGAGCCAAGGGATATTTGATGATCTTTCTAAGTCCAATTACTTTTAATAAAGCAATGTTTCTGTTCCTTGTGGTGTTTGATCTCTTGTCATCATTTAATTTCTCTGTGTTCTTGACACAATCTAGAGCTTTAGTAGACAATGGAGAATTCCTTTGAAAGAGTTAGGTTGCTATTATTTGTTCATCTCTTATATGTCGATCAATGTATTCATGTCTGTCTCTCTTTTCAGAAAGCTTAAGACTTTCATACATTGCCATTTGATAAACAACTTTTCTTTTGCTATTGTTGCCCGGCATCAAGAAAAATTGAGCATCGCCACCTACATTTGGAGTTAGGACCACCACAGCTATTCTCCCACCACCTAATTACCATTGCTAGCAACCCCATCAACCTGCCAACCACCACTAGCACATCTTCCAGCCAACCATGACTACCGACCACTAACATAAGGAACTTGTTTACGGAGGAGTGTTATCAAGATTTCATTCATTCCTTCAAATAAGATTTTTTTGCCCCATTCCTATCTATTCCAGTAATGAACACCTTTAAGTGTTTGTGCCCTCATTCAAACGCACAACACACGGATATATGGTAACTAACGTGGAAGAATTTTTAATTAAAATTTGAACTTCATTGAAACCTTGATCTTTCAACCCAATATATACAACATTACTCTTCCATGACTAGTGTGCGTGCCAAATAGAGGTCCATGTGACCATTTTCTGACAAAAACAAATGAATAGGATGGGACCTTCTGACTTGTTCACATGTTTATGGACGAAAATGTAAACAATATTAACAAGGGTCTACAAGTAAAGACTGTTCGTCTATATAATGCATTTAGGTCCATCCACTTGTAAATACAATGTCTTTTTCTATGATTTTTATTTTTTTTTATTTCTCCTTGCCCTTATCTAAAAAACTATCGGATGTCTTTTATTTCTAGTTTTTGATTCAATCATCAAAGAAGCATTACTGAAGATATATAAAGAGAAAATAATGAAGATACTTAAAGAGAAGTGTGTGAAAATTATCTCCCCTCTTTTATCAAGATGAGTTCCGGCTTATGATCTTCTACTGCCATTAAGTTAAATAGGTTATAATAGTAGCTTTAAATAACCCTATTACGAGATGTAAAATAATAGTAACTTTACATAACCCATTATAGAAAGTAAACCTACATAGAGCCACAACGCACATAAGGATCATGATTGAATTATATACCTTAATAACGGCTTTTTTGTCCTCAATATCTTTTAGTGACAATCAATGTTTGAAATCGCAGCCGTGCTTGATGTAGCGTATGACCTCATTGTCGTGTAGCGTACACTATTTTGTATAAGCTATCTTGGCTATATATATATATATATGGTTAGGATCATGGAACACACTATTTTGACACACCATTTGAAACATCCCTTCTTGTCCATTAATTTTGCAATTTTTTGTGGGACCCATTGATAATGGATCCGATCCAACGGACAAGAAGGGATGTTTCAAATGGTGTGTCAAAATAGTGTGTCCCTTGAATCGGACCCATATATATAGGTCCGGTTCAAGGGACACACCCTTTTCAAAACACTCTTTCTTGGCCGTTGGATTGGACCCATTATCAATGGGTCCCACAAAAAGTTGCCGATCCAACGGCCAAGAAAGGGTGTTTGTGAAAATGGTGTGTCCCTTGATCCTCTCCCTATATATATATATATATATATGGGTCCGGTTCCCATGACACACTATTTTGACACACCATGTGAAACATCCCTTCTTGTCCGTTGGATCGGATCCATATTACAAAATCAATGGACAAGAAGGGATGTTTTACATGGTGTGTCAAAATAGTGTGTCTCATGATCCTCTCCCTATATATATATATATATATATATATATATATATATATATATATATATGACACACCATGCCAAACATCCCTCCTTGTCCATTGATTTTGCAATATGGATCCGATCCAACGGACAAAGAGGGATGTTTGGGATGGTGTGTCAAAATAGTGTGTCCCATGATCCTACCCCTATATATATATATATATATATATATATATATATATGGGTTAGGTATCATGGAACACACTATATACACACCTAACCCCCCATATATTTTATATTTGTGGGACCCATTGATAATGGATCCGATCCAATGGACAAGAAGAATGTTTCAAATGGTGTGTCAAAAAAGGGACCCTATATATATATATATATATATATATATATATATATATATATATAGGTCCGGTTCAAGGGACATCTTTTTTCCCTAAACATCATTTCTCATCCGTCGGATCGGATCCATTATCAATGGGTCCCACAAAAAGTTGCAAAATCAATGGATGAGAAAGGATGTTTAGGGAAAAAAAGATGTGCCTTGATTATATATATATATATATATATATATATATATATATATATATATATATATATATATACACACTATTTGACAATAATATAGTCATCCATAAAAAACTAAATCTCATTCAAGAACAAATCAACAATACTCAAGCATAGTTCAACAAGCTTACCAATATTCCATCATTAAAAGAGATAGTTTTAACATAAAAAGAGATTACTTGGACAAGCTTAACAATATTACAAATAGATAACAAAGAGGTTCCACTTCACACATCTTGATCCCCATCCTCATCCTCAAATCAAAATCACCATGATCATAATCTTCCTCTCTTGCAAGTGGGGGAGGATAATAGCCACGTACTAATGTTTAAAATTTCGGTTGCGCTTCGCATACTGTATGACCTTGCTATCGTATAGCGTAAGTTATTTCATGTTTTCACGTAAGCTATTTCATGTTTTCACGTAAGCTATTTTGGCATTAAAAAAATTGCATACTATTTGAGGATAACATAATCATGCATAAAGTTCTAAATCTCATTCAAGAATAAAACAACAATGTTCAAGCATAATTCAACAAGATTACCAGTATTCCATCATCAAAAAGAGATAGTTTTAACATAAAAAGGAGTAGTTCAAAAAGATTAAAAATATTAAAAATAGATAACAAAGAAGGTTCACTTCACAGATTCTCACCCTCACACGTCCTCATCCTCATCCTTAATATTTGATCATCCAAATCAAAATCACCATAATCATAATATTCATTATTATCTTCCTCTCTTGAAATGGGGGAGGATAATTTAACCAAATCATATTATTTACATTCACAGTATTAACAACAATCATGTTTCTTTGAAAAAAAAACCCCTATATAAATAGATAGCAAAGAGGTTCCACTTCACACGCCTATACCCTCATCCTTATCCTCAAGTATTTTATAATCCAAATTAAAATCACCATGATCATTATATTCACTGCCATCGTAGTTAAAACATCGACAAAGTTCAGATAGTCAAAATAGTACCTTAGAGGCATCACGGATTATAAAACATCGACGAAGTTACGTATTCCTCCTATATATTTAACGAAAGTAGTTAGAGAACCAAAGAGATGTCGATGGATCCTGATGCCCGATACTCTTGAATCCTTCGAGGCTTAGGGTATGAGGGAGACTATATCTTAAAGACAAATTATGGGAATAGCATTGTCCTCTTATTAAACTTATATTTATGGTTTCTTATATGAATGAGATGAACTTCTTTTTTTTGTGTACAATTTGATTTTGCATTCTATGATTCTGTTGATAAATATATATATATATATAGTGGATCGATAAAGATTGCATTACTACAAGAAATGTCCTGGCTAAATCAAATACTCACAACAGAATAAAATTGTCCTTCATCTATACCCCAGGAATTATACTTGTATAGGCGATAAAGTACTTTGTCAAGTTATGAAAGTTGCAAATAGATTTTTTTTTTTTTTTTTTTTTTTTTTACATATCATACCTAGAAGAGTGTGATTGTGCTTTCACAGAATGGAAGCCTAGCTTAATTGTTCCCCTTTTTTGTTTTGCTCTTATATCATTATATAGATTTCGGGATAAGATGTTTCCTATATCATAGCTAGAGATGTGATATTGTAAAGATTTTTATTTGAATTTTCAAATCCTATCTAAGTCTTATGCTCAAATTTGATATAATTATCTTATAAAAAACTTTAAGGTAAACTACGTTTTACCCCACAAGATTAGAGTCAACATCAAAATAAACCAGAAACTTTCAGTTTTATCAATTTAGATCATTAGGTTGTCAGATTGTATCAATTTAAACCATTTGACAAAAAAAAAAAACGTATTCATTAAATTGTAAAAATTCATTTAACTTTCGTAAAATCTAACAACATTTGTTGAAAATAAAACAAACGCTCGCAGGAGCAACCGCCACCGGATTGCCATGGTAGTGGCCTCACCACCAACCCCTTGAACTAGTTGATCTCAAGAACTTCAATTTGTAACTTCAATTAGCGGTGAAGTGGTGCCCTTCCATTGACTTTTTGTTCGATTGAGCGACTTTAATATGTGAAAGCATCGCAAAGATGATTTTACTTCGAGATTCGTACTTTGGAGTAATAGGAAATCGAGGAGAAGCATTATGCGGAGGGTGCTGGTGTGGTTGAGGGAGGTTCTGGAGGTTTACATGGCGGCGGTGGCGATGAAGCTTTACAAAGGTAAGTTTTTGAAGCCCCGCAAGTTCACCATTGCCGTCGAATCGTCGATGTTCTGTTTTATTTTCGAAAACTTTTTGTTAGAATTTCGGAAAAGTTAAATGGATTTATATGGTTTAACAAAGAATTAATGACAAAATAATAATTAATACAAAAAAAAAAAATTAATGCACCTTACAAGGTCCACGTGCAGAGTAAAATGGTAGAGACAATTTTTGCCTGACACCATGTGTATAGAAACACTTTATGTTTTCACAAAAATAGTTTATGACAATACAGAAACAATTTTATGTGAATACATAAACAGTTGTGAAAACATTTGTTTTTAAAAAAAGATATATAAACACTTTGCCCAGCCCATGCTTGCAGGCCGTCGTCAATTTGCGAGAACAATTGCGTCACCATCCTTCGCATTCCCGGCGTCGCCTCTCTCTGGCGGCAATCCACTAGGGCATTTTTCGGCACCTCACATGCCTCCGCATCCTTAGCCTCCGCCTTATGCCCTCACCGGCCCTCTCCCGTCAGATTTCTTCGGCCTCCTATGCATCGTTGAAGGGAGCCAAATCTCTCGCAAATCTCACCGGCCCTATTATGTCAGATCTTCCGCTGATCTCGGCGGCCCATTTCCCTTAGAGCCGTATTCGCATGCCTTTGAATTTCCTCATCGACGAGACCTAGGCGCTCTTTCTCTCCACCAACGGTTTGCATTTCGGCTTCGGAACCTCAGTTTGAAATTGGTGGTAGGTTGGACTCAGTGTCGTCGGCAGCAACCCGGTTGCAGCGACTTGGCTGTGGCCTCGACCTAGACATCCATCTTGGAGAAGATGTTGACGTCCTCGAGGCCCGTGTCCAATTCAATTACGATCTCTAGATTTCTTTGTGAAATTGAGAAACAGTTGTGCGTGGCTTATTTTTGAATGAGACCCACTTTTTAATTGATTAAATGCCAATTTGTCCGTATGGGTTATCATTTAAAATTGCTAGACTATAATAAGAATTAGGGACATTTTTTATTTTAGGAGTCCTTATTCCTTTAATAAATAAGTTTTTTATAGTCAAATGGTTGAAATTGATACAATACAACAAACTAATGGTTTAAATAAAATTGAAAAGTTGAGGTTTTTGATGTTGACTATGTAGTGGGTCCAAAATTTTACTTTGGGTATCATTGCACCCACATTATAAAGGACCTGGTTGTTTATAGTCGTAAAGAGTCATCTTTGCTATCATGCACGGACATGACCACCACCTGTACTAGGACCACTAATCTTGGTCCTGGCGACCACACCACTCCACTAGTCTAGAACCAGCTTACCAAGGTCCTTGATTACCACCCACCATTGTGGCCACCACCATCTATGTAGTTTCTTATGGCTGGAAAACTTACAAATGGCGTATAACTTATAAACTGTATAGCTGAACTTATTGCATGTCTCTCTCTTCACTTACAAGTCAATGAGACATCGTAGTACTAGGTTGGACATTCTGGTATTGGTGATTAGAGTGTTAGCATTTCCGATTGTCATCCAAGCTATTACTAAGCTAGAATTATAGAAATACTGCGTCAAAAGAAAAGTTTGCTTGGAGGTTACAACTTTAAGTGTCATTGCAAGTATCCTATGATAGCGAGTTTTCTTCAGTTCATTTAGATCTCACATCTCTCTGTTGTATGAATTGCTTATGAGGTAATTAACTCGTGTTTGAAAACAATTTTTGACGTATTTTTTTGGATAACTAAAATAAATGACGAAGAAAGGTTTCCTGCAGAAGTTTTGGTGATTGCTCTCATGTAAGTACAATTTTGTACTTTAAATTTGTAGACAATCTTTTAAAGCCTTATGTTATATTAGATAGCAATCAAATTGGTCTAAGAGATTCATCTCATCGCGTTGATCAATTCCTAACCTAAACCTACTTTCCTGTTCCTCAGCTTATTCTTTCTGACCAACTGAGCTACTTGTGCGGAGTAAAATGGGCTCTGATGTGCTTTCTTATGTTTGGATAACTTAAAAAATGTTAGGGAAATTATCTAAAATGTCACTTTTTGGAGAGCTTCATTCTATTTTGTCCACGGGTAGCGGGCTGTTCTGTGAGTAGCCAATTCACTGTGCAAATTTTGCTCTTAAACCCCGCCTCGCATTTCTCTTTCGCCCCCAAAAATGTTCCTGCAGAGGCACCGCCCCGCCGTGCAAACGCTTAGCAAAGCCTTCCAAATCCAAATTCGCCCCTACACCCAATCCTCTGCCGCCGCTGTCCTCCAACCAGACCCGAATGCCGAAGCCAGCAGCTTCCCGAGACCCGATCCGAAATACGACGAGACGATCTTCGCAGTCCCTCGCGCCGAGTTCGGGAAGAACATCTCGGCAAAAGATAAGCCAGAGATCTCAATCCCCATCGTCTTCTTCCACGGACCACACACACAAAAACTCATCACTCTCACTACTCACTATTCGTGTTGACAAAAATGGCATAGTGCAATTATAGTGTACATATAGTATAGTCATAGTGTACATATAGTGCAGTTCACTATGACTACACTTTGAATACACTATGACTATACTATACATGTATTATGCTTACACTATGAAACTAACATGGTTTAAACTTTGTGACCTCGTGAACACTATGGTTATTATATGCATTAACAAGTTCACTATAACTACACTTTGAATACACTATAACTACACTATACATGTACTATGCTTACATTATGATGAGCTTTCGGATCTGGTTGGAGTGGACAGAGATGAGGCGCTTGTTACCGCCGTGACAGCCGTCCTCTTGCTTGAACACGATGCTCGGGACTCGCCCGGCCTTGCGCTCTTTCGCCGAGATTCTTTTCCCAGACTCGGCGCGAGGGACTGGGAAGATTGTCTCGTTGTATTTCGGGTCGGGTCTCGGGAAGCTGCTGCCTTCGGCATCCGGGTCGGGTTGGAGGACAGCGCCGGCGAATGATTGGGTGTAGGGGCGGATTTGGGTTTGGATGGCTTTGCTGAGCATTCGCACGGCGGGGCGGTGCCTCTGGCAGGAACATTTTTTGGGGGCGAAAGCAAAATGCGAGGCGGGGTTTAAGAGCAAAATTTGTACAGTGAATTGGCTACTCACAGAACAGCCTGCTGCCTGTGGACAAAATGGAATGGAGCTCTCCAAAAAGTGACATTTTAGATAATTTCCCAAAACGTTATATATGAATTTATTGAATTGGGCAACAATACAACATGTATCTTCAGTTACAAATTAGTGAGAGTTCGCAAGACAGGGTTGGACATTCTGCTTGAGAATTTCCGATTGATTCCATGTTTGAGCTATTAAGTGTCATCTAAATGTCTCATTCGATATATCATAAGACGTTGAGAGTTCTCTTTCTTTCGTTTGAATCTCGTGTATTTCATTGCTTTTCAGGTTTTTTATGAGGTGTTTGAAATCAAATTCTGCACGTACGCGTATGCCTTTGGATAACACACAAAAAAAAAAAGGCGAAGGAAGGTTTGTCGCACGCTGGGAAGGAGCGTTGGCCGGCACTCTCTTGTAAGTACAATTTTGCACTTCAAATTTGTAGCGAAAGTCTTGTGCTATATATTCAAATTAAAATTTTAGATACAATTGTAGACAATCCTTGATTCTAAGTTAGGCTAGTAGATTGTAGGGCTCCTTGATAGGAATCTTTATACAAAAAAAGGCTGGAAATAGGAACATGGGTCGTGCGGAAAAATGATTTGGTGTAAACAATTGCGTTTTGGATGGCGTTTAGGATGGGGGTGGCCAGCCTACATGCACCATTTTAAAAGCACTTCCGGAATGCTATGCTCCTGAATGACCATTCGATTACATCACCACCTGTCATTCTTTTAAACGGTCCAGACCCTGCCACTTCAGCCCTGGTCAATTCAAAATTTTCCAATTTTGGATCTTTTCAATGAAAAATTCTACTTCCTTTAACCACTTCGACCTTTATTCTAAAACTTGAAGTCACTTGATTTCAAGAAAATCATCAATGTTTCCTGCCAATAAACTGAAACTTCTTGGTAGCTTCTGTAGGCCAAGCAATATAGGTGTTGCAGACAGCATCCATTTTATGTAAAGAAAGCATTAGGTACAGCATGGTATGAGAGAGAGCAATAGAAGAATCTAGCCTCTGGCTACAGATAACCCCTTTTATCATTGTCAAATCTAGAAACCAATTTTCACTTCTTACTTTAGCTACGAACACAATGCTGATATATAGAATTCATAACCATGCAAATATTATTCTGGATGGAGACCAACAAGAGAACAAAACTCATATGCAAATATACTTCAGCCCACTACTGCCATTTTTTACCCAACAACCTGCAACCAAAAGAAACCAAACTACATTGTTTTGACGCTTCTTTAAATCCATACATAAAGAAAATTAGGATGAGAACATAAACAAAACTTACTTCAAGTCCATATTAACCCCCAATGCAGTGTATACGTGATAAAGCTCTACCATCATATGAGGAAAGAAGTACTCCAACTTCTGGATCAGCTCATCTTCATTTGGAATCTGTAATAAGTTTTAACAGAAAATGTGAAAATGTGTAATCTCATTTGATATTTAGAAAGTTAAGTTAAAGGGTAATGCATTTACCTTGCCAAAATCCCTGTGGTACTTAGTGAGGTGTTTAATCAGATTTCTAGCATACTTCACTGACCCCAATGAATTTGCTTCATAAGGATCCGATGGAATTTTTTTACGGGTCTGGAACAATACTTGGTAGTATCCTGCCTCCTTTTGAGTTATTACTTCATACATCTCCGTAGTGGCTGAACAGTGGTACTTATAACATTGTTCCCATTGTTCTCCACATACCTTCTTATCCTTAAGAGCTTTAGGACCGACAAGGAGTAAATCCTTCTTTTCAGAAATTGAAAGGAGTAGAGGGTGCATCTTTAGCTGTTTGAACTCTTCACGATTGCTTTATGCATTAATAAAACCAAATAAGTTAATGTAGCAAAAATAAATGTATAGCAAGCTTAGAAAAATAAGTATATAACAAGTGTGAGAAAATAAATAGATCAATGTTGCTTACTTTTTTTCAATTGCTTCATACATCTTCTGGAGGAAATTATGATAATATCCGCTGGGAGCATCACAAGTTTCACCTAATATTGCTATTATCAAATCTGCAAACTGGTTCTTCAACTCCTTCGTATCAACTCCAGTCTCAAAATTCAGGGCTAAATCAAAGTCATGTGTCAAACTCAAAACGTGAGCCTGTTCTGAGGGCATATCCAGTACAATATGGTCCATTTTCAAAGAACCAAACTTGTTCCAATTTTCGTAGACAAAGTCCACAGCTGCACGGATCGCAATTCGATAGTAACTGGAAACTCCTTTTCCGAGCCACTTACGATGCCCTAGGTCCTCTAAGTTGACAACACGTGATGGATGCATGGGTCCAGATTTCACTGGTGCTGGGGAGCCCCTGTCCATTAACATCAACAAAAGCCAAATCTACTTCAATGTGCATAGAAACTAATACAGAAACTGAACAATTGATCATCAATTCCTGATCTTGTTTAAGTGATCATCATTTCTATACGATCTAGCTAGGTAAAATGCCTTTCATGAGAAAAATTGATTGTACTAAGTATTTTGATAGGAAGCCTGCCAGGAAAATTCTCATAACATATATAAACTAGTTTAGCACACTTCCATCTTTTCATCAAAACAATATAGAGCTACAAAATCATTGCACAAGCAGCAGACCTCCATATTTTAATCATTGTACAATGCATGAAAAAAAACATAAATGTGCACTTGCATAAGTAAAAGTGCTTATATGGTTAAGCAGACCTCGACGTTGCCTCTTCACCAGACTTTGAAGCGTATCCATAAAATATTTCCTGTTCACAAACTGTGATCAGAAAATAAATTGGGTTCATTTCATGAAATTCCATAACCAGACGGAAGAGCTAAATATAAGTATAACAAATACATGAAGTAATGAAAAGACTGAAAAACAGGTTGACGGGGGCTCCCAATTTGCACCTACTTTTGGTTAGTATTATAAGAGTTAAAACAAGTAGTTAAGAGTGTTCTTGTAAAGGATAGTTTCAAAGTTTTCCCCAAAATCAGATTAAATATGTCCAGCATCGATAGCAAAGTTAGGCAATATTACCATTGTCGCCCTTCTTCGTTCCTCCTTTCTTAGCTCCTGTAGCTCCCATTCCTCCTCAGCCTTGCGAGAGTCCTGTAGAAAACAAATGTCAAGTGGCGTGGACATTAAGTTTCAGATGATGAGAAGACCGACATATGATCATCTCTGTATGAGAATTTGGCTTGTCATAGGCATTCGGAGATTCTAATAAAGAATAAATAATAAAAATCTATATTATCGCATGTTCATCTAAAAAGAGATGATCGAATGCATTTCTGGCCGGCATCCATAACTTCTGTAAAACATGTACATGTGTCCACCAAGGCCAACAAAAACTCCTTAATTCATCCGGTGGATTTAATAACTAATATCAAAGTGGATTGGGATTACGAATCCTATAAGCAGTAACTTTACACATTTATTAAGGGCCTTTTGCGTGTTGAATGTAAATATCGTGTGTTGGTCGTAGAAAGTAACCTGCAGAGAGCCAAATCAGGTAGAAAGGAGACATTTAAGACAGCGCAGATGAGGAACATAATTGATTTATATACCTCAGTAACAATTTCTCTTTCCTCAATACCCTTAAATTTCAGCTCTTTCCCTTCCCCCTTCTCACTAGCCAGAAGGGGAGGCAGAGGCCTCGAAGGCATGTTTGCCGGTTTGGCTGGCACTACAACTTGTGGTGGTGGCAGCGGGGAATCCCTGCCCAACCAGAAAAATCAGATAAAGGCACATCAAAACTTATGTATTAACCAAAATTTGTAAGTCATGGCAAAACATCTTTGACCGAAAGTATAAAAATTAATGTGCAAATTATAGACAACTACAAAACACCAGAATTGTAAACCATTTCATATTTCTTTACACGTAGTTTAATCAACTTTGAGCTTTAAATGGAATTGCAATCCCGAGAGGTGTTAATGACTAAAAATAAACACCTATGCACATTCTTTTAAACCCCATGGTTTAAACTCTATTTAATATCACCTTTGAGCAGAGAAATTAAGTTGTAATGAAATATGCAAGTAAAACAAAGAGCAAGTGCAGTGGAATTGACCTCCTTTTCGCCTTCTCCTCCTGATTGCGGTGAAACTCAGCAAGTGTAACTGCCCTGGTCTGTTTACAATCTCCTTTCTGCTGTTTATTGGTCTCTTCTGCTTGTTGTTTCTTCTTTCCCTTGCCAGAGGCCTGTAGAAAAGAGCAGGTCAAGTGGGCATGGAAATATGATGAATGTGAAATCCGAGAATTCTAATAGAAATCCTTCTCACCAATTGTGCATAGATTTCATCTTTTTCCTCCTTCTTGGGAAGCACTCTCAGTGTAGACCCATCAATGTTCATCTTAAGGCAGCCTTTAAAGTCATTCAAATCAACCCAAAATCAAAATCTAAAACCCTAACTTATCTCTCCTTCACTTCTGTCCCTCTTTCTGCACAATTCAATCGACGACCTTCATCAAATCAGTGGCGAATGTGCAAATTTTGTGCGAAATTTCAGTGAATCTGAACGGAATCGTAAAATTTGAAGATAATTGCAAAATTGGAATTGAAATGAATAGAAAGTAGAAAAGATTTGATTCGAACCTTGAGGTACGTAATAGAGGAGCTGAGAGAAGTAGAGCTCGAGAGCAGGTTCCAATCTCTGGTTCGCGATTTGAGAAGAGCTTCACACTAGCTTTCGAATTTGTGGTGAAGACGACGAATGAGAGCAAACGCCCTGCTCGTCAAATAAAAAAAAAAAAAATAAAAAAAAAATTTAAAAAAGGGGGGGGAAAGGACACTCCCTCTTATATAAAAAAAAAAAAAAAAAAGTTATTGGGGGGGGGATTTTTAGAAAGAAAAAAATAAAAAAAAAAGAAGGGTTTTTCTGGACTACAGAAAATAATTCTACTAACCTCATTTGAGGAGATGGTAAAAAAATATTATTGGGTTTTTTTTATTTTTTGGTTGTAAAATTTTTTTTTCTCATCACCAACCCAGACAAAAAAAAAAAAATAAAGAAGAAAAATAATAAACCTCCAGAGCATTTCCATCCATGCAGGCGCAGGCGCAGGCGCGAAGTGAGTTGTTGCCCTCCTCAGGCGAGCAGGCGATGAATAGTGATTGGGCAAGCCTTCCGTCAAAAAAACAGCGCACACCCATGTAGGCGTAGGCGCAGGCGATAACTTTTTTTAATTTTTTTTTTTCAAAAACATGTATAAAAATTATCACCAATATTATATTCAAGTAATCTACACATAAAATTTATTCATACAAATTTTATTCGTACAACTATTTTATTCATACAAGAATAAAACAGATTTTATTTAAATTTGAAATTTAACATTACATACTAATAAAATAAAACATGAATATTACATGCTAATAAAATAAAATAAAAACAACATCAAATTAAATCACTCTTCAGGAGGAAACCAAGCGGAAGCCTCAGCCTCTTGGGCCTCCCTAAAAAGCCTCCGTCTACGAGTAATTGCTTGTCTTTCCTCCGCCCAATAGGCTTTTGCATTTGGAGTCATATAAGTGCAATCCATTGACATAACTTTATATTCATTTTCCTGTTGTAGTTGCTCATTTTCTCTTGCTCGTTCTGCTTGTCGGACCTCTTCCCTTCTTCTTGCTTCTTCAACACGAAGTGCGGAATTCCTCGCAAATTCTTCGCACAATGCTTTGGTGAGACTGGGGGGCTGATTCCTTGCTTTTTTTGCAGCCTTTCTTCCTGTAGGACGAGTCGATGAACTAGGTGTTGCAATAGTGTCAACATCATCGGCTAAATTCACTTCCATTGGGGTTGCTCCCGATGACGCTCCCATTGGGGTTCCTCCCGATGACGCTCCCATTGATGAACCTTCACCGGTGAAATCATATGGTTCAGGGGTTGGGTCCGGTATGCGGACTTGTACATACCGCGGACAATCCTTGACAATGTCCCAACCGCCCCATTGTCCGAAACTAGCCCCTTTCATTTCAGATTGATACCACAGTTGCGCATGTCTTATCTATTAAAATTATCATCAAAATTTTTAAAATTATATACCAAAATATAATGTTAAAAAAAACAAAATTTCTGAAATGTTTACCTCGTCATCCAAAGCATAGCCGCTCCCGGTATTTTGCGCTCCTTTGTTCAATGCATCCCTCCATGTTTTGAATTCTTTGTTCAAATTCCTCCAGTGACTTTGTAGAGCTCCTTCATTTCGAACCGTACCGGGCATATGAGCAATATAGTGTTGGGTAATTTTTTTCCACATTTGGGGTGTACGCATTTCAGGACCGGTGATCGAGCAATGACATACAGATTTCCAAGATTTGCACAACTGGATAACTTCTGCTTCAATCCATACACTGCCCGGGATTGCTGCATTAGCTCTGGAGGAACGAGACATTTTGATTGGAAAAAAATGAGGAAATTTTGTATGCAAATTGACAAAGAAAGTAGCAAAATGGTGTGTAATGATGGAGTGGAAATTTAATTTTGGTGTATGAGAAATTATATGAAGGATTGTATTTATAGGGAAAAAATTTTTAAAAAATAAAAATAAATAAAAATTTTTCAAACGGTCAGTACACGTGGCAGCATCTGGACCGTTGATTGCCAACGGCTATATTGGCGGACGCACCAGATGCTGACACGTGGCAGTCAGCAAACTCAAAAAAAAATAGCCGTTAGGCTTTTTTTGGTGTTCGGCGGTGGCCGCCGAACAGAAACCTCAGAAAAATTCGGTTGTTCGGACGCCACTACCGAACAACCCCTCAGCCCCCCAGCCACGCTCCCCCACGCGCGCGTGCAATGCAAGCGGCCGAATAAAAAAAAAAAGTGGTGCGATTCCGCGTCAGCGCGGGGCCCACACCCCTCACCGACCGCGGGAGCGGGCTTGAGCGAGCGTCGCCGGCCCGCCCGCCTTCTTCCGTCGAGCCCGCCGCTTGCCCAAACTCCAATTCGCCGGTGTGGTGTGTACAGGAGCCCGGACGGGCAGCCCGCCCGTCCGGTGGAGATGCTCTTATGGTGTTGTTGTTCGGTACTTAGGATTGGAAAGTTTGTATAGGGTTGGTGCTGACCAGAACTATCCTTGTGATGTGCAGATAATGCGGATGTCATTAGGTATCTAGCTTTTCGAAGCGGAATGAAAGAATTCAAAGAATCAAAGTCTTGTTATTGTCGTAAAGTAATCGAATGCTCACACTTAGAAGAGCCTCATAGCTACATTTGCGTGGAAGAGTTATTTGTTACTCCCTGCACTTTAGAATTAGTACTGTAGTAATTTTTTTTTTTATAAAAAAAGTATGAGGCACTTTAGCGCCAGTCCTTATGCTCTGTGAAGGAAACAGTTGGCATGAAGTACTTTATAATTACTCCTTTTTTGTAAACAAAAGAGTTAGCTTGGAGTATCTGTGGCTACTAATTTGATAAATACAAGTTTGTTCATGATCTGGTGGTGCTTTATAATCTCTGGAAGGAAAATCATCCAAAGAATCTATTGGTGGGAATAGATGAACCTCTACGTTCGGTAACCCACTTGTGTTTACTATGGTCTTGACTCTTGTTATGACCAAGGTGCATCCTATTTGTCACCATGTATTTCTTCATTAGCACTATTCAATAAGGCCAGTTAGTCCAGGTACCTTTGGACAACCTCTTCGTACATACAATGCAACATCTTAGGTATATGAAAGGAAGGAAAGCAAGCACCTTGTAGGCGTTTAACATGATTTCATACTTCTCCAAAGAAGCTTCAGTTGAGAAGATACCTTTTTAATTAATGATGACACATGTGTCCATTTATAAATGTTTCTTTGATTAAAATGTGGTTCTCAGTATCGGTGTGGCTGAAGACAATCAAGGAACAAAGATAATACTTATGAGGATCAATGGCAAAGAAGACCATATTTTAGTCGACTAAAGTTTTCAAAAGCACTGCCATTCTATTCATCAGGAGATCTTGATGATTTTAGCCATAGTGATTTGGTAACGTTTTTCTATTATATGTATAAACATTTGGAACAATTGTTTTGGTTTCAAGTTTAATAGGAACTAGTTGTAGTCAGAGCCGCCGTTGAGGCGGTGCAACTCGGCCTTCCAGCACTGGGCCCCACTTCAAGGGGGGCCACTCATTATTTTTTAAATTTTTTTATGTATTAAATATATAATATTAATATTTATAATTAAACTTATAAAATTGTATTATACATATTTAATTACTATTTTGTGTCGCATTTTTGTCCAAACCTTCATAAAACCTAAAGTTGCTTCTCCATCCTTTCGTGGCTCGCCAAACTCCAATCCAAATTGCATCTTCATCTAGTCAAATTCAAGGTTAGTTTAATGCTTTAATCAATTATCTTAATTGAATTTCAAAACTTTCCTACATATAAAAAATTATTATTTATTGAATTATCATTTTTTTGCTCTCAATACTTCGTTAGTAATACGTTTTGCATTGATTCAATAATTTTTCTAAAGTTTGTTATTATTCTAGTTTCGAATTTACTTTTTAATAAGTACATTATTAGGGGTGTAAATAAGCCGAGCTAAGCCGAGCACCAAGGTGCTCAAGCTCGGCTCGCACAAAATTTCTAAAGCTCAAGCTCGGCTCAAGCTCGCATAAACTTCATGGATGAAAGCTCAAGCTCGGCTCTATAAGAAATTACGAGCTCGAGCTTAGCTCGGCTCTGCTCATTTACGATGCGAGCTCAAACGAGCCGAGCTTTTAATCGAGCCCTCGGCTCGGCTCGTTGGGCTCATTTGTGAAAACAGTAATATACACAATTGAAAAATTGAAAATAAGTACAAATTACAATGAAAATTAAACTTCACATAACAAATCTTAAGAATTGGAAACCAATTGGAGGCTAGGCCTTCACGCCTTTGTTCAAAATAAAGAAAACAAACATCATAGTTCTAACGTAAATATAAAATATAAAATACAAAATACTATATCAACATAAAGCAACTTGGAGCAGTTTGCAGGTTGTTTAATGAGCTGGACTCTTATTTTAATTTAATAATTATAATATTGAAAGATTAATCTACTTACTAACAAATAATACTATTAATTTATATGTATTAAATTACAAGCCCAGCTGAGCTTTAATAAACGAGCCGAGCGAGCCGAGCTTGAGCTGGCTCATAAATATACGAGCTTCTCATGAGCTTTATGAGCCGAGCATGCCAAAGCTCAAGCTCAGCTCACTTTTTAAATGAGCCTAAAAATAAGCTCAAGCTCAGCTCATTTCTGTAACGAGCGAGCTTGAGCGAGCCGAAAACGAGCCGAGCCCGAGCTCAGCCCGAGCAGCTCGAGCCAATTTACAGCCCTATACATTATGCATAAAAAAAGTTGGTATGATTTTTTAGAAAATAGTTTGAAGGGGCCTAAGTAAAATTTTAGAACCAGATCCCTAAATTCTTAGCCACGGCTGTGGTTGTAGTGGTCATGTTTGCAGAATTATAACCTTCTTCAACCTTCAGGAATGGCACAAAACATTACTACCTTGGGTTTCAGGAGTGACCGAAAAAGTTCAATTTCTCCTCACCAAATCAGAACTTCCCTTGCTCGTCCAAGTCGCCGAACAACTTCATCGGTCACAATCCCAATCCAACAAACTCATTGCTCCGTGAAACCAGAATTGAAGAGGAATACAAGAAATTGAAAACATGAACAATAAGGAAATGAGAATTCCAGAGAGGGAAGGGAAGAAAGCAAGAAGAAAAAGAGGAGGAAGAAGGCATCGTTAGTTTTTCGGCGAGTGCCAAGGCAGAGAATTTTCTATATTTTTATTGTAAGCATGGTTAGTCATCACAGCCGTCGTTTTAGATCATGTGGATGTGATGACAGTTCTAAGATAGAGTTGTCAGGGTAGGTTCTAGATATAGAATTGGTGAACTCTTGAAGAATGGGCCGATCAACGGGCCCATTAAAGAACAGATGCCAAAACTTGGCGCCAGATCGTTTCAGTATTGTTTTGCGATATAGGCAAACTTGTTTCATTTTGACATAAGCCCAATATTGTCTTGCAAATTCATTAGGCTTAATTGTTAAAATGCCCCTCCAAACTCACTTTCGATAAAAATTCGCCCCCTCAAACTCCAAAATGCCATAATTCGCCCCCCCTAACTCAATTATGTTAAACCGTTGCCCCCTTTTGTGCTTTTCCGTCTCTTTTTGCTGATGTGGCAGCCAACACAGCGCCACATGTCAAGAAATGGGACCCATTAAAATCCAACTAATAAAAAAACTCAAAAAAAAAAAAACAAATCAAGCTTCGGTTCGGAGACTCAGAACGACATCGTGCGAGCTCCGTCTCCTCAAACTTTGTCGACTTCCAGACCCGACCCAAGCCCGCCGCTCCAGTCGACGGCGTCGCCACCTCCGACGGCACTATCGACCCCGCCCGGAATCTCTGGTTCCACCAACATTCTCAACGCCTCCGCCGCCTGCAAGTCGACCCAGGAGAAGAAGATCGCGGCCCAGCTCCACCAGGCCACGCTGGACGACCTCCTCATCCCGAGCTATTCGTACCTCAACGAGATGCTCTACGACGGCGGAGGAACCACTACATCGCCGACGTTGCTGCTCGTCGGGAAGTTAACCGACGATGGGCTTTACAGAAATCGCCTCCGATGCGAATCTCAAGCCCGATCGGTTTTACAACTTCGCGATTTCTCCGCCGGAAAAGGCGCGGCTCTTCGACGATGGGCTTTACAGACGCTCCATCTCCGATTCAATATTTTTTTCTCCAATTCAATTCATTTTTTTGATTGATTTCGAAAACCCACCAAAAAGATTCGATTTTTACTTCTGGGAAGTTTTAAATATCAGTGAGGTACCAAATTTCGGGTTTCGATCAGAATTTGGGTGTGTTTTGAATCTATGTGATTTAGTTGAGGAAGTTAATTGCTGGGTTTGTTAAAATGGGTTCTGTTTTGTGTGCTCATTCATATCTGTTGATGTGTTGAGGAAATCAGATGTGGGTTTTATTTGCTCATTTTTTCGGTTTTTGTTTACTGAGGACGCGAAGAAGGCTGAAGTAGGCCTCGGCGGCTCTCCGCAGATCTCGTTGATTCACCTTCAATTTCTGAGCCGCCGCCGCCTCCGCCTCCGCCTCCGCCTCCTCCGCAGATCTCGGTTGTTCATCTCTGATAGGATACCAATTAGTTGGTTATGTCATTAATTGTGGGTTAGTAGCTGTTTGAGGTTGTTTAGCAGTTAGAAGGCAAGGCACGTGCACGTGCCATAGCTGCATAAGAAGGAGAATTCCTCTCAGATTTGTGATCAGTTGTTGAAAAGTAAATGAAAAGTTGGTTGTTGTGTTCTCTCTAGTGTTCTTGTTGCTGCGATCGTGTAGGTTGAAGATTAGGGTCTTACCAATCTCCTCCGCCCAAAATCTCGGTTTGGGTTCGAAATCGGAGGAGGTGACGAGGGCGACGATGCGGGCGGTGGGTCAGAATAGAAAGAAGAATTTGACGTGAAGGGTGGGAGGAAGATGATGATGACATGGCAGCCCATTTTAATATGTGGCAGTCCACGTCAGCAAGTGAGACCCACTTACAATGCCACATCAGCAAAAAGAGACGGAAAAGTACATAAGGGGGCAACGGTTTAACAGAATTGAGTTAGGGGGGGCGAATTATGGCATTTTGGAGTTTGGGGGGGCGAATTTTTACCGAAAGTGAGTTTGGGGGGTCATTTTAACAATTAAGCCAATTCATTATCAATTAGTGCCGCAGGAAGCCACTCTACACTGGCGTGAATTTCTGTTTTTGTGAAATTTATTAGAGATTAGAGAAGAGAGGAAAATGTTTGAAGGGAAAAAAAAAAAAGTATAAGTGGAAATATTTTAAGAAAGTTTCTAATTTAAAAATCCCCCTGGAGGGCCCCCCGCAGCGGTTTTTTAAGACCCCCCCCCCCCCCCCCCCCCACAAAAATTTCCCCCAAAATATTCCTAATTCTCTTCTCCCTCCCCTTCTTTAAAGGGGGATTTGCGTACTTCGTCCTTTCCTCTATCATTTGATCCTATTTTTTTAGAATCGTGCTTCCAATTCGATTCTAGGATCAGCGGTTTCCACAATTGTTTTGGTTTTCTTCTTTGTCCGTAGATCTTTAAAATCTTGTTGGTGTTGACTCGCCCTTTGGGGCCTGTTATGGTTTTCCATTCTCTCAATTCTCTCATTTGTCTTATTCATATGATTATGGGGTTGCATCTTTTTTGTTTTGTTTTGGTATAGAAGACCATTCTCTCAATTCTTCGGTATCATTGGGTCAAGTCGGAGAGATCTTCTGGGACGCCAAGGAAGATTTGAGAGTGATGCACATTGGCTCGCCGATATCTTCAAGGTCTGACAATTGGGTTTCACTTGTAATTTCTTGAATTCGGTTTCGATTGTAATTTCTTATTTTGGGTTTCAATTGGTCTTTGATTTCAATACTCGGGATGGAAAAAATTGGAATTGTTCCTGTCTCTCAAATGGGTTTCGGTTATCGATCTGTAAGCCCTCCTAATTTTGCCTTTGTCGATGTTTTCATTCAATTATATGAGTTATCTGATTGTGTTGTTCTCTTTGTGTTGAATATTGTTTCTGTGAGATGAATTTTATTCGTTTTGTTTATTATCCAATCAAATTACTCAAGGTCTGTGAAAAGAGTGAATAATTTGTCTTGAACTTGGTACCGGACAAATCAAAAGCCATTGAAGTTCAAATTCAGAACTTGCTCACTAATTTTCTCTCGGGTCTTCCTGTTTTTGATCTTTTCGTGGGCACTCTGCGCTTGTGCTTCCTTGTTTTTGTAGTCTAAAGACCAAGGCAAATTCGGTTTTTAGGGAACTTGAAATTTCAATTTCATCAATTTATTGAACCTCTGTGTAGTGCTGTTACTTGCTTCTAATATGGTGTTCAAGGTTTTCAAGTTTTCACAATCCCGTCAACACCGTCTTTGGTAAGATTTCACAATCCTTGCTCTAAATTTCATGTTCAAGATCATTATATGATCTGCTTGTTGAGATTTAGTTGCTCTGTATGCATGTTATGACTTTCACTTTCCAAATTGTTTCGAGGTTTTCTGGTTTTAAACTTCGAATTATTGAATTGATCTGGTGAATTCTCGTTCGGTATTTGCCGCGTCATTGGTCCGGCTTTTGCCGAGTTGTTGGTCCGGCGTTTGCCGCATTGTTGGCTTGGTATTGTTGCGGTTTTTTGACATTAGGCTTTGTTGAGGTTTTGAGCTTTGGTTACTATAGCACCTCTGTTTCTATGACCCATGTTTCTCTCTTTGTTGTGAAATTTCGTGGGTTCTGTGGGCTGCTCGTGGGAGTGCAAATATGGCGTATGGCGGAGATGGTTAATAACGTGGAAGTGATAGTTGGGCTTCAGTTTGTGTTATGTGGCGGGTTTTTTGTTTTTCTTTACACTTAATTATGCAAACACCCCCTGCCACTTCATTTTTGTCTCACTTTGCCTCCTATAACTTAAATTGACTCACTTTGCCCTCTGCCACTTTCTATTTTGTGTCTCCCGTTACCCTCCCGTCCAAGTTCTGTTAAACTTGGCTTTGAATTGCCACGTGTCACATTATGATTGGACACCTGACCAATTCAAAAAGTCCACAAAAAATACTTCACCTTCCACTGCAGCCCACCACCGCCACCTACCACCTTCTTCAATTACCGACCCCAATCGCCGCCGACACGAGCACGTTCACCACACGTGCGTGAACACCCGCGCCGTGACCGCCGCAGGAAACCCCATCACGACCCCTCGCCGATCGCAATTCCGCGACCTTCAAGAAGCTTGATTTCCGATCCCTACCTCGTCGGGTAACTTTCTCACCTGGGGTTCTTTAAATGTTGCTGCTTTAAGCCTTTTAGTGTGTTGGAATTAATGGGTTCGGCTCAAATTGGTAACTTTTTCGTGTTTGAGTTGATTGTTTTTCATGTGGGTCTTTGCTAATCATTGTTGTTGTTCAATTGGGTAAGCATTTATTGCCGTTGTTTCTTTTTCTAGCTCTGTTTGGTTCCTGAGAAAATGAAAAATAGAAAGAAACCCACAAAAAAGTTTGAGTCTTTCTTGCTAATTCTGGCCTTGTCCTGTTCGTGGACAAATGGGTTCTTCTTCATTCCTACTAGGGGTTTGAGAATATGCAAATTTGGAGAAAACAAATGAGTTTTTGTTGTTGGTCCTGCAATTGAACAACAACAATGATTAGCAAAGTCCTGAAATTCGACTTCGCGACCTTCGCAGAAGCTTGATTTCTGAGATTCGAGCAAGTCCTCTCTTCGGCGATAACGTCCAGCGATGCCTCCAGGGAAGAGATCCGAGCTCGGAAAATCAGGATTCTGGAGCTCGCGGCCCATCGCCGTGATAAAATGAAGATCTTTTACTTCGAATTTTGAATTGTGAATTTTTGAGTTGGCTCTGTTGTTGTTGCAATCGTTTTGTCCAAAATTGATCTTCGAGTTCATACAATTGCTTTTGAATTCCCTCTGTTGTTGAATTTTGTTAGTTTTTGTGTCGAATTTGTTCAAATCTGCTCGCTTTTGGCTGAGTTTAGCTCTTGATTACTCTGATTAAGAACACTAATTTCTCGTTAGAATGAATTTCAAATTCTTGTTTTCCGTTCAATCGTGTTCGAGGTCGCCGGAATCGCGATCGGCGAGGGGTCGTGATGGGTTCCTGCGGCGGTCACGCGCGGGTGTTCACGCACGTGTGGTGAACGTGCTCGTGTCCCGCGATTGGGGTCGGTAATTGAAGAAGGTGGTAGGTGGCGGTGGTGGGCTGCAGTGGAAGGTGAAGTATTTTTTGTGGACTTTTTGAATTGGTCATGTCCAATCATATTGTGACACGTGGCAATTCAAAGCCACAGTTTACAGAACTTGGACGGGAGGGTAACGGGAGACACAAAATAGAGTGGCAGAGGGTAAAGTGAGTCAATTTAAGTTATAGGAGGCAAAGTGAGACAAAAATGAAGTGGCAGGGGGTGTTTGCATAATTAAGTGTTTTCTTTATTTCTTTCTGTATTTTTTAAAATTGATTAAATTTATTATTATTTTTTTAAATTTATTATTTTCTATCTATATATTTTCTGGCTTCTTTAATTTATCTATATATTTTATGTTTTCTTATTTATATTTCTTTTGTTTTGCATTTTTGTTTCTCTTTTTTGGTTTTGTTTTGGTTTGTTTTTGTTTTTGCAGTTTCTTTTGGGTTTTTTGTTATGGTTTGGTTTGTTTGCAGATTACCAGTTTTGTGGAGCTGCAGAGCTATTTATTGGAGCTGTCAACGAGATATTTAGCAGGATGTTTAGGAATGTTCGGAATGCAATGATGTATGCTCATTTATGGAGATATGCTGTTTAGTTTGGATTGTGATTATTTGCCTTGGCATAAGGCTTTGTTTTGTTTTTTGTTTTTCCCCATGATTGATAGGCAGGGGTTCTTCATTTTAAGTTCCTTCTTTAGTTTCTGGCTTCACGTTTGGGTTTTGGTTTGGTTATACTGACCAGCCATGTAATTTTTGATGTAATTCCGATGGTCTTTTTGAATAAAGAATTTCCACATCAAAAAAAAAGAGAAGAGAAGTTATGGATATGTTATATCTCAAACGACACCATGATAGCAGAATAATTTCTGATGTTATATCTTAAACGACAACATGATAGCAGAATAATTTTGATAATATATCGGTTTTATAACTACGTAGTTTGGCCGGGAAGATCAGTTTGTAAGAGATACGCAAGGAACAAACTTGCTTGCTACTTGTTCACTACACATACATAGTTAGTAACTTAGTAAAGGCCGTCATGCCAATGCCCTGTCGAACCATAAAAGCCAAATAAAACAGTGAGACGATCCAGAAACAAGGAAGTTAGCTGTCTCCATCTTGTCTACTGTCTGCACGAAATAAACAATTAAAAATTAGTTTTAATTAATAAATAAACCATGCATGAACAACAAAACATCAAACCATAATACTAAGTGGGGGATTTAAGCTGATTCCTATACATACGAAGGTTTTCCATTTTTCTTGCGTAAATCCTGAGATGCATGTAATTATCCTCATAGAAACCATCAGACTCAAAAACCTCAAGCGTGGATTTCCCAATTGTATATGCCATGTTAATTAACATCCTACTCCTCGTAGTATTCTTTGTACATTTGCCTCCACTCGTAGTATCCAAGATGATTTCTAAGCCAATTGACAGCACTAGCTACTAGAGGATCCTCGGGTGGAGTCATTAGATTGTTCTAATCTCTAAGGATTTTGGGATGTTTAGTGAAATTCCTCGGGTATTTTGAGATATTTGGTGGAACTTCAAATGGAGTCATAAATTGTTCAAGTGCGTAAATATGCAAACAAAAGCAGAAGATTAAAGTTGCCCGAGGCTTTGGTTCTAGTTAATGTGCCGTATGTCTTTCTTTTCAAATTGTGATTGCATGGGCTCCGGATCTTTTGTCCCCAATGTGTATGTCCCAATGAGAAAACAAGGTGGGGGCATATACGACTTCGCTTCGCTGTGTACGTCGGACGTTGAAGCCTGCAACGCGTGAGGGCGCCGATTGAAGAGCGAGATGATGAAGGCCTGGACGTCGTCGCTTGAGTTATTGGCCGGTGGTTGTCGGACTTGGACTCGGACAAGAGGGACTTCATAGCGGCAGCTTCGTTCACTGGCAAATCGAGCCCCGTGACGGCGACGTCGGTGGCGGCGTCGGCTGAGTGGTGGGTGCGGTGAGTTTGTTGATTAAATGAATTTAAAAAAAAAAAAAAAAAAAACTAGATAGTTGCTAAGTGGCAACAGGGCATTGAGCGGACACATTGGAGACAGAAGATCCGGAGCCGATTGCGTGGTATGTAAAATATAATTGGCAAAATTTCTACTTATTAATGTAGTAGGGATGTATTAAGAAGCTAAAAATTACGAAGCTATACATACAGAAAGTCGGTAACTGCATGTTTGGTATTTAACTAAAAAATAATCTGTAAAGTGGGCTATAACAGAAAAAAAGTAATTTTTATGAGTATCCATTTTACCTTTTTATTAAACCGGAAATCCGTCGCTTAGTGTATACCACGACCATGTCTCCGTCCCTCAGTCAATATCCCCGTCACTGACAGTTCGCCACCTTAGAGAGGCATCATAAATTATCAAACGTCGACAAAGTTACGTGCTCCTCCTATATATTCATGGTAAGCAGTTAAAGAATCAAAGAAAAACAGAGATGTCGATGGAACTTTTGAAGTTATTCGTGAAAATTATCATTTGAGGTTTTTTGGTTTGAACTTTAAATATGTTACCAATTAATCATTATCATTTTGGTCATGGGAGGCCTTGTTTTTGTTGTTGAAACTATATATTAAAAGCATGTTTTGATTGGATATCATTCTCGGCCAAACCAAATAAAAGTCACAAAAGAAAGTAGAGTCGAACAAAAAACAATGTAGAGAAAATAATTCCCGTGTGTTTATTTCATTCCCAATTATTACAATATAGTCTACAGTAGTGTAATCCTAATTACAATTCAACTTCACCTGAAGTGCACACCAAGATACAAGATAACCGAGAAGATTGTGAAGACGACATAATATCGCTAACACATTAATACGTAAAAGTTGGATCATTACAAGGGGGTGATACTATCCTCATAACTAGTGTTAAGATGAAAGTGGACCGACTTCTTCCGTTCAAAGCAACTTGGGAATTCGAAATCTACATTTCTAATATCCTTGCTCTTCATATTATAAAGCCACAAGGAGAGGCGTCCAGCGTTTGAACGTGTCATGATCGCTAACTCTCCTGTATGAATCATGCACAAAGGAGTAAAGCACGACCCTAACATTGCTATAGTTTCTTCAACCCATTTATGACTTTCGTAATCCTTCAACATCAACAAAACCAATGTCCTCTCTGATCGGTCCCTAGGATAAAAAGAATCATCATCTCCATACCCATACACAGTGATACATCCATTCACATCAATCATACCTTTAGCGGTAAAGCGCTCAGGAGTGCCGTTAGAATGCTCAGGCATAGGGATCACTCTAAACTTCTCCTTCACAAGATCAAATACCACTATGACATTATCCGTCTCATGTACCCAATGTATTGCACCATGAAGGCATACACCTGTCTTGTTGAAATCGCACTTTCGATGATCAAAAGGAAGATCGCAAAGGTTTACCTCTAATTGCCTCCATGATGAATCCTCACGCAATGTGAAAATATTGAAGCTGAGGTGCTTGATATCAGTGTTGAGGTGCTCCCTAGCTACTTCAAGAACCTTATATTTATTTTCACGAGGACTAAATCCAAAGTGATGACGACATCTCAAGGGCAAAGGTGAGACGGGGAATTGGATATGTTGTTTGGTTGTGGGGTTAAATACACATCCTCCAGAAGAATCATTATTATATACAATCATTGATGCACATACCAAGCCGTTGATACTCTGGAAAGTCGGGCAGCTAAGTCTTGGTACCTTGATCGAAAGTTGGGTGACAGGTGTTGGATTGCCTTGTTGATCTATTTGTGAGGAATAGAGCGTATGCCCGCGACTGTAAAAGAAGAGTAGGTTTGTTGGATTTCGATCCCTATTGACATTCGCATAATCGGCAGCAAAGGAATAATTGTCCATGAGTGAAAGCCAAGTCGAGCATACGGACTTAAAGCGCATTAGTGATTTCGCGGGCAGTCGGGGGAGTATTTGATAGCATATGATTTCCCTTGGGAGGTTCGGAATTGAAGCACCATTAGTAACCTGTGGACTATCTCTGCAATTTGTCTTCGCCATGACCAAAGGATACCAAGAATTTTCAAAACTTGTTAAATTACCAAGAAAGAAGAAGAAGAGCACAGCAAGACCAGAAGAGAATTGGCAATATCAGATAGTTTTATGAGTTTTATGGTGCTAAAGAAGAATTGTTAATTAACTATATATAGAGGAAAGAAATCGACTGATTTCATTCCAAGTGCATTAAGGAAAGACAATAAACCAAGATTTCCCAACACAAAGACAATAAAACAAATAGAAAGTAGAAGACCAAATTCAAATGGGAAACCTTATGAACGATCCAGACTCAATTAGGAAACTAAGACAACTAGGAATCCAGCAACTTTCCAATGAAAGAAATTATTACGTGGTACCTGAATTCTTCCTCGTACATGCTCTGAATTTACTTGATATCCTTTCGTCCACTTTACACGAGGAAACTTCTTTTAAGGATTACGTCTGGGAAAGATATCTTTACTCCCACTTTTCTACCGTCTCCTAATAGGTGGTGTCACGCTTCCTTTTTAGTCATTGTAGTCCATAGTGTTGAGAAGCCACTTCGCCAATTCAGCATGCCAAACTGTTTTGCGTAGGATTTTTATTACGTATTTTCCTGTTTCCTTCACGATTTTGCTTGAGGACTTATTTCTTGGATCTTCATGTACCGTAGATGTATATCTAGGAATGCCTTTTGCAACCCGTCTTGATCATTACAATTTTTAGACCTTTATATACATAATTGAGACATTGTCTTTTGTATGATGAATTTAAATAATAATTAAACATATGTGTGTGGACTAAGGATTTATATGGACTAATTTCATGGTCACCTCATTGTTCCAAACCACTAAAAAATCATCATGTAGGCATAAGTTATTATAAATTCTGCACATATTGATTACTTGGCATCATTGTCCGGTAACTATGTTGAGTCAGTCCAAGTGGTGCTGTGTTCTTGGCCATGCTTATACAATGCTAGTTGACCCCGGGCAACCATCGCCATGACCAACGAAATGGCAGCTTTCTGAACACCATACTTGGCCAATCCTTCAGATTCGAGATTAGTCGATGGAAGTTGGAGTATATATACTATATAGACCCGAAGATTGGGTTAACCGGATGTCCCAATTGTAAGAAGGAGCCAGTCCTATATCTAATTTTCCAAATTCTGTGTTGAATTAATTAGTTTCCTATTTCAATTTGATTAAATTTCCAAATTCTGTTTTCATGTTGCATTTGCGTTAGGTTTCTTGGTTGATTTCTTACCATGCACTTTCTGAGTTAGTACTTATTACTAGTTTTCTATTTCAATTTGATACGTTTGATTTCATTTGCTAGAATCATCTATCAACGTAACGTAATATGATTTGTTGATAAACGAAACCATCAAAAACCAAGTTTTTCTTGAATCAGGAATTCGGTCACGCCTTTAATAAGCTGTTCTGTTATAAATATCATACAATGGTTAATTTATTATGGGATTCTGTCCAAAAACTGCTACCACATTTTTATTAAGCCCAAAAATACTACCACAATAAAACACTTTGACGTAGGAAGGCTTGAAGGAGACATTAGGAAACTCAAAGCCGATTAAAGTGGAAGTTTAAGTTGTTTCCCTATTTGCTATTGGGAAGTTTTAAGTTGTTTTCCAAGTGCATTTAGGAAATAGAATAAACCAAGATTTCCCAACACAAAGACAATACAAAAATAGAAAGTAGAAAACCAAATTCAAATGGGAAGCCTTATGAACGATCCAGACTCAATTAGGAAACTAAGACAACTAGGAATCCGGCAACGTCCGAATGAATGAAATTATTAGGTGGTACCGGAATTGCATGTGGTAGATGCCAACTGGTGCTATGGACTAGTGAGAAGTGACACCACACGTGGCATGGACTACTGGTGTTTTGTTCGTTTTGTTAGTTTGTTAGGGGTGGAGGTAAGATCAGCAAAGGTAAGTTTGATTTGCAAGTGGCATAATCAATGATGGGTTTCCTTGGTGCACATTTATGCAAATTGCTTATTCAGACTAAGTAATATACCTATTTTTAATTTCTTTTTGTGAATGAATTTTGGTTAACATAGAAGCATTGAGTATTCTTTTGTCTTGTATATTATGAGAGTTTTTAACAAGATTCCCGTTTTATAATGCACTACTTTACGCCCTAAATTTTTCTGAAGTTACCAAGATTTTATTCTAAACAGAAAAAGACTAATTTAATCTTAAATAATAAGATAAGATCTATTATATGAATTAACTAGTCCTCCTCTTCAATTTATGTCAAACATATAGAACATAGACCAACAAACTTTTGGCATATTACATCGGCTGACAATATCCAATTGCATGCTTTGGATGCATTCAACCATTATATTATTCACGGAAGACGGCATTTGGCCTCTCATACCTAAATTGGCGAGAAGAAAAAGAAGAAAAATTAGAATTTTCCCCTCTCTTCTCTCAGTAATCTCTCTCCGTTCTGCAGCCTCATGTAGTTTGCGGATATTCTTGCAGGGAATAAAGCAGTTTAGAGGGACATAGTATCTAACTAATTCAATGGACGAGAGACTGAACGAACCATCACGCGTAACTGATGCAAGTATAAGGACGCTAGGTTTGTTTGTTTGGTAGGGGGTATCCTAAATATTTGATTTCAAGAGAAATCTGGTACAGTTTAGAAGGTTGAGCCACTGTAACGTCAAGACTATCATGCTCATTGATCATTCATAGATGCAAAAGCTGTTCGTACAATATGTTTGAACTGTACAAAAGCTTTTTTGGTACAAACAATTTCTTTTTGTCGTTTCTTCATGATTATGAGTATTTTTTCACATATGTATATTCTACTTTCTCATATATGTATATTATTGGGTACAAGCTTTTCATATGGGTACATTATTCCATTTTCATGGTATGTTCTCGTTCTTTTAGTTTTATTGTATGGGTACTAACTTGTTCATATTGGTACATTCTTCTTTGCATTTAGACATTGTTCTTCCTCATTTTTTCCCCCAATTTGGGTACAAACCTTTTCATCCGGGAATTCTTTGCACGTTTGTACGTTGTTCTTTCTATAATTGGTACATTATTTGGGTACATAAGAGTCATGGGGATTGAAGTTTGGACATGGTGAATTACCCAGATTTTGAAAAAGAGTCATGTTTGAACTCAAATGATGAGATGTAAAAATGAGGATATATAACTTATTCTCAATCAAATCTCTATGAAATGGAATAAACCAATTAATCTGTGTAACAAGGCTATTACAGAATAACTTACCTGAAAAGGAACGTTTTCACGATAAAAGGTATTATAGGTAATCCGAAAGTATCATTTTAATTCAAGGGGACTGTTAGTTCCACCATCTTAGCCATATCTTTTCACCCATCAATTTAAATTAAAATTTTTTTTTATAACTTATTACGACAATACGAAATTACCCTTTCCTAATTCTAAATAAACAATAAGGGTCAAAGTAGATCTTCAACTTGAAATGAAAGCCCTGCAAGTGCTGACGAATGAACATAATGAGCAAGAGCTGCAAAAGCCGAAGAACCTACTCAATCTACTTCGCTATTTGCTGAATATTGTATCTGTGGTGACATGAATCCCTAGAATTATCATCGCCGCCCCCATCCACCGCATCTTTGGGCGAACCCAGAGGCACCAATGGAACTCTCTCGGCTTTCTGACTCGATTATTAATCGTACCCCCAAGAGCAGTGAAAACAGAAGAATCTGCTCAATTCACCTCGCTATTTGTTGAATATCGTATCTATGGTAACAAGAATCCCTAGAATTATTGTCGCCGCCACCATCCAGCGCGTCTTGCGGCAAACCTAGAGCCATCAATGATACTCTCTCGGCAGACCGACTAGATTATTAACCGTAACACAAACCTCACCCCCACCCCAATTATCAACCCACGAAGCCCATCCTCGCCATCCCCGTCAAAACGGAGTAGTCAAGTTTCCATTCGCTCAGTCGTCGTGCTCGGCTCTACCGATAATGAGATTCGAGACCTCGCCAGCGTTGCTGGACCCAAAGGCATACACCGTGAGGAGTTGGGCCGAGAATCGGAAACCACTACGATGTTGACCACTGGAGACTTGGCTTCATGGCGGGAAGAGTAGCTTGGAGAGAGTATGCCGGAGTAATCCAACACGAATGAGAGTGTCGACTAGAAAGAATTGCAGCACCCACCTGAATGATGTCGTGTTGTTGCCGCCACTGCCTCCGCTGCTGGGGCTACTTGGAAACCTAACAAACTAACCAGTTTGAAGTAGGTTTCAATGGAAGATCCTTGTCGCCAGCCCACTTCATAGCTGAAATTGAAACCTTCGGTTTCAATCAAAGATGGGAGTTTTCCACGTGAATTTTAATTTGTGAGTTTAGGGAGAAAATGAGGGTAATTTAGGAATAATGTAATGAAATAACTTTTATATAAAATTTAATTAAGATTGATGGGTGGGAAGATAGGACAAGGGGGTGGAACTAACAACCCATAGAAGCTAAAATGTAGACCTAATATGGTAAATTGCTGATGTGGAATGTAAAGTTTGTCCTTCAATCAAAGTTTGTAAAATCAAAAGTTTCAATCAAACTAAGTAGTGACCAAGGGTGGGAAACTAATGTTCCATTCATTTTTGTTGTCTATCCAAATATCTTAATTCACCCTCATTATACCTAAACTACTCTAAATATGGTAAGTTGCTGATGTGGAATGTAAAGTTTGTCCTTCAATCAAAGTTTGTAAGATCAAAAGTTTCAATCAAAGTAAGTAGTGACCAAGGGTGGGAAACTAATTTTCTGTTCATTTTTTTGTCTATCCAAATATCTTAATTCACCCTCATTATACCTAAACTACTCTAAAGTTTGAACAAGAGGGCTAATATATTGTGTACACCAGTGCCGCATTGTTTGGCAATTGAGGGATTATGGGATGAACCATTTATAGATATTTGTTTTGGGCAACAATTATGGATACTTATTAGTTTAAATGCTGCCAAAAAAATGCCTAGTGGCATTGTATTGTAATTTTTGATATATATATATTAATATCATTTAGTGATTATATGATGGGAAACTTAAGATTTTGTCCGTGGATCAATATTCAGAAATCAATAAATTTGATCTAATAAGTTCACGAGGGATTGGAAACAAAGAATCCCAAAATGAAGCGTATTTACTTACAATTGGGAATGAGAATCAGATATCCAAGCCCCCTTAGGGTCAGATTCTCATTCCTTGAGGGGTTTTAATAATTAAATTGAAATATGGCACATTGCATTTTGATTCTTAAGTGGGTTAGTAAACAAGGTGAACACAGAAAAAAGAATGATTCCCAATGCTTCTCATTCCTTCCATTCCCTTTTCCAGTAAGTAAACGTGCCCAGGTTAAATTCAAAATGTGTGGTGGTTTCATAACTTTTTGGGCTATAAATAAAATTTTCCAAAAATAAACCCTTTTTTTAGAATGAATTTATATCTATATAGTATTACTTTTCACTTATAATATCTAATAAATCCTACACTTAAAATAGTTATCTAATTAGTCCAAAAGACTCTGTGGCCTGCTTAAATCACTACACCTGGCGTAGGGAGAGTTAACAGTGTGAGTTAATGACGCCCCTTTCTCTCTCCTCTCACGCCTCCTGACCACCGAGCTTCTTCTTCTCCGATGATCCAATCGCATTCAATCCGGCTGACATACTAACTACAATAAAAAGTAGATATTGCAGATCAAAAATACAAAAAGTAGACTTTCGAGATCAAGTGGAGGTAGAGAAAGATTTGATTTGGCAAAGGAGAGGCAATATAAATATTACAGAGAAGCGCATCACTCTACTTTGACGGAGACAGATTGCACACACCTTCAGGCATTTTTTCATCATGGAAAAAAGCTCGTCGGAGATGGCCAGGAGCTGCATTCGCATCGTGGAGGAGGAGAACGGAGAAGCTCAATAGCACCGGTGACTTCGACCTCTCGCCGTCGCTGAAGTCGAGGGAAGCGCACGTGCCTGGCATCGACGATAGCCTCGTGGATCGGAAAGTCATCGAGCGGTTGCTGAGGATTTCGTTGTGCAAAGATCCGATGAAATGAAAAACAAAGCTGCATTTTGTGGAGGGAAGAGTTCGTCGGTTTTGATTTTGATTTTTGGGTTCGATTTTACAGTGACGGCGGTGGACCGTGGCCGGAGAGCGTTGCAGTTCCTCGGCCTGGACGATGAGAAGAGCTCCGCCGTCGGATTCGATGTGAGTTTGTAAACTAGAATTCTTGATTAAATTCGTCGAAATTTCTTTCGGTTTCGAACTAGTTTTGAATTCGTTGGGTTCTCTGTATTTATTTAGGGATTGAAGGTGGATCTAATAATCACCGAGTACTGTATGCCGGGAATGACCGGGTTCACCACCAGCGCTCCATCTTCTTCGGGTTCGATCCAAAAGGGATGGCGTTTTGTGTTCGCTTTGATGACTAGCTTCATTTGTTTTGTGTTTTGTTTTTTCCCTTTACTTCACTTTCCATTTCTCCTCTTCCCCTTCCCCTTCTCTATGGTCAAACTAACTTTTGAATTTGGTGTCTCTGTAAAGACATGTGTCTATCTCTGTAGAGACATGTACCTGTCTTTACATAGACACGTAACTGTCTCTGTAAAGACAAGTAATTGTCCCTACGGAGACGGAGACAAGTGTCTGTCTCTGTAGAGTGATTGTTTCTGCACTGTCTCTGCAGAAGCAGGTGGCTGTCTCTGCAGAGGCAGGTGGTTGTCTCTATAGAGACACTAGAGACACCTGATTGTCTCTACAGATATAGTCTCTCTAGGGACACTTAATTGTCTCTGCAGAAACAATTGACTATCTCCGTAGAGATACTTGACTATCTCTATAGAGACACTTAACTATCTCTATAGAGACATTTAACTATTTCTGTAGAGACACTTGACTGTCTCTATAGAGACATTTAACTGTCTCTACATGTGAAACTTGCGAAAAATTTTCTGCGAAAAACATGCTCAATATGGATTTTAAAATGTAGATTTCACTCTTACGAATAAATTGGTGAAAACAAAATTTCATTACGATTTCTATATCAAAAGTTATGATTAATTTAGAAAAACAAAAAAATTGAAAAAATAAATAATAGGAGAGAGAAAGATGACATCCGTTAGTGTGAGTTAGTTACTTTTGCTGAGTTGGCATTGATTTTGGACCATGCAGATATTTAACATATTTTATGTGTTTTTTAGATATTTACGATCTTATTTTGGACCCCTAGGATATCAGCCCTTTTAGAATTTTGGGGTCTGTGGCGTAGGTCCCGTAGTTTGGGCGGGCATCGGCGCTTTGTTCTCCTTCTTTTCTACCCAATACCATCCAAGCCAAGTAATTGGTAACGAGTATTACTATTATGTATGTATAAGTCTTTTGGGAATTAATGGTTAGAATGTAGACTACTATTGCATTAATGATTAGAATGTGGACTACTATTGGGCAATAGTTTCTAAATTATATTAATTGATAAAATTGGGTTTAAGGGCTAGAAGCGAAAGTGAATTTGGGGTCACTAGTAAAAATGTTGGCATAGGTAACAAATTTTTTACTAACCAATAAAAGAATGGTTACTAAAAGGTCAAGTAAACCAACTTTTGTTCCTAATAATTACATTGGTATTCAAAATTAGTAACTAATGTTGGTTATTAATACCCTTTAGTAACCCCTCTCTAGGTAACCAATATTGATCAATATTGTGTATTAGTAACCAATATTGACCAACATTTTTACTAGTGGGTTGGGATTTATGAGATTTGGGTGTTAAGATAGGGGTTAATAATTGATGGAAGTAAAAGAAGATATATATGCCAAAACACATTCGACGGATGTAACGTATGTATAACATACAAAAATTAAATGGACAATTATGGGATTTCAAAAATTAAATTCTTTTGGATAACAATTGTGGATACTTATTTATTTAAATGCTGCTAAGAAAATGCCCAGTGGCATCGGATTGTAATTTTTGATATGTATTAGTATCTTTCAGCCCATATGCGGCTAATTAATTAAGAATAATCAAATATAATCGCCTAATTAATAGAGAAGAAAATATTTTAGTTGCGTCACTGAGCTCGCTACTAGGTAGGGGTGGGAAATTCTTCCCGAATCCCGCATCCCGATCCCGATCCCGATAATCCCGATCCCGACTAGTCGGGATTTTGTCCCGATCTCGACTTAGTCGGGAAGGGATCGGGATTTTTTTTGGAAAAAGTCGGGATCCCGACATCCCGACATTATATATTATTTTTTTATTTTTTATTTTTTTATTTGAATTATCTTACCTAGTTTGGCTCTCTCTCAATTCTCTTTAATTTTTTCATCAGCCGCCTCCTTCCTTCTCCATCGCCGCCATCGCTTCCTCTGTTTATCCGCCTCCTTCCTTCTCCCCGCCATCGCCCACTGCCACAGCCCACTGCCGAAACACCACCGCCCACTGCCAAAATTGCACTCCGAACTCCAATGCCCAACGCCACTGCCGAACTCCACTGCCCATTGCCGCACTCCACTGCCACGTGAGTAGTAAGCAGCAGATCACCACGGCGGAAACCCTCACGGATCCCCCCTCTCGAAGCTCGCCGGCCTCCCTGCCAACACAACGAAGCTCGCGGGTACTTTCTCTCGGGTTTCCTTGGTGGGTTTTGAGTTTTATTAGTGAATTGAGCTGGAAAATGGTGATTGTAATATTTGTAGTTTAAAATTGTGAAGGTATTTAGTGAAATTGCCATGCACTTGGTCCGAATTGCTAACTATATCTGTGTAGCAACTCGGTTTTGACTCCAGTAACTTTTTTTTTTTTGGTCAAGACTCCAGTAGCTATGAACTAAGAAAGAGAGAGAATTAGTTGGAGTCTGCTTGTTTGTTTTCTAGGCTCGTGTTTCGAATCGGTCGCAGTATTATTTACACTAATTGGTATTGTATCGATGTTTGACTATGCAAATTCATTGCTCTTAGTTATTTTAATGAATTATTGGCTTTGTGTTAAGTTCAAAATCATAAATAGAGTGCTTGGATTTTGGTCTATGAATGAATTATCGGCTTTGTGTTTAGTTCAAATCATATATAGAGTGCTTGGATTCTGGTCTATACTGTACAGAAATGTAGCGTGATTCAATGAGGGCACTTTAACAGGAACTAGGAATTATATATGAAATTGTTTGGTGATTCAAATGGATTAATGATGATGTCTTGTCTTGTAGTATTCCTATATTAGTATGCTTCATTTTCATCATGTATGAGTTGTACTTGTTAGTTCACATTAACAATTTATGCACATAAAAAAAAGTTTAAAATTTCATATAATACGTGAGATTTCATTGTCGGGATTTATTGGATTTTCCGATCGGGATCCCGACTTAATTGGGATTTTATTGTCGGGATCCCGACTTGATCGGGATGGGATTCGGGATCCATTTTAGCCTCTAATTGGGATCAGGACGGGATCGGAATTTTCGTAATCGGGATCGGGATCATCCCCTTCCCACCCCTACTACTAGGTACTGTGCACTTTTTTCCTCGTATTTTGTAAGATTTTTTTTAACAAGATCCATGTCTGTTGTTGTGTATCTTCTATCCATGTACTCTTTGTTTTGGTGCGACGGCAAACTCATTTTTAATAAAAGAAGCATTAAAAAAAGAAGACACATGCTCGTTACTAGGTCATCTGAACGTACACGTACTCGAAACCCTAGTCAAAACTCCAGTCAAAGCTTAGCAAGAATGCTTCCATGCAGACGTACGGCATCATGCGGTAATACTACCTATGAGGTTAATTAGCAAAGTAGCCCAGGTCAATGCGCTTTTGAACACAAAAATCGAATAAATTTATGAGGCGATCCGGAAATATGGAAGTTAATTCGCTCTCCAATTCTTCTACGTCCTGCAAAGGATTAGATTTAAACGTTAGTAAGCTTTGCATGTATGGTACTGCTATATATATATATATAAAATATAAATTGATCAACATGAAAAAGGTAAAACGTAAGTTATGATTAAGGTGATGTGCATATTTATACGTACCAAAGTACTGTAATAATCAGCAGCATGGTTGGCTATGTTTACTGAGAAATCAAGCATTGCCAAGTCATCATCATCCTCATAAGAACAACTCCCATATTTATAAACATCCCGAAGAAGCTGATGGTTGGAATCGTTAATAAGCTCTTCCATGCCAATGCTTGTCTGACCCATGTACTGTTTGTATATTTCTCTCCAACCGTACCCTAACTGCATCTGAATCCGCGAGACAACTATGAGGGGAAAATTCAATCTTTCTCTTGGCGAAAGGAGTAGGGCATGATGCCTTAAATACTTGAGATCCAAACTTCACAGAAAACGGAATAAAAAAACGTTACTCTTTTTTTTTGGTCGAAAATAAAAAAAGTTACTCAATACACTGATTACTGAATAGAGAAATATATAGTACTGAAGCAAAAAACAATAGAGTGTAGTACAGTTTGCTTACCTCGGGGTCAATATTCTATAGAAATGATGTAGCTCCCTGGAATCACTGTTGTAGCCGAGTACTGTAGAAACTAGATCTCCCAATTGGCTTCTATAATCCTGATACTGATACCCAGCTGGGATAATTGCTCGGTTGCCATAAATTCTAATTGTATCAGGATCCAAGATCGCATACATTCCACCACTGTGCTCCAGATGAAACTCAAAATACGAGAGTTGATCAACAATGCCCCTTCATACCAAAAAAAAAAAAAAAAAAAAAACCATCAACTGTATGATTTATTACGACCAAGTTGTGTAAGCATATATGATTATTACAAAATAATTAATTGGATATGGTTTTGCAAACTCACCATAAAATATCGCGGTAACGTTCTACTACTTGGTCATTGTGGTCCCATCGGGAACTTTCGTCTTCTTCATCCAACAGGTCAGCTAAGGTAATGGAGGAATATGGATGGTATGACGAGTACATGACTAGGGGATCGATCAAAGATGATCCGATTGCAGCACTGCGTGCTTGTGTTTTGTGTTATCCAAAGCGCCTGTAGAGTCTCTCTCGCTAAAGGTGTATTATGCTTATGTTTTGAGTGCCTTAACATCCTAAAGAGCGACTTATATTTATACAGGGAAGCACATACATCCCCGTCCCCTAAACGGTAACTTGATCGTTTCCTGTTACTTTGATCGATGTACTCAAGAAATAGCAAGTTTTTCTAAATTCTTCTGTTGATTCCTAATTAATAACAAGTTTCTTAATTCTTGTGATTATTCCTAATTCATTAATAAAAACATGTTTCGAACTTCGTCTGCTTTTCCTTGATAAATGAGAGCAAGTTTTTCAATTCTCCTGCTTATCTTTGATGAATAAGAGCAAGTTTCTTAATTCTTCTTCGCACATGCCCTGAATTACTTCCTTTCTTCCATTCTACAGGAGGAAACTTCTTTCATGGTTACGTCTGGAAAAAATATCTTTTCGTCCCACTTTTTCTACCGTCTCCTAATAGGTGGTCTCACGCTTCCTTTTTAGTCATTGAAGTCCATAGTGCTGAGAAGCCACGTCGCCAATTCAGCATGCCAAACTGTTTTGCGTAGGATTTAGTTATTACGCACTTTCCTTTTTTTGCTTCACGATTTTGCTTGAGGACTTATTTCTGGAATGAGGTAAGTTGTTCGTGCACTGTAGGTGCATGTCTAGGAAACACTAGTAGAAATTTGGGTAATAGTAACCAATTAGTAACCAATTGTTGGTAACTAATAGAGGGGTTATTATTGCCATTAGTAACCAATATTGAAAAATATTGGTGACTAATACCCTTAGTAACCAAAATATTGGTTACTAATACCCCTTAGTAACCAATAAGGTGTTGGTAACCTAGAGAGGGGTTACTAATGGCTTTAGTAACTCCTTTGTTTTGGTTACTAACGGGTATTACTAACCAATATTGGTTACTACAGGGTAATTATTAGTGGTATTAGTAACCATTTTTTTATTGGTTACTAAAAAAGGGTTAATTGCCCAAATTCTACTAGTGAAAGCGTTTTGCAACCGGTCTTGATCATTACGTGTTTTTAGACCTCTATATACCTAATTGAAACATTGTCTTTCGTATGATGAATTTAAGTAATAATTAAAGATATATGTGTGTGGACTGAGGACTTATATGGACTAATTTCATAGTAACCTCATTGTTCCAAACAACTTAAAAATCATCATGTAGGCATAAGTTATTATAAATTCTGCACGTATATACATAATTGAAACATTGTCTTTTATATGATGAGTTCAATGGCGGAGCTAGGAATGTATATAGAACTACGCTAATTCAATTTTTTCTTGTAGATATGAACTCAAACTTAATCATGAGTTGGGCTAAAGTTTAATTTTGAATAATTTTAGACTAATTTTCAAGTAAATTTATAGACTTTTCCAAAATTGGGATGTGCTTAAGCACAGGGTAGCCACTCACTGGCTCCGCTCCTGGATGAATTTAAGTAATAATCAAACATATGTGCATGGACTGCAGACTTATATGGACTAATTTCATGGTCACCTCATTGGTCCATATTACTTAGAAATTTCCATGTAGGCCTAAGCACTAGTAGAAATATGGGCATTAGTAACCCTTTTTTAGTAACCATTGTTGGAATGGTGACTAATGGTGTCTAATATTGGTAACTAAAGGGTATTAGAACTAATATTGGGCTAAACTATTGGTTACTAAAGGGTATTAGTAACCCCTCTTTAGGTAACCAAAACTTTATGGGTTACTAAAGGTTATTAGCAACCAATATTGGTTACTAAAGGGGGAGCTAGTGACCAAATAAAAAAGGGTTACTAATGCCCACATTTTTACTAGTGAAGTTGTCATTACTTCTGCACTATGAAAGTCAACATCTCATACTGGAGGCACCATGCGACAGTTAAAGCGAGTTTTTGCATGGTTCTGAGGGATAAGCAAGGTCTATTCAGGAGCGCATATGGTACCCAAGCATCGAGAGCTGCGGCTACACTGAAGGTCATGCAAGCATTGGCTTTGAGAGATGCGCTCCACTTCACCATACCTTTAGTAATGGCTGGAACAACCTTACGCTAGTAGAAATGTGGGCATTAGTAACCCCCTAGTAACCACTCTTATTGATTACTAACTCTCCCTTTAGTAACTAATATTGGTTATTAATACCCTTTAGTAACCATGTAGTAACCAATAAAGTGTTGGTAACCTAGACAGGGGTTACTAATACTTTTAGTCACCAATATTTTTCACCATTGGTTACTAATTTTGTTGATCATCAAAAGAGTCTTGGGGTAATATAATAGTATTTAATATTATTTACATATTATTTATTTAAAATCCTCATTTTCAATTTTCAATTTAATATTTATCATTTCAAATTCATTATTGGATGGGTATACTAAAATTTTGTAATTTCATTCACAATTGAAACGAATTTACAAAGCAGCTATCAATTCAATTGTTGTAAATATACACTGCATCAAAGATGACTACAGAGACCTAATTCTAACTATATCATTCATTTAATAAGAAAAACACACACCCAACTCTAAACGAAAATGCACTAAGCATTGCATCTGTTCTTTTTGTTGTTCATCTCTGTTGTACCCATACTAGCACTGATCATCTATGCTCCAGATCTTTTCATATGTTCTTCCTATGCTTTTCTTATTCTTCTACTCCCTTTTTTGCTCATCATGAGGCCTGCCACACAGAACTTAAACTTTAAAAAGACATAACCAAGGTGGCAAATATCCAAAGCAACTGTAAACACAAAACCAAAGCAGTTTAACCTGCACAGTGTACTTGAGAGAAAATTGAAATAGCCAGGTTGAATCAAATTTGAAAAAGAGACAAACTAAATAAATTTTAAGCCAAACTCACCTTGCAATGTTCACTGCATTGACCCCAGCTAAAGTTATACTATGGAGGCTAGCAAATCTACCTCCTGACCACGGAAAATAAACAGCAGGAGAAATGAACCATCCTCTGAAAATTCATGGTTAAAAGCAGAGCCAATAGAATAGATCAAATCGAGTTGAAGTTGTAACTCATCAAGGAAATTAAGCGAAGCCTCTTTACCAGTTTCCATCCGCATACGATATAGTATGAGAGCACTTTTGCAAGACAAATTGACGTCAAGTGTACCTAATACAGAACTCAATAAGAGCTTGACCAAAGGTATTATATGCAATTTGAACCAACCTACAATACCTGTTAGAAAACAACCATTTTCAAGAAGCCTGTCTCTATGCCTCCAATATTCTACATCAAAGAAAATGACTACGACCTAATGACCCATGACAATGAAAATGACTGAACTCCTTACCTCCATCAGATATATATAAACCTCAGTTCTTGTCAGTAGATGAATGATCATCTTTTCAAATGGCTAAGATGCTCTCCCTGCAAGACAAACGAATGTTACTCATAAAACTAAACAAAGTTTTTTTCAAGAGCTTCATATACATGCAACTAAACTCCAAGAAAAACCATAATAAGTTTTCAAATTGAATAGTAAATATCAATTACTTAAAGAAACGAAAGCCTCTAAGCTTAAAAAAGTCACGGTCCAAACAGAAACTCAGTGGAGAATAATGTACCGGAGTCAAAATTATACAATTGCAAGAGAGTTCAACTAGAAATTAAGCAAATCTAGTTAAGAAACAGATCAAAAGAAGCAATGGATCGAACCAATTACTTGAACGAAATATAAACCTCTTTTAATATGACAGTAAATTCAATTGCAGACATCTCTGCACTCCTAAATCCTATCTGTAAGCTCGCAAACATATGGATGCCTTGGAATAGAAAACTAGATATGGATAAAGCAATTCACTCAAAGGTAATCTGTAGGGAGCATTACCTAACAATTGAAGAGCACTTTCTAAAAAACTCAGAAATGGAGTAAAACCATAAACCTACAGGATGCAAACAAAACCAATTACATAAAGGTCGTACCAAGAACCTGGCAAAACAAAGACCACTTGTTCAAGTTTGGGGTTTCTGTTGTTGCAATAGGACTTGTGCAATGATGTGGCACCATCGAGGCGGAATTCAACCAAGACTTATTTTAGGACTCTTGAGCAGGATTCCGTGAAGAACAATACAGGCTGTAATGGTACATAAGAAGAGGCGGCGGCAGCGGTGGCGAGGCCGATCGAGTCGGAGCTAAATTGTTGTTCGTGCTAATTTATTTTTCAAAAAGCACATTGTTGATCGACTTTCGTCATTTGAGCCGTTACGGGAAGCTTATATCTTCTTGAGAGAGTGACTTATATTGAGTGTTATTATTTTCTTTTGTCTATTGTGGCCCTTAATCAGCTACGGTATCTAGGGGTGGGCATTTAGACCGAAAAACCCGAACCGTACCGGAACCGGCACCGGAAAATACCGGTTGATTAAAAAGTCAACACAATCGGGACCGAAACCGGACCGAACCGGCCATTTTTGGGTCGGGACCGGTTCGTGGAATGGAGAACCGGCGAGACTCCCGGACTGGACCTAAAAAACCTAATCTTTCTTCCTCTCTTCGTCTGCCCGCGCCTCCATCCTCTGTGTCTGCCAAACCTCACCCGAAAACCCAGATCCCATGGCGTCGCCTCCACCCGCCTCCACTCCCTCACATCAACATCATCGACATTGGTAGTCTCCCGGAAGCATCGACGACATCGACATCATCACCGACAGCATCCGCATTGGCATCAAAATCGACGCCGATCATCCATCACCGCCACGCCAACATCGACATCGATGAATTCGCGAATCACTGCTAGGATGACTAAGATCATCACCACCACGGCAACATCGGTATCGAGGTTTAGATGAATTTTGGGTTCGGGGTTTAGATGAAATTTGGGTTGTCAATTTTGGGTTTAGATGATGGTTCTGTGATGATGGTTATGTGATGATGATGTTTAGATGATGGTTCTGTGTGATGATGTTTTGGGTTTAGATGATATTTTTCATTCTCGATTGTCGATCTCTGTGAGATGTTTTTCAATTGTTTTGGGTTTTTCAATTGTTCTCCTTCTTGTTGCAGCCGTCGGGCTTGCTGTCCTCCATAAATCGGGAGTCTCCCGAGACCGTCCAGTCCCGTCCCGAAAATTCGGGTTCCCGAAAACTCGGGTTCCCGATTTTACGGTTCCGGTTATAGGTTTCATATCCTCCATACCCGAGAATTCGGTCCGGGAGTCGGGTTTGGGGTCACTCCCGACCGACCCGGACCGAGCCCAGCCCTAACGGTATCATCCTCTACTAAATTATCAGAGAAGGGGTGTTTGGAGAGAGAGGTACCGAAAGTACAACAAGAGCAAGCATGTTGGCATCGTAGAAATACTTGAAACATCCAAGCACTCAATTTTATGGGCTTTTTTGATGAGGAAGTAGAGCTTAAGCAAGCTTGAGGGCAAGATCAGTCGTCTGGCACCTTCAAACTACTTTATAGTTTTCTTTTTAATTTCTCAGTATTGTATAAAATTTATGATTGTGGTAAACTTGACTTTTGCAGACAATGGAGGAGATGGAAGAAGAGCTCACTTCATTGTTCCCGACTCGCCTTACAAATCTGTTTGAATATTTAGTTCGAGAGAGCATCAAGTACTTTTGACGTAAATTAAATCGATATGCATGCTATCACATATGTTTTGTGTATATCATGTTGCCGTAAGAATATTATGCTCATTAACAGACTGCATCCATAGGGCAGACCCGATCGACATTTGAATCTTACTTTGAAGAGATGGTAATTCTTATTTGATGTTTATATTGATCTCGCATAGGGTCCAATTTCTGGGACACACAAAAAAGACACACTTTAACACACTTTATACACCATTAAATTTTTCTACTTTAAAAGGCTGAGATCAATAATGACTTAATATAATTTAAAATCCAAAAGTAATATTACGTAGGCGTCTTCATTTATTTTTTTTCACTTTTTCAGGTAAGTGAAAAAATTTATTTCACCTTCTTCTTCTCTGTCTTCATTCCTCTTTCTTATTTCACCTTTCTTCTTTCTCAATCCCGATGCCATCACTCTTTCTGTAAAACCGCTCCTTATGTGCACACACACAAAAGAACAAACACCACCCAATCACCAAACTCTAAACAATTAAACTCCAGTTTCTTACTTAATTGAGACCCATTTGACGACCCAAGAATTCTTCCCACCTGTCACCACAATAGTGAATCTTTGCTACGTCATCACCACTCCTTTAATTTGATCTCTTGTCATATAGTTTTCCCCACTATATATAGCCCTAGAGAACATGCTCCTCCACAACTTCAAGCCTTCAGCTAGAGCAAGTATCCAACACCTTTGCTGCATATACTTTCCGAGCCACTAATTCCCCAAGAAACTCAAATCTTTTCTGACCATTTCTTCATCTGGGTAGTTTTGTTTATAGTTCCCAAACATCAAAATTTCGGTTTCGGTTGAAATTTCGATCGCCAAAGTTTATGGAAATTTCGGGAAAAGTTTCGATTTCGGTGGAAATTTCGGTAAACAAATTTAAATACAAAAAATATATCAAAAATCATATAAATTAATATCTTAACTTTTAATAGGTTCTAAATCAACTAATAATGCAACCAACTAACAAGTAAGATATGCCTCAACCTTCTGTATGCTCAAAACATATAACAATTGACATCTTATATGCTATTAAACTTAATAATAAGATATGAATTTATAAATACTACCTTATTTTGTTATTCAGAGTAATATTTTTGGACTTCTCTAAAGTAATTTCATTAATAACCATTTTGATATGTGTGTGATCTAATAAAAAAGAAATTAAACTTTATAGTCTACTGCAAAACAGCTAAATTTTCCCAAAAATCCTTTAATGAGAGCTCGTCTATCCTGGACCATAAAAAGAAAAGTCCAACCATCCGTTCAAGTTTTGTTGTTTTATAAAAAATAAGTTTAAGTACCAAAATGACTTAAATGACCAAATCTTGGGGCAAATTACAAATTACTCTTCTTCCTCCCCAAACCCAGATTTCGTCGCCGCCACCAGCAAGCCGCCAACATGCCACTGCACCTTGAATTTCTTCCAAATCATCATCTAGGGGAAATTGGTGGACAGAGTCTACCTGCGACGGAGGAAGAAAAAAAGTGGTGGGGGGAGATTTACCTTAAGTAGAGATGAAATTGGACTCTTTTTTTTCCCCGTAAAATTTGGGTATTTTGTTTTTTACCTGCAGTAGAGATATAAGGTGAGACTTTAGCTGAAGTGGAGGTATTGATCCCAGATCTTAAAATAAAATTACTGTAATTCATTAAAAATCTATTCAATTACCAATTCAACAATTCAATCCTAACATTTAGTACTTGTATAAAGGACCAATTTCAAAAATTCTCAAATGAATCCATACCACAATTGATGTTTTATAGCCAACTATGGACTGGTCAGATTCTTCCGTTTAGGTACAATATTATTTGTCATATTTGTCATTTTTGGTCTAATCTATGGGTAGAAAGAGGAATGGGAAGAAGGTGGTGAATCCCTAACAAATTAACATGTACACAAGCACATCTTATAAATTATAATCAATCGAAACACATTACCACTAAAATTTGTAACAACTACAAACTATTTTTCATAAAGAAAAAGTCAACCTTTAGATTGAATGTAATCAGAACCATTTTTAGGAAGAAAAAAATTGTAACATATTGTAAAAGGGTACATATGTAAAAATCAATTTGTGACTCAGCAAGGCTAATATAGAAAGTTTGCACAAGTGGAATAACATTTAAAGCGGTTTAGGGTTTTTCTAAAAGTGATTGGATTTTTCCACTTTAAACGGCCGAGAACAATTATGACTTAATATAATTTAAAACCCAAAAACAAAAGCCCTATTTTTTTTTATTTTTTTTTCAAAACGGTCTGAGTTTGGACTCGGCTCGTTTATAAACGACCAAACTGAGCCCAAAATTCCTGAACCCGAGTACTTGGTTCGGCTCATTTAAAGATGCATAATACACATAATTTTCTATGATTGGCTTAAAAAATGAGGAATACCTATAACTTGTAACATAATGGCAACTCTAAATTCCCTACAAACTCTAGAGTGATTGTATTTTATTTCATGCTTTAAAAAAAAACACAAAAAAAAAATCATTAAAGAGATAGATCAAAGAACCATCGTCATAACCAAAGTTTCTCATCTTCATTGACCATCTCCATAGCCGATAATTTGTATATTTAATTTTTTTTTATGTACACTTGCAAGTTTCAAACATTTTTAGTGGCGGAGTCATATGAAATCATTTCTATTATGTTAACCTTTTTTATTTTATGTAGATAGCTAAATAATTTTGATATGAACTCGTATAACTCGCGAACTCGACTCGTTTTTTAATGATTCCAAACAAACCGAGTTTACTTTTGAAAACCCAAAACTAGCACCAATCGAACTCATTTCAAAAGCAAACGAGTCGAGTTAAAATCCAATAAAAATATGCACAAGCGGACTCATGTCCAGCCCTGATTCAGAGCATCTTAAGTTTTCATGGCTGCCTAAATTCAACTTCCAAGATCAATCCAGGCGTGGAACCAGATTATCAGTTTATGACCAGAAAAATATTGATGCGATCAACAAATAAAGAAAAACTTGATATCGATGGTATGGTATTGATCTAACGCATTTGCATCAATCATAATTCTAGCTGATGCCTTTTTATCTCTAGTTTTCATATGATGTATTTGCTGATATTGTTAGTTTTGAGATTAGTTTTGTACATCTTTGTTGCTGGGTCGATTTAATTTCGGGAAGAAGCGTAGTTTAATTTTTCCCCCTTGATAATTTGATCTTGTGTTATCATATGATTTCTCAATGGAAAATTGGAAATGGGAAATTAGAAATAGCACCAACACCTAATTACTTTAGCTAGCCACCCGTAGCACATCTTCCAACCAATCACGGCTACTATTCACCAACATAAGGAGGACGGTTAGTTATCAAGATTTCATTCCTTATTTCAAAGGAAAAAAATTTGCCCCATTCCTAGAAGTAAACATGCCCTCTTTCAAACCGCACAACCTACATATATGTGTTAATTAACGTAGAAACATGTTTAATAAAAATTAGAAGTAGATTGAAACCTTCATCTTTCAACCCAACATACAGAATTCCTCTTCCCTGACCCGTGGGCGTGCTTAATCATGTGACCACCTAGATTCTGACCCGACAAAAGGATGAATGGGATGAAACTTTCTGACTTCTTCACATGTTTTTGGACGAAATTATAAACATATAAAAACATATATATATATGAGAGAGGATCAGGATCAAGGGACATTCTTTTTCCCTAAACATCCTTTCTCATCTATTGGTTTTACAACTTTTGTGGGACTCATTGATAATAGTTCTGATCCGACAGATGAGAAAGGATGTCCTTGAGCCAGACCATATATATATATATATATATATTACATATATTACATATGTATACACCGTCCGTATATATCAAATTTAAGGTGAGCCTTAGGCTTTATGCGGAGACTAACACAAAATTCTGAAAAACTGAGAAGGGAGGCCAAGGTTATGGTACCCAACCGCTACACTGCCATCCCTGCTACCACCCTCCAATTTCCACATGGCCACCAGCAACAGATCACGTGATAGCACCACCACGCGAATCATCTTGAACTCATCTACCAAGCACAAGCACTTCTCATCTATCAACATTGATGCTTTAAAAATGTATAAGCGTCAGCTATTATATATTTTTGGAATGTCCTCATTCAATCGCGGGTTATAATGATATCTAATCAGGGGAGATGGTTTTCAAATGGGTAGATAAGGTTATGCCTAGCCACGTAAGAAATAGTAATAGAGAATTAGGATCTGGAAATTATTATTCCTAGCCACGTTAGGACGAGTCATTTCTAACTAGGGGAGTATGATCCTTAAGGATATTGGACTACTACAAGGATCATGACAACTTTGATGATATTTACAGATTATTATCCTTGAGCGATGGGTATTTTGTTGAAGCCATATATTGAAAGCATGTTTTGATTGGATATCATTCTCAGCCAAGATAGAAGAAAATCAGGAACGGTTTCAGTTTCTCAATCAATTTCAACCAAATGGGTATTTTAGTCCATAGCAAACTATCATTCTTTCGTAATATATGAAAGATGGGTACATATATGGTAATATGATGGCATGGACAAAGTATTTTGTCCTTTAATCTAGATTGCAAAACTTACAAAGTTTTAATCAAAGAAAACTTCCCATGGAGGACTGCAAGCTAACAAACAATAGAAAAAATATTTCCGTGTGTTTATTTCCTTCCCAATTATTACAATATAGTGTACAGTAGTGTAATCCTAATTACAATTCAACTTCACCTGAAGTGCACACCAAGATACAAGATAACCGAGAAGATTGTGAAGACGACATAATATCGCTAACACATTAATACGTAAAAGTTGGATCATTACAAGGGGGTGATACTATCCTCATAACTAGTGTTAAGATGAAAGTGGACCGACTTCTTCCGTTCAAAGCAACTTGGGAATTCGAAATCTACATTTCTAATATCCTTGCTCTTCATATTATAAAGCCACAAGGAGAGGCGTCCAGCGTTTGAACGTGTCATGATCGCTAACTCTCCTATATGAATCATGCACAAAGGAGTAAAGCACGACCCTAACATTGCTATAGTTTCTTCAACCCATTTATGACTTTCGTAATCCTTCAACATCAACAAAACCAATGTCCTCTCTGATCGGTCCGTAGGATAAAAAGAATCATCATCTCCATACCCATACACAGTGATACATCCATTCACATCAATCATACCTTTAGCGGTAAAGCGCTCAGGAGTGCCGTTAGAATGCTCAGGCATAGGGATCACTCTAAACTTCTCCTTCACAAGATCAAATACCACTATGACATTATCCGTCTCATGTACCCAATGTATTGCACCATGAAGGCATACACCTGTCTTGTTGAAATCGCACTTTCGATGATCAAAAGGAAGATCGCAAAGGTTTACCTCTAATTGCCTCCATGATGAATCCTCACGCAATGTGAAAATATTGAAGCTGAGGTGCTTGATATCAATGTTGAGGTGCTCCCTAGCTACTTCAAGAACCTTATATTTATTTTCACGAGGACTAAATCCAAAGTGATGACGACATCTCAAGGGCAAAGGTGAGACGGGGAATTGGATATGTTGTTTGGTTGTGGGGTTAAATACACATCCTCCAGAAGAATCATTATTATATACAATCATTGATGCACATACCAAGCCGTTGATACTCTGGAAAGTCGGGCAGCTAAGTCTTGGTACCTTGATCGAAAGTTGGGTGACAGGTGTTGGATTGCCTTGTTGATCTATTTGTGAGGAATAGAGCGTATGCCCGCGACTGTAAAAGAAGAGTAGGTTTGTTGGATTTCGATCCCTATTGACATTCGCATAATCGGCAGCAAAGGAATAATTGTCCATGAGTGAAAGCCAAGTCGAGCATACGGACTTAAAGCGCATTAGTGATTTCGCGGGCAGTCGGGGGAGTATTTGATAGCATATGATTTCCCTTGGGAGGTTCGGAATTGAAGCACCATTAGTAACCTGTGGACTATCTCTGCAATTTGTCTTCGCCATGACCAAAGGATACCAAGAATTTTCAAAACTTGTTAAATTACCAAGAAGAAGAAGAGCACAACGGACCAGAGAGAATTGGCAATATCAGATAGTTTTATGAGTTTTATGGTGCTAAAGAAGAATTGTTAATTAACTATATATAGAGGAAAGAAATCGACTGATTTCATTCCAAGTGCATTAAGGAAAGACAATAAACCAAGATTTCCCAACACAAAGACAATAAAACAAATAGAAAATAAAAAGTTTCTAGTAAGGAGAAAAAGGGTTTAGGGTTTAGGTGTGGCGGCGCGACGCTTCCCCTTCCTTTTCGGCGCCGAGATTTCCCGAGTCGATCTTGATTGCGGAACACTGGTACGACAGGTGTATGGACGATGGAGATTAACGAGTTGCATATGCGGTTTCGAGCGAAGCTCCGACTGTGCGAGAAAGAACGGGTTGGAGTCAAGATCGAAGAACAAGAGGTGGAAGGCCGTCTGATCGGAGCGCGACATACGATGGTTTGCTGCGTTCACTCTCTTCGGCCGGTGAACAGAGACGCCTTTGTTGGGGTTTTTTCGAGATTGTGGAAGGGTGATGAGAGAGTGGAGATCAAGGAGATTGGGGACAGGCGGTTTGTCGCTTGTTTTGGGTCTGACAGGGATATGCGCCGAGTGTTGGATATGCAGCCATGGACGTTTCGGGGGGACTTGGTCTTGGTGGCGGAAGCAACTCGCAGTGAGTTACGATCCGTCGAGTTGAAGTTTGCTTCGTTTTGGGTTCAGCTCCATGACATCCCGCCATTGTGCATGACGGAGGCTGTGGGAAGGAAGATTGGCCATCTAATGGGGCAGGTTGAGAGAGTGGACTTGAGTGGGGGGCCGGATTGTATTGGTCGCTTCATTCGCGTGCGCATCAGTTTTGATGTTACACAACCATTGCTCCGAGGGGCTAACGTTGAGTTCCCGGTGGAGGGTGAGGTTTGGGTGAAATTTAAATATGAGTACCTTCCCGATTATTGTTTGTCTTGTGGCCATATGGGACACCCTTCACGGGTATGTGAGACTCGTATCCGGGAGGAGATGTATGAGGAAGGTATGTTGGGCGAGGCTACATTGTTGAGGAGTTTTCAAGGATTGGATGCTGAAGAAGACTTAAAGGGTAGGAAGCTGAAGTCCTATCTTCGTCGCCATGGTGTCCAGGCGGCGAAGTCTGGTGCGAAGGAGGGTGGACGGGCTAAGGCGAGAGTGGTGGAGGTGGCGGGGAATGCTGAGGTAGAGGTTCCTACATCGCCATCGTTACAAACTGATTCTCAGATACCGCCTTTGGCAGCAAAAATCCAGGAGGAGCGTGAGGAGAATAGGAGGAAAAGTCAATTGCTTGCTGCAGCTTGGGATTCCGGGTTAATTGGTCCTGGTGGTGTAGTTCGAAGGGAGACCAGGCATGAGCACTCATGTCAGGAGGATAACAATTTTCAGCCTGTGACTTCTGCACTATCTTCAAAATCTCAAGGGAGTGCTGCTGAGGTTGGTACCAATGTGATGGAAAGGGTTCAGCCTATGGGAATGGAAGAACAGAGCTATGAGTCTGACCCATTTAATCTGGAACCCTATATAGTGGCATCGATGCAAAAGCATATGGTCCGGCCGTGTAAGAAGCTCACGGGCGGAAAGCGTGTTCGGCAAGGTGATGAGTGGAAGGCCGATACTATGCAAGGCCCTGGGGATGTGGTGGATGGTGAATGTAATGAGATTTTGCTGGTGAAGCGTGTGAGATATGCAGGAGGCGAACAGACTAGTGAGGTGGAGATGACCGGCCTGAATCGGTCCCCAAAATCGTCATGAGGCTCCTATGCTGGAATTGTCAGGGAATTGGGAGGACCCTGACAGTTCATGACCTAGAGGAGCAAAACAGGCTCCACTCCCCCGACTTTGTGATTCTTTTGGAAACCAAGAATCAGAGTCGGCGATTTATGTATCTCAAGAGGAAGCTTGGAATGCCGTATCTCTTTGCGGTGGAACCGAGAGGAATTTCAGGAGGTTTGTGTATTTTTTGGAAAGATATGCCAGCTGTAACAATAGTTAAATATGCTGATTTCTTTATTGAAGCTTTGATTGATGACAAAGTTAATAAGGTTTTGTGGAGAATTTTTGCTGTTTATGCAAGTACGGATGATAATATTCGGGCCCAACAGCTAGATGTGGTCAAGGAAAGGGTATTGATGTGTGGGGAACCGGTCTTGTTAATTGGAGATTTTAATGATCTATTGGTTGACTCGGAAAAGGAGGGTGGAAACTTTCGCACTGCTGGTAGTATGCGTATGTTTCGGAATTTTGTTACTGATTGTCAGGTTCTTGATTTGGGATACACGGGATTTCCATTCACTTGGCGGAATAGGCAGGAGGCACGTCTAATTAGAGAAAGAATCGATCGCGGGCTGGCTAGTGAGAGCTGGATTCATGCATACCCTGAGACTGTGGTTCACCATGTTACTCTAGAAGGCTCGGATCATGCTATGTTGGCTGTGCACTTGGAGAGACCCCCCAAACCATGGAAAAAACGGTTTATTTTTGACCCCCGATGGTCCGATGATCCTCAGTGTCGGGAGACTGTTAAGAAAGAATGGACTTTCGTTGGTACTGGTACGCACGCTTTTATGTTAGCAGAGAAGTTAAAGAATGTCAGGAAAGGTTTGATTGGGTGGAGACGGAAGGCAAATGGGGTAAATTCAGCCGTACAGATTGATCAGTTAAAGAAGGACTTACGGGATGCCATTCAGGCACCTATCTATGATAGTCAGCGGATAAAAGAAATGGAATTGAACCTAGTGAAGGCAATTCGTGATGAGGAGATTTACTGGAAGCTGAAGTCTCGCATCCACTGGTTGCGGGAGGGAGATAAGAATACAAAATTCTTCCACTCGAAAATGGTTAAGAGAAAGAGACATAACCGATTGAGAGGCCTTGAAGATTCTGCAGGTATATGGCGGGAAGACAATTCTGAGGTTCAGGCGATTGCAGTGGATTACTTTTCGCAGATCTTTACGACGGATCATCCCCCATCCGTGAACAGCATTGTGGATTGTATGAGTATAAAGGTGACTGAGCAGGACAATCAGTTATTATTAAGGCCTGTAACTGAAGATGAAATTCGGGAAGCTCTTTTCCAGATTCACCCTAATAAATCCCCTGGCCCAGATGGTTTTACTGCTTGTTTTTATCAAAGATTTTGGAGGGAAGTGAGATGTGATGTTGTGGCGGCAGTGTCAGAATTCTTTTTGCATGGTCGGCTTCTTCGGAAGCTGAATCATACACATATCGTCCTTATTCCGAAGGTCTCTAACCCAAGAAGGATGACACAGCTTCGGCCTATTTCCTTGTGTAATGTGGTGTACAAGGTAATTTCAAAGATCCTTACCATTCGCCTAAAGCCGATAATGCAGCATATTGTTAGTTTGAACCAGTCAGCCTTCATTCCTGGGAGGCTCATCACTGATAACATTTTGGTGGTTCATGAGGTTCTGCATTCTATTCAGCAGAGATCAGGTTTGGACCCTCTTGAGATGATTATTAAACTTGATATGGCTAAGGCATATGACCGGGTGGAATGGTTGTTCTTATTTGCTGCTATGAGGAAGTTGGGGTTTTCTGATACTTTCTGTAAGTTAATCCAAGAGTGTGTGCAGACAGTGACTTACAGTGTGATGACTAATGGTGAACCCACTGGTTTTATTTCACCATCAAGAGGACTTCGACAAGGTGACCCTTTATCTCCTTATTTGTTCTTGATATGTGCAGAAGGGCTCTCTTCGCTTATTAATAAGAAGGAGGCGGATGGTGTGCTGACGGGTCTGAGACTAGTACCTAATGGGGTCTCCCTGTCACATTTATTTTTTGCTGATGATTCAGTGCTGTTCTGCCAGGCTAGTGAGGAAGGTGTTGGTTGCGTGAAAGATATGCTTGATCTCTATGCTGCTGGAACAGGTCAGAGGGTGAATTTGGATAAAAGCTCTGTGATGTTTAGTGCTAATTGCCCAGATCATTTCGGGAGACACCTGGCTACGTTACTGGGGATTCAGATAAGGGACACCTTTGGTAAATATCTTGGGCTTCAGTCAGATTTTGGTGCATCAAAAGCTGCGGTCTTTAATGAGATTCGAACTAAGATTGAGATTAAGGTTCAGGGTTTTGCTGAGCAGTTCCTTTCGCATGCTGGTAAAGAAGTACTCATTAAATCTGTTGCATCTGCTCTACCCATTTATGCTATGTCTTGCTTTAAGATCCCGGTGCATGTTTGTAAAGAGATTGAGCGATTGCTTGCTCGATTTTGGTGGAAAGGGCATCAAATGAAGAAGGGATTTTTTGGGTATCATGGAAGCGCATGGCTCGTACTAAACGGTGTGGAGGCCTTGGTTTTAAAGACTTGGTGGACTTTAATCTAGCCATGTTGGTGAAGATAGGATGGCGATTACTTCAGAATCCGGGTTCCTTGTTGGCTAGAGTTTTGAAAGATAAATACTTTCCTGATACCTGTTTCTTGATGGCTGGCCAAGGTACTGGCACTTCTTGGGGATGGAAAGGAATAGTGCAGGGCAGGCAGATACTTGCTGCTGGTCTTCGGTGGAGGGTCGGGAATGGTGCTTTGATCAGAGTAAAAGAGGATACGTGGCTCCCCAAGATTAGAGATTTTCGGCCGTTGTCTGTACATACGGATATGCCAATTCTAGTGGCAGATCTCATTGACCAGGACTTGCATAGCTGGAATCAGGATTTGGTAGAGAAGTGTTTTACTCCGGAAGAGGCGCAGATTATTCTACGTATCCCATTGAGTAGATCGGGTTGTCAGGATAAACTTATATGGAATTATACTCGAGATGGTAGTTACTCTGTGAGAACTGGCTATGAGCTTGCCATGGAGATGGAGGCTAACGGAGAGCTCGGCCGAAGAGGTGTGGGAGTTGAACATACGCACCTTGCCTCCATCGGCGATGGAGACTTCAAACTCTTTAGTAGGTACCAACTCCCAACACATCTGTTGTACTAACCCAGCATTGATGAAATTATGGGAACTACCTGAGTCTAACAGCACAACAACAGGACAGCCCCGAACAATTCCCCTAATTTTCATGGTTTTGACATTCGTCACTGGGTTAGTACCATAGTATGCACACTCACTAAGTTCCATATTTTGCAACTCGAGAGGTACTTCATCAACCACTTCTTCAACAGTGCACTCAGAGATCTCATAGTTAAAATTTGCATCTATAACAGACAACTCCTTCTTAGCACACGCATGCCCCTTTACGAACTTCTCATCACAATGAAAACAAAGGCCCTTCGACCGACGTAACTGAAATTCTTCAGGGGAAAGCCTTCTCAGTGGGAGTGGGGCAGGCTTAGTTGGTGGAGGTGGTGGAGGAGCTAAAATGGTCAAGGATTTGAGAGGGGGGACTGGCTGGGGAACTGGTTTAAATGGAATTGGGGGTTTAGTGGCAGGGAGTCGAAGTCCCGACAATTTAGCATCATATTGGACAGCGAGAGCCATAGCTCGATGCACTTTAGTGGGCTGCAATATGGTAACATCATACCTCACCTCATCCTTCAACCCACCCATGAAGCAGCTCAAGAGCAAATCAGGGCCAACTCCTGGAGAACGGGTAGATAAACGGCGGAATTCCGTAATATAATCCTTCAAGGAACCTGTCTGCCTGAGCTTGAATAACGCCGAAGTCGCATCCTCGAACTCGGAGGGGCCAAATTCGCGACAAAACGCAACTGAAAAATCCGCCCAACGTGGGGTCGCTTGCAAACAATCCATCCAGCGAAACCAAGACAGCGGCTCCGCCTCCAAATGATAGGAAACCGTCGGAACCTTCTGGTGCTCCGGGGTATTGTAACAAGAAAAAAATTGTTCAACACGATAGATCCACGTGAGAGGGTCATCACCGACATCGAAGCGAGGAAAGTCAAGGCGCGGGGTCGGCGTGTACTGAGAGTGCGAGCTAGTGCCGTCCGGCCGACGAAGGTGAGTAGGGGAGCACTGATGGTCAGAGCTAGAGCCGCCCGGCGAGTGGGGGTCGGACACCACAAGCTGCTCCAGGCGCTCCTGCATCGATTGGATCTGGGTCGCCATGGCGGAGATGGCGTTGGTGAGTGTCGACTCGAGCTCCGAAATACGATCTCCCATGGCAACACTGCGGGTAAGATAACGCCGGTGGGGCATGCACAGGCGGAACGCCGAGGACCGATTGGCTGATACCAATGATAGAACTCGAGCTCGACACCACAATTACACACACACACTCGGGTAGAGACAATGGAGCAGAGCTCCCAATTTCATTAACTGGAAAATATCAACAACAACTCACACGTTCTCCCCAAAGGCTATTTAGACTAAACAATGAAAGCAGTAACTACAACTAACTTTAACAGTTTTACTAACACTGAAATAGTAAATACGGAATGGCAATAACAAAGGATGCCAGCTCAATCACTTCCTCACAATAGGGATATATCAGTTTTGTGTCTTCGTTTTTGTTTGTTTTCACATCTGCCCAGATCTGTTTTTAAATATTTGATTCTTTGTTTGTTGATGGCTTTGATTGCTTATTGCAGGTGGGAAAGATGAAGCAGATGCATCATGCATCCAGAACTAATTTGAAAAATTTGTGAGAGGACTTAGATCATCTAGATGAGAGCATCAGGGAGTTGATTCAAAATAACTACAATCCGTATGTATTACTGTATAGAGACTGAAGAGTACAATGGACAAAATAATACAGGACAAATACAGAATATAAACAAAGAAAACGAAGGAAGTTTGTTTTCTGCTGGACTCTTGCAATTTGGCAATTAAATGCAAATTTAAATTACTTTATAGCCACGGTTAAACCATCCGTGGCTATATAGAATAAATTTACTTCGTAGCCACGGTTGGGCCATCCGGGGCCATAATATAGCCACGGTCGACTAATGGGGTGCCTATTGATCAATACGGACGGCGAGTTAAGACACAGACGGATTGTCCGTGCCCATTTGCGTTTAGCCACGGATAATATGCGTTAGCCACAGATAAACCCCTCATAGCCACAGATTTTGTCCGTGCCCATTGTGCAGTTTTTTTGTAGTGTCAGTCCCCATCACCACAATGTTCCCCGGCAAGATTCCCTCTAGATCATACCACTGGGCCGACTCGGGACCGTCGTTAATGCGCCTCCGTTACCCAACTGGTAGCTGGTTGTTACTACACACCATGAAGCCGCTGTCCCCGAGGTTGGCGGCGTTCAAGGCCCGGCGGCCCTGGTCGAAGCTGAGAATGCAAGCCGTTGAGGACCCTTGGAGCGCAACGTTTTGTTTGGTCTTGGCATACGCTTCAGCCAACACCTTTCTTGGATCAACGGGTTGTGAGGTCACGTCTCCATCCAAATCAACGGCCTTCCTTTTTGTACAAGTATTTTGGACCGACTCAAAGGCGTTGGAGCTGAAAGGCGTAGTGGCCGGCGTCGACGCCTTTCTTGGCCCAACCACTGACGCCGTCCGTGACGCCGATGGTCTGCTTCTCCTTGGAAAAGAAGTGGGCGTCTTCGCCGAGAGGCTTATCCGGGTTGTCTTAATAATGTATCTAGGTCTAAGTCTTTGAGATATTAATTTTTTGAGTAGGGATGAGAGACGAAACAAAATTGAAAGTGGGGAATGAATGGAGAGTTGCTCAGTGGCTTATATAAGTTGCCGACTTGCCCCAAGTTTGCGAATTGTACCGTTAGGGACAGCTGTCGTGATATTTAGTTCAACTTTTTCCAAGCTTAGCTATAAAGAAATAAAAAAAAGAGTACTATTTGTTATCTCTCTTTTGTTATTTGATGAGTAGATTGTATATATATAGTGACCGAAGTGTATGTAAATGTTATTATCATTTTACTTTGCGCATACAATCTGTTAACATGCTCCATGATTCCATTTTTATGCAACATTTTGGACTTTTGGTTGCTCTATTGCGTACTTGTTTACAGCTCAGGCTACCTGATGACTTTGGTATTCCTGAGTTTCCATCGTTGACAATCCAGTGTGATTTGTTCTATACTTCTGTGGCCATCGAACCCTCAAGGAAAATGTTTCTGATCTTTCCCACATTGACTTCCCTCATCATCACAAGGTATTCCCGTGGAGAGATCTGCTGCTACGAAGCATTTTGGCTCGCTTTGCGTTTCTAATTGCTGTTTTGGCTTACCCCTTACAAAGAATTTTCTGTTTGTTTGGCTACATATATGCCGACAGTTTGATTGGGAAGATACATAGAGTGGTACATGAAGACTACCAGGAATTGTTTGTAACTAATCACGTCACGTACTGTAAGACACTTTTGAACTAATGGAAGAATTTCATTGTACTAAAGTCAGAAATACAACCAAACCAACTAGTTGAATCATTTGATCCAGTTTCAGTACAACGCTTGCATCTTCATTCGAGAGTTATACACACACCTATTTAATCTAGTCTACTACTAGGCCACAATCTGAGCTACCACAACAGTAATGTCGTCCATCTTTCCTCCGTTGTGCAACTTTCCACACCTCGCAGCCGCCTTCGAAAAAGGGCTATCAAATTCCGGATCCATCGAGTTTTCCAGCGCAATGTCTGCCACGACAGAAGCCACCATTTCACAATACTCACTATCATTCAACTCTTCATCAACTCTGCGGTCCTCTGTCGCCTCAAGAATCTCCTCAATCTGTTCCAGAAACATATTATCAAACAGTCCATCAGTCCCCATCACAATGATGTCTCCGGCCTCTAATGGCTTCAACACCATCTCATGTGCCGATTGGGGACCGTCGTGCCTCTCGCAGTTCCCCAATTTATAGGGGCTATTAAACCGGTGTTGCATTGCCGGCGAAGCAAACAGCGTCCTGTGGCGTCTCAGCACCACGAACCCGCTGTCACCGACGTTTGCGGCGCTTAAAACTCGCTTCTCTCTGTCGAAGCTGACAATGCAGGCGGTTGAGGAGCCTTGGAGCTCAAGGTTCTCTTTGGTCTTTTCAAACGCGTCCTCTAAAACGATCAGCGGATCAACGGCCCTGCTCTCAGTACCGGATTCGAAATCAACGGCCTTTCTCTTTCGGGTACTGTGAATTTTCTGAGCCGCTAGAGACGCGTTGGTCATGAGGGTCCGGGAGTACTCGCCGGCGTCGATGCCTTTTTTGGACCAGCTTCCGAGGCCGTCGGCAACGCCGATGGTCTGCGCCGCCATACAGATGAAGTGGGCGTCTTCGCCGAGCGGCTTCGCCGGGTTGTCCTTGGGGAAATAAAACGACCCGCACACCATCTTCATCTTCTTCGTCGTCTCAGTGTTTTTCAAATTCGAACCCGGAGATTCGACGACATCAGAATTCTTTGATTTTCCTTGGTTATTGCTAGGATTAATTTCTTTGATCGAATTCGAATTATTGCAATGAACGCCGCCGGAACCCAGCTTACCCAAATCAGGGGAAGCAGTGGAAACCCTACGTCTCTTGACAATCGCCATTACTCTGAGAGAAAATTGAGAGAGACCAGGCACAAAGAAGCAAGTTAATGGTAATGTGACAATGGCGTGTGCCCTTTAGGTTTTTATAAACATTTCGAATTGGGGATTTCCTCGTCCAATTGGGAAATGTGGGATAATATGGTAAATATGACTTAGTGATGTGAGCCCAAATTATTTTAGCCTGAATTTTGTTTGTTTTGTCTTTCTCTTTGACGCGTATAATTTGTAAAGTTTGGTGTCCCCAATTTTAAGGGGCCCAAAACTTTTTGTGGATTCTACTTGCGTCTGTATAGTTTGTAAGCTATGTATGTATTGCCTAACCTGCAACGTTGACGTATTTGATTCGGCATGTTTTTAATCTAACTTGCAATTCATGTTCAAATGGCATGCATCATTTTCATTATTTTTGTCCCATGCCATCTTTCGACCACTGTTCATTCTTTCGACCACTGTTCATTCTTTTTTGGGTTTTTTTTAATTATTTTTTTATCATAAATGGTACCTCAGGGCTGTTGTTGATGCGGTTCAAGTGAAGCTCAAGAACCGGGCCCCCGTTTCATGAGGGGCCCAAAAAAAAATTTAAATGATGATTTGTATACTACCATGATCTTCTATAAGAGTTTAGTATTAACACGGATAATTATTTTAAGTAAAAAATGCTTTTGTCTAAGGCTCTTGTCTTTGTTAGTATCTATGAATTCAAATTTCAAGATTAGTCTTGTAGCTTTATTAATATTTTTTTTTATATATATCGAAATCTGTATTAGTTTTTTAGTGAAGTTTTGATATTATCACTCAATACTTAGATATTGAAGGTTGTTATCTTTGTTTTCATTTCAATAATTTGTTTGTAATACGCCTTGCATAGATTCAATCATCTTTTCAGAAATATATTATAATTCTAGTTTCGAATTTATCTGTTCTATTAGTTCTTTGGCAGTAGAAAATAATTGTTGTGCCATTTTTGAAAATTTTTTTGAACCAGACCCCTAAATTCTTAGCCACGGCTCTGTGGTACTTGATTTTGGTATTTCTATCACCAATAGTCACTAACATTTTTCTGCATCAAATTCGATCCTTAACGTTGGCTGTCCGTATCAAATGTGGTCATTACCATCCAATTCTGTTAGTTTTGCCGTTAAGTGCTGATGTGGCACATGTGGACCCCACTATTTTTAATTTTGTAAATCTAATTAATTTTCTAGACAAAAAAAATACTAATTATAAAAGTACTTAATGGCCTAGTTAGTAAAATACGAAATAGGTATAGTATATTAAATATACGTACATGCATTATTCTGTAAAAATTTTCAAATAATATGGTGAAAAATTCCGCAATTTATAATATTAATTATTATTAACATATTATAATCATACTTTTTAATAATACGTGAAAAATGTATAAAATATGTGAATACTACTTATATTGTTGTTAACTTTCTAAAATGTACATGGATCATTTATTAAAAATACATCAATATGTGAATAATTCGCATATAATATTTCCAAAGTCAAAAATATTGATTTTTTTATCGTATCTTTGAAACAATACGGATATGAACCGTACTTTTTTAAAAAAATTCATATGTACGAATTTTTAACAAACTAGGCTTAACGGCAAATTTAGTTTCTGCGTGTTAAAAAAGGAAGAAATAAATAAAGTAAATTGGGAGTGATGACTTTATGTTTAATTTTAATTTATCTTCTTAGTTTTTTTCAAATTTTTTTTACAATTTTTTTTAGGGACAATGACCTCTAAGGACAAAAAAAATACCCTAATTCTATGATAGGACAAGCATTTCAAATATTCACCTACAAGGACAAAATAATAATTAATATGATAAAAAAATAATCTGACCAATGAAAAAAAACCACGTGAACAGTATCACATGAACAGTACCACGCGCGCGTACAGTCCCACGAGCGTGAACAGTAACACAGAAACAGTTCTTATTCCTGTCAACACAGACAGAAACAAGAACTGTTTCTGTCAAACACAGAAACAGTTATGAAAACACAAAAATAATTATAAAAAACACAAAAACAGTTATGAAAACCACATAAACAGTTGTGAAAAATACAGAAACAGTTATGAAAACACAAAAATAATTATGAAAAACACAGAAACAGTTATGCCCAATACATAAACAATTATGCCCACACAGAAACAGTTATGAAAAACACAGAAACAGTTGTGAAAAATACAGAAACAGTTATGAAAACACAAAAATAATTATGAAAAACACAGATTCAGTTGTGAAAACACAGGAAGGTTATGCCCAAAAACAGTTATGCCAACACAGAAACAGTTGTGAAAAACACAGAAACAGTTATGAAAAACACAGAAACAGTTATGAAAAACACAGAAACAGTTATGAAAACACAAAAACACTTGTGAAAAACACAGAAACAGTTATCAAAACACAGAAACAGTTGTGAAAAATACAGAAACAGTTCATCTATTCCACATAAATAGTTCAATATTTTACATAAACAGTTCATGCAAGAAACACAGAAATAGTTCATACAAACACAGAAATAGTTCATCCAAACACAGAAACAGTTCATGCAAACACAGAAACAGTTCATATCAACTATATCAACACAAACACAATTTGTACTGATACATAAAATAGCCCATCACAATTATCAAAACTCCAATAATAAATTAAAAAATACATCCTTGTTCAATAATTCTAAATTAAGATTGGATCTTTTTCAGTAACCAATTGAGAATACATCAAATGCTTACCAATGTTCTAATGAAGCTTTAGATGAAGAAATGGCAAGTAGATGCAAATCCCAATCTTTCCCAATCTTTCTCGGTAGATGCAACTCCAACTAGACCACTGTCCCAGCAATTGAATTCCCCACGTAATCTTATCACCACTAACTAATCGACAGCAGGACCACCAGTAACGAACTTACTGTAAAGACTTGCCGTTACGGCGGCGGCAACCACCACTGGAAGCACCCGACGGCGCTTCTAAATGATCGAGACGGGCCCAGCACCTCTGGGCCTGCAAGTTCTCTGCCTACTCCCTTCTTCCAACTAAATCACAAACACACACGTCAATCAATATACAAATTCTAATAACAAATAGCAAACTCAACCAAACAATCATATAAATACAAGTATAATGAATCTACTGCAATTCTTAAAGCACATATAGCAAATTGGATCAGCTAAATTCAATCAACCAAGCATAGATACAAACAAAATATAACCTATTTCAATTATTAAATCACGAATATTCAACCTTGAATTAACTCAATTTCAATTCAGATCGAGAATTTCAACTGTCGAAAAGTCAATGTCACTCGTATCCAAGCAACTGAAGCTAACAAGTCCAAAATTCGACTCTGTTTGGTTGTCTCAAAATCGAAATCATCGAACTCTCCGCAATCGAAGTCATCCAAACAAGAAAGCAATCAACTGAGCTTTATGGCGTTTAGAATTGCGGTACCTTCAGTTTGAGCCCCTAGAGCCTGGAGACGAGGGAACTGAGATGGCTAACGGCGTCGTCAGACGACATCTCATCCTGCTCGACGGCTTCGGAGACGCTGTGAACGACGGCGGACATCTCCTTCTCGACGACGCGGTGGTTGGCGCGGATCGCCGGAAGAAATCGGATTCACCCAGCCTGAATCCGAACTCGAATTTGCTTGTCGAGTGGGCAGTGGGCAGTGGTGACGGCGATCTGCTTGTCGAGGCCGGCGAAGATCAAGTAATGGTGTTTTGAGGTCGTCGATCGTCGAAGGCAGGTCCGTGAGATTGGGGGAGCGCGTGGGAGTATAAAGGTGAATTTATATTTGTTAATTTATATTTTAGCATTTTGTCCTAGGAGGAGAACATTTCACTTCTATGTCCTAGGATAGAATTGAGTATTGTTTTTGGTCCTTGTAGGTACTTTTCTCTTTTTTTTTATTTACAAGAATTAAATTTAAAAAAATTAAAAATAATAGGGTCCACTTGTGCCACATCAGCACTTAACAGCAAAACTAATGGAATTGAATGGCAATGACCACATTTGATATGGACAGCCAATGTTGATGATCGAATTTGACACACAAAAATATCAGTGACCATTGATGATAGTAATGTCAATATCAGGTACCATTTGTGATAAAAACCCTTCCTTTTTTGGTGTCTAAGTTGATCTACCACTATATTTTTGTCATGATTAAGTAATCAACTAAAACCATTATAGAACAATGATCAAGTCGTTTAGCAACAAAATGATAACAATAGTGGATACCCAATTAAAGGAGTGTTTGCCTTAGTGAAGTGAGTACGCTAGTGAGGCCAAGTTTTATGTATGATAATTTTGTCACACAAGCTCCATCAATAATCACTTCCTGTCTACATTATCATATAGAACACACCTTGACTCGTATGAAATTAGAGTTATTTAGAGTTTCCACAAAGTTTAACTTTGTTGATTGTTCACAAAAAAATTTCAATCATACCATGTAAGCGAAAAATTGATCTCACCACCACTAGCATGTCAAGAAGCCCAACAAATACTCTGGCCAAGCAAATGAAAATAAGCAAGTATAAATTTCCCAAATTGCCCATTCCCACACCGACTCAAAACAGTATTTAACCCTAATGCGCACACGTCTTTTCACTTTTCGTTTCAAAGTTGTTTCCGCGTCTCACTTTCTCTCGCAATCAATCATGGCGATCGTTGAATCCGCTGATCCCTCTGATTTGGGTGATCTGGATCTCGTGGTAGCTTGCCATGATCCGGTCTTGATCGATTTCACCGGTTCCACTGATTCGGGCGAATTGGATTTCGTGGTAAATCTCTCTGATCTTGTGAATGAAATTCGTTGTAATAAAAAAGAAATGATTGAAGATTATCACTTTTCCGAAACCCTACTGTCAATCGATTTCCCCGATTTCATCGGTTTCACCGATTTGGGTGAATTGGGTTTCGGCCAGAGCGACGATCTGACGTCGATCGATTCAGTTGATTTCGCCGATTTCAATGACTTGGGTGAAATTGAATTCGAGGTAATTTGCGATGGTAATAAAGAAGAAATAATTGAAGATTTTGACTGGGATGAATTCATTAACAACGAGACGATGCCGAAAAAGATGAAGATCGTTTGTGGGTCTTTCTACATTCCCAAGAAAGCCCGCGGCGAAGATGCCCACTTCATCTGCGAGGCCCAGCAGACAATCGGCGTCGCTGACGGCGTCGGCGGTTGGGCCGACAAAGGCATCGACGCCGGCGAGTACGCCCGGACGCTTATGCACAACGCCTCTTTGTCGGTGCGTAATAAATATTGTAACGGACAAAAAATAAAGGCCGTCGATTTCGAAACGGGTTCGATCGGGCCCGTTGATCCGGTAAAGGTGCTAAACGAAGCGTTTTTAAAAAACAAAGAGCTTGAGCTTCAAGGCTCCTCAACCGCTTGCATTCTCAGCTTCAGCACGGACTCCGACGGCGGCGTTTTGAGCGTCGCCAACGTCGGGGACAGCGGGTTTATGCTGTTCCGGGACAACAAGGTGGTGTGCACGTCGCCGATTATGCAGCATTACTTCAACTGTCCTTATCAGTTGGGGAACAGCCACGGCTGCGACGGCCCCGACTCGGCAGATGTGTTTACGGTGAAGGGAGTAATGCTGGGTGACGTCATTGTGCTGGGGACTGATGGGCTGCTGGACAATACGTACCCAAGCGAGGTTGAGAAGGTTCTTGCTCTAATTACAGGATACGGAGCTATTGATTCTGATGATCATCGATTTTGTCAGCTGGCGGCTGACATGATAGCTGATCTTGCACTCAAGAACTCGAGGAATCCAGAGTGCGATAGCCCTTTCTCGAGAGAGGCTGCAAAGGCTGGAGGTTCGCACCTTGGTGGAAAGATAGATGACATTACTGTGGTCGTAGCTCAAGTACTTGCAGTTTAGCTTCTGGCTAGTGTAGTGTGTGTGTGTGTAAATGCAAAGCTTCTAACTAACGGATGTAGATGTAGATGTCTAATGTTGAATTTGACCAAATGATTCAAATCAAATGTATGTTTGTGAATGCTAATTGTAATTCTATTTTAGTACAATGAAATTCTTTTCATTCATTCAAAAGTGTACTGCAATGAACCAGCGCCAGCAATACCTATTTGAAACTTGATAATGAATATAACTACCAAGCAGAAGAGCTATCTATGGTTTTGATTTTTCATGCATAGCAGGACAGCAATGCCGAGTACTGAGATAAGATAACCACGTTAGACGGACCTGATCACGGTGCTCCAGCACTGGACATACACTGTTTCTGTTTAATCTACATTAGACGGACCTGACCATGTTTCTGTTCACTTGCCATGTCCCATAATCTGTTTCAATTCAAATAAATCGTCAATACAGTGTCCCTAGGGAGAAAGAAAAAATTCAGCCAAGAGTCATACACAAGTATGATGTAACTGAATATAACTTTGACCAAAATGATCATTTCTATTCTAAAAACATGCATTGTTTTGATATTACCTTAACTTTCAATCTGAACTAGATATATCATACCGAAAAATTCTGGACTTCCACTAGCAGAGGCGAGTAATCTTGAATTGTCATAAATGAAAATGAAGAGTAAGTTCTGGATTGAAAATATTATCTTGAACTCAGACTAATAGGGTTCAAAAAGGTAGACTCGGTACATGCATTCTACACCGTATATACATCGCAATATATATTTTAAAAGAATATATGCACAGCAACTGGTCTAATAGTTTTAAACTGTATTATCTCAGATTTTTAATAAAATATTGTTGCGAAAGAGAATGAAGTAGAATACCTTTCCTGATCATGACAGGGTGAACACTCTTGGAGACCTTCTCGGTCTAACATGTTACCGTCTTCCTGCCATGCCATCCATTTCCAAGAATCACTTCGAACTTGGAGAAACACAGGTTCTAAAATCGACTTTAAGCACCAATGATGTGTATGTTACTGTGCAATAACTACCTCACAACCTGATGGGAAGATGATTATAGGCACTGGAATTGACAAGCACAAGAGGCATATATTGTATGAAGACAGGTCACAATAAGGGAAAAAGGATTTAGTCCAATGGCATCCAAAACACAAAAGACAGTTGCTTCAAACAATTGAGTTCACTCATCAGACTCATCTTAGACTTATCAATGACCATATCCTTCATCAATGTCAAACAAGACATGGGCAATATACTTAGCAGAGAGTCATAAGTAAGAAATGAAGAGTAGGTACAGGGGATTTGCATGCATTATACATGAAACTTGGGAATCAAAGAAGTGAAATGTAACTGCTTTTATACACAATCAAGGAGGTGAGATTCAATCCACCGCAGACCAAAAATAAGGATTTGATCTAGTCAGTAGACTAGACTTATTTTGAGATCAACTTCAAATGCACTATATGCTTGATCTATGCCAACATTCTTAGCACAACAGACACAATGATAGGTACATTAAACCTATACCAATTACCAAGGCAAGATCCTCTGACAGTTGCTTATGGGTCACACATATTGTATGTGAAACCTTGACATCAACAACCGTTAGCTGCAACATCAACAATCAAAAAAAGCTAAAATCATCTCAAAATTACTGGTTCATTAATCCATGTCGAACTAGAGTAGAGCAATATTCTTACCAAAAGAAACGCAAACGGATTTGGTCCATTGAGGTAGCTCAAAAACATTTACCGGATGTTATTAGAGTAATCACATAGTGTTTGTTTCTGATCCCATAATACTCTTCAACACATTTCCATCTCAGCCTTTCGAACTATTAACAAACCCATAAAGGGGCAAGAACAAATCACACGTATTCCAGGCTCTTAAGAAATTTAAATATAAAAGCCAGAATCATATTTTTACGCCATCGAAACTCTGCATCATTTATCAAATTTAGCAACCTTTGAACTTTCCGATTCTAACAATTCATAAGAGGAACAGATAATTAGAAGGCATCCGTAACCACATTCAAATGAATCAACAGAAATATAAATCTACGACAGTGAGTATTTGAAATCTACCATCTCTTCAATTTCTCCCCAAATAAATCTAAAAAACGAAAACGATAGCTGGGAAACGAAAATAAACGTCACTCAAACTTGAAATTCCGATAACTTATATGCTCACACCTTGAATTTAGCGAGGAATTGCTATGAGAAGTAATAGTGAGGAGTGGCGGAGCAGCTTGAGCTTTCCAATCAGGGAAAGTGCTGAGATCGGAATCGCTGATAGTGGAGCCACAGCGGCGGGAGGAGAGTTCCGCCGTGACAGACCGACAGCGTTGGATTGCCAACTTACGCATTAAAAATCAATTAATTTTTCGATAATTTTTTTTTTTTTTTCAAGGTAAAGTCCTAAAACTGCATTTCATTGACAATCTTATGCGCAAAACTTTTTGTAGATACGCTTATTATTTATTTTAATACATTAAATTTTCTTAAAATACTTATTATCTATTTTCGTTAGTTTAAATTTTTTTTTTTTACACTTACTTTATGTTCTGAAAAATTCCTTAATCAAATATTGAATTTTTTCCTTGCATTTATCATTACTCTAATCTATGCACATTAACAAGAAAATTAAGAAAAAAATGAATTTAAAACTGTTGATTCATGAATGTGACACAAAAAAGCCATCAAACTTATGAAATTTTATTAGATATGAAGCCATCACACTTTGCAAGTTATGGTGCGGTGGTGGTAATGTTACACCCCGTCCTAGAAAAGAGGGCCCGGGATGTACGGCCATCACCCCAAGTGTGACGAAACCTTGACTCCCTCACAGAAACGATAAAACCACACAAATAAAACACAAACACACGCAACTGGGCCCATAACAATCACACAACACCAGAGCATCTATTACACGATAAAAGAAACAGCGGAAACGACAAGCAACCTGGACTGAACAGGGGAACGTCTCTACATTCTCGGGACTGATGCAGAGCCTTCAAACTGCCCCTCCTCGCGTCTCTGGTCAATACAGCTACTAATCCCTGAGGTGGTGCAAAACCAAAGGGTGAGTGGATGGAAAAATAAATAAGCTTTCAAAAACATTTCTGAAAATATATAATTAACCCCCTGCTGTAAAAACATGATAAGCACGGTAATCTCGTAAATCAAACTTGTATATCCTGTACACCTTTGGTCAAGCACATACGACACCCTCGGTAATCCGTAGGGTGAAGCTGTGTACGTATACATAAGACAAACCCCAAGTACCTACGATCACGTGAAAGCTGAAAGGAGGCACCTACAATACCTTGGATAGGCATCAAGGCAAGCTGTGCACCGGAATGGATAGCTAGCAACTGGGGTCTTCGGCGCTAGGTGCACAATCACGTGAAAGATGTGTCCTACGGCGTAGTCCTGGTACCTAATATATGTAAAGTACTATATGCGACTAGGTGTACTAGGTATTACTGATAAACTGGTACTCGTATACATATATACTAAATACTGAACTGCAATGAAAACCAATACTTTAATAAAACAAAACTCATCCACTCACAGTGAGTCTAGGCTGCCGAAGTCCTCCGTATGTACTGCTCGCTATGGCGTCTCACTGGAGCTCGGATACCTCAGCTTGTACTCGCCAGAATCACGCGGGAAACTCACGGTTTCCGCCAACTCCTCGTCGCCATCAATTCGCGCCGCTTTTAAACCCAAACCTTGGTGAACCTTGTTAGGCACGATGAGCTGAAACCCACGCAGGTGGTGGTGGTGCGTCGATTGGTGGCCGGAGCTGTGAGATCGGCGGCGAGCTAGGGACGGCATCGGGTCTCTATTTTGGGCTCCCGCGACTTCGCCGTTGCCTCTCTGAGATCACCGTCGACGGGAAAAGGCTCACGACGTCACGGGGAGCACATCGGTGGTGGCGACAGGTCCGGTTGATGGCCGGCGAAAGGAAAACGGCGGTGGGTTTCCCTCGCCGGCTCGGGTTTCCTCTTTTGGAAGTTAGGGCTGGGTTAGGCTTTTGAACCCGAGCTGGACTTTCCAGAAAGGTCCAGCCCCTTCCAGCCACTCGCCGGCTGCCACGTGGCAGCTCCCCAACACACAAAACATTTCCGTCCGTTAAAGCTCCATTACAACTCGGAATTCAATTCCGTCTTCGCGGACGTGTTCGTATCATCGAGCTCTTCGAATAGAGTCTAATATTGAGTATGTAATTTCCGCCGGTCCAAAAGGTCAACGGTTGACTCCTAGGGGTATTTTGGTCATCTCACCTAAAATCACGGAACGGGTCGTAACAGGTAATATCACAAGATATGAAGTAAAATATATTTTTTTAATAAAAAGCTCAATCATCAAATAATAGTCTGCTTCCACTTAATTGAATAATATATATGAATCAAATTTAAATTTTGGTATAAATTTTCAATGAGTTATGTTGAAAAACAATAATAACAGAAACTAAATCCGATCAAAATAAAAGGAATTCAATCATCAAATATATTCAATTCTCATATACACCTTCCAATAACTTGAAGTCATCTTTATTATCACTGTAAATGTACTTGTATGCAAGGATTAAAATTTGGTTTCGATGGAAATTTCGATGGCCAAAATTATGGAAATTTCGATGGAAATTTTAGTAGATTTCGGTAAATTTTGATAAATTTCGGTAAATTTCAATCGTTTCGAACCTCCGAAATTTTTCAATGGAAATTTTATTCCTTACTTGTATGAGGACTTGAAATGTTGTATTTAAGATGTTGAGTGTGATAATATATTTTCTTTTAAATTTTATATCTTTTAATCTCTAATTTTATATAGCAATAAAAAATAATTTACTAATTTATATATAGGATGAATGTGGCGAAATAATTATTGAATGGAATGAAAAGAAAAATATTATTCCCACTTCACTTTTTATCAATTCTCGATAAAAAATTCCCAAAACTTTTACTCATTTTGATGCGGTTCCGGTTTTGGGTTGGCTTTGTGGGTTGGCTAGTTTGTTGAGCTTAATTACAAAGGTACCCCCAACCCACTGTATAATTCCCAACTGCTTCTCTATATTGTGTTGGTCACACTTATCTGGTTTTGGAGTTAGGCGCCGCCACCAGCTCGCGACAAAAACCCAAACCGAAACCCTAATCCGCCAATCTCTCCATCTGTTATGCCGCGGATCTCCCAATCACTCATGGCGAAAAAGCGAAAGCACGATTCCAACCCCACCGACTCCTCCGAACCCTCGAAAAAGCAACAACAGGCGGTCGTCGTCGAGGAGCCCAAGCCCGTAATTGAACCGCCGCCGGAGGTAGTCGAGGAAGAGGACGAAGAAGTTGAAGAGGAGGAGGACGAAGAGCCGGAAGAAGAAGAAGAGGAGGAGGCGGAAGAGGACGACGGCGATGATGAAGAAGAGGAAGAACCAACAGTAGCAGAAGCAGGCGGCGAGACGACGTCGTCTGCCCCGGTGGCTTCAGATCCGGCTGCCGACGAGGAGGACGAGCCGATCGGGAACCTTCTAGAACCCTTCAGCAAGGACCAGCTGATCGCCCTGCTCCGCGAGGCAGCGGATTCCCACGGAGACGTTGCGGATCGGATCAGGAAGGTTGCGGATGAGGATCCGATCCACCGGAAGATCTTCGTCCACGGGCTCGGATGGGACACCACGGCCGAAACCCTAGCCAGCGTGTTCAAGGAGTACGGCGACGTGGAGGATTGCAAGGCCGTGTGCGATAAGGTGTCTGGTAAATCCAAGGGCTACGGCTTCATCCTCTTCAGGACTCGCACCGGGGCCCGAAAAGCCCTAAGAGAGCCGCAGAAGAAGATTGGGAATCGGATGACTGCGTGCCAGCTGGCTGCAGTTGGGCCCGGCCCCGGACCCGGTGCTCCTGCTGCTGGTGGTGCTGCTGCTGCTGCAGCCCAGCCGGCCCATTCCCAGACGGCGGCTTCCGAGTACACGCAGAGGAAGATCTATGTGAGCAATGTTGGGGCGGAGTTGGACCCTCAGAAGCTGCTGGCCTTCTTCTCTAGGTTTGGAGAAATTGAGGACGGGCCGCTAGGGCTGGACAAGGCGACTGGGAAGCCCAAAGGGTTTTGCTTGTTTGTGTACAAGTCGGCGGAGAGTGCAAGGAGGGCCTTGGAAGAGCCGCACAAGAATTTCGACGGGAACATTTTGCATTGCCAGAAGGCTATTGACGGACCCAAGCCGGGCAAGTCTCAACACCAGCACCAGAACCAGCATCACCACAAGTCGCACAATTCCAAGTTCCAGAGGAATGAGAACCCAAACCCGGGTTATGTTGGACCGGGAATGGGGGGGCATATGATGCCGCCACCACCCAATGGTGGGATTGGGTTTAATCAGGGGGCTGCAGCTGCCCCGGCATTGAACCCAGCGCTTGGGCAGGCCCTGACTGCTTTATTTGCGACTCAAGGGGCAGGCTTGGGGCTGACAAACCTTTTGGGGACTTTCGGAACGGCTCCGAATGTGACCCCGGGTATTCCTGGTGCAGGACATGGGATGCAGGGTGGTGGATATGGGAATCCGGCAAGTATGACTCCTGCCATGATGGTACCCTATGGAAATCAAGGTGCAATGCAAGGTGGCTATCCAAACCCGCAGATTGGGCAAGGTGGTTCCGGAAGAGGCCAGCATGGGCAGCCTGGTGGCGCTCCTTACATGGGCCACTAGTTCCCCCCACCCATGAGGTACAACAATTTCACTCTTTTACCTGTTAATTTAAATCATTTTCTCATTCACAACCACAAAATCACGCTTATGCCTTGAATCTGTTTTGGTAGATGTATGCATGTTTATGGTTTATTAAGTATGCACCTAATGTCACTAGTTTTTAGCAGGGTAACATGCCATATAGGATCACGGCATTCCTTCTGATTCTTACCCAGTTTCTAGGCTGCTGTTTCTATTTGGTAGTAAATTCTACTTTGTTCGAGTCGTACAGATATTTAGGGTAAAGAGGAAAGCCAATTAGGAACTTTATCGCGTTCAAGGGTTGTTCACATGCTATAGTTTCGACTGAAAAATGATCTTTTTATTTGTGTTCCTTTATTTGTGTTCCTCCATAAGTCCTGCTGTGTATTATACCCTTGTGTCATGCAATGATGTTCTACGATCATTGAAATTACTCCCGAGGCTTGATGAAACTTTAATACTGATTTTGCTTCATGCTTTTGTGTTACCACTCCAAACATACTAATATCAGTTTCGTGCTCTTGTTATCACTTATTTCATTACATATTGATATATGCATTGACAATTTCACATGCGTATTATACTTTGTCAAAACATGGCTTGCATGGCATCAGTTCTACACTTATTCTTGAACATAAAGGGAGTCATCCATTGTGCTAAGCAATGCTTGTAGATTTAGTATAGTCTGTTTCCTTTTAACGCTTATTTATTTTGGTCCAGCTCCTTATGGTTTCTCTTCATGGTTCTGATATTTAAGTATTTTGAATCAGCTAATGGTTTTGCAGCAAGTTTGGTACTCTTGTTCATATAAAAGCTAAATGTGGACACCAGTTTTCCTTTGAAACTTGGAATTGAACTTGTGTTGATTTGAGGGGATTTTGGGTTCTAAAACCTTTCATCTCTTTTAAAATTTGTTTTCACGTAATTTATTAAATGTGCAGATCTCACATAGGTGCATCAGTGTTTTTATACTGATCTGGTGATTCTTCTGAAGTTTAAAAAGGAGCTGATGGTTACTACAAAGAGCAGAATCTTAAAACTATCAAACGCAATTTCTGTTTTATTCTCCACTCTTTGTGTTCCTCAAAGTACTGTAGTTTTTATTTTCTCGAAGACTCCAGAGATTGTTAAATTCCTTTATAAACCTATCTGTATTTTAAGCGAGGTCGAACAAAAACGCTTTTTTAGATTGCAAATCCTATGGGTTTATTGACCTTTATAATGTAGTTTTTCTTTCTTCAATGTTAATGTTATTAACAGTGTTTGTTAGTGCTTTTTTGTCGTTTTACTTGGCTGGAATAATTTTCTTGTGATTTAACACCATAAATTTTTGACCTGTTATATCTCTGTTTGGGTTTTCGAAACTGTATTTTTGTCAGTTGGAAACTGATAGTGATGTTTTGTGCGAAATGTATGACAGCCGTCAGTTCTTATAGGATTCTTTTTTAATAACAGCAATGATTTCATTGTGTACTACAGTCCTCTTGGCAGGTAATTTCATGCAGGTTTGTGCATAATAGTAGCACTAGCTGCATTCGCCACCTTTACAGTTGGGTGAAAATGGATTAGTATTGATTTCTTTTCAGGCCTTGGTTGATTGATAATGAAACTATATAAAACAGTTTTTTCTTTAGGGTGATTAGCTAAGAAATTTGTAAATGAAAATCAATGCCGCAGAAGTTTTTAGACTAAGTTTAATTAGCAATCGGTCAAGTGGGGAATGTTGGAGTGAACTAGAAAAGTTTGGGTAAAGCTGGATCTAAATTGTTGGCTAAGTAAGCGTCCTGTGGTATGAGGTTTCTTTGTTTCTGCATTCCTATCCGGAAAGAATGAATTCGGAATCAAACGTTCTCAACTGTATTTTTGTTGTACTGCAATGAAATTCATTCTTAAATATAGAAGGTTTTTTTTTTCCTGTTTCATTCATGAATAGCACAATATCGTCAATCAGTGTAAAGCGTAAGACAAACCAGCACTTAGAAGTGCAAACCTAGCCAAAATCCGGAATAAGCTCCCGTACACGAGGAACATTTGATTGCGCCGTGCTCATATCTGTCTGAAATCTGCAAAGTAAACTCATATATATCTAGCCAAGAAACAGACACAAATTATCCATTAAATAGCAGCTTCAAATTGAATTTGTTTAGTTTCTTTTTATCGAAAGTAAAGAACTCTTATAATGAGACCATCTCTGGCAAAGGTTTCTCCATTTTGGGAATAAGGGTACGTACCTGACGTTTTGATGAGACCATTGCTGGCAAATGTTGCTGGTCACTTGTACCAAACCACTCTGGTTGGCTGTTGCCATGCCGGCTCAGCCAGTTCCGAAAATGCCAAGACAGAACGATGTGCTTCTGTTGAAGCAAACCTGAATTTTCTCTGTTGTCAGAAAATAAAACACCGGAATTTTCTCTACTGCTTATTGACACATCACCAGGCTTATTGAACTTGGAAGAAAAGACCTACAAACGGTGAAAATCAGTCAGGTCTCCATCATGCACCTTATTCAAAGTCCGATGCTCATTCCATCCAGGATTCACCTGACACAACACAATCACAAGTTGAAACGTTTGGGAAAGCCAAGATTACAAGGATATATAAACGTTGAAAAGGAACAGAATAATTATACGAAAAAGTCCACCAACATCTATGCATGTTATGAGCGCAAGAAAGCTAGTATAGGTGTCGTATGCAGAAAAATGGGACTTCACGTATCCTCTCAGACTTTGTAAAGAAGGATCAACCAGAAAAGTTACAAGGAGTAGAAGTAGTTTATTTAACATGAGACCATAGAATTTCCACCAACAAGGATCAAAGAGTGGAGAATAATACAGAAGTAATCTTGCAAGAAAGGTGATTAGCTATAATTTCCAAGAAACGAATACTTCAATCATGTCAAGGCTTTGGGTAATTTGGGTTTCTGAATGAATTTCGATTATGCCGTTGATGTCGACAGTGGTGTCCAAGATTATGTCATTGGTGAAGTGGCGGGGGAGATACTTGCACAGGAGAACTCAATGGATGAAGCTTTCAAGAGCCCTTTCTCCAAGGAGGCTGAGAAAGCCGGAATCCAGCACTTGGGATGAAAGATCGACGACATTACTGTCATCGTCATAGCTCAAGTTTTGGATTAATGGTAGACTAAGATTGATATAGCTTCAAAGCTAGTATATGCCAATCTAAAGGTTATAACTTTACACTTTAGCAAAATGCAGTTGTTGTAATGAATTGGGGATCAAATGATTGTAATCAGATACATGTTTTCAATTGGTGGTTGCATTTCTATTATACTGCAATGAAATTCATTCTGCAATCAATAAGTGTATTATTACACAATCTATATGTCCTAGGTTAGTGTCCGTGTAGCAATCTATATATATCTTTAATCAATGTTCGCATGTACATAATCAACAAAAACAAAATTCTTTCCGAGTTCATGTAAAGCGTAAGCCAAACCAGCACTTAAAAGCGCAAACCCACCCAAACTGATCCGTAGCTGCACATCTGAAGGAATCCCTGCTGTTGCGCAGAAAACAACGGTCGCCCCAATTAGCAACTTCTTCCATGTCTGGAATGCTGTATAAGCTCCCTTACATGAGGAGCACTTAAGTGTGTGCTGCTCAAATCTGTCTAACATCTGCAAAACAAACCCAACATATAAACCAGAAAACCAAAACAGAACTGCTTATTAGTTTGTTTTTCCTTTTTGAGAGTAGAGCCCTGTACCTGACGCTTTGATAAGACCATTGATGGCAAAGGTTGTTGCTCACTTGTACCAAACCATTCAGGTTGGCTGTTGCCATGCCTCCTCAGCCAGTTCCGAAATGCCAGGACTAAACGATCAGCTTGTGTTGGAGTAAATGTGATTTTTGTATACTGCTTGTTGACATCGCCTAACTCATCCTTGGACTTGGAAGAAAAGACCTTCTCTTGACCCTGAAGGACAATCATGTCTCCATCATACACCTTATTTGAAGTCCAATGCTCATTCCATCTAGGAATCACCTGACACAACACAATCCAAGATTATAAGGAACAGAATTATACGTAAAAGTCGATGAACTTCTAAGCAGACTATGAGAACAATGTTTCCGAATAGTCAATGGCAAAGCCAAACACAAAACTCAGTATTTGACGAAATCCTAGCTTGACTTTGAAATGAGAACTCATCAAAGTCTGAACAACCTTTAGAAAGCCTAAAAAGTACTGTTTCTTTAGCCTAAGTGGCATCCAATGCTCAGAATGGAGATTCCTGCCTAATCCCTTTGTCTACAAATTTATAACTAATCACACAACCCACTTCACAGAATTAGCATGCACCAACCAGAAGAGCTAGCATACGTGTCCTATGCAGAAAATTGGAACTTCACACATCCGTTCATAATTTGGAGATCTTGTATATAACCCAAATTATAATGAGTAAAGTAGTTTATTTAACCAGAGACAGCCAATAAGGATCAACCTGCTGCATAAAATGCTGGTACAACTAATCTGTATGAAGTACAAGCTATGACTTAATATACCCAGAGTCAATACCTGCCACCAAGCAGGACCTGGCATGCTGAACTGGAAGAAGTTTCGAGCACTGCAAACAATAGAGCGAGTCTTCCCTGGTGCCATGGGAACATTGAAGGAACAAATCCATATAACCCATTTCTGATCACCAACTAGTGGAAGCTTTGTATCAATGGCGATTCTAGTTAAACGAAGCAAAGCATCAACATTTAGTTAGAGAAACAAGTACTTAGTGACAATACAGGAGAATATATTGTGGCTCCATTAACTTCAATAGTTATAGAAAGACATTGGTTTGAGTATTCATGGATTATGGATATTGTACATGTAAAGGACTATAAAATGCCTCAAGAACATGTCAAATTCTCTCAGACTTTACAATGTCAAATTCTCTCACTTTACAATGTTGAGGAAATTGATATTTGGCATTCTTTTCCCTTAGATGATTAAATGTTTCCTTTTGGTTTGGATGGCAATTCGTACAAGGAGAAACTAAAAACACCTCAAGACCCTTACCTTACAAATACTATTAAACTTGACTGTTGTTGAACATTGATTATGTATGATGGCAGATAAAAGGAATTCATAACATCTAACTCAAAAAAGCACATAAAGCATATTAAGATGTTGCAGTGCTTCTACGGGATTAATGAACTTACTTATTCACATAATAACAAGGCGCAATAAATTCAGCAGTAATACGTGGGTTGCCATCATTTGCTCCAGCAAAGCCCCAAGGACCACTAGCCTCCACTTTAAATGGCAAAGGCTTGGCTCTATCTCTCCTTCCTGTAACCTAGTGAGGGATTTGAGCATTAAGCAAGAACTTTATCTATCAGAAGGTGGAAACAAATTGCCAATGTATCTGTTACTTGATCTATAGTACAGCCTAATTAGAAGTGCTTCGATATTAGAATTCACATGTGAAATACCACAAAGCAGAGAAAAAAAGTGGCAAGTCCCAAAGGAAACACCCAAATACATGCAAACTCGAACACTGACTCAAACTGATAAAAAGTACATAACATCAAACTAGACCAGGCACAAATGCGTAGAAGAATACTCCGATACGTTTATCCTCCTACAATACAGTCAGTAATCATTTTACTAGCACTCTCAAGTATCAACTGACGCAATAAACTACATGAGTTTTTCTGCCTAAAAAGAGAGAACTACCAACAAGTTTATTCAACTAAAGAAAATAAAGAAAATCCCAGGTACTGGACATAACCATATACCTTGTGATGAGCGAAGTCAATGTGGGAAGGATCCGAGACATTTTCCATGAGAGTATCATAGCCATAGAACAGATCACGCTGAATTGTCACCGACGAAAACTCAGGCTTACCAAAGTCATCAGGTAACCTAAACATTAAACAAACACAATCACATTAAAATATCCAGGACATGCCAATAAACAACTGCCCACATTTCAACAATCCTAGTGACGTAGTCAAATGAGTTAAAAATATTACATGGGAGGCTTAGTGGCATTAGCTCTTTCCCAGCCTCGCTCATCCGGCCAAACAAAGAGCAGTCCTTGAGACACCAGAGTCGGGAACCTCGTAGCGCAGGCCCTCAGGGACTTAACCGCACGAGCTTCAGGACCTTCAGTTGAAGCCTGAGGGATCTTAACACAAGATCCACATCCATCAAATGACCACCCGTGGTATGAACACTGCAAATTCCCCCCTTCATCAATCCTCCCTTCCTGCAAAACCAAAACAACCCCATCAAAATCACAAACCCCATAAACTCTACAAAAAACAAGCAATGAGAAGCGTAGCTTACAGATAGAGGGGCGAGGCGGTGAGGGCATTTGTCATCGAAAGCGACCCAACCACCAGAAGACTGATCGAACCACAAAACGAGGTCTCGACCCAGAAGCTGAAATGGGGTCGGCAACTTGGGGTCCAAATCTTCAATCAGAGAAACTGGGTACCAATGATCCCTCCAGTTGAACTTTGTTTCGGAGCTCTCGTCGCCAGCTTCGTCCTCGACTCCGTACTCTTCTTCCCCATCTTGCTTCGCCTCCGTCGGTCGTTCGGTTTCGGCGGTTTGCGGCGGAGTTGTAGGCGCAGCTACTCTCAACGGAGAGAGATTTTTGGGTCGACTCGGTGGTTTTCGATCTGGGTTTTTGGCGGAGATCAAGAAAGGAAGCTTCTTTAGAGGTTTGGTGGTCGGTGATGGAGATGCAGATGAAGAGATTGGGAAGATTTTAGCGGAAGTAGAGGAAGAGAGCAAAAGTGCCATGTGGGTTCACTTCAGAAACTTCAATTCTGTAAATTTCTGATGAAAAAAAGGGTGAGAGGAGGAAGTGAAGGTTGAAGAAGGTGGGCTTTGCGTGCAAGTTTGAAAATGGGGCATTTGCTGTCTGTTAGCTGATTGCTTCTGTTGTTGTCGAACTCGGGAGAGTTCTAGTTTTTGGGTTGTGAGGAGATTGAACGGTAATTTTTACAGGAGGGAAAGTTGAGTTGAAAATGCTGTGATTTGTGCCGTGGCGGGAGATGATTGGATAGGTGGGGTTTGGTGGTGACGGTTCCGACCACTAGTGAGTGAGCCACCGTGCGAAGAAATCACGTCCACAACTTTGCAATGGAAGAAAGACGGTGAACACGTTGATCTTTTTCTTTTTTTAAGAGTTCAGACTTTGGGACAAGGACGTGAAAAGAGAAAAAATTCTAGAGGAGTTGTGCATGGCCGAAGTGAGACAATAGAGGATCTTGATGTTCGGAAAAAGGGTTGAAAATATCAACTATTTGAAGTATTCCACCATTTGTCAAAAAAAAAAAAAAAAATTCCATCAAGTGGAGGTACAGGAACCAAATGGGCATTTGTAACTGGATTTTCGTCATCCACAACATTAGGTGTTCCATTAGGTCCTGCACTCTCTGTAAAAGGAAAAGAAGTTAACGAAGTCAAGCGAAGGCCTTCTCTTAGTTCACAACTTTTGTTTTTTTTTTTTTTTTGACAAAGTTCACAACTTTTGTTTATGGGGAGAAAACTCGAGGAGAATCTATGAAAGAAAACTTGTGAAGAAAGAGAGGGCTTTGGTTTGAGTTCTTTAATTTGTTCTTTGCAGAGTGCATATACAATGAAACGCCTAATGTTGTGGATGACGAAAATCCCCAGTTCCAAATGCCCATTTGTTTCTTGCACCTCCACTTGGTGCAATATATCAAATTTGATATTCTCAATCTTCATATTTTCAATCTTCATATTTTCAATCTTTATTCTTTATACATGTAAGTCCTAAGACTAATAATCCTTAGAAAGCTCACTAGCACTCTAATACATGTAGCCGTGGTAGTCAGGACATTCTTGCTCCACTACCCGCATGTACAGTTATACTGAGTAGCATTCCAAACTGAATGGAAACAAGCAAAATCCACACTAGTGTTTACTTACTACCAGGAGCAAATATCACTCCAAGACGATCACTTCTTAGTGTAGGTTTGATGGTCAGGGCCAACGTCACGCGAACCAGTGTTTATATAAGGCCCTCGAAAAGTGGCCTGGGGTGATAGTGGCTTTGATGGGTCAATGACAGGCTTTGGCGATGACCTGGACAGCACAAACCCCACATTATTCTTACTAATTTTCTCACGAATTAACATATATAAACATTTCCTTTGTTCACCATCATAAATATGAAAGTCTACTTACGCCATGTAAAAGGGAAATGCCAATCCTGCAGCAGCGAAAAGCACCAAGCCAGTAGCAACAACAGCATTCCGAGATCGGGCCATTTGAGAGTAGCAATGAAAACTGTATATGAAGCACCAAGAAACACTGCTGTCATGTTCAGATAGATTCAAGAATGATACTACGTGAAAATCAAATGCTAATGACACTACATTGTATGGATCCGACTGATGATTTCTATGGTATTACCTTTTAGATCAGATCCTGTTTACAATAGTGAGAAGTGAGAACAAACTTCTAGTTCTGTTTCATAACTAATGCACACACTAAACTTAATTAACAAATCATCGTTCAACAAACTGTGAAACTAGGCAAGGAAATGCAGAGTCAACAATAAAGAAGGGTTTACATGCAAACCTAACCTAGATTATGACATGGAATCAAAGTAAATGAAAGACAGATTCCGTCTATGACTTTGATTCCTAGCTCTATGGTCGCTTATGGTCGCAGAAATGCTACAAATTGTTTTCTCCGGAAAGGCCAACAGACAGAGTCAAGTATACAAACAATGGCAACTGTTTAGCAACCCCACTCAAACCTTACTTGAAAAATTCTACATCATTAAGCAGAAAGTATATCCAATACATCCGAACATCCACTCACATTAACATATTTAGTATAACCAGAACTATCAGTTCTACGGCAGCGGACAAGAAACAGGCAGATTTAAGAAAAGCTGCACAGTTACCAAGCTGAAACAGTCCACAACTAGTCCTAGTGCAATCCTCATACTATGGTCTGCATACCACAAAAGTTCCTGATCACACACATAATGTGTGACACATTCCATATATGCATGGGAAACAAATTATATCGCAATCAACAACTTCCAACTATAATTTTTGACACCAAGTATGCTTCTAATCTTCAAATTCAAGAATGATGAATAAACCCTCAAATTGACTACATTGATGGAATTGAAAAGCTTACACCTATCACTGTTTCTTCCCCATGGAATGAATTTTCGGCATATTCTGATTCAAGTAGGCAGTTATAGTAATAAGATCAACCTCTTTGGATGATTGGTAGCAAGTGAGAAAAATTAATTCCAATCACATTTCATGAAACCCTAATTCTGAACACGAAGCTCACAGACATTTTCTTTTTTGTAGAGAAAGCTGAAATTGAATTGCGGGAATCACCTGAGCTGAGTCACTTGCAACTGACTGACGCGCGATTGCTGCTAGTAGCTGCCCGGGGAACTCTGACTCGGGTTAAGAGCTCCGGGATGGAAAATCTTGGTTTTGCTGGTTTTAATAACAAAGTTTTGTATGAGAGCAATAGAAGTGGCGAGTATTGACCCAAAACAATATTGGGCCAGAAATTTGGTTCAAATTACGGATTGTTTGCCCCAACAGCTGTGTGACTTTGGTGCTTACATGAGCACTTGGTTTATCGACATTTGTCTTGTCACAATTAGAGGAAGTATTATCTTCAAATGCTGGTATCCATATCGGTTGTATCATAAAAAGAATCAACATTTATCTTCCCCACATTTAGAGGAGGTTAGATGTTCAAATACTCCTATTAATGTCGGTTGTATCCTAAAAGGCATAGGACAAATCTTGGCTGCTGAGGGGTGTGCAGCCAAGGGCTGCTGTTTTGCTTCCGTTGAGGCTTCTCCACTTACATGAGTAATGATCGGAATCGTTCATTTTATTCATTACTTAACAAAGATCATCTCTACAAAAAATAAATCAAATCTAAGACCATTCGAGTTATCTAAATGCAACAAACATATATGCGGTTAGTTTGACATTTAATTGTACCGTTCATTTGTTTCCCAAAGTTAGATGACCGAATGGTCTCAGATTTGATTGATTTTTGTAGAGATGATCTTTGTTAAGGGATGAATAAAATGATTGGTTCCAATCATGACTCATGTAAGTGGAGAGGCCTCAACAGCCCTTGGCTGCACACCAAGAACCAAAAGAAAAACCCCAACACATAGGCTTTAACAAAAAAAAAAAAAAAAAAACGAACATTTAGAAGTTTTGGCTCGAGGGTACTACGTGCGAATTTACGAGTTCTCGCAGCACATCGAGTACTTGTGCTCAGTTGGATTCAATAATCAAGGTCGAAGAAATGGAGGCTAACTCCCGAATATTTACGAAACAATCGAGTACTTGGCCCCAAACATAGGCGAAAAGGAATAGAGGTAACATATACCCACAAGAATTGAAGCAGAACTGCAGCGGTCGATGCAATGCATTGGTTTTCTGTGCCCATAAGAGTTTAACAGAGCACACTGGGTGCACGCAGTTTAGTGAGCAAACATACTGACATCGGCCCATTGCACAAGAAATGCAGAAGAGAACACAAGAATTTCTCGCCCTAGCAATCAAAAAAACGCACAGGAGAGCTCAGCATTCGTGACTAATTCTAATTCCAACCGAATGATCAACAGCAATCAAAATGACCATATTATCAACCACAAATAAACATACGCTTTAAGAGAATGAGCACCACATCCATCCACGATACCAATTCTAAGATCTCCAGAAAGAGAGCAAGCAAAGCCACAGAATGCTTTATAATCATAAATTATCACATTATCATCCAAACTCAGTACTGGTTCTGAATCACACATTACCTTTCAAATTCATCATCGGTTCTAAAGGAACATATATAAGTTTTAGAAGTCAACACCAGACTACCATAATAATAGTAACTACAGACCACAATTCTCCAAAAGAGAGAATTACATTAGTCCCAAGAACCAAACATCCAAGTTACTACTGAAAAAACCATAAACCTGTTTACCTAACATTTCACTTCTAGAGATTACAAGTTTCCATTAAGCACAATGATCATCACTTTGCAAGCACATTCTGCTGCGCTGCATTCTCCTGCTGCTGCTGATAGTTCAGTGGCCTCCTGAATAGCATGATGTGGGGCTCCGGGCGATGAATTGCATAGTGGACCCAACCACGGCTCTGCTGAACTCCAATTGCACGCCATTCATTCTAAAAAAACAAAAAGGATTATTCAGGCTCAGATAAAAGGGATACTAACATCCAAAATGCTTCTGTTTCCAGAACTTTCCATTAACACATACTTCACTATCCCATTCCTCTCTCCCCTTTCCTTCAAGTTCTCACCAACCAAACAGCAAATAACATTGTACATATAAATAAGACCGGCGCAAACCACGACGAATTACTAAGCCAACAACACAAATTCGAGAATCCACTAAATCAAGAACCCAACCACACAAAGAAGACAATGCCCCATGATTTGGGTTCCATTCCATGATTGAAAAACATTGAAACATTGACACAATTAAACCAAAAACCGAAAAAAAAAACACCCGCTAGATTCTGCGATTTCACACCAATGAACAACTAAGATTTATAGTCTCAATTTCATACCATCCATTTCCTCAGAAATCAAACACAAAATATATTAAAAAAAATATAATCAAAATCAAATAATACAATCACATAGAGAAAAACCCTAAGCACTTACTTCAGAGAGAAGCCGATTCTTCGGCAGCAGCTTCGCCACTTCCTGGGGAAGAACAACATGCCTGCGCCGACAATCATGGAAAACCCCAAAATTAAATCAAAGCATAAATAGATTAAAAATACGAAGAATAAACCAGAAAATTCAAAAACAAAACAAAACGAAGCAAAAATGAGTGTACCTGTACTCGTAAATATCATCGAAGTACTTCTCGGAGTACTGGATCTGACCCATTTCTTCTTCACAAATCACAGTCCCCAAACGCAAAATCTCAACCAGGGTTTTCGAAATTTCTCACTTCAATCTGCGAAAACCAAAACGATTTTCAAGAAATCGGAAATAAAATCGAAATATTTGAGCGGAAACAAAAAAATAACCATGAAAGTGAAGGGAGAAAAGTTCAGACCTCAGAAGAAAATCGGAGAAAATGAGAGGGTGTGGAGAATGTGATGATTTTTTATAATAAAATGAGGGATTGGGACGCGAAAGTGGAATGAAAGGGAAGTTGTGGAGGGGGGTATTCCGTAAATTTGCTCCTTCCTAAAATGTGCTTTCTCTACCAATTATTATTTACTTTTGTGTTTTGGAGGAAAAGGAACCGCTCCGTCATGTGAGTTTTGAATTTTGAAATTTTGAAATCCTCCCGCTTTTGATTTGTCTAGGTGATTAGTTTCTCAACGGCAGGATTATTTGAAATTTTTTAGAATAGTATGAAGCAAGTCAATTGCAATTCACAACAGGAGAGATCCCTTGGTTAATCCAGTGAAGGCCACATGGTAAGGTATTACCATCCATTTTATTATATTTGACGTTTATGAAATATTGATTATGTTCTTTACTCATATGTAATATTGGATTATGAAATTTATTTATGTATGTGGGTGTTGTACTTGGAGTTCATACAAGTCGAAGCACAACAGTGAGCAATCCGTCACAATGTCTATAAATATGTGAAATCTCATTACCTCTTACATTTTAATAGAGTTTCAACTAAACCACAGTGCATCACTTAACTATTTCTTGTTTGGTCTCGATTCATATGTGCAACAGTTCAAACGGACCATTTTTCTCCTCTGTAATAAGTTATGAGTTATGTCACAATCAACAATACCAATGATTTGAGATTGAGTACGGAACTTGTGGTCGGAGCCCTTGTGTTGAGCACATACAGCAAATTTCCTCCTATAGAATTTGGATGGAAACGCCCCACCACATGGGTCCAAAATTTATAGAACTACAAGCTACATGATCCTAAATAATATTTATGAATATGAAGACGTCGACATGGAAGCCTACAATTTGGAATTCCGGCTAACTCTGTAGCAAAAGGAATACTTTTTCCTTAAACCTCGAACAGAAAACTGGTTGGGCAAACAATATTAAAGATGGCATGCAAAAATAAACCAAAGAGACAAAAGTTCAAGACTGAATGTTTGTTTACCAACGAACTCGGCAAAAAATGACCCTTCCTGTGGAGGCCTTTTACTAATTTTGAGCCAAGGAGCTAAAACCAAGTTCTTTATTACAAAGACAACTAAAAGGGAACTGGAAGAGAAACAAGAGCTTCAAATATAGAATCGCATGCCCAGAGGCAGAAATAACAGTGCCAAGAATAGCACAGTTTCAGGGGGCAGCAGTTACAAAATTGCTCTAAGTTCCTATCAACCTACTACTACCATTTTTCATCGCTCGACTGAAATCTAATTCCTTTTCAATAAGCTACCAAAAGACTAACGGCCTGTAAGGATACTTATATTTTCTGCTTTCTGTACACCAAGAAAAAGGAGTCATATACATTTGGAAGGAATTGGCTCTCCAAAATAGTGGCTTCTCCATTTCAAAAGAGATCAAGACGGTCAAACAGTCAATTGTTCGACTGTCAACTAAGAATACGGCACTTAGGGATGGACTTCCGCAACATGGATGTCCCAGTGAAGATCATCATTTGGCACCATTTTCTGTAGTTTTGTATCTGCAAGAGAAATTAGGGGAGTAAGCAAACTTGAACTGATTATCCTCTAAAAGATAACATTGAAAAGTCTGCACACCTCATTTGGGGTTAACTTCTCAAAACCAAATCTGTTTTTCCATATTGATCCTGCCTCATCAGCAGCTGGCAGCACAAGACTTTTGATCTTCAGAAAAGCAAGTAACCTCTCGATACATGAAAACAAGGTTTGGAAGTAACCCTACAAAACATATTCATTTCAAGTCGGTCAAAAAGGGTCACCAGACAAAATTCCATCAACTTTAATTACTCCACAAGTGGAAGGTGGCTATAAAATCGTCCACGTATCAGTATAAAATAACCTGTCCTTGGTAATCAGCACTAGTAGCCACTAAAGGAAGCTCTGCCACTTCTGCTCCATAAATACGAAACATTCCAGCTGACACGACCAATTGGCTGCATTATAAGCCGTACAGTTCAAAACATATAAGTAACCTGAACTTACAATAAGGCTGAAAAACACCAACAAGACATTATCCTTACTTTACTGTAATAATTGCACAGTACATCCCACCAAATTCTTGGTTCTGGATGGTCCCTCTGCAGATTCAGTTGACATATCAGTCAATAGAGAACTCAAGATGGGTACCAGAATACATAATAGGGCATTGACGCAATGAGAGCAACCAAAAGAGAAGAGCTGACTCACCCGTAAAGCATTTCCTTTATGAAGTCACGGCCTGTATTAGGATCAACTATTGGAGCAAAACGATCCTACAGCACAGAAATGAAATTGAAAGAGTGAGAGATGATCATCTACAAAACATCGGACTCAGAGACCAAATTATGTATCATATACACAAAATGCCTGGAAGCATGGCACATGAAGGAATATGGCAAACCATCCATTTCCGTTACTAAATAGAAGACAACATTTTCCCCATTCTTCAATAAATAAAATAATTTTAATGCACCACTAGGTAGGAAAATTTTGTGAAAATGACAGATGTTTCTTAACATAAAAGAAGTTAACTCACATGGAAGATGGCAAGAGTCTTGGAAAGCAACTCTAAACTTTCATCATCAGTAGACGTTTTCCCATTCAGCACCCTCCATTTTACATCAAGCTTAGCTCCAGTCTCCAGATTACTCTCACTGTGCTTTTTCCTTACAACATTAAGGAGGGAGTCAGGAAGCTTCTGTTCCCCATGAACTACCAACTTCTGCAAAACTGAATGAATCCTGAGGCAATCGGAACAACAGAACCACTTCCCTTTCGGTAATTCCTGGAGAACAACAACTTTTAATATTATGAAACAGCGCAAAAATAGCATCAGAAAAGCAAACCAAAAAATCAGACAGATACTATTCACAATGACAAACAAAGGAAGGCACCTTCAATTCTTCAAGTCCGTTATCCTTCAAACAGCCTACATGATACTCCTTTTCACACTGGAGAGTGAGGGAAAAAATAAGCACGTAAATTAGAACACAGAGGTTAATTAAACAAAGTGGAAATGCCAACAACTGTAAAGCCAAGACTTCAAAATTAGGATTGCAATGAACGTACCTGATCACACAAAATAACTGTTCCAGGACCAAAATCAGAGCCGCTGAATTCATGGCTTCTGAAAACATCAACAACAAAAAAATAAAAAAAACATTCACTTGTTAACAGAAAAAAAAGAGAGGATGAAAACTAATGATAAAAACTATGCACTAAACATATGGATCGAAATATGTCCTAAGTTGCAAACATATGTATATGAGACTAAGTTGCAAACATATGTATATAGTCATATACACAAAATAAATAGATAAATGGTGTTGCCGAAAGTTGGTGTTCTAAGATAGCTGCAAACCATTCCTGGTCCATGACAACAGAAACGAGAAATAACCTGCATAGTGCACATCCACCGAGCTTCTCCTCAAAATTTTTAACAATGCGAATGCATCGGTTGGTTATTTGTTCCATAGGATCAACTCCTGCAACCCTCCCAGCTGCAACAGCATTGGGATGACTTTCCACATATTTCTCTTTTTCAATCATATTCTGGCAAGTTCTACAGTACCAAGGACCACGAGGCATTGTTGGTAGAGAAAGACAATCTGCAATCGGCCAAAAGAATGAATCAAAGCGTCATTAACACACAACAGATCAGAAATGCACTAAATACAGACCCCGCTTATTCATTCTTTACATGTATAATAAATAAAGCGCTACTATAATTTTTAGCATATAGTTTCGTGTAAACAAAAGAGACACTAATCAGCTATCGAAACAGAAAAAGAATATGGCTACCTGTAAATCTCAAATAAACAAAGATAACAAGGGCATTAAAATGCACTGGAAAATTGGAGAAAAGTTGTAAAAATAATAAGAGCACTAAACGCATAAACCCAGTCTAAAACAACCAATGTGGTAGCAGCTACTGCATTGAATTGTGCATGCACACATACTTGCCTGCCCAGCAAACAAAAGGGCATTCTGGGTCTTGATCTGTCTTATGTTGGTCAAGCATCTATATTCTGTATGCGCTTAGATTATCTCCTCTAGCGCCAGAAAGAAAGAACACCTGCTTGCCATTTTGATGTTCTAACAAGGGTATTTACTTCACAGTTATTCGAGCTAAATCTATCTGCACCTTTTTCGAGTTGGTCCTTCCTAACTGATGGGGACTAACACAATTACCTAAAGTTATACTACATGGAAGGTTCCGGAACAAAGGAGAATATGCATTAAAGTAGCGAAGGAACTTTAACACAAAAAAATCACCTTTATGAAAAGCCCTTGGACAATTATCACAAAACAAGAGATCTCCTGCATCATCTCTGCAGATTGAGCATAGGTCATCTCTATTCTCCGTGGATGGCTTCCGACTCTTTGATAGTTTTAATGACAATTCATGGAGGGATACTCCATTAGAAGTGTAAATGTTATCATAACTGCCACATAAAACAGATCAAAGTCAATTAATAGTTACTGCAAATTGCCCACAATCTTCCCACCCAAAAATCACGTTGCCCAAGGAGGTCTAGCCAATTCAATAATACCATGTGACAGAGGTAGAACAAGTCTAACTCAGTGCCAATTTACAGGACAATTCTGGACACGACCAAATTGAAGTTCATAAGTGATTTCACTCATAAGTAATTTAGTATTTTCAAAGTTACATTAAAGGCCTAAGTAATTCTTTGTGTGTTTTGCAAATCACTACTATGCTTGATTTTCATCCTCATTTAGAGAACCTAAGAACTAGAAAGTGTTCCATAATCACTCCCATACAGGCCCTTAGACCTGAAAACCCAAAGAATTTAAACAACTACTCACGGCTTGCGACGTGTCTCAAAACCAGCATGAGCTTCAAATGTCGATGCGCTGACCTGTGAATCAATTATAAGAGTCATATATCTATGAATACTATAGTAAAGGATAAATTTCAGTAGAAAGTTGATGTACCTCATCATTGCAGCAACTACAAACAATGGCCGACCCTTTTTTATAACCAACCAACTTTTTCTGCAATAAGAAAAAACTTACTCAGAAAATAACATTCTACATCACTTAGGGAAAACAACTAGTGTGCAGATTTAATTACAACCTCTCCTTTAGAATAATATGCTACTTCAGTTCCATCCGGTAAAACATCTTCCTCAAAAACCAACTTGTGCAACCGAAGGTCCCTTCGGAAAGTAGGTCAGACAACGTGCAAAATAAGTACACAGATCAAGACAAATAGAAACACATAAAATGCCTCAATTGTAAATATGAGAGCTCGCATCAATGAAAAACAAATATAGAGATATCAAACATGAGAGAGAGAGAGGATGAATACTTTCTGGTTATTTTTCTCCGACTCTTACTGTCTGATGAATTGCTCTTTGGTACGTTATGAGGACAGTTCGGACCTGCAACCGGCTTTGGTGAACTACACTTTGGCATGGTGTTAATACAATCTGGAACTGTAACTGGGCTTGGTAAGGGACGGTTAGACACAGACTCAGAATTGTTTGGAAATGCAACCGCGCTTGGTGAGCTACACTTTGGCACTGAATCAGCATGCTTTGGAACTGTAACCGACTTTGGTGATCTGAAACATTACACATGCACATTCTCAATTAAAATTATAACATTTAGAAAGTTTTTTACAATGTTCTTTTTGCACTTATATGTGATAGACGAGTAAAAAAAATATATATACAAGTATTTAGAGCTGAAAGTACAGCCAGATGCATCAACTATGCATAAATATACGGTGCTAACAGGTGAAAACTGTTCACAACAAGCATTTTATAATCCCATAACTGTCATATTGAAGGAGATAACAATTGTTTTCACGAAGTAACTATGCCAACTATATGAGTCTTGTAATCTAGACATATATCTTAGGGATCCTAGAATTATTCAGAGGCTTGATGAGTTTAAAAACCAAAAAAATATCGCCATATACATTAAACATCCGCTATCTTATTATGTAACTTAACTCTCTGTTAAATTAATATTAAACCCCAAATGGAGCTCCAACAAAGATGTTGCATCGAACCACGAAAGGCAGAAAGATTTTCAGATAAATGGCTAAGCAAAAACCACGGAAAAGACAGCTTACTTATCAGAGTGGTTAGCAGCTAGAACAGGTCTTGCTCTGGAATCTTTTAACTCCATGCATGAACTACAAAGTAGCATTGCGGAATGAGTATCTTCTCCTCCCATAGATTCTGTTTTTAGGAAGAAAAAAAAAAACAGTTATGTATATGCAAAACACTCATGAAGAGGAATTGAATATTAGTGTGGTGAACATAAAAGCAACCTTTGCAATTGAGACAAACCGTGGACTTGTTTATAGATGAACACCCAATAACAAGCTGGACAGCTTCTTCTAATGTTTCCAAAGGAGAATTTTGGCATACAAGCATGACATCCCGAAGGGTCTTCCCATTCTCAAGAAAAATATACTCTGAAGCACGTCTATTTGAACTACCCGCATGCACCTCAAACGCATTAGGTGTAATAGTCTGTGTAAATCATATAAAGTAATCTGTCAACTCTTTACACCAACGGACATTATAAGACTTGTAAACTATAAAACAGAATACCATCAAACAATACTCACTTTAGTTCCCTTGCAATTGCCACAATGGCACAAAATTGAAGTGCCTGTAATCACTCCCTTAAGTCCAGCTCCTCCTGCCTAACAACAACACCACCACCACCACCACCACAAATAAAACACAAAATCATTACAAACACAAGTAATCATTACACACAACAAAGAAACTGAACCGCCAATCGAAATAGTACCTGTAATCCTCTAAGGTACCTGACATTCTGCCCCTCGAGAATACCAGTCTCAAGAAGTCCTTTCAAACTCATCCTCCCAAATTTCAACACACTATTCGATGATGCGCTCTTCTGCCTCTCCTCACTTTCCTTCTCCTCCACCTTAGGCTTTAATGCTGACCGAGTAAACCGCCTCTGCGGCGTCTCACTCTCCTTCTCAATTTCAACATTCACCTCACCTTCCCCCTCTCCCCCACCGGTCTCAACCAAATCCAGCATTGCTTCATCCACCAGAGGCTTGTCCAGCTGATTCTCCTTCACTTCCTCCTCCTGAGACTCACATTCACCAACCGAATCGCCACCGCCACCGGTCCCAACCTCCTCGTCCACTACCATCTCCACCGCACCATTCTTCAACTCCTCTTCCCCCTCAACCCTCTCATTCAACGCAGACTCACCCACATTACTCTTCAGCTCCTCATCGCTAACCGAGTCCACAACATCGCTTTTCGCCTCCTCTTCGCTCATCTCCTCCTCCAAACCCTCCCCAACCTCCACATTCCCGCCCTCCACCGCCACCTCACCACTACTCAACTCCTTCTCCGTCGCCTTCTCCATCCTCTTGCTAGCCTCCTTCTCAAGAGCCCTACTCGCCCGAGTCCGGCCCAACGAGCCGGACACTTCGGCCTGGGCTTTCAACGCGAACGCGAACTCGCGCTTCAGGCCCGGCCGGAAGTTCGACAGCACTACAAACCCATCGGAATCCGTACCCTTCGCCATGCACAACCACAACCACCTCAGAAAAAATTCGATTCAGAAACCCTAGAAACTTTCGTCAAAATCACCGGTTCAGATTTGGATTCCAATAGCAGCAAATCCAAACCCAATCTCAAATCCAAACCTTTTTCATTACATATACGTATTCAATGGATTCAAACACCGGATTTGGCTTCAAAGATTTCGAATCAAAAAAAGCTTAACCTTGAACGTCTGGAGTTTTGCGAGGGAACGAGAAAAAGAAATTAGGGTTTGGGGAAGATGGAGTGTTTTGGGTGCGTTTTGGTGAGGAAATAGGAAACGCGGGGTTGTTTTAGAGGAAGAGTAGAAGACCAGCACCACCTGGAGAGGTATGAAACAGAAAAGGAGGAACAAGAGAACGGAAAGAGCACAGCTTGTAATTTCATAATTGACGAAAATGCCCTTGAGCCCCCCACGAGGTTTTTGTGGGCGGGTGCGTTTCGTGGGATATTGGGCTTATCTGTCCTTTGTTTATGGCCCCGATCATTTTCAACTGATTGACCAATCCAATCCAATCCAATCCGAAGGTAACGAATTCAGTGTTAAATACAAAGTAATAATGAAACTAAGTTATTTGAGGATAATAATTAATTTTCGAGAGTGTATTATATGTAAATGATTTTGAATTCCGGATTTTTTATTCTCTGTGAGACGGCTGAACTAAAAAAAAAGTAAAGATGAGACTTTTGAGTTCAATCGTCCGATGGAGAACTGAGATGCCATAGTTTGGAGTCGTTTACAAATAGTACTCTCGAAAATTAATCACTGCCCTCAAATCATTGAGTTTCACTGTTAATTCATATTTAACTATGAATCTATTGCATTTAGTACTTATTTTTATGCCCTTACCTTAGTTTTCCTTAATTTGACTAAAATGATGATTTATCTCCACCCAACAATTCTCTTATAATGATCTTATTAGAGATTGAAGTATTGAGAATGAGTACGTCCCTTAGACCATCTCTAAGACCATCTCCAATGGCAGAGTGTCAAACCCATATTTGAGCTAAAAAACCTCTCAATGGTAGTATTTGGTCCATATACTCCGACTCAAGTTTGAGTCTGGAGTCAAATTCTGGGTCAAATTTGACACAGATTATGACTCCGGACTCATAAATGGAGCCCACCAATTTTGACACAAATTATGACTCCAATCTCACAAATTATAACTCCAATCTCAAATTTGAGTCTGGAGTCAAATTCTTGGTCAAATTCCGCACCTTTTGTTTGAACTCGATTTAAAACCGAATGACAAAAAATTGTCAGATTTTGAATTTTTTTATGTTGGAATATTCATAAAATTAACTTAAAAAACTCTATCTACAAATTAACTTGAGAAAAAAAAATTAATTGACAAAAAATTAAGGTTAAACTCAATTAGTTAAAGTATAATGTTAAATTTGAGTCTTTCGTCATTGGGAGAAATGTCAAATTCATATAGATAAATAGTTGTATTTTGTGATGTCAAATTTGAGATTATGACTCCAACCATTGGAGATGGTCTAATGGTCTAATGGTTGGAGTCATTATCTCAAATTTGACATCACAAAATACAACTATTCATCTATACGAATTTGACATTGCTCCCAATGATGAAAGACTCAAATTTAACATTATACTTTAACTAATTGAGTTTAACCTTAATTTTTTGTCAATTAATTTTTTTTTCTTAAGTTAATTTGTAGATAGAGTTTTTTAAGTTAATTTTATGATAATTTCAACCTAAAAAAATTCAAAATCTGACAATTTTTTGTCATTCGGCCTAAAACCGAGTTAAAACGAAAGGTGCGGAATGCATGAATTGTTGGATTGCACATCCGATAGCACCATCTTCAGTAATCTTCACCCAAGCTTCACATATACTTTCATCTTCTTTTTGTAAGTAATTTGGACCCCTTGGAAGTTTTGGAGGCATATTGAACAAATTAAATGGAGATAGAAAATATAAGAAAGTGTTTTAGAGGGAGTGATGAAGAAGTTGTATTGATTGTTAAAGAAAGAAGTGTGTATTTATAGATTTTCTGAGTAAGATCTAACCCAAAAGTATATTGTGCCCAATAATTTTAGCAAGAATCCAAAATTTTACTCTCTCTCTCCTAGTGGGCTCCATTTATGAGATTGGAGTCATAATTTGTGTCAAATTTGACTCCAAACTCAAATTTGAGCCAGCGTATACGGATCAAATACCTCTATTGGGAGGATTTTTGGCTCAAATATGGGTTTGACCCACCATGATTGGAGATGGTCTTATTTAGCTTAAATGAGTCCATATACGTTTGACTTTAATAGCTTGATTCCTCCACAAAAATGGTTTCTTATTCACATTTCTCACATGTAGAGGACTCCTACAAATTCATGCCAATGAAGATCGATCGAATTGCATGGTTGATAGATGGTGCTTGTGGAAGAAAGTATATAAATGAGCTTTAAAAAGCCCACTATGAGAAATTGGATTTTGGGCCTTATGTAAAGCTAAACCATCGAGATTGTACTTAAAATGTCCTATGAAAATTAAAGTGTTAGTAAAATACGCACCTCATCTTTTTTTCTTGCTAAAATATCATAATCTTACCACTTAGTCCCAACATCTGACATGTGGGACCACCATTAGCGTGTGGAAGTCCAAATTCAAATATGGCGCATGTGAAACCTGCGCCAACTGTTCTTGCAAATTTCCCTATTATTCCTACATTATTCTATTTTTGTGCTTTTCACAATTGTTCATTTATTTTTCACAACTGTTTTAGTATTTTTCATAACTATTCTTGCAGTTTCACAATTGTTCTTATATTTTTATGAACCTATTATTTCAGGACTGTTTCTATATTTTTGTATGAACAATTATTTATTTACAGAAACACTTTACAATTTTTGTAAGAACACCTTATAATTTTGTAAAAATACTTATCATTTTTGTATGATCATTTAATTATTTTCCAAGAGCACTTAATTAGTTTGCTCGGCAACATTAAGAGACAAATCCCGTTACCAAAATCTACCATATATTTTTGGTCCCATCCCAGTAAAAGTTCAAATCCAAATAAGAAATATACAAGATGGCACTTTCCCTTCATTCAGAAATGTTCACAATCTTCTTCACCTCATCGAATTTCCGTTCTCCACCTCAAGTAAAATCATCACTCAATACACAAATCTAATCAACAACCAAACAAATTAGATCTGTTTTTATTTTTTTCCAAAGGGAAGCACAATGATATTAGGCATCAAGCCGAAATGAAACATTGACATCCTCTGCCAAAGCATTAAAGAGCCAAGGAGGGGGATAGTCAATCCAGCAACATTTACAAGAATTTATAGAAACATGAGCTGCTACTAGATGAGCTACTCGATTACAATCATAAGGGATGTAACTAGATAGACTCAAAACTAGCAGAAATATTATGAATATCAAAAATAAGACTATCAATAATGGTGGAATTTGTTGCATTCGCTGATAGGGGTAGAGAGGACAAAGCCAAGCTAGATTTGTGTAACAAATTGTAGCAGCCACCCTTGTGTTGACTCCACACTGTAGTAGAAAGATCAAGGGGTAGGTCCGTGGGTAGGAGGGGGAGTTACTGTCACATGACTAGATTGTGTAGTTCCTTCACTTTCTACCCTTATCAGTTGGCTAGGGTGCCCGGATAAGACCATTATTGATATTCTTATTGAAGCTCAGCTTGTCCTCTCTACCCGGAAACTACACAATCTAGTCATGTGACAGTAACTCCCCCTCCCACCCAAGGACCTACCCCTTGCACTCTCTCTCCCCCTCTCTCTAACGATTTGTTGATCTTTCTACTACAGTGTGGATTCAACACAAGGGTGGCTGCTACAATTTGTTACATAAATCTAGCTTGGTCAAGTCGTACAAGTATAGAAGATCAAGTGATAAACTGGGTGGGTCATACATGTTAACTATGCTTGAACAGAACATAAAATGTGTTTGGATGAATGAGAAAGTGAAAGAAACAAGAGAGAAAATGATGAAAGGAACTCTGATTTTAGTGAGAGAATTGTACAAATGATTTGTTAGCAGAAAAGCTATTTATATATAGCTGATAACCATTAACTAATCAACTAATCATTTAACTAATCTGCTAACTAATTCTCAACTAGCTCTGCCACCTCAGCTGACACATCAGCTAACCACCTTCCCTTTCACTTCAGGGTCTTCCCACCAACTTCCTTTGTGTTCTAGAAATAGTGGGGAATGCAAACCCTTTGTAAGAATGTCACCACATTATTACTCCAGTCACAAACTTACATCCAGATCACCATTATTTACCCTCTCACGCACAAAGTGGTAGTCATTATCCATATGCTTGATTCTCCTTAGAACACTGGGTTAGCAGTTAAGGCTATAGCAGATAGATTATCACAAAAGATGACTGGTGCAACAGGAATCACAACATGCAAATCCTTCAAGACTTGTCTGATCCATGCCAAATCAGCAGCAGTATTTGCAAGGGTCGATACTAGCTTCTGTGAGCTTCTGGAAACAGACGGTTGCTTCTTTGACCTCCAGGAAATGGGATTACTGCCCAAGAAGACAGTGAAGCCAGAGGTTGATCTCCTCGTGTTTGGGTCACCAGCCCAGTCAAAATCACTGAAACCAGTAAGAAGAGAGGAGGAGTGATCTGATAGGCTAGAGGACCTACTGCATGACTAAATCCAGTCAAAGATAGGGGTCCAGCTATATAGTGTAAGCCTTTGTCCAGAGAGCCTTTCAAGTATCTGATGATCTTCCTTACCAACTGCATATGCACATCAGTTGGTGCTTGAAGAAACTGACAAGTAGTGTTGACAGCATAAGCAATGTCAGGTCTTGTAAATGTTAAGTATTGTAAGGCTCAACCAAACTTCTGTACAGACTTGGATCTGGAATTCACTCTCCTTCAGTTTTAATACATGATGATTTGGCTTGGATGGTGTATGGCATGGCTTACACTGCTCCATGCCTGCTTTAATCACAAGTTCTTTTGCATATTTAGACTGATTTATGTAGATATCACCAGACGCTCCATAAGTAATCTGCAGTCCAAGAAAGTAACTCAACTTGCCCATATCTTTCATATCAAATACACTGCTAAGCTAAGTAACAATTGATTAACCAACTGAACACTCGAACCTTGTCAATATAATATCATCAACATAGAGTAGCAGGATTACAACCTCACTACCCTTCTGTTTAATGAAAAGACTAGGATCAGAATGTGATCCAACAAATCCAAGAGCTGGTAGATAACCAGTGAACTTTTCATTCCATGCTCGAGGGGCCTGTTTGAGGCCATAAAGAATTTCTGCAACTTACAAACATGATCTGGAACTAGGATGTATAAATCCTTGAGGCTCCTGCATATAAACTTCCTCCTGTAAATCACCATGCAGAAATGCATTTTTAACATCCAATTGCCTCAGTTCCCAGCCAAAGTTGGCTGCCAAAGCTAATACAAGCCTCACTGTTGTGTGTCTCACAACTGGACTGAATGTCTCATCATAGTCCAAACCATGCTGCTGACTAAAACCTTGAGCAACCAAACGAGCTTTATACCTTGCAACAGAGCCATCGGCATTCTTTTTAATTCTATAAACCCACTTGCTGCCTACAATATTCCTTGAAGAGGGGCTGGTACCAAATTCCAAGTACCCTGAGTGTTCAAGGCATCAATCTCCTCCTGCATGGCCTTTTGCCAGGCTGGATTGGAGGCAGCAACGCGAAAGCATTTAGGCTCAGTGACATCAGTAATGTCCTTGACACAGGGTAAGCCCAGAGAAGAATGCAACATGATCATATCTTTTGTCTTTACAAATAGAGGCAAAGGTAGCATATTCAAAGGCAGGATCAATGTTTCTTTTAACAATGCCTGCTTTTTGATCTAGTAAGCATAGAGTGACCAGTAAGAGGACCATTAATAACTGCAGCAACTATTTCATCATTATGACTACCAACTGGACTATCATGACTAGCAATACTTTGCATTCCCAGATTGCAGTGTTTCAGCAGAGTCAACAGCACCAATAGAGGCTGAAGGAAAGAAGTACTGAAGGTGAGTGCGGGAGGTGGTAAGGTGCTGGAAAGAGTAGTAGTAAGAGGAGATTGGGGTGCAGAATCTAGAGCAGAAGTGGAAGAGGTATTGACAGATAAAGTGGCATACTTTGTCACTGCTGAAGGCTGAGGAGAAACTAAAACAGTCTTGAAGGGAAAAATAGACTCGTCATGTATAACATGTCTAGAAACAACTGTCTTCTTGGTATCTAGACTATAACAGATGACTCCCTTATAGCCTAAGGCATATCCCAAAAAGACACATTAGCTGTTAGAGGTTGTAGTTTCCTGGTGTTGTAAGGTCTAGAGAAGTGGGTAAACAAGCTAAACCAAACACTCTCAGTGGAGAAATATAGATTGTTTCCCAAACAGTTGAAATATGGGTACTTCCCTCAGCTGCGGTGTTTTATGAACTTTTGTCTATTTTATTTGACCTCAATATTCTATATGTTTGAGGAACGTTGACACCTATTCTGTTTGATTCTTCTTTGGTTCTGCCTGGTTTTGAAGCCGGAGCAAATGATAAAGAGGGTGTTGTGTTCAGTCCTTAAAAATTGATTGAATTGGAGAACATTAATTTTGAGGCGATTAGCATGTTTGAGGAGAAAGGGTAGGGAGATGTGGTGCCACAATTAATTTTGCGTAGGAAGTTTTGAATCATGGAATTTCGCTCTATAAATAAAAACTATGAATCATGAATCATGAAATTTTTTTTTCTTTTTAATTAAGTAGATATGTATCAACACACAGGGAGGACCCCAAGGAATACACCAAGGAATACAAGGGGATTGGGAAAAGCCCAGACCAAGCGCAACAAAGCGATTCCTGCAAAACATTGCACGCACTTCGAACTTGCAGTATGAAGAAGGCTCTTTCCATACCCAAAGAGGTAGCTGTTCAAATACTCAGCACTAAATAAAATTGAAAACTTGCATAAAAAGGACACCATTAAAAAGTACATTTTTTTAGCTAAGGAATAAAACTACAGCAGCTGCAGAACTTCATGTAAACTCTATGTTACCATCCCCCCGTACCAAGATACTAGAGATCAGTAACTCATACACCTAAAAAGCTAAATCACATAATAATGTGGAGAAACCATTTCCAGATTTGGTAAAATTAACTAATGCCAAAGGTTTGAGATTGCCCTGTCTAGGAGAAATAGGCCTTTTTGTTGGAGGCTGGAGAACAAGAATTCGATCTCTCCCATTACAGCAAACCAATACTCTTCCTACAACAGATCCCGCCACCGCCTCTCACCAAACCTAACCAACCATAGTTCATATTTGAATGCCATTGTGGACAAAAACTCACATCTGTAGCCGAGGTATTGTTCCTTCTTCCTATAGCAGTCATCACGTAATCAAGTCATCTGATACATGCCATACTAACAAGGGAACATACATCCTGAGGTACGCAAGCTTTCCTCGGCATAGTGGGAGGTGGCACTATTTTTAGGGCACTTGGTAACCAAAATTGAAGAACTTCATTTGCATTTGGGGGTGGTTGTGAAAGATGTGAGAGAAGGAGTGTGTTATTTATATGCAAAAATAAAGGTGAGTGTTGTTGATTGTTCATAGTTGAAGAACGTGGGTTCCTTGAGGATCTTCCAAAGCATATGCGGCAGATCACCTCAGTCGCTCTCCTCACTTTTAGTCTTTTTCCTTCTTTTTTTTCCATCTTTTTTGCCTCCCTTGCCAGCTTTGCTATTCAATCACTACATTTCCCACCCCACGTGTGGCTTAAATCTCGGCCTCTTGCAAGAAATTATGTGGTACTAGTAGTATACTATGATCTCTGATACAATTCATTTCTCACTTTAAATTTGATTAACAAATATGTAAACAATATATATCGTGTGATCTTATTATTATTATAAAGCTCTATATATAAATTCACCCGATTATCTTAGGAGGAGTGTTGTGGGCCTTTGAGATGATGACACTTGTCACATATGAAGGATGAGCAAGGTGCGTGCATACCACATTGAGGTAGAAGCAACTGGTTATTGGTTATTGGTCACAGCCCCATATAGCAAATTGGCAATTCGTCTCCATTAAATTTGGGAGTTCAAATAAACTAATGGAAAAAGTGTTGTAAAGGTTTGTGCCGTTCCATTGTGATTGCTTAATGCCTGTTGTGGTACATGTATGTACCTCGAGAGATGTCATTAAATGAAAAGGGAAATAAAGTTTCCAAAACTCATGTGAAAGTCACCCAATTTTTAGTTAGGTACGGCCGATCACGCACAATCTTTTGTGCGGGTGGAAAAATTGCTTCATAGAAAACTTCTCTAGCGCGCCTTAAGTATTTTTATAAGCATACAAACAAAAACTACAAAGACCCTCCTCTAGAACACCCAACTCCCTGCAAGTCGAAGAGGAGAGCAGGGCAAGCTGAAGCAGGGAGAGAATTACACCAAATGAACTTATTAGGGAGAGAGTGTAGGGAGAGAGTGTTCTAACTTTGTTAAAACTGTCTGCTACAATGTTAGCCTCACGAAGTTGATGGTGAAAAAAACAGTGTCGAAGGAGCTAGCCAACCATTGATTATCCGAAAATCAGCTAGTGCGCAAGTTGAAATGGCATAACTCAAAACTTTATGCTAGTAAAATGATTATGCTTCCTACTATGAAATTGACTAACTCTATAAAGATGGAAAATTATCCAAAACAAGTACTTTTGGATAATTTCTAACCAAAATGTACGAGCAAGCTCTTCTATTCTAAAGCTAAACACAACTATTTCATATTTGCACAAGCGCACTTACCTTATTTGCAGAATTGGCTCTCGAGCATTGTCTCCCCTCCGCTTTCCTCCACCAAGCTATTAGCTACCCTCATCGACACCATCAACTTGGTCTGCAACCAAGCTGCCGCAAAGCCGCCCCCATCGACGGTGTTATCAACGCCATCAACGGGGCATGCCCCCATCGACAACGCCATCGATGCCATCAACTAGGCTCGCCCTCATCGATGCCATCGTTTTGTGTTGTTATTGATTTCAGATGAAGGTGGTGGCGGCAGAGTGCCCAATGCATCCCTCGACCTCTAAAAAGACCCATAATTCAAAACCATATCGGAATCGACCTCTAAACGTTCAAATTCAAACCCTGATTCGGAATCAATTCAGAAATTTGAAAAAAAAAAAAATAAAGATAAAAAGGAGCTAACTACGATAGGTCTGCATCTATGGTACTATAAAGGTATTATTGATACTATAGGTGTACTAGAATGTATCTATATACTAGACTGCATATGACTACATGAATACTATGCGAGAGAGAACTATAGTATTCTTATAGTACCATTTAGTATCGTAATAGCATCATTATAGTCCAACAAATAAGAACATTTGTGCTTAATTTATAAAAGAAAAACATGTCCACACAATTTGGATAGGAAATATTAAAAAGTGCTCAATTTGGCTCATTTCCCTATAAACGTTATGATAAGTGTAGGGAGCTGCTATGTACACTCAATTTATATCTTTGGACACCCTCTACTTTTTTTTAACAAAAAATTACTTTTAAACCCTAATGTAAAATGACATCAAAAACCTTAATTTCTTATATACCATAAACATATTTCAACCCTCCATCCCACCCCCACCCCACCCCCACCCCCCCCCCCCGTTCTTCTCTTTGCAACCCAGAAGCAAAAAGACCCCACCCCACACGTTCTTCTCTTTGCAAGAAAGCCGAAAATGCTTCACTGTATACTGCCTCCCCCATTTTCGTTGACTAAGAAAAGTCAATTTGTAGAAGAAAATCATAATCTTAAGTTTAAAAATAAAATTGAAAACCCATATCAATCTTACCAAATTATGTTCATGAACCAAATTACGCCAAAGTTATAGATGATGCAGAATTGTCATATTGTTGGCAATTGGGGTTCACGAACAATAGCAGGCGATGGGTTGCCGTAAACTGGCCACGACCACAGAGTAGGGATTGATGTTTGAACTTCTTGTTTTGGGTTAGCAAAAGAGAAGAGGGGTGTTTGTCTTCCACCATAAACAAACAAAGAGTAGTGGCGAAACACGAAAGAAATATAAATTCAATCTGTTATGTTGTCGGCAGAAAATCAAAATTTCTTCAATCTCGATGTGAAGCGGATTTATCGAAAAATCATTAGAGCACTCAAGAAAATTGGTTGAATAAAGCAAATAAAGGGTACATTTGGAAATTTATAGTCAAACTTGGGTGTCCAAAGTATGTTGAAAAATTAATACAGGTGTTCGGAGAAATGTGGGTGTTCAGAGATAAAAATTGGGTTTACATAGCAGCTCTCTAAGTGTATGTTGTATACTTCTCCAAAGCCCATATATAAAGCCCAAACGTAGAAGAAGAGGTACATAAATTCATTTGTGCGTCAATAGCATCCTCCAAAGTTAGGCTGTCGAGGTATGTACTGGGTGTATGTATGGTGTCGCTGCCCCTTCAAGCAAAGATGAAATCGAGCAAGATAAAAGTAACTTATTATTGGTACATTCATGTACCTATTCCGCTAGTTTATAACAACTTACCATTTAGTAATACTAGAAGAATAAAAAATTTAGTTTCGTAGGGAGAATCGAGTGAGTATATTTTTATTGATATTGATCCCTATTTATACAAGATACATGGAGAGTGTAAATGGTAAAATAGGTAATTGATCACCTAATCAAGCAATCACACAGTAATCCATATGCTTGACTGCTCTAATCACTTGACATTCATATGATGAATTACTGAAATCAGTAAGTTGATTTACGACATCCACCATATTCACAGCACATGGTGATATTTTCCCTCCGAAAAACTAGAAGAATTTGCAGCAATCGATTGAAAGATACAATCTTGTATGGACAATTCTTGGCTGCACCCTTGGGTGCAGCCTTGGCTGCTGAAATGGGCAAGTTCCGGCTTCCTCGTTGATGCGTTTCATAATCCGAGCCATTCATTTGTTTCATTATCTAGTAAAGATCATCCCTGCAAAAAATCAATTAAATCGGAGGTCGTTTGGTTTATTGAACTGCACCAAATATATAGATGGCTCGTTTTGACATCTAATTACACCGTTCACATGTTTCACCAAGTTAAATAACCAAACGACCTCCGATTTGATTGAATTTTTGCAGGGATGATCTTTACTAGATAATGAATCAAATGAACGGTTCGGATTATAAAACGCATCAACGAGGAAGCCGGAATTTGCCCATTTCAGCAGCCAAGGCTGCACCCAAGGGTGCAGCCAAGAATTGTCCATCTTGTATAGGGCAATTTGGGAGACGAGCTTCAAAACCAGTATTAACAAGCACATGATTTCATATCAGTTGCTTAAGCCAATTTAATATGTAGTTTCAGGTTTCTATATCATCTTTCAACTAGGAACCAAATAGGAACCAAACTATCACAGTTGATCCTCTTTCTGTTAGCAAAATGGTTTGGCTTTGGAATTGGAAGGAGAACAATAATCTGTTTACAATTTAATCCGTATACATTTAATCTGCTTGACTCTGAGGGAATTGAAGATAAGAACAAAGCACATTGGGCAGTACCATTCGCATGAATTTGAAAAACGAATACTAGTTTTCTTGATAAATCTGTGCTCTGCCATATGATTTATTCTTGTTTAGTCACTTACAGGAATAGCTGAAAAAAGTGAGCAACTTACGGGAGTGGTTTAGCATACCTTGAAGGCAAAGCAAGAACCATGAATATAAAAATGAAACTAATCCAATTAACAATCGATTTTCGAAAGGATTGCGTGGAAGAATCTCTATTTAGATTAGCTCTTTTGCATATATAATGTTAATCTTTTGCAGATAATGTTTAAAACATAATACGACATGAACATTCCTACTTAAGAAATTTCAGTAGTGAAATTCGTTAATTACAAAGAAATGGACAAGTAGGTGCACCTGAAAAATTATTCATTTAACCTTGACATCTCTCTTTAATGTAGTTTCATTTTTCATTAAAAAAAACTCTCACGAAGTATATTCCTTTCTTTACTTCTTCTAGTGGTCCATCCACTCCAGGGGAATGCGCTATGCAGCATACTTTGCTTTTCTTTCCAAGATATAATATCAGTTCACACATCAGCAGCCAAACAACTCCAAATCCAATCTCTCAGGGAATATTATGATGTTCTCATTTAACAGTCACAATCACACAGAATACTTCTGAATCTTAACAACATCCAGAGCTGAAGAAAAGAACCAAAAGCAAACCTCAGTCCTTTACCAAAAATTAAAGATGTCTTGAGTTTCATCCAAGAAATCGAAAGACAAAAGTGCATAGCTGACAGCCAAAAAGAACCCCCAACAATTCTCTTTATATTACTTCACTTCAATTCCAAACCCACCAAACCAAAAATCAAGCTTTGTCACACATTTTTGCTTATCGAATTAGCCCCAAAAAATTCAGTCCTAAGAACCCATTTAAGTTCTTCACAATGCCTACTGCTGCTGCATCACGAGAACATCCACAAGCCACCAAATCCCCCATGAGACTCATTGTCATTCTGTTGTTAGCCTTAATTGTGCTCGTGGGTCTAGCGGTGCTCATCACCTGGCTCGTAGTCAAGCCGAAACGCCTCATCTACACAATTGAAGAGGGTTCAATCCAAAACTTCAACCTCAGCAATGACCACCTCACTGCCAATTTCAACTTTCTCATAAGATCCTACAACCCTAACAAGCGAGTCTCCTTTTACTACGACTCCATTTCGGCCACCGTCAACTACAACGACCAAAACCTCGCCTTCTCCACGGTTAATCCCTTTTACCAGCGCCGTCACAATGTGACGCGGTTCGATCTCAAGTTCCAAGCTCACTCCGCTCCCCTGTCCTCCTTTGAATCTAACAACTTGAGGCTTGAGAAGTCATCAGGGAAGGTTCAGTTTGATGTGTGGATCAAAGCTAGGATTAGGGTCAAGGTCGGGACGTGGAAGTCGCGCCACCGGACTCTTCGGGTTTCGTGCTCGCCGGTGTTGGACTTATCTAGGCCTAAGGATTTGAAGAGGACTGATTGCTATGAGGAACTTTGATCAAGCACCCCTCTGCCTTCATGCATTTTCAATGGCTGAATTTTTTCTCTATTGTTTGGGATTTGATTTGATTTTTTTTAGTCACGCAGTGTATCCATGAACTATATATTTATGTGTGCGGTCAATGTTGTGTTTTGTTTTGTGATGAACTTGTTAATTATCTTTTTCTTGTTTTGTAAGGTATGTGTTATTTATTCATTTTATATTTGTTCAAGAATTGATAAATTGGATTGGATTCTTTATCTTGTACTGAATTGCGGGCTTAGATTTGAAAGTGCAAATATGTGGGCTTCTGCTTTGTTTTAGAAATAGCAAATATGTGGGCTTTGCCCACGCTTGCAATGTGCTGGCCTTTAGTCATTTTTCGTTGGATTTCCTTTTAGAGATTTTGCTGTTGAAAGGCATCACCACTGCTCGCAGCTCATTCTAAATCCAAAAGGAACCGGTTGGTTTTTGGTAATCAGGGGTAATCAGCAACATTATTGAGTTCATGTTTAGCTGTTGCCCCAGCCACAACAGACCCGACAACTATAGCGGATTAGTGAATTAGTTTTAAGTTTAACTAATGGTTGTGAAGTTAATATTAGTTTTAGATAGCCCATTAGCATCTATTGGGATTGATCGGTCCTTGTTCGATTTGATGCGAAGTCAGCAAATGGCATGAATTAAGATGGTAAGTTACATTAGTTGGTCCCAAAAGAGATAAAAGATACTTATAGTTATAGGTTGCAACCCCTTTATTTGGACAGTTATATGGGTCTAACCCTTAACCGACCTCCAAACATCATGTGCGAGATACTTATATTGATGTGGTAGTTGTGCCCTCGATGCAGAGCAATCAAGCCCTTTCCAAGGGCTCTAGCAGACCCCTCCACATTCCACTAGCTGTTTCTGTTTGGTGTTATAAGATCTGATGGTCATATATGACATAAGGTCCAGGACAGATTAAAGACAATGGAAATATGAGGGGCAAGTTGCATCAACAAGAAAATGACATTTCAAAGACAAATTACCTAACACATTTTACACTACCTCCTCTCTGTCTCTGGGTCATTGTCCATATATTTGAAGGACATTATTCTTTTCCCAGCTATTTTCTCTGTACTTGGTCTTATCCTTTTCCCCACATTTTGGGGGTGTGCATTTCCTTTGTACTTGCTCTAAAACAAAACTTTCAGGTGGATATAGGTGTGCACTATAGATATAGATATAGATATATATAAGAAAAGATGCATATTTTTACCCTTATTCTACTATCACTTTTCAATCGAAAATCAATGGGGTTTAGAATTCTCTATACTAATGCAAGAATTGCGCGTCACTTGCACTCAAGAAGACACATATTTTGGTAGCTTGTATATGTCTTCAGCTTTCTCCATTTAACCAAAAAAAAAAAAAAAAAGCAGGCATTTTATGGAGATGAAAAGTAGTAATATAGTGAGCGGCAAAAGAACGTGAATGCTCACGGGGTCTAGGACCCATGGATGCAAAGAGGCAAGTACATATGCCATTACGAAAGAAACAAGATATGTAGCTACCCAAAAGCTGGAGGGTTGGACCTCAAATTTGCTCAATAAGTACGTAAAGTTGGGGCCATATCTATCAGTTGCAAAGGCAAAACATGTGGATTCCATTATGTCAATTACTTCACTTAGACCAACTTTTCTTAAACCAGTTTGAGATTCAAAAACCGCATTCTCTAAAATCACTTTATGAGATAAGTGACGTTCAGCTGTTATATCAATTTTTAGATTTATATGGAAGGGAAGTTAATTGACTTAGTTTCTAAAGCTTAATCAAGGAAAGAAAATTTATGAAAGCTTCTCATCAAACATAACGTGGTATGCAATCTTTTATGGTAAAACAAAGGATTTGGGGTTTCTTGCTACACTACTTAATTATAAAATTGTGTTCCACAAAAGTTTTTGGTGAAAGATGAGGACCCATTTTGGGAACGATCGATGCGATTACTCAATTTCATCAACATTTTAGTTGGGGCTTTGAGCTAACCTAATAATGATAATAATAATAATAATAATAATAATAATAATAATAATATATGATATGAATAGACATACTTTATAATCATCATTTGTTTGTCATATAATATTGTTAATTAATTATACCATGTCACCGACATGTGTGGCACTTCGCAACAGTCAAGTCAACACATAGTTTGCTGGAATTTTTTTAGTTCGATAAACTTCTTTTTGTCGGAAAATTTGATAGATGACCAATACTAAGACAACAGGACACGGACTAAAAGGAATTAACAATATTGCAATTCCTTTTCTCTTACTAATCAACAAATTAAACGATACAATATTCACAATGATTTTATTAACCATCAATGTAACTATAAAAACTTATTTAATTGGCTCACAACTTATATATCAGAGCCACCGTTGAGGCGATTCTAGTCGGAGACTCAAAACCGGGCCCTAACTTTCAAGCGGGCCTCTAATTTTTATCTTTATTATTCTTAATATATATTAATATTTATTTTTAATAAAAAAATTATACCTAATTAATTCCATTCTTTGCCCCTCATTTTTCTCTCATTGTTTTTGTTGCTATAAGGGGGTATTGTCACATATTAACATACTAAGGCCATCTCTAACTGAAAAGGGCTACAATTTAGCCATGCCACATTGTAACCCTCTAAAATATTTAATTTTTTTTTAAAAATAGTGGTATGCTATATTTTGTCATCTTCAAACGAGGCGGGCTACATTCTAGAGTTGGAATCTGTTGGCTAAGTAGAGTTGGCCATGTGGCAGAGTTGCCCTCGTCCATTTTGTAGCCAGGTCTACTCAGAGGGTTGGATCGAGCCCTCTTTCTAGCACTCTATCCCTTTTGTTTTTGTACCCCAAAATGTAGCCTTATCTTTTGGAGATGGTTTTGAACCATTTTGGGGGCTACAATAAGTGTAGCCAGCCCCCATGATATCGGCTGGAGATGGCCTAAGATGTTGAAGGGCTTAAGTTTGTTGATTTTTTTATTTTTGTCTATTAATACTTTGTTTATAACACACTTTGATTGGATTCGATGCAATTACCTATTTTGCACTTTGTTATAATTCTTGTTTCAAATTTATTTTTCCATTGCTAAAACATGAAAATAATCATTATGATTTTTTAAACAGTAGAAGAGTCCGGTAAAATTTTTGAACTAGATCCTTAAATTCTCAGACTCGACTCTGGTATATATAATGTCATTCGTCCCATTATGGCTTGAGATCTTCTCCAAACAAAACGCAGTAGAAAACCGTAAGTTCGTAGAACAAGTCGCCCTCGGTGAACAATACATGATAAGAGGAGAGGAAGACAAAGTTGGTTGAAAAGGGATTGAAAGTCTTCCATTGCTTTAGAACTAAGAACACTCAAACTATATCTAATTACTCTTAATTAAAGACACCTAAATCTATCTAACTATGATAAAGTGAGACTAAAAACTCACTCGAGTGCCGGTTTCCAGTCATCTATATACTAACATAAAAGAATGATTGATTTGAGGCAAGCGTAACATTAAAATATGACACAACTTTTTATACAACAGAATTCAAAAATTTCGGATCCATTCATAGATTTCATGTGCCAAATACACCTATCTAAACTTAAAGGCGTGGCTTTAGTATCTTTTATGCCCATCAAGGGCCACATAATCAATTAAACTTGTCCCCTTTTTTTGTGAACTCAGTGCTTTTGTGTGTTCTTTATAACTTTGTTTTTGAAGCCACATACTTCCTTCTCCAATCCTCTACCAACTCTATATGAGGGTCCTTAACCAGTTCACAACAAGTCACATATTTCCTTGAATAACAAACGATGTAGATTATCTTTAATGTAAATTATATAAAGAAGAAATACTGCTAAATTAACTGATGATGAGTACAAATAATCATATAATTGTTTTTGGTTATTAGAAGAAAGGAATAAAATGATGAAGGAGCCCACCCCCACACACAACACAACACAACACAACACATCACTGAGATCCTTACAAAAGCAAACCCAGCCAAACGGCGCTCACGCACGAAACAGTTCAAGCCCAAAACAGCGCCGTTTGACCCCGTGAAAGCTTGCTCCCCACTTCCCGTTGAATTTAAGATTTGGCAGGTTTCGTAAAACGACCGGACGGAAACGAACGCACAACACGTGTCGCTCCGTGGCGGGCTCCTCCATAAAATTTCTCAACGTTTGCGTTACGGCAATATTTATGAGGACGACTCTCCAGAAAAACGATGACGTGTTTCATTTCATTCTTCAACGCCTCCATTTTTTCTCTCTCTAAAAAAACCTCCATTTCTCTCGTTCTCTCTCTCTCTCTCTAAAAACCTTCACTCTCTGTTACTTTCTGCACAGCTAGGGTTTCGTTTCCTTTACTCCGAATTCAACTCTGCCCCGCGAGCTTCTTATTCACTGGTACGTTTTTCTCGAATTTCCTATATTTAAAACCTCGTCGTTTCGTGCTGTGTTCGGCCGTTGAATCTGGTTCGGTTTGGATTGTGTGATTTGTAATGCCGATTTGGTGTTTGAATTGATTCAATCTGAATTTACCGGTTGTTTGGTTGCCGGGAAAATGATGGAGAATCAATGTATGAATCTCCGGTTTTGGATGTTAGGTGTGGGGGGTCTAACTAAGATTGACCGAGTCTCAATGTGTTGTTTGGATGCCAATGTCGCTGGATTTCCAAATGTTGAGAATTTGGGGGTTCTACGCCGTGGTTTCTTGTCCTTTTTTGTGCAATTTCTCAGAGACCAAACAGAGGATTGAGGAGTTGAATTAGATTTCTGGCTCCTAAAGTTTGGGACTTTAGCAAGTTTGTTTACTTCAATTTCTGGTTTTGTGAGGTATTTAATGTAAGCGTTTCTTCAAATGGTTGTAGTAAATTGAGATTTGAAATGGTAAAAGTATTGATTTTTTTCCTTCTTTTCTGAAATGCAGCAAAAGTGAAGAAATCTGTGACACCAGTTATGGATTTTGTGAGGGATTGGGTGAGAAATTTCGTCACCTTCGTGTGACAATGATGATGACAGAGATATTGCTAGCTTCATCTGGATCTGATGATCTGATTTTTTGAATGAACATCTGATTGTACCTGTAAAGAAATGCGCCTTTTTTATGCATTTTATACAGAAGGATTGAAAGACTAGTTGTTATATTTGGATCCTTAACTTATGGCTATTGCTGGTCTGCACAATGCTTCTGTGCTTGAGCCTGCTTTTCTTAGAGATTCTCAGGCTTATGCATCTAGACGGAGAGGCGACGAAGGGAGGGTGAGGACCCGCCCGTCCTCTCTACTGCAGATGTGGCGAGAGCTTGAGGATGAGAATGTGTTGAGTCGTGCTGAAGAGAGAGTCAGTGGAAGGTTGCTTGAACAAAGGGGTGATAGGTTTACGGACGAAATCTCCAGAGCAGACACTACTGAAGGTAACAGTAGTGAACATACTCGTGATTTGGAGAATGAGAGCTTGGGCGAGAGCGAGTCCAGATTATGGTCACAAGGTCAAATTGGGTCATCCCATGAACATGAGGTCTGTAGTACTTTTGGCAGTGAGCATTCTGATATTGGGGAGGTTGAAAGGGGAAGGGTGAGACATGTTTTCAGGGAATGGATGAATTGTGCAGCTGAATGTACATCAAATTCTTCCCCTACGAGTTCAAGGGCTGAGTGGCTTGGTGAAACTGAACAGGAGAGGGTCAGAATTATAAGGGAGTGGGTTCGAAATAATAGCCAGCATAGGGGTGCTTCTGGTGACCATAGAGGAGCACAACCTGCTGAAATTGGTAATGATATTGAACAAGTTCGTGATGGATTGGTTGTTAACCAAAGTGAGGGCAGGCCTGAGCATATGCGAAGGGGCATTCGTAAATTATGTGGTAGACAGGCTCTGCTTGATATGTTAAAGAAGGCTGAAATTGAAAGGCAAAGGGAACTTCAAGTCTTGTTGGAGCACCAAGCTGTATCACAATTTGCTCACCGCAACCGCATTCAGGTTTGTCGCTACATAGCCTGTTGTTTAAATTCAATTTGGTCTTTCACGTACTACTTCAGATGGGCGTAGATGCTTTCCACATATTTACTTGCTTGCCCTATGATTTTTTATAGTCATCAGATCATGTGAATGCCCTCACAGACTTCTTTAGGGACAAAAAATTGATGTTGGGGAGTGCCACCATGTTAGTATCATGCTCTTGAAGTGTGTTCTTTGTTACACCTGTCTGTATCTATTGGTTTGTGGCATGGAAAACCTTTTTTGTTGTGAATATGTTGATAAGTTTTTTCTTTGTGGTTGCAGTCATTGTTGAGAGGAAGATTTTTACGAAATGGTAGAATGATTGAGAATGAGAGGCCGACTTCCATGGCTGAGAATGAGTTGGGCTTATTGAGGCAAAGACACACTGTTGCTGGTCTGAGGTAATTGTACTAAAGTTTAATCTTTCGTTTTCTTTGCAAACTTGTTATGCTTGGATTTTTATTTCCAGTTCTTTTGCTCGTATTTCTGCATTTGCTGCCCCTGAGAATTCTTTATGAATTTTATGGAATTGAATTGTGGAGTTGCATCGTCCCATGATTATAAATTTACCGATCCTCTCAACCCTTTCCCGTTCCCTATATAATTTGTACTGCCTTTACATTTATTGAAGTCCAGAATTGTTTGGGGCAGCTGAAGTCCATGTTTTCCAGTAGTTGTTATTTCATTGTTGATGCATAATATATGAGAATCCTTAAATTCAATAGGAGAGGAATTCACTAGAATGGGTTGCAGCACACCAATTTATTCCAAGACCTTTTGACTGGGAAACTGCATTCGTATTAGTATAAGTCAATGAGTCGATGAGTCTATGGGGATTGAAGGGTGTTCCACAATAGGAAGTTTTGATAATTTAATTGCTTGAAAGACGACAAGATGTAGCTAATGCTTATACATTTTACTTATTTTTTAAAGTCAATGAGCTTGTGTTCGCAATTAGGTTGACAGTTAAAGAAGTGAATGAAATTTTTCTGGGTAGAATATTAACTAGTCGAACTTCCAATCCGTACTTGTTTGCATCAGTAGCTTTTCTTTACAACTATATGATTTATTTTCACTGGTGAAATCAGCGCTAGTTCTTTTTGGAAATCACTATTATCATTTCAGTGTGGTGTTGCTCTTTATCCTCATGGTGCTTTTCTGACTGATAGGAAGACAGCATGGTTCTTGAACTTCCTCCTGTACCATTTTTCCTGTTTTTGTTGCTACACTCATATATATGTGCATGTATTCTTGCACCTTTATAGAAACTAAATCTTCTTTAATTTTGTTTTCATCTTGGTATTTTAATTTTTATTCCACTGACTAATTGAGAATCATTTTCATCGTTCCTTTTTCTTTTCCTACTTTTATGCAGAATTTGTTTGTTTGTTTTCTCATTAATATTTTGAAATCTTTTCTTTGGGGCAGGGAAGGTTTCTGCTCCAGATTGGATAACTCTGTTTGTGGTCAAGCAAGCAGCAGCCATTCTGAGACATCTTCAATCGTTTCTAATGATAGTAGAAATGGATATACTCATGCAGACAGTCCGCATGAGGTCCAAAATGAGTTTTGTGAGCAATCTGAGGCTAATGGTGAAACGGGTGATGACCGAGAACACCACAGCTCTGAAAGATCAGATGGTGCGGGAAATTTATGTGATAGCACCATTCAGGACATAGATTCACAAGAATCTGATGCTCCTGTAGAAGGTTGGCAGGAAGAAGGGCTAGATAATGTTGTAAGAGACGAACCTGTTGAATGGAAGAATGTTACTGGTCAAAACCTGAGTAGGAACATACAGACAACCACTTCCATTGAGCAGACTGAAGAGACTTTGAAAAATGATGTTGGTGAACCAAGTAACATCCGAGAAGTCAGTGATCTATCTCTTGAGCAATCTGAGCCAAGTGGAGAGGGAAGTATAAGCATTGAACAATCTGATCATACTTATAATTTGAGCGGGAACATGCATAGGGGTGTAAATTTTCAAGAATTTACTTCTGAGGTACAACAATGGCAGGATCAAGTTTCAGAACATGAAGAAAGAGACTTAGAACAAGAGGAAATAGACTTGGAACAAACTGGTGCTGATTATGATGATTTGAGGGACAATTTTTCGGAAAATTTAGTTGGAGATCAGCAGGAAAGGGCTACTTATGACTGGTCTCAGGAGTTGGGGGATGAAGATAGAGAACAAAGTCATCTTCAGGAAGTCCAGGAAGTGTGGCACGAGGACACTAGTTTTCAAGAGGATGTTGATAGTTGGTTAGAAGAGCCATCAGATCAGGCTGCTGATCCTGTGGGGCAGGTTGATACCTTTTATTTCCCAGATGACGATAATGCTCAGAGTACCGAGCTAAGGCAACTCTTAAGCAGGTATGTTATTCATTAATTTAGGATTATGCTTTGGATATCTGGAGGAGTTGTTTTCTCATTAAGTTATTACTAATACTGCAGGAGAAGGGTGTCTAATCTACTTAGCAGTGGTTTCCGCCAGAATCTAGATCGGCTGATACAATCATATGTCGAAAGGCAAGGCCATGCCATTGATTGGGAGCTGGATGATGTGCCACCTTCTCCTGAGTCTGCGGAACAAGATCTAGAACGGACTGGTGGATATCATAATCAAGGTCGAGTGGGTACTGTTGAGAGTCATAATACTGGCATTGCTCTTCCATCACAGCAAATACCTCCCTCACCACTGTGGGACCAGGAGTCGCACCCTGATAACTGGCCACAGCATGACATGCACCAACAGCGCTATGGAATTGTGCGTGCACATAAAACTTCTTTCACACACTCATGCTCTTGATACATGCTTTTTGGCCTATCCAATTAACACGTTGCTTACTGGTACAGGACTGGGAGATAATTAATGATATGAGGATTGACATGGCCAGGCTACAACAGAGGATGAATAATTTGCAAAGGATGATGGAAGCCTGCATGGATATGCAACTTGAGTTGCAGCGCTCGATAAAACAAGAGGTGTCTGATGCTCTGAATAGATCAGCTGGTTCACAAGGTTTGTCTATAGCTTTAATAAACTTAAGTAGATCTTACAATACATTGGGCATCTCTGTAACTAGCTTGGCTGATTTAGTTCTCAGTACATGATGGTTCTTATTGATGGAAACTATTTCAATGAAAGCTGCAATGTATATGCTCGCTTTACTTGTCTCCTTCTTTCCGTCATTTTTTGTTTGGTGAAACTATTCTCTAAAGCTTGGAAAGTTGGAAAGCAAGTTTTTCGTGAAGTTGACTGTAAGAGGTGCTTCTTTTGCAGGTTTGTGTGAAGAGGGTTTGCTAGATGACGGCTCTAAATGGGATCATGTGAGGAAAGGTATTTGCTGTATATGTTGTCATAGCAGCATTGATTCTTTACTGTACAGGTACAATACCAAAAATTATACACCTTCGTGGTTCAAATTCTTGGGTATTTGCAGTCTAATAAATTTTGATTTCTCTTCATTTCTTCTTACAGATGTGGGCACATGTGCACATGTTCAAAATGTGCAACTGAGTTGGTTGAGAGTAGAGGAAAATGTCCGATGTGTAGAGCACCTGCAGTAGAGGTGATCCGTGCCTATTCTGTATTGTAACTTACAAACACACTTAAATTAACAAGATATACGCATCATACGCCATTTTTTGCTCCGCGCCCTGCAATTTCTCTCTGATTTTGCGCTTCCCTAGAGGTGCCATGATGTCTTACACATTGTGTATGATTGACACATACTGCTTGCTGTGATTCATTATTCTGATCTAATGAATAGGATCGAAAGCTGATATACCATGAATAGGTCGATTTACTTTATAATACTTAACGAAGCTTACTGGTGTAGAGACCGGCTGTTATTCCTGTATTTTTGAGTTACATTTAAATTATTAGAACTTATAGTAAAATCACTACCATCTGTGCTAGTTTTTATACTGGAAATCTCGCTTTTACTACTATTTACACTTTCGCCACAAATGTAACTATAAATGTAGCTGTCACTGTAATTGTCACTATTGCTTAAAATATAACTATCAATACAAATTTGAGAACCAAGATAACTGTCAATGCAACGGAATTCACTCGACAGAAGTACTCATTTGCAGGACAGCCAAAGCAAACAAAAAAAGTCACTGAATGGGTAAGTCGCCAATCCCTAAAAAGGACTATGTAATGTACTTTATCTGCTGGATTACGGGTGGGCATTTTACCAGAGGTTTCTATTGTATCAATCTACCCTTGTGTGATTCCTGTTGAAGCATATACTTATACTCGGGGGGTGGGTGCAGGGCGGACGATTTCAAAGCAGACTCCCCATTCATTAGATAGAAAAGATCACCAAGATTTCGTGATCCGCTGCCGAACTTATTCCAAGTCAATGAGCATTCTCAATATTCAATATTATGCCTTGAAGAGGACTCGAACCTCCACGCTCTTTAGCACGAGATTTTGAGTCTCGCGTGTCTACCATTTCACCACCAAGGCATCTTGAAAGTGAATCGTATTCCATGAATATGATACCTATCCATTGCGATGTATGGAATATATGACAAAGGTGGAGTGTTAGAGTATTTCTATTGATCAGTCATGTCATATAGGTCCGTAAGAGCATCTCCAAGATCATTTACAAATTCCACAGCCCCTCTCAATTCCCACCCTTCCTTCACATATGTCACCTAATGTAGAGCCAGCTTCCCTATCCGCCGCCAACGCCAACAACCGATCCAAATTCAACGAGTCTCCGACGATCAACCCAACGGCAAAATTCCAACCATCTCTTGATGAAATTACAATGGTCCAAGCTCGCAACTCGACGACCATTCTTTGTCATGGCTCTTCAAGATCCGTGATGGCAGACGATCCTATGGCTAAGCGACTTCTTAGTCCATGCCAGCAACTCTTCACTAAGATGACATCGTTGACATGTTGTAAATATCCTGAGAAACGAATAACTTTTATTCCGCAAAGATTCCCAACAGTATTTCTCTGCGAAGATATCGCGAATCACTCCGGTCGTCTGCGCCAGGCTTGAGACTTCCTCGCCGCAACCATCCAATTGGGGTCTCTTTCGTGAGCGCGCGGGTTCCAAATCTCAGGAAAACCGATAGGATTTCTCTCGATTTCTGTGACAAATTGGCCGGGTTTTCATTCTTTTTTTCTGGATATTTTAGAAACAAAGATGAGTAGGCCATTGTTTTGCATTCTTCGAATTCATGTAGTTAGAAATAGGGAGGCAACCCGATGGGTAAGGTGGATCATGGTGAGATAATTTTAACATAGAAAGAAAAGAAAAAAAAAAAAAACAAAAAAAAAAATTTAAAACGTGTCTGCACCTACATTATTTTAATCATGGACTCATCACATCCAAGCTATGTACAATAGTTAAAGGGTTGAAGTGGGCTTGATTATGGCTCTGTTCATTGTATTCCAATAACTTGTTCGTGGTGGAAAGAGGAGGGCTTGCCGGACAAGGGATGGGGCAGTTGTATGCCGACCGGTCAAACCGAAAACTTTAGTGACAAAATTTAGTGTTGGGTGTGAAAATAAACTGTTGAATTTCAAGGGCGAGTTAAGAAACATGGGTGACCAAAAATTAATGTTGAGTGGGAAAATAAAATTATTGGGTGTGGATAAAATTTCCCTTATCATAATAGTAGAAAGAGAACCAATAAGAGCATCTCCACCCACGTAGGAGCAGGCGCAGGCACGAAGTGGGCAATAGCCTTCTTCTTGCCTGTAGACGATGAATAGTGATCGCTTGCGCCTTCCATAAAAAAAAAAGCTTCCACCCACGTAGGCGTAGGCGCAAGTGATCACTATTCACATATATTTTTATTAATTTTTTTTTCAAAACAATGTATAATAATTATGAAATGTTACTCTTTTGTTGTCAAATAAATTTTACTAGCGAGCGTGCCCACGCGATGCTGCGGGATTGTGAAAACGCTTAGTGTGTGACACCCTATTTTGTTTAGATTCATATGTTCCTTATCAAGTTCAAATGGTGACTTAAATCATGCAAGCAATAATCTAATAAGTACTATGGTAGTCATCAAAAGAGTGGTCGTTCTGAAATTCTCATTGTTCAGATGCTTAATGGAATGAAGGCTTCTTTTTCTCTCGCTCTTCTTCTTCTTCTTCTTCTTCCTCTCATTCTTCACTATTCTTTGCTGGGCTAGCTATGCTGCAGAACGGGCTTGCTTCTTTTTCCTGTCCTGACGGTTCAATCTGTTGCCAAAAATTTAGAACAGGGGTGGTGTTATGGTAGATGAATGTTTGAAGTTTACTGAAAACAGTAATAAACAGTGAAAATACAAATGGATATATTGTGTTTATGACAAAGAAGACATGTTTCAAATTTACCAGTGTTAAAACAGTGAATGCAGTCGTAAAAACACTCACAATACTGGACACCTTAAAATGTTCTTATGTGCGCACAACATAGTAAAGACTACATTAGTAAGTTTGAATAGATTGATCAGTTATTTTACACTTATAAGAGCCATTGTTTACCAGTATGAGTTTTCTTTTAAGAGGTTGGTCGAAATAGATCTATGCAAAACAACTAACACAGATTACTGAACATCTATAATAAAACAAAAACAAAGGATCCAAAATGCAAAGGAAGTAAATCAAATATTCATAACAGAATGAAACCATCAGCAAGTTTGCTGCACACACATGGTTATTCTATGAAGAACATAAAGTAAAAGAAGCTAGCAAATTTATAGCCAAACTTGATACATAAAATGTTAGTTACAGGTAAATTTTGTAATCCGGGAAATGACACCTATAAGATAATTAACTACAATGACGTGCTAACCAAGCAAAAGAGACATACACTTACAAAACTAAAACAAACAATAACTACTATGCTTGATTTCTTGAAAGAGGGATAGATAGATAACAACCCTGTTGTCCAGCAGCAATGAGAATAGCTAAGAAAAAACTATACAGCATCTATGAAAAACTGTAAGGACAAAAAAATTAAACTGAGTAACAATGAAAAAGAGAAAATAGGACAGACATGCAGACTTTATCTATTACAATGGTCTATTAATACACATAAATTAGACCACGTAACAAACAAACTATTACTGGCCGAGTATAATAGACAAACTAATAACGAGTCCGATCAATTTTTTGCAGTTATTTTGCACTGAAAGGGCAATTATCAAACTGCTCAGGTACTCCTAAATATCACTTTTCTTAATATTGGATCTTTCTAGGTCATGCACGATGAAAAGACACTAAGCAAATAGCATATAAATGTGTGTGTCCATACCTCAGTCAATAGAACCAAGTTAAACATGCAAATCAAATTGAAACCAATTTTCCGAATGTTTCCCTGAAAATATGAAAACAAATTTAAAGGCATATAAATATCTTCAGAAAATACGAATCAGAACAGATATTCCTTTCATGTGTTTATGCATAAATTTCTCCACACAATCTGCTGCCAGAACAATTCATCTCATATTTTAAAAATGTCAAGTAATCCGAAACAAATTACTGCTTGAAAGCATAGAAAGGAATTAAAAAAAATAAAAAAACGAAGCCAGAAATCTCATGGTATCTGAAGACAAATTTTGCAGGTTGTATTGTCTGCACCACCTCTGAATATAATCCCTGTGAGCAAACTGAATAAACATAAATCTAGACCAAAAAGTACAAATTCCCTCAAGTCTTGAAGTTACTATCATGCATGAGGTCGCAGTATTTGCACCAAGTTCCCTGAAGCCTTTGGCTGTAGTGCCTGCAGGAAATCAGCAGTTAAATACATATTGGTGAAACCTTAGTATTTTATGACTCATGGATAACATAGTTGATCAATAGTTTGTTGAAGAATACAGGGCGTAATTCATTAACAGATTCAACAAAAAGCTACGGAACCACATCAAATTGCCTAACACTCACCAACCCATTTGACAGGTCACTCAAAGTTCTAACCTCAGGCAAAATCTTACACTCCTTGAGGAGCATCACAACACAAACACCATCCAAAACTCTCACCAACAAACCAAGCCAAAAACTCGAAAAGCAATTCAATTTTTTATACGAATCCAACAGAGACCTAAAAACCTCACTTGCATACAACCCAATAATGCAAGGCTCCCATAAAACATGAAGCTTAAATTTGTCATCAAATGCGATCATCACCAAATGTTAAAACGCAAAATTATGCATAATGCAATACATCTAAATTTGATAAAGTCCAAGAAAGAAATACTCACTAGTCAAGCAAGCAGTCTCCCCGCTCTAACTTAGTAGGACATGAAACTCGACACAACCGAGTTCCAAAAACGACAGAACGATCGATTCACTAATGTCGCTCTTTCAAAAGCATTCGCCAGCTCTGTTTTTCCCCAAAATATGAAGAAATCAAAAGTTTTGACCCACCCATAACTTTAAGCATCCTATGAAATGCTTAGGAAGAAAGGCGAGGGAGAAAATTGACATCTTTAGCGTTAGTAAAGAAACACTTAGATTAGATCCAGATACTCCAAGTGAGTGAGGTTTGAGGTCTAATGAAGTCTGCAACTTTGCTCTGGAGATCTGTCGAAGAATGAAGAAGTCGGCTCAGCACAGAAGACCCGAAACATCAAGGGTAGAGTCGTCGTTTCAGAAACCTGGGGACAAAACTCTTCTAAAACGTCAAGGGTATGTTCGTCATTACACTGTAGCCCCATTCACACTCGCATTCCATGTATAAATATATTTAAATTTTACATACTAATATTATAAAAACACATGTCGCATTTCATATATTAAATATATTTTGTACTTAAAATTAATATTCATACTTGAAAATTATTAAAAAAAAGATTTTTTGGAAAAACAAAAAATTCTTCCCAAATTTTACATACTAATAATTATCATACAAAACATGTAGAATTATCATATATTAAATTGATTTTTGTGTTTAAAATTTAATATTACATACTTGAAAAATTTGATATATAAAAAAATTGTGATTTTTTTATAGAAAAGAAAATGTTGATTTTATATTAAAAATAAAAAAAAAAATTTGTTTTTAAGTGTTCGGCGGCCACTGCCGAACAGCCCAACAAGGGCCGTTCGGCCGCCCCTCCCGAACACGGAAACCTTCACTCTCCACCACCGGCGCCACTCGGCGTGAATTGCACGCGCCTGAATAAAAAAAAAATTGAGTGCGTTTTGACGTCAGCGGGGCCCACACCCCACTACCCGCCTACAGGTGCAGGCGCGAGCGACGCCCACCTCCGCCCTCGCCTTCCGACCTCTCGCTTGCATTTCGCCCGCCTCAATTTCTTCCGTTGGAGGATGAACAGGACATGCTCTAAGTGTTAAGAACAAGAAGAGAATTAATAAACAACATAAGTAGTTACCAACACATCATTTTTAGTAATAAAATAAATTTATAGACTACTCCATGAAGTTGTAGATTTAAAAAGTAGTCCACAAAATTTTGAATTTGAAAAGTATTTATAAAGTCTATTGGAGATCACTTTTTTATCTTTTTTGCCTAGGTGACTACATAAATTGGATTCCAATATAATTTTGCCTAACTGGCTCCATAAATTAGATCCCAATTTAATTTTGTTAACTCTGCTGGAGGAGATGCTCTAAATCCAATTTAGAAATTTCGGTACGAAGTAATTGGGTATAAATTTGTGAAGAAAGTTTAGCAAGAAAAGGAAAGACTGGGATAAGTAATTGGCGACTATGCAGTATGCACCTTTTCCTTCCGGCCCTTCTTTCTGTATCACACCTAGACAGATATTCAATAATTCTGCATAGCTTCCAAACAATATGACCATATGCATTACTAAGACCACAGGCATTCATAACCAAAGAAGATGGATAAATATTTACATTCTAGCATCTGTATGTATGTCTAGCTAAATACTCCGAAACTACACCCACACAGCACAGAACAGAGTCTACAACAATATATATACTAAAAAACACAAACTAAAAATCAAGAACTAGTTAAGCCTTGGAACCTCCTTCATTACTGGAAACATAGGCGCTCACGGCCTTGGTCCCTTCTGCCATGGCATGCCTTCCAAGCTCACCGGGCAAAACCAGCTTCACGGCCCCTTGGATCTCCTTCGATGATAGCGTCTTCCTCTCTGAGTACGCTGTTAGCTTTGCCGCCTCCCCTGCCAGCCGCTCAAACATGTCGTTCATCAAGTTGTTCAGCACCGCCATGGCCTTGGACGACGCCCCCATTCCAGGATGCACCTGCTTCAACACCTTGTGAACATACCTTCTGTACTCTTCTCCGCCCTCCGTATTCCTCTTCCTCTTCCTCTTATTTTCAGTTTTCTTTCCTCCCCCTTGGCTCTTCACCTTACTTACCTCCTCCGTTTTCTTGTCAGAAGTGGTTTTGGCATCCATTGAGACTCGCTTTCCTTTACTCTTTTTGCTTTCTCGGGTCTTCATCTCTTTGCTTTTCGGCTTGTCTTTCTTTGACGGTTTTTCTTCTTCATCTTCATTGTGATCAGTAGTGACATTAGTTTCCATTGAGTCCTCCCTCTCTGCAATCTTTTCTCCTTCACGGGTCGTCGCCACTGCAGTTCTCGGCTTTTCTTTCTTCGACGACTCTTCTTCATCTTCTCCATCTTCTTCTTCTTGTTCGTCTTGTTTCTGATCAGCAGTCAAATAAGTTTCCATCGAATCTTCCTGTTCTCCATCCTTTGCTCCATCTTGTATCTTCACCTCTTCACTTCTTTGCTCATCATTCTTTAACCCTTCCCTCTGATCAGGAGTGATCGGAGTCTCCTCCGTCTCTTCGTCTCCGTCTTCCGTTCCAATCGGAATACTACGCGGCTCTTTCTCCACTGAGATTTCCACATTTTGGATTTGATTTGCTTTTTCGGTGGTCTCAGTCGAAACCGTCTTCAGTTGCTCTTGATCATCATCATCATCATCTCCGCTCTGTGTGTGCCTTCTGCTTCTTCGAACCACCGAGACTTCAACGGTTTCTTTCACAGTTTTCTTGGTGGTCTTCACCACCATCTTCGCCGACCGCTTTGGAGACATTGTTTTCCACACCACTCTTCTTTCCCTCTCAGAAACTGGGATTTGGAGACTGTTTATCTGGGATCAATTTTATAGTCACATAATTGAGTAGATAATTACTGCGTTGGTGGGTTTACTGAATGTCGACACGCGGTGGACAGGTGTTGAGTTGTCTCTGAACCCAATGGCTACGTGGGTAAAAGTGAAATGTTAACCACTTTTATGCCGGATAAAATTTCGAGTTTAGTTTAAATGGCGGTGGTCCGTAACATTGGAATGAGGACTTCGAGAATATTGGAGAAAGTGAAAAGTACTTTTACGCTTCCGGATAAAATTTCGAGTTTAGTTTACAGAAGTTTGGCGGTGGTCCGTAAATGTTGGGCTCCATCGTGTAGGGATGTTAATGTATAGGGTCGGATCAGGGGAGTATTATCTCCATACCCATACTCATTTGTGTTTTTTACCTCCATACCTATTAATTTTTTATTGGGTATCTTCATACCCGCCTTCATGGACATTACTATCTCCATACCCACCTCCATATCCACCCCGTATAGAAAAAAATGTGGACAATATTAACAATAAAACTTCATAAATAATCATAATCTATAAAAGAATTTATAGTTTTAAGAATGGAAACCCTAAAGCCTTCATTTAAGTTATATATATATCGGGTTCGGGTTGGAGACTAGTAATACCATATCCGCCCCATACCCGTCATGGGGATTATAAAAATCTCCATACCCACTTCCATCCTCATTTAGCTCCTCCATACCCGCTCCATCAAGGACGAATATCCACGGGTACCCATACCCATAGAGATTTTTACCATTCCTACCATCATGTGTACAAAATGGCAAAGGGTGTTTGGTCCGCTGACCCAACATAAAACTCTAAATTCTGCCAGTCATGCAAATGTGACATATAAGAAAATTAGAAATACACGTAGTAGTTCAGATTGAAGATTTGTATTTAGAGGCGAACGGAATAAGAATATTGTCTATGATATGTTAGAAAGTTAGATATAAAGGCGTGGTTATATTGCTCTTAAATATATATTCCGTAATACAAAATCCATTTAGGCTATGTGACAAAAAAAAATGCACGTTTCTCTTTTTGTAGTACTGGTATGCAGGGTAGGGACCCTATAAATCATTTTTGTAACAAATCTGCCAGCGATTCGATCCCTTCATTCTTTGCTGCCAATAACATTTTTATGGAATCATGTCCAGCTTCCTCTACATTGTTGCTTTGGCTGTTTGGACGAACTTGTCTACCGATAATGTGCTAGAGCACACGTGCAAATACACCAAAGAACCATAAGTCTATCACAGAAAATATATATTCTATACTTTAAAAATCAAATTATGTAACTGGGGAAATCATCCACGGCTATATCCAGGTTAATAATACAATTCCTGCCAGCGAAGGGGCCTCACAAATTTTTTTTAGTTATGTACTCATATAGACTTCATGGCCCAACCTTAAACATATTTATAAATTTTGGGCCTTTTATTTTGGGTCTTGTACTAATATTAGGCAAAGTCAAAGGGCCACTTCCCTAATCTGCTACATGCCTCTTCAACGCCGAGGGTGCCCACCACTCATGTTGTTGTTTGACAACAAAAATTGACCTGCGACCCCACTAGCTGGCTATGATCAGCTACGCTACAGCCTATGCAAGTCCTAGCTAGGCCTTATTGTCTTTCTTTAATGCTTTTTTTTTGGATTGATGTCTTTCTTTAATGCTATGGTGAAAAATACGGGAACTTTGTACCCAAAATTGTGCAACCATGCTTTCCCTTAATCGTATCATCAATGATTACACACAACTATCAACACATACACCTTATAGCATCACCGCAAATCACGCCCAAACAAAACAGTTTCGATGTATTCCATATCTTTTTTTAATGCAATTTCGCTCATATTTGTTTTTATGCAATTTCACTCTTTTTCATTGAAATAGAAAGCCAAACAATTACATTCAATAAAAACTAATACAAAATAAAACCAAATAAACTCGAGATAAACACGAGGATCCAATCCCGCCGGGTCTCGAAGCCTTGAGATGGTTTTATCAACATTTTTTGGCCAATTGATCACAAGTAACTTTGAGATCCAAAATTTTCACTATAAATACATGCTAACCCTCATTGGTTAAAGGTGAGCTAATTCCCTAAACCCTAAACTAGATAGATCGACCCGATCCAAATCTCTTGTACATTGACCGTTGACTCCATTTTTGAACATCAACATCATCTATGTTACCAGTTATCGATAGGCATAGCATTTGATTTTTTTGAAGGAAAAATAATAGTTAGTTTTGGAGGGTAATTTTTGTTTAAAAAAAAAGGGCCTCAATTTTGTTTTTTGAACAGGGCCTTATATTTCGATGGAACGGCTCTGGCTATATCCATTAATAATACAATTATTTTGAACAGTCCAATTTGGTTATTTGACCGATTTCTAAAGGATAAACCTCATTGGGGTCAAAGTGCCAACCCAACCCATAACCTAAAAGATATTAGTAAAGGATTTTAGTTTAAAATTTGATACAAGAAGAGAAATTCTAACCACAACGGGAGATGGGTCAATTCCAAAACTTTGTTACGCAACAAAAATTGATCAACCTGAACGCATAACCCTTCGTTTGCCATCAATGGTGATGGCTCTCTGCCACTTCGTGTGAAACTTCAGTAGCCTCGGCGTAAAAACTAGAAAGGATGATTGAAAAACAAAAGGCAAAAGTAAAATAGTTTGAGAGAGCCATTGTTGTAAAGAGGAAAATAAAACTCTAAAAGTGTGAGCGAATGATGTAAAAAAAGTCTTGTATTTATAGGGTTCGGAGGAGAACCCAAAATGAAACCGAATATTAATCTTTTTTTAAACTCCAAACAAATTGCATCAATAAAACAACTAAATAACTAACTCAAGTCCCAAATAAACGTCCAAATGAAAATTTCGGAACAAAGAAATGCACTCTTGGATGTATTGATAAGGGAGAGAAATAGAGTAGCAACTGATGAGGACAATGTACTACTTTTGTTTTAGTTCACCCCAATATCTAAAGAATTTCACGTAAAAGAATTAGTCTCCATGTTTACCCAATCCGTAGCATGGAAGTTCAATTTTGTTCTAACTTATCAATTCCAGCAAGAATGAAAGAAACTGCTTTATTGTGACATATCATGCAAAATAATATGTGGTTCAAGTTATAAACGCATGACTTATATTATATCTTTGTTTTGAAAATGTAATTTGTGTTTTGAGTAATGTGACAAGAGGTTCTAAGTTCGATCACTCCTACTACCCAATTAATAAAAGAAGCTACCGAAAAGCATAACATCTTTCTTAGGATGTAGACCAAAATCATTCCAGGAGTACTTCACCACACATATAACTAAATTCATAAGAAATACATGTATTTCTAATAAATTATGAATATTTGCACCTTTTTTTTTTCTTAATTGGGGGACTAAGAATAGCATTTCTCTTCTTTGATCTAAAAAATAAAAATAAAAGATGATGAGCTGTTGTTTCTTTGAATATAAGAAACGGTCCATGTGTATCTTTCTGGATGACATTACACCTTTGCATGTTTCAAATTAATGTAGCATTATTGCACCCAAGCAAACCCAAACCCAAGTTTAAACTTTAGAACCCCCACAAAGATAGCTTCCCCCCATGTTTAGGACAAACTAACCCTACAGGTTTCTTTCTGTGTACAAATGAGCTGGCTAATCACAATTAAGCCCTTTCTAGGAAGACTAATTACCTAGGGCCCTAAAGGTGCCCTACGAGGTATGCCCTTTCTTCTCCTTGAATTTGAATATGGAGGTGGAGTAGGACTAGGGGTGTTTTGGTACATTTCTTGTTTCGTTCCTTCACGCAATTGGTCTTCCAATTCCTTTGATGGCAATCTTATTGCTATTCCCTCCCTTCTTATTCCCTCCTCTTCTTCATTCTTTGCGCTCAAGATAAAGCTTGCTTCCCCATTCTTCTTTAGTCCCGCAAGCTAATCAATGTGAAAACCAAGAAATTATTAAAATGAAGTAATTGTCAAGATATGACTTGTAATCGGTTGTCATCATAATCAATATTCTGATTTCTGGTATTCAGTAGCTTAACTAACTTTGGTTTCATTTGGAGGAGTGTCAACCAAATGGCGATCAGCACATACCAATTGTGGAGAAAATGCAGAGAGCCATGAAATTTGAACCCACTACTCTAACAATGTAGAACTAAAATGGAAAATGTATGGTAATTGACATTGACAACATTGCCTTTGCGTTTTGCATCTCTAGAGACTTAAATGTGGAAACTTTAAACCTATAAGAATTTGATACAATAACGTAATCAACTTTGATTTATGAGATAATGTACTGAATAAAGTGTAAAATGTATAATGATTGATACCAAGAACATTGCGGTTTTAGTGCACATTTTTTGGACATCATATATGACATCTAGACAGTTACCAATGACAGACAATAATACAATGTACATGGTGGATTTTTATATGGAAACTTTTCAAAAGGGACCAAAAAACTTAAAATGGGAAAATTGAAGAGGAAAAAAAGATCTAACCTTGCATCCCAAAGAACAGAAGCGAAATGTGTCCAAGAGACTTCTGGCACAGATTTCACACACCGGCGAACTCCCTTTGACTGCATTTTTTGGCTGAGGCCTCTCATTCAAAAACAGCACTTTCGCACTGTTGATCACATAAGTCTGAACTCCACTGATGTCCAAAGCCTTCTGAATCTCACCGGTCCTCACCACATCATGATACGACGACCGTCTGATCTGCATTACCATTTTGAAACACAAATCAAGAATCGAAATGTCATTATGCACAGATAAAAATTGGCCCCAATTGTTGATTGATTAAACCTGAATTACGTGGTGGTCTTTGTGCCTTGATGACCGGCAGTAAAAGCAGAATGCACCATTGTTGCAATCTAGGCAGAACATGTTGCATTCGCTTCTCGCGGCATCTTTGTGTGACGGGCAGAGGGCGAAGAAGGATGTCGAAAGCAAGGCTTCGAGCCATGGAGGTGCCAACATCGCCACCGCCGCTGCCTGTTTGGAAGCCGAGAAAAGAAAATGAGATGAGCCAAGAAAAACTGATTCAAAGACAACAATGCAGGTAGATTGCATCGACAGCATTAAACTTAAACGTTACAAAACATGAAATCGATAGCGAAAATGATGATTTCGAATGAATTGGAAAGAGTAACATAAGAATTATCAGCAGAGAGGACAGAGTTTTACAGCGTATACCATTGTATGAATTGTGGTGGTGGGGAGGAAAAACGCATTTGTGGGGGGCTAAGCTTTTTCTCTTGTTGAGTGCAGACAGAAAAGGACAAGGTGCTGGAATGAACGGCTGGGATGACAGGATGGTGGGTAGGAGGGAGGAGATTGGGCCGTTGGATTGGGGGGACTATGTTAATTGGGGGTTACGAAAAGAAGCAATTTTCGATTGTTTTGTGTTGGCGTCTGTTTGATGAAGCAGAGAGACGGCAAAGGCAGAATAGGGGGTTTTGGGGAAGGTCGCGTTTGGGCGGGGAAGCCTTTTCTGATTTATGTTATGAAAGGATAAAAGTGGAGATTACGACACTGGTTCATGTATTCCACGTGCAATAAAATCCGGAGTGGAACTCAGATTCCGATTAAAAACCGTCGATGTTAGAAGTTCGTTAATTAGAAAGCGGAGAGGAGAAAGAGTACTTATGGTATAGACTCTATTGATTATGTTACTTAAGGAGAGTTATTTACACAAAATATATCCATGTGACTGTGATACGATTTGAATTATAAAGTGAACAGAAAAATGTAATACCTGCAAGCCTATTATGGCACAAGTCAAGACTCCAAAACTCAAGCAGATATGTTGAACGAAAAATGAAGCCTGAACGAAGAATGCATCAATGTGATTTGAGTAGAAATAACACTTAAAAGAATGTGCATGAAAAAATACGGTCATAAAAGAAGAGAAAATTTTCACCAATGCAATGTGTGTGACAAATATCTGAAGAGTGTATTTTGCATGAGCAAATTTATATGCTTATATAGATCCATCAACATGTAAGTTGTTAAATATGAATCCCAAATCAAATAGAATTGAGAAAGGTAAAGTAAGTATGAATCAAATTGGATTAGTTAGTCCTTGGTGGTTGATTTTATTCCTAATTTGGGAAGGGTGGAGACTCCAAACTTTAAGATAGGATTCACCTACTTTTTTAACACTTATTATTTCCTAATGGGTAAGTAAAGGCAACGGTGGACAAGTGAACAGAAGTATGGAAATGAAAGTATTACTTTCTCCACTTGTTTTTAGATCAAATTTTAGTCTGAACAGACTCAATTTATTACTGATCACTTCTAAATCAAGTTTAATTATAGACCTTAAAAGAGTGCTTACACGGATCATATTAAGCTAACATAACCGATTTTTTCGATTGGAAGCAAATGACCATTGGGTGTGCTACTTTACCTAAGAGTTAATTCCGGCTGATTACCTCATTGTGCTTCAAACTTGGATTAATCCCACCTTCAACCTTGTGACCTCATTTGATCATCACCACATCACTATAAATTTGGATTTATTTGGGCTGAAGCCCAACAAGAACTTCAATGTACTTATTGTGGGCTGCCACAACCGAGGGGTCAAGTTTGGGCTCTTACAAAATTACATTCAATTGTTTTTTTTTCAAGTATTCAAGAATTTTTTTTCTTTGCTCTAATTTTCAGGTTAGTTCTTGGAAGCTTGTAAAGCATAACTCCCATTAGCATCGACATCTACCTCATGCATCGTTTATAGCAGAAAATGGAGAAGATGTTACAATTGAATGGGGGTCACAATCCTATAATCATGTGGCTGCAATTGCGTAGTGATTTATCAGTCTCTAGTTACTATGGTATGTGGTTTTACTATTGGTGTCGGAATTCCATATTTATTATTAATTGACTAGCCTTACGGTACATGTGCACATTTTTTTGTTCTTTTGTAGGTGACTTGTACCACATTTCAATATTGTTGATTTTCATCTCAAGTGTGATGGGTTGATTTTTGGATGGTAATTCTGAGATTTTTATTTAGCATAATGAAATTATTAATGAATTTATAATTTTATAATTTACCCCCATTTTTTTAAAAAAATTGTTTTTTGTTTTGTTTTTAAAGTCATAAATAATTTTGGAATTTTTGAAAGTTTTACCATTTAGTAACTGCCCAAATCCTATCCCCTTAATATATAGAGATTATCAAATGAGCCTGAGGACAAAAGGGCCATTTCTTTATAGCCCAATAGCTGAACACTAGTAGTATACTAGTAGAAACTTCCACGATCCATCAATAATTAGCTTGATTAGTATTTTCATTTCTCATACTCCTTCCTTCCCATTTTCACAAACAAAACACCCCACTCCCTCAATCGGGCAATGGCTACACCACGAGTATCCATAATCCATGAGTTGTAATTTACATGTGAACCCCACCACATTATGACGCATTTCCATGCGCCATAGTGTAAAAGGAAAATGTATGGACAATGAGTTGTCTAAAAATGCCTCGAATATCTTGCTTAAGCAAGCAAGTTTTCCAAATTGACTCCCTCGGAAATCTTACATGCTAAGTCACGGCAACTATTTTGTTCACTTCTCCCTATTGAGGGCAACTTGAACAAGATGCCCATGATAGTTCCATTTACCTAAAGTAGTGGTCCGAGAGGTCCATTCGTGTAGCCAATTTTATGGGTGGTTGTTGCACAAGTGATACTTCACCATACATTTTCCTTTGAGTGGAAATTAGCTAGCTATGGCAAGCCTTAAAATATTTTAATAGAATCGATATTGGGATTGGAGATTCAACTGTCAAATTCTTTCAGCATAGAAAAGAAAAATATAGCACATTCAAGTGGTCACGTGTAAGATTTGCAATTTTCAACATATGTGGTACTTATCTTACACATACGAGGAGGATGATTCCAAAATTTTGTTCTTGATAAGTAGTGCCCCCACTTGTATGCTTAAATGTGTATTGACCCATGAGAGGTCTTATTGTCGCTAATAAAATTGTACAGGGACTTTCCTGTCACTTAAAGTAAGATCGATTGCAATTAATGGAAAAGTCTTTCCATATTTTAAACACGTGAATAATCCTACAATGTGCAGCTACAAGTCAAATTATCTTGTTCTAAACTTTTGGCAGTAAGTTTATAATTTCCAACGTTGGGGAAGCTGCGGGGAAGCTGTGTTTCTTCTTTGGGGTTAGAAATGCAACAATAAAGTTCAAGCTTTGACAAGGAAAGTGGGCCAAAAAAAAAAATTTGAGACGGCATGTGCAAGGTAACACCCACTTGGATTTCACCGTCAAATTATACGGTATACAACACCCCAACTAGGTAAAATTTTGGCGTAATCCAAAGAGGATGAATGAATCCAAAAATACAAAAATCATATGTTGGTGAAAATTGAACTTTGGGATTGCCAAAGCGCGTGTGCAGTAATCGGATGGTACTTAGAATGAAAAAAAAAAATATAAAATCCAGAATTGGTAAATGATTTTCGGATTATAAAGTAGTAATGTATGAAAAATGGATGAGTGAATTTATCCATACCCACTAATTTGATTTTTATATTCAATTTCCCCTTGGAACTCATTACCTTTTTAAGTTAGTTTGAATTTAACAATACATCCATTTTATTTTTCAAAATTAACCTCTATATATACTTTGAATTTCATTTCTACACCCGCTAAAAATCTATATAACTTGTTCTTTGAGTATATGATTTGAATCATAACATATATGACTTCTCCGCACTGATTTAAAACTCAAATCAAAGTTTGCATGTGATCAAGCTTTGGAAGGAAAAAAAGTTTGGTGATCAAGACCATCCGGGCTCACATCAAACCAATTTTGAAAATCAATTGTGTAGAAAAGGAGACATCCCTCGCCAATCACCATAGCAACCACGTTACCACTACCGCATCCAAACTCCAACATTATACAATCATGATCCCACACAACTTTTTTTCCCCACAAAATTGAAAATATCGATTACTTCATGGAAAACGAGCTGCACTATGTCGTCAAAAACAACTATTAGAATGGAAAATCGTACTCATAATGCAATTCAAGGATATGAAATTTCAATTTCACTTTCCATTCTTGTTTTCTGGAATTTTAATTTCAATTTTGACAAATACGCATATAATTTGTTAGAGTTTGATGGATACAAGTAAGGTTATGTTATATTTAAAGTGTTGGGTGTATAGATAAATTTGCTATTTTATTTTTCATATTTGTGGTCCTTAATAGTAATTTTGTAATAGAGTAGAATATTAATTTAATAATTAAAATGATTGATGTGTGTAAAGATCAAATTGGTGGGTGTGGCTAAAAGTTCTCAAATTGGATCTATTACACCTACTTAGCTAAGCTTATTCATGGAATCATGGAAAAATCCTTGACTTGCACTCCAAGTCGTTATGCACCCTAGGTCATCAAGACCTCTCAAATTATCAATATCCAATCATCAACCACATCAATAACCCACAAACTAACCAAAAATAAAAGATAAATAAACAGATTTGTCCAAGCAGCTCAATATAGATCCCATACATAGTTCAAGTACACACTTGCCCCTGAATCAGACTCGATTATATATTTCATGTTATTTTACTTCCTTAGCATACTTCAGTCTCACAATAAGTTTTGTTTTCTTTTCAATGAGCTTTCTCTTAATATCGTGGTTCTTATTGCTATTCACGTTTTTTTTTTCTTATTTTACTAAACATTGTGGAATACGGATGACGTGCCTAGTGACTATTGAATTTTGTTTGATGACTAAGATTTGCACTTCGCTGAGAGAGAAAAGGATAATACAAGAACGAGTGCATCCTCTCCCTGTATTAATTTTTCATCCATATGCAAGCTAAATTAAGCAAACGTGTGTATACATAGATAAGGAAAGAAATGTCACACACACAATGCTAAAGAAAACAAATATATCTATTGTTAGATTTTTCGTGGTTGACCGTCTCAAAATCAAATTTACAGAGTTTTAATGATGACGCAAACAACATAATGACTCAGCAGATTACAATTTTTTTTTTATTTTTTATTTACTTGTAATTTCAGTTGTTATATAAATCTCCTGTTTACTGCATGTTCACTTCCTGCTTCTGAAACCTCAAGGAGGTCTTTTTCTCCACTATTTTCTCTCAGAAAATGGAAAATCTTGGCAAAATTCTTGTTGTTTTCTCTGTTGTGCTTCTTATCCCACTCTTCCATGGAGGAACTGCAGCAGCTGCAGGAACACCAAATGGATCAGAGGAGTGGGGTTATGTTGAAGTCAGGCCCAGTAAGCAATTCACTCCTAAATCTTTTCGTATTTTCCGAGAAGCACATCGACAATTAGGCAATGGACAGACATTGTTTTAGTATTGAAATCAGAAATATGATGTTCTTTTTATTGATTTTGCAGAAGCACACATGTTCTGGTGGCTTTACAGAAGCCCCAACAGAGTTGATGATCCCTCCAAGCCATGGCCAACAGTTCTCTGGTTGCAGGGTGGACCTGTAAGTTGTGAAGTTGTATCAAATTTCATTTTGCTTGTGAAATTGTTCATTGGTTGATTGAACATTTTGGAGAAAAATACAGGGAGCTTCTGGAGTTGGGATTGGAAACTTTGAAGAGGTTGGGCCTTTGGACACCAATTTGAACCCAAGAAACTCAACATGGCTGCAGAAAACAGATCTTCTCTTTGTTGTAAGTTCATTCAAAACTCTAATACACTCTGTTTTCCTCTGTTTTAGTGAAGTTAGGCTTGAGTGCTGGAGTAAATGCTCTTAAACGATTCTGTGTTTTTGCCAATTTGGCATGTTTCAGGACAACCCAGTTGGGACTGGATTCAGTTTTGTGGAGGATAATTCTCTGTTTGTGAAAACTGATTTGGAGGCAGCTGCAGATTTGACAACATTGTTGATAGAAGTTTTCAACAGAAATGAGAGCCTCCAAAAGAGTCCTCTGTTCATAGTGGGAGAGTCCTATGGAGGTAAATATGCAGTCACTGTTGCGCTATCAGCTCTCAAAGCCATTGAAGAAGGAAAGCTTAAACTCAGACTTGGAGGTGATTACATTAACAAATTGCTAATCAATAACTAGTACTTTAAATATGCAATTTTCTGAAATTTTGGTCCATGTATGTAGGAGTGGCATTGGGAGACAGTTGGATCTCTCCGGAAGATTATGTGGTACAACTGCTTTGACTCAATAATTTCAACTTCAATTGTTTTTCTTTTTTTGATTTTGTGTAATGTACGTCTTATTGTAATATGATTTTTTAATTTTATGGAATAGTTTTCATGGGGACCTCTGCTCAAAGACGTATCAAGGCTTGATGACAATGGATTGAAGCAATCAAACAGGTCCATTAAATTGTTATCCGATTTTCGACTTCACGCAATATGTGATACTAGAGATATTTGAAAAAAAAAAAAAAAAAAATTCAATGGAGAGAATTTCATCTTGAGATATCCAACAACAATAATGGATTTTATCAAGTGTTTTGACTTTATGATGTGAGGAGTTCACATTTCCCTCATGTAAGCTGATTGCATAAGTATCGCCGTCTGATGCTTGTCTAACAAACCCATTAATGAAACAGTGTGTCTCAGAGGATTAAGCAGCAGATACAGAATGGTCAATTTAAAGATGCAACTGATTCATGGAGTGAACTTGAGAGTGTCATTCTCTCTAACAGCAATCGTGTGGTAATTTTTTGTGTTCATCTTTCATACGACTCACAATTGTGACCTTCAATACAACTCACAATTGTGATTATATTTGGGGCTTTTGCAGGATTTCTATAATTTTATGTTGGACGCAGGAATGGACCCAGTTGCCTCCTTGGGAACCATGGAAGTATCAGAAGGAAATGCACTCAAGAAATATTCAAGATATCTGAGTTCCTTGAGGGCATTAGCTGGTGACAATGGTGATATTGGTTCTTTGTTGAATGGTGTCATTAGAAAGAAGCTCAAGATTATCCCAGATAATGTGATGTAAGTACATATTTCCCCCCTTTTTTTCACAATGTTTTCCTTTTATGAGTTCTATGATGCGTACCTTTTCGGTTTATAGATGGGATGGGCAGGGCGACCACGTCTTCGGTGCATTAACGGGAGATTTCATGAAGCCGAGGATTAACGAGGTAGTAATTTTTCCAATCCAAACGTACATGTGTACTAACCTCTTGCGATGAAGCAAAATGCAGAGTTTTTTTGTTAGAAGGAAAATTTTATTTATACCCCTTAAATTAATAAATGTACTCTCATTATAAATTTGATGTTTCTAAATACCAACTTTATTCTCACATAATGAAACCTCCGCCGGAATCACCACCCTCGTCATCTCTCTCTCCTCTTCTTCACTCTTGATAATTTCGTCAGGGAACCATTTTCTAACCTACAGTCAAAGCCAATTTTAGTATCCAATGTGGCTGTTTTGTGTTAGAATTCAGGGTTAGCGACTAGAGGGTGTTCAGAGGTTTGACGTAGACTGCTGTTGAGTGTTGTGGAACCCGTTATTTCAAGAGAAAATAGAAAATTTGGGAAAAAATTTTAAATATGGAATAAATTCATTAATTTTTAAGGTGTTAAGTAAAATTTTCTTTTATTAAAAAAATCATTTTCACCAAAACAATGGACCATTAGATTCTGAATGTCTGTTCATCACTTTGTCTTCTAGGGATCGAATGGAGAAACCAAAAGTCTTCTCCAATTCTTCTTCCTCCTTCCCCATCTCCCCTCCTTCGCAAAAACATCTCCAACCCACCCCCCCCTTATCATATAGGTTGATGAACTCCTTGCTAAAGGGGTCAATGTCACAGTATACAATGGACAAGTAAGATTTCCTGAATGGTTTCCAATATTGCTTTCCATAATAATCTATGATTGAACGACCCACTCGGATAAATACGAAGTGCATTGAATGTGTATTGCAATAGTGAACGTTTGATCTTATTCCTAATTATATTATCCGACCTTGTATATAATCATGAAAAACTTTAGTTTTGGTATTGATAACTTGGTACATTGTTAGGTTGACGTCATATGTGCTACCAAGGGAACTGAAGCATGGGTTGAAAAACTCACGTAAATATTTCTCTGCCTTTATGTCTCCTATTTCAAAAGAGTTTCCATACAACTGGTGTATGCACCTCTTATTTCTTATCTTTACTAGTACGATAAACAGTGACCTATACCAGTTGCACGGAAGTTCATTTCCTCAAATTTCCCCCATGCTTGTGCATTTTGCATATTTGTTAACTTGATTTTCTCTCAATTTCTTCTAGGTGGGAAGGCCTCCCAACTTTTTTGAACATGAGTAGAACTCCTCTCCACTGTGGCAGTGATAAAGTGAAATTCACCAGAGGGTTCACCAGGTCTTACAAAAACCTGCACTTTTATTGGATTCTTGGAGCAGGACACTTTGTGAGTCAAAACTTTCCCACCATCGCACAACAACTATTACCTTTTTTTCTTCTGTTCTACCAGATTGTGATGTCTTTTCACCACTGATTTATTATGACCAAGCTAACATCATAGTCATAATTGCCCAAACTTAAGAAAGTGAAAGCAAATATGCAAGGAAACATCACAACAAACTTTTATTGGATCAGTCCTTTTATAAATTCAATAAATGTAGTGTACCAATGTAGCAAATGATTTCGCCATGTGCACTAAGCATTTGAGTGCACCCAATAATTTAATATAATCATTTAACAAACTTAGTATTATACTCATATATAAGCTGTCAATAAAATTTCATAAAATGTTTACTAGTGCATATATATAAGATGAAAAATCACATGGGATGATGGAGACAGAACAAGCTCGCCAGCATCGATGTTTCAGCTTGTACCTTGGATCACATGAGAGTGATACATAATTGAAAAACCACCACCCTACAATGACAAGCCAAAAGAAAGAACAGTGTACCAGACAAGCAAACACAAATGACCAATTAATCATGAGTCTAGGAAAGTGAGCGCTTTTTTTATATATATAATAGCCAGCGAATAATCTTGGAGAAATATGTTTTGATTACTGTTTACTTGATATGATATGTCTATTCATTTGATGTACATCTATTTCCAAACAAAAGAATTTAAGATAAGTTGCGCAAATTTGAGCAATATTTGATGTTCGTGATTGATTTACATCAGCTAAGCAGAGAATATAACTTCTTTACATACTCAGTTATAAGAAGAGTTTTATTTTATTTTATTTTATTTTTTATTTTAATTTTAAATTTTAGATCGAACCTTAGGAGTCCACTAATGTTTATATGTCGTATGATCAACTTTCCCTTAGATCTATTTTTTTCTTGTGGCCACCGCCCTTAGGTCCTCTAGCATAGTTCATGTCTCAATATAAAACACGCAAACAATGGCTAGTAAGAAATAGTTCATTTTTATATGAAAATAAGTAATTTTGTGTAACTGTTTAAGTCAAATTTTGGTGAAGAGATGAGGTGTGGAGTCGCATGCATACAAATGGATAGTACAATGACATTGACAAAAAATACTTGATGCAAATATCAATTAATGAAGGGAATGCTGACAGTCCAAGCAATCAGAGTTGTCTGACCAGTTAGTCAGTAGTACTATGCACCACTCGTGTGCAAGACAAACTTTGACTCCTCAGATGTAGCTGAGTAAACAAAAAGGGGAACTCATGGGTTGCATAAGACATCCCATTTACAAAATAATGAAGCTGCAAAAATAGATGTTTTTATGCATCTCGGTTGAGTGCCCACTGGTTAAATGCAAGGATTTTCCCGTTAGTGCGTGCTGTGTTTTTCGAATTTTCTGTTTTTGGGTGAGTCAGGGTGTTGTGACGTTCACTCATTTTTGTGGTGGTTGAAATTACAGGTGCCGGTGGATCAGCCCTGCATTGCTTTGAACATGGTGGGGGACATTACACAATCACCTGCTACATAGCAAAACAGAAGAAGAATAGTCAACAATTTGACAGGCGACACAACCTGAATACACTTTAGCTTGACTAGTACAATAAGCAAACAAAGAAAAGTACAGAGACGCAAAGTCAACAAGGTAGATAACGATGCGGGACCATACACAATTGATACAGGAGAACTGCAGGGAGTTATAGTTTTTGGAGGAGTTTCTCTTTTTTATTCTTCTTTTCCGTATTCTTTTCAATTGGCAAATATGGATGAATATTATACTATGAGTAATTGTTTGGTTAGTAATGTCAGCTGATTTTTTCATCCAAACGTATGTTTATATGATCCAGAACGTATGTTCATTATCACACAAAAAAGTTGACTCCACCAATACTCCATACAAACCGAACATGGTTGATGTAGTTCATAATCATAGTGGCTTCATTCTTTGATTTGATGTCCACAGAGGGCCCCATTTGGTCCTGTTTGAAGCGAGGCAAAAGAATTGGGTACCACAACATTTGGTCGTTTTCAGAATCATGCCAACTTGTTACTTGGGGCCGTTTACGTGTTTGAAGGCTCATTTTTATTTTTCAACTAAAAAAAAACGCTTGAAAATGTGTCGGTAGAATCTGGAATGAAAACGGCCTAAAACGAATCTGGAAAATGAATCTCATCTTTACATTATGAATTTGGAAACGTCAAATTGACGTTCTCAGCAATTTCAATCCAAAGAAAACTCAACAAATACTCAATCAACCTCAAATGCCAATCGAAATCATCAAACCCACCACCATGACCACGGACTTGCAACCACCACCACCACCATGAACACCGATGAGGCGACGAAGACGGTGGACAGTGAGGAGGAGTCAGTAGCGGAAAACTTGGAACAACGATGAGGCATTACCGTGAGCAAATCAAATATGAATACTGTCAACATTCTTTCATCCACAAGAAGCATTACCGTGTCTGCATCCGGAACGAAGGCTGAGGGTTTGGGGTCGAGTGTCAACAGAAAAGTCTCTTTCTCAGGTATAGTATCTCTAGTACTAATTGACAGTGGAACATCGATCACTTATCTACATCTTATTCTGGTTTTATAGCTGGATATAATATCGAAATACTTAACTGGCACCTGACAGTTGATACTATAAATTGGAACATACCCCATAGTAAAGAAAGAACGTATATACATAAACCAATGGATTCTTCAAACAACCAATCAAGAAGCATCTGATCGTACATAGGTAACCGAAAATTGCAGGAAAACGTTACTTATAGAAGATCACGGTTCCAATTGTATTTTTCTTTCACTTGATCTATCACCATTTCAAAATTCATGTGATCCAAAAGTACATTTAATCGTCCCAAATAAGGGACAACCATATATTACAAACTGAGACACCAGAAGATATACAAACTGGATCAAAATTTACAGGGCATACTCATGAAAATCAAAATGTAATAACATATGCATGAGCCATACAGTAAATTTAACTGGAGTAGAAAACAAGCAACATGTGAGATTCTATACGATGAAAACCTACCAGGGAATCCAAAGTTATCTAGCTCATTCAATTTTCTCTAGCACTTCCAATCTGGTTTTTCTCTTCCAACTTTTCATAGAGGCAACAAGGTTGATCAACCCAACAATTTGACTTTTTGTGTATTCCTGAAAAGGAACGGGCAATTCATATTCATGATCTAAGAAACGATATACTGTTCCAAAAGCTTGCAAGAATGTTTCCAGTAATAGAATTTCTTACCGGGTGAGCCCTTGCCCAATGCACATATTCAGTTTCTGGAAGATAATAAGCCTGATCAAGAGTAGAAAGAGAGAGAAAGTTAGTCTAAACCCTCATTTCCGCTGATTAGTTGTTTATCAATAGTTGTCTAAACCCTCATTTCTGCAGTCTATGCTTGGGCTTACCTTAATGAAGGCTTCAACTATTTGTAAGTGAGGCTTCACGTCCATGGAGACGAAATGTTGCAGGCCATTGATCAATACCTGACACATGAAGCACTCTTTAAATTTGTTAAAGCTGCAAAGATGGAGAGAAACAATAAAGGAATATTGAAATGAATATAATCCTATCAAAGTTGAAAAAGAACCTGTAGATCCAATGACATGAGAGCACGCCCTTCATCCGTACACCTCTTGACGCGTGAGAGACCTTCGATGAGAGTTTGGGCAACAATTTCAAGTCCATATTGTAGGAGGAGGTCTTGAACCTACAAGTACAGAAACATTACTTTGATTTAATAAATCAACGTTTAATGTCCAACATATGCACTCATCCTAGATCAGATCAATAAGGCCATTAGCCCAAACTAGTGGAAATTCATTATTCAATTGAGAATCGAGATATCTGTTTCATATTTGGCAGTTGCATCATGTCACATCACAAGACATTTGATGAACCAATTAGGGATATCTTCATTTACTTTCCCACGTTATTTGTTAGTTTACTGGTCAACAGGATTAGGTCATTATAAATACACTTTTTGAAGGGACCATTGGTTAATTGAGTAAACAGCTTCTCCCTGAGTGTCTTTCTATCCATGTCTCTCCTTCTATCTCTATACTTCCTGTTTTTACTATTATGTCTGCTTCTAATCTCCTTGTTCGGTCAACTTATTTCTCTTCCCTTCAGCCCTAATTACTTTTGTCTTCTAAATTCTCGGTAATTGTTCTGCATCACCGCGTACACAAATATAAGAGAAGTTAATCTCTGCAGTCTGTCTGATAACCACAAGATAAGACCAGGTAAACTAATTATCTTTTCAATTCCTATGAAATGGAACTCAAGATAGAGCAGACTGACATAGCAGCAGAACAATCATAAAGTCATCCTATACCCCTGCCTCCATCCCACACAACTAATAAATATTACACAATAAACAAATATCAGAGACGTTAATCTCTGCAGTCTGTCTGATAACCACAAGATAAGACCAAGTAACTAATTATCTTTTCAATTCCTGTGAAATAACTCAAGATAGAGCAGACTGACACAGCAGCAGAACAATCATAAAGTCATCCTATACCCCTGCCTCCATCCCACACAACTAGTAAACATTACACAATAAGATACAGGGATTATTATATACATACACCTGACAAAATCAACTATACCAAATGCTTCTCTAAAGGGATCCCGCACTATTCAAAATGTGCAGACCTCCCATTATGACTGCTAGATTCTAATCTCAAGATTAATCTATCGTTGCACAAACTAAGCTCACTGATGTATGTTGCACAAAATAAGTATCATAACAGCTACAAAAGTTTTCCAAAACCATATAGGAAACGAGGAGCAACTTTTCAATTTCATTGTGATAGTACTGGCAAAATTGATTGCTAATTTTTACCTCCTTACGAATTCCCCCATGAGCAAGCCTTGTTTTATAGTGCTTAAATTCTCCAAGCAGCAAATCAACATACCTATAAAAGCAACAAGTCATTTCAGAACACTCGACAGGAGCCATATGAGACTAGAAAAGGAGATAGAACAGGGACGAGGAAGTTCAGCAAGTATCTGCCACAAATTTCAAACATTTACACATAAATGGCAACGCCAACACAGTACTATTGACATGTATATGGAAACTTTTACGTTAGACTTTTATTTTTGGTAGATGATATATCGATGCAAGCACCAACACGCGAAATGAGTGATGCAGTTAAACAGCATGCCATGATCAACAAAATTAAGACCTGATAGTTAAGAGCCATATGCATGATTGCAATTTTGGTTCTAATCCCAGATCTAAACAGCAACCACATGACCATATTCCAATACATGGAATCCCAGTTTATCATATAGAGTTTTTTATGCGTAGAACAAAAAGATGGAAAGATCGTATTATGCATAAAACTAGCTGACCCAAAGATGGTATCATAAGCATGATAAATCCAAAAGATCAATGTCAACAGCAGGCTACAAGATGAAAAAAATAAAATGGTGACTTTCAGAATAAATAGAGGATGATATCTGAAGAAACTGACCCATTATGCTCTAGTCCAAGCTCTTTTACTTCCCATTTTGCATTAGCAATTCGATCAACATAACTGCCATAAGAGATTTTATAGTAAATAACATAAACAAATCCCACAATTATCCTTTTTTTTTTAAAAAAAAAAAAAAGAGGAAAAGAAGACAGTGATACTGGCCCAAAATATGTAAACAAGGACAAATCTCACCTGCAAACATATCTAGGGGGATTAAATGTATGACAATGTTGCCCAATATTGCTGTTACTGTTGTCAAAATGTTGTAACTTGAAAATTTTCTTTTGCCCATTGCAGTAGTAATTACAACTAGGATTTTTTATCCTCACATGGTGAAAGGACAAAGTAGAAACTGAAAGACCAGGAATCTTTTATTTTATTTTTATAAAGTGTGTTTCTTGATTCATTTGCAGATAGGAACACCCAATGGCAGGTATAGTAAACCCAACGCAGCCATGACTTCTCTGGTCTTACCCATTAATATGGAGCAATTGCCTTGCAGTTGTCCTATGAATCTGCTCTATAAGATCTGGTACAGCATCCACCTAATAGAAAGCATATATAATCTGATCAAAATATCTAATATAATCGAAAAATGTATTTTGAAATTAATCAAAATCATATTAAAGTTGCAAGCCAGTTCCCCATTAAGTATTTGCTGATGTTCTAGTCGGTAGCAATATGGATATCTCCAATTCAAGCTTTGTTGCAATTGTTCGTATTTATGCATAAAATTAAGCTGTTTAGGGATGCTTTCTATTTGTAGTGTTGTGTTCACACTTGTCAATAGCTCTGAAGGCTGGTTTGCTGCAACTGATTGGTATTTGTCATATTGAAATTCCTGAATATTATAAGTTTTATGAACGATTAATGCTTGAATGGCAAAGAATATACTTTTCTAATTCTATCAATATGGCTTTTCTAAGATTCAAATACCATGGCTATGTGTAAGCATTCAATACATCTTCGACACGCTTTTGTTTAAGGGAAAATTTGATTTTACTTTCACAATTTAAATAAAATGTACATTCGGCAACCCTCGTAGAATCATCCATCTCACCCGAATATTGATTTACAAGATTCAGCAGAAATAATGAATAATAATCATCAACTATGACATGTTAAACTAAGATCAGATGATATCAGGTTTTAGATGCCTCCAAGCCAAGAAACTGTTTAAAAAACTATACCGCCAAATAATTGAGGAACCTACCAGATGCACATAGAAGTCTTCAACTACTGCAGCATTATACTGAAGAAGCATAGTCTGCAGATGAGCTTTGGATCTATGTAACATTCGCGCAACAAGAGAGATAGTGTCCGCACCTGCGCATCTTTCCTGCAATATAATGGCGGTGCAACTTAAAGCACATTTACATTGCATATTTGCTTAATTTCAGTACAAGTGTAGCTGCAGAACCCATTTATGGCAATCTGCGTTTTACAAAGCATGGACTGCAACCTTTTAAATTACAGAGCATGCAAATAAATGAAAAAGGGGTACATAACTCAAAAGGTTGGAATAAAGAGTATAAGATACTTTTCCATCTAAAAGATGATTGACAAGGACCATATAATTTAATGAATACCTTCAGCCCGAACGATGTTCCTGGCATGTTACCAAAGTTTGTAGAGGGAGGACTCATAGGTGTGATGTCTGCATGTGCAAATGATAAACTGAAAGAGGCAGGTGATGATGGAGTCTTTACCCACTGTTCACAGTCTTGTTGTATTCTTGACAATGCTGTCTTCAGCCGATCTGTGTCGATAACATGATAAGAGTTTCAAGTGTGCATCAAATTGGCAGTAGCCAAATATCTTTATTAGTGCTTGACTGTAGGATATTACAAAAAATTTAGAAAGAAAGAAGCTGAAAGCAATTAAACAGCAGATGAAAAGCAGTACGAAGCAAATAAAAGTAAACCAAAATACTCACAATTAATGGGGTCAGATGAGCCTTTTCCACCTGAATTGCTGTTTTGCTGAGCAAATGTTTCAAATACAAACCGGAAAAATATCTCAAACAACTGACATATCCCCTGCAACAAAATACTGAATCAGGAAAGCAGTGTCTTCCTAGATTTTTACAAATAAACATCACAAACAAAGATTGACTCGAGAAAAAGTTATATGAAAACTTGAAGATACCTTGAAGAACTCAACGTTGACTATTTCTAATTTCTGCATAAGCCTGGCATATTTATCCATTGACCTGATATGTAAAAGAAAATAACATAATTCAGAATTTACATCTGAAAGATCCACAACCTCACCAGTAAAGAAAAAGCATTTCACCTTAGAAGACAAATAGATGATCCAGTTTGGGCTAATATCTCGCCATCATTACAATGTGAAGACTGATTTCTCAGAAGTTTGGGTTTTGCTATTCGACTTGGCAGTTGACTATCCTCATCAATAAAGTCTGCAAGAAGATCTTCATTTTCTTCTTCCTGAACAGAATTAGCCCCATTCGAATGTCTTGAATCACTCTTTCTTGGGGAGACCTTATCACCAAGCCGTTCACTAAAATTTCCTTCCAATTCACCAGGGACTGTACCATTCGATTTCTGACCTTCTTTTGATGTCTGTGTCAGCTTCAGGAAAAATGGATTTCCATTTCTAAGCCAACTAGAGAACCCACCCTTCTTCATACCAGTATCAACCAATTTTGTAGACTGAACCCTAGAACTGCTAGAGTTACCATCAGATGAAACAATTAGTGGTGCTCCATCACCAACAAGGCCAGGAAAACTAATTTCTTGTACCGTATCTGGTGGTATTATCAACCAAATTTCTTTTTCCAACACCATTTTAAGCGCCTGAAAAAACAACTGTTAATTCTTTTTACAAGTACATCTGAACCTAGTGGGAAGTGGAAATCTACTCTGATATATACTAAAGGCCTTATTACTTTAAACCACCCAAACATAGGGTTCATTTTCAAGTTCTTACACGTTCTTTTGAAAGTTTGCAAATTCATAGACTCACGAAAACCATATAAATTACCCTCGCCGTGAGCTAAAAAGTTAACTAAGTGCTAATAAGATGGCGTATCTAGGCTAGGTTGGTCATTTTTTTTCTTATGTGGACTTAAAGGGGATTATGGGTATCCCAAATCCATCCCCGCCCATTCTTTGGGTCAGAAAGTGTAGGGCGATGTGTCCCTAAATTATGATGGGCGGGAAGAGACCTAAAATACCCTGTATTCTTGTCCACATTATCAAAAATGGGCCAACCAAACAGAGCCACATGAGCATTTGATGGCTCAGCTAACAGGTTGGCTGACAACGTGGGGACTTTGTATGGTTTGTGTATGAGTTTGCAGAATTTGAAAAAACCTGTATGAACTTGAAATCGCCTATATTAAAACATAAACTAATAAAAATTTGTTAGATACTTAGTGTCAGAGAAAGTGCAAAAGAATGTTTCAAACTAACATATTTAAACTGCAACACTGAACAGGGGAAAATGAGATGTGACAACCATGGCATGCCAAATACTGTTGATCTTACAAGTTTTGTACCAGTGACAGGAAATGGATTAAAGATTATTGTCCATATGTAACAACAGGCAGTCGGTCAGCTTTCATGTGATATTACAAGTTTTTACCAGTGCAAGGAAATAGATTTAAAGAATATTGTATGTATGTAGAGAACAGGCATTCAGTCTGGTAGTCCACAACTATGATTTGGGGTTATATGTTCATTTTAATCCATAATCTCTCAACCAGTAAGCAGTCCATTCTAAATAAAGAAAAATCCAAAGAACATATTAACCATCATACACTATAGCAGCTATTAGAAGGACGGAACCTTTGAAGTTAACTTACATTTATATTCTGCCGATGTAAAGCGAGAAAATAGTTTTCACAAACCCCCTTCAACTTCTGCCTAAAGTCGGTCGCTTCAAATCCGCAAAATGCTTCCCCAGCCAAGATGAAGATGCTCAGATCTTCATAGTTTTTCAAAAATTGGTGTATGCTGGCAGAAGAAACAGACGCAGAAGAAAGCAATACAGATAGACGAGTAGTAGTGAGCTGCCAAAGATTTTTTCTTCCCCTCTGAAGGGTTTGTGAAACAACGGCCGTGGCATCTTTACGCAGTTGATACCATGGGGATCCACTTGTTGATGGTGCACTGTCATCATTCCTAGCTTCATCAACTAACTCAAGAGAACTAGTGCACATAGAAGTTGTGTTTCCACTAGACTCAATTGAAGAGCTTGTAGTTGTAGATTCTTCCATATAAGAAGAACCGGGCACCGCATCTTCAGATTCCGAGAGAGATCCGTTGAGTTTTTGGGAAGAGGCCGGAGGTGAAATTTTCTGTAATCCTCCTGGAGTCCGAGAGATGTCTTCTGTCATGCTTGAAGTTTTACCTTCTGAATCCTTGAAAAAGGACATAAAGGTTTCTCTCATTTCTAGAAAAATGATAGTGTGATTTGTACAATAATGTGTGTGTGTACAAACCATAAATCTGAAAGATATATGCAGTCCAATGTATGTGACCAGTAAGACTGAAACATAGTTTAATGGGACAATAAGAAAAATGATAAGAGACCAACATAAGTTGATATAATTTACACATATTGCATCTGAGTTCATATAATGCTCCAAAAGAATTTGTGTGCTGTTATTGGCACTCCAAAACTTACTTCATGCCCTCCACATTATTTTAGACAATTTATTTTAATTTCTTCAATGCCTTTTCCAAATCTACCAATGTTTCGATAGTTGCTGCTGCTGCGTCTGGGTTTAGTCGCCAGTGGCTCTTCATTTGCAGGTATACGGGTGGACGATGACATAGTGGGATTAGGTCTTTGATAATCAAGGCTTGCCAGTTTGATTTGGAAGGTATTTTTAGTGGGATTGGAGAAGAGGTGGATGAAGAAGGCCAACGGTGATGCTGCAGAGAAGCAATTTGGAAATTGAGAATCATCCTGTATGGCTTTATTCATTTCGTTTTGACATTTTTCTTTTGACTAAGTTTGAATAGAGATAAGAACAAAATTGTTTTCCTTCAATTTTCAGATCTTCACTATGCCCATCATCAATTATTGGCTGTTCATGTCTTTTGGCTTTGTATAAAAATCAAGAGCAGTGCAACTACGATTGGGGCCATGGAAAATTGGGTGGCGTTTCTGGGTAGGGGTTTTGGTGGCTGGGGTGATGCAGAGAACTCTTGGACCGGGTGGTTAATTGGGTAGGGAAGGGTAGATTTGGAACTCAAGTAGAGTATTTAAAGATAAATGTGGAGTGCCAACGCCAGCACCCTAGAATGTTAAAGGAAATTTTAAGCTGTTAACAGTTACTCTATAATTAAGAAGGTAAACCATTACCTTATAGCCTAAAACTTTCTAAAGGAAATTTTAAGCTGTTAACGAGGGGAACAAAACACATAACACAGGTCCTAGAGGAACAAACAACTAATATTACTTACAAAAAGAATCACAGCAAATCATATCTAGTCAATGACCCAAATATGATAAATATATATTACAGGAATATGAACAATAAATATATAAATTACAGGAATATGAACAATAAATATATCAATTACGGGAATATGAACAAGTAAAATTGTGAATCAAAGCTTACCCTGTTCTCCAGTTGGAATTCCATGATTTCATGATATGAACACATCACCTTGAATAGGACAGCTAGTGTATTTAGCAAACACTGCCTAAACTTAGGTTCAGGTATCTGAAGGCACAGATCACTGTAGGTAAGTCTGGGATCACATTGCAATCCATTAGCAAGCATACCAGATGTAGAGTTAATTTACATTAAGAAACCAGCAGTAGTAGATTTAGGGCATACCGACTATTTTGCATGTGAACTCCCTGATCCTGCAAAATGAACTAGTCATGTAAGAATAGATTTCATCTTACAGTACAGATCTTAAAATAAAAACCATAAAGCTTATCATTTTCTTTTTATGTTTGCAAACAAGATTAAGAACTTATTATGTGGAAAATTTTAAAGAGGCGCCCTCTTTACACCAACGACATAACTAAGTACAAAAACAAAACAATCAAACATGGCCCCAGAAAAGATGAATCAACTTAAATGGACCGCTTCCAAAAGAAAATTTGTTCTTATCTTCAAAACTTCTACTGTTTCTTTTATCCAAACAATCCATACGCCGCCAAAGCTCTCACTTTCTTATTTCCAATAACCAAGGAAAAAACTACAAGAAAGCCCAAGCACAAACTATTCCAAACACTTGCAACAACCTTGCTCAAGTCTGAAGGGTGAAAGAGCAATGCAGAAAGAAAGAGTATCACTATAGCTCAATGGGTGGATCATCATGTGTATTTGGAATATATTGATACACTAGTAGACTTGCCCCAGGCTAATCAACTCATGGGCTCTGGATTGAGAGTTCAAACATACCATTTTACATCAGACTAGGCCCAAGCCTCGATTGTAGTTACAACTCTCCCTGTCTACCCAATACCCAGCCTTCCGATGAAGCATTAAAATTTCTATTGGTCTTTGCTGTAATAAATCAGGACCATCAGCTCTAAAAACCTTTAGGAATCCACCCAGCTAGCTCTCTTGAGCTGGGCCGGCTTTCCTCCTCTAATTGGATCCCACATCTAACAGTCTCATAGACCAGTGACTCCAGCCCCTCTCCTAATTCTACTACTTTTGGGCTCTGTAACATCCTAACTTCCCGCAGCCCAATATTACCGGTTCATTTCCTCTGCTATCTTGCAGTCCTTTCATCCCTTGTTTTTCTTACTTTCAAACTTTATAATTGGCATAACACACAACTCTGCGGAGACTGCAGACCCTTGTCCTACTACAATGGTATTTTAGGAGAAGACATATCCTGATTTCTGATCAAAGGCATCATAACAACTCTAACCACCCTATAGGATATAGAACTCATCAGTTTCTTGATCTCAAATATACCCATCCACCCCCCTTGTTCATCTTCTGCCTAGCAATGATAGGACTAACCTTCAGAACCTGGCACTAGGGATAAATCCAGGCTCCCTTCTGTTTTGTATCTTCCCTAAATAGCTTCTGCAGTGTATTCACTGTCTTCAACCCACCACATTGTTTTCCTCTTTTCTCCAAAAAATTTGTTGGAATGACAACATCTACCATCTGAAATCTAATAACTAACCATGATAAGTTGCTCTAGTGGAGTTAGTTCCAACTAACCATACTGTAAACCCACTGTCATTAGGCCTTCCACAGAGTTATTACAAAAGAACAATGCCTCACCTGAAACTCCTAAATCTGTTTCGCTATGTTATTTTAGTCATGTCATGCTACCCCTCCACTCTAATATCCTATCAATCAAATTATTCCAGTACACAATTTATTCTTTACACATACAATATAGGTGCGAAAACAAAGCTTAACAAAGCTTTCAAAAAAATAAAACCACAATTATGTGCATTATCTATATTTTTGTTTAACCCAACACTTCAGCAGGTATGTACATTTACTAGTCTAATGCTAAATAGCAGCACATACCTCTTGCACAATATTCTTCAATACAGAGTGGCTTTCTGCCAGAACTTCCTGCATAAAGAAACTTTGTATCTTCTCAGCAAGACCAGAGATATCCCCTATTAGTGCATAAGCATCAACCACCTGTTCAAAATTTAATTACTATATCAATACAGCATAAAATTGGACAGAAACTGAAATACTAATACATAAGTACTTCAACATAAACTTCTCTGGATCCAAAGAGAAGGATGATTTTGCAAAATATTTGTACTCAAAGGTATCTACACTAACCAGAAAGCTCAGTTACTAGCTTGAGAAATATAACCATGGTGTCTAATGATGCTATTCCTTGCATAGCTTTCTTATGTCATACAGGCTACAGTAAATAGCAGATTAACCTTCTTTTGGATGTTTAAATTCGTTGATTGTCTGTTCAGCTTCTTCGATATAGCCTTAGTTTAGCTTTTACGTTTCCAAAAAAATGTTTGACACAAAAGGAATCATGACAGCCTACTTTTATGCAACCAATACGTACAGAACCTTTTTTCAGAAGAAATTTCTACAATAAGAATAAAGAAATTGCTACTTTTATACAAACTATATCTATGATTCACAGGAACAGACAAGGAATCATAACACTTCACTTCAGATAGAAAGCACTACAACGTTACTTCACAAATCAGAACAAAGATTAAATCTCACTTCAATACATGGTTTGGTCAGCGAAGTTGTTTTCAACTATCATGAAAAAAAGGAACAAAGCAAACATAGGACTGGAGTAGAATGTAGTTTGGGAATGAAAAATACCACTTTCCCTGACTACCACCTATAGAACAAAGAGAAGGAAGTTTTTAAACTGAATGACTAGTTGATCCATGCCTCTTTTAATATGCTAATATTCCTAAAAATATTATAAACATAATAATATGCTATCATCTATGATGCATGATAACATCACTGGTTAAACAGTAATGACTACTCAAAAGGATATATAAGTTATTTGGAATATCAGCCTAATATAATGACAATTTCATATAGAGACACTTGAGTAGGAATTTACAACTTCTTCCATGCAGCATATAAAGCAGCAAAAAAAATCCACTTCTCAGAAAAAGTCACTGACAGTTATATAGCCCTCCTCTTTGAACTCCTGGCACACTCCTAGCAACAACGAATCCAGCTTCTGAAGAGTCTTTCCCAGCCAAGCCTGCATTCATGTCATGAAAAAGGAAAATGCTAAGCATGACAAAATTTTTTGCCACAAACTAAAGCTGTGGGGATGAGGAGCGACAACTACTTTATGTTCCAAAATACCCCTCAAATGTGGGCCTCTATTCACAGTAGGGCCCAGCATGTGAATTCAACTTATATCAGGAAGTTATAATTGCAAGGATTCGCAGATCTCCTGCTCTAATACAATGGCATAGTATGTTTGTTTACCACAATTTACTAGGACAAGGGCCGTCATACTTTTCTATTCGAACAAGTATAATTGATTAGCCTCTCAATGAGGAAATAGGAGACCCATAAGCTAAAGCCTTTTTTAATCCTTGGTCAAAAATATTAGCATCAGAACGGTTTTCAATATCAGCTGCAAAGTATTATACTGCCCAATAAACACCTCAAAAGCCATTTAAACAAAAAATAAAAGAGATATCAAATATCTTTGAATCTGTCAACAAAGCATGATTCTCGATAGGAATTTAATACTTGCCTCTACACCACAGCTCATCTCTTGCACTGCAAAAAGTTCTGAAAAACTATCTAGCAGCTGTAAATACTCAGAAAGAACTTGAAAGGCCTGCAAAAATAAGACAAAAATTAAAGCAGATAGTTTTAGAAGAGGGGAGAATATTATAATGTTCAACAAGAAAAGTAAACTGGAGAGTTGAAGCGCATACACCATTAACGCAACTAGAACAGACATATACACCCACCTTGCAGTAATTTCCATCCTCAACAAGAGACTCAAGTTGTGCTTGCATTTCCAGTGCATGGCGAAGCTCACTTAAAACAGGAAGCATATCCTGAATCACATAAAAATATGAAACAATTGGTAAGTTCGCCTATGCTATGAGAACAACTTATTTGAGTGCAGTAACCAGGATGTTCTTTGATATCACCTTCTCTTAGAAAAACAAAATAACCAGAAAACCAAGGAAGATTCTTATTACTACCATGCATAACTAAGGAGCATACCAGAAGAGCTTGTTTCTTTTTGGAATGGGAATTTACAATGAGATCCCTAGAAACCTCAATCCTTGATGAGGTCAGATGCCGTCTTCCATTCTGCAAATACAATCACAAAAAGTGTAAATAGCATCCAGATCAAGCATATAAAAGGAGTTATATCAAATAGTAAATACTTAATGCAAGTAAATGAAAAGGTTCAGATAAACCATATTCCAGATGGCACTTCCTGCAAGGTCTTACCATGCATATGACATTTGCAACTTTTAAGTCTTTCTCCAATTCCCTGACCAAATGCATCCCCTTCACTGACCAAAAGTAAATATCAACATCTCATTACATTTTGTAAACTAACTTAAGAAATGCACAGTTCTTGAGCCAGACCACCTAATGCGCGGGGTCAATAACAGAAACCTCTTAATAACTGACATTTGTGAGATCTAAAGGAGCAGGTAAGATACCAGTTCCTTAACATTGCGGAACAGATCTAAAGATTCAAATAAAAACTTACCCATTACTTCATGATGTTCCATTACGTTGCGGGATAAATGTTCTGCTACCCTATCAAGTTGTGATAATCTAAGAGCGGCCTATAAGAAAAGTTCAGAGCAGAAGACAAAGTTAAACACAAAAAGTTGAAGAATCAAATCAACCAATACAATTGATTACTACACTTCAACAAATCATTCCACAAACGTTCAAACATATACAATGACAAAGGACGCATGATCATCAGAGAAAATTCAAAGCGATGCATGCGGAAATCCTAAATGACGGTCAGCATACATGTCACTGCCAGCGCAAGCTAAACTAATTATCACGAGGTTCAAAGAGAAGTGACAAAGCTAGTTTTCCAGTTGAGCTTATAGAGTAGTGGACTAATTGCAGGTGGAGGCAGTAACCTAGAATATGTAATGTGAAACGTAAAAGAAATTCTCAAATGACTTTGGAATCATGCGTGTACTTGATGCAGAAGCAACTACAAGGCCCTCTGGCCAATTAGGTTAGGGTTTAGTTAAATTGGGTATGGTTTGCCCCCACCCAAAGTACTACCTAGACACAAACATATTAAACTTTCCTGAATCAGATGGAAACAAGTCTTTTGAGACACCAAGCCCATATTAGCAAGAGCCTAAATCAACAATGAAATAGAACTAATTAACTTATGCAACCAAATGCAAGCAAAACATCAGAAGAACATATTTGGGACATGATGACTACATTGAACTTCGAAAATCTACTATTAGAGAAACAATGGACTACCATATATGCTGAACAACATGAAGAAACTATGAAATGTCAATTGGGTAAGAGAGCGAAAACATGGAAAGTACCTGTCTTTCAAAGTAAGCTAGCTCATTTTCTTCAGATGGAATATGGTCCAAAATATGTCTAACTGGATCAAAGTCCTGCATAAAGGTAATTACAAAAGCATTTTAGACAGGTAAGTAAAACTCAAATTCACATAGAAACTGTTTCTACAACCTAATCAGTCAGCCAAGAACCTTATCAGGTTGTATTACTATGCAGGCGAATAGGCATGAATTTACCAAAGAAGAAATAATAAGAATGGCAGGTGGTGGGTGACTAATATGAATTGAAAAGAAAAGGTACCCCCATTTTGTTTGTGACCTAATTCTCCTCTAAGGTATGTAGAAAGAGAAGAGGAAATAATAACATAGGAAAGTAAGGAGTGGGAGAATTATGGTAGAATTGATTTCTTGATGTACAGAGAGAAAACTACATGTTTAAAGTCATAATCCCACGTGTGCAAAATACACATATGAACTACACAGAATCAAATCTAATGCTGAGATAGCAAATGGAAGTTGTCATGCATATAAATGATTTTCTCCTGATATGGATTTTTCAGCTATCTCTTATGTGATCACCTATTTCATCACAGCTTCTTATCACCATTTCAACATGACTAGCCTTATAATTTCAACATTTAGAAAATGAAATTCTATGAATTTATCCTCATCAGACAGAAGTAACAAATCAACGTAAACATGTGAAGCAACGAACTATTAACCCATGGAGGCTAGTCTCCTGCTAAGGTAATTTTATATGTCACATACGCAAGCTTTCAATAGAAGCCTTTGAACGATTTGAAACATGTCAATAACTTAAAAATGCCAAATGTGCCGTAACATCAAAGAACAGTCCAAGTAATAAGCACTCCCAGATTCAAACCATAGTGATATAAGGAGCACCTCTTCATAAAACTCCTCCTCTATCTCCTCCACTACTTGACCATGCGCTCTGCTTCCATATATTGAGCTCAATTCTTCAGAGCTTGATGAGAGATTAAACCTTTGATGTGGAGGCAATCCCGCAATAGCACGAGCAACAGCTGCAGCAGCCACAGCCCGAGCGGGAACCTGTTGGAGAAGATATAAAAACACATGAATCTAAACCCACGCTTTTCTCTCAAATTCCATCAATACATTTAACACAGAAAATGAATGGAAGGCCTGCACCAAGCGGCTCGAAATCACTATATTAAGCACAACCTTATTATAAGTGTCAGAATAAGAAGAATTGCCCTTAAAATGCTAATAATTCTACTTAAACCTCTGCTTGATTACCAAAAAACCCAACTTGTAATCAAACTAAACTATTATAAGATCTCACTACATCATTTCGACTTCTGGGTACTCCAAAGTAGTCAAACTACATCGAACTAAACACGATACACATGGAATTATAAGCTGCATTATGCAAAAAAATTGACATTGAATCACCTCGGGGCGATCAGAGGCAGAAGGGAGAAGACCAAGCGATCTAGCAGACCTAACGGAGCTCAGAATCTTCTCGCCGACCTTGGATAAATCCATCCCTCCACCTTGGAACAGCAAAAAGGGGACCAAGAACAAAACCCTAGTGCTCTCTAAGCCTTCGCTCAAATCGCCATTAAACAGAAACTGATTACCCAAAACGCTGCCAAAGGGAAACAGATTCGGCTGCATTTCAATCGGAATCTCCAAGATCAAGGGCTGCAAAACCCATTTTCAGCAACGAATTGTATTTGGGTCTCCGGATCTGATTTCAGTGTCCTGCGTTGTTGTGTTTTTGCCTTATTTGTGTTTCTCTTCTCGTGGAATTGTTGCTTTCTACACTTGGGACTTGTCACTCTTATCAGCTATCTATGTTGGAAACACACTTGGATCAATTCCTTGTATTTGTTCTTTGGACATGTACTACAATTTATCCCAAGGTTTGGAAGTCAATTTAAAAATGGATCGTAAGGGCCTGTTTGGTACGCCTCACTAGGAGGTACTGGACTGGACTATCTTAAATAGTCGGAAGCCTAAGCCTGTGTTTGGTGAGGTGCGGGCTTAATTTAAATGGGACTAAATAAGCCCCGTGTTTCCTTCTGGCTTCGCTAAATAGCGAGCCTCCTGAGTGCCTCGCTAAATAGCGAGGTCGTGAGGCCGACGCAAGAACCCATCCGTTGGGTCCTCCGGGCGACGCAACTTCTCCTTCCCCGATCGACACCACTCCTCCTCCATTCACTTCCGGCCAGCCCCAGCCCTCCTCGGCATCGCCCATCGTGCATCGTGCAAAATTTCAGAAAACCCACCACTGGTTCTGATCTAGGTATGATGGGTTTGATCTGGGCGTCGTCGTCGGCGTCCACCCCCCGCGCATCGTCGTCCTCCGCCGCACCGTCGGACCGTTGTCGGCGGTTCTTAGAGACCTGATGGCGACGACCTTCTGGGTTCCTCGGTTTCGTCTTCTTCGGCGTCTGGGCAGCACCACTAAGGCGAAGTTCCGAGTCGACGTCAAGCACCACCACGGGGTTCGATTCGGCTCGAGCACCACCACGGGCTTCAAATTCTGGGTTTGATTTCGTTCTGCCAGTGAACAGTTATTGGAATTCTGGGTTTGTGATTTTGAGCTTTGATGTTGTAATTTCATCACGCCCAGTTAGCATCAATCGAGCAGATTGATATGGATTTTGATTGTTAAACTTGGAGGCCGTTGAATTTATGTGGATTTTGATTGATAAATTGAGTTTGTTATGGGTATGATGGTATGAGTCAAGTATTTTTTTGATTTGGATGAAAATGGCAGGTTAGAATTGAGTTTGATTATGTTGGAATTTCATGGATTTTGAGCTTTGATGTTGAAATTTCATGGATTTTGAATTCTGGGTTTGTATTGGAATTTTGCTAGTCCGGTGAAGCACCAAACGTAGGTCAGGATTTAGTCCGACCTAAGACAGTCCAGTCCAGTCCAAGCTAATCCCAGGATACAATCCTGTCCAGTCCTGTCCTGCGTGCCAAACGAGCCCTAAGGTTCTAATTTCAGCCAATTATAAATTTTAGAAGGACGATTTAAATGGTTGTGTAAACTCCAATAAATTCTACAAAAAAAAAATGGTAATTTTATTCACACCCATCAATTTGATCTTTACACTCATCACTTATTTTACTTATTAAATTACTATTTTATCCTAATACAAAATTACAATTAAAACTTAAAATAAAATAACAAATTGATCACTACACCCAACATCATCAACATAACCCTGTCCGTGTTCATCAATTGAAAAAGGATGCACCTGCCGCTTCCCCAGTTTTCGCCGTCTACTCCGATGACATCCACGGCGGTGCCGTGCAGACTATTAAAGCACCTTCCTTTCATTGTATCTTTCACAGTTTCATCCCAAAGTCCTTGCCTTTTGAACTTCATTCAACTTCTCAAAACCCAATTCAGAACTTTGCGTTATTAGCTAGTTTGCCTTGGAATTAGGTAGGTGTTGTTTCTTGCTTCAGTTTATTGTACTTTTGGCGTGCCAAATACAGGTTGGGTTTTAGTGTGCTGTGATATTTTAGGTCCTATTTCATATTTTTTTGGCTGTAACCAAGATTGTAGCTTTCAAATATTGGCTTCTTAATCTAGTAGGAGATAATCAATCGAAACCCTTCAGCTATTTAGGTGTTAATAGTTGATTATGTATATAGTTAGATGCTACTTAGTGTTTCATGGTGTGATCAATGTGCTAAATAGTTTGGTTGTTATGAATAAGACTGTATTGGTTTGGGTTTGATTATGAGTCAGTGTGCTATATTTTTCAGGCTGTGTAGGAAGTTCCAATGAGCATCAGCAAGCCACCGCATAAAAGGACCGTCCTTGAATAGTTAAATTGAATAGCGCTTTGGAATCGGTATGGTTGATGTGTGCGTATATATACATGTACGTTTTGGGCATTAATTACCTTACATTAAGCAACTAAATCATCATTATTAGTGGTTTTTTCTTTTGTTTTATGTTTTGTAGGTAAAATGAAGCTTGGTTGAAAAAGTCAGTGAAACAGTCAGTTTTCAAAGATCGGACGAGAACGTTGACCAATATAGAGAATCAGACCACAAGGAATGGTTGTGTGCAAAGATATGGATGTTAGCTAACAATAGGATTCGACGGTTTGTTAATCCAAGCTCTAGGCGCAAGTTATGCCCGTTTTACTAAATGATGTACGTGTTGACCGAAAACTGACCGAAGCCCAAGTTGAAGGCCCAATTGTGCTCTGAATATTAGGAAATGTTTCAGAGGTATCTTAGCATATTTATAGAGTCCAAATCAGCTCTAGAATAAGGGGTGATTCTCCCAAATCAGCTAGGAAAGAAAACCCAATAGATGAGAGAGAATCCTGGTCAAAATAGGAAAGTCAGTCAAAGGAGGTCATCAATATTTCCCATGAACTTTAGGATTCTTTGATGATCCTTTGCCTATAAATACAAGGCTTGGAGGCCTAATCTCTGCACATCTTTTCTCCTCAGAAGTCGTTCCTCTTGGCTGATGCTCTCTCCTCTTCCACCCAAATCGATTTTTTCCAGCTTTATTATTTATTTTTGTTTCTTATGCCAATCATTATGTCTGGCTAATTTTCTGTAGGTAGGGGCTGTTTTGAAGCCCTAAATATGTTTTGATTATATGCAATGACGTTCAGTTTATATTCCTTATAAGTTTGATTGAAGTATTGTTTCATTGAGCTTAATAACATGATTTCTGGTTTGTTATTTAGATGGCCAACTAGATGAGCATGCAAGGATTCTATTTTTAGTTTCATATGTGTAATACGTAATCGTTATGCATGTGTATCCTGAGTAACAAAGTTAATGATCTTAACTTGTGAAACAATCTCTAAGTTTAGCAAGACTAGTCTAGTACTTGTAAACCCTAGTTTCATCCTAGACCCTTTTTCGTGTGTATTGATTATGGATTGTTAAATCTTGCGATCTTATGTCTTGATTGCATGTTCAGAAATAGATTAAGTGTCGAGCTTATGTACGCTTAACGATTAACTAAGAAAAGGGTAATAAACTGGTTCGAGCTTGTGAATTAGTTTGGGATGATTTCAATTGAGCTTATAAGTGATGTATTCTGGAAATTGCATGTTATTGAATGTGTTTGGTGGTGTATAATCTGTCCTTAGTTGTTTTTTATCATTTGTTTTCAAATCAAAACTCTCAAATCCCCTAGTTTACATTGTTAGTTGTTTCTCTTTCGGTTAATAATTTCCAACAATCCCCTGAGGGAAAGACCCTTGCTTCATTCTATACTCTATAGCGACTTAATAGTGCAAGTTTTATTGCCTGTCTATTTCGGGCAGATCAATTTTGGCATCGTGTTGTGGGGGATTGTTTTCGTTATTGTTAACTGAATATTAGTGTGTTTATTTGTCTATTTTGTTTCTATTTTCTATTTTCGCTTGACTAATTGTTTTTTTTCTTCAATTTGTAGGTACTATGTTTATGTCCGAAGGTTGTGATCCATTGTCCACTGTAGCAAAACACCTTGAAAGACTTAAGAACCAAAATCCTATTCAGCGAGCTGTGCAGACTTCTCTGCCACCTTCACCTCACAGTTCAAGCTCGAGTGAGGAGGAGAAGATACCACAAGAGATGGCAGCCAACGCCAAACTCTCCATGAGGCAGCTTGTAGCAACCAATGGACCTGACACACCATTGTGTATCACCTATCCGACTACGGGGAGAGTTTGAGCTCAAATCTGGGATGCTACATTACCTACCGATCTTTCACGGTTTTGCTGGAGATGATCCACACACGCATTTGAAAGGATTTCATATGGTTTGCTTGGGGATGAAACCTGAAGGAGTGAGTGAGGAGAATGCCAAGTTAAAGACATTTCCTTTCTCATTTGTTGATAGTGCAAGAGAATGGCTCTATGACCTTCCATCTATGGGCGAGGCCGAGGAGAGAATAGGCGAGACCGAGGGAATGGTAGAAGGCATAAATTGCTATCTGGGTCCAAAGAGCGATATAACCTGAAAAAAAATACCAGCCATAAACATCATGCCCCTAGAAATAGGGAGAGCGCATGCCACCGATGTGGTATAAATGGACATTGGGAGCGTACCTGTCGTACACCTAGGCACTTTGTGGAACTCTACCAAGCTTATAGGAAAGGGAAAGGTGTCGAAGCAAATTTTATCTACCAATATGATAAAGTTGACCCAGTGGGCTTATCTGGTCAAATGGGAAAAACCCATTTGGAGGCTTCTGACTGGAAATGGAGAATGAAGTTCCTTGGTCCAATTATTTTCACTTCCATTATTCTTGTAATATTATCCTCTACGTATAAGTATTTGTGGCTTGCTCATTTCAATCAATAAAAGGTATGGATAAAAAGTATGGATGTCCACAAGGAAAAATCAATGGTGAAGATATAGGTCTCGCTGATAGTGCAACTACGCACACAATTCTTCAAGATTGAAGATATTTCTCAAACTTGATTTTTGTAAAGGCAAAGGTAGCAACTATATCTGGTCTTGCGGATCTGATTGAAGGCAAGGGAAATGCACACGTTATGCTACCCAATGGAACAATCTTATCCAAAAGATGCCTTATACTCCCCAAGTTCAAGAAATTTATTGAGTTTCAAAGACATACGTTTGAATGGATAGCACATTGAAACTAGAGATGAAGATAGAGTGGAATATCTTTGCATTACCTCCAATAGAAATCAGAAGTGTATATTGGAGAAGTTGCAAGCTCTTTCATCCGGGTTGTATCACACAACTATAATTAAGGACAATTGAGATAAATAATATCATAAACCAAAAGTCCATTGACTCAAAAACTTACATGTTGTGGCATGACCATTTGGGTCATCCTCGATCTACGATGACGCGTAAGATCATTAATAACTCTAACGGACACCCGTTATTGAGTAACCATGTGGTCATGACAAATGAGAACCCATGTGTGGCTTGTTCCCAAGGGAAATTAGTAATTAGACCATCTCAGTTATAGGTTGGTGTGGAATCCCCATTATTTTTACAGAGAATCCAAGGGGGATCTTTGTGGACCCATTCATTTGCCTTGTGGACTGTTTAGGTACTTCATGGTTTTGGTTGATGCATCTACACGATGGTCACATGTTAACCATATATGTGCGTCCATATTCATAGTGGGATAACGGTAAATGTGCGCTACCCATTCATATCCTTCCCATTATTGATTCCATCAATGAGTTTGTTTACAATTCACAACAAAACATGTAGAAAGTGTTCATTACTTTTTATTGGTTTTGAGGTGGAACCTCAACCATCTTCACCGTGTTATCAGAGCGAGTTCGTCCACGTATGGAGCCCTGAAAGCCCACACGTGCTCCACATCACCCAAAAAAAGGCCGAAGCCAAATTCTCAAGCGTAGGATGACAAAAAAGACGCCCCACGCTTGAGGGAGGCATGTTGAAAATGTGGATGTTCATCCCACATTGAAAAAGTAAGGGACTTTGCAAGTGCTTACCCATTGCCAATTGGTTTTGGGGTGGAACTCTAACCACCTTCATCACTTTAATTAATTGGAATGGTGATGGAGGCAAATGAGCAATGAGTCATACAGTGGATGATTAGCCCAAGAGGCGACATTTAAGGGTGTGGACGAACAATCACCGATGTTGTAGTTCTCTCTAGATCTTTGTATCCTTAATTTGGTACCGTTGTTATGATATTATATAGCGAATTCTTAGTAAGAATCTATTATGAGTAATGGTCTTGTTAGTTTTGAACTTTTGGTGTTTGTATTTATTATTATTTTAATAATAACACTGCGTACCATTTACACACAAGCAAGGTCATAGTTAATGTGAGACTAATTACCAACACAAGTTGGTATGGTGGAAAAATGCGAGAGCTGGCTTCCAAAGGGTATAATTTCCAACTAGCCTCCTCCGAATGGAGGTTTGGATCAGTCTCATCCTCCGGGTGTGGGGGGATACCAAGCGCTTGGAAAAAAAGAAGTGATACTAACAATGCATGCATACGTAGTCTTGGGAATCATCATAGTTAATGAACTGATCTCCTCAAATGCTCGGATGACAGTTTGCAATTCAACTAACAACTTTAGGCTTAGCATTTTGTAACTGAACATCTGGCAGTGGCATTGACATGCTCTTGTGCAGTCAATAGTATTCGTACTTCAATCTTTTTGCACTGCTGCATAAATAAAGAATAAAGTGTACACAACCATGTATATATACGCAGGGTTACAAGAAGAAGTCAGAAATGATCACAAGGAGCATATGAAACTCTGATCGATCGATTATATAAAACCTCATACAATATATCTAAGGCATCCAATATTTGTGCACATGGAAATGGGCGAGGGGCACATGGGTTTCCACGATAGATCACGTGATGAAAGAACTGCAATTTAAAATTTGAACTTTAAATCTCTTTTAAAATAAAATAAAAATGAATGATTCTAGACTGAGTAGTTTCATGTGGCCATAGTTAAATGGTTAATTGGGAAATTAAGAAAGCTACGAGCAGTATACGAGAGCAAGCTATGTGCTACCAGGTATTTGAGAGTTTTAAAACCATATATAACCATGTTCCCAAAAATATAATTACATATCTAAAGGGTAAATATCATGTAGAGGACTTTCAAAGTTTCCGATTGATCTTGACTTAAAACTATATATCACCATGATATCAGATTTGATGAAATTTTGCGAACAATATTTTTACTAGATTAGTTATAAGTATAAAATTTTATAGTGTGAGCTTGTAAATTGTAACGCATAAAAAAAATTACTTAGTTTCTCATTATGATACATTTAGGATATGGACAAGGGCAACACTCATTAATTAATGTTAATTACCGTGTTTAACTTTGCACCGTATGAACAGATAAACAGTTTGTACTTTTTTGCAGCAAATGTTTGATTAGAAGGTGTGGACAATTTATGGTCAGATACTCAGACTTGGAAGCAAGAAAATATTGCGCCTCATAAATACATGAATTCGTAAAAACAAGTCGGGAAAGAAAGGCTCATAGGGTCCACACACCATTAATTTCCAAATAGCTTTTATTTTTAAGTAATTTCCAACAAACTTGGGCACACCTCCGCATCTCCATTCTTTAACACTTGACCAAAAAAAAAAAAATTCTAAGAAAACTAAACAAGACCAAAAACACTCAAAAAGTACAAGAGTAGGTCATTTTATTCAACTTAAAATCCCACAAGTCTTGCAGAAGAAGCAACCAAACAAGCTCACATTGGGACAGGATGGATACAGATTGAAGAAACACTATCTCTTGTCACCTTTCCAACTTGCGTGAATCCATCTTCCCCTTTGTAAAGGAGATCGCATACTCGCGTTAGATTCAGCACACGCTTAAGCACAGGCATTGGCACTTCGGTGGGTCTAAGGAACTCCTCGTTTATGTCCTTCCACGAATCCCTAATTTGTTTCTTAAATTCATCAACTGCCTCTTGCTCCGACACTCCATATTGCTTCATGTAGCAATCCACACTCGAAGGAGCGTGCCCTCTCTCCTTCTCAAACTGCAAGAGCAAAACCAAACTCAACATTTTTAATGTGTTATGATTATTGTTTTATTCTATCCACATGTACATAATTAGTGATTTAAACATACGTTGGTGGAAACAATGTCATCCATGAGCCTAAAGATGGTGTTTGCAGCTCTAACAATTTTGGGGTCATTCTCCAACCACTCAAATGCCTCCTTGGTGACAACATCTCCCATTCCAAGTAAAGATATGGTTGTGAGAAAGGTGTAACTGATGGAAACCGTGGCAACGCTCATGTACTCTTCCATGCTTGGAATTCGTCCTTCGTGGAGCCATCGGGCCTCATTGAAATAAGATCGCGCTTGATCTTTCATCTGATCGCTCCGCAAAACATGTTCATACTAATTAATTTATGAAAATATCTAATTGATTGATGAGGGTACGTAGAAACAAAAAACTATTATCATGTATTACTCACAGCTTGTATCGCATAGGGAACCCGGTATGCTCTTCCTTGCTGGGCCATCTCGTCATCAATATCATTGAAAAGGGTCAAAAGTGCCCGATAAAATATTTTCATGTACTCCGGGAGTTCGTCAATGCAATTCACATCCCACCTGAAAGCATACTCAACATTTAGTTAAAAAAAAAAAAACAGTATTAGCACTCCAAAATTGAAAAGAATGGTTTGACAAGAATGAAAGGAAGTGTCAAATTAACCTGTCAATTGCATCGGTAAATACCACGAGTTCTTCGAATGTACCAAATGCGTCGTAGATATCATCCAATATAGTCAGCAAGACGCTAACTTTCGTCATAATTTTTCTGCCGGTAGAGAATTGAGGTTCAAAATAGACTCCCACTATCCAAAAGTACAATTCCACCATCCTATCTCTTGCAAATGGCAACTTTGTCTCAAAATCTAGTGCTCTCCACCACCTAGAAATTCATATAAATATCACTTCGAGTTTGAGACTCAATTTTCTATATGAAGAAAGAGATCGGGCTTAATTACCTAGTAATGTCTTGGAGCTCTCTTTTGTGTATAGGCTGAACGATATTAAAATCTAACTTCGCAAGCTTCAACAGGTTTTCATCATGCGAAGCTTCATCTTGGTAGATTGAAATGTAACCCCTGGCGCTTAATCTCTCTAGACTTTTTCGAAGAGGTCTCTCTAAGGCTTGAGTGATTTGCGCTGCCAGCGGATCGCTTACATGGGCTGCTGCTGACTCGAGGTGAGTGGTGGTGAAGTCAAGGGCCTCTTCTAGTATGTCTTCTCCATTTACCCTTAGATGTGTTGCTTCATAGAAACTCAGCATACCCGATACATTAGCTGCTATGCTTTCCTTGAAGCTACCGTTTTCATCTTTGAACTTGTTGAAGATCTCTACTTGAAAGCACCAAAAAATACAATATTAATTAAGTCACTACCATCGACTGTAGTTACAAGAAAATATATAACAAAGTGACAGGCTGCATCAAATACGTGCATGTTCTAATATTAATAAACAACAGACTGTAGTAATTACTTTCTTTGGAATATAATATAGTACCTACCGCATGAAACATTGTATCCGTGCTGCCTTAGTAGCCGAAAACCAAGAGCGACATTGTAGAGGTCATCGTTGTCCTGGTCATGAAATCTAGCATGGATACGTTCCAATGCTTCTTTGATTTCACTTTCAAAGTGGTAGGCTACGCCAAGGCGCTGGATTGAATCAATCAACTTCAGCTGGTGTGAGAAGTCATTTCCACTTCTTAAGAACACTTCCCTCCTGACCACTTCTTTCAGAACATCAACCTGCTGTTGCCTTTCGGGACGAGTTATCTGCAGTAAACCATTAACTTAATGAACAAAATAGCCGAAAGAAACATGACCGACTTGACAAAATAATGTTCTCTTGCCAGACTTTTGCTGCATACGTAATAAATATCTTGATCGCCCAGAAAATATGACCAATGTGGTTCAGATGCAAGCGAATAAGATATGTTGCAAATGAATATGTGCATATGGATGAATAACATGTATTACAATGTATTGTGTATTATCATAGTTGATGAACGTGATCTCCCCAAATGCTCGAGTGAAAGTTTGTCGTCCGGCGAACTATTTCATCAGCTTGCTTAGCAATATATTGTGATTGAGTTGCTGAACCAGCTAGGATAGACAAGGCTGCATGTTTTTCTTTTGTTATCTTGTTCTAGGATATTCTTAGTGGTGCAAGATAGCAATGCTCACGCAAATCATGTATATAAATAGGAGAGAGGGGACCTCATAATAGATGCATGCTTAAATCATGGAACAGAATCAACAATCAATCATACTATGTACAGCAAGAAGTGGATGTAAATAACAAACGGTAGATATTTAAGTGCATGCAAATTTTTTATCTCATGTGTGCAAAAAGATAAAAATTACTATTCAATCAAAGATGATTTAGTTAGCCATACTTGCGTAACTTTGAACGTTTGAAATAAATGTTAATCTTTGAGCCCCAAATACACACTCCAGTTTTGAAAAAATATCAAAATTGAAAGCAAAAAGTAGATAAATATAACTAAACAGTGGTATTACTAATACTAACGAGAGTTTGAGTTTAGTCGATGTCATAGAATTAATTCGATAATAACCCAATTCGATATGAATATGGAATCAAAGTCTATCCGATCCGAATGCTGGGATGTTTAAAAGATATAATGCATTTGTTACCGTGTCTTGGGAATCATCATAGTTGATGAACTGATCTCCCCAAATGCTAGGATGAAAATTTGCAGTTCGCCGAACAACTACAGGATTAGCACGTGACTGAACTGCTAGCAGTGGGATTGACATGGTTTCCTTTCTTTGGTGGCTCTTTAATTTTCAAAAGAAAAAAAAGATTCAGTTGATCAATGCGGTACAATTGTATAAGTAGTTAGAGATGGATGAAGAGCATTGCATGGAGAACCATGTATATATAGGAAAAGGGGTTACAGGGAAAGTCAGAAATCACCCATAGCAGATCAAAGTTGATGGATGCTAATAAATAAAAATGAAACCTCGTGAAACATTAGCACCAAAATAACAATAAAAAAAAAATCTACCTCGTATAACATGTGGAGAATTGAATTGTGCATTGAAATAACATGTGGAGAATCGAATTGTGCATTGAAATGGTAAATATTTCTAGAACTATTGGTTGCATGTGCATTATACCATTGTTAAATATTAAGAAAGAGCAAGCTGTGTGCATGGCACTCGGTTTTGAGAGTTTTAGCTTTGGGAAACAGCCACAGACACATATATTATGTATTATTAAAACCCAAATAACACTCCTACAGTATGTACATATGTGAGTAAGTAAGTAATCATGTTCATCCTAACAATATGATGCGTATACCGTATAACACATATACGGTATATACGTCCGTAAAAAAGAAGATTCAGTCAGCAAAGTCGGTCGATGCGCTTCAATTGTATGCGTATGTAGTTCGAGATGGATGAAGAGCAATGCATGTATATATAGGGAAAGGGTTACAGGAAAAAGGCAGAAATGATCACCCATAGCAGATCAAAGTGATGGATTGATTAATTAATTAATATATATATATATATATATATATATATATATATATATATATATATATATATATTATATATATATATATATATATATATATATATATATATAATAGAGTATTGAATTGTGCAATGGAGAACTCTGGTGAATACATTAGCAGACAAATGGATAAATAAGTGATATATATATATATATATAAAGAGTATTGAATTGTGCATGGAAACCTGGTGAAACATTAGCACCAAACAAACAATTAAAAAAAAGTCGTAAAACATACAGAGTATCCAGTTGTGCATGGGAACTGGTGAGCGGCACAAGGGATAGTAGGTGAGCGGCACAGGGGATAGTAGGCGACAGTACAGTTTTGGAATACAAACAATTAGCTTGTATACCAAATTCATGCACCAGTACAGTTTTCCGCATGAATTGTACTAATGCACAGATTTGGAATACAAGTAAATTTTTTGTATAAAAAATTAATCGTTAACAATTTAAAAATAAATAATTTTTTTTTTGGTGCTGACATGGACATGTCGCATCATCAAAGTTAACAGAAATAGTTAACTTAACGAAAAATTGGGCAAAAATTCCCAAAAAATGAGTAGGGGCAGATGAGATACAAGTAGAGTTGCAGGGGGCAAAATGTCTCTCAAAGTGAGTTGTAGGGGGGCTAAAAGGGTAATAAGTGTTTATTATACATAGATGCAGTCATGTTTGATGGTTGTATGTTGATTGCATATGTATCGAGACTTACATTGGTGCTGACATGGACATGTCGCATCATCAAAGTTAACAGAAATAGTTAACTTAACGAAAAATTGGGCAAAAATTCCCAAAAAATGAGTAGGGGCAGATGAGATACAAGTAGAGTTGCAGGGGGCAAAATGTCTCTCAAAGTGAGTTGTAGGGGGGCTAAGAGGGTAATAAGTGTTTATTATACATAGATGCAGCCATGTTTGATGGTTGTATGTTGATTGCATATGTATCGAGACTTACATATGTATGACAATCTTTAAGGATTTTTGAAGTGTTTGATTTATTATCCCCTAGAGCGATATCATGAGGGATACGAACGAGTGTAAAGTGCCCATAAAAATGTTGAAATTGTCTAAAGTAAATCTCTAAGAGTTTAAGGAGAGCATGGAGTCTGCAGTTTATTGAAATGAAAAAGATGAATTGCCGCAATGAGTATAATGATCAACATGTACCTAGTATTTATAATTCAAGTCAGTCATTACAATGATCAAACTATCTAGAGAATATTTTGGGCTTTTGAGAAGCTTATGAGTTGCTCATGTTGCAAACAAGTACTCTTATGAGTGGCTAAATATGCCAAATACTTTTTGTTAATCATATTTATTTATTTCCTTCAAGTACGTATTTATTTATATTATTTTGGTCATATCACTAAATATCTGAGATAGATTATGAAAGTTATGTATAACTGTTTTTAATCATTTTGTGAAGTCTTTGCTCAATGAGCCTAGATATTTTTGGTATCATCAAACATGAACAATCTTTCATATTCTTGCAAATGCAAGATGAAAAGATGATTATCGAGTGTTGGCCTTAAAAATGAATTTTGTACCAATACTCTAAAAGCCCAATTTGGAAAGGATGGACATGATCTCTGGATGCTTAAATAATAAGAATGCAATCTTGCGTTTGTCAACGGGATTATCCAAGAATTTTTATAGAAATGACCTATGCGTGTTGCTCTCTTTTTCCGTTTGACTAAGTTTTGTCACATTGGGTTTTTCTAGCAAGATTTTTAATGTATTGAAGGCGCTTGCACCACCGTATTAGTGATTGTTGCACTGCTTTCCCCTTAGCTTAGCTTTTGTTTCATTGGGGTTTTCCAAGCAAAGGTTTTTATGATGCAACTATGTATTAGTTATGGTGAAAGGATTGGGAGTGACAACTTAAGGATCTCTTGCTTGGATAAGGAGGAGTATGCCACCAAAAAGATATTCACATTATACTTTTCCTTTTGCCAAGCTTTTTGTCCCGTCAGGTTTTTCCTGGCAATAGTTTAATATGGAAATCTGGCAAGTGGTATTGGTTAATCATGGAGATGTGCTCTTTTTCCCTTCATTCAGATTTTGCCCCACTAGGTTTTCCAGACAAATTTTTTAATGAGACATGGTGAATATTCAAGGGGGAATGTTATAAATACATATAGGTCATTGAGGTCCACCATTATATCCATATTACCTCCACCTTAATATTCATCATAATACTTATCATTATGAGTGTGGTATATGATTGTAAATTCCTCTGTATTTGTATCCCTATAAATACTTGTATCAATGATGAATGTGTAGAGAAATTTGAGCACTATTTCTTTCGTCTCTCTAATTCTCTCTCTCTACTTTCCTTCAGTTTTATACCACTTTTGTCTTTCTATTTCTATGTGAAATTTAGGCTTTCTCTCTACTTTCCTTTACTTTTATAACACTTTTGTCTTTCTATTTTTATGTGAAATTTAGGGGTGAACTAAGGATCAATTCACAAGCATCTGGTAAACAGAAATCTGGAGAACATGGGAATCGACTTGTATCCGGACAAGTTCGTGAACTATTAACCTGAATTCAGTTTAATTAGATATGATAAAGAGTAAAAACAGATCGAACATATTAAGGATACAGCCAATTTGCGATTAAGGGGTGTAAGGAGGACCAACAATTTGCAGGCTATACATCATTGGCAATATATCTTTAGTCACTATGATCATTACAAAATCATCTCATTAAAATCCTTGAATGAATAAGTGCAGTTAAGCGAGAGGCGCATTACAAAATCGAAAACTTGACAGGAAAGATGGGGATATATGCTACAACGTACATAAGCAATCCATCTGAAAAGGTTGATCCAACTAACCAACCTTCCAACGAAAAGCAGCTTCAAGCAACACATTTTGACAGGGGAAACTTAAGTTGATGGCTGCCACCTCCTAACCCAATCAGTCAAAGTCGAAAGATTTGTGGAAATGTCTTGGATGCTATCACTCTTTAAAGCAATCACGATATCTTGTGGGTAGCTCTCTTTTGCCTCCTCAAGCATGGTTTGAAATATTTCACATTCAATATTGTTGGAGAGCTTCGACCCCGAATACCCTCTGTCACATCCAAGAACCCATAAACCTTTGGTTTTCAACCTTTTAAGGAAATAAATTAGAAACGAAATAGTGAGAAAGAAAATTACCTCCGAGTTAAACGATCATACAAAACAGTATTGTCAGTCCGAAGCACAACTACAAGATCAAACCATCTCTCAGGGAAGAAATCACAACCATGGTAGTCCACAATGGTCCCTCCTTCTTCCATTGTATCCTCAAGCTCATCGCACACCAGGTCTTCATTGATGACGTAACAATCTAGCTCATCATCCCAACCATCATGTAGGTTCTTGGTCTTCACCAAATCACCGACAATGATGTGCCGGAGCTGTGTTGCTTCTGCTAAGGCAGACGACGTCGTTGTCTTCCCTGTTCCTGGTGTACCTGTCACCAATATGTTTGGCCTATTCCTTCCCATGACCTCTAGTTTGCTATAGGGCAGAGCCTGGATTGAAAGCAAAGGTGCATAAATAATTAGAACAATATATTCAGACTTTTACATGAACCAGATTATGCTATTTACAGAATCAGAATAAACTATTTACTTGACCAATCCTTATAGCTACATACAATTGTTAATGGAACTTTCAGACATTTAAAGCTGCAACACAACCAGATCATCATCACTACCTAAAATCAATAGCAAGATTGGTCTTATTAAGTCTAGTTATTTCACCACACTACTCAGCATCCAAGCACCACCAAAAACACCGTAATACCGATAGAACCACAAACAATAACTAACTAGATTTTCATTAGCGTAATAGCTGAAACCTTGTAACAGAACTAAAACAAAATTTAACGCTTCAAAGCTTGGCAGCAAAATTTTATTTTTTAGTTTTATACCGAATAGTATACGAGTATCGTAGAAGTATGACATACAAATCTACAATGTTTTTCTCCTCCCGGTATATACTAGCATGAGAATTTCGAAAACACATTCAGGAATCACCATTCCAATTAGTTAGAAATACATAGAAAATCAAAGACTTTTCATTTTTCTCTAAGCTATGAATTTCTATACTGAACACAGAACTCAGCTCAAATGGGAAAATTACCAGCCAAGCTTCAAAATTCTAGGTCAATTGAAAATCGATAAAAATTGCAGAATCACACGGCAGTGGCGTTCGGCAGTGGCAATCGGTGCAGTGGATTCGGCAGTGGTGTTTCGGCAGTGGGCAGTGGAGTTCGGCAGTGGGCGATGGCGGCGAGAGGAAGGAGGCGGGGAGAATGAAGAAGGTGGAGAGACAGAGAAATCGATGGCGTCGATGGAGGCGGGGAGAAGGAAGGAGGCTAGCGGCTTATGAAAATGGAAGAGGAGAGAGCTTAGGTCAGATAATTCAAATAAAAACAATAAAAATTAAAAATAAAAATAAAAATAAAATAATATATAATGCCAGGATCCCGACTTTTTCCAAAAAAAATCCCGATCCCTTCCCGATTTAGTCGGAATCGGGACAAAATCGCAACTAATTGGAATTGAGATTGTCGGGATCGGGATTGGGATGCGGGATTCGGGAAAAATTTCCCACCCCTAATAGAAACTGGTGACTGTAATGGGTAGAAAGCTGGGCAATTTTCAGTGGTGGGCTAAAAGCCTTTTGGAGATGTTGGGCCATAAAAACCCCACAAAAGCCCAGAGCCCTCTTCTCTTCTTCTTCTTCTTCTTCTTCTTCTTCTTTAAGCTTGAGGCAGAATCAAAACCGAAGTATCAATTTCAGTTCGCAACTACTTCAATCGGCTGATTTCATACCAGGTAAATTCCGATTCTTTGAATTTGACCCGCCGCTTTTCTGATTTAATCGACAAATCCAATTACTATCTTGTCCAAATAGAACATCTTTGTATCTGTAGAAAAGCTTCTACCTTTCGCTTGTTTTCTTTGCAATTGCGCCAAAGTCTGCGGCTTTTTGCAGAATGTGATTTCATTTCGAACTTAATTTCTGAATGTATTGTACTTCGATAGTCGACTGCATAGATTACAAACTTTAGATTGTGTGATTTTATATGAAATTCGTTTTGCAGACTTTAGATTACAAATGACTAATGAAATTAGGTTTGAATTGGGCAGAAGTGAGGGGTAAAAGGGTTTTTTTTTTTTTTTTTTTTTATATATATCTCAGTTATCTGCATTTGCTCAATTTGTGACCTAACATATTAATGTATTCAGCAGCAACCAGTAGGAGAAGCGACATGGACAACATTGTAGATTCGTTAAACAACGCGTACCAAGAGTTTGTTGTTGCAGCAGCTAGTGTACTCGAAGCCAAGGAATCGTCTGGTGCGCAGAATACAGCGGTGACTGATGCTGCTCTTGAGAATTTCAAGCAGAAGTGGGAACTTTTCAGAGTTACTTGTGATCAAGCTGAGGAGTTTGTGGAGTCTGTGAAGCAGCGGATTGGCTCGGAGTGCCTGGTGGATGAGGCAACTGGCTTGGTGGCTGGCAAGTCTGGTGGGCAAGCCACGACTGGTCTTCCGCCCATTAGTGCAGTTCGGTTGGAACAGATGAGTAAAGCTGTTCGGTGGCTTGTCATAGAACTTCAACATGGCTCTGGAAGTGCTGCCGCCACGGCGCATTCTCATCCGTCAACTCCTTTTGATGGTAGATTCTCTGAAGATTCAGCTCCATAGATATGCATGTAATTCTATCCTTGTATTTACTAAGGATGATACAACATCAGGAGAGTATTCAAATTAGATAGCAGACTTTTAATATTTTGGTGGCAGGTATATTGATCTATTTCACCTAAACAAGTTTGACAGATGTTCAATCTGTTTTGTATTCTCATCTGTTCGGTGAAATGTGGCTACACCTGCTCCTGTTCTTCCTAATGTAATGTTGCCCCAACTATTGTATATCTTACTCTTTTCATTTCAGTGAGGAAAACGTATTTTGTTCGCTTGATTTCGGTGCTGTCTCATGTATCAATTGTGTAACTTATTATGAAATGGTGATTTCATTGCCCTTTAACGAACAGGTAATGATTTTAGCACTCCAAACTCATGTGCCATGAAACTATCACTCGAGGCTTTCCAGAAGTTTACTCATATGATGCTTTACTAGGCTCTAAACGTATGGATTCACAGGATCTTCAAGTTTTTGGAACTTGGAGTTTGTTCCAAAAGAAGTAACTGTCACAGAACGTATCAACAATTTTCATGTGGCTGTAGCACCTAACTGAAGAAAACCAAAACAGTTTGTATAAGTTATGCAGCATAGCATGTGTTTAAAAGTTACTGCAAGTTACCATAGTAAGGGAAAAGAAGGGCGGTCATGGGAGTCCCCCGTGTCACACTTTAAATAATTTAGATGCACTACTTAGTTACAAGCTTACGCTACCAAGCTCGGCGCGGTCGTGGGAGTGAGTTGCAAGTTACTGCAAGTTTGTCGTAAATTTTGCTTAATCTCTATACTATTGTGTTATTGTTCTGTTGAACTACTCCAACTGAATCTGATAATATATTTTACTTGACAAACAGAGTTGGTTGTACAAACTACAAAGCGATAACCAATGAATAATCAAGTAGCATAGTTTCGGGTATCTTTCAACTATTAGGTATACTCATTTTAATAGATTTCGGTCACTTACACTAAAGAGTGGAGGCAAAAATGACGAGGATAGCCGCATTTCACAGGTTTGAGTTGTCCATCCTAGTCTTGGAGTGGTTCGTCGTATATCGCAGTTGCTTCTCGAGACATAAGCACTCCTAAGTCTAGTTGCCAAAGTCATACATTATATTTGAAGCTCTTTTCAGTTGCTTCCCTTTAATTTGCGGTACTAGAAACGTACTAAAAGCTCCCTATCACAGCTTGCCATCACTTATGAGCTTGTACAATAAGAGTTCCATGTCTCAATATTTCTCTTTTCAAATGCTCTCAACGGTGCAATTATCCTGAACCGGAAAAAAAGGGCTGCAAAATTTACGTGAACCCAATTGGTTCCACCAGAAAATCAAGTCCAGGTGTGAAAGAGGACAAAGCATCCCAAGTACATCATCCCCAACCAACCACAACCCGATCACCAAACCCAGTACACAATTTAAGTTTATGGGTACTGTTAACCCTTTATATATTGGGTGAAGTTCAGTTTCTCTGGAAAAAGCGGTAAAGTAATTGGTTTTCAGGTACTTTCATCTGGGTTTCGAATCTTGTATTGATTTTAATCTTAACTTCCTCTTTGATCAATTGGGTTGTGGCCGTTTTCGGTATTTGGGTTGTTGAATTTTATTGGGTTTGGATTGATATTTCCTTCAGTTTTGTGTTTCAGGATCATGGGTTTTATGATTGAAATGCAGAGGGTATCCATTTGTGCTGCCCAAGTAAGTGCATAAGTTTCTTCCTCTGTCATGTTTGTATATTTAGATGTTTGGTTTTGGGTTAATCTCGTGTTCTTTGGTTTTCCATCACAAGTGTGTTATCTAGTGTACAATTGCAACTGTTACTGTGTTGAATGGTGGTGTTGTGCCTATCATACGGTGTTCCTGGTTGAAAGACAAGGCTTGTAGCTAGGTGGATTATAGTCCATAAACCCGAAATTACTCTACGTGCTTTTTCATATAACTTGGAAGCATGAACAGTCTATCTCTGAACATGATTACAGATAAAACAGTCATAGAGCCACTGAAAAAGATGGTTTTGACAGGTTTTGATGTTAGCGATGTCCCACAGACCTACGGATGAGTTAATTTTCTGTTTTCCTTTGCTACACTCTGATGCTTTTGTAGTGAGAAGGGACTATAATACACTGAAAGTAAAGAAATGAATTTGAGTTCTACATGTTGGTGAGGTCGTTCTCTGAAATTGGCATCATGTTAGTAGGACTGGTTGAATATCTTTTTGATGCAGTGCACTAAAATAATCTGACGACAGGGTAAAGAGGGCAAAGGAGTATGAAGAGATCTCTTGAACGTTACTGAATATAATTTACTGGGCCTTTGATTGCTATCTCATAAAAATCATTTGTACACGAAATATGGCTGATCGATATTCGTTCATTTTATACATCTTGTATGTTGATTTCAAAGCTAATGTGGATCATGTGTTGAGGCTGCTGCAGATTGGCAACTTCGGGCTTCTGCTTCTATGGCATTTTCTGCATCTTTTAGTCAGCATATGGTACTTTCTATTGGACTTAGCTTACATTCTAGAAAGCTATCTCATTTCTGGTGGAGTACTCAAGAACTACCAAGCCCTTAATGTGAGCAAGCTACAGTACCTAGCAATTGTGATAGAAAGTGAAGAAGCTTACCAAACTTCAAAAGTTATTGAGCTTCTGCAATGGCTAGAAGCTCTTGGTGTGAAACGTGTATGCCTCTATGATACTGAAGGTAATGGTGTTTTACTTTGTGATTGACGCTAGGGACCTACTATTGGTATGCAACAATGTGACATTTATTCTTTCTCTTTTTGGATGTCTAGGAGTGTTGAAGAAATCAAAAGAAGCCATCTTGCATAAACTGAAACATGTAACAGCATTTGAGGTGCTCTCTTCTATCCCTACCTGTCATGTCTGGATCTACAATTAACAACAATTAATTGAACGGATTACTAAGAATACTGGAAAGCAGTTATGGCTGCCATGATTAATCTATCATCCTATGTGGATCTCAAATTTCCGGATTGTTTTTTAGGCCAGTTGTTTAGTTGAAACAATTTTCTTAATTTACAACAATTAATTGAACGGATTACTAAGCATACTGGAAAGCAGTTATGGCTGCCATGATTAATATATCATCCTATGTGGATCTCAAATTCCGGATTGTTTTTTAGGCCAGTTGTTTAGTTGAAACAATTTTCTTAGTTATTATGTCATTGTTTGTTTACTGATTTAGGTTTAATGAGGGTTATGTTTCTGTTATTATATGAGTGTAGTAAGTGCTTTGTTTCTTTTACCATGGACATTTACCGCATTAACAATGATCCCAAACAGTAAACACTTAACTTCTACTATATGCAGGAACCTTATGACAACACAGTTGACCAAAAGCGCATGGCTCTGGAGTTTTCTTCATTCTGTGATGGAAAAGAAGGTGTGGCGAAAGCAGCTAACTTACTTTTGGCGAAGTATTTGAAATCGGCCAACTTAGTTGGAGATCATGAAGAGAAAATCTTTACAGAACCGAAGATGGAGGAGGCACTAAAAACTGTTGGTATGTATTACACTCAGATGTGCCAATTGTCTATAGTCATGATTGATTACTCACAACTTTATTAGTCCTGGGTGTTAATGGTATATGGATTTCAGGTCGCAGAGGGCCGGACCCTGACCTCCTTTTAGTTTATGGACCTGCAAGATGCCACCTTGGTTTTCCAGCATGGAGACTTCGATATACTGAGATTATGTGAGTATTCTTAGAAACCTGTGTCATGAAACAAGTTACATAGTATCTCTCTTTATCTCTACTTGATTTCTAGTATAACTCAAGTCTCAAATTACAGAGCCATGGTACAGGAAAAGATCGAATAACCCATTTAACCACACAAATAGGCCAGAGCTGAACATAATACCTAGTTTTCAGTCAGCTTACACAAATTCACACAAGCGCAGATAAGGAGCCTTACGGAAATTTCTGCCGCTTGTTTTCTTTGGCTTTTTTCGGGAGGAGTTGGGGTCTTGTGCACTTCTAGCTCTAGGACAATGAAAACTCTATTTTGCATTATAAGAACTTGAGAGCACTCTGTAAAATAAATGCTTGAACACTTAACTGGACTATTCTAAGCAGCCTGGAAGTCATGTTGCTGCTGATTGATTCTTGGCCTTGAAAACTTGTTAATGTCTGTCTTTACTTTTCCTTCAAAATCAGGCAAACCTGCGTATTAGACTTGGTTTCATACGTTGTCTTTCAACCAGAGATTACTCCTCCTTTGCCTCAGCTGTGTTTGCATGTGCTGATAATTTTTATGCAACCAAAGCTCTCCCTCAAGTATTCTTACATTTTGCAAATATTTTGTTTCATGCACTGATGGTATCCCATATTTGTTTTACAGACATATGGGACAACTCAAATCTATGAGATATGGTTCCCTAATTAAAGCCATCTACAGGTTCACAACTGTGCACCAAAATTACGGTAAGATCTGTTCCTCTTCATTGTATATTTGTTATCTGTTCAAATAGTTCGGGAGTGGATACAGATTTTATAAGATGAGTAGGGTTTCAAACTGTTGGTTAAATTTGAAATTTAAGCTACATCGTAAGCTTTTGCGATTCATTTTTCTCACATTCATGTATTGTTCTTGTTCCAACAGGTAAATGACACTGCATTTGTAAGTCCATATCTTGGTAAACTACATACTGGCTTTTACGAAAGTTCTATAACTCCAAGCTTGTGTTTCTTGGTTGTTTACCTTATTGAGTATGAAATGTCCAAGTGTATTTGTGACTCTCCTTTTTACCCCTATAATGTAAGTAGTGTTCCTATTTATGTATGTCTCAGTTATCTTCTATTACTAGCTGTACTAATCCAGTGATAGCGAAAACTTACATCCTCTTTTATATGGGCTCGTCCAGTAGCAGTAAATTTTCCGATCATTATCAACTGATGTGAATCTAGTTACCACAACTCTTCGTTTTTATGTTGATTCAAACGATATTGAGGGGAGATGGAACTCATGACCTGGGCTGAAGGGTTAAATGATTCTAACCATATGAGCAATAAGCCCCTTCCACAGAGCACATGTCTTATTAACTTCAGTTGCATTGAAACTAACTGTCTCATTATCCATTCATAGTTATGAGTTCGGACAACCTTAGGAAGAAATGCGATCTGAAAGGTGGAATGGAACCCCATCTCTCTTATTATTTAGTTCACATGTTGCTTGGTAAAGAATCTGGGAAGAGAAAGGTCCTCCGTATGTAAGTGTTTTAATAGCCTTATATAGTTCGAAGACAGAAAGCGAACATTTATTTGAGAAAACAAGTGTTCTAAACCAAACTTGATCTAATCATAATGAATTAAACGTTCTAAGACAAGATGATTGAACTCTAGATATTACAATTTAGTAGTTTTCATATCACAATAACCTAAAAGCAGCAAATAATTATTAAGATATACCACGATAACCATTATTGAAGCTCATTATAGAGCTATTATCTTTCAAAATCAAATAGAGAACATTCTGCTTTATAGAGCTCTCAATACTCTCTACATTTCTCTTTTCATCCACCGTTGACTATGGCTGATTTTCGGACGAATCGAATAAAAAATAAGGGTTCCAACTTCCTTTACAAAAAAGTTTGGAATGAAATTTTATTTCCAAATTCGGAATCTTTGGAAATCGGAAAAAATTCAGAATTTTTCGGATCGGAAATTTAGGAACTAATTCGGAGGTGAAATAAGATAAAATAATATACAAACTACGCTTACTAGATGAATACATAGTCTAAAGTAAGTAATAAATGTGTCCGCGAGTAAGAATGAGCAAAATGGAAGTAATATGATTTATTCTAAAATATACTATAAATATTATACAATAAGTAAATAACTATAAAACATATGAAATGCATTCCATTTTTTTTATCGGAATAGCTTCGGAAATCTTCGGAAATAAATCAGGTCAGAAAATCGAAACTTTCGGAGTGAAATGTATATTCCAATTTCCTTCCAACTTTTTTCGGAATTTTTCGAATTCAGAATCTTTTGGCGACAGATCTTTTTCAATTCGGAATTGGAATTTCCAATCCAACTTGCACCCCTACCTTTGACTGAATAGTTTCTTTCTTATTTAACTGAAGTTAACATAACTAGAACTAAGCTAAACTAATTACAACCAAGAACCTAATTAGAAAATATTCACATTTATTGAAATTTTGGACTAATTTGCCAAATTTAATCATTTGGGATCTACACATTCGCCCCAACTTCGCGTAGTGGTGTGGTGGTGCGTCTCCAAAGTCCAAACGGCCAGTTACTGTGTGTGTTAATTACTTTTTTCTTTTTTTTTTCTCAAAAAAAAATTAATTGGAAATTCAAAAGTCAGGTGGTGGGTTCCAGCCTGTCAAATTAATCTAATGGCCACCATCGGTTGCGTGAATAGTACAACGATACCGACGGCCCAGATCGATTGATTACTAGAGGCGGTGCTCGCAAATCTCACCAACTCCTATATAAGACTAGATTCATTTCTTTCACTCCTTCACTTGTTCACTCTCACTTGTCTTGTCCGAATCCAAACTCTTAGCAGTTAAGAAATCCTCCTAGAATCTCCGATCGGAAAAAACACAGAAATTTCCTAAAATTCCAATCGCAATGCCGTCGTATTCGATTTTGCAATTCTTCCGGCCCACCGATCAAGAGATCGTAGGCCTCATCCTCCACGATTTGCTGGTGGAGAACCAGCCGCTAGCGCCGCCGTTGGACGCCATCATCCGCCGCTTCAACCCGTTCGGATCCAAACTCGAACCGAACCAGATATGGGAAATGTACGGCGGGGATCAACTTGTTGATCAAGATGTCTACTTCCTGGCCGATCTCAAGGCCAAGAATCGCTCGCGGTTCAATCGCAAGGTTGGGTCCAACGGCACTTGGAGCCAAGGCGAAATCGCCAAGCCGGTTGAGGTGAGGGGAAACCCTAACCCTATTGGGCTCAAGAGAAAATTCAAATTTCAGGATAAAAAGTCAAAGCAACAAAATGAAAATGGGGCTTGGTTTATTGATGAGTATAGCCTCTTTGATGGTCCCAAGAATCCCGACGACTATAAAAATTACGATTTCGATTTCGTGATTTGCCGCATGAGGAGGAACGGAAGGGTGCCTGAGGCGGCTCCTAAGAGCCTAAAGCGTAAATCATCATCCCAAGAATTGATTCAGCAGAATCCAAGGAAAAAGATGAGAAAAGATTATGAATCTGACGATGGTGATGAATCTGATGATGATGATGGTCATGATGATGATCAGGCACTTGAATCACATCAAGGGTCATCATCACAAACTAATACTACAGATAAGGTCGCTGTTGATGTTGAGGAGGATCAGATGGAAAATTTGACCCCCAACACCACCAGTTTTGATGTTGAATGTGGCTCTGATGTTAATGGCCTTACTACTGATGATCTGGCCAATATCTTTGCCTCTTATCATCATCAAATGGATTCGGAATCGTTTGAAAACTTTGTTGCTAATCCATCGTTCGACCTCGACGATTTCTTTGCTGGAATGCCATTGCCAATGCTCGATTCTGGCCTCGAGGATGGACCAGTGGAGGAAGCTTGTTGCAACCTTACGGAGTTGTTAGCTGATACAGAAGAGTCATACCACGATTTTTATCGGATTTAGTTTCTTTTGTTAGCTTTACTTTTATGGTGATGCTTCTGCAATTGTATCTAGTTTTCTGGTTCATCACCAGTATGAATTGTATAGATTGTGGCTTACTCTTAATTCCTTAATGTGTACGTACTTTGACCAAACATTAATTACAGCTGCTTTCTTTAAATCTTTTTATGTGTTTAGATGTTCGTTCAGCCTTCGTTTGGTTTGTTGATCGCGGCATCTTTTATTTTTCTTTCCTCTCCCACCTCTTTTTTCCCCCAAAATACCTCCTCCTCTGCTCATCAAAATCCCTCCCCCTTTTTCCCGTGGGGAGAGAAAGTTAAGTAGTAAACTCTTCTGGTCATCATTATTGACTGAGGTGAACCTAGTTACCACATCTCTTCATTTTTATGTTGATTCAAACGATATTGAGGGGAGATGGAACTCATGACCTGGGTTGAAGGGTTAAATGATTCTAACCATTTGAGCAATAAGCTGAGCACATGTCTTATTAATCTATCATCCTACGTGGATCTCAAATTCAGAATTCTTTTTTAGGCCAGTTGTTTAGTTGAAGCAATTTTCTTAGTTATTATGTCATTGTTGGTTTACTGATCTAGGTTTAATGAGGGTTATGTTTCTGTTATTATATGAGTGTAGTAAGTGCTTTGTTTCTTTTACCATGGACTTTTACTGCATTAACAATGATCCCAAACAGTAAACACTGAACTTCTATCATATGCAGGAACCTTATGACAACAGAGTCTTTTGACATCTATTCACTTTTTTGCACCAAATAGGAAGCTGCGGTCTAGCTATATGGTTAAGAAAATTCGTATGGCAAACTGTCAAGTCCAGAGATGCAGGTAGGTTTTCAGGAAAAAGTGTAACTAAAACAAAATGTAAAGCTTGGGAGGGAGACCAAGTTCCTGAAGACAAGATGTAAAAAGCAGGGCATATGCCTAGATTATGAAAGTGATATGTGACAATGGGATGCAATGAAGTTGACACGTAGGTCAATGAGATCTTTATTTCATATAAAACAGACAATAATTTCCTGTAAAATATTGGATATGTGGACTTCAAGTACACCTGTACAACATTCTATTACTGGATGAAATTGGGAGACTTGGCCAAGTCAATAACCAAAGATAAACAACAACTACTCTTCTTGTCACATAACAATGTTAGGAAACATTATTAAGGAAAGCAAATATTTCTGATATATACTGAAACCAGGTCTAAAGTGGAAAAGTTGCTTTACATTATAACATATATATAAATCATGTCGGTATAAGATTTTGGAGACCTAATTCCAAGCCTCATCACGTTAACACCATTCAGACCCTCTTTCTAACTCATCTTGCAATTTCACACAGAAGAGGGCGAGTAGTATTATAGCAAGAAACATCCAACTGAAAGTCGTATAACCCCCCACTAATAGGGTAAGTAAGGTAAAAGCAAAACCCTCAATTCACAGCACAAAGACTTAATTTCTTTCCATGATATATGTGTAGGGAAATGCTCCCGGTACACTTCTGAGAACCCATCTTCATTCTTCAAGCCAAATTATGCAAACTATACTTTAAAAGAAAACTTTTCAAAAATATGGGCACAAAACTTTAAACGTTGGCAAATGGCAATATAGCTGACATCGGTAACATTCAAAAAGTCTGGTAAACCAAAAATATGACTAAAATCACAACTAATTCGAAGAGAAACGGGAACATTTTGAGTTTAGGGATGGTGAATCTCATTGTTAACTACAACGCTTATTGATTTAAGCTTCCCACCTACTAATTTCTGTAGATTTGTACAACAATTATGTCCCCAGTGATCTTATTTCTCTATTCATGACAATCTTTAATCTTCTCTTGGATGGGCCCATGAACTAGATATGCAATTCATTTGTTTATAACTCTTAGTATGCTCTAGGCATGAAAAAGTGAGTGTCATACTCTATTTATATCCATCAAACTCACACAACAGGCCAAAAAATTGAGTCTAATATGAGCGAGTACAATTCTTGAGTAGGGAACTCTTAAGTTGCCCATAATTGTGAAGTCCAATTATAGTGGATATAATACGAGACCCACCATTTAAAGATTAATAGGCCGGAAATTCACTTTTACGATTGACAATCTTTACATTAAAAACTTACACTATACATATAATATACTCCTTGACTCTGTTCTAAAAATCGACCCCTAGATATTGTTCTTCCATCCTGATTTTAGCCAAAATTGGCTAGATGGGCTACCTGGCTAGGTAGATTTATTTATTTATTTTTTTTCTTATGAAAAGAAAATTAAATTTTTTTGTGCGCTAATTCCATTCTCATGGCCTAACTTCCAGTATATTCGCTACCACTCTTTTGTCGTCTGGTAAATAATTATGCCCGCAAACCGTCGTTGAAATGACAAGACCCCAAGTTAAACAAAAGGAAAATAGAAAAAGGAAATCACCAAAACCAAAACAGATCCATCTGTCAATTCCCGAACTTCAATCATTCGTCGGCATCGTTGAGACGACGAAACCCCGCGAGCAGAGCTGAAGAAGTACATAACAATGGCGCCGATTCTGGCCGATAACGGCGTGGAAGGAGACGACGAGAGGGAGGAGGGCGAAGAAGAGGAGGAGGAGGAGGAAGAGGAGGCGGAAGAAGAGGAGGAGGAGGAGGAGGAGCCGAGGCTCAAGTACCAGCGAATGGGCGGCAGCATTCCGTCGCTGCTGACGAGCGACGTGGCGTCCTGTATCGCCGTCGCGGAACGAATGATCGCGCTCGGAACTCACGGCGGCACCGTTCATATTCTTGATTTTCTCGGGAATCAGGTGAGGCGAAACTGAGATTGGATTCAATTCGAATTTTTTTGAAATCGTTTGAATGGATAGTTGTTGCAGTTAGGGTTAGGTTAGTGTGGTTATTGGGATTTGAGGAGCTGGTTGGATCTGGTTTTGCTTTTTAAATTCGAGTTTTTCGAGTGTTTATTGGAGAATTGAGTTTAAGGGCTTCAAGTAATGGGGGATTGCCAAGTAGCTCGAATGGAAACTTTAAAAGAAGGCTCCTTTAGTATAAGTTTGGTACGAATTTAATTATATGCAGTAGTTACAAAGTTGTTTTCTTGATTTTGTAGTTTCATTTTCTTTTGTTGCAATCAACCTGTGGTGAACATACACTTTTGTATAATGATTGAATTCTCCTAGTCCTGAAACAGGCACGTTCAAGTGTTTTATTATTTATCAGGAAACTTCGTCCGATAGGCTAGGGGATGTAAAGATTAACCTTTACAAGCAATGTAGGTAGTATGCAATATCTGTAGTTTGTTTGTGCGGATGATTTCTTTGCAATATAAAATGCCTTTTTGGGGTCCAATTTCGTCTTAAGCCTGATAGATTGTTGCATTTGGCCCTGGATTGATCATTAGGGTAACATCATGTTCTTGATCGGCTTTTTTACAGGTTAAAGAATTCCCTGCTCATACTGCAGCAGTGAATGATCTTAGCTTTGACATAGATGGTGACTATATAGGAAGCTGTTCGGACGATGGGTCTGTTGTAATAAATAGCCTTTTCACTGATGAGAAAATGAGGTTTGAGTACCATCGGCCAATGAAAGCTATTGCGCTAGATCCAGATTATTCAAGAAAAACATCTAGAAGATTTGTAGCTGGTGGTTTAGCTGGTCATTTATATTATAATACAAAAAGATGGCTGGGCTTTAAAGATCAGGTTTGTACTAAACTTCTACTTGTAGCATATTAAGTTCCTAGCATTGTGTTAATTTCTAAATAGGTAATATGTCTGTTTAGGTTCTGCACTCTGGTGAAGGTCCTATACATGCGGTGAAGTGGAGAACAAGTCTCATTGCATGGGCTAATGATGCAGGCGTGAAAGTGTATGATACTGCAAATGATCAGCGTATAACTTTCATTGAAAGGCCGCGAGGAAGCCCACGTCCGGAGCTTTTGCTCCCACATTTAGTTTGGCAGGTTAGTAAAGTGAAGAAGGAAATTTATGGAAAATGCTGGGATTATGGGGTGACAGGGTAATCTTGTGATTTTAAAGGCTGATTCAAGGGTTAATTGCAGGCTAAAGGTAGTAGGAAATGGTTGTGGTTATTGAGGAAGGATTGGAGAAAATATTGGAAGGCCTGGGATTTGAAATGTTATAAGTGTCGAATAGTAATTTTAAGCTGACAAGGAACCCAGGGAGTGTCGCCTAATGCTCTCAAAATTCTTGGAAATTTTTTGACCTGACACAACTAATAAAATATAAGTTTTTGCACTGGAAAACTGTAAACTTCCAGTTGTACCTTTGAAGGCGATCATATGTGTAACTTTAGACTAAAGATTCACTTTAACACATGAGCTTCATATTGATTGAAGATAAAATTATATATGAAAAACACCAAGTAACCTTTCTTCCCTATTTTCCATTACCATTTCTACTTCATAATACTAATTAAGTAGCCATGGTATTGTTTTGATGCATTGCTCATTGTCTTCATAACATTCAGGATGACACATTATTGGTCATTGGCTGGGGAACATCAATCAGAATCACATCGATAAAACCAAATCAGTCTAAAGCAGCCAATGGGACATATAGGCATGTCCCAATGTCTAGTATGAACCAGGTAGATATTGTGGCATCCTTTCAGACCAGCTATTTCATTTCTGGAATTGCCCCTTTTGGTGATTCTTTGGTGGTTCTAGCCTATATCCCCGGTGAAGAAGATGGGGAGAAGGAATTTAGCAGCTCTGTTCCATCACGGCAGGTATTTTACTCCTTTTGTGCTAATATGGATTCTATTATTCTGAATCTTGTTTTACTTATTTACCATTATCCAGTCCCCTCTAGGTTTGTTTTCTTTCTTGGGGTAAAACGCTGTAAATTGATTATAGTGTGATTCCTCCTGGAATGTGTATTTTGAAAATGTGAATTTTCCTTTTCTGTAACCTTTAGAGTTGTATATGTAGTCCACTTATTCACATTTTTAGGTTTCTTTTGCTGGTTTTGGATGTGTAGAACATTTTCTTAGGATTTGGCTTCTTCACCTAATTCAGTTTCCATTCTGTGTTTATTTATGTTGCTATGCGAATTTTAAGGTTTTATAAAACAAGGGATGTTTTGATCCAGGTCCCTGATATATATTTAGCTTGCTTGAATGACTTTTAAACTCCTAAAACTAAGGAGAAAAGATATGCCTATGCTAGGCATGCAATCAAAAGTGACAAGCGTTCCATTGCATTTCCTGTTAGAGCTTTCAAAGACCAGAACTTTTATTATACATGTCTCTTCAAGAAATTTATATATTATGAAAAGATATATGTCTCACAGATAACTTGATCTTGGTAGAGCACCATTCACTTTTTCCTACATCTTGATAGTGTCTATCTTACAGATGTACTATATTGATCACACATCTCTTACTAATATGTATTTTCAGTTTTTTAACATAAAGATACTCTGTCAAGTTGTCAACTGATTGATCTGATTGTCAGATTTCCATATTCTCTTTCCTTTTCTTTTGGTGCATATTTCCATATTCAACATGGGTCTTGATTGTCAGGTGTAAATGACCTATAAAAATGCAAATTTTACAGAAGATGGCTATGTAGTATATGAAACGTTGAGCATAGTTAGCATAAATTTTTGGTAAGGGCATCCATTAACCTAACATAATATTTCCATTTGAGTTGAAAAGAATACCTTTCAATCCAGGAAATTTTCATTTAGTCAACTCGCATAAGGACTACTAAAAGAATTGCCGTTCTGCTCCGGTTGACATGATTTAGGGAGGACCTATGTTTAAATTTCTAATTATTGACAAACTAAAAAGTAAATAGAAAGACTACCCATGTCTTTTGTTGTCAGTCATTCACTACTGGAACCCTGTTATTGTTTCTTAACTTTTACAATCTATTTGAAGCAGGGCAATGCACAGAGACCAGAAGTACGCATTGTAACTTGGAATAATGATGAACTTTCAACAGATGCCTTACCTGTACACGGATTCGAGCATTACAAGGCGAAGGACTATTCCCTTGCTCATGCTCCTTTCTCAGGTTAACATACTTTCTTTTTGAAATTCATGATTGAAGAATAGCAGAATAATTTACATTTATATAGCTGTGAAACCCTTTAGTTTGAATCTAGGTAGCAGCTATGCTGGTGGTCAGTGGGCTGAAGGTGATGAACCACTGTACTATATTGTATCCCCAAAGGATGTAGTCATTGCAAAACCCAGGTCAGTACTGTCTCTCTCTATATTTGATCATGTAGAGAAGAATGATCTATGAACATTTGAAGTAGAACAATAATGGTCTGCATCCACCATCATGTGATGGACCCATTTGCACGTCCTAATAGAAAACCTTGGGTGTGCTTTTCAAGATTGTTTATAAATAACTGGAGCGCTGCATTTTATAGATTTCATTCTCATGACATAATGCTGTAGTCTAGTTTGTCTGGTGGACAACTCATCCCCTACATTATAGTGTTTATGTTGGATAACATATGCATGTTTCCATTAAAATAAATAAATTCTTGTGTAAGTCCAAATATGAGTTTGGTTACTTGAGAAAATGGAAAATTTGAATCCTCATTTCTTGATTAGTCAAATTTATATGTGATTGTAGTAATCTAACAAACAAATAATAGGAAGGCCCAAATTACGATCGAAAATTGAATCCCCTTCTCTTGGAACCTTCGAAGATTTTTATAAATTTGAGGAGCAATTCCGCTTGGATATATTTGCGCTTCCAGATTTACTAGATCATTTGTTACCCTATCTTTAAAGTTCTTACATCCGTCCTTGCCTTCTTAATTTGACATCTGACTTGAAAGATGATCTAGGGAATGAGCTTAGTTGCGTGTCTAGTAATTACATAGTGATCTCATTGATTTAGGTCTGAGATTAATTTTATAAGAAGTTAATGGACACTTCTAGTAGAGGAGTATATATATAGTGAGTTTTTGCATCATAAGTATTGGTCAAGTATATATCAGTCAGGAGCTTGGTAACTTGATGAAGAAATGATTGCACGTATAAATTTCAGAGATGCTGAAGATCATATTGCTTGGCTTCTTCAACATAATTGGCATGAAAAAGCTTTGGCTGCAGTTGAAGCAGGGCAGGGACCGAGTGAACTTCTTGATGAGGTATTAACATGAACATGTGTCTATGTTATTTACTTGAGCACTCTAGCAGCTCTTTTCTTCTGCTGACACAATAACTATAATAGCATATTGAATAGTTTCTCGGCTCACACTCTCCCAGCCTTCTGGCTGGAATTCGTGGAGCATCACTGTTTATTTGCATTGAATTGGTCACATATGCACACATAGATTATTTAGTTTCTTATGTAGCTTGGAATTATGAGATTATTAATCATGAAGAAAATTGACAACATAAGAAATGTTCTCTGAACTCTGATACATGCAATGACCAAAGTTTCATTTCTTTTTCTTCTCAAAAGTAATATATTGAACAAAGATAACTGGAGCAGCTTGAAGCACCATGGTTAATATTTGCTCCTTTTCACTCCTTGTCAAATATTTGTATGTTGCCTAGAAGACTATTGAGTAATTCTGTTGTATGTGCACTCCATAGGAACTTATATTTTATATGGTGTTATTCTGTGGTCTGTTAGCTAATTTTATTATACTGTTAAAATCCACGCAGAGTTAATTATTTGCATGGTTTCCTCAATTTATTTCATTTGTTTAGGTTGGTTCTAGATACCTTGATCATTTGATTGTGGAAAGAAAATATGCTGAAGCTGCATCTTTGTGTCCCAAACTGTTGCGAGGATCTGCTTCGGCATGGGAAAGGTACCGGTCACTATCAATGATAACCCTCTTTTACCATCGTCCCTGTAAATAATTGGAATTTCTAGCATGCACTTTTTCCAAACAATTATGAGTGGATTATGCTTCACAGATGGGTTTTCCACTTTGCTCATCTGCGCCAGCTTCCCGTGCTAGTCCCATATATACCAACGGCAAACCCAAGACTACGTGATACTGCTTATGAGGTTTGTGAGGATGAGTTTTCTCATTTCCGTTTGATGTGCTAGATTTTACACTCTTTTTTATTTTCTAACAGGGAGAATCATGACATTTTTTTTATGTGCCACAAGGTTGCTCTTGTAGCTCTAGCTACAAATCCATCTTATCATAGCGAGCTCTTGTCAACTGTTAAATCTTGGCCACCGGTGATTTATTCTTTGTTGCCTGTTATCTCAGCTATAGAACCTCAGCTTAATACATCATCCATGACAGACGCTCTTAAGGAGGTCAGTTCAGTGATTATGTAACTTGAGAATCAATTTGAAATGCTATGATAATTGTGGTTTTCTTAGACATTGCTTCGCTTTTTCAGGCACTAGCAGAGTTGTATGTGATTGATGCGCAATATGAGAAAGCATTTTCCCTGTATGCTGATGTAAGTGTTCTTGATGCATATTCATGTTCAACACCTTTATTCACTAAGCGCAGCTACAGTTAGAATTAGCTACATAGTATTGAACACCTTCATAAGATTATTTTGGAAGTGTTGCATATATTTCTATCTGCTGATATCTTATTGGCTTTGTTTTTTTGTTTTCAATTTTCAGCTTTTGAAGCCAGACATATTTTCCTTCATTGAGAAGCACAATTTATATGATTCTATTCGAGAAAAGGTATGGTATATGAGACCGCAGCTCTAGTCACTGCTATATTTATCCTTATAACTAATTCATGCTTCCCAGAAATGTATATTTGTCCTTTTGTGATTCCCCCCTGTTAATCTTCACAGTTTCCAATAACGGTTTTAAGAGTGACACTATCATTTCATTGCTGGTGTTAGGGATGTGTCAAATAATCTCAATTTCCATTAATACTGTGAAATTTTTTTCCTTCATGCTTACTCATGCTAAATTGTTCCTGCGTTAACTGCAGGTTGTCCAACTAATGATGCTAGATTGCAAGCATGCAGTTCTTTTATTGGTTCAAAACAAGGATCGAATAACTCCATCTGATGTTGTCATGCAAATTTTGAATGCAAGTGATAAGTGTGATTCCAGATACTTCTTGCATGCATATTTGCATTCGTTATTTGTAGCAGATCCCCATGCTGGAAAGGAATTTCATGACATGCAGGTATTGTGGAAGCTGCTGATGCGATTTTATTTACTTCTGTACTTCTGGACTTCTGGATTCTAATTGTATGTGCTATGAAGCTACTTATACATATCTATTGCCTTAACTCTATTGACTTTCTGCATTTTATATTTCAGCCGTTGTAGATATCACTTTCTATGTCACTTAATATTCTCTTTGTTATATATATAATCAAGACTTGATCAAATGTAAACGCTTAGGTTTCGGGAAACCCTTGGTAATTATTGAAGACCCCAGGTTATTGTGTTGTCTTTTCCTTTTCTAAATTTAGTATACACATGGAATCATGATGCTACCCCTTTCCATTCCTCGGCACTTTTGGTTGAAGAACTCATGGATCTTTAATACTTGGATTTGTGAAGAATAAAGATTATGCAGCCATTACAGTTATATTTTAGACTCTGGTTATCTGATTTCAATCAGGCCTTATCCTATTTTATATTCTTGTTGGAACTCTTGGATACTTTGTGTTTTTTGCATCGATTCCATACATTGTCCTGCTTGTTTTGATCTGATTACTCAACCCATCCAAATCCTTATATAATCTGAATCTATTTGTGGTGATTACATCTCCCAACACTTGTGGTAGGGACTAATCTACCATTATGAATTTGTGAGTACTTCCAAATCAAGCAATAACTGGTTATGCAGTTTCGGATTAGACTGTTTTTATTGCTGGCCTCCATCGTTTAGGTTTGACAGAATGAGACTGAAATTCAGGTGTTTTTAATGGGTAAATTTTTCTTTTGGTTACCATATGGATGCAATAAGAGTTTCTATTAAAAGAGCTACGTACAATGTATTCGGTGAGCTTTTAGTTGTTTTCTTCTTGTGCAAGATCTTATGTGTGCTTATTGGTGAAATTTAATTTACATTTTTGCTTGTGTGGATAGTCATAACACTTGTTCTGTCCTTTTTTTTTTTTTGCTGTGGTAGGTAGAGCTTTATGCAGAATATGATTCAAAGATGCTACTTCCTTTTCTTCGCAATAGTCAACACTATACCCTGGAGAAGGTTTGAACAGTTCATAAATGATCAGTTAGGACAAAATTCAAATGTTTTTCACTGAATTGAACTTAAAATATAAATCTCAGGCGTATGAAATTTGTGTCGGAAGAAATCTTTTAAGGGAGCAAGTCTTCGTTCTTGGAAGAATGGGAAATGCAAAACAAGCCCTTGCTGTGATCATAAATAAACTCGGGGATATTGAAGAGGTATTTAATGTCCTCCCAATATTTTTTGCAGTTAGTTTTTATCTCTGTACTTTAAACCGGGCGATAACAGACAGCGTTTTGGTTGTGTACAGGCTGTGGAATTTGTAAATTTGCAGCATGATGATGAACTTTGGGAGGAATTAATCCAGCAATGTCTTCATAAACCAGAAATGGTATTTAGTTTGGATAGCCAGCAGATTGAGTATCTCAACAAACTTTTGGCAATTGGATATCTTTACAACTGCTCTTCGATATCCTTTAATTGTCCTTCCGCTAATTGACAGGTTGGTGTCTTGTTGGAGCACACAGTTGGAAATCTAGATCCTCTATATATTGTGAATATGGTTCCTAATGGATTGGAGATTCCTAGGTCAGTTTGATCAGTGTTACTTTCTTATATTCCATTTCCATTAATTAACTGAATTTCTCAAACATTTCCAGCACTAAAACTCCCAGAAAATATGAATTTTGCATTTTTTTGAAGTTTTCTTATTGGATTCTTGATAACGTTGAAATTAAGTCTTTTGTAAGGTCTAGCTGTCTGAAGATTGGATTATCATTGTGTTTGCCACATTTGCCAATGCATTAGTTATGCATGTTGTAATGTTTTCCTTCTTCTTTTCATTTCGTTGAAATCCAGACCTATAAGAATTAACACCTCGTTCTTCTGTTTAGATTTTTTTTTTCTAATTAGACGAAGAAGTAGTTTAATATATATTGTGACGTTGCATTACCTAATCAATTCCTATAATATGAGACTAGAACCACCAACATGTGCTATGGAAACTATTGCCAGTCAATAGGGGAGAAAAGGTAGGTCTTGTCGGAGAGAAAGCTTTTGGAAATAGTTGTTTGGTTACCAAATTACCCTGAATTTATAAACTCATTCTTCAATTTGCTTAATGTTAGATGTAGAACCTTGACATTGGATATCTCTAGTTGACAAAGAGGCTGGTTCTCTTGATACAATGGAAATGTAGACACACACACGCACACACACACATGAGTGGGATGATTTTCTTGGCATTTTGTTGACTTTCAATGCGATTAGCATATCACCAGTCCAAGGGCTATGGTATTTTCTTTTTATTTTGTATTAAAAATCGGAGATGGACATTGGAAGTTGTTCAATGAGCCAAGACTAGCAGATTATGCTTAGCAGATAGGCATAATTACAAATGCTTGTATAACTTCTCAAAGAAGTAACAAGTTCCTAGAGTTTGGACTATCATATTAGCCATTAGATCAAATATGAGCAAGTAAGATGTACAGCTGGCCATCTAGCTACTTTGCCGCTATTTAGGATGTCCCTGGCGATGGCTCTAAACTTTTGCTACAAGCTCTTACAATCTCTTGCTGAAAAGCCATCTTATTTTGTAGGTCCTGAATACAATACGTTTAAGTATTATGTAGATGTAGGGTGTGAATTGGATCATTTTTCTACTTCCATGGCCAAGATGAACTACTATATTCTCATTGAAACTGCTGTTGCAAACCTTTACTCTCATGCATGAGTATATAAACAGAACTTTACTATTTTCAGTCATAAATGTGAAGCTTTTGGATGATTTTCACAGAGATGTTTGTATTTTCCTTTTCTAATTTTCTCCATTTCAGGCTTAGGGACCGGCTAGTCAAAATCATCACCAATTACAGGACTGAAACATCCCTAAGACACGGATGCAACGATATTCTTAAGGTACTCCTAATTTCCATGTCAATTTGTTTACTTTAATATAATATAGTACCACGTTAAAATTATGGGGCTCGGTGTTATTTGGAAACAGGCTGATATTGTCAACCTCTTGGTCAAATACTACAAAGAGGCAACTCATGGAATTTACTTGAGCAATGAAGAAGATGAGGCACGAGCGAAGAGGAGTGACACTAGGGTGTCTCAGGTGATTGAGAAACCACTAGGTGTGAGAACTATGGAGGTTAAATCGAAACCTAGGGGCGGTGCAAGATGTTGCATGTGTTTTGATCCATTTTCTATACAAAGCGTTAATGTCGTAGTTTTCTTTTGCTGTCATGCTTATCACATGACATGTCTTATGGATTCCACCTATACTAGTGAAATGAAAGGGAGTGGGGCCAGTGAGGGAGTAGGCAATGCTGGTTATGATGATAGTGATGTGGATGATGATGGTGATGATGATGATAACCCATCGGGTGGCTCTCGTATGCGTTGTATCTTATGTACTACTGCTGCTCGTGGCGTTAAGTGATGTGTGCGCTTGTTTGCGCAGTCAATGCTTGCATGCTCGTTATTCCTTTGGTTCAATTTTTTTGGGGTGCTTGTGCACGTGTGCGGCTTATATTTATGGGTTTCTTGGTTGTGCTTCTGGTATCAAGTCGTGTATCATAGTTAATAGTTATACATATTTATTATGGAAAGCGGCTTTTATTAAGTGGCTAGCTTTTGAGCAATGTTGTCATTAGGGCTCCTTTTTCTAGTCCACATCCAATTGCAGATTTCATTGAGTTGTGTATCTGCATTGCTGTAATTGTAGATCTAGTCGCATAATGTGACAGTTTTCAGGGAGAGCAAATTTTGTATTTTGTGTGTTCTCATGACTGAGTAATTGCTCTCCTCTCCTCTGTCCGTGGTATTGACATTTACAATTCACAACATTTTCTTATCTAGTTTTGCATCAACAGTGAAGCTCTGTAATTGAAATGTCCCATTATTCTTTATTATTTGCAATTCTACAGACGCTATCTTTCAAGAAAGCATCTTGATGACACATCTGAACAAATTCTTGTATGTTCGTGGTATAGTATGTCTGCAGAACGCACTGGCTTTTACTAGATCAATTTAAGAAAAATGGGAAGAGGGAGCACAGATTATTGAAGGCGAGAATAAGGTTTGATGGGGGTTAGTCTAAGAATGTGCCATGGATGGTTCATGGGGTTCCCATGCTGAAGGTTCGCCTCAGTCCCATTGAAAGAGAGCTGAAGTGAAGAAGTCCCTCCATGTGTCCGGCACAATAAAAGAAATGACAGCAGTTGGTCAAGATAAAGAGAGAATAAGATGGACCTTAAGGAGCAACAAACTTTTTGAGGACATTGGCCATGCCATCTAACTTATCAAGGTGCAAAAGTGGTGCTCGTAGAGCAACAAATTGGCTAGCCATAGAAACATATAAACGGTTTAACTCGTCCAATCATCCAAGCTCTCACTCTACGATGTCTCTTGGAACTTTTTCCTTGCAATACCAATAGTAAAAAATCTTCTTGTTTCTCTAGAACAGTTTGTGCAACAATCGAAGGATTTTACATGACCTTAGACCTTTGTTTAGTTATAAGGAAATCAAAACTTTATTACAGCCAAAGCCTAGACCCCTTCAATTATTTGCCAGAAAGCGAAAAAAAAATTCCCCCAAAGTTATGTGATGAATTCCAAGTACCAAAGTGGAGCAATTTCCAATGCTCCAATCTTGCGTCTTGGGTTCAAATGAGGGTTTAGAACTTACAAGGTAGCCTGGGTGATATAAGGTTTCTCAATAAAACGTCTTCCAGTTCAAGGCTTTAAAGGCACATGGAGGAACTTCTTAAACATTGAGGTAAGAATATTGCACATAAAGGTGGAGTGTCACATTTTTCAGACCACATTAGTCGATCACAACACGTAGGATGTCGTATATAACAATTTGTTGTGAGAAGGAAACTATTTGGAACAAATTTCGTTACCGACACCTTCAAAATAATCGTGACCCCTACGTAAAATCCCAAGTGCAACAATTGATAAATGAAGTTCGTGTTCTTAATTAGGTGCGGCACTTACCTCTAAGCTTGGTCATATGTAATTGACTTTCGTAACCCAATCTTTGACTTTCGACATTGATTACATGCTAAACTCTACTCCCATTTCTTTTCTTTTTTTGGTCTACCCCAACTTCAATCCCATGAGTTACTCTTAAGCTACCTCTGGTTTGTGGAAAAAAACTGATGAAAATAAGATTACTGGGAATAGGAGATGAGAATGAGAAAAAGAAATTCAATTTCATTGTTTGGAATATAGGAATTTGTGTTGGAATTAGAAATAAAATGAGGGCTAGAAATGTGATTGAGTTAATGGATGAGTTATATTGGTATTTCTTTATAGGACAATTTTTGGCTGCTTTGCCAAGGGCTACTTTGATTGCATTTTTCACCCTTTCGATTATTGCATATCATGAATGAAATCATTTATTTTATTGATTATACATATATGATCATCCTTGCAAAAAATCACTCAAATCCGAGATTATTTGATTATCTAACTTTGTGAAACATGTAGACAATTCGTTTTGAGGGCTAGAAATGTGATTGGATTAATGGATGAGTTATAGTGGAATTTCTTTGCAGGACAATTTTTGGCTCCTCTGCCAATGGCTACTGTGATCACATTTTTCAGCCCTTCGATTGTCGCATATCGTGATCATAACCATTTATTTTATTGATTAAATAAATATCATTCAAATCCAAGATTGTTTGATTATCTAACTTTGTGAACATGTAGATAGCTCGTTTTGAGAGCTAGAAATGTGATTAGGTTAATGGATGAGTTATAGTGGTATTTCTTCGCAAGACAATTTTTGGCTGATCTGCCAAGGGCTGCTTTTATAGATATTATCACGCTTTCGGTTGGTGCATATCGTGATCAGAATATTAATTTTATTAATTATACAAATAAGAGTATCGAACTTTAAGAAATATATGAATGATACAATTAGATGTCATACGAACCGCCATCACCATGAGCCCCCACCACACTTGTCACCACCACTAATCCCACCACCATCACCATCCTCTACACAATCGCCACCACCATGAGATCCCCACTACACTTGTCACCACCATCCTCTACCACCACCGACATCACCATGAGTCCCCTATCACACTTGTCACCACCACCAACCCCACCACCTCTACCATCCTCTATCACCACCGCCACCACCATAAGTGACACACCCCGCCCCAAAATGTGGGGCCTGAGAGGTGCGGCCATCACCCGGACGAGGTGACAAAGCCTTGACCGACACGTAACGACAAACTGAACAAAGAAAAGACAAAAACAAAAGGCAAGTCGGGTCGAAGCCCAATAAATACAATAACAAAAATATATCAGAGCGTCTACAGCAGAAGGGAAATTAGACAACAGTATTACCTGAAGACGAAATAAATATAAGCCAACAACATACACAAGTCTGACGTACAATAGACGACAAAGAGACTCCTACTCTTTGTGACACAGAACAGAGCTATCCTGAAAGATGCCACTCATCACGGTGGTGCTCCACAGTATCAGGTCCCGAGGGGGCTCAAATACAAACGTTAGTGGATAGGGAAAACAAATGTCAGTGTAAAACACAGTTGAAACATTTATTAAAGATAACCCCCACAGTTAAAGGCAGAAGTATATGACTATACTACATACATATCCAATACAGTATACAGTTAATCGGTCACACGAAATAAACCACCACATATACATATACACAATATATCATAAATCTACGGTCGTGATCTATTGGACGAAAGACTTACCGCCCGACCGTGATTTAACGTGTGGAGGAGGGACTTACCACCCGACTGTGATCTATTGGACGAGGGACTTACCACCCAACCAAATAGTGTGCCACTAACACTAGTAATAACATATGTATATAACATGCTCATACTATAGTTCAAATCAAAACCCGTCCACTCACAGAAAGGCCGGGCGATCGTTGTCATCCTCCTCTGGAGACGCAGCTTGGTTACTCTGATTCCGTGGAACCTGATCACCTATAAGTCCCAACATATATCGATTAATGAACGAAACCGAAACAAAACCATAAAAATGCTAATTCTCCTTGTTTGGCTCAATTGGGATTTAACCATATCTTAGATGGTGAAACGGAGCTCTCCATTGAATCTGAAACGTCGAAATACTTTAAAAAAATTGGTATGTTGACCTTGGTCCACATCGGTCAATGCTAGTCAACTCCAGTCAACAATGTTGACCGGTGGTCAACATTGACCTAACGGTCAACTAACGGCACCGTTCAAGTTAATGGCGCACCGTTAAAGTTAACGGAACTCCGTTAACTTTAATTGGGGGCTAACTGGCGGTGTTTGCTGACGTTCAGCGCTGCTGTTGTTGAAGTTAGTGCTGCCGGCGATTTCAAGGGTCTTCGGCGATGCGATTTGGTGCTCCGGGTTCATCTCGATGAGAGGAAGCTTAATTTGGGCTCTGCTTTCTTGATCTGTGGTCGCTAGTGAGTCAACAATGAGGGAGGGGCGACGGGCTTTGGGCGTAGGTTCAATTCAGCAAAAGGGAAACTGGTCTGAAAAACGGGTTTAAAAGCCCAAAGAGGAAAGGCCAATAATTGACTGCCACTGTGGCCTCGCCCAATCAGGGGCTGCCACGTGGCAAAACCCACTACACCACATATTTGTTTTTTGACTGTAACGAGTACAACACGAAATCTAATTCCGTCTTCGCGGACGCGTTCGTATCGTCGAGCCCTACACATAGAGTATAATATTGATTATTTTCATTTTGGACTAATTAAAAATCAATGGTTGACCATTTAGGGGCATTTGGGTCATTTCAAAATGTCTTGGGAACTTTATTAAAACGGGTCGTAACAATAAGCCCCCCTTCCAAACTTTTCACCACCACCAACACTGGTACCACCACTACCACCATCTTCTATCACCACCACTACCACCATCAAGAGCCCTCCACACTAGTCACCACCACCACTACCTCCGCCACCACCATCTCCCTCCTCTACCACTTGTGAAAAACTTAGGCTGCGTTTGGCATTGCTTTCGCGAAAGTACTTATGGCCCGAAAGTACTTTCGCGAAAGTTTTCGGCCAAAAAAAGCGTTTGGTAAACTTTCGCGAAAGTACTTTCGGGCCAAAGTTGCTTTCACGAAAGCAGATTATCGAAAGCAGGTCAGGGGTTGCTTTCGAAAGCAGCTTTCATTTGGGACACGCGCGTCATTTCTGAATTTCTTAATGAAATTTTTTTTCTTCCCATTTTAACCTTATCAAACATTTTAATTTACAAAAAAAGAAACCCTAATCTTCAAAACTCCTCCAAAGCCGCATCCACCCTCTGCCCAAAACTGATCGACCTCCACCCTCTGCCCAAAAATCCCGCCGAGCCCAGAAGTCATCACCACCACCTCGCCGAGAAGCCGTCGCCGCTGCCTCGCCGAGAGGCTGTCGCTGTCGCCGCCGCCTCGCCAGAAGCCGTCGCCGTTCTGAACCCACAAGCCGTCGCCGTCGAATCCACAAGCCGTCGCCGTTGCCGTTCTGAACCCACAAGCCTCCGCCGCCGCCTCCAAATCCACAAGCACTCCGCCGCCGCCGCCGCCGCCGAACCCACAAACCCAGAAGCCGTCGCCGATTCTTGAAGGTAGAGTTGATTTCCCCTCTTGTTCATTTGCATAATTGAAATTGAATGATGGAATTTTCGGATTTGATTGTATTGGTTAGGTAAAAACTGCCGATTTTGGGGTTTCATGTGCTTGTGTTTGTAGTGTTAAGTTTCGGTTAAGTTTCGGTTCATTTGCTAGTGTTTGTATGTAGTGTTAAGTTTGGGTTTTCATATTTATTTGCATAGACTGCCGATTTTGAGAACAAGTGGGCTGTAAGGTCTTCTTTTGAAGAGTTTGTGGTATAATAATCGGTTTAGGGTATGTGTTTGAAATTGGTATGCATTGTGGAGAAGTATGTGTTTGAGATTGGAGAAGTTTGTGTTTGAGATATGTGTTTTGAGATTGGTATGCATTGTGGAGATTGGTATGCATTGTGGAGAAGTATGTGTTTGAGATTGATATGCATTGTGGCGATTGGTATGTAGTTGTAGGTTTGATGGTAATATAGGTTGTTAATTGATATATATATGTCTTTGTAGCAATAAGATGTCCCGAAAGCCACCCGTGCTATGGACTCCCGAAGGTATATCTATCTTCGTTGATTGTTGTCTTAAGGAGGTGGACGCAAAACGAATGAGTGGTACGCACTTTAGTAGAGAAGGATGGGCTAGTTTGGTGTCTAACTTTAGTAAAGAGATGGGTAGGCCTTATGAGAAAGTACAATTGAAGAACAAGTGGGATGTACTGAAAAAAGAGTGGAAATTATGGAAAGATTTGAAAGGGAAAGAAACTGGTCTTGGGTGGGATCCTGTGAAGAAGACAATCGATGCAGACGAGGAGTGGTGGAAAGAAAAAATTCAGGTAATTGATTAATCTAGCCTAGGTTATTATGTTTACAATATGATAAACATAATGTAGTAGTGGTTATTAATTATGGATATTTTTGTTTGTAAAATGCAGAAAAATAAGGAGTATGCAAAGTTCCAAACTGCAGGCATTAGTCCAGAGATGGAAGAGAAGTATGATATTATGTTTTCGAACACCGTAGCTACTGGTAGGAATGCATGGGCTCCTTCTTCTGGTGTAGTTCCAGTTGAGACTGCAGATGAGGAGGATTCACATGAAGGTTTTGGTGATAAGATGCAGTGCCTCCTAAACCACTGAAGCTCCAATTAATGTTGGAGAAAGAGGAAAAAGGAAAACTAGTCAAGGAAAAAGTAAAGGGAAGAAAGGTAAACTGAGTGGTGCGGAGCTGTTAGGAAATCAAATTAACAGGCTAGTTGAAGTGGTTGAGAGTAGAAGTGGGACTACCGGGGCATCTCAAGGTAGAAGTGGGGTACAAGGAATTACAATTGGTGAAGTGATGAAAGATGTTGCAAATTTACCTGGAATGGTGCGTGGTAGCCAGTTGTGGTGGTTTGCATCTCGATTATTTATCGTTCAAGAGAAGCGAGAGATGTATCTTGCTATGGAAGATCCTGAGTTGAAGTTTGATTTTATTAAGTTTGAGTTTGATAATCAGTAGAAAAAAGTTAGGCATGGATTGTGTGATTATGCTTTATTTGACATTCGTGGATTGTGTTGTGCTCTTTTGTTGTATGACTATTTAAATAAGTTATGTATGGATTATGTTATTCTGTTTGATATTCGCGGATTGTTATCAGTTGAATGTTGTGTTTAATAAAAGCTGGAATGATGTTTAAATAATTTCATCTGCAGGTTTTTTTTTTACATTATGGATATTTCAGGTGACGAAGAAGTGGCCAACCATGTTATAGTTCTCACTGCTCGTGTTGTCCAAATTTATTATTTGGAATATTTAGATAGAACACCTTGTATGACTGATTCGCACACTGGGTACATGTGGTTGGCCCAAGTACTAGAAGGAAATGAGATTCGCGCACATAATATGTTTAGGATGAACACAAATGTGTTTCTTAAATTATGTGATGAGTTGCAAAATAAGTATGGATTAAAGAATTCCAGGAATATGTGTGCTGCTGAGATGTTGGGAATGTTTTTGTTTACCTTGGGCCATGGAGGTGGAAATAGGTTGACAGCCGATCGCTTTCAACATTCCGGCGAGACAGTGAGTAGATATTTTAATGTTTTGTTAGATGCCGTATGTCATATGGCTGTGGATGTCATTAAACCTTCAGATAATGAGTTTAATAGCACTCCGGGTGAGATTGAAAGAGATTCAAGATATATGCCTCATTTTAAGGTAATTAAAACAAATATAGTTTTTTTATTATCATTAAATTATCGTGTAATTAATATTTAATTTCATACTTGCCTTGTTATATTTTATAGGATTGTATTGGTGCTATAGATGGTGTTCATGTGCAAGCAACAATATCTCCTTCGGATCAAATACCTTATATTGGTAGGAAGGGGATCCCTACTCAAAATGTAATGGCCGCTTGCAATTTCGATATGCAATTTATATTTGCATGTGCAGGATGGGAAGGCACTGCCCATGATGCAAGGGTATTTAAATCGGTCTTACAGGATGAAGAATTGAGTTTTCCAAAACCTCCAACTGGTAAATTATAGTCATATGATTTAAATTGTTACATTTTCGATAAAATCATGATCAACCTTATATGAATTTTTTATTTAGGAAAATATTACTTAGTGGATGCTGGATACCCACAAATGAGAGGGTACTTAGGACCATATAAAGGCGAGAGATATCATCTTCCGGAATTTCGTAGAGGAGTTCAACCAACAGGTTACAAAGAGGTATTCAATCATGCACACTCTTCTCTTAGAAGTGTTATTGAACGCACATTTGGAATATGGAAAAAAAAATGGAGCATTTTACGTGACATGCCTAGTTATTCATTTAAGAAACAAGTGAAAATTGTTATTGCAACCATGGCACTCCACAATTATATAAGAAGACATGGGGATCATCATTTTGATGAAATTGAAGATGATAATGACATTCAAGGTGAACAAAGTGAGAGGGAGGTTGATGCCCAACAAGAAGATAGTCAAGGTGCTCAAGAAATGGAGGCTTTGAGAAATAGCATTGCCACAAGTTTAATGAATTCTATAACATAGGAAATTTGTATGATTATGTGTTTTTAAATATTTGTGTGATTATGTATTTTAATTTTTCTTGTTGACAATATTATGACAACTTTATTAAAATAGTTATTTAAAAATATGTCTGTTTTGGTCATTATATATATCTCACAGCACTTTCACCAAAATATTTACCAAACACCTAAAACTGCTTATTGTGATTCAAAGCAGTTTTAATAAAAATGTTTACCAAATGCCAAACTGATTATCACGAAAGCTGCTTTCCCGAAAGTGATTTCACGAAAGTACTTTCGCGAAAGCACAGCAATGCCAAACTGGGCCTTACCCGTTTGTCAAAACTTTCACTATCAATTATCAACTTGTTGGTCGTCTCAGGATTCCTCAATTAAGGCTTTGGATTGTGATTACCGACAACCTCCAAAGGTGACTTTTTGGGATATTAAGTCCGATGACAACAGACCAAAATAGAGCAGCAAAGGGAAGAAGAAGACGTGCTACATTTGAAGTCCTTAAAATCCTTTGAAATCCTATACAACATTGATGAAAAATCCTAATAATTCTTAAGACTTTTCACTGAAAAATCATGATGCTTAAAAATCCACAAATAAAGTCCTAAAAATATAAAATTCCAAAAAATTCACAAGTTTTTTTGTTATCATTTACAATCCTAATTGTATACACCCCTGTTAGAGTAATTTCTATTCCTAATGTTAAGAACACAGTCAATGCTCAAACTTCTCCGTCTCCAATATCACTTGTATTATTACACCCCGTCTCCAAAAAAGTGGGCCCGGGACGTACGGCCATCACCCGAAGGGTGACGAAGCCTAAACTCGCACACACAAACGACAAAACCAAGGAAATAAAAGAGAGCCGCTATGTACACTCAAAAGTTTTCTCTGGACACTTATATATCTCTATACACTCATTTCAATTTATGAAACTTTTTTGGACACCCAGATTTAATTAAACTTTTCCACATATACCCTTTCATTAGCTTATTATATAAATATTCATGAACACTCATAAATTTTCTTTGGACACTCAAAATTAAATTTTATCAATATGTCTATGATATATGATTAAGGAAAAATCATTCAACCTTAGTGACATTCACGTTTTCTATTGTCCCATATTTTACTAAAAACTCAACAAGATTTAACCTTCATTCAACATAAAAAGCTCATAATCTATATTCACATGAGGAATTTTGTAATAGAGATGAAGATTTTATAATTAAAACAAGATAGTGATTCTGTCGATTTCGTCCTCCAACACCATAGCGAAGAACAGGTTGGGATTGTCAGTGTACAAGACGACGTTCTTGAGTCTATAACCGGTGTCAGTCTCGTCTTGGTGGTGAAGTGAGTTTCACCAAGAATAGGATGACAAAAAAAAGTTAAACATTTTGCAGAATTTATAATTGGAGAAGAAGTGAAGAACCACTCCATGACATCAAAGGGGGTTTTCACAAGGTCGAGAGCCAACCTACAACATCCCATCTGGCAAAAAAAAAAAAAACCTACAACATCCCAAAATCCATAAATTAAAATTACCAATCAATCTACAACATCCACAAAATCCACCAAACCAATCAAGAAAATTTCAAGTAACAAAGGTAATCAGAGATGCCCATATAGCAAAACTAACTTTCATGAATTTAGAGAAGTGGGGGAGAGAAGAATTGAGCACCCAACGATCCAGATAAGGACGCTAGCGATGTAGAGGTTGAGGGTGCAAAAGGTTGAATGTCTGGAAGTTGGATATGGGCTGTATTTTATTCTTAATTAAATGGGATTTTTTTAACTTTTAATAGTTTAAAACTAAAAAAATTATGATAGAGTTAAGTCAGTTTACACATGTCATTCTACTACTGGAGGACACCATGGAGGATAGGAAATTCTGGGACAGAAGATCCGGGGCCTTATATGAGTTGAAAAAAATGATGTCCTTAAATGTAATTTAATACATGGGTATGAATGTAATTACATCTTATAAAAAATTAAAAGTTTCCAGAGAAGATTTTTGAGTGTACGTAGCATCTCTCAAATAAAATCACAAAAGACACAACTGGGCCCATAACAATCACGCAAACAACCACAATAGCATCAGAGCATCTATGGCAAGAGAAAAGAAACGAAGGAAACTACAGACAACCCGAATTGGACAGGAGACGTCCCTACATTCTCGGGACGGATGCAGAACCATCGTACTGCCTCTCCTCGCGTCTCTGGTCAACTCAGCTACTAATCCCTGAGGGGGCGCAAAACCAAAAGTGTGAGTGGATGAAAAAATAAATAACTTTGAAAACGTTTCTGAAAATAATATAAATAACCCTTGCTGTAAAATCCGTAATAAGCATAATAATCTCGTAAAACAAACCTGTATAACCTCACCCTTGGTCAAGCACATACTATACCCTCGGTAATCCACAGGGTAAAGCTGTGTACGTATAAATAAGAAACCCCAAGTACCTACGATCACGTGAAAGCTGAATGGTGGCACCTACAATACCCTGGATGGGCATCAGGGCACGATGTGCACCAGAAATGATAGCTAGCAAGTGGGATCTTCGGTGCTAGTGCACAATCACGTGAAAGTTGTGTCCTACGACCGTAGTCTGGGTACTAAATATGTAGTGTATGTGTGCGACTAGGTGTACTAGGTACTGCTGATAATTCTGATACTCATATATATACTATCATATGCTGAAACAACCATTCGAAAACAATAACTTATGAAAACAAACCCATCCACTCACAGTGAATCTGGGCTGCCGAAGTCGTCTGTCAATACTGCTTGTTTGTGGTGTCCCACCGGAGCTCATATACCTATAAAGTTTCCATAAATCATTCGTCAGAAAGTCCGTAATTAAATACCAACTTCAAAACCCTAATTTCCCATGTTTTGCTCAATCGGGCTTTAACCGTATCTCGGATGGCGAAACAGAGTTCGCCATTGAATCCGGAACGTCGTTTCCACTCGTAAGAGTGGTCGGTTAACGATAGTCAACGGTGGTCAACGGTTGCCATGTCAGTCTGACACGTGGCGCTGAAGTGGTGTCCCATGTGATAGCCATGACACGGCACTTACGTGGCGCTGACATGTCCACCCACCGTTGCTAACATCAGCGCCGACCGCAAAACTCATTGGAATCTGGAAAAAATTCCAGACTCCGGCGAGTTCTTCAGCTGCGCCGCGCCGCCGCCGCACTGTCGCCGGAATTTTCCATATTCTGCCGACTTTCCGGCCGGTTTTCCAAAACTCCTAACTTCCTCATTTCTTCACCAAATTCAACAAATCTTATATGGAAATCTATCTACGCAACGCCAGGAATTCAATGGAACCAATTTCAGAACTCACCTCAGCTTGTACTCGCCGGAATCACACCAGGAAACTCACGGTTTCCGTCGATGTCGTTGCCGACATTTCACGAGGTCTCCAGGGCCGATCCTTAGTGCTCCGAACTCTTGGTGTCGCGCTGGTGCTAATGGTGGTGGTCAGAGGTTCGATCGTTGGCCGGCGTGAGAGAATCGATGGTGAGGGTCGACGGGTTTTTGTGGGCTAGTTCGGGTTTCCTCTTTTGGAAACTTGGGCCAGTTTCATTTTAAAGCCCGGTTTGGGCTTTCTAGAATGGTCTTTAGCCTTCCAGCCAACCGGAGCCTGCCACGTGGCACTCTCAACACCCCTCAATTCCGTTTTTCTACCGTAACTTCTTCGATATAGCTCGGAATCCAATCTCATCTTCGTGGACACGTACGTTTCCTCGAGCTCTTTGCATCAAGTACAATACTGGAAATGCACTTCCAGACGGTCCAGAAGTGACCCTCAAGGGCATTTTGGTCATTTCACAGAAAATCCCGGGACGGGTCATAACATGTATATTAAGGTGTTCGAAAGTGTATGCAGGTCCTCGCAACATGCATATACAACACTCTAAATAACTGGTAGTTTAGACTTAGCATATGTATATACAATTACATTTTACATAAATGGTACAATACATTTACCTAGCTACCTTGTTAGCTCCTATCCTTAAGCACTAAATTTTTCTTTTCTATTGTGAACAAGGATTTTACGGAGACATTTTCAGTTTCTTTTAAGACATGTTTGAAAGGATTAAAAGTTCTTATAACAACGGTTGACAAAAAATCTTATAAGTGCTTTTAAAAATGCTTTATTGAGAAGCACCGACCTTCTTCAGGATTTACTGGGAATCCTTATCAAAATTTGACATGTATAGAAGAAAGGAGTTGTGATGAACAGCTAAAAATAGGACCCACAGAACATGGTAGTGCAAATAATCGGGTTCTTCTCATTTATGGGATATGCATGTAAATGAATTATTCAAATGCAGTATTTTCTAATTCAGTAACAAGAGAATGCCAATCTCTCAAAAACCCTAGCCACTCTCTCTCAAAAAACCTTGTAGCTACAGGCCCTTTGCTTTGGCTTGGGGTCGGTCGGCCATGTAGATCTCGTTTCCCGCTACCCTCTCTCCTTGTGAGAGCTTCTTTCTCCTTGTGAGAGTCCAAATTTTTCCTCTCCTTTGTGAGAGCCCCTCCCCCACCATGGGAGTTTTTTCCTCTCTTCCATGAGAGCCTCGGCATCGTTCCCAACCTTGTGTTTGGGAGGTTTATTTTCCTTGATTTCTATGTTTTTGTTTTTGTTTTTTTCTGTTTGGTGTTTGGCTGGGATGTTGAGAGACATCTCATCAGTTTCGTTTCACCACCGCCTATGCTTCATTTGTCGCCACTCACCGATCCAATTTGGGTCTGGTTTATTGTGATGTATGCGTCCTCCGTCGGATCCGTTATCAGTTGCTTTGTGGTAGCCGTCATCGTCATTGCATCTGCTTGATTCTGATCTGACCGTTCCCGTCTAATTTCGTTTTGCAGCAACCTCACTCATTTTGGGTTTGGACCTGTTTGGTGTTGTTTTGTTGTTCGGCCTTTTTGGATTGGAAATGTTAACTTGAATGTAATCGTCCGTGTAGGAGTATGGAGCCCGATATTTGTGGTTCTTCTTTGTACTCTTTGTTTGGATGCTTGCGTTTGTGTTTCATGAGTATATGACACCTTTTTCCTTGCATATTGTAAGGTTTTTAACGAGGCTCCGTTTCGGATTTGTATATGTATATACTCCTTATTTGGTTTTCTGGCCAAGCCCTTATCAATAAATTCAGTCTTCTTTTGATAAAAAAAAAATGCAGTATTTTCTCAGTGGGTATTGAACTTAATGATTATAGAGAATATAAAAAGCAAGCGAGTCATGGAGTTGACGCATAACTTGTGTACTTTATGAATCTTTCCTAGTTGCAACTCGCAAAAATTCGTTTTATCTCAATTCCAAAAAAGAGAAAAATGTAGTCACTTTTTTAAAAATCAAATAAACAAGTGGGTTCGTATTACGTAAAAGAAAGAGGATAAGAAACTTAAAAGCAAGATTGCTTGCACTTCACATGTACACGAGTAACACGACTGCTCATTTTGATCATTGAAATTTCAAAATGGTCCTCGTCATGATCAAACTTCAACTAGAAGAAATTAGTTGCTTGTAGACCATTCTTCGTGGCTGTAAGGAGTAACACACTGTATGCGCGTTGAATGTAGACTTTTCCACTCTTTTTTTGGTCTTTCCTTTTTTTTTTAACACTCACATCATTGTGTACAACTTTTGAATGTCCCTAACATTGCTCTTTTCCATTTCCATTGTCCAAAACGCTTTCCTGAAGCATGAGTGCGATGACGTCTCTGCCATTTTTGACTGGCCGCATATAGTATAAATAAGTGTGTCCGTGCTTACAAACATTCGAAGCCCTCCAATTTTTCTAATAGTAAAAACCTTTGCCATGAAGCCACGTGTACTTTTACTTCAGTTAATCCTCCCACTGGTCATTTCTCTATTCATCACAACCTCAACTTCAGCTTCCCCCTTTGACATCCCAAGGCTGAGCCCGACCGGAGGAACATTTCTGCATGGAATTTACTTTTCCAACGGCAACCGACAACCCGAAGCTTTGTCGGCTGCCTTTGATCCCAACGATTTCAAAACATTCTACTACAACCAAACTCTTGACCATTTTAACTTCAGGCCTGATAGCTTCAATACTTTTCGACAAAGATATTTGATCAACTCCAAGCATTGGGGTGGCTCCAATGCCAGCGCACCAATATTGGCTTATTTGGGCGCAGAAGAGTCAATTGATGATGATCTCCCTATTATTGGATTCCTCGGTGATAACGCCAAGGAGTTTAAAGCTCTCCAAATATTTATGGAGGTAATGTATATACAAAAATGTTCTCTCATCAGACAGTTATTATTATTTGTTTATTATTTATCTATACTACATATAATTTCAACTTTTTCGCCATTAGCACCGTTACTATGGGAAATCGGTTCCGTTTGGTTCAAGGGAAGCGGCATTTCGAAATGCAGGCACACTCGGGTACTTCAACTCCGCTCAAGCAATGGCCGATTACGCGGAGATCCTCATACATGTGAAGAAGCAACTCCACGCGGAACATTCTCCCGTGATTGTTATCGGTGGATCATACGGTGGAAGTGAGTAGTCGTTTGAAATTAAACTCATCTTCGCAAATGTTAAGATTGGTTGACTAAAGTATATAATTAGTAATATTTTGACCATGTAGTGCTTGCTTCGTGGTTTCGGCTAAAATATCCGCATGTTGCTCTAGGAGCTCTGGCCTCGTCAGCTCCAATTCTTTACTTTGATGACATTGTTCCACCGGAAAAGGGATACTATTCCATTGTTACCAAAGACTTTAGAGTACGTCCGTAATATATATATTTTAACTGTTTTACTGTTTGTGTTACATCAACATATACTGAACGAACTCTTAAATCTTAGTTATGATCTTTGTTGGCCTGCCTGTGTAGGAAGCCAGTGAGAGCTGCTACCAAACCATAAAAAAGTCGTGGTTTCAAATTGATGAAATCGCTTCTAAGCCTAAAGGTCTCTCAACTCTTAGTAAGAAGTTCCACACGTGCAGGTAAAGTTAAGCTACTTTGTCACTTTTCATGGTATTTTACATAAGTTTCGACTTGAGTCCAAGCCAAAATTTACGAATTTTCACTACTTTTCTAGGTATTACTTTAGAGACACAACATGTATGAGTGATGAGTTCACTAAACAACACATACTATTTAGTCCAATTCAATTGAAATGTCAGTTTCAATTTAGTAAGCTGAATTTCACCCAATTGCATCTTAGCACTCTTCTCTCCAAATATTGTCACAAATGTGTTTTTTCCAGTTAGTTTGAACATCATCACATACTTCCTTTTCCGTTGATTTAGCACATGTGGGCCTTTGTCACTTCCTTGGGCTATTTGTCATCATTTGCTATGAATTGATGAGGAACGCCCTAAATTCCGAGAAGGATTTCCTTACATTCATTGTATATGTTTTTAGCCAATCAGATATTGCCAAATAAAGATAAATTATTATACGGCGATATTTAACTGGTAGAAAATCTATATAATGAGTGTAGGGGAGTCTTTCTTCTAATTTACTCTAGGACCCATACGTTCCATAGCAACATCTAATAGTATGTGGTGATAGTTCAATCAACATTGAAAAAAGTACGGCTACTAATATCTCTTTTTGAGTGTAAATCTGGAGTACTAATCATTGACAATTATTTACATAAGCAACGACATGTCATTTGCATTTGGGATATTTACATAGAGCGAAATTAGTGATGGGTGAATTTGTCATTTACGTGGTGGGATATTTACATAATCAGAAGCAAATTAAAACGCTAATTCCTATAGTACTTGCCATTTTTGCCCATTTGTTTGTTTGGCTTTTTAGGCCGTTGACTAAGTCGTCGGTGCTGAAGGACTACTTGAATACATTATATGCTGCGGCAGCTCAATACGACAGTCCACCAAGATATCCCGTCACTGTCGTATGCAGCGGTATTGATCGAGCTTCTGGAAACGACACTCTTGGCAAAATATTTGCGGGCGTCGTTGCATATAGCGGAAACAGGTCATGCTATGTTAATCAACCCAGAAATGAATCCGAAACAGATGAAGGATGGAGATGGCAGGTAATTACAAACAATTTAATTAATTAAAAAAAAGTGGGTCAACTTACCAGAAAGTGGGTGTAAAATAAAGGCTCCATAGACAAATTGCACAAAGTTACGCATGCGTAGTAGGGTATGTCAAGATGGTCTAGCTTTATCTGTATTCTAGAAGACTTAGCACAAACGTGTTGCGTGCATTCAGAAGATAAGTCGTATCCTACCTTTTAGGGTTTCCGCATGGGCAACTTTGTGCAAGTCAGCTATAATACAGATAACGATCTGGTTTATATTTTCTTGAAGATGTGAATATTATTGATGCTGAGTGTTTCGAACGGTCCAGACGATAACGATCTAGCTATAGTAGTGAGGTCACATTCATTAATCTGTCAAGTTGCACGCTCATACAGAGGCGTGGCTGAGGGAGTGTGACAAGTGCTGGAAATATTGCTATTTAATACATATTAGTCACGGCATTAACCTTTCTTGTACCATATGTAGACATGTACTGACTTGGCGATACGGTTAAGCATCAGCAACGACACCATGTTTCCACCTGATAAAATCGATCTGAACTCCTACATCAAATCCTGCAAGGCACTCTACGGCGTCCCTCCTCGGCCCCAATGGGTCACGACTTATTTCGGAGGCCACGTATGTATATATCATCTTAATTATCATTTCAGTTCACATTGGCCGCTACTAATAATGCTAAAAATGAAATTTGCATATTGAATGTGGCAAACAGGATATAAAACTGGCTCTCTCCAAGTTCGGTAGCAACATCATCTTCTCCAATGGGCTGAGAGACCCTTACAGTACTGGGGGGTAATTAAGCATAAAAGTCCCCCATTACAAATTATTATATAATTGTATATTAAGTTTATTGTACTTAACTAGTTATAAATATTTGCAGGGTCTTGGAGAACATATCGGACACTATTGTTGCCGTCCATACAAAAAACGGTACATATATATGCCGATTCCTTATATTTGCACAAGGCTTAAAAGCTAGAAGAATAAAAATCAAACAAAAGCAAAATGTTGCATTTGAGAAAGTTTGTGATAGTGGTCGTACATGCCAAATATTTTGAATTTATATCTCATTCACCCATTATTTTGCAGGGTCTCATTGCTTGGATATACTTCGTGCGAATCCGATCACCGATCCAGACTGGTTGGTGAAGCAACGCAAAATGGAAGTGAAGATCATTAAAGGATGGTTTGCCAAGTACTATGCCGACCTTAAGGCATTCAAATAATTACTGATATACCAATTCAAACATCAGAAAAGACCGTCCAAGAAATTGATTTAGGACAAAAAGTTTCTGTTGGTCTTGTACGAGCAAATTACAGAGAGGGGAATTAATTTAGAATAAAAATATAGAAGCCCTAAAAGTTTGTCTCTTTTGTCGTCACCGTAGTTTCTAATACTGTACGGATTCATTTTTGCTCACGATCCAAAAGTGATGGTGAACACTACTGCCACATTATTCATCATTGAATGAGAGTGGCAACTTCATGAATCTCAAAAAACTCGTCAATCAACGGTGGAAAAATGGTGGTGAGCAAAAATGCACTCATGTATTGACTTATAGCTATATGTCATGCAAGGACGGAGTTATCTTTGGGCTAGAGTGTGCTCCAGCATATGGCAAATTGCAAAATATTTGAACTTTTTCACACAGATTCCTCCAATTTTTACAAATTTATCCTTAGTTTTAAGTAAATTTATTTTCAGCCCACCTCATAAAGTTAACAAAAGATCAATATGGCTAATTTAACCCAACCCAATAAAAAATCCTAGCTCTGCCCTTGATGTCATGGTATTCTGTTTCACATCAAACAAACTAAAGATACACTCAAACAAACACATCCTTTTAAACCACCCACGGCAGGTTACCCGCCTATTATTTTCAAATTAAAATTTAAACGGGCTGGGTCGAAACCCGGACCCTTTTGAAAAAAAAATAAAAGAATCGAAGTGTTTTGCACTGAGTTGGGTAATACTCTCCAGGTCCGCATGGTTGTATGTGTGCTCACCCAAATGCAATATAAAAGATAAATACAATCCGCCATAAAATTCTCATTCATATGGAAAGAAAGAGTTTTTCTCATGAAATGTCTTAACACTGTAAATAAGATTCTTAGTTAGAAAAATATTAGCAGGTGCAGTTGCCTGTTCTATAAATAACGATATTGCTTTAGTAAGGAGAGGTTCATTCGCATGTCACATATATCACGCGTGCTAGCTATAGCTTGCTTCCGAAATAATTTTGCCAGGTCGAAGGAATAGTAATAATTCAAATAGAAGGAATTGCGTAGTAAACTCACTGAGAATATTCTGTCTTTTTCTTTTGTGCTTAAATTGCAATATGCACCAAGTCAAAAGTACGTACGTTATCATCAATCTAGAAGCGAAATTTGAAATTAATTTGATCAACTTCTCCTAATGTTGATCTTATTTATGATCTTCTTAAAGTAGAAGAATCATTTATAATTGGTACGTACTAATAAATAAATTAAGGAATTGTAGTTTACTTGTTTAACGTTTACAGTGTGCTGGACATATCATCAGACAGTGTTGTTGCCGTCCATAGAAAGAACGGTACATATGCCAATTCATATTTCGACAATGATTAAACCCAAAAGAACAAACCTAAAACAAAAGCAAAATGTCACATTAATATTTGAGAAATTAAGCTTGTAATAGGGCTCATCGTATGTCATTAATTAATTTGTTTTAAAGGAACTCATTGCTTGGATATATACTCGGCGCGAATCAGGGTATTGACCCGGACTGGTTGGTTTTTTATTTTTCCGGGCATTCAAGATTGAGAAACTAACAGTTGGAAAATCATATTTAAGTGATTATTTAATTAGATAATGATTAGTCCGGGGCCATTGACCAAAAGACAAATGATTATCCTTTTTGTCATGCCAACATGTTAACCTGGATTCATTTATGCTCATCACCACTTAATTAACAACAAAATCATGTTCAATATGTTCCATTCAAATGTAATTCGCTTGCATAAGAAATGAATGTCCGTAGCTTTGACTAGGTACAAGTTATTATATGCCAACAAATATATGTGTGTTGCTCTCTCAAGTTACACATAAATATAATTAATTGACTAAACGACAGGTATTTCCTTTTAACGTACTGTTTCCATAAAATAATCCGATCAATTCTTGGCGAAGACCCTTTCCCCCCATCACCATCAATTGTCGCCGGCCATCACTAGTCAAACACTGTACTGTATATAACGGCTGTGCTTAGTAATTACTTTCCAATTAGCATTAATCTTCAACAAAACCTCATCATGAAACCACTTATCTTATTTTCTCTTCTCCAATGCCTTCCCCTAATTATTTCTCCCTTCATCACGACCTCAGTTTCTGCCAAACGCTTAACTGCCCCGCGCCTGAGTCCGCACGGCGGAAACTATTTCGCACGTGGCATCCCGAAAGCTTCATCGGATTTTGATCCGGCTAGCGGGTTCCGAACGTTTTACTACAAGCAAACACTTGACCATTTCAACTTCAGGACCGATAGCTTCAGCACTTTTCAGCAAAAATATCTCATCAACTCCAAGCATTGGGGTGGCTCCAATGCCAGCGCGCCGATTTTCGCTTACCTCGGCGAAGAAGAAGCCATCGACGTCGATCTATCAATTATCGGGTTCCTCAGTGAAAACGCCCATAAGTTCCAAGCTCTCCAAATATTTATCGAGGTATGTATTGGAAAATTATGTTCGTATATAAAAATAAAATGTTTTCTTATCAGAAGGATGTTTGTTGTTATCATTAGCATCGGTATTATGGGGAATCGGTCCCGTTCGGGTCAAGGAAAGAGGCATTTCGAAATGCAAGCATGCTTGGGTACTTCAACTCAGCGCAAGCATTAGCGGATTATGCGGAGATTCTCATACATGTAAAGAAGAAATTCCGCGCCGAACATTCTCCGGTGATTGTTATTGGTGGATCATATGGTGGAAGTGAGTTTTGACCGCATAGCAAATGCTACGATTTATTATAAATATCACATATTTGTCCATGTTTTCAAAGTTTCCTAAGTTCTTTTTATTGTTGAAATTACAGTGCTTGCTTCGTGGTTTCGGTTAAAGTACCCGCATGTCGCTCTAGGAGCTCTGGCCTCATCGGCTCCAATTCTTTACTTTGATGACATTATTCCACCAGAAGATGGATACTATTCAATTGTTACCAAAGATTTTCGAGTACGTAATATCTTTTCCTCTGGTGTATATCCTTTGTCGTAACAACAGCTTCTTTATATATATATATATATATATATATATATATATATATATATATATATATATATATATATAATGGATGAAACCTAACATCTCTTGCAAGATTATATATATAGTTGTAATTAGTCATTTTCCTAAAGGACTGCCTAGGCGCTCGTCGATACCTCTCCGTCGTGATTTCGAGTAAAATCGACTGAAAATCGGTCAAATGGGCTAGGCGGAGCCTAAGGGTCTAGGTGGGGACAGGCGGGATATTTTTTGGGGATGAAAATTTTTTTTATTTTAATTTTCTTATTTTCATTGTAGTACTAATATACTTGACTCATGTTTATGCTTGCCAATACATCTATATAAATATATTTTTTTTATTTTAAGTAGTAATCGATTAATCTCTGATTAACTTCGTATTAATCCTCTAGGCGCTAGTCCCCTTCTAACCGCCTAGCTTCCGCCTAGTATTTTTTAGAACCTTGGTTGTTATGAACATAGCTAGAAAGCCTAATAAAATTTCAATTATATATGGTTTATTTGCATCATTGCATGAATGTGTAGGAAGTTAGTGAGACTTGTTACCAAACTATAAAAAAGTCGTGGCGCGAAATCGATGAAGTTGCTTCTAGACCTGGAGGCCTCTCATTTCTTAGCAAGAAGTTCCAAACTTGCCGGTACGTATTCGCATAAACTTGTATTGGATTATAATTGAGTCCAAACTAGTCTTTATGAACTTCGCTCTTCTCCCAATCTTTGAGACACAATTTGCTGGACTAGCCAACTTTATAATTTGGTGTTAAGAATCCCATAAGCATTACTTATCATTAATTTTGGTGATGAATATATAACATTTGTCATTGCCTTTTTGTTTCTCGTGTTTGTTAGGCCGTTGACCAACTCATCTGAGCTGAAGAACTACTTGGATGGCTTGTACTGTGGGGCAGCCCAATACGACAGCCCACCCAGTTATCCGGTTACTGTCGTATGTGGTGGCATTGATGGAGCTTCCGGAAACGACACTCTTACCAAAATATTTGCGGGTGTCGTTGCATATATTGGAAACAGGTCATGCTATGTTAATCGACCCAGAACTCCATCTGAAACAGATGAGGGATGGAGTTGGCAGGTAACAAAATTTTTCATAAATAACAACTTATCCATCTTTTTACCTTTTTCTAATTAATTACCATAAATACGATAACATATCGACTGATTTTCTATTCTCTTTAGACGTGTAGTGACATGGTGATTCCCATAAGCGTTAGCAACGACACCATGTTTCCGGCTTACCAATTCGATCTAAAAGAATACATCGACTCCTGCAAGGCACAATACGGTGTCCCTCCTCGGCCTAATTGGGTCACTACCTATTTCGGAGGCCACGTACGTATCGATCTCATCTTATAATGCTATTCAACATCCCAAATTTTGTGAAGTTGCTAATGCTCTATTTATACCAAACAGGATATAAAACTGGCTCTCTCCAAGTTCGCTAGCAACATTATTTTCGCGAACGGGCTAAGAGATCCGTACAGTATCGGCGGGTAAGCAAGGCACATGAAAATGACTATATATATAAACACAAACAAGAACAAAGAATCGATCTTTACTTTTTGGATAGACATTTTTTTGACCAAACTTGACGGTTTATTATTTAACTTTCACCACAGGGTATTGGAGAATATAACGGACACTCTAATTGCCGTTCATGCGAAGAATGGTACATGCCAAATATTCACTGTTTGAAATTACATAGAGGCATATAAATAGCCAATATTACTTATTTAAATTAATCTTAAACTGAAATTTGTTTTACAGGGTCACATTGCTTGGATATACTTTATTCAAACAACGCCACGGATCCAGACTGGTTGGTGGAGCAGCGCAAAACCGAGGTGGAGATCATTAAAGGATGGTTTGCCAAGTACTATGCAGACCTTCGTAGTTATAGAAGAACCCACAGGGCTATAGTTTGAATGTAATTTTTCTAAGTCCTAGATAGGTCAAAATATTACTTCATGTGATTTTCTTCTTTTTTATTAAGAAATTGAAGAAGACAATGACCAGACGTTTATTCCAGTTATATATATATTGTGCATCGATGTCATCCTGAATGTTTTCATTGTTAATTTCAACAAGAATCAGATTGATTTCGATCTTGATTCAATGTGATTCTACATATAAAAGTTGATGACAAGTTTCTTCAAATTTTATGTTGATGGACAAAATGATGCCTGGAAAGAAATTGGGAAATTGACTAAAATAGGCCCATGGGGAAACTTATGTGCTAAAATAGGCAACGGACAACGGCCATTTCTTCACTGGGCAAAATGCTACAGTAAATTTACAATTAAATCCCTGGGTATCCAAAGTGTGGTCATAGTCCAATATAGTGTGGTCGTAGTGCACCAGTAGTCTACCATAGTGTGATCATAATCCATCATAGTGTGGTCGTAGTCCATTTCTGAAAAAATAAATTACTGTTCATAATTTGCATATAGTCTGTTATAGTACGTACGTACATAGTCTGTTATAGTCTCTTATAGTACGCCTATAGTCTCGTAATAATATTCACATTTTCCCCTCTGCTTCTTCTCCAAACTCCACCGAAGACGTTTTCGTTCGCCGGTGGTAAACCACTAGGAATTTGGGGTTGAAACTTTGGGGATATATTCTTGAGGTCGAGAGGGAACTTTTTGTAGTTGGGGTCATTGTCAATCGGTGACCGAAAAAGGTAGAACAGAGGAAGGTTTGTCGGACGATTTTTGACAAAAAACAGATCAAAACGTTTTCGTTCGCCGGCGGCAAACCGCTTAGGATTTGGGGTTGAAACTTCGTGGGAGTGTACTTGGGGATGTTGGAAAGCTAGTCCAGGTGGTTCCAAATGGAGAAAGTGGCCGGAAAATTAGCGACGGCGGCGAGAACTCCAACGGCTCAGTTTTACGTTTGGTTTCACCGGTGGCTTTTCACGCCGTTTTTTACTCTGAAACTTTGGGGATATATTCTTGAGGTCGAGAGGGAACTTTTTTTAGTTGGAGTCGTCATCAATCGGTGACCGGAAAAGTTAGAACGGAGGGAGGTTTGTTGGACGGTTTTGGCAAAAAACAGATCAAAACATTTTCGTTCGCCGGCGGCAAACCGCTTGGGATTGGGGTTGAAACTTCGTGGGAGTGTACTCGGGGATGTTGGGAAGCTAGTCCAGGTGGTTCCAAATGGAGAAAGTGGCCTGAAAATTAGCGACGGCGGCGAGAACTCCGTCGACTCAGTTTTGCGTTTGGTTTCACCAGCGGCGTTTCACTCCGTTTATGACTCCGAAACTTTGTGGATATATTCTTGAGGTCGAGAAGGAACTTTTTGTAGTTGGAGTTGTTATCAATCGGTGACCGGAAAAGGTAGAACGGAAAGAGGTTTGTCGGACGGAAAAAGGGAATTGTGAAGGGCTTCTCCTCTGCAATTAGGCAAAACTTTTGCCTAGTTTTAACACAAATTTGGGTGACCGAACATTTTGGCACAAAAATTTACCCATGGGCCTATTTTGGCTAATTTCCCAAAGAAATTGGACCAAAAACAACGAAGCCCAATGACGGTTTCTTTTCTTTTCTAATTGGTTGGGTCTGCTTTCATTTCGACCAGTCAAAGCCCAAATAAGGACCACAAGCTTTGCACGCGCCAAAACCCATTTCGACCAGTCACATTGCAGTCACTACTACTATAGAAAAATGAGCATAAGCAAATCTGTGGTCAAAGGACCAACCCGCGACCGCGAATGGGCCGCATACCACTCCTCTGCTGTATAAGACCCATGGTGTAAAAACATATATAGCTAGAAGGGAAAGGCTATAGTAAGAGTCTAAAATAAAGGTTACATATAAGATTTCACTCTTAAATACAAATCAACAGTAAAACTGAGCGATCTGAGGGTTTTGATTGATTTAAAAAGTGTATTATGTGCAAACGATCTCAAACCACGGTCTCTTCATTCTCTATCGGACTAGACTCAAGTTGTCTAACTTTGTTAGGTTAGTTGCTCAATCCATAAACGAATTTATGCCTTAATCCTACAACAGGATACTATGCACATACATTCTAGCTATTTGTTTACCCCTTTTAATCCTCGGCAACTTGTCAATAAGACCACAGATCTAGGAAAATAAAATGTCCTTTAGTGTTGTGAACATAAATTGCAACCGAACCATATTGAGCAGATGGCTGTGTTCGCCTTATATTTGTGACAAATACCATTGCCGAATACTTAGGCAAAGTCGACGGCCCGCATCCACTACTGTCCATTGTTCGCCTGACTTACCGGCCAAATCTGTCCTCCCTCTATTTTATTATGTTATCTTCTTATCTGATCTATATTGAGAAAAGAGCTCAGATGAGTAGTTGTTCCTTACTCATCGGTCAAATTACTTTGATTGAAGATTGTTTATTCTGTGTACTTATTGAATTAATTATTTCTTTGTTTTGACTGACCTTCTTTATATATAGGCTTCAACTACTTGATTGTCAAACTTGTAGAATCCTCATTTAATTGCAAACACATCTCCAAGCTGATTTCTCTCCACCGTGGATCGAGTCCGATTTTGCTCACCTCCCCTTAACCATAGTGAAACTTTACCTCCCCTTTAAAATCTCGCCATGTGTTTAAAACCCAAGTCATATTTAATTCATTGCATTTAGTTATTTCTTACAAAAAATAAAAACATAATAAATTAAAGAATATAAACTTACCTTTTCTAATTGAGATCACAATCTTCTTGGATCAATCTTTCAATTGCTCATACTTTCCAAATTCTTAGTGTTCAGTTTTTTCAATCATCTCCATCATAGAGTAATGAATTCTTTCTCTGACCAATAGTTTTCTATGAACAAAAAAAATTTATAACAAAAATTTGACCTTACTTTATTTTTTATTTCTTGTGTGTCAATTTTTAAGTCCGTTGATCTGCACGCTGACTAATTCTAGAAACCCAATGACCCGATTTTTGGTTTCTTTGTGATTTTGAAAAACGACAACAATCTTGCGGAGGGCAAGAGAGTGGATGGGATGATATTCATGTCATTTGAAAATTCATGCGATGACACCATGGCTATGCAATTGAAAATTCACTTTGATTTGGATTTACAATTTGAGGTTGTAAGTATCATCGATTTAATGGGAGGTGAGCAAAATCGGACTCATATCTTCATGCTCGTGTGCCGATTTTTCATGGTCAATTACTGCAATTCTATTCTATTTTGTGATTGCTTTCCTAACATGACACCGAGACCTCATTTGTGTTTCTTGATGGCCAAGGTATAGATTACTTCCTTAATTGCTTTACACCTGCTATCCCGTACTTATTTCCAACTAGATCCCGGAATAATTAATATAATTACCAAATTATAATAATATCATGAAAAATCATCAAAAACTTTTTCATTCAACCGTCTAAATTGCATGGACCGTTAGGTGCAAGTTTTGGTATAAACACTATTACTTGGTTTTTATTAACCAATTAATATCAACCCTTAAATTTCAATTCCACAAACACCAAAATCAAAATTCAATTTTACTCAATAATTAGCAAGAGCCATAATTAAGTGCTTATCATAAGGGAGGGAGGCGAAAAGGAGGAGCGAGGACGTACAAACCTCCATCAAGAGGATGTAGGCTGAACCAAAAGGAAAAACAAGCCAGACTGCATCATGAATGAAAGTGCATTTATAGTTACCACCAAGCCTCCATTGAAACCGAACCATCTTAATTCTGCATTGGATCAACGAGATGCAGCACACTTCCTTCCTTCACGCCAGCAGCCCACAGCTGAACGCTATCGCGAAGCACACTCCCTCCCATTTTTAGTACCTTATCTTCAACTTCCAGTTTTTCGTCCTTCCCAAATTTTGCCTTCAACTCTCCCACAGTAGTGTCTTCATGGACAAGATACTCCGTGGATAAACGAAAGCGACCGACCGTCCCCAAATCGATATTGACTTGAATTCTTTGAAAAACAGCGACTGTAGCATTAGGAGGAATCTGGTAGCTTCGCATAGTCAGTTCATCACTTAGAAACTGGCCTTGCCAGGAGAGCTCTTGCCTCTCTGGTGGGATCGGGACACTGAGCGATTCACAGATGAGTAGTTTTAGTTCCATAATTCTTGCAGCGAGCGGAATCACCAATGGGAATGTTACTCCTCCCCAGATAACTGTGATCTCCAAGGTCTATATCAAACACATATATAAGTATATTAACCGTTCATTGATTTTATTTATGAACATCCATATATTATTGATTGAAAATGAAAATAGGAATTTAATGGAGAGTACAAAAATGAATGCTTACAGGAGGGAGAGTAGAGTCGATCGTGTTAGGATTCATTCTGCTGGTTGATCAGATCAAAGTTTGCAGAGAGTGGAGTAGCTTGTGAAATGTATCTAGTCATGGAATTGGGGTTTTTTTGCTTCAATGTGATTTGAATGTATTAAAAAGGTCATTTTGTTCATGCATATTATTATTTTGTTTCCCAAACTTATTTGAATGAAACTTTTGACCAGACATGTGAAGGAAGGAATGCTATTGTTCTCGTGGTATACGGATTGGGATTGGACTAATGCTATAATGTATGACTGTTGTTTTCGTGAACCTATAGCTACAAATGTTGAGACTGGGAAGTTGTGCTAATTCGAAAAGGGTCTAATACGGTGCCATTTTACAAGTCCGACATAGCCAGAGAATGAGATTCATATATAAGAGCTGACTTACTGGATTCAACTACAATTTTGTTTAGGCCGAGCAACTAAACTGTTGAGTAGTCCAGCCCATGATCTTGTTCTAGATTTCTCTAGGTTGGATTAGTGTAGAAGTTGCTAGAAAAATCTGTACACGAATGAAGGATGCATGCGGCATTGGAAGGCTAAGTAGGTGGTGGCTGCATTAATTGGCTAGGTGGTTAGTGGGTGGCATGGAGAATTAGTGATAATTCTGGAGAGTACTTGTAGTGGCTATATAAAGAGCCACGGTCTCATTTGTTCAATCACTTTAACTCAAAAGGGTCTTGGTAGAGAGGCAAAGTGAGTTGTGTGTGTGAGTGATCTTCACGGGTTTGAGAGAGGGTGTACAAGGGGCTCGGGTTGGGGATAAACATTGAGCGGTTATACTTGTACTTGTAATAATTCTCTCATATTATAGTGAAGGTGGTAGTACTCTCCATGGAGTAGGCGGTTAGGCCGAACCACGTAAATTCTCGGTGTTCTTTTCTTTGTTGTTGTCTTGGCATGTTCATTCCTTGTTTCTTTCCATTGTTCGTTTGCCACAATGCGGAATTAATTTCCTAACATAAACAAAGCAAGCAATAGCAGCAATAGTCCAAATTAACAATTTATTGGCAAAAAAAGAGATAAAAAAGATCCCCTGCGGAGAGCCAGAGTATATAATGGCGGAAGTAAAACATAACCCTTAAAATGAAAAGAAAGTAGATTTTGAGTATTGATTGCCCCTTCACACTATCTTCGCATCCAAGTGACTCTAGGTGATTTAGGTACGGCGCTTGGATATTGACATATATCAAGCTATGGCACGCCTTCAACATTACGAGGCTATGGTAATCTGAAACGAAATTAAGAGATTCAAGATTCGAAGCTTCAACTCTTGAATGGTACCCAAGGGTTCTTAACTTCCAATTCCTTTACACCCGAACTAGAAATTTCGAATGGTTCAAAGAAAAAATTCTCATGTAAAGAATGTGAACTCAACCACAAACACTCAATGGAAGGGCACCGCTTGATGAAATTGCTGAGGTGTTTGCAGAAAGTTTGGAAGGGACATACATTTCAAAGACGGAAGGAATACAGTTCCCCAAATCCCAGTAACAAATATTCTCACACCCTCCAACCATATAAACTAGTTACAGAGTTCGAGTTGAACAGCTGAGAGAGGCGGATTTAAGATGTTAGAAAGTAGAATGTACTGATTGGAGTCAGAAACCGGAGAAGCACTATATCTAACTGTCTAACTTTCCACGAAATTGATGAAGCCTAGGCGGTTATGAGATGGATGATCATACTCGTCGATGTCTAATACCGTTGACCGTTGACCTTCCCATTGCTTGGAGAGAAGGCTCGTGCAGACTGCCGGTGCCGTGGGAAGTAGCCGGAGGACTTTTTGGATCGTAGTGTCTGGCAAGTAAGTAAGAAGATCGTACCGCTTTATTGGTGGATAAACATATTCTTCTCTTTCGCCTTGCCGTCCGTATTTGAGTTTTCTTGTGGTAGCCGCTGATGATCACAATTGGGATCCCTTTGTGAATCCCTTGGTTTCTTCTCGAGAGAATATCTATATTTTTATAAACAAACACATAAATTTGACAGTTACCACTTTGAAAGGTTTTTTTAAAAAAAAATACTACAAATCTCCAAAACTACAACAAAACCAAGTTTACCTAACACAAAATGAAATAATACACTAGGGGTATTTTGGTCCAATAAAAAAGATTCATAAAGTACTCGACAAAACACCACTAAAACCAAAAACAGAATTAAAATAGATTATCAAAATTTAGTAAAATATTTGGTGCCAATAGCATTATTGTGCTTCAATTGCATGAAATCAAAACTATGGGTCAGATTCCATAGACACACTATTTTGACACAACTATTGACACTTTTTCAACCATTAGATTATAAATCATTCAAGGACTGAAATCACATTTGATGACTGAGAAAATAATTTTTATTTTTAACTTATTCGAAAGAATATTATTTCAAGTTTTTCCCTCTTCATGATTCCCTTTTAACCTTCACAGTTCCTCTTCCTAGCACAATTTCCTTCCTCACAGACCAATCTCTTCCTCTCTAATGTCTAATTTCTTCTTACTCACTCTTAAATTTCTTGGGGATTAATTACTTGGGGAAATGTGAAAGAGAGTCCACACCACCCACCACACTCTGCAGCCGAAACTTTAGGGGTGGCCACGGTCCGGAACGGTCCGGGATTAGCCTTGTCCCATTCCCGGTCCCGTTTCAATGAACTGGTCCGGGATAGACATAAGTCCCGATTAGTCCCGTTCCAATTCGGAACCGGGACAAAAAGGTCCGGGACCATGATGACCCGGTTTAGAAAATCTACCACAAAGCCCACTGCCTGCTGACGTCGAACGGACTGAGGCAGTAGTACGCTCTACAAAGTTCCGACCTAACTAATTAAAACACCAGAATCCAATCAACCATTAGATCATCGCACTAAAATTCACAACACTAGAACTTCTAACTAACAAGTCCAAAAAATCGAATTCATATTCACTAGGAATAAGCAAATCAATACCAAAAGCTCGAATTTTTCACTACTAAGCAGCACAATTCAGATCTCAAAACAACACCAATCGAAGCCGAGATCGTCGTCGTCGGTGGCGGCGGCGGTGGCCTGAGAAGCCATGACCTAAGCTAGGCGCTGGGCGGCGGCTTTGGCGGTGACGTTTTGGTTGCGCCAGCAAAGGAGATGGAGAAGGAGAAGAAAATGGTGTGAGACAATTTTCGGAATGGGTTTCGCTCTGATGGAGGAGAAGCAGAAGAACATGGCGTTGGTCGAGGAGAGGCGAAAGAAAAAAGTGTAGGGTTTGGTGTGTGCGAGCGTTCGGGTGTGTGACTAACCTCATTATCCACTCTACAATGTGGGCTGCATTGCATTTGGGCTTCCTTTCATCTGATCCACAGATCTTTGGGCGCTTTTATTCTTGTCTTGTTTTATACTGCTACAGTAACCGGAACAAATGGTCCGGTCCGGGACAAAAATGTCTAGACCTGGTACCGTCCCGGTACAAACCGGTTCAGAACCGGAACCGGGACAAAATTCATCACAACCCGTTTGGATCCCTTATTTTTCGGGACGGGACCATACCGGTCCGGAACGGGACTATTTCGGTCCGGGATTCTTGCCCACCCCTAGGAAACTTTATTCCTTCTTATATGTTTCTCCATGGGGAGATTACAAATTCAATGAAACTAGGCAACTCATCTGGAGCAAGATTTGTGGCGACAACCCAGGGAATTTCCAGCACATTTTGGGTGTTGGCGTATTTCATGAGAAATATGCGTGGGTTTTTTCTATTGAAAGGGAGAAGATGGAAAGTGAGGAGATGCTAGGAAATAAAAGCAAATTAAACTTGTTAAAAAATTTCGTATTTCAGAAATGTATTGCTTTAAAATATTCAATCTTAGCCGTTTAAAGTGGCTCAATCCAATCGATAAGAATGGATGTAAATATGTGTGTCAAAGTAGGATGTCCCTTGAAACGGACCCCAAAAGGGTTGTAATAAATTCCTATACGAGCAAACCGCTCTCCAATTCCTCAGAAAGAAATTGCATCAACTACAACGAAGCCCAATGACCGTTTCATTTGTAATTGGTTGGGCCTGCTTTCATTTTGACTAGTCACAACTCAAGTTAGGACCAAAACCCGTGCATGCGCCGAGACCCGTTTCGACCACCCACTTTGAAATCATTACTGGCCACGGATGGCCACAAATGGGCCGCAAAGCACTCGTCCACTGTATAAGATCCATGGTGCAAATAGATCTAGCTAGAAAGGAAAAATTGTGGTAAGGTGTTACCGAAAAATACAAATTAACAGTAGAACTAAGTGATCTGAGGGCGTTGATTGATTTTGAAGAGTGTTGTGTGTAAACAATCCCAAATCACAGCCTCTCTGTTCTCTGTTGGACAGCTAAACTCAAAATAAATAAATAGAAAACTTTTGAGTTCAATCGTCAGACAGAAAATGGAGAGGCCTTGATTTAAGATCGTTTACACGTAATACAATCTTCAAAATCAATCAGCACTCAAATCGCTAAGTTTTACTAGTAGTTTGTATTTAACGATGAACCCTTACATTAGCTTTTCTTTCAGGCCCTACCACAGCCTTTCCCTGGCTGGAAGTTGTCACTATAAAGATTTGTTGGATTTGTTTGAACCTCATTGTCCTCCTTCCTAGGTTACATCCCCAAATGTTATGGCACAACATGTATCGATCTCATGTAGTGACTTTTTCCTTTTACCTTTTCCCCCACAAGTTCTTTATATTTTATTGTTACCGTATGAAAAAGACTGAATGATATAGTCCGCCAACCAATACTATAAAAGTCAATACATTTTATACAAATATTGGATCATTGATAAACCTTTTGCCATGAATCCACTTATATGCCTTCCACTAATTCTGTCTCTATTCTTCACAAACTCTGTTTCCATTCCACATCCAAACATTCGACGGCCTCGTCCCACAGGCGGACTAACACCTAGGGATGGTCATTTTGACTATTGGATATTATCCATAACCATTTAGTATATATCCATATCCATAACCATAAAAAAAAATAATCATTACTTAAATGGTTATATCCATAACTATATCCATTGGATATTGGATATCCAATGGATATCCATTGGATATTTCTTTTAATATATTTTTTTTAATTGCTTTTTTGTCATTCTCTTTTTCAATCATTTTGGAAGACGCAACGAACTACTGAAATATACTCTATATATAAATGTCACTTGAAATTATTGGAAGTCCAAACAACAAAAATATATAACAGACATAAAAAGTTCAAATGTCTTAAAATTAATTGCGAACATTAACTATTGAAACTCTGAAATCACGAATGCTTGCATCTTTCCAATAAATTTGCATTGTCAATCACAAAGTCTGATGGACTCATTCTCCACGCAAGAGGCCTAAAAAAAGTAAAAAAATACATTATAAACTTTGTGAATATCTAAATTCAATCAAATGATAATCCAACTAAAATCAAAATTAATATTATTCTTACCACATCCACATCCACATCCTCATCAAATGTATAATCTTCAAGAGGTGTCGTGGAGCTTGAATCTAATTGCACATTCGAAGAAGACGAGCGCAAAGAGAGAGAGACCCGAAGAAGAAATGGCCGAAGGAGAGAACAGAGGCTTGATGTACGCGCAACCCTTTAGCCTTGTCTGGGGTTTGGACATCGGCGTTATTAGGCGATTGGGCGTTTGGAGAGAAATTTTGGACAGCGGCGGTGTTTGGAGAGAGAACGAGGAGAGGAGAAAAATTTTGTGGATAAATGGATATTTTACACTTAACCGGATATATCCATGTCCATCCATTTAATTAAGAGAGCTGCTATGTACACTCAAAAGTTTTCTCTAGACACTCATATTTCTCTTTACATTCATTTCAATTTATAAAACTTCTTTGGACACTCAAATTTAATTAAAATTTTCCACATATACCCTTTTATTAGTTTGTTGTATAAATATTCTTGAACACTCACCAATTTTCTTTGGGCACTCAAAATTAAATTTAATCAATATATATTGTATAATATCAAGAAAAAATCATTCAAACTAAGTGACGGATCTTAGTGACATTCACAGTTTCTATTGTCCTATATTTAACCAAAAATTCATCACCATTCAACCTTCATTCAACTTGAAAATCAATAATAACAAAGCTTGATGGGATACACCAGAAACATTGCTATTCTGCGCCGACATTCAATCTCCGAGATGCCGCACTCAATTCGAACATGACAAGAAACAAACTTACTTAAACCATGTATTCAATTAACACCCAAATCATGTATACATAAAAAAAAATTCAATTTTCTCATGAATCAATGTCTATATAGGCCTTCTTTGTAGCTATGTTTGAGCTAATAACGGATCGGAATCGTGCGATGCGAGCTGTATATGTGGCATCCCACCCATTTGCCATTGATGTATGATATCTAATCCATGTTGGTGAAATAGGAGGGACCGGATGTCCTTCAGTCAAGAAGAGCTACAAGACAATAATAATATCAAGTAGTTAGCTAAAATAGTATGATAAAATAATGCATGCTGAACTGAATGAATCTCAACATACCTTCACAAAATGGTTTCCATTAACAAAACCAATGGCAATGTGCCTACGAGTTGCAGCTGGACTCGGCGGTGTCCGAAGGGGCAAGTAAGTAATGCAATCAGAAGATGACAACTGAAATAATACGACATTATAAGCTGATGCTATAATATGACCCATGTCAGGAAGTGACATCCATTTGTCCTTTGGTGCAGGAGTATCGTTAAAAAATGAAAATGCAGTTGCCAATTCACGAACTCTATCTTTAGTGCCAAATATAGCTTCATAATGAGTAGAGTATGCAAACAACTCATGAAGCAAGTCGTTTCGAACTTGCAAATATGCACACTCACCCAATCCAACCAAGTCAGCAACTGCTCTAAATTCACAATGCCCATCTGCACTTACATCCTGTACTTTTGCAATGAAAGGCCTCAAAAAAGTTGGAAAACAGTCCAAGTATAAGATATTATGCATCCCTTGTAAGAATGGCCCTAGCGATTAGACCGCAAAAATGAAAAGGACCAAGAAAACCTTAGTCGGCTAGCTTCTGTGGGTGAGAACCTAACCCACGACACATGATGATCAAATTCAGACTTTTTGCAAAGTCTTATTCAAAGTCTTATTCACTTGCTGCTTATTCAAAGTCTGTCTTTCACTTTTTTTAGATTTTTGACAACACATCAACAACACATCAACATCACAAGTGATTGTTCTTGTTTAATAAATTAATAGTAATAAAAACAGGGGCCCTAACCACCATATTCAACTCCTGTCCACAAGCAGTGACTTGGAGCCGGCCGCCGAAGACAACGAAACCAAACTCCCAGGTTGAATTGATATTAAAAAAAAGCAGCGATCAGGTTGAATTGACAACGAAAATCGAATGAGAAACAAAACACCAAAACAACAAAATTTTAATATAATCGATAAAAATTTTTACATGTTCTTCCTCAGATTGCTTCTTCATTGTCCCAATTTTCTTCACAATGAGCTTCAACCCTAATTCTACGTGAATCCCAACTCTATCAGTATAAAATTCTATGACTTATAGTTTAGAAATATATTTATTTTTTAAAAACTTTAGTATGTCCTTAAATGTAATTTACTACATGGGTATATATGTAATTGCATCTTATAAAAAAAGTGAAAGTGTCCAGAGAAAACTTTTGAGTGTACATAGCAGCTCTCTTAATTAATGGACATAATCAAATATATGTCCATCCATTTAGCTAATGGATATAACCATATCCATATCCATAGTATAAATTGATATCCAAAAACCCAAACCACATGGGCTAAATAGTTAAAATCCATTAGATATCCATACCCATGGTCAAAATGGCCATCCATACTAACACCTCTACACAGGCCAACGCCGAGCTTTGTCATCCGTAGCTTTTGATCCGAATGATTTTCAGACGTTTTATTACAACCAAACACTGGATCATTTCAACTATAGGCCGGATAGCTACGCTACTTTCCAACAAAGATATGTGATCAATTCCAAGCATTGGGGTGGCTCGAATACTAGTGCACCAATATTTGTTTACATGGGCGCAGAATCATCATTAGATCTTGCGCTTCCGGCTATTGGCTTTCTCAGTGACAATGCCGTTCAATTTCAAGCTCTCCAAATATACACCGAGGTCGTGCACTAAACAATTATTAAATTTGATCTTTGTAAAAAATCAATCAAACCATATGTTAGACATATTTACTGTATGTTATTTTCTTATCAGCATCGGTACTATGGGAAATCAATTCCCTTTGGATCAAGGGAAGAAGCATTTAAAAATGCAAGCACTCTTGGGTACTTCAACCCCGCCCAAGCTCTAGCAGACTACGCAGAGATCCTCATCCATGTAAAGGAGAAACTCCACGCTAAACATTCTCCGGTGATTGTTATCGGTGGATCATACGGTGGAAGTAAGTGATTCCGGCCATTCTTCGCAGCATGTACGTATCCGTTGATTTTATTCATTTATATCCGGCTCAAGTATCCTCATGTGGCTGTTGGAGCTCTGGCCTCATCTGCTCCAATTCTTTACTTTGATAATATCGTTTCACCGAAAAGTGGATATTTCTCGATCGTTACCAAAAATTTTTTAGTAAGATACATAAATTTTGAAGTCCTAATTTCTCACCACTTTTCTAACGTTAATATATTGTCAACAGTTCTACCTTTATATGCATGTGTAGGAAGCCAGTGAGAGTTGCTACCAAACTATAAAAGCTTCCTGGTCTCAAATTGAAAAAATCGCTTCTGGTCCTAATGGTCTCTCTATTCTTAGCAAGAAATTCCATACTTGCAGGTGCAAACAATTTCCAGTCATATATGTGTATTCATTGTCTGGTAAACTTTCAGGCTCGACGTGATCTACCACTAACATCATCAGTATTGCCACTCACGTATCCACTTATCAGTAGGTACACAGTTCTTTTAGAAAATGTCTCGTGGATATTAGGTGTATAAGACCTCTTGCAGGCTTATAAACTATACATTTATAGACTCGAAATAAACGGATAGGCTAGTTTAATAAAAATTGATATTAGCAATCTAATGATGGCAATCTAATGACCATTACTCTTTTGTTTTCTTGTCATTTTCATTTTTATCTTCTTATTTTCTTATAGTTTTGTGTCATTACTCTTTTGGTTGTTTTGTTTTAGTCCCTTGGACAGCCCGGATAAATTGGAGGGCTACTTGGAGTCAATGTATGCTCAGGCAGCTCAATACTATGAACCCCCGTCGTATCCGGTAACGATGATCTGTAGTGGGATTGACGGCGCTTCTTATGGAAATGACACTCTTAGCAAACTTTTCGCCGGTGTTGTTGCATATAGAGGAAACCAGTCATGCTACATTAACGAACCTGGAAATTATTCATCTGAAACACTTGAGGGGTGGAGATGGCAGGTAACTATTAATGCACAACCTGTTTCTTTACTTGATCAACTTGCAGCATACTATCACTGATATTATTCCCAACCTGACCGCATACTGTTATAACATTCCCTAATGTGGGATTTTAGGAATGTAGCGAGATGGTGATGCCGATAGGCGTCGGCAATGACACTATGTTTCCACCGGATGATGGTTTTGATCTAGATGCTGACATCCGTCACTGCAATGCATCATACGGTGTTCCACCTCGACCGCATTGGGTCACCACATACTATGGAGGCCACGTATGTATTAGTATCTTACAAATTGAACATTAATTTCCTGTACAGTTCAAATTTACGAATATTTTTTATATGTTCTACTTCTAATGGTTGATAGTGTGCTAACAAAGATCATCCCAAGCAGGATATAAAACTGGCTCTCCACAGGTTTGGTAGCAACATCATTTTCTCAAATGGATTAAGAGACCCGTACAGTAGCGGCGGGTAAGAGATCCAAAACATCAAAAAACTAGGGAAATTAGCTAAAATAGGCACATGGGGAAACTTGTGTGCTAAAATAGGCAACGGGCAGTGGTTATTGCTTCACTAGGCAAAATGCTACAGTAAATTTGCAAGTGAATCCCTGGGTATATAGTGCGGCCATAGTCCCTCATAGTCTTTCGAGTACATAATCTTTGTAATTCATCAACACGTTCATAGTCCCTCATAGTGCGCCCATGGTGTGGTCATAGTTCCTCATAGTCCCTCATATATAGTCTTTCAAGTACAGAATCGTTGTAATTCATCAACACGTTCATAGTCCCTCATAGTGCTGCCATGGTGCGGCCATAGTTCCTCATAGTCCCCCATAGTCTCTTATAGTCTCTTATAATCTCTTATAGTACACACATAGTCCACTATGTATCTCAGCAACCTCAAACCATTCTACTCCTCCAAATTCCATCACCGTCATCTCCCCAACCAACTCATGAACTCTACCAACGATGTATTAAACAATCCAACCAACCAATTCATATCTCATTTCATTAACCAACCATTCATATCTCATTTCATTAACCAACCAATTCTCAATCCAAAAACCAAAAAAATCCACAATAAATTTGCAAAACAAAAATAATAAAAACCAATTCTCAGTCCATTCTCAATTCCATCGCTGCCCCATCCCACAATAAAAAATCAACCCAGATTCACAATATATTTAAATTCCCCATGTGTATGAATGAATCGATGATGATATGGAAGAAGAGAAAGTAGAGGAGGATAAGGGATTCGACATCCCTGGAGGCGACGGTAGAGGATCTTGAAGAGCGTACAAGGTCCAGACGTCGGCATCAGGAGTGGGACAACTCCGACGACTTGGATTCGGCGACGGCGTTGGGACGAGATCGAGCTAGCTGATGATGCTGCACTAGAAGAGATCGGCGGCGTCGGCGGAGGAGACTTTGGGAGTGCAACAGTCGGAGTTCAAATCGGAGAAGTCGTCCAGCTCGAAGGTCAAATCAGAGGCGCAGGAGTGAGTCAACGAGTTTCCAATCGGGTCATGGCGATTTGGACGACGGAGCTGAGCTTTCCCTGGACGGCGTCGTCGGAGGCCAGCGAGGAAGAAGGAGGCTCTGTGTGCAAAAGGAGCAGAGGGACTTCTTTTGTAAATAACCAACACTTTTCACAGTTTAGCAAGAATTTTCCTGGCCGGAGATTTTGGCACAAAAATTTCCCCATGCGCCTATTTTGGCTAATTTCCCAAAAAACTATCTATTTATTGGGCCACTAATAGGAAAAGGGGCCAACCAAGTGTGGCGGATCAATTGTGGCATTTACCTACCTTTATTTCTAGTGGGGAGCTTATCTAACTATGGAAACTCTATGTTACAAGCTGCCAAGTCTAACGTTCGAAACTCGTCACAGGGTGTTGGATAATATATCCGAAAGCATTGTTGCCGTCAGTACAAAGAATGGTACATTCCTAACTTCACTGTTTTCAAACCAAGAACTAATTCCAAAACACAAAAGAAAGTTCGAGAAGACCAGGAAACATCTAATATGTGTAAATGCATTCTTAAGCTTTGCACTAGCCTCAACTTCAATCACAAGCATTAATAATATTATTTTGCAGGGTCTCATTGCTTGGATATACTTAGCGCAAATCACACTACAGATCCGGATTGGTTAGAAACTCAGCGCAAGGGTGAAGTGAAGATTATCAAAGGATGGTTGGCAAAGTACTACGCTGAACTTCGAGCATTCAAATGAGAAATAAAGCTTCTAAAAATAAGGCCATAGTGGAAGTTTTAAAAATAATTGGGCAGTCACGTCCCATAATTAGATGTTCATGTAATTTTTGAAGTTCTGTTGTTGAACATTATCAGCTTTTGTTTCAACTGCGTTCTATATTATTACAAGCCATTAACAACATATTTATCAGACACTTAGTTATATAAATGTTCTCTCTTAAATTTTGTCTCACTTTGCCTAATGTAAGTTAAAATGACTCATTATGCTCTCTGCTATTTAAGTCGATCTCTCTCATAACCCCTGAGCCCAAATTCCCTGAGGCAAAATGGGATAAATACCCATAAATTTTTATTTTTTTAAATTGCAACCCACCTTATATTTTTGTTGAATATGTCCCATGACTAAGCATTCAATTCATCTACTTTCTATATATAGTGATTTTGTAATCTTTAACTTCCTAAAACACCCCTATTAAATTTATTAGTAGAATTTGTTAGAATTATTTTACTTATGAAAACGTGAAGTATTCTACCAAGTGAAATACACTAAACCGATAGACTAGAACAGCCAAATGATTCCACCTGAAGAGGTCCACCAAATATCCCAAAACACCTGAATATATTCACTTGAAATTAGAAAACACCTAAATGTAATGTATCCATCTTAAATTGGAAATACACCAAATATCCCAAAACACCCGAATGTATCCACCTAAAATTGGAAAACACTTAAACATATCCACCTGAAATTGAAAAACACTTAAACATATCCACTTGAAATTGTTATAAGTAGCATAAGATTATTTTTTACACAATAAAACCAACATAACTTATATAATATAAACCAATATAAAATGTCTAGGTGGATAATCCCAATTCAAATTCAAAAACATCATTAAGTTTGGACATAATTTGAATTTGTAACTGATTATTGAAATCCACCCGCTTGAATGCTCCATCATTATATCAGGTTCATTTTATTTTTGTGGAAAAAGAAATGGCAGATAGGTAAATAGTTCAAAAAATAGGTTAATTTATATCCTAGGTGGCAAAACTACTAAACACTAGATTTTATTTTGTAAGAAAAATGCACCTAGGTATGAACCTAATAACTAAAAATATTTTGGGTTTATATTACATTCACCCATTCCGTTATTTAATCGTTAAAAATTCCATGTATCACAATTATATTGACTGTTAATATATGAAACAATTACATTTTAATACTACTTGAGGAGTAAAATACCCAAAAACATTATTACATTTTAAACATTACAATATAGTACTACTTCGACAGTGGCCCACCATTTTGTTTCCTGTTTACCGGTGTTGTCTTTTTCTCACGCCACCTTTTCTGCTTTTTTTATTCTCTCGCCTCCTTTTGTTTTTTCTCTCTCCTACTTTTCTGTATTTCTTATTATCTCTCCTCCTTTTGTGCATTTCTTCTCTCTCTCTACCTGTCATTTCTCTTCTCTCTCCTTCTTTTCTCCATTGAACCCCTTTCTTTACAGATCATTTCTCTTTCCTTGCGCTTTCCGCACGCTTATGTTATACTCATAATTCCACCCTAGTGCCTTTGATTAATAATAATAATAATAATTCATCCAAGATTTCTTTCTAATTCTCCAGTTAATCAGAAATGAGATCGTAATACTCAACAAGCTATTTAGATTTTATCGAAATTTCAGTCTACTGTCAAGCATTTTCTGATTAGTTTTTCATTCAAAAATGAAGGAACAACTTCATTTTTGAATTCTTGATTCTGTTTGAATTTGGAGGAACTGTTCCTTCAAAATGAAGGAACTCCTTCAAATTGAAAGAACACTTCCTTCAAATTGAAGGAACAATTCCTCCAAATTGAAGGAACACTTCCTTCAAATTGAAGGATGTGTTCCTTTTAAATATATACTTTCTTAAAAATGAAGGAACTCCTTCAAATTGAAGGAACATTTCCTTCAAATTGAAGGATGTGTTCCTTTTTAAATTTATACTTCCTTCAAAATGAAGGAACTCTTTCAAATTGAAGGAACACTTCCTTCAAATTGAAGGATGTGTTCCTTTTTAAATTTACACTTCCTTCAAATTGAAGGAACTCTTTCAAATTGAAGGATGTGTTCCTTTTTAAATTTACACTTCCTTCAAATTGAAGGAACTCTTTCAAATTGAAGGATGTGTTCCTTTTTAAATTTACACTTTCAAATTGAAGGATGTGTTCCTTTTTAAATTTACACTTCTTTCAAATTGAAGGAACTCTTTCAAATTGAAGGATGTGTTCTTTTTTAAATTTATACTTCCTTCAAATTGAAGGAACACTTCCTTAAAATTGAAGGATGTGTTCCTTTTTAAATTTACACTTCCTTCAAATTGAAGGAACTCTTTCAAATTGAAGGATGTGTTCCTTTTTAAATTTATACTTCCTTCAAATTGAAAGAACACTTCCTTCAAATTGAAGGATGTGTTCCTTTTTAAATATACTCTTCCTTCAAATTGAAGGATGTTATTCAAAGTTGTTGACTTTATAGGATTTCGACATAACTTCAAATCATATTATACGAAGTCAGAAAGATCTTTAATGATAATTTGTACACAAAACAATTCATATATAGTAGAATACCTTCGGATTTTAATATGGCCTGCAAGCGAACATTATTACAAATTCAAAGAGCTCTCAAAACATGAAACTGCTATTTCTATGGCATAGCAGCACACATCTACATGGGTTATGTTTGCCTACAAACACAAATCATTTCATTTTCAGACCTCCAAACTTAGTTTTTGTGCCAAAGTTCAAAGTGAAAACCTAGATTCCTAACAAATTACCAATTATTAATCACCTTCAAATTACCCAGTACCCAAAACCCTGATCTCTAATTTAAATTGATAATCCAAATAAGGGAATCAACACAAAAAACCCCCCAAGTTCAAAACTTTTCCAACTCAAAGTGGGCTATACAAGCACATAAGGTTACCATACATAGAAAGCTTACCCAATTAAAGAAAAACTGTTGAAAATTGACCTCTGAAATCAATTCCCAAGCCCAAAAACCGCCAAAAACACACGCCCCCCCCCAAAAAAAAACAGAAAAAAAAAAAAAAAAAAAAAAAAAAAAAAAAAAAAAAAAAAACACCCCCACCCCCGGCGCGCGGGCCGCGCCCCCCCCCGCCCCCGCGCGCGCCCCGCCGCCCCCGCCGCCGCCGGCGGGAAGTGGGCCGGCGAAGTCGTTGGGACGCCGAGAAATTCGAGATCTTACGACGGCTAGCGATGATGAGGTGGAGGAGAAGAGGTCTGGTTCGGAGTACGTTGAGCCGGAAGAACAAGACCTAGAGGCAGATCGCGATGGAGATAAGGGCCGCCAGCTTCCAGCTCAGCCTGGCGTAGGGAAATGGGCCTGCGAAGTTGGGACGTCGAGAAATTCGAGATCTTGCGACGGCCAGCGATGATGAGGTGGAGGAGAAGAGGTCCGGTTCGGAGTGACCCAGAGGCAGATCGCGGTGGAGATGAGGGCCGCCAGCTTCCAGCTCAGCCTAATCGCGCGGCGGCGAAACGCCGGGAGTGGTGGCGGCTTCTTCGGCGTCGTCATCGTCAACCATCCTTCAATTTGGTTTGAAAAGACATCAACTTTGTCAGCACAAATCAATGCGGGGAGAGAGAAAAGCGGAAAGGGGGGAATTTGGGATAAAATAAACGTGGAAGGGTTGACTTGCCGCACCTGCAGAAGTACCGGCTCTACCGACAGATGCAGGTAGTAAAGTGTAAAAGTGTAGTAAATTGTAAGAAAAAATATGGAGTAGTGTTTTTGGTAATACTAACATCCATATAGTAGTTTTTGGTAAGAGCCTCAAATTTGAAATGGCCAATTAGGTTTTAAATGAAATAAAAAAATGAATTAAAATTAAAAAGCTTCAAAATATTCTCAAGCATTAGACCAAATTGCACAAATTGTGGAAAAAACGCCCCCCCCCCATTGAATTTTTTTTTTTTGGATAGACTGTTGTTTTTTTTTTCAAAAAAACACAAAAATCCTCTTGTAAGCGTCTAACTTCCCACTACACAAGTCTGATTGCGAGCTGAGAATCAAGCTAATCGATAAGTTGTTTGATTAGCTACCCGGTAAGCCGATTTCAGCTGTACATGAGGATATTTAGAAACTAACTGCCTAATGTCAAAAAGGATCGAATCAAACAATGTAGGATCCAAAGCCTGTCGTTACAATGAAACCAAGTCTCTCTCAAGGATAAGACGTGAATTCCATCCTTGATCATGTATATGTTGAAGTGCAATGCGAACTGTCACGGCCTTTTCAGAACCAATTTTGCCAACAGGAGACCAAAATCACCCAAATTGAAGTACTACTAGCATTTCCCTAATATAGTAAAACCTCTATATAATGGTTAGGACCACATGGTTTTTATGACTATAAGAGCATCTCCAACCGAACCTTCAAATCCAATGTGGAGTGATGACTAGGATAAAAATGGCATTTTTTGTCTCCATCCGAATGTTCAAATGCAGAGGTGGAATGGCGCTGCTTGCCTTTGCTGCCATAATTGGCGTCACAAGAGTTGATGTCTTTTTGCCTCTTTTTGCTCATTTTAGAATTATTTAATACTTTGACCCCACCATATTGTGTTCTTCAATATTTTTTATTTAAGATGTCCATCTCCTTGTCCAATGGTACACGCCTTCCTCCCCTTGACTTGACTTTCATGTCATAAATTTTTTGAATCCCATCATAAATTATCTAATAAAATAGACATTTCAGTTGGAGGAAAAAACTGATAAGAATGCCATTTTGCCATGTCAGCACCAAATTGTAATTTGACATAGAAAAATTGACATCTCCATTAGAGATGCTCTAAGGAGGTTACTCTTTAAGAGAGGTATGATTAACAAAATTAAATTTTTACTTAATTTTTTTTTTCTAAGGATTTTCTTACGTAAAATTATATTAGTTTTTCTAAGGATTTTCTTACATGAAATTATATTAGTTTTTCCCTATTGTGAGAGTAAATCTTGATTATATTACTTGACATCAATTAATATCAAGTTTTTTTCACTTGTCTTCCTAGAAAAGCAGCTATGCCACCCAGGCGATCTTTGATCTCATATAACAATGGATAAATATTTATCTTCATCTTAAATTTTCATTGTAGTGTTCAGTCCTATATTTTTTGGCTTATTGCAATTATGCCTATATGGAGGCAAAATTCTAAGAAAACGACTCCAAAAATATATGGAATATGACAACGTAGAGGTTATTCCAAAATATAACTGGTCCCGAGTTGGAACCAATAAATTTTCTGATTATATCGAGATTATTCCATTATAGAGTATTCTAATATGGAGGTTTTACTGTATATAAGTTTCAAATGCAAATACACCAACAAGAAGAAAGAGCGCAAAAACAAACCCATGATGGTAAAAATAAACCTTGGACATTGATCACTGTTTCTCTCCCTGTGACAAGATCTTAAAAAACTTGGTTGAATGAATATGGTGGTTGTCTTCATATCAAAGAATCATTTTTGAAAGTCGATTCGGTTTTCACGTTACCTAAAGGGGGGTGGGGGAGGGGGAGCAGGTGCTGGTGTACGCCCCACACCCCCACCCAAAGGCCCCCCCTCCCTTCTTTTTTTTTTTTTTTTATATACAGGGGGGGGAGGGACAGAAAGAAAAACCAACACCACCACCACCCCCAAAAAAAAAAAAAAAAAAAAAAAAAAAACAAGTCCCCCCCCCCAAACAACTAAAAAACACTACCACCCCCCCCCCACCCCCACCCCTTACTTTACTTACATATTGTAAGACCCTTACTACTTGAGATGACCGGACATAGCGGAGTCTTAGTGCTATGTCAAGAAGGATGCGAAGCTAAGGCAATGTTGGTGGCTGAGAGTAGGCAGCCAACGCGTGCATATGAGTGCAGCGCGTAGCACACAGTGGGTCATGGTGATGCAGCGTGAGATCCGAAGTGATTCGGAGTGATGCGGAGCAATGCGGGACTGTGGCAGCGTGCAGCACACAGTGCACCGAGATGCAGTACACGGATGCAGCGTGCAATGCAGTGGAGTGCAGCGCACAGCAGCGTTGCGCAGCGATGCAGCAGCGAGGCAACGCAGCGCAGCAGCGTGCAGCAGATGCAACGCAGCAGCGTGCAGCAGCGCAGCAATGCAATGCAGCAGCGTGCAGCAGAGACGCAGTGCAGCAGCGCAGCAATGCAACGCAGCAGCGTGCAGCATGCAGTGCAGCAGCGCAGCGAGATGAGTGCAGCAGCGCAGCGAGATGCAGTAGCGTAGCGCAGCGAAATGCAGCAGCATGCGTAGGACATGTGGCAGCAGCAATGCTTGACACTTAGCGGCGGTTATCGGCAGTTATCGAGTGCGTTTGCATGCGAGACAAGTGGCGTTAGTGGCTGCCCAAAGCATGACAGCAGTGCACAGCGGTTATCGGCGGTTACCGGGAGTGGGAGCATGTTCCTAGATTCGTGGAAGCAAGTGGGCAGCGGTTATTGCTGAAAATAACCACCCACTAAGTGGAGAAAAACGTGCTAGTGGGTTCCTAGCACTTCCCTAAAAGCGTGGCTGGATATTAGGGGCGGTTACGGGCAGTTTTGGAAGGGAAAAACTGCCACTACATGTGTTGGCAGCACCTAGTGCGTCCAGCAGGGTTGCAAGCGGTTATCGGAGGTTAATTGCAGCGCCTATATAAGTGTTGGAGTGCAACAACACTTAGGCATGAGATGGAAGTTCATCATCATCAGAAAATGGGAGTAAGATGAGGATAGGTTTCATCATCATGTAATAGTGAGTCATTCAACAATGTAGTTAAGTTCGGGTGGGAGATTGGAGGACTCGAAGACTAGATTGTTAGAAGTTTGGGGAGGCTCACGAGAGTTGGGTTAGGAATGTATGGGCGTTCCTATGCCTTAGAGTAGTTGTAGAGGCGACTACGCCTTAGAGTAGGCAAAGCGTTGAGGCACCAAGAGTTGTGGTGACCCAACACAAACAAGTGTTGTATCCTTTGTGTTTTAGTAAAGTGAAATACAAGGTTGGGAGTGAGGTTTCCCGTAAATGAGTGTCTTGCTTAAAAACAATGCTTGGTATGTGAACAATGCTTGGTATGTGAGTGGGGTTCTTGTGTGCCGAAACAATGATGGTATTCCGCTGCGAAGAAACTCTACACCTTGTTAAGTGTGGGGTTGCGAGAAGGCTGAGCTTGGGAAGGCGTCCCGAGTGCCGAACGGATAGGCGAAAAATCATATGGGAAAATCGCCCCCGTTACACATGTCACAATGGAGCGTAGTCATAGAATCTCCACTTCCAAGCTGGTGAGAAAAATCATAAGCAGCATATGCCTTGGCCCCACGCCCACAGAAAAAAAAAAAAAAAAACAAAAAAAAAAAAAAAAAAAAAAAACACTTTACAACAAGAGAAGAAAAACAAAAAAAAAAAAAAACAAAAAAAAAAACCACCAAAAAAAAAAACGACAACCCCAAAAAAAAAAAACGAAGGCCAACCCCACTAAAAAAAAAAAACCACAACAACACGCTTATTCTCATCATTAGTAAAAATGCAGTCGCAATAAAATTTATCTATGAAAATGCTTTGTTCTATTGTACGTTGTACTTAAACTTTTATCAATAAATCTAAGTTCGTAATAGTTATAAAAACGAACATAATATTTGGAAAGTTGTTTCTTTCAAGTTAAGAGCAAATCCACCGGACGGGCTGCAGTGCAGCCGGGCGGCCCGGCTAGCCCGCCACCACCACTGTTCACGCCACACCGGGAGGATTTGCGATCGGCGAGATGCAGGCGAGACAAACTCAGGCGGGCGGGCCGGCGAGCGTCGCTCGCGCCCGCGACCGCGGGCGGTGAGGGGAGTGGGCCCCAGCTGACGCGGAATCGTACCCAATTTTTTTTTTATTCGGGCGCGTGCATTGCACGCGCGCGTGAGGGAGCGTGGCTGGGTGGGCTGAGGGTTGTTCGGTAGTGGCGTCCGAACGGGGGAGAGTGGGCTGAGGTGGGTTGTTCGGTAGTGGAGTCCGAACGGGGGGTGTTGGGCTGCTTTTTGTGTTCGGCAGCTACTGCCGAACACTCCAAAACTTTACTTTTTTTATATATAATATAAAATCAATATTTTCTTTTACAATTTTGATGTTTTCTATAAAAAATTTACAATTTTTTTATATCAAATTTTTCAAGTATGTAATATTAAATTGTAAGCACAAAAATAATTTAACATATGATAATTCTACATGTTTTTTATGATAATTATTTGTATTTAATATTCAATTTTGTGTGAAGAAGTATTCAATTTTGATGTTTTCTATAAAAAATCACAATTTTTTTATATCAAAATTTTCAAGTATGTAATATTAAATTTTAAGCACAAAAATAATTTAACATATGATAATTCTACATGTTTTTTATGATAATTATTTGTATATAAAATTTATTTGACAACAAAAGGGAATATTTAATAATGTTGGTGATAATTCTTATCCATGTTTTTGAAAAAAAAAAATTAAAAATTGTGATTGCCTGCGCCTGCGCCTACGTGGGTGTGGGATGTTTTTTTTACGGAAGACGATCACTATTCATCGCCTGCAGGCAAGAAGAAGGCAATTGCCCACTTCGTGTCTGCGCCTGCGCCTGCGCTGCATGGGTGGAAATGCTCTAAGAAAGAGATAACTAACTCGGGAAGTCAAAAGGCTGAAAGAAATGAAGAATATGATTCTCGAGTAAAGCCCAATAAGGAATTGTTTATCAAAGCCCGGACCAGTATCACATTCGAAATCACAGTTCTGCAAATCACCGTCAAACTACACTCTATGCACCACCGCGACTGACAACGTTGCCAACAAACAAATTGATAAACCCTGGAAAAAACCCTACAATCTTCGTTTTTGATTTTAGGGGTTCTCTTCTAAAAATGAAGCGATTGAGCCGGTCGTCTACGCTTTGTTCTCAAATCTTGCGGCCCAACGAGAGCAAGCAACTGTATCTTCTCCCACCTTCCCAGCATTTCTTAGCTCAGAGAAGCTCCAATCGCTTCTTTGACTTTTACAAGGTAAACCCTTTTCTTATTTCATCCAAATTTGCCTGTTTGTTTGTCGAATTTGGCGAAAACCCAGCATTGCTAATTGAATTTGGGAAAAACCCATTTGATTGCAGCTTGGAAACAAAGCAGCTATAGAGAAAGAGCGTGCCCGGCTGTAAGTTTTCGTGTCGTTTCTCTTGGTATTTTTTTGTGTGTGTGTTTTCTCTGGGCATGTATCGATATCATTGCATTGTTGCTGTGGTTTAGGGCAGTGCAGATGAACTGAATAGGGGGTATTTTGCTGATATGGCGGAGCTCAAGCAACATGGTGGGAAGGTAAGTGAACACTATGATCAACCGATTGCGATTTCTGTTTCCGTGTGGTGTTTTGCATTCATATTCATTTACTGGTTAGTATGGATTGTGTTTGGATTCTTTGGTTTTAAGTTGAAATGCAAGTTTTAATTTTTCCTGCAGATTTCTGTGGCAAATAAAATCTTAATTCCTGCTGCGGTAGCTGTAAAGTTTCCTGACTTAGAAGTGAACTCCGCTGATGGCAACGAATCAAAGCTTCCCATTAGCTCCAATGGAACTGGAAAAGTTTCTGATGGCAACAAACCATTTGTCCCCAATGCAACTTTAGTTTGCCTTTCCTTTCGAGCAAGCTCCCAGGTATATACAATCGAGTTATTGGTCTGAAATTTTCGACACATTCTGATGTGCAACCCCTCTTGAGTTGTTTACAATGCAATGAATTCTAATCGAAGATTTATTGGTTTTAGTTGTTCATTGATAGTACGAAAGAATAGGAACTGTTCTATCAATGAGAATACCGCAAGCAGGACTTTGATTAGTGAAAGGGGTTGGGGAGATAAAATTATACTCTATGAGGGACAGAAGATATGCAAATTATTCATGCTTCTCTGAACATGAATTGTAGAACTATAGGAATTTTGCCAAATGTTCTCCACCAACAGTAATGATAGCAAGACAAATCTAGGAATTTATGTAATTGGTCTGTTCTCAATGATTGGGTCCTTGCAACAGACATAAGCTGTAAATTTGGAGGTGCCAGATAAGATCAAGCACTCAGTTTTTTTTTTTGATTAGTTTGGATACTGAAGTGCAATTAATGGTTAGTGTAGCCCTTATAACTTCATGAGCAGAACAATATAGAAAATCCACCTAGTCCTAACCTGACCCATTTCATAAGGCTTTGCTGTTGCTCAAATTCCATGAGGGTTTTATTTTTCCACGGCCTGTTAATCTTTACTATAAGTTATATTCAATCCTGGTAAAAACTTTACAGCAGGCATTGATAACATGGATGTATTTTATTGCGTTTCGGCGTGGAATGAAAGTTAGTTAAAATTCTGTTACGGCTTCGTTTTTTCCAGTTTTCTGTTACTTTCCAACAAAACAAAGGTCTTTATCGTTGACAGGGAATGATTAATTCTTGGAGCACCCCTTTTCTTGATGCTTTTAGTGGTTCAAAGGATGTTCAACTATATGAGGTATACATGATTTATATAGATTCTTGTCATCCATTCTATTCTCTGCGTTTGATTGTAGTTCTTTACCCCTTCTGCAATCTAGTACTACTTTTTTACATCCTGTACTTTACCATTTTATTGTTGGTTCATTCAGTTCATCATAAGTTCTGTCTTAAAAGAGTTTCTTTAACTCCATACTTTTTCTCACTTGAATTGAATGTTTCCAAATAAGCATTGTTTTTTGTGATTACGTATAAAACACGACGGTTATCATTACTATGACCTTTGCACTGTCATGCTCATTCTTCTTTTTATGTTTTTTGTGATGGAAATGTGGGACTGTTGCATTCTCCACGGGAATAACATTTCTGTAAGGCTTCTTTTCTATGTTCTGTTCTTGGGCTTTGATGAGGCAATAGGAGGAAGGAGCAAGGTCTCTATCCACTATTTGTTTTGGAAATGTTTTAGTTGGAAATGTACTGTTTCGCAGCTAAATTATGCCTCATGCACATCGCACACTCATTATGTGTGGTTGTTTGTGATGTTGGAGCATTCATGATTAGAATCTACAGCACATGGTGAATCTTGGTCTTTTTCTCCTGTTATTTCACAGTACCTCCATTGGAAATTATTTTAAGCATTATCATAAGTCTAGTATGTCTAACCTATTTCGATATCTTTCTCCAGGTTTCATTAATAGACTCATGGTTCTTATGCCGGACTCCAATTAAGAAGTTTCTGCTCCGCATTATGAGGAAACCTAAGCATGATGAAAGTACTGAACCGAAAAGGCAGATCGTATATTCATTTGGCGACCATTATTACTTCAGAAAAGAACTTAAAATACTGAACCTTCTAACAGGGTACAAAAACTTACCATTTCACTTGAACTTTATAGGTGTATGAATTGGTTGTTGACCATAGTATACATTCTCTTAACCAGTTAAGCAATGTTGTTTACCACTCTGTAGGTATATATTCCTGCTCGATAAATTTGGTAGAATAAGATGGCAAGGCTCTGGATCAGCTACGGAAGAGGAGTCCTCATCCCTTCTATCGTGCGCAAAACTACTCTTGGAAGAGAAATAAGGCCACTGAAGCTCATCTCTTGGTATAAATCAAATCAAGGATCATAGTCCGTAGACTGTAGCGATTTACCTAATAATGCCACATTTATGTTGTTTTGGGTTTAGTTTTGATGTATACGTACAATGTACTTTCACTTTTGGCGTTAAATGCATCTTTCTTTCAACATTTTTTTTTTTTACAATCAAATCTACTCTCTTTTTTGCTTACTTCTGGAAAAAGTCGCCATATTGGACCCAAAAATTCATTTACAGGCTCGAGGGTCGGGCCCAGATTGTATATTTGGATCCATGACGGTTTACATCTTCGGTTTCTCTAGGCACGCGGAAGAGGTGCATAAAATGGAAAAAGGAAAAACATTAAAAAATTTAGAGAAAGATAGTTCCTTTGTCATTGGGTATTCGTCAATGTCATCCGAGGCATAATTGACTTGGACGTTGTGATACGCATTCGGCCCTCGTCATTGAAGGCATAATAATATGACCTGGACCAATATCTTTTAGACTAGGAAATGTACGGCTTTAACTAAATACTTCATTGTTATTGTCATCGTCAATGTCAGGTGTATATCATATGTAATCTTTACAGGGTCCACATAAACCCCAAATTAAAGAAACCTCCAATATAATGCACTATCACCCCAATCTTGATCTACCCCAAGGACAAAAGAAGAAAACTTTTATTACCATTCATCTTTTATCTTTGTTCTACCGAGAATTTTCTAATTTAAGTGTTTTCAAGATGATAATTTTAATAATTTAGCATAATTTTGTACTGGAAAGTAGGGGTGGGCACGGGACGGGATGGGACGGGATGACCTTCATCCCGTCCCGGTCCCGATTATTTGAAACGGGACGGGACGGGACGGGATAAACGTTTTTAAGAATTAGTCCCGTCCCGTCCCGTCCCGAATTTAATTGGGACGGGTTCGGGACGGGACGGGATTATACTATAAAAATTTTATTAACTTCAAACTAAACAAGCTAACCCAAATATGATAAATCAAAATCTATCTAAATATGCTAAGAGCACTTCACCAAAAAAAACCAAAAACAGATTATTACACAAATAAAAAACTGGGCGTCGACCGTTTTTGAAAAATTCACCAAAATTCAACCCCTCATTAGATGGACTCAAAAATTTGCAGATCATAAGTAAACATGTGAAACTGACTCCTTCCAAAATCTCAAGTAAAACGGAATTCAAATGATATGTTCACCCAAAGAAACCAAAAACAGATTATTACACAAATAAAAAACTGGGCGTCGACCGTTTTTGTAAAATTCACCAAAATTCAACCCCTCATTAGATGGACTCAAAAATTTGCAGATCATAAGTAAACATGTGAAACTGACTCCTTCCGAAATCTCAAGTAAAACGGAGTTCAAATGATATGTTCATAAAAAAAAACCAAAAACAGATTATTACACAAATAAAAAACTGGGCGTTGACCGTTTTTGTAAAATTCATCAAAATTCAACCCCTCATGAGATGGAGTCGAAAATTTGCAGATCATAAGTAAACATGTGAAACTGACTCCTTCCAAAATCTCAAGTAAAACGGAGTTCAAATGATATGTACAATCTTACATGTGATGAGGTACATACTTTTTTAGTATACACTTGTATTTGAACCAATAAAATGGTGACACTTAAGGGGTTTTTATTATTTATTTAATACCATGCATATTATACGGGACGGGACGGGATTTCGGGATAGAAATTTCTCATCCCGTCCCGTCCCGAAAAAATTAAATCGGGACGGACGGGACGGGATAATCTAATTTTGAAATTAATCCCAAACGGAACGGGATAATTCGGGACGGAATTCGAAACGGGAATTCGGGATATGGGATTTTCGGAATATTTTGCCCACCCCTACTGGAAAGAGAGAATTTACAGGTAGGTTGGTGATATTTTGAAAAGTGACAACTGAATAATTTTTTACTGCATTCTGCAGCACAAAATTCTTGTGTGGTGTAAAAATGGGACGCGATTCCCGGAACGAGCCGTAAAAGTAAAACTTTATAGTCTCCCCTCTGTTGGAATAGAGACAAAAGAGTCGTTCACCAAAAATGAACAGAGGGAGAGGGTCACATCGAACGCGTTTACTGACATACTCAGGCCACGTCATCCTAGTCTCGGAAAGTCTCGGAAAGTCCTGAAAGAGCCATAGCTTGGGCGTGAAAGCTGCAACCAAATTCTTTGTCGTTAGCCTGGAGCCACAAAAGTGCGCTCTCATTGGTTGATTATTTTAAATTCATGATCCCTCGTCCTAACAAAACAGTTAGCTTACTAGCATTCGATGGGACAATTCGGTAATATAGGCAAACACCAAGCGGTTAAAAGTAAAAATTGACAAATAGACATTTGCGAAATGAAGAACTCAATCCGCTTCAGATTTTGACCCTTCCTTTTCTTCCACCACATCAATCAATGCATCTCCAACTTAGAGCATCTCCAATCGTGATGTAAAAGGAGATGCAAAGCTAATATACATCCCAAAATTGCCGGAATCTGAAGAAAAGTTTTATAGCTTCATTGCATTGTTAAATTATTATCTTAAAATAATAAGAAATTGTCATGTGAGCAAAAGTTATCATCGAATGTTATTTGTTAAGTAAGAAATCTTGTTCAAATTTGGAATTTTTTGGTCTATTTGTTTGGGAAAGAAAAATGGGTTACTAGTTGTAATACACTAACACAAAATAATTTACCAGCTGAAGTTTTCACTAAAACTAATTAACACATAGAAAGGAAATTTTACATCTCTACTTTTACACACTATCCATTGAAACAAAAACAATATTTACATCTCCCTGGATGTAAAATGGGATGCAAAACTAACTTAGCACCACCAAATTTACGTCAATTTTTCATTACCATGGGAGATGCTCTTAGTTTTCATGGATATACATCTTTTACAGGACAATACTCGAGAATGCACTCATATCATACAATCTAAAAAAAAAATTAGAAGTTTAAACAATAGTGCATGGGAAATTGGACCTTCTCTACAGTATGAAGTTATCTTTGTCAATGAGATATGATACTGTATAAAGTCATAACTTCGAATGGACAACACTCTCTAGTACCATAACGCCATCACTAAGTAAACGCTTGGTTGTATCACTAAGTAAAACCAACCCCACTTCTATGGAATCTTTGGAGTTTGAATCTCATTTATTTATAGTATCCGTACAAAGGTGTCCAATTAATTTAGAGCACATGATCAACCCTTAGCTTTTAGCTTTACCTTTCCAACAATATTCTTTAAGCAATCGCAGGTTAAGCTAATTAGAAGCTCCGCACGTGATTGGGATTCGGGACAAGGACGGTTTATCGTGGGACTTTTGGCCCCACAGCTGATGCAGTAATTTGCCATATCCATGTTGCATGCATGCTGTGGTGGACAGCTGGGTCGTGCTTTCAAACTTCAAATGCAAGGACTCCCTCCAATTTGTATGGCCACAACCTCTGGGTCCCACCACTAACAATCTTTTACTACCCCACTGGTCAAAACGGTCTCCTCCTTGCTGCCTAAGTTCATCACAAGAAAAATATACCTCAACGCAATCCCCAAACGCGGTCCCCCCATCCGACGAAGCCACGTGGTATTTGAAGGGCACGGTCGTAATTTGGAAATGCAACAGCCAACCACAAGTCGAAACGCAAGCTGCTCAGGAATTTCGAAATTGGATTCCTTTTTTGCATCAAACACATAGGCTCATCTTTTTCTCTGTCGATTGCCGAAATTTCCATTTGAGTATCAATAGTGTGGCCCACCTGACACGTGATAAGGGGAGCAACAAAAGGCATGGCCTAGAAAACCGCTCGGCGAAGGAGAAGGGCGTCGTACGGACCGCGGCCCCACTAGAGAGAGAATAAATGGGTCGTCTTTGGGTGAAGGGAGAAAATCGGATGCGTGGGGACCATTAGAAAAAACAATACCGAATAGGGCGACAAGCTGGCGTCCTCAAATCGGCGTCGTTTCAGCGTGTTCGATGTACTGATGTGTGGTGACGGTGCAGCAAGCGGCCATACGGCCTCCTACATGAGGTAGGAAAATGATTGTGTCGTCGGGTCTCTGGTCAGATCAATCACCACCACTGTGTTGGATTTATCTTTATATATTACCGGCGGTCTCTTTTGACCGGCGTTAAAGAGATTTTCAACGACGGAAAGATTGTGGAGAGCCGGAGTGTCAGTGCGGGTCTTCGGCATTGATTAGACCAAAGCGTTAAAGCAAGTTTACTGGTTCAATGGTCATTAATAACAAGTAATCATTTTCGACCCAAAAAAACAAAAAACAAGTAATCATCCTAGTCTTTGTCATTACGAAAAGACGAATTTGGGGACTATTGTTTTGTGATTAGTCGTAACTTCTTTTCGGGTTTACAATGCAGATAAATTAAAGCTTCACCTTTTAGTTGTGCTCATATCAATTGACCAATACAGTTTGATAATATGACTATCTTCCAAATGCAATGATTCGGTTACGGACGATGTGGCAAGTGGACCAATCCGATTACTAAGTACTCAAGCTTTGATTTTTTCTCTCAAGTTATTGAAAGATTGATAGTCACGTCTTCACGAATATCAGGCTCTTTCAACTATTATAAATGTAATTATTTTAGCATAAATGACATAGCTTTTTTTAGAAAATAAATGCTACAAACCATTAACAAACAGGAGAAAATTTTAGAGCCCCCACATACACAAAAATAAAATTCCACTTAAATAGAAATCTTACCCAAATACACAACAGCGAAAGTAAGGCTTAATCCACTCCTAAAATCCATTAAACTTAATGTATCTACCTATCTTTTTTGGAGTTAAAAAGGTAAGCCTGATTATAATAAAACGTTGTGTTGGTATTGTTCTTTTGGTGCTACATAGAGTTTAGGTTATACATTTGCATAACTTCGTGCTTATTATTATTATTAAAATTACCAAAGGCCTCCGAAATCATCAAACTGCCCCGGATGTGACCAATTTGGGCTCAATCGTTCAGCAAGATATGGGGAGTTTTTGGCCTTTCTGCATTTCTAGTGCCATTCCTTTGGTTACTACTCAATTTGTCCCAAGTTAAGCCAAAACGAATTATATAAGTGGGAAGTTTTACTTAACGTTGCTCTTATTGTAATGTTGTAGGGTGCTAAAAGTCACGCAAAATTTTGATCAATGGCAAAGATTGGAATGTTTGCACACATAGCACAAATTCCTGGTTCCTCCATTGATCATAGTTGTGTTTCTATCACCACAACATCATATATTGATTGTTGAATTCAATTTTTGAGATTAGTGAAGTATTGCACACTAAACCAAAGCAACGCAACAGAAAATTAGTGGCATATGCTACCATTGTACACAGAGGGGGGGGGGGGGGGGGGGGAATTAACCACTTTCCATTCGAGCAGAACCCCGAAATCATTCTGTCAATGTACTCATTTTGGGACTTTCATGGTGGTTTATGTGCCAAACCAAGAAAATCAGTTGCTGCAACCCCAATGTTGGTACATGGATACGGATACCCGCGATCAAAAGAACGTGAACGTTACAAATATATAACCCTGTCCGAAAGTTAACGCTTATAATTGTAATACTACTATAATTTTTTATATTGTTTTGGTTTATAAAAATGAACACAAAGGAAATTAATATCTAACACATAAGCACCAAATCTAATTTCTTTTTGCTCATAACGATTTTACGTTTGAAGAGTAGTCTGCAAAATTTTTAATTTAAAAGTTGTTTACAAATGCCAAGAAAGCAATAAAAGATGAGAGAATCATTAAAAAAAAAATTTGAAGAGTGGGTTTACAAAGTTTCAAGTTTGAAGAGTAATTCACATAATTTTCAATTTGAAGAGTGGGTTTGAGGAGTCACTTTTCGATATTTTTTTGGTGTTTTTGCTTATGTGGCTCTATAAATTGGAGCTCAATTTTATTTTGAAGAGTTTAGCTACATCAATATGTTTGGCCAAAACCCCCAAGAAACAACAAAAAAACCCAAGCAAACAAATAAAAAAAAAATAGGGGTGATTTTCGGACGGATCGGATCGGAAACAAGGGTTCCAACTTCCGTTCCAAAAAAGTTCGGAATGAAATTTTAGTTCCAAATTCGGAATCTTTGGAAATCGGAAAAAATTCGGAATTTTTCGGATCGGAATTATATCGGAAATTTCAGAAATAATTCGGAATTGTTAGGTTCTCAAGATGAAATAAGATAAAATAATATACAAACTACGCTTACGAGATGAATACATAGTCTAAAGCAAGTAATAAATGTGTCTACGAGTAAGAATAAGCAAAATTGAAGTAAATATTATTTATTCTAAAATATATTATGAACTATACAATAAGTAAATTATTACAAAACATATGAAATGCATTCTATTTTTTTTATCGGAATAGGTTCGGAAATCTTCGGAAATAAGTCGGATCGGAAAGTCGGAACTTTCGGATTGAAAAGGCACGTTCCAATTTCCGTCCAACTTCTTTCGGAATTCTTCGGATTCGGAATTTTTTGGAATTGGATCGGAATTTTTCCATTCGGATTGGAATTTCCAATCCAACTTGCACCCCTAAATAGAAAATAAATCAAAAGGAATCTCTCCCCCCTCCCACAATAAAACAAAAAGAAAAAAAAAAAAAAAAAAAAAAAAAAAAAAAAAAAAAAAATAAAAAAAAAAAAAAAAAAATATTTTCTAAAAAAAAAAAAAAAAAAAAAAAAAAAAAAAAAAAAAAAAAAATATAAATAATTATTAAAAATAGTATAAAAAAAAAAACAATAAAAATCAAAAAAAACCCCCAAAAATTTAAAAAATTAAAAAAAAAATTAATATTTTTATATCACTATTTATCTTCCTACAAAGGAAGGGGGGGGAGAAAAACAAACTAAGGCATAATAAGACACTTTTTGTGAGATGTTCCCTGAGTTAGCGGAAAGAGGAAAGATGAAATGGAAAAGAGGCGCGTAAAGAAGGAATGAATGAACCACCATTTATCTATCTTTTTATTCTTAGAGCAAAAGGTTTGAATTTAATATCTTATGTAGAAAATAGATTTAAACTTATGAACCATAGTGTCATTATACCATCATTGTTTTGCCTAAAAGGTACTGCCTAATTGTAATTATAGTGTGCCATCTGATATTAATTTTGCCAAACAAATGTATAGAAAAGAAATAAATCTAACACATAAGCACGCAACCTAATTTGTTTTAGGTTATTGTATCATTGTTTTACGAGTAATGGCTCTCGCTATTTTTTTTTTGGTTAAGTAATGGCTCTCGCTATTTGACAATCTTTCTCAGTCAAAAAGTTAATGCCTAGTCGTAATTTTATTATGTTGTTTAGTGGCTTTGGTAAAAATGTACAAAAAGGAAAAAAATCAAACAAGTAGGCAACCAATCTAATTTTTATCTATTTTTTTCTATTTTTTATTGTCAATATTTCAAGAGTAATGAACTTTTGGCCCCTAGCAAGTGGCCACTATGGTTAAGTAGCTCAGTACCATGTGAATTATCCACTATTAGTTAGGAACACACTTTAATTAGTGTAGCTGCCAAACACATCATTCCAAGCGTTTTTTTTTTTAGATAATCAAGAGCCTAATATAACATTTGCACATCATTAATTATGACATTTATTCTGTCCCTTCATTTCCCCCAACAAATCAACTACCCACGTCACCATCTCCGAGCAATAACCCCCCGAATAAGTTCCTTCACAGGGCGGGGTCGAGGTGGGCCATGGGTAAGACAGTCATTTCATCCGGCCCAGTTTCTCCGCAATTTCAACCCGGGAGCTTCCTCAGCACGTCTTGGATTCTTTACTCGTATATAAAGCACATGCAGCCTTTCATTATCATTTCGCCCATCACGCCACTACACAACCCCACTCTCCTCTCTCTTTCACTCCCTCACCCACTCTCACTTTCTCTCTCTATTAAAACCCCCAAATTTCTCTCTAAAACCGGAGCGTCTAACCGCCACCATGTCTCAGCAGCGCGGAGGCCGAGGCCGCGGCCGTGGCCGTCAGTCCTCCTCCGACCAGTCCTACCCCTCCTCCGACTTCCCTTCCTTCCCTCGCGGCGGAGGTGGCGGCGGCGGCGGTCGCGGCGGGGGTCGTGGCGCTGGTCGATCCGGTGGTTCGGGATACGCCGCTCCAACTCCGACTCCTGCCCAGCCGCCTCGTCAGCAGGCGCCGATTCAGACCCCCGTCGCGCCGCCTCGTCAGCAGGCGCCGGCTGAAGCCTCTTCGAGCTCCGTCGGTCCGCCACGTCAGCCGGCGCCGGCTGAAGCCTCTTCGAGCTCCGCCGTTCTCCCCCCGCCAGCGGAGGCTGCGCTCATCGGCGAGATGGAGCAAAAGATGACGATGACGGCGCCACCGGCTTCGTCGAAGGCGGTTCGGTATCCGGCGAGGCCAGGGTTCGGGAGGGTCGGGGTTCCGTGTCAAGTGCGGGCTAATCATTTCCTGGTTGAGGTGGGGGAGAAAGACCTCCATCACTACGATGTAAGCCTTCTTTTGCTTTTCTCGCTCTGTTTTTCATTTTCATGTATTTCTGGACTATTGAACGTCCGTTTTGTCATTTTTTGATTTTTTTGTTTATTTTCTGCCGAGTGACGCAAAATCAGACTCGAAAACGGTGTTCTGGACTGGAGAATTTTGGGTGTCCCAAAAAATCATTTTCCATTTTTTCTCGTTTTGTTCTTCCTTTTTCTGCAAAACTTGACTGAGAAGCAGTTTTCTGGACTTAAAAATAATTTTATTTCCAGCAAAGAAAATCTATTTTTCATTTTGTTTATCTTTTTCAGTAAAGATTATTTTATATTTTCTCTTGGCTATTTCTCTACTGTAGCGTTTTTACTGGCGAAGAGTCAAAATAATAGTGAATGAAGCAAACGACCAGATCTATTTCGTTTTCATTTGACTCAAAATTTTTGACGTCCGCTAAAGATCGTTCAGATAATAATCACACAATTTTTTCTCCTTTTTTTCATCCTCTTCTGTAATAATTATGTCATGTTTATCTTTGGTTATTTCTTGTACTGTTGTAAATCTGACCCAGAAAATGCGGTTCAATGTTTCCAAATCATTGGGCCGAGAATTGAAAATAGAAGGTCCCTTTACTTAAAGGTGTTTTTGGAGACTAAAAGGTATTTTGATGTTCCCAAAATAAGTGAATAGAAAAAGAGCTGCTCCATTTTTTTATTTCGGAAAATGTGTTCTACAGTTGAAAAATTTCGTTTGGTGGGTGTAGGTATCAATCAAGCCTGAAGTTACATCGAAAAAGGTCAACCGGGATGTGATTGCTACTCTTGTTAAACTGTACAGAGAGTCACACCTGGGCAAGAGAACCCCGGCCTACGATGGAATGAAGAGCATCTACACAGCAGGGGCATTGCCTTTTGTCTCCAAGGAGTTTGTTGTCAACTTAGCTGAGAGAGAAGGCCGTGCTGGGTACTGACTCTTCATTTTGTGCTTTTTCCTTGTTAATTTGCTGGGTACTGACTCTTCATTTGTATTCCGTGGACTTTGCAGGAGGGACAGAGAGTTTAAGGTTACCATAAAGTTGGCCAGTAAACCAGACCTGTATCAGCTGCAGCAGTTCTTACGCAGCAAGCAAAATGAGTGCCCTTACGACACCATCCAAGTTCTTGATATTGTTCTTAGGGCTGCACCTTCTGAGAAGTAAGTCTCTCCTGCTATGAAATGGTCCCGTGTTCTCTTTTGATGTGTTGGTTCCTCACTGACCATTGTTCGGATGTTGTTGCATTTTGAATCTTAGGTACACTGTTGTTGGGAGGTCGTTCTTTGGCCTTGAGCTGGGGCCGCGGGGCGAGCTTGGTGATGGTATGGAGTACTGGAGAGGTTTTTACCAGAGTCTGAGGCCGACGCAGTTTGGTCTATCCCTCAATATTGGTATTTGTTTTACAGAATCTTTTTCAAATGACTAAGTCTCTGCTGATAAGGTTTTATTGGATGCCAAGCCAGTAACAGAATTTTTCCATGACTAAATGTTATATTCAAATGTTGCAGATGTATCAGCCAGGTCGTTTTACGAACCCATACTGGTGACTGAGTTTGTGAAGAAACACTTCTATTTGCGTGATCTGTCCAGGCCTTTGGCCGATCGTGATCGGTTGAAGGTACATTAATTCTCTTCTGATTTGTGGTATGCTGTTCTGATAGGCACGTTTCCAAAAAGGGCATTAATATAAGTAAAAATGGGAGGATTTTGTAAAACAGTTTTATCAGAAGTTGAGTGAGAACATTGAGATGGAAAAATATTTCATAATGTCTATGGGTCATATATATGTTGATTTCTCTTGTATGGATTCACTTTATGTCAATGTCTTATTGATCTCATCAAAGCTCTGGTGCTGTTCTGTCTATTTCCTGCCTGTTCCATCTCCCTATTGTGAATGCTTATGAGCGAAGCTGATTGTGACGTTCTGTTACTTTCAGGTGAAAAAGGCCTTGAAGGGGATAAAGGTAGCCCTCTCTTACAGAGAGAATCGCACATATCGGATCACTGGTGTGTCTGTCCAACCATTGAGCCAACTCAGGTAAGTCTCTGTAATCTACTCTAGTTTATATACGCACAGTTTTTTGTCAAACATGATTAGATGCTTGAAACAAAGAACATTTGTGGGACTGTTTCTGCATTTGTTGCAACTTTTTGGATGAATTTATTGTTGTAGCATAACAAAAGGCTATATATGAAATGGTATAATCAGATACAATTGCATTCCAAAGTATCAAAACATTAAATTTCTGTTCTCTATGGTAATCATGCTGATACATGTATATACACACTGTTTGATTCATAATTTTTGTCCAACTTTGCCTTTTAGGTTTACCCTGGAAGACAGACAAACTGAAACTTCAGTTGTTCAATACTATCACGAGAGGTACAATATTGCTCTGAGAAATGTGGCTATGCCTGCCCTTCAAGCTGGGAGTGACGCCAAACCTACTTACTTGCCTATGGAGGTACCTTTGCTTGACTTCTGAAGCTTTTAATTTTCAAGTTTGTTTCTTCTAAACATGAGCTAAATCTAATTTTTCATTTTTGACTGGTTTTTGGTAGCTGTGTACAATTCTTCCTGGTCAAAGATATACGAGGAAGCTCAATGAAAGACAAGTCACAGCGCTACTAAGAGCAACTTGCCAACGTCCTCGGGATAGGGAGGCTAATATAAAGCAGGTATAGCTGTGCTTTTTATTTTGACAATGAATGAAGTGGTTCATTTGCAGTTACTGATATTTTTTTTTATCTTGATTGTTGTAATCATCTTCCTTTTGTCCGTGCAGATGGTTAGGCAAAATAACTATAACGGAGACAATGTTATCAAGGAATTTGGAATGCAAGTGAAACCAGAAATGATGTTGATTGATGCCCGAGTTTTGCCTTCTCCCCAGCTGAATTACCATGCAACTGGTCGTGAACCCATGGAAACTCCAAGGGTGGGACAGTGGAACATGATCAACAAGGTGAGGCTGACTTTTAGATTGTTAAACCTCCATTTATGTGCTATATATATTATTATGTGTGCTATATTGTCATTTACTGGTTCTGTGATGTGTGAGACAGCATATTTGAATGACTAGGAATTTATTTACTGACTTTTCATGGTATACTGGTTTTTTTTGTAGAAAATGGTAAATGGTGCCAAAGTAGATTTCTGGGCATTTGTCAATTTCTCGTCCCGTTTGGACGAGAGTTTTAATGGCCTATTCCTGCGTGATTTGGTAGCTATGTGCACGAGCAAGGGAGTGGTACATATCTATTCATAATGTTCTTTTCATTTCTTCCTCAAGACAGTTTCAGTTGAGTAACTTACCAAAATATTTTCTTCCCAGATTTTCCATGGGCAGCCTCTACTTCCTCCGCAGGTTGGTCATCCTGGGAAAATTGAGAGTGTGCTCAGAGGTATCCATCAGAAGGCTACTAAGAAATTTGAAGAAATTGGACAGAAGGGAAGGTCAATTCAGATGTTGATTATAGTTTTGCCTGATGTCAGTGGGTCATATGGTGAGAAGCAAGTAAACCTGTCCCATAAGAATATTTGGTATTTGTATTAAATTTTGCAAGTTTTGACATATTGTTTCCTTGCTTGCAGGGACTATAAAGCGAATTTGTGAGACTGAACTAGGGATTGTTACTCAGTGCTGTAATCCTAAGCAAGCAGCTAAGCTCAGTAAGCAATACCTTGAGAATCTAGCGCTCAAAATTAATGTGAAGGTTAGTTGTTTTTATAATTTGAATTTTTGACTTGATATTTCTTGTTCGCAATGGTGATTTGAATTTTGACATGATATTTAAACCTTCGCAGGTTGGTGGAAGGAACACAGTTCTAAATGATGCCATCCATAGGAGGATCCCTCTTGTTAGTGACATCCCCACAATTATCATTGGTGCGGATGTTACACATCCACAACCCGGGGAAGACAGCAGCCCGTCCATTGCTGCAGTAAGTTCAGCATTTCCACTCTTATTTTTTTTGTGTTCAGTCTTAAAAGGCTCTTTTTTTGAATTGCTTTGTGTTTACCTGTTTATTGATTCCAACAGGTGGTGGCCTCTATGGATTGGCCTGAAATCACAAAGTACCGTGGAATTGTTTCTGCCCAGGCTCACCGGGAAGAAATTATCCAAGATCTTTATAAGCTGACTAAGGATCAGAAAGGGAATCTTGTCCATGGAGGAATGATTAGGTATGATTAAACACCCTATATTTTCCATCTTCTCTATTTGTTTCTGGTGACTAGTGACACCGTTTTTATCTTTGTACTTTCTTTATGTTAGGGAGCACTTTATGGCATTTCGAAGAGCAACTGGACATAAGCCAGGAAGAATTATCTTCTACAGGTATTGTTTTCACTTATTGATTCTGGAGCAAAGTCACAATATGCTCGTGCATAGTAGTTAATTCTGATGTTTACTTAACAGGGATGGAGTTAGTGAGGGGCAATTTAGTCAGGTTTTGCTATATGAAATGGATGCTATAAGAAAGGTATGTTACTTACTATAGTTGTAGGATTTTCTGTGGAGTTCAGTTATAATCAAAGAAAAGAGTCTTTGAGTTGAAGTCAAATGGATCTAATATCTTTGTCAATGTATTTGTCCAGGCTTGTGCTTCTTTGCAAGAGGGTTATCTGCCACCGGTGACTTTTGTAGTGGTGCAGAAGAGGCATCATACCCGGCTTTTTCCTAATGATCACAACAACCGTAGCATGACCGATAGAAGTGGCAATATTCTCCCAGGTAAAAAAAAAATTTCAATTGATTATGTTCTAATAGGTTTGATGTTAACCTTCTTGCCAACTAACTGAGTTGACAACATTGTGTAGGCACTGTGGTTGACACAAAGATTTGTCACCCGACTGAGTTTGATTTTTATCTCAATAGCCATGCTGGAATTCAGGTAGTTTCTCCGTTTCCTTTGCCCTCATCCAAAATTGTATTTGTTTTTGTGCGTTCCTATTTATGAAGTGTTCTGTTATGCTTTGATATAATACTCTTGTTTGTTGTGCATATAGGGAACTAGCCGACCTGCGCATTATCATGTCTTGTTCGATGAGAACAGATTTACTGCTGATCAGCTACAGATGCTGACGAACAACTTGTGCTACACGTAAGTCTACAGTGATTGCGGTTGTCTGGCATTAGACTTGTGCTTATGCATTTCGAGAACAATAGTTTGTTTGCTGACTTAAATTTTCTGAATTACTTTTCAGTTATGCAAGGTGCACCCGCTCAGTGTCCATCGGTAAGAACTTGTGTTCATTTCTGTGTTCTGTTTTTATTTTCCAGAAGCTATTCTTACATGGATTGCACCACTGATGCTTGTTACGATTGTACATGCAGTTCCTCCAGCATACTATGCTCATCTTGCGGCATTTAGGGCGAGATACTATATTGAGGGTGAATACTCAGATACGGGTTCAACTGCCGGTGGCTCCTCAGTTGCGGGTGCTGGTGGTCCTCGCTTCCGTGCACTTCCAGAAATTAAAGAAAATGTGAAGGATGTTATGTTCTACTGTTGATTCGACCCTGCTTTTCTTTTAGCTGAACTAAAACTGGTATTGCATCTTTAAGATGCTGAGGCAGGCACACTTTTTGGTTTCCAGTGGTGTTCTGGGCATGATACCTAGGATTTTGATGTTATAGACATGGAACTTGTGATTTTGGTTAGGGCTTGTACAGTCTAATGTCTTTTGGCCCTTGAAAGTTACTGTTTAGGTCAATGCTTTTAGCCCTGGTTATGGTTGCCAAGCCTTCAGTATTTAAGAATCCTGGACATGAATGGTTTCAGAATCCATCATTTTGATTTTCAGTCAGAAATTTCTCTAGGCTATTTTATTTTATTTTTTCAGATTTGTTGAGTTATTCTTACCTCTTTACCGCAGAAGTTAAATTCCTATTTTGATCAATTGAGAAAGCCCATTAAGCAGTTCAATTGCAATTAATCATTTCGAGTTTTTGAAGACACGCTTGTAGTAGTATCAACATATGAGAGTTTATTAGTTTTAAAATTTGCTGTAGGGCTATGGTTCTTGTCCGAGAAAGTGTTTATTGAGTTTTTTGGCTAATCGGTGTCATTACTGACTGCAAAGGAAGGAAGATTATATTCGGCCCTCTATCGAAGATTATAAAAGCAAATTCGCAGCTGACACCAAAAAAAAAAAAAAAAAAAAAAAAAAACATTCTTGTTTGTTTGATAAACGTTAAACCACATATTACACTTGTTTCCATGTAGTAGTGGAATAAGCTAAATGGGCGTATTTGGTGACAAGTGAAGTGTAGATTATTCGGCACTTAATTCATATAGAATGGCATAAAAAAAAAAAAAAAATCTTAACATTTCCTTGAAAACTAACAGGGCATAGCTAAGTTCGTAATTATTAGAACAAAGCAATCAAGCGTTTCATCTGCCGATAATTAATACTTGTCCAAACCCTACGACTGATGGAAGTAGCTCTTTAAATCTCATGCTCTTAGCTTTAATTGCAGTAGTAGTTTGGTCACCATTTGAGTGTGCGAAGCGAAGGGTAAATTCGCCATTTAACTATTGCAAATCTCTTTGCTATATCAATTCAAAACCGCCCTCTCCAACTTCATTCTGAGCAGTTACACACTTCGCACGCTCTCCCGCCCTTTCACATTCTCTCCCCAACCAAAAGACGAAAATGTCCCGCCGTAGCCGAGGTCGCGGCGGCGGAAGAACGGTAACCGCCGACGCTACTCCGATTCCGTCTCGAACCTACGCTCCTCCACAGGCCTCCTCCGCCTCGTCTACCTTGGCTCCTCCTCCGACCTCTCCTTCACCGGCGGCTTCGCTGAGCCGCGAACTGGAGCAAAAGCTCACAGTGAAGCCTCCGACGGCGGCGTCCGGGTCGGCTCCGCCACCGATGTCGTCAAAAGCGGAGATAAAACTGCCGCTGAGGCCCGGATTCGGTACGCTCGGTAGGCCGTGTCAAGTGAGAGCCAATCACTTTTTAGTGGAGCTTCAAGATAGAGATCTCCGTCACTACAATGTAAGCTGATTTCACTTGTTATTATCGTGTTTAGTTTGGGCTTTGCAATCTATAGATTTGCGTTGTTTCGGCTGTGAATTTTGACGACAAATTGAAAAGGAGAAGCCAATTTAATGATCAGTTGTGGAAATTTACAGGGTTTGATGTGTTCGATTCTTGATTTTTGTTTTGGAAATTTTGTTTAATTTACCGGGCTTGTTTGGTTCTTGATTCTTGATCATTCTTGTGTTAGATGTGGTTTTTGGATGGTAAATAGAGGATTAGGGGAGATTAGTTTTTCAGTGTTGGTACTTGACAAGTTGATTCTATGGCTTTGATTACTAGGTTAGTATTACCCCAGAGGTCTCGTCGAAAAAGATCAATAGAATTGTAATAGCTCAGCTTGTGTGTTTGTACTCGGAAAAGTACTTGGCCAAGAGAATGGTGGCTTATGATGGTGTGAAAAGCATCTACACAGCAGGCCCTCTGCCATTTGAGTCTAAGGAGTTTATGTTCAAGCTAGAGGAAAAAGACAGTCCTGCAGGATCATCATCATCTTCTGGTCCAAAGAGGTATTTCCACAAGGGGAATTTCTAGATCACTCAGTGTTTCTGTTTTGCTCATTTGGTGCTTAATTTCCACACTTTTTTCATTTTTGTTTTTGTTTTTTTTTTTTTGGGTATTGGAACGACCTGCAGAAAGGATAGAGAGTTCAAGGTTACTATCAGAGAAGCAGCCACCAGCCCCAACCTTTTTGAACTGCAACAGTTCTTGCTCCGCAAGCAGCTTGATGCTCCTCGAGAGGCAATACATGCTCTTGATGTGGTCCTCCGGGCCATACCATCTGAAAAGTAATGTCTCTATTTCTTAAGTCCTAATCATGCAAGTTTCCTTGATGTTGCCTTGGAACTTGTTGTTGCTTCACCAGTAATGGTTTTCTTGTTCTTGTACCACAGGTACAGTGTTGTTGGGAGGTCATTCTTCTCCACCGATCTTGGGAAGAAAGGCGAGCTTGGCTGCGGTCTGGAATATTGGAGAGGATTCTATCAAAGTCTAAGGCCAACCCAGCTAGGGCTGTCTCTAAATATTGGTTTTGCTTTCACCTAATTTTCCCTGGGTTATTGAGAATGACTCTAAAGTCCAATATATACAAAAGTCTGTTACCTAACTTCTTTCATTGTAATTTTGCAGATGTATCCGCCAGATCTTATTATGAACCCATCCTGGTGACTGATTTTATTCAAAAGCATTTCAACTATAGAGATCTATCTAGGCGTTTGCCTGATCGTGATTGTGTTAAGGTATCCATCCTTACTTTTGATCCATGGTTCCAAATTTTGTAAGGTGAACAACAAACACTAGTAGAAAACGACTGGCTAATTTAAGCTCATGGTATTCAATTTCAAAGAATTAAATAATTTTCCTTCAGTCATTGTTTTAAGCACGTTCACTTAAATTCATCTAATTGGTTCATGTACAGGTGAAGAAAGCACTGAAGGGGATAAAGGTAAAAATTAGAGGGAATAGAACCTACAGAGTCACTGGAATAACTGCAGAACCATTGATGCAATTGAAGTGAGTCTCGGAATCTCTGTCAATGTGTAAAAAAAGTGGTTGATTTCCTACATGGCTATGCTATTTCATTTGATTCTTGACTTGTTATTCAATAATTCTTTAGGTTTACTCTTGAAGACAAGAAAACTGAAATATCAGTAGTTAACTACTATCATCAGACGTACAATATCAAACTCAGATATTTGTCTTTGCCTGCCCTTCAAGCTGGGAGTGATTCAAAACCTGTTTATTTGCCTATGGAGGTTCTCTTGTCCTATGCCTCATAATTTTGTTTTTCCTGTCTGAATCTCTTTTAAGCATGTATTCACCTTTAGGAAATTATTTATGTACCTATTTATGTCTTGTGCAGCTTTGTTCAATTGTCTCTGGACAGAGATACACAAAGAAACTTAATGAAAGACAAGTAACAGCCCTACTGAGAGCAACTTGTCAACGTCCTCGTGATAGGGAAAACAGTATAATGCAGGTATATCTAGTTATTGATAACAATGGATTCTGTTACACATTATGTGCTCATATTGGTATGTCACAGATGGTTAGCCAATCAAACAAGGACAGCGGAGATATTGGTATGGCATTTGGAATGCAAGTGAGAGAAGAAATGGCGTTGGTTGGTGCTCGAGTTTTACCATCTCCATGGGTAAATGTAGTTGGTGTTCATATTTCTTTGAGCGGATACATGACATTGATTGTCTACTGACTAGGTGTTTACATTGTTGGCTACAGCTTAAATACCATGACAGTGGCAGTGAAAGGAGGGTTTGTCCACAGATGGGGCAGTGGAACATGACCAACAAGGTAAAGTGGTTTTTAGATCATCCCTATTAGAAATTAAGCTACTGATTTCTTTTGTTGTAATTTTGGTGTTGTAGAAAGTGGTCAATGGTGGTAAAGTGGAATTCTGGGCGTTCGTCAACTTCTCCCGATTGCCTGATGATTTTACTTTTCGGTTTTGTGATGATTTGATCAAAACTTGTAAATCTAAGGGTGTGGTAAGTCCGTAATCTCTAACTGATTGGACGTGTGTCGTTTCTGTCTTGACTTATTTTGAGTGGCTTTCTTAACCATGTTTTTTTCTCTTTCTAGGAATTCCTTGCCGAACCTGTACTTCCATTACAGTCAGCTCCTTCTGGGCAAATTGAAACGGTGCTTAGAAATATTCACCGATTTTCTGTACAGAAACTTGAACAAATGGGACAGAAGGGTAAACGGCTTCAGTTGCTGATTGTGATTTTGCCCGATGTCTCTGGATATTATGGTGAGTAGAAAATATGACTCAAAACTGTGTTTTGCATTAGCGTTAATATTAAAATTCATCATCGTTTTGGTGCAGGGACAATCAAACGAATCTGTGAAACTGAGCTAGGAATTGTTTCTCAGTGTTGTGAGCCTAAGCAAGCAATAAAGCTTAGTAAGCAATACTTAGAAAATTTGACCCTTAAGATTAATGTGAAGGTTTGCTCTCTATATTGTGCTAGAGGTTACCTATTATCTCATTCAACATTTCGAAGTCTGAAAGATTTTAATCTTGTCCTAGGTTGGTGGCCGAAATACTGTTTTAAATGATGCCATTCAACGAAATATTCCTCTTATTACTGATCTCCCCACAATCATCTTTGGTGCGGATGTTACTCATCCACAACCTGGGGACGACAGTAGCCCCTCAATAGCAGCAGTAAGTTTGGTCTTGAACCATGTATGTTGTCATCTTTCTTGTTGTTTCAAGTTTTAACCGCTTTATCTATTCTGACAGGTTGTAGCCTCAATGGATTGGCCTGAGGTCACTAAGTACAGGGGACTTGTTTCAGCACAGGCTCACCGTGAAGAACTAATCCAAGATCTTTATACATATGAGGGTTCTGGATCTTCAGGTCATGGAGGAATGGTTAGGTAAGGGGAGAAACATATTAATGGGGATTGTTACAATGTACTATTTATTTGTTATGCCTGCTTATTGTGATCATTCCTTCAGGGAGCTTCTTAGGGCATTCTATATACAGAATTACCGAAGAAAACCTGAGATAATTATATTCTACAGGTGATATTGTTTTCTTCTTAGGTAAAACAGATATCAGCAAGCAATATCACACAACACTGCTGATATTTGTTTTCATGTTTTCACAGAGATGGAGTAAGTGAAGGTCAATTCAGTCAAGTTCTGCTGTTTGAGGTGGATGCGATAAGAAAGGTATCTTCATAATTAGAGTTCTAGTATCAGTTCAGCTAGGTGAAGTGGCTAAAACTTCAGAATCCAAAGCATATTAAAAAAAAAATCAATGGAATTAAGATTATATAAGCTACTGTTTCCTGATTCAGTATATGACTACTGCTGAGTTTTCTTTGATATGCAGCCATACTGCCATCTCTTGCACCATAGATACAATTTCATCATAAATGTTTATCGCTGTTTTCTTTTTTAGGCTTGTGCCTCTCTGGAGGAGGGATATCAGCCTCGTATTACTTTTGTAGTGGTGCAGAAAAGGCACCATACACGCCTATTCCCAGCTAATCATAACAGTCGTGATCAGATGGATAGGAGTGGCAATATTCAACCAGGTTTTGACTTCATCTGCATATAAAGTGAAGTTTTAACCTTTTCCCTTTCAATCCTTGAACAGTATTTACCTTTCTGGTTAGGTACTGTTGTTGACACCAAGATTTGCCACCCTCTGGAGTTTGATTTTTATCTCAACAGTCATGCTGGAATCCAGGTAACGCAAGTTGTGACCTGCTGGTAGCTCCTCACGTCCCTTCTGGAGATGTATTTTATGAAAATCTTATGTTGTGGTGGTATAATTTAATGTCTTGTGTATTGCTCGTGTAGGGAACTAGCCGACCAGCACACTACCATGTCCTGTATGACGAAAACAGATGCAGTGCTGATGTCTTGCAAGTCCTAACTAACTACTTATGTTACACGTAAGTGTACAATGGTTTTACTTGTTCGTTTGTACTTTGGAATTGTACTATGCATTTTGCATACAGTTCATGTTTATCTTTGCTGACCATGGACTTCATGGAAAATGATTTTCAGCTATGCAAGGTGTACTCGATCGGTCTCCGTAGGTGCGACCTTGTGCTAACTTTTTGCTTCTCTTTTCATATAACTTGCCTTTCCTGATTGAAAGTTGTGATGTTTGTCAATGTACCTGCAGTGCCTCCTGCTTATTATGCTCATCTACTTGCGTTTCGGGCACGACATTACATGAACGAGGGTGAATCATCTGATGGAGATTCTACAACCGGGAGGGTTATGCAGTTTCAAGCCCTTCCCAAGATCATTAAAGATGTGCAAGATGTGATGTTTTATTGCTGAATCAGCCCTTTACTTTTGCGGTGGTAAAATGGAGTTGCATTTGTGCCATCTTAGAGAAGAAAAACTTAGAGACGTCTTCCAATGTGAAAGAGTCATACCAAGGGCCAGTCACTGAGGCCTAAGGTGTAAACATTGCCTTTCCAATGTATTGATAAATATTTGGCTCACCAAACAAAAAAGTACAACGAATTGGATCTCAAGGAAACACGAGAATCCCATACTCCTATAGGGTTAAACCAATGAAACTCTGCACCTGAGCACGTGAAAACAATCCTGTTAACAGGAAAAACATGCTCACTCAAAAGAAACATTGCCTTTCTAAGTTGATGTCTCCACTTCATTAACTTTGAATTTAAATTGTTAACTGTACCCTTCCACGTTTTTCTTTGTTCTTTCGTTTTTCAAATGAAACTACAATAATATCCCTTGTATCATCTATCGGCGGACTATTACTATTTTTTAGCATAGGGAGTTTTTCGTCCAGCGTTAATGAAGTTTTTTTCTGTACATACTGAATTATTCCACTTTCAATCGGCTTCTCCTACTTCAATCGATTCGCGAGCAGAGTTAGGGAAAAATGTTGGACATCAATCTCTTCAGAGAAGAGAAGGGTGGAAAACCCGAAATCATCCGGGAATCGCAACGCCGCCGTTTTAAGCCCGTCGAGATCGTCGACGAGGTCATCCGGCTCGACCAAGAATGGCGCAAGGATCAATTCGAGGGCGATCAGCTTAGGAAAGAGTTGAACCAGCTGAAAAGGGAAATTGGCCAGCTCATGGCCGCCAAGGAGGATGCCACTGACAAGATTAAGAGGAAGGAGGAGATTGAGAAATCCATAGCAGCGAAAGACATTCAAGTTCAAGAGGTTCGGAAACTGGTACGTTCAAAGTTGGAAGCCATTGGAAACCTTGTGGACGATTCAGTTCCCATCAGCCAAGACGAGGCAGAAAATGTTGTTGTTAGAGACTGGGGTGAGAAGCGCGTGGAGCCAAAACTTAAAAACCATGTTGAGCTTTGTGAGCTTCTCGGCATTGTGGACTCCAAGAGAGGTAGCAAAGTGGCGGGAAATAGAGCTTATTTCTTGGTAGGTGCTGGTGTGCGCCTTAATCAAGCTCTGATAGGCTTCGGTCTTGATTTTCTTGAGAAAATGGGGTACACGGAACGGCAGCCTCCATCTTTTATGAAAAGAGATGTCATGGCAAAGTGTGCTCAATTAGCACAATTTGATGAGGAACTTTACAAGGTAACTGGTGAAGGTGATGACAAATATCTGATCGCTACATCTGAGCAGCCTCTCTCCGCGTACCATCGCAATGAGTGGATCCGTCCATCTAAGCTACCCATACGATATGCTGGATTGTCGACTTGTTACCGTAAAGAAGGTGGTGCGCATGGTCGAGATACCGCGGGAATTTTTAGAGTTCAACAGTTTGAGAAAGTTGGAACAGTTTTGTCTTGCAAGCCCAATGGGCAATGCTTCTTGGGAAATGCACGAAGAAATGATCAAAAACTCAGAGGATTTCTATAAAATGTTAAAAATCCCATATCGTGTTGTCTCCATCGTTTCTGGTGCTTTGAATGATGCGGCGGCAAAGAAGTATGATCTGGAAGCATGGTTTCCTGCATCGCAGACATACAGAGAGCTGGTCTCCTGCTCAAACTGTACAGACTACCAATCAAGAAACTTAGCAATTCGTTTTGGCCAGAAAAATAGCAATGATCAGACACAGCACTATGTTCACTTGCTGAACTCCACTCTTACAGCGACTGAGAGAACCTTGTGCTGCATTCTTGAGAACTACCAGAAGGAAGATGGTGTGGAAATACCAGAAGTCTTACAACCTTTCATGGGTGGAAAGACCTTCCTGACATTCAAAGCCCAAACGGGCGATAACCAAGTTTGATGTGGAGCTTTCTAATAATTTTAACGACTTTTTCTCATGGATGCCAATTCCCAGGGGTTCTAGTCTTGAATGTGTGGCATATGATTTAGGGGAAATTGTCTCATGCTTTGTTGTTCTGTTAGTTACGGTTGTTATTATTCTCATGTTCTTCTATTTTCTATTGCTTTTGAACAATGATGCTTTTACTGGCTAAGTCATCGGAGTTATGCCTGGTTTGTAACTTAATTTGCCCACTGGTACATTGGGGCTGTTTGGTATGACTAGACATAGCTCTAGTTTATTCCCGATTGAAGTATATGTGCTGGATTGGGGGAGTCTCATCCAACTCTTATTGGCTTATTTCTGCTGTAGTTTGTGCATCTAAACATAGCTCTAGTTTATTCCGGATTGAAGTCTATGTGTTGGATTGACGGGGAGTTTCTTCCAATTGTTATTGGCTTATTTATGCTATAGTTTGTGCATCTTAAAAGCGTATCTTAACCTGTTGCTATCTGCTTGTGTTGATCATGCCATGCTTATAAATGCCTGTCTGATCATGTCTTATTCTGTTAATAAAGAAGTAGAAACTCATAAAACTATATACAAGAATAAGCTCAACATATAAATGTGGGTTCTAAATCAATTCGCTCTACATATGAAATTCAAATTTCCTCCAACAACAGCAAAAACCACCATACCAAGCTAAACCACACAATTAACAATGAAAAGAACAACTTGGAGATGGATAAACATAAAGATTTTTCGATCAATGCAAGAAATTTGTGACAGCAGCTAAACATTATGTTGGGAGCACTCTAGGCTAGCATTCAATATTAGAATGTAACCCCACGCCTGGTAGATCAAAAACCTAGTTGCAATTTGATTTTGAAGAGGTTGCGATAGTCACAATGCAAAATCATTAGCAGGGAACTAGGGCACTCTTCGGTTTTGTTCTACAATCATTTCTGCCATCGCAAAGACTTGCTCAAACCTTTTACAATTTCGACATCACTTCCATCTGGGTTTTGCAAACTATTTGGATTTTGTTTATTTTCTATGATTCTCTTAGCTTCCAAACAAAATAATTAGGCCGAAAATTGAGTACTTGAATAATGTGTCCAAAATTGAGCTAGTTACTAGCAGAGAGAGACAGAGATGCTCGAAGAGCTTGGGTGGGACTATCGGAGGCGCATTTCAAATTAGAGGAGGAGGCGCAAAATTAAAAGAGGCGCATTTCAAATTATGCTACATGTGGTGCACTATAAGTTTTCTTTCAAAGCCCTTAGATCTCTTTTTTGTACTGTTCATTTTAATTCAATAGTGAGCACTTATAATAGGCTCTTCTTTTAAGCCCTTACCACAGCATATCTCATTACAATATGACTATTCATAAAACTAATTTGGCAATTGATAATGCTAGTCTATTGGAACTACAAAATTTGAATTTTTGGTCTAAAATAGCCAAAAAATATTGTTCGGCTTGTCTCTTGAAGATGTTCGTGTTCGGGCTAGTCACTGAGGCCTAAGGCGTAAACATTGCCTTTCTAAGTTGATGTGCCCACAATATTAACCTTGAATTTGAACTGTTATGTTGCTGCATTTTCTCTTCTCATACAGTAAGATACTAGCTTTCTGGATGTCTACTAAACTTCTTGAGTGAAAAAAAAAAAAAAAAAAAAAAATGTTAAATCAATAATTTTCCGTACAAAAAGATGTCTGAGCCCTGGTTCGAACCGGGGACCTCTAGTGTGTGAGACTAGCGTGATAACCGACTACACCACCCAGACTGCCGACAGGAGATATCCACAGGATGGCAGAAAGTCTCATACTTTTGAATCCTTCTATTATTAGTGCTTCACCTTTCTTTCCACTTTCGTGCTGTTGGTTTTTCGAGAAAGTATTTTCCACCAACTCTGGACTTTTGAAAGTGCTTTGAAGTACAGTATGAAGAAATTTAAGACTACCAAGGTAAATGAGAGATATACCAGCTTCTACAATGTTGGGGGAAAAGACGACCTTCTGTCGGGCTCGCTAGAACTCCCAAGAATTTCGGACGTAATAAAATGCGTAAAAAATATATATTGCCATTCACAACTAACTTCATATCATAGTGTAATTGTAATCAAGAAAATACCCGGGAGTCTGTAAAAGCACAGCACCAGCTGAATTAAAGGCACGACACGAAGCACGTTTGTATAAACTAATATATTCATTGAAAGCCAATTACAATTGTAATTTACAACTTGTTAACAATGCAATATGCAACTCTGCATAATTAAAAAGACTCGGACAAGAACAAGAAACTAGAGAAAAAACCACAAAACTATTACAATTGAACGGCGAAGGGGGTTATGAAATCATGCCACGGTTTCTTACCGGTTTGCTACAAATATAAACCAGCAAGAGAACAAATATACAATGGAAATATAAAAGGTAGCCCAGATCTTAAGTATATACTATAAAAACAAGATGTCTCCTTGCATGGATATGACGAGCATAAGTAAAGCCACCATGCTAGCTTGTATAAGCGCGTATGGGTTACTATGTAGAGAACTACTGTCACTTAATTGCCCTGCGTTGACGTATTCACTCTTTCCGGTTCTACTTGTTGCAGAGACATTAACAGACATTGAACCTAATAACATAATACAAATTGATCAGAAATTTCTGTTCGCATACACAGCTTGGAGAGCAACTGAAGACAGATACAAACTCGCATCGCTTTTAGGTAGGACTAGTGAAACTTACAGTCATAGTTTGCCCATCCAATTCGTTGACCACCCAAATCATAAACTATGATTTTGTCTTTTAGCACAAGGTCTGGCAAAAGGAAGATCACAAGTAATTTTAAACGTATATAGATTTGCCACACAAATACGCATAAAGAAGAGCACTCACTACAGGGTGGGCAAGAGGGAGAAAAAGAGAAAATTTGTACAAAATACAATCATACTGCTATTTGAAAGAATCTATTAATAATTCTCATACACAAGGATTTCCACTATGACATGTGTCTACCAACAAGTTCTTCAGATAATAGAGTATAAAACTTCTACACCTATAATGAGTCAATAAAGGGATTTCGATTTAGTGCATGTACCTCCTAAAATCGTTATTCCTGAACCTTGGATCTTCTGCAGGCCAATGCACCATCTTGGATCACCACTCTATATCAATAAGTTTACCCATATCAGAGAACAATTCAGACAGCAAGACTGCAGTTCCACAATCTGATACAGAAAGAACAAGCATGTACGAACAGCATAAACTTCTAGCTTAAAAAATCATTTTGCCTTTCCAATAGAAACCAGCTCTAAATGCTAATGAGTGAGCAGGAATCCACTGTTAAAAAAAAGCAGCTGAATGTACACTGAAGAATGGACAATACTGGAGAATCCATAAAAGACTGTTTATTAGAAGCATGTGCAATAAACCCTGACTCAACAACTGGAAAGAATTAAAAAGAGAACTTACACCATAATTCTGCTTTATAAGGTAGTCCTGAGGTCTCAGAATCATGGATGCACCACCAGCAAAGTTTAAACTAACTTGAGGAAATATATCATTGACACTGAACACCAGATAACCACATATTCCAGAGTCAAAATCGTAAATCACTAAATAGAGAAGAAATGGAGATAACAAATCCAGAAAGTAAACCTGGAGGTGAAATAACACTGATTTCCGTTGGAAACAACTGGGCGCACAGATTGTAACACAGAACCAGTAATCTGCATGAAAGGAAAACTGTCATTTAAAATTTTTCAACTTATGTTTACTTGTATTTTGATTTAATACTCAGTCTCATAACCAGAAAAATTGACCAGCACAAATGTCAAAGAGGATGAAGTTTTCATTTATTTCTCTTGAAGCATCAAAACTATGTTCTAAAGAGACTAATTATAAATAGGAATTGCACACGTCATGACTAAGACTTACAGCACTGACAAAAGGGTCATAAGCTTCTGCTGCAAGGTATGCCAAAGTCGTACCAGAATCAACAATGGTTCCTCGATTATTTGATGTTGCAAACACTGCTGGATCAATGGATAATGTCTGCCCATTGACAGAAATGCTCTGAAGATTCAAGTTATAATGAGGCCTGAAATATTAAATGTCCAGATGATTAGTCAAAGCACGACAGTGAGGTTTATATGGTTCAATTATCAAAGGCCTAGTAGAAAACAAAAATAAAAAATAAAAAACTTCCCAAAAATCAGCTGAACTACAAGTTAATAAGTTTGCCTAAGAGTATATTCCCATTGGCTAGTCAACTTGTAAGCACTCAAATGATCAAATGACCTTCCCTTCTAATGTCATACTCTAGGCTCTATCGTTCATACCATAACAATCTTTTAAAGGCAATCTATTTGCTTTCTAAACTTGTTTGGTTTCAATTAAGCTAAAGTTTACTATAAAGATCGAATTACCAAAAAGATTGCATTATGGTAGTGATAAAAAAAAAGGTCAAAAGCTGCAAAATATTTTTGGCCTTTTGATAGTAATAGTAAGAAATGCAATGCAATTATGATAAAAGGAACATACTGTGATGGGACAAGGGGGCTATAGACTATATTTGGTTCCACAATCTCGCCGATAACCAGTATACCTCCACCAACATCATCCCCCCTTAAGCAGTGGGAGAAGACGTTTGGTGCTACTCCTTGTGAAGATAATTGGGATATGACAGACATACCCTGTTGGCCAAACCCAAAGATGCCATCAACTGCCCTATCTACCTTAGTCAAGTCTCCAGTCTGCAAGGTGCTACACCTGTTTTACCATCCTAGAGAATTGACTTAAAACATTCAAGCAAGATGTACAAAAGAGTATAAATCAATTATTCAACTTGGAAAGGCTCGTTCACTCACCCAAAGACTATGGGGGCTGAAGCATTTTGGGTTAGGGAACCCTCAAGAATCGTCTCAAGGTACATCAAATCTGATACATAATACCCTGATGTCCCACTGCCATCTCCATACTGGAATGTGTAGGAGCACTGGTTATTCTGAGTAGCACAATCGGAATCCGAGGATTGAACTCCAAGGCTACATCTTCGATCCGAACAAGAAATGAACTGTGACGTTGACGAGCCTCTAGGATCAAACAAATTAAGCTCAATCTGCAAGAATCACAACCAACCGTTTTCAGAATAATAGCATCACTTAACTCCTAAGCATTCTAAAGGCTGAAACCACAAGGAAACTCTGAGATTAGGGAAATGCGAGTTTACGTTAAGTCCACTTGTTTCGGGGCAACCATCACAGGCACCACAACTGATCCATAGAACATCACTCCCAGTGTCAATCTGCACATAATAATCTTTTGGAGGTGACCCCAATTGCAGCCTTGTATAATAAAGCCTATACAACAGAAACAAAACACAAGAAACGCCACGTAATTAGTGCAAACTCTCCAAATGTCAAGCTGAGAACACTCATAGAACCCAAAGCAGAATCACACTCAAGAACCTTAAACAAACAAAATAATAAAGAAAGGGGCTAATTAAGAAGCAAACCATACAAGGGAACTACTTACAAGGAAAGAACACAATATAAAAATGGAAACTTTACCCCCAAAAATCTAATCCAAATCCAAACAACATTCCAAAACCCAGCAAAAAGAAACAAAAAAGATGAACACTTTACCCAACGCGATACGGATTGTAAGTTCCTTGGACAGGGAAATCAACGATACCATTGGAAGACTGCAGCATTCGGCCATGCCTGGCTCTGTCCCGAGCTCTGAGTTGACTCAGCTCAACTCGGTGGTCGTAAGGAAACGCTCTCTCGAGGCTGAGGGTGGCCGGAAAGCCACACACCACCACAGCCGCCGACATCAGTATTGCTCCGGCGACTAGAATTCCGGCGGGAAAGCCCATTTCTTTGGGTCTGAGAACCAAACCCAGCCCAGAAAAAAACCAACAACAAAGAAAGACAATGAGTTTACAATAATGGCAGCACCATAGATTGAATCAATCAGAGCTTCCAATCGACCAGCATTCAAAGCTCAAGTTTTTGTGTCGGTGGGTCAGATTGAAATGCAATTGTTGGGGTGATTGAGAGGTGGAGGAGAATTGAGGAAAGGTGTCTGAGATTGATGAACAGAAGAAGTTTTTGAGAAATGTGGAAAAATTGGATTACCTTACCAACTTCAATAGAATATTGCAGTATATATCTGTTTTTAATTTGTCAAAAGAAGTTTGCTTTTACTTTTTTTTACTCTCTTTTTTGTTCTTTATTCTTTTGCTTTTCAAGTACAAATTGTTCTTTCGGGAAAAAAAAAAAGTACAAATGGTTGATTTTAACTATTGCAATTGGCAGTTGGGGTCTTCATCGCATTTTACTATTGCGAGGAAGAATTCTTTTAAAGTAAAAGCCACAAACTTTGATTGCCATCGCATGCATTCATACTTTTATTTTTGCAATATACGAGCTTGTATGCGTATTTTTTTGTATAAAGAGACATGTACGGCAGTATGGTGAATCGGGTTGACAAAGGTACTACCACAATCACAATTTTTCACTAGTATAATTTGGAGTGGAGAATTGAGGAATGAAGGGTGTTACGGTTTAAAAGAGATTTTTTATAAAAAAGTATATAATAGGGAAGCGCTCCTCAGGAGTGTTACTATTTTTGTACCTTTAAAAATATCAGGACAATCGAATAGTGGAGGGAAGATCCAAAGTTAGAAACTTTCACCATAAAAATATCATAATTAGACTCTTGGATCGAGCAGAAGCTCTGATACCAAATGATGGAGCAATTCTTCGAGAAATAAAATGGAGATAAAAAAAAACTGCTACCAAAGTAGCCTGTACTTTTTACATTCACCGATACAACTATTATATAGAACACGTGAAACAAGTACATGAAGTGGTATGTCGAAATAGATGACATTGCTGTTGGGAAAAAGAGCTACATGATTATCACTTTTATTGAGATGGTCTTTAACGATTAAACACGCATGTAGGCTGTACCTACCTACTACATTCTTGGGTTAGTAGCTAAGAGTGGGTAGCAATTCAACTTGCTCTATTGATCAAGAAGGTAATTTACTTGTACAATAATTTATAGTCGAAGTTTTTGCGACAAAACTTCTAATGGAAGTTCAAGAATCAAGAGGTTTTTTTTTTTTTAGTTGTGGAAAATGAAAATGAGAAGGATTTTCTTAATACATTTATTACCTATTTTAATTAATTTGAATTTTTCATCCCATAATCAAATATTGAATTTTTCCTTACACTCATAATTAGTTTAACTTATGTAAATCGAAAGTTTTTTTGGAATATAAAATGAGTGAAAAAAAAATTTTAACTAGCTAAAATATGTGATGTATATTTGAAGAAAATTTGGTATATGATGGGTACGGATATAATCTCTTTTTTTAAGAATTCATATGATGTGTGTGGCGCGAGAATTGTTGGGGGTTACAAAATTAGAAACATCTTTGAGAAATCGACTAGACAAGACTCTACTATTGACCTAGAATTCATTGTTCCCTTGAAGCCATGGAGAAGTGTCTCTGAGATTTCTTCTCCAAAACCAAGTGAAAGGTCGCACAAATACAAATCCAACAACCATGGCCAAGCGCGCTAGGACCACAGACGACGGCAGCCACCACGCCGCACTCTCCAGGCGACGCAAGATTCTCGAGTCCGACATGGAAATGGCTTTCCGCCTCCAAATGCAGGAAGCCATGTCCGCCTCTCTTGCCCTTGCTGCCAAACCAATATCGAGGCCACGGCCAGCTAGTCCCCGGCCAATATCGACTTCAAAACCAAAAGCTCCGCCTCCCACGGCAGGGACCGCGGCGGCGAGTCTAGGACTGGCTGACAAACAAATTCGGTGGTCAAAGGCTCTGACACTAAGGGAGGAGAAGAGGCCATGGCTCCCTCCCAATCCAATAACGATGTCAAAATCTCAGCCGCACACGGCGGCGGTTTCACCACTGACGCCCAAGCCAACATCGAGGTCACAAGCTCTGGCACCAATGGCGGTGACTGTGTCTAAGAAGAGGCCGCGGCTCGCTCCCAGTCTTTTGTCTATATCAAAACCTCCTCCGCCTATGGCAGTGGCGGCGGCGGCGAGTCCACGATTGGCTCCTAAACCCATATTGATGTCAAAAACTCTGCCGTCATCGGTGGTGACGAGGCCATGGCTGGCTCCCGAACCGATATCGAGTTCAAAAGTTCTGTCGCCAACGGCGGCAAGGAGCAGTGGGTGGATGAATTTGTACTGCAAGGGTTTGGCTAGCGGCAAAATGGGCCTGGGTGGGGCGGGAATCGCAATCTGTGATAACAAAGACAATGCGATATTTGCGGGAAGGAAGGGCTTGTTCTGCTTCACCTCGGAGGCGGCAGAGCTTCAGGCTCTCATTGAAGGGCTTAAGCAAGCTCTCAATCTGGAGTTGAAAATTCTCACCTTTTACTTGGACAACGAGTCAATTTATGGATATGTAAGCTTCTCATCCATTGAATCTTTCGTGTTTTTGTCTATTGAATTTTGGTTTTGGTTGTATTAGCTATCATGCCATCAATTTACATCATTCGTTTATTGGTTAGTTGCAAAACAACACAAAAAGGAGCTTCTGGGGTTTTCCCATTTTTCTCCTTGTTGATTTTGATTAGTGTTGTTGTGCTTGTAACAACTTATTTTGCTCTTCTTTGTCAGTGCGTTGTTATGCCTTTGAATTCCCTTGAATTCTTATCTTCCTTATGGTCAGTCATGTTCGTTAAACCGATGCTCTATGGAAATTTTGTATTGTGACATTCACGGAGGTGATTTGACATTTTATGAACATGCACAGATTATGCACGGACGGCTTCCTGGAAGCAGCACGGTTACAAATTTAATCAACCAAGTGTCTCTTTTACGAAAAAACTTCCATTACTGCCAACCTCTTCTTGTGGCTTCTCAGGACATTAAGTTTGCATCTCAGTTGGCAGCAGAAGCTATGCATTCTTCGACTATCTCCTCGGTGAGTGAGAAGATTATCAAATTGGAGTCTGCGGATGTATGAAGAAATCATATTCTTTGAAATTTTTTGAGAGGGTTAAGTGATTGCTACATTTGTGTTTTCTGTTCGAAATTCCATTTAGCTCTTCTTGTTTCTGTTAGTACATATCTTATTTTTTGTCCACAATCACATTTACCTGTATTCTTTTTCTAGATTATATTCCTTAATAAATCATTCGCAGTTTGTAGCTAACATGGATGGTTGACATTTTCTGAACGCAGGTTCTGAACCAACAAGGTATCCAGGTTACAAAATTAGTCAACCAAGGGACTCTTCTTCCAAGAACGTTGGAATATTCCAGCTGTCCACTTGTGTCAAGCAGTATACCTAAGTTCGAGTCTAAGCTTACAAAAGATCGGATTGCTTGCCCTGTGGTTACTAGTAGATGTAAGAGCACGAAGAAGAATTGTTCAATCTGTTTTGAAGACACTGACATTGCTCACATGTTTTCAATTGCCACTTGTGCGCACAAGTATTGCTTGTCTTGTATGAAACGGCATGTGGAAGTGAAGTTGAAAAGTGGGATGGTGCCACAGTGCCCTCATCAAGGCTGTAAGTCGCAGGTGAACGCTAGCAGGTGCAAAACATTCCTGGAACCTAAACTAGTTGATGAAATGAGAGAAAGAATCAAGGAGTCATCTATTCATGTTACTGAGAAAGTCTACTGTCCGTATCCTAAATGTTCTGCCTTAATGTCCAAGAAAGAAGTCTTAGATTACACCAAGACTTCTTCTGTTAGTGAGGGAGCCAGGAAATGCATGAAATGTCATTTCTATTTCTGTATCAATTGTAAGGTTCCTTGGCACTACGAAATGACATGTGCTGATTACAAGCAGTCAAAGGCCTTTGTGCGAACTGATGATTATAGGGTCAAGTCTCTTTCAACAAAGAACCTGTGGCGCCAGTGTTCCAGATGCAACCATATGATTGAGCTTGGTAGTGGCTGCTACCACATGACTTGCAGGTTCTCTACTTTTCTCCCCTCCAATTTGACCAAATATTGATCCCTTTTTGCTCCTGTTCTTTTGTTATCTATAGATAAACTTCTCAGTTCTTTTGATGGAACAAAGAAGAATCAAAATGCAAATAAACATTGGTGAAAACAAAAGATTATCATTTTACTGGTATCTATCAACTTGTACACATGAATGTTAGATATGCGTATGACAAACAAGTGCATGAGTTCCTTCCTATGTGAGACAACAATCTGTCATGTTATAAAACACCAAAAGAACTAATCAATGTGTGCATGTTCAGACGCGTTGGCTTGTGTGCGGTAATTAATGCTTTTGTTATGTTAATTTTTTAGCAAACAGATTGATTAGTATGAAATGTTAGTTCATGATTTATGAAACCTGCACATCTTGATGATAGGACCACATTCCTTAGAAATCAAAGATGCAGAGGTATACCCTAGAAAACAGATCATGTTCAAGTAAAGTCCTATAGGACCTTAACCCTTAGATTGCTCACTTCTGTTTGTACTCTTTCTATGCTGCTAACTGATCTTCAAGATATGTTAATTACCGCGTGCATTTGCCTTTATGAGCTACAAAAGCGAAGTTGCCATACATCACTTAGTAAATCTACTTCTTTCGTTGAATCTTTTTCATACCCATTTCTATCTGCAAGAGTCTAATGACATTTTGTTTCCATCCCTGCTGTCATTAATCCATGTTCGCATTGCCTTCTTTGTAGATGCGGGTATCAGTTTTTTTTAATCCGTGTTTGCATTTCCTTTTTTTGTAGATGTGGATATCAGTTTTGTTATACTTGCGGAGCTGAGTGGAAGAACAAGAAAACATGTCGCTGCCAACTCTGGTCAATGAATTACATTATGCGGCGGCCATGATGGTTGGCATTTTGTTGATGGATTTAGGCTATTCCACTCATCATTTTGGTTCCTTTAATTATTTTCTGGAAAATCCGCGACATTGCTGGTGCTTCTAATGCTATACATCAAAAGGATTTTGTAGCAAGTAAAGCAGACCAGCTAGATATGTTAATAGCTAGGAGGACGGATTATATGACTCGGTTCCTTAATGCTTTTGGGATACTTGTATTTCATGAAAATGGAAGCCGATCAGTAGTAGTAGTTCTAATTTGAATCTTTTTTATTTGCTTCCTGCTCTTTTGGAAATTACGATTGCTAGGAAATTGACAGCAAAACCACCTTTGAACAGAAGCATTTCAAAATGGCCCTTATTCTCTTTAATTACTGCAACTTTAGCTTCATGACTCATATACTTAAAGATAGCTGTTACATTTGAAAAATTTTCCTGAACATTCATGTTTTTGTGTACGCTCATTCCAATTTATGACACGTCTTTGGATACCAAAATTTTTTTATATATACCATTCATTAGTTTATTGAATAAATTTTATTGAGCATCCAATAATGAAAAGATTCATGTAGTGCAGAGTGTTTGCTTTTGTAGATATGGAATTTTTGTTGGTTCGCATTCAATTTCCAGGATGAATTGTAATAGTAGAGTGTTTGCTTCCACCGCAGCTCAACAAATTGCCTTAAGGCAAAGGAGATTGGGAGAAATTGCCTCCACCCCAAAAAGACAATTGGTGAGGGCAAACTCAAAACACCAGTCAACAAACCCAACACACCAATTGAATAAACTCAAAACACCAATACAATTGACCAGATTCTTCCCAGCAATTGCACAATTAATGTCAAAATCAACAAACCCAACACACCAATCAACAAAAAAGCAACAAAATAGGGTTTGGAGATTTCGTGAAAAGTATTTTTATAAGGCCTTCATTCATAAATACATAGAGACAACGATTAGCATGTTAGTATATTAACCATAATCGACCTGAAATAAATACTAACCGCCATTAGTTGATTAGCACTAATTAACATTCTATGGAGCCACCGAGTCATATCGCTCTTCTATGATGCAATTGGCTAAGACTATATATATGAAACATTTTGAAGTATAGAGGACCCCTCGCCAAAGGAGACTACGGGCTCGTTTGGCAAATGCTTTTTCAGTGTCAAAAGCATTTTTCAAAATTTTAGAAATATATATTATGTGTTTCTCATTTGAGAAAAAATACTTAAAAATAGATTAAAATGGTTTTGTGTGCATAACTAGGTTTGAAAAATTGAAAAGCGCTTTTGGTAAAAGCACCTAAGATGTGCTTTTTAAAAAATCAAAAGTGCTTTTGACACTAAAAAAGCACATGACAAACAGGCACTACATGTTGGAATTATTTAGAACACCACTACACGAAGATTCTATTTGTTGTTTACGTGCATTGTATAGTATAATCTTGTACTCGAAGTCCAACCATCTTATTTGTCTTGGCGTGTTTTTAGGATGCTGGCCTCAGAAAGATATGACACCATCATCTTTTTAGCATGAAGGGTTTAGAGAGCTGTTATGTACATCCATATTCTTTCTCTGGACACCCTTATTTCTTTGTACACCCATGTCAATTTTTGAAAATTCTTTAGACACCCAAATGTGATTAAAATTTTCATATATACCCTTATTGGACAAATTTTCTTTAAACTTCCAAAATTAAACCCCAACTAATTTATCATTACACCCCAAAATTAAACTCTCGAATTTAGGGTTCCTACGCCAAATTCGGAAGCTCAATATCCTTGGCTGATACGAAGACCAGGTTGGAGAATTAATTTCTTGAAAATGAAATCACTTGGGTTGGTTAGCTTTGGTCTATTTTTTCTAAACTCTCTGCTTCCTATACTCTGCTTCCCTTTCTTGATCGATTCTAGTAGTAATTTTGACATCAAAGCTTGACTACTATTTTCCCTAAGAAAAGAAGAACAATTCTTTCTGCGATTTGTATCATATCATTTACAATGATCATGTTCAATTTTTTCAGTAGTTTTAACCTTGGTAAGATCCAAATATCTCCACATGGGCAGGGATGTTCAATTTTATATATAGATTTTCTCACATGTTTGTCTAGTTCCTTATGGTTCTTACATCAATACCTGTTTTATACATAACACATGCTAGAAACAATTGCAACTCCTATGTTAAAGAAAAACAACACATCTGGGTAAGATAAAAACTCGTGTCTGCCTAGCTTTGTGCTTTTTTTAATCATGTGTAATATTGTTGCAAGGGTTTAGAAAGATACAATGATATCACATGGTAGATGAAACATTGTCTCTTTTTTCTAGACCTTGATGAGTATGCATATGGGTGTATAAGAAATTAAGTCCTTAGGTGTAATTTAGCATAAGGATATAAATTTAATTGCATCTATAAAAAAAAAAAAAAAATTTAAGGTGTCCAGAGAAAGAATCTGGTTGTAAAAAAGCAGTCATCAGGGTTTATGTCATGAGTTGGACTGTCTTGTTTTTGCGCATGTAGACACTACTAGGGTAAATGAGGTCTTGCCAAATATTTGGTGCTTCCTTGTGGGATGCTAATTGTTTTGGTCATACTTTTCTAAGTGAGTTGAGCTTCCTCATCAATGGCAATCTCACTGCTAAAGTCAACATCGTCCACCACCATGTGTTCATGAACGAAAGCAGTTTGGAAACACATATGAATGCTTTTGAACTTTTCATCTGAGGCTAATACGTGGGGCTAATGAAGATGCTGGTTTTGATATGGATATTGGTGGATGGCCTAAGTAATTAATTAAGGAGTTGGTGGATCATATACTCTTTACCCCACCAGATCTGGAAAACCAACTTCGTGAATGCTGTCTCGGGAGAGAAAATGCAATTCGAGATAAAGGACATCTCATTGTCAGTAGTGTAGAGGATGTAGAGGTCTTAATTCCACCATGGTTCTTCTGCCCCTTACTCAAGGTTAAGCTTTCAAGTTCAATCTCATCTCTTAATTAGAAAAATCTTGAGGACAATAAATGAGCCAATGCTAACTTTAAATTTGTGGTGTAAAGAGTGATAAATGATCTACATATAGCCATTGATGGTATTGCATATGAGAGAGAAGTCATTCTGGAGTGGTTGCAAGGGAATGAAAGATAGCCAAGGACAACATTGTGGTTGTTGAATAAAGACATTTGTCCCAACATCAAGCTAGAGAAAAAGATAATATAGTGGCATGATCAAAGATGATTACCCCATCCATGACAACCAGAATGTAAGAAGAGCAACCTAATTCTCATATCAAAGGTATGCATCATTATGCTCTCCTACTCGCATGATTACGACAATGTTGAGCAAAAATTGTACAAACAATCTTTGATCACATAATTTCACTCATATCGAATGGATACAAGTTTTATTGAATCAGATTCGACTCATTCAAGACAAAGTCCTTAATTACAATTCTTTAATAACAAAGGAACACCCTTTGATTCCAACATGAAGAAAACAAACGTTAAATGCAAAGGTTAAAAGAAAATATTTTATTTTGTGACTGCACCTAAATCGATATTTAGGTTGCCTACGTACCCCTTTGCGGGGGATCAAAGTCACTCGTAGTTCAATTGCGCCTTGTATACGCCCTTTAATAAAATTTGGTAGCTTCACATGTTTGGACTTGACGTGAGGCCTTGGTTTTGGAATTTGTGTCTTGTGGTTGTGTCTAGTTTGCTTTAGATTGCCTACGTACTCCTTCATGGGAGATCAAAACGAGGGTAGTTCGGAATGCTTTGAATCTTTGGCGGGGCTCTAATGATGTTCATGTAACCTGGTTTTTTCCTTGAACTGCTGAGCACCCCAGTATGTGATTATGTTTAAAATAACTGAGTTTTGGATCGGGCAGGAGCATTTTGTAGTTGGACGACTTCATGTGCTTTTGACTTGAATTTGGGCTTGATAGAGATTACTTAGCCCACTTGTCTTTGATGAGTCAGAAGACAAAAATCTTTTTGTCCTTGCTTCCAACGAAAACAGAGTACTTTGATGAGAAGACTTTTGTCTTCTTCACTTTATTCCCAACAAAAACAAACTGCCCATAATCTTTTGTGTTACGACCCGTCCCGAGATTTCAGGTCAAATGCGAAATGCCCCTATGTTGGACGTTGACTTTTTGACTGTCGAGAATTGCATAGTCGATATTGGGCTCTATGCGAAGAGCTCGACGATATGAATACGTCCGCGAAGACGGAATTGGATTTCGAGTTATATCGAAGGAGTTATGGCCGAAAAACGATTTGGTGGGGTTGAGTGGAGTGCCACGGGCAGCTCACGGTTGGGAGAAGGGGCTCCTTCTGGAAAGCCCAGACCGGGCTTTTAAAATCAGACCGGCTCAGGTTTCACATTTGGAACCCACCCCACAAACGCCCCTTCCGACCACTCCCACGCTCCCCATCCCCATCCTCTAGCTCGAGATGAACTCAGAGCACAGTTTACGTTTACCTCCAATCGCCAACGAGCCCGAAGTCGGATTTTCCGACGAATTCGGCCGATTCGGCCTTGGTTGTTAGGCCCCAATTGTCCCACATTGGAAGAATTGAGTATTCTAGTGTGGTTTAAGAACTCATGCACCCTTCCCTTACAAGCTAGCTTTTGGGGGTAAGTTCTACCCATGGGATCCTACAATTGGTATCAGAGCCAGTTTCCACGCTGCTGGACTCGACTTACGGAAGGGGCGACCTGGAGGCTAGATTAAGATGACTCGGTATTATGTATGGGCATAATGTCGAGTCATTGAATACTGATAGGTGGATGAAGCCACCTAAGAAGGAAATGGCTATCATCGGGTCAGTGTCGACAGAGTGGGCCAACGAGGACGTTGGTACGGAAGCGTGGTGGAATGTTAGGCCCCAATTGTCCCACATTGGAAGAATTGAGTATTCTAGTGTGGTTTAAGAACTCATCACCCTTCCCTTACAAGCTAGCTTTTGGGGGTAAGTTCTACCCATGGGATCCTAACATTGGTAAGCTTCAAAACCTTCATTTTTGGATTCCTCGTTGTCCGTAGATGAATTTTCATATAAGGATCGTGTGATTTGGTTGAGAATTGAAGAAGTTAGGAGTTTCGGAACCCGGAATAGTCGCCGAATCTGGAAATTCCGGCGACGCGGCGCGCGCGGCGACGGACGCGACGCGAAGACATGCCGGAATCTGGAAATTTTCCAGATTCCGATGAGTTTTCCCGCGGCGGCGCAGCGGCGATGATGTCGCGACAGGCCGACGCCGCCCCGGCGCCCCACTCGAGCGCCGCCACCACGCTGCCACATGGCACCACGTTAGCACTGTGTCAGCCACGCGGCTTCGGCGTGTACGTGGCGCCGTCCGTTGACCAGGTACCGCCACTTTTCCGATCGGAACATCGTTCCGATCCAATGCGAGCTCTGTTTCGCCATCCGAGATACGGTTAAACCCCGGTTGAGCAAAACATGGAAATTAGGGTTTCGGAGATGGTATTCGATTATGGTTTTTCTGACGGTTGTTTCGTGGGAACCTTATAGGTATCCGAGCTCCAGTGAGACGCCATAGCGAGCAGGTCCTGGCAGACGAGCTTGACGGCTGGAAATCACTGTGAGTGGATGGGTTTGGTTTCTTAAAGTATTGGTTTTCATTGCAGTTCATTATATTATAGTAGTATCCAGAATATATATGGATTTCAGATATCAGTTTTTTAGTAGTCTAGTGCACATAGTATCACACGTACATTTTAGTACTCGGACTACGGCCGTAGGACACAGCTCTCACATCGTTGCCCGATCCGAAGACCCCACTTGCTAGCCTTATTTCCGGTGATAGCTGTCCCTGCGCGTATTCCAGGGACTGGGGGTGATTATGTGAGTGGGAGTACACAGGGGTTTATATTTTCATATGTACACAGCGGTGCCTTGCGTAACCCTGGCACTGGGTGTGGTATATCACGTGCACTTGACTGGTGCCTACCAGAGTATGTTACCATATTTTCAGTATTTCAGTTCTACACATGTTTTTACAGCAGGGGGGATTATATTATACGTTTTCAGAACTGTTTTTGAAAGATTATTTATTTTTCCATCCACTCACCCTTTGGTTTTGCGCCCCTCTCAGGGTTTAGTAGCTGGGTTGACCAGAGACGCGAGGAGAGGCAGTTCGATGGCTCTGCATCCGTCCCGAGGGTATAAGGACATTCCCGGGTTCAGTCCAGGTGGTTGTCGTTTCCGCTGTTTCTTTTATCTCGTCATAGATGCTCTGATGTTGTTGTAGGTGTACTGTGTGATTGTTATGGGCCCAGTTGTGTCTTTTGTGATTTTATTATATGTGGTTTTGGTCTTGTGTGTGCGAGTTTAGGCTTCGTCACCCTCCGGGTGATGGCCGTACATCCCGGGCCCACCTTTTTGGGACGGGGTGTAACATTTTGTTTCTTTTGTGATGGGTCAAAAGACTTTTGTCTTCCCCTTCTTTTACCTTCAACGAAAACATAGTTCTTCTTCTTTCTAACAAGCAAATTTGATCCTCCTTGAATTGCGACAACTGATCTTGCTTTTGAACTTCAAAATTTGAATTGGAGTTTAATCCTTCTGATTTGTCCTCCAACGGTGCTTGGCCACACCACAATATATAATGCAAGGACAACTTCAAATACTCTTCGTATCGCATCTGGAAACGTTGGATTTGTATGCAAGCTTGCTTCTCAGATTTCGACATCGCCTCGAAAATATCGAAGTACGGTGATGTTGTCCTCGAGTGAAGAGTTTAACTTCATATGTGAATCCTGCCATTTCTTGTACCTATGCTAATTTTGGAGTTCTTTCCACAGGTACGGTGGCTTTGGTTGGGATTTGACAAAGATTTTTGGTTGGGTTGCGCATTGATAACATCAATTAGCCTTGGATAGCTCCTCGCTTTGCTTGTGAGTGCAGCCCCTTTGAATTGATTTTCTTGTGTTATTTGATCTTGAATCATTGGGTGACTTTGTTGTCTCTTTTGTCTTGTCCACAGGTTTGACAATCTATTTGTTGCACTGCTTGTGTGAACTTTTGTATAAATGTGAGTCAGAGAGGTCCTTGTTGCCCTGTACTTCAACTTGCCATTTACAATTGTCTGAAGCTCCCGATTGTAGCATTTCCCTTCTCTTGTATTGGTTTCTTTGCCATGGGTTTGTGCAAGAATGAAACTGTTTTGATTGGTTTCTTTGTAGAACGAGTTGTTTTTTTTATGTCTGTACATCAATTGCAAAGATTAGAGAAGGATACAGAATCATGAATTGACATCTACCTGTTCGTTGTCGTTGTTGTTCTTGCTTAGAGACGAGCTTTGTGCTGTGTACTTCCTGTTTTTTCCTCTTCGAATTCTCTTCTTGCTTATTTGTGTTGTGTGCTGTGTACTTCTCGTTGCCTCCGTTTTCTGTCTTTCTATCCTCGCCTTTTTTCTCTGTCCCCTTTGTTTAGTTCAAAGCTTCTTTTTATAGATTGAAAAAGACAATTGAAAGTCATGCTCTCTACTTTTGTGGACCACGTAATCGAATGGGTTTGTGGAACATAATGGCTCTCCCACGTTGCACACTATGTCATCACGTTGCATTCCATATCTCTGAATTATATGAATTTATTTTGTTTGAGATAATTTCTATAATATGGACCTGGAAGCCCAACTCAATGTCTTTCTTTGAGCTATATTATCTATCTTGGGCCCCCATTTCTTATGCAAGGGTCGAAGTGTGAACCTAGCCTGGGCTTTCTATTAGATATTGAATTTTCACATATCAACAGACAATCATTAGAAAATGATTTATGATTCCTTCATCTACGAAATTCACTTAACTTGTTTAGGTTGTGTAAAAGAATTTTGTCCACCTGTATCACTTGAAATATGTTTTCTGGACTAAGTATTTTTGAAATGTGTGGATTCTTTCCTCTAGTTGCATCAACTATGAGCTAAGTTGCATTATCTATTTGAAATATGTTTCGGGGAATAAGTTGCATAATTTACTAGAAATATGTTTTCTAAATCATTTCAAACATTCCGATTCCATCATCTACTTGTAGCGCTATGATGCAAGTAGTTGAAAGAATCATAGATCATTTCCTAGTGAATGTGATAATCATGCAGGAAACATATTTGAAGTAGATGATGCACTAGGAATGTCAGAGATGATGTCGTAAATATATTTCAAGTAAATGATGCAAGTAGATTAAAGAATCAACATATTTCATAAAACTGAGTTCAGAAATCATATTTCAAGTAGATGATGCACGTAAACAAATTTTCTTTACATAGCCGAAATGAGTCTAGTGAATGCCGTAGATGATGCAGCAGATGAAAGAATCATAGATTATATTTTGGTTGTCATGGATGGGGTAATCGTCTTTGATCATCCCACTATATCATCTCTTTCTCTAACTTGAATAGTTTTATGGATATATTCAAATATCACCAAAAAAATTTGTATTCTTTTCTAGAATTTCAGTGTACTAATTCTCTACACCAGCTAATGGAAACCTACTTAATAGTCTCTCCACAAAATTCTTCGAATATAATTGTGCATAAACATAAGTTTTTGGATATATCAAAGTACTAAAAGATTCCTTCAAACTCTAATCACTTGTCCTCCAGCCATACCTTGTAGTATTTCTAAACCTTGTCCATCGCATTCCAAGAGTCTTGTGGGAATGTAAACCTCAATAGAAAAAGATAAGATGTCTCACCTAATTTGCCTAGCTTGTGTGCATATTTGACATTTTCCTTCATTTTAGGAAATGCTTCCAGAGAATGGAATAGGTAATATGACTTAATTCATGAGGAACAACCACCAAAATGATTTTCTTTTGTCTTTCAACTCGCTCAAAGTGAGCGTCATACAAGTCAATCACTTCATCATGGCAATCCGTTTTGCAACATTCCATATCACTAACGTAATATATCTGAATGTGTCTGCCAATGTATGGGTCTTCTAAAGCAGTCATTAGATGTGCATAATGGATGAGCTCAATGATTTCCTCTTTTTTTAATTTTGATTTATATTCTTTTGTAATATAAGAAAAGGTAGTCTGCACCCTTTGATTCGATGGTGTAGATTCATCGTTCACTTTATCTTTACTTTTAAGCTCCTTAGCTTCGATTGTTCTTTCAAATCAATGATCTTTCGACTTTGATTTTTAGATTCTTTTTTAGTTCAACAACAATCAAATGCATGCATGACTGCACTCCCAAGTTTTTAGCAATCTACATCCCTATGTGTTCTATTGCGATGTTTATACTACGCATGGTTGCTGACTCCCACAATATGACCCTTCCACCAAGGCTATTATTATTTTATCAGTGAAGCTCTTGACCTTGTCGAAGTTATCATCTACTTGGTTTTGTCATCCCTCTTAGCATCTTCCATAATTCTTGAAACAGATCCGATGAGGATGCCTCCCTTGTAGAAAATGCAAATCGTAGTTGTCCCATGTACTTGCTGAAGGGATGTGAGTGTTAAATATCAAAGAAAATAGCATGCGAGATGAGAAGAGAATGAATTAAATTGGATAATTTGAAGTGATCATTCGACGTGCATTGAGCATGAATCTCTACACGAGGAAGACAGCATGAAAGTTGGCAGAAAACATGATTTAAGAACTCAGTGTAACTGCCCAGCTTAGACATGGATACCTCAGTCAACTGCGGTACTTTTCTTGAAACGCATATCTATTAGTGGTCCGCAATAAACAAATGTAGTGATGTTTGCTTCACAAACCTCAATGACTTTAAGGCCCCGACAAGTTCTACCTCCAAATATTTCAATGTAATGGAGGGACCAACAACCCTTAAATTGTTCAAGCCTCTGGAATGAGCCAGCAATAATGCAATGGAGGGACCAATAACCCTTATATTGTTCAAGCCTCTAGAATGAGCCAGCAATAATCATTCCAGATCTACTGGACACTTGGACAAGAAACTCAACAACTTCTCCGGTGACACCAACACGTTGCAAACGAAGGACTTTGAGGACCTCAAATCCTTTGTATCCACAAGGACGGACACTTGGAATGTCAGGCCCGTTACCCGGACCCAACAGAAGTTTGTGAGGAAACCTATAGGCATCAAACCCAAAAAAATGACTTTCTGCAAAAAAAAACCAACTCGAGTATCTGAACCTTCTTTTCCACTGCAAAACGAATCCATTTATCAATCGAACTAAACCTACTCCCTCATAAAAAAAGAAACCGCGAATCGTTCAATGATGGGACCTCTATGCTGTTCCACAACTTGGTTCATCCAGTTCACGTAGCTCCCCATTTCCCTGTCTCGTGACTCTTTCCCGAGGTGGAAGAATCCGTATTTAACCTCTCTGAAGTTTTCAGGGTGAAAATCAAGATTCAGAGTAGATTTCCACACACACCGCCATGGCTTAGAAAGGACACTAGTAGCTACTGTCTTCTTTAGTGGCAATAGTGACACGATATGCACAAGAAGGTCATGCAGTAAATCACTGAGTCTGTCCAAGTTGTGATCACTCTCAAGATTCTTGTTCTTTTCCAATTTCAGGTTGAACCCATCTTCCTGCCAAACAAAGTTTTTAAACTTTCAGCTTTCATAATAGATTTACTTGAATATTTTGATTGTGTTGATGGATTAATCTTGTCTATTCGAATCAATTAACACCATAAGAAACCGAATTGGAAACGCTGAAAGAAATATTGCGGAGGTTGAACAAATTCATTCATAGAAACCAATACCGTTATAGCCCTATGTATTAGCCTCTGGATGAAAAGTTCAAAAGTCTTCGTATCCATTTCCATGATGCTTTTGCTCATGAACATATAAAGGTGGACTGACGATGTTGAATATAGAAATGAGATTGCCATCGACAAGGAAGCTCGACTCACTTAGAAGACCATGACCAAAACAATTAGCATCGTTAACAAGGTACCTATGTCTGATAAATTGTCAATATAAAATAGTTGGCTAAATCCATAGGGCCTAATGCAAAACTTTAGCTGAGGCCTTTTAGTCAAACTACAAAGAAACTAGTAACTTTTTTTTACGCATATTGAATTAAGATGGAAAGAGACATCTGAAACTAGATTAAAGTATACTTTTGAAAAGAATATTGAATCTGCGCTATTGATAGAAAAAAAAGAAAAAAAAAAAAAGAAGAAAAGAAAACGAACCCACTACCTTCAACATTAAGTAATGATCTATGACATCAAACAGAGGTGTTGATTAAGCTTTGTCTCCAGGTGCCATGAGATTTCTAGCTTTGTTTTTGTAATTCTTGATTCTTTTTTTGTGCTTTTGAGTAGTAATTTGTTTAGGGTAAATTGTTTTTTTTTAATAGAAGATGAATTTGATGAGATTCACAGTTGAAGATGACGATGAAACTTTTGGTTTTTATATAAGTTATCCAAAAACCAAAAGTTATCCGAAACAAATTACTACTCAATTATATATACTTTGTCCCCATACTGTAAACCAAATATTGGATACTCAAACATCGATGATGACTTTGTATTCATACTGTATTCAAGACTACATGTATTTTTGCCTATGATTGCTTATGATATTGTAGCTCCAAAACTACAACCTGGCAAAAGCAAAGCCTTATTTTTAGTTGCCCCCATTCTTCCTACTTAGTATTCAATGGGAGGACTGATTTCTCAGAATTATTAGAGCTTCATTCATCCATTCATGCTCATCAATTCTATTTGACATTTCCATTTTAACAGGTACATATTTGTGTATGTGGCTGAATAAACGCTCAATATTGGTTTCCATATTCTAAATCATATTACATTTGTTATTTCATTTGCTGTTACATTAGTAATCTGTTTTCCAAAATCTGACACTATTATCATCGTTGTCCATATGATTGCAAGATGTTTTTGGACTTATCACTGCAGTTCAGGATTTAGAAAATATACTAGTTCAAAATAGAAGAGTTGACGCTAAATGTGAAATTGAGTTGGAAAATATTAGGTAAAAATCTTACTAAATCATCTACATACATGCACATTGTTATAATCTTATTACAATCGTTTTTTTTCATGTATGTTCCAAGGACTGTAATTGAAATATGAAGATGGTTGTAATAAGATTATAATGTGATTTGTAGTATCATGAAGAAAACTGACGCATGTAAAATCCTTTTGGGAGTTCATGAAGGTTTTCTGGTATCATCTGTAACTAGGGAAAGGGTATGTTTTGCATATCCGTCTGTATCATATGCTTTTGTTTTTTGTGACACTGATTTTTCTTTTTATTTACATATTGGGTATTTCTTTTCAACGCTTTAGTTGAAGTTCAGGTTTTATTTGGATATGTTTGCTTTTCCTGTTATGGAGATCATGATGGAAAAGTGGCAACTGTCTATATTTCTTGCTTATTTCTATTTCAGTTTCAGATTGATTTTCCTGCATCAATACTTTTAACAACTTCTAGTTTAAGAGCTCTATTGGACATTTAATTCTTCTCATGTGATTAATCAATGCCTTTGATTGTGTATTTTTGTTTTGCTTTGTCAATGTGGTTCTTTTTTGTTTGTGAGTTAAATTTCTGTTAACTCTAGGGTTTTTACTTGGGTCTGATGAGCACTAATGCTAGCTCAGGCCAAAATTTAGATAACTGTGATATTAGCTTGGCGAGTTTGATAAAAGTCAAAAGATTTTGGTGTTTCAGGTTTCATTGCTATTTTGTTACCAATCTATTTCCTTTTTCTTCAATAAACAAGAGATTTTGATGATGCTTCTTGTAGGATTTTTACAATTTAGTTTCAGGAGGCTTATGCAGTTGTTAGAGTCTTTATATACGATTTGTTATTTTTTTCCTGCTGTGTGGTTTTCTGTGTTACTATTTGTTGCTCATCTCTGTAGTAAACTAGACATTTCTGCATGTGTTGTACCTTCAAGCTCTAACTTGATGTGTTAAGCAGGAATTTTATGTCTCTATTGTAGACGACAGTGATCCAACTGGTCTCATAATTTCCACAACCATCTGAGGCAAAAAAAAAAAAAAAGTACCAATCATGGAATTTTTTCACTTTAGTTCATTGGATCATGATTGAATTAGACCTCAAATTTGAGCATTTACCATTTTCATTCACTTCCTACTGCTAGCTACACCAAAGAGAATAATAATGACAAAGTAACTAAAAAAATAGAGAGACCACGGATATAATGAAAGAATTACAAATGGTAGGTATACATTGACATAGCATTTTCTGTTTCTTTCTGGACTGAGACACTACTGATATAATGAAAGAATTACAAATGTTAGGTGTACATTGACAAATCTTTTTGTATTTTGTTTCTTTCTGGACTGTCTTCTCATTCTCACATTGTTTACTATGCTTCTATTTCATGCAATTATCAGGAATCGACAATGAGAACAAAGAAGTAGATCAACAATCTATCAAAGAAAAATTTTACGTTTAACCCGGAACACCGTGCGAGCCCCATTTCTAGTAAGACTACAAAACCCTAACAAATAAACTATAGTTAAAGCAAGTTACCCTAAACTAAAAAATTACCAACATGACTGATAAAAAAATAATTATCAAAATCAAGACTACACTTACAACATAACACAAGTAAAACACACTCCAAGTCTGGAAAAGGCAACATATATCTATCTATATTAATAAAATGGATTGTGGAGTGCTTAAGGGTAAATGCACATGCGGTGAAATTTTTGTTTTCCTTTAATGCATTCACAAAAAGAAAAATTATTTTCCAAACAAAAATAACCATGGTCTTCAACCTCTCAAAAAAATTCCTCTAGAATCTTGAGAACCCTAGCCATGGCTGCTATCGTTCCCGCCAATGATGAAGCCGTGAATCATGCTGATCTCAGGAAATCACTCGATTTCTATCAGGAAATTTCGGCATTTCGCAAACACCTGCAAGATATGCGTGCAAATGAAGCGGGCTCACAACAACAAGTGGCGATCGAGAGTCTGAAAGGCCTTGAGAAAGTTGCTTGGGAGGCATTTGTAGCTCGAGCCCAGCCAATCAGTAGAGACACAAGGTTTCGAATGGTGAGGTTGGAACTGGCATGCCTCCCCGTATCTCAGCAAGACTGCGAGGTCGCTGAGTACGTGGTGGCTTACTTGGAAGCTGTTTGCCTCTTTTCGACCGTTTATGACCCGGTCGAAACAGAAGCGAATCACGAGAACTGCCTGTCGGAGAGGGCTGCGGAGATGGCGGCGGCGGCGAAGTCGGCAGTGGCCGCGAGGGTCACCTGGGGCTATATTTACCGGTGGGGGAGCGACTATTATCTATCAGAGAAGTCAGGTTCTCGGCGTCGCTAATCAGCCTTTGGCTGATGGTGACCAGTTCGGGCTATTTCTCACGCACAAGAGTCGGCCGAAACAGCTCTTCTGCCATTGATATGTCAGAAGATTCCTTGGAATCTGTTGTTGCCAAACGAGGTTTGCACCTGCTCCTAAAGAGTGAGCTGGGTCTGGATCTGCCTGAAACCTTGCAAAGAGCAGAGAAGGATGAAAAGAATCACAAAACAGATGAAGATCCCGGGCCAACTTGACATTCATTGCAGGTAGCATCTCATATATTTAGACAGATGAGGATGCTATGTTGTTGCTTGGATTATATAAAGACTTGCTGTTCCGAATGGATTTGGTTAATTTTGCCTTGTTTCAAGGCTATGTTCGTTTTTAGTTATTTTTCCCTGTGATTATTAGGCAGGGGATCTTCTTTGTTGAGATCCTACTTTAGTTAAAGACTTCACGTTTGAGTTTTGGTTTGGTGTCTCTGACCAACCATGTAATTTGGTTTGTACATATGATTTGTCTTTATTAATAAACAACTTTCCCAGCAAAAAAAAAAAAAAAAAAAAGTAATCATGTAATGTCCCATATTAGTTTTCAATTCATGTAAAATTTGCATTGCTTGAATTTTCTTTATAAATTAGTCTTTATCTTTCTCATTAAATTTAGGTATTCTGCGCAAAAACTCATATGAAATTAAAGAATTTAAAGTGTTTCAATTCATACACATGTCACCTATTTAATAGGCAAAAATGGGTTTAAATGGGTGCCTCCATATGGGCTCGAACTCATGTCAACACTTTCAAAGAAGAATCACCGAACTACCATACCAACTTGATAAATTAATCATGTAAGGAGCCTTCTAATATTTATATCATTCTTGAAAATTTCACTTTTTTTTTCCACTTTGTTTTTTCAGAAGGATTTTACGATTTACAGGAACACATTAATATTTTTTGAAGATTTTACTGGAACAATTCGTGATTTTTCGGAAGAACACTTTTTGATTTGCAGGAATACTTTACAATTTTACTGGAAGAATACTTACGATTTTTTTAAGGAATACGTTATAATTTTGCAAGAATACTTTACGATTTTCAAGCAGCACTTGTCATTTTTGCAAAAACACTTGATGATTTTGAATGAACACTGACATATTTGTAAGAATACTTTGACGATTCTCTCATCTCCCTTCTTGCTGGACTCATAATGAACATGTTAATTAATCAGAATTACTTTACAAGCACAATACAATTTTTTGAAGGAACACTTTATCATCTTGCATGAACAAATTACAATTTTGATGGAGCACTTGTCATTTTTGCTGGAACACTTGATGATTTTGAAGGAACACTAATATATTTGCAAATACACTTTGACAATTATGGACAGATCATTTGATTGAATTGTGATTTTGATTTATAGTTGTCTATTATTAGTACATTTGATTTCGATACCAAATTCTAACAATGGAGGATTTGGTTACAGCTTCAGAACTCAAGTTGTTGAGATCTGCTTTGAAGTTAATATGAAAAGGGTGACTAGTTGCTGAGATTTGCTTCGTATTCTCGATTGAACAAAGGTGAATTTTTTTCTTCTCCATATTTCAAAATCTCTTTTGTGTTAGATTAACGTTTATTGGCTTATTAGATCACGCTTGATTGATTGACATACTTGGGAGTTGGAAATTGACAAATTGTTGTTGTGCTGTTTGATCAATGTTTATGATGTTGTACTTTTCTTAGTAATTGAATTGATTTGGATGTTAATTATCTCTATGAATTGCAATTTGGATATCATGCTGCAAAAACCACATGAGATATGTTAAAGACTCCAATTTGTGTAATGATTGATGCTTGTAGGGATGGATATTAGTTGGATTAAGTTGAACACTAGCCATATCTTGATGAGGTGAAAGAATTCATTAGGTTTTCAATTGCCCTCATGAAACTAGGGACCATTAAGATTTCATGTCCTTGTAAGATATGTGACAACCTAGTGTATAGACATCCAGATAAGGTTGAAGATAATTTATATTCAAATGGCAGGGTTTTGGATGGAGAAGAGGAGAGTGAGAGTGATGATGATGACGATTATGAAGGTGAGGAAGAGGGAGAAGAAAGTGTAGAGGAAGATGATGAGGTATGGAAATTTTATAGGCCAGTTACTGGAGAAACCAAAGTCTCAATGAACATAACTGTTTCATGTCGAAATAGCAGTAAAGATTCGACTGGTCGAGTATCACAAGAATGATATCTTCTGCCATGCTACTAGTTATAACTAGGGGTGGGCATTTGGACCGAAAAACCCTGGACCGCACCGAAACCGTACCGAAACCGTACCGTAAAATTACCGGTTGACTAAAAAGTCAACAGAACCGATACCGAATCGGACTGGACCGGCCTTTTTGGGGTCGGGACCGGTTCTTGAAAACCAAACCCCTGGAAGGATCGAACCGGACCGATTATATTGATTTTATAATTAATATTAATATTTAATCTTAAAACCCCCTCTTTAACCCAAAAAAACCCTAACCTTTCATTTCTTCTTCTTCCGCAGCCACCCACCCACATCATTTCTTCTTCATATGCAGCCACTCACAGACCCAAATCCCCCCTCTTCTTCCATACCGGTGCTAACTTCTTCTTCTTCTAGTGAATTTCTCACCCTCTCTCCTCCTCTGCCAACCGCCGCCATCCTCCCAAATATGCAGGTCTCGTTATCTTCATCGCCGTCAACCCAACATGCCCCAATTCGATCTCCAGCCAGCCCCACACCGACAGCCTCGTGGTCGCCACCATCACCGTCGATCGCGTCAACCTCACGCCGCGCCGACGATCTGCATCGCCTCCCTCAATTACCACAGATCCTCATTGCCCGATTAGGATTTATGTTGGATATGTGCTTGTGTTGTTTAATATCGATTGGATTTATGTTGGATTTGTGTTGGATTTGGGTTTGTGTTGGTTAATTGGAGTTTGATTTGTGTTGGATTCTGGGTTTCTAGTTTCCGGTAAACTCCCGCTCCCGTCCCGTCCCGTACCGAAAACTCGGGTTCCCGAAGATCACGGTCCGGTGCTGCTTCTCAATTTTCTCATACCCGATGACTCGGTCCGGGACTCGGGAATGGGCTCACTCCCTTCCGTACCGGACCGAGCCCACCCCTAGTTATAACTTTCCTCTCACTCATCATCTGCACAAAACGTTTGGGCGTGGTTTGAGGAGTCTATGACAGAAGTATAATATAAAGCTGCAAAGAATCTGAGCGCCAATTGCAAGAAAATACTTGCTGAAAATAATGTTGGTACCGCTTGAGTTAGTCTCACAACAATGGACTTCAATGGTGGAGCTACAAAACGTTAAAAATCAAAACAAAAACTGAAAATTGAAGACAAATTACGATTGAACATTTTAGAAACTAAACTAAACTAATGAATGAGATAAGGCAGGGTGCGGTATATAAACTCATATTCGTCATTCTGAGATAGGCATGCATGTTTACTGGTAGGAATTGGACACTCTGGTAGGAATTACTCAATGTCAAATACGCATTCTTAATCCAAATTAGGAACCCTTCCTGATTCATAACTATTCCGATACATGTGAGTGTATATATATCCTTGCGGAGCTGAATGGAAGAACAACAAAGCATGCCCCTGCCAACTTTGGTCCATGCATCATAATATTTGGCAAGTAAAGAATACTTGACTGACATTTTGTTGACGAATTTATGCTATTATTCCACTCGTCGTTTTGGTTTCCTATAATACTTAACATATATGCATGTTTGGTTGCTCTAACTTCCTACAAGAAACGAAAGATTGGGTACAAGTTCCCACTTATTTATCACCCCAAGTACAGAAACCAACATTTCTTCGAATGACAACCAATATTACTTGAAAACGTTTATGGTATAACACAAGGAAGGTTGATCCTCTAGATAGTTCTTGTGACTACGCCATGATATGAATTTCAATGTTACACAAAGTTTTATACCGTTCTATTGAAAAAATGAATAACACAAAACAATAGTGACTGCCCATTAACTTTGAATCTGGTAAATCTGAACAAGCGATCATGACGACTATGTGGATAAGCATAACAAGTCAGTAGTCAAGTACAACCGCTTAAATCTAACATTCACCTTAGCATTTCTCCAGTGGAGTAGGCAATTCACGCCCCAACATTTCTAGGTGGCATGACTGATGAGCGTAAGCTGGGTTGTTCCAGCATATAACCATAATGCGCTTTCCACATTTTCGAGCAAGCCACTATGTATGTAGCAGAAATGATAGGCACACGCAGCGACTTAAATCAAAGAAGGCATTACAGTGTTCTGTTTTGATTGCCAATTAGAAGGATTAACCAGCTAGATATGCCCAAACCGTGATAGCTTGGAGAAGAAATTATATAGTTTGGTTCCTAAGTGCTAGATACTTTGGGATGCTTGTATCTCACTAGTAGTGTTCAAGTTTAAATCCGCTCGATAGCTTGTTCATTTGTTTCATGCATCATACTTGAAACTGAAATTACTTAAACTGAGACTGTTGTTCCATTTCCACTAGAAACCAAGACAAGAACTAAACAACTTCAAACTCCTGAACAAAAAATCGCAAAAAACTTTAGTCCTGCTAGAAATCAACATAAACCATCTTTACTTGATAGTATACCTGAACCCCCAACACTCTAATTCTCGGCAGCCTTATACGCCTTGAGAACAGCCTTAGTCTGCTCTTCCATCAACTCCATCCGCCTCTTGAAAAGCTCCAACTCATCAATATGCAGCTTCCTCCACTTGTCCTTCAACGCAGCTTGCTTGCTCCCACTAAGCATCTTCGTCCCCCTCTTCATCACCGCCTCCGGAAACCTCAGCATTCCGAAACCCCTATCCAACACAACCGCCTCCTCACCCTCCTCCGAAGCTTCAGCTTTCGGCGAAGTCAAAGTTTCCTTTTTAAGGTGCCCGTTAGCTTTCGGCTTCGACGGCGACTTCGACTTCTGTCCGAGTTCTTGATTCTTCTTGGGCCGCTTGGAGTCCGTGGGCTCCGTCTCAAGAGCCCGCTTCGAGCCCGATTTCGCGGCGGGTGTAGCAGCAGCACCGTCCGCCTTGCTGGGCTTCTTCGCCTTGGGCGTCTCTTCAATTGGCTCAGAATCGGAATCGGATTCGGTGTCGGACTCGGATCCGGATTCGGACCCGGAGGATTCATCGGATGGTGCTGTGTGAGTAGGCGCGGCAGAGGAGGGCTTTGGAGAATCGGGTTCGGATTCCGACCCGGATTCCATAAGTTCTTCTTCTTCTTCGTGATCGGATACTTCTTGCGACGAGGTATCCTCCTCGTCGGAAGAGGATGCCGACGGCAGGTTGTTGAGAGGAGCAGACGGGCGCTTGGGGGCCATGGGAAGAGAGGTAGAGCTAGGGTTTGGGGTTTAGTGATTATGCAGAGGTGATATTTATATCGGATTAGCCATAGGGATACAGTGGTAAATATGGAAAAAGGTAAAAGATGAGTCGTTCTGCCTGGGCTGGGCCTACCTGAGCCCAGTTAGATCAAGTAACCCAAATACAAAGTTCGCATTGATGCAAGAGCTTTTCTTCTTGGGAGAAACAAAAGCACCAAGCACTAGTCAAATATCACATTTAACTTTGGTAAATGAATTCGCCTCTTGGGATTCTTGTATTTAATAATGAAGGTTTTTTCTATTCTTTCCATAATGGTGTAAAAATCACATAACTTTTTTTTTTATTAGAAAAAAATCACTGAACTTGATTATTATCCAGATAAGCAAATGAGAAGTTTTTCTCATAACCAAAACCACATTTAAAAAAATACCTTTACAAATCTCAATTAGAATATTCACTAGAGGCTTAATTGATTAATTGATTCCAAATCTTCCTCTCATTAATTTTCAACTTTCCAAACTTCCAACTTTGAGCAAGATAGAAGAATACAGGTTCCAATCAAAAAGTCAAAAAATAAGTTCCGCAATTCATGCTTCAAAAGATGATTCACTGCGGGGTAATTAATTCATTTTTACTGTAAAGTGTGTAATTGACTGTCGTGGGCCCCGTGGAGACGTCCAAAGGACGACCGCACTCCAACCTCTTTAACCTCTTCGTTTCTTCTCCAGGAAGACTGCCATTACTTAGCGGAGTGTAGAAAGAAAATCTCAGAGTCTTGACCAGAAAAAATATAATAATAATAATAATAATAAAGGAAGAAAATCTCAAAGTAGTAGGTGTGTTTGGTGGTTTTCCGGTGGACAACGGAGGAGTTTAAAAAGGTGAGTGGTTGATCGTCTGTCAAGTTGTTCATTTTATTGAGATCTCTTCTTGGCAATTTTGGGGCCGAATTTTCTTTTTATTTTGAGTCTTATTGGTGTGACATTTTTTCATAATATGCTTGGATTGAAGAAAAACCAGATATAGTAGCTAGGATGACATGACACCCAAACTTCAACTATGATGTTATTGAGTGCCAAATTAAAGAGTTGAATAATTTCTCTTGAAACAACAGAGTTTGATCCAAGGAGAAACATTAACTTGGAAGTAACCGGAGATAACCTCAATTAACGTCTAGTGTTGTTAGATTGCAACGCTTGTCTTGTTGGGTTTTATGGTGGCATTGATTTTGCATTGCATATTGATCTGCAATCCATACTAGCTTCTCATCAGATCATCAAAGCCATGAGTGTGAAGGAGACTTGTTCAATTTGTTTCGTCGACACCGATATCTCACGAATGTTCTCAGTTGGTGGTACTTGTGAACACAAGTACTGCTTCTCTTGCATTAAACACCATGTGGAAACCCAACTACAAGACGGTGTCGTGGCACGATGTCCTAGTGAAGATTGTAACTGCCAAGTCTCTATCCACAGTTGCCAAAAATTCCTGCAGTCACCTGAACTAGTCAATGTCATAACAGAACGAATCAAGGAGTCCTCGATTCCTGTGACCGAGAAAGTTTACTGCCCGTACTCGCGGTGCTCTGCGCTAATGTCGAAACAAGAGGTCTTGGAGAACAGCAACAAGATTGCTTTTGCTAGCGAGGGAGGACGGAAATGCGTCAAGTGTCGTCAATGTTTTTGTATCAATTGCAAGGCTCCGTGGCATTACGACATGAGCTGCCAGGTGTACCAAAGCTCGGAGACATGTCTTGGCGCGGAGGAGCAGTTGGTGAAGTCAATGGCGGAGAGGGAGCGGTGGCGGCAGTGTTTGATGTGCAATCATATGGTTGAACTTGATAGCGGTTGCTACCACATTACTTGCAGGTGCTTTACTTAATTATCCTCTTTTTCGATCTCGAATTTGATTAATCTTTAATTTCACAAACACATGACTTGGATACCAACCCAGATGTGGACATCAATTTTGCTATACTTGCGGAGGTGAATGGAAGGACAATAAAGCGACGTGTTCTTGCCCGCTGTGGGAGGAGCGTTACATTATACGGGCATGATGAACAAAGAGTATGATTTAAATGTGTGTATGTGAGTAAATCTCTCTTACCAAAATCCAATTTTGAAACTAAAATATTGCTTCTTTCGCTATACCGAAGAATGTAGTTGTGGCATGGTAGGTGGAGCTGTATATTCAGAAACTGCTTTTGAACTACGGTAGCTGACAGGTAATGCATTAATGTTGTAATTAATGGATGTATGCTGGTCTCCTTTACTACTGGTGAGATGATATAGTAATTTCGAAAACAACTCCATTATCTCCCATGTACAATAAATAAATTTCGTCTCTTCACATCTCCACAAATCAAAACTCCCTCAAAACTTTCATTTGTCCATGCGTCACGTTTCTAGCTACAGCAGCAGTTTCTCATATGGACCAGCAGCCCCAAACACTATTGTTATATTATGCTCGAAAAACTAAAATCTCCAATAGATGACGCCATTCTTCCTACGATTTCTGGAATCACTAATCAATTTCTCGGTAGGCAATGGACTCCCATTACCTATTTTTTTTAGGGACATTAAGCTTGCAGTGTAAGTGTAGATGCTATACACCTATGAACACAAAGGGACATATTGCAGTGTTCATAGAACTGATAGTGATCTTGCTGATAATAATAAGGAAACATTTAACATCAATCTCAATTTCAATATCAATGTATTTTGGTAACAAACGCAAGATGATGACAGTTGTTGCACAACATTCTTACAGTATCTCTTTTAGGCTTGACGGTCACTTACGAAGAATATCCTCCAGGGACCCTACTATAAGCAAAACTTGGGGTGGTTGTACAAGATTGATGCATAGAATATGCAAAGTTTGGTTTGCACTTGTTGATGTAAAAACTCAGGATGTGTGGGGTGAGAGGAGGGGGGCGGGGGTTGCTTCTCTTGTCCGATGTGGGATAATGAGCACTTGTAGAGTGTTTTCTTGTGACTTTGGGCCTTCGGTAGGGCCCAACGCTTATCATATTAAGCGGGTTATCGACTCCAGCGGAGACCGCAAGGTCACAGGTGTATTGATCCATCGCGACGTCTCATGTGGCCACAAACCTCGTAAAGTGTTCGTCGACTTCGGGTTATCCATATGCCATGGGCGCTTGGTTGTACATGCCATGTGTCATGGTGGGGTATGGAGTCCCCCAAGTTCTCGATTAAGAGCGCACTCTTGTCGGGGACTTGATAATTTTCCATGCCGCACATATTACAACCAAGCGTCTACGGTTCACATGTGGCGAGGAGTCCCAAGTCCGGGAAGATGTGCCGATCTCGGAAGTGTGGTTTCGCAAAGAAAATGGCTTGATTTTTTGAGAAAAAATAAAAAAAATTGCGTTAGCAAATTCTGTTGAAGTCTAAACATCGCGATGAAGCGTCACCAAGGGAGCTCCCTCGGAGCTCCTGCCGTACTCGAGTTAGGCACGAGAGTTCAAAAGATAAAGGTCGGCCGTGGCTATGGAGCCACCTCGTGGACCCTCGATTGATCCTTCGTCCCCTCCCACGAGCGTCGGCAAGGGAAGCTCGCTCGGGAACTCCTCCGATACTCGAGTTGAGTACGAGGAGTGCGAAGGATGAGGGTCGAGGTATGGCTATGGCAACCTAGCCTCGGGACCCTCGATTGATCCTTAGTCTACGGCAGCCTCCCACGAAGCGTCGGCTAGGGAAGCTCCGCTAGCTCATGCTACTCTGAGTTAGGCACGAGAGTGCAAAGGATAAAGGTCGAGGCGTGGCTATGGGAGCCTGAGCCTCGGGACCCTCGATTGATCCTTAGCCTACGGCAAGCCTCGCCACGAAGCGTCGCAAGGGGAAGCTCCCTCGGGGAATTTCCCGATGACTCGGAGTTGGGCACGAGAATAAAGGTCTAGGCGTGGCTATGGGAGCCGGAGCCTCGTGGGGACCTTCGATTGATCCTTAGCCTACGGCAAGCCTCGGCCATGAAGCGTCGGCAAGGGGGGAGCTCCGCTCCGGGAAGCTTCCTCGCCGATGACTCGGAGTTGAGTACGAGGAGTGCGAAGAATGAGGGTCAAGATATGGCTATGGGAACCTGAGCCTCGTGGGGACCCTCGATTGATCCTTAGCCTACGGCAAGCCTCGGCCACGAAGCGTCGGCAAGGGGAAGGTCCGGCTCGGGGAAGTTTCTGCCGATGACTCGGAGTTGGGCACGAGAATAAAGGTCGAGGCGTGGCTATGGGAGCCTGGGCCTCGTGGGGACCTTCGATTGATCCTTAGCCTACGGCAAGCCTCGGCCACGAAGCGTCGGCAAGGGGAAGCTCCGGCTCGGGGAAGCTTCTGCCGATGATTAGGAGTTGGGCACGAGGGTGCAAAGGATGAGGGTCGAGGCATGGCTATGGGAGCCTGAGCCTCGTGGGGACCCTCGATTGATCCTTAGACGTCGGCAAGCCTCGGCCACGAAGCGTCGGCAAGGGGAAGCTTCTGCTGATGACTCGGAGTTGTGATGCATGCCATGAAGCTGACTATGGGAGGCGACGGCGAATGGTGAAAGCATCGCGCGACGGCGCAAAATCTAAGGTCGAAGGCGAACTATAGGAGCTGCGGCCTTGTTGGACCTTTGGTGCATGCCGTGACGTCGACTATGGGAGGCGACGACGAATGGCGAATGCATTGCACAAGGGCGCAAAATCTAAGGTCGAAGGCGAGCTATAGGAGCTGTGGCCTTGTTGGACCTTTGAGTAATGTCGAGGCGCCGGCACTGAGGCGACAGCTATGAAGCGACGACAATGAGGTCCGAGGCTTCGCTTGTTAGCGGGAGCCTCGTTTGAACCCTTGATTAATGTTTAATCTAAGGTCGAAGGCAGGCTATGGGGGCTGAGGCCTTGTTGGACCTTTGATGCATTCCATGGCGTCGGCTATGGGAGGCGACGGCGAATGGCGAATGGATCGCGCGAGGGCGCAAAATCTAAGGTCGAAGGCGAGCTATGGGAGCTGAGGCCTTGTTGGACCTTTGATGCATTCCATGGCGTCGGCTATGGGAGGCGACGGCGAATGGCGAATGCATCGCGCGAGAGCGCAAAATCTAAGGTCGAAGGCGAGCTATAGGAGCTGTGGCCTTGTTGGACCTCAGATTAATGCCAAATCTAAGGTCGAAGGCGAGCTATGGGATCTGAGGCCTTGTTGGACCTTCGATTAATGTTGAATCTAAGGTCGAAGGTGAGCTAAGGGAGCTGAGGCCTTGTTGGACCTTCGATTAATATGGAATCTAAGGTCGAAGGCGAGCTATGGGAGCTGAGGCCTTGTTGGGCCTTCGATTAATGGTGAACTAAGGTCGAAGGCGAGCTATGGGAGCTGAGGCCTTGTTGGACCTTCGATTAATGTGGAATCTAAGGTCGAAGGCAATTGTTGGACCTTCGATTAATGTGGAATCTAAGGTCGGAGGCGAGCTATGGGAGCTGAGGCCTTGTTGGACCTTCAATTAATGTCAAAGCGTCGGCGAGGCGTCGGAACTAAGGCGACGACCATGAGGCGACGGACAATGACCAAGGTAAAGCGCGAGGGCGCGGAAATGAAGGTCCTAGGCAAAGCTATAGGAGCTGACGCCTCGTTCGATTAACATCAAAGTGTCGGCTAGATGGCGACGAACAATGATGAAGGTAAAGTGCGAGGGCGCGAAAACTAAGGTCCAAGGCAAAGCCATAGGAGCTGACGCCTCGTTGGACCCTCAATGACAAAGGCAAAGAGCTCCAAACTTGAGAGTCGTCTGCAACTTTAATATGTAAAGTGCTCCAAAGTTGGCTTTTGTCTATTGGCATGTAGACTACGTGTAGGTTGTTGCTTTGTTGCTTGCAATAGAGAATAAAGCATGGTGGGCCACTGGGAAAGTAGCTTCCCCCTTAGAATGTGTCCCCTTAGAATGTGTCCGGCTCAGTAGATAGTGTAGTTAATACACATGTAATATGTTTGCGCATAGATGTAGCATATGTAAAAGAGAGATCATCTTATCTCTAAGTCACGTGGTCTGTAGAGAGCTTTTAATATTATTCATGCAGTCCCCCAATTAAGATATTCAAGGAACTCTTGTTGGATCCTATGACAGCACATCAATTTGGTACCGACATCTGTTTGGTGATTCCATGAACGTCCCCCTTTAAAACAATTCTTTGTTAAACGACGGAAGCTCCATAAGACTCTCGATTAATATGGGTCCATCGGCATGTCGTCTGCATGCAAAGAATTAGGCATCGGCATTGCGAGGGTCATGGTGGTGTCGGAGCAGATAGTCGCAAGGGAGCCGATGCCTTGCCGATTCCAATGTATTTCTCAAGGGTCATGAGAGAAGCTTCGGCATTCGAGTAGTCCGACGCCTTGCCGATACCAATGTATTAATCGAGGGTCGTGGGGAAGCGCCTGCCCCTTAGCAGTTGGGCATTGGCACCCGACCGACCTCTCTCTCACACGCCACAATTGGCGTGTTGCTGTAGACGTGTCGATGACTAGGCGTCAGGGGTGAGTTTTCGGTAAGAATCGAATCGGCGCAGAGAGCATTTCTGCATGCCGATGACTATCGGGGTGGTGTTTCTTCGCAGCTTTCTTCCGACGACCCATATGGAGGTTGGTGGTGGATCACCAAAACTGTTGGAGCTTGGTTAATTTGTACTCAGTCAGTCAGTACGAGAGGCTGCTTCATGACTGTGTTGCTTGAACTTTTATATGAGATCGGGTCGGAGGAGTTAGCAACGGTGGTGAAGTGATGTCATCTTCAAATGCTTTTGTACTTGAGTCTTAAATCCGCACGGCATGTCATCTGCGACTTTGATATGTAGAAAAGCTTCGGCGCCCATGTGTAAGCATTTGTGTTTGAAAGTTGGCTGCAGCTGTGCCGACTAAAAATGGATAATAAAGCTTGGAGTGGGCCATTGGGAAGTTAGATTCCCTTTAGGAATTGGATATGTTTTGCCAAAATATAAAATGACTTGAGTTCATGTGCATGGCAACACGCAATATCTATATAAGATAGAGAGGAAATTGTTGGTCCTGATCTCTTGGTCGAATCACATGGTTTTGCCGAGAGCTTGTAAACAGTTCGTGCAGCCCCCAGTCAAGACACTCAAGGAAGTCTTGTTGGATCAAATGATGGTGTCAGTTTGGTGCCAACAATTGTTTGGTGATTCCATGAACTTGTCCCTTCAAAACAATCCTTTGTTAAACGACCGAAGCATCGTAGACGCTTGATTAATATGCATTTGTAGGCATTATCTTCAACAAGCAAAAGAGATAGGCATCGGTGTCGGAGGAAATGGGCATGGGAAAGCCGATGCTTGCCGTAGGCAAATTACTTGAGGGTCAAGGGAAAGCGTCGGTGTTGGAGAAGTTCGAGCTTGCCGATGGCAAATTACTCGAGGGCCAAGGGGAAGCGTCGGAGTGGGTGAAGTCCGGGCTTGCCGTAGGCAAAGCATCAATCGAAGGGTCTGGGGAAGCGTCGGCGTCGGTGAAGTCCGATGCTTGCCAATGTTAAAGCATCAATCGGGGGTCGTGTGGAAGCCTCGGCGTTCGAGTAGTCCGATGGTTGCCGATGGCAAAGCATTAATCGAAGGGTCTGGGGAAGCGTCGGCGTCGGTGAAGTCCGGGCTTGCCGTAGGCAAATTACTCGAGGGTCAAGGGGAAGCGTCGGTGTTGGAGAAGTTCGAGCTTGACGATGACAAATTACTCGAGGGCCAAGGGGAAGCGTCGGAGTGGGTGAAGTTCGGGCTTGCCGTAGGCAAATTACTCGAAGGTCGTGTGGAAGCCTCGGCATTCGAGTGTACTAAGACCCGAACTTCTTTTTTTTTTTTTTTTTTTTTTTTTTGGTTAGCCGCTTCTTCAGTGGGTTTCCTCGAGGAGAGCAGTACCCGATCTTGGCCTCCATCGTCGCGGCAGTAGCCCGAAATGGGAGGTGGGTTGTGACGTATTCTCTCTGGTCGTCGGCGAGCTTGCAGGAGAGGGGGTGCTGCATGCATGCGCAGCAGAAGAGCCCCAATGATGATGACGTCGACTCGGTTAATGCATGCACAGAGGAAAAGCTTGGGCCGGTCGACGTCAACGTCGACTTCTTGGTCGGTGAGTCCTGGAGCTGCGGCTGGAGTGCCTCAGTGATGTGAGAGAGTTGCGGTTGCGGTTGCGAGCTGCGGTGGCGGGAGCTGGAGTTCCCGGCAAGAGTCGAGCGGAGTGGACGTTCGGTGTTGGCCTGGGCTTTTTGTTGTCAAAACATCACACATGTATGATGAAGAAGTCGGTGAAAAAGCACACGCGTGCTGTAGTAGTGAGGGCCAGCTGCTTCAACCTTTTATTTCCCTTTTTGCAAAAATGTATAAGTCATCTTTTTTGCTTTTCTTTCCTTTAACACCACCGGACAAATGCTTCTCACCTTCCCTTTTTTTATTTTTTTTTGTTCTTTCCCTCTGCCTTCGGGTGGAGTGGGGGGGGGGGAACCCACCCCAAAAACCCCCCTGACGACGAAACACACAACAACACACCCCACCCCCCGTCGACGGGGGGGGGGGGGGGGGAGAAAGATAGAGGTAAAAAGGACCCACGGGCGGGGAAAAAGAAAAAAAAAACAAAAAGACGAGGGAAAAAAGACAAAAAAAACGACCCCCCCCCCCCCCCCTACATACACCCGCGCGCACAAAAAAAAAAAACACCCGCTGACACACTCCCCCCCACAAAATGCGCGCTTGCTTAAAAAAAAAAAAAACAAAAAAACACAAAAAAAAAAAAAAAAAAAAAACGAAAAAAAAAAAAAAGAAAGAGGGGGGGGCCCCCCCCCCCCCCTCAGCCCGCCCTGACACTCCCCACCACCCCCCCCCCCCCCCCCAAACCCCACACAGAGGCGGGGGGGGGACGCCCACCCCAAAGTTCACAAAATCCCCCACAAAAAACCAAGCACACGAGATGCGCATCATGTTCGTGACCAGACTACCCCGGGGCGGGCCGAGCGAGGGCGCCCTCCCAAGGCACCCCCAAATGCCACCTAAAAAAAGACGTAATATAAACGCGCATGGAATACGAGGCACAGCAGCTCTTGCCCAGGCGCCCTAGGACCCCCCATAACACCCCCCCATATAAGAGGAAACACGAAGAAAGGAAGAGGAGGAGTAGGAGGGAGGAGGAGAAGAAAGGAAGAAGGGAAGTAAGAAAAAACAGACAGGCCCCAAGACGCCACCAAGCCCCCCGCGACGCAAACGACCACCCAACAAACGCAAACTAAGAAGGGAAGAGAAGGGGGGGGGGAGGAGGGGGGGGGGGGGCGAGGAGGCGCCAACCAAGAAAGAACAAAATAAGAAGGTAGAAGCTACAAGGCGGAGGAACAGGAGGAGGAGACAGGAGCGGAGGCGGGGGGGCGGCAATACGCCCCCAAGGGGAAACAGGGGGAGGCAGAGGGGGGAGGGGGAGGGGGGCCCGGAGGCAACGCGGCAAACGACCGACCAGACACCAAAGAATACAAAAAGAAGAAAATTCAATAATGAAAGATACTAAACTAAAGCAAAATAAACAACGCCAACCAAAACCAGAAAGCAAGGACCAAATATAGAGCGCTCCTCTCATGGCGCTCTCTGCCCAGCGCCCACTTGCAGAGCACTTTCTTCAGGCTTGCACCCGCCCCTCAGCGCCCTGCGCTGCCCACACCCCCCCAGCTCTCAACGCTATCCGCACACCGCCGCCGCGCGCCCCCACCGGGCCTCTGCCGCCCCCCCCGGCACCGCCCCACCCCCCCCCAGGGCCCCGCCCCCCCCCCACGGGCCCCCCCCCCCCGACTCGCCGCGCCCCCCTCCCCCCGCCCTGCCCCCCCCCGCGCCCCCCCCGGCTCGCCCCGCGCGGCCGCACTAATACGCAAGCTACTGAAGTCGTAGATCAGAGGATTGCTGGCTTTTTGGGCGGTTAGTCCATTGCTTGCACAAATTCCTGGAACGAAATTACAATTTATGCTTGCATCTAGCTGCAGGAGTTGGCAGCCTCTAGAAAAGAAAACAAAAAGTCTTGTGATTAGTTCCATCCAATGAAAAAGCCAAAATATTTAGGGGCTGTATGCCTGTACCTAAGTCGAAAAGTTTGATTTTGGAAAAAGATCGAAACGTTCGATTTTGAAAGAAGATTGCAAATTCAAATCTTCCTTAGTAACTCTTGAGTGGACCCTTCATAAACTAATCTTCGAATTATTATCCTAATGGTTATTGCATTGCACTTGATGGTTGTAGCTTCCAACATTTACCATCGATTGAACTGTTTGTCACAAACATTAATAGTTGCTAAATAAGCTACATTAGTATTAGCTGAAATTCATACAAAAATTCACAAACGAAATATAATGGATGGTTTAATATAATCCATGTACAGTCAACATCTATCTCCGCATGAATATACTATGCCATCTATTTCTAGAATATTGTTATTTTTATTTTTATTTTGATCAGAAACATTGATTTCTCAATGTGGAAGAAATTAGACGATGATAACGGTAACAAATTCCCCATCATATTGGGACGAAGCCCAATTTAAGGCCCGAAGCTTATTTCACGTTGGAAAAGCCCAATTAATTAACACCCCAGATGACACACACTGGCCCCAAGAAGGCAACGGTCAGGGTAGATTGCGTGTCCTTTACAAAGATCCGACGGTGGGAGATCACTTTTGAGATTGCATGCCGCGTTATATAAGAGTAGGACCAGGCAGTGTCTCTTCGTTCTCTTTGCCTTTTTGTTTCTTTCTCTAAATCTTCGTCTGCCATTACGCGTTTCAATTTCCTGACGATTTGATTCGAGAATCTGAAATTAGGGTTTCAATTTTCGGGCGATTTGATTCGAAACAAATTCAAATTCAATCTTTTTCTCAAACCCTAGAAAACACAAGTCGGATCAGAATTGAAAACAATATGCTGCTGCCGTTGGGGTGCAAACTGCGTCCCTCCGATGAAGAACTAATCAGCGGCTTCCTGAAGAAACATGTGGCCGGAGAACCGCTAGAGGCGCCGCTGAACGAACTGGTTCTGGTGGACTCGGACAACCAATTGGCCAGAACGGAGCCGTGGGTGATTTGGGCTGGATTCCAATGGCACCACCTCACCGAGCAACACCTCTATCTCTTCTCCAAGCTAAAAACCACAAGCGCCAAAAGTGGAAAGATCAATCGGAAGATCGAGCCCGCTGGTGGGACTTGGAGTGGATCGCACTGCGTAGACGTCAACGACGACGACGGGAATTCCATCGGACTGAAACGATTCCTGAGGTACGAGAAGAAAGGGTGCGATGAAAACGGCAAGTGGTTGTTGGAGGAATACAGCGTTCCTGAAGCCCCAATGAGTGTCCTCTGCCGACTGAAAAAGAGCCCAAAAAGTTGTGGTGGTGGTGTTGGCATTAAGAGAAAGAGAGCTTGTTCAGATGAACAAGAGCAATTGAATTTGCAGAATAAAAAGAGGAAGCCCTCATCAAAAAATAAAAAGGCAAGACACCAAGAATTGGATTTGGAAACTGATAATACCAATTGCAGCCATGATGATGGTGTGATGGTTGGGGACCAAGAATCCAAGCCACAAAGCCCTAACAATGTGCCTGCTGGTCCTCCTCAAGTCATTGAGGAAACCTGGTCTCATCATATGAACAATAGCCCAGTTGAGTTTGACAAACAGGACTACACCATTTCCAGTATGGGTCAATATCTCTCAACAGGGGAGTATGGGTATGGTGGTGGTTTAGATTCATATTCATATGGAGGATTCCAAGCTTCCACTTCAACTAATTTGGAGGACTGTATCATCCCACCACCACAATCACCAACCCCACCAATTAGTAGCTCCTGTGAACCAGAAGAGTGCCTTTGCTTTGATCAATTTCTCGGAACAAGCGCAGAGGCATAGCCAAGTTCATATTATACGGCAATTGGTGGTGGTGCTGATGGAGGATTCGAAGTTTCCACTTGGGCTACTTTGGGGGAGTTTGGCTGCATCCCACCACCCGAGGACCAGGACTCTTCTTGGCAAGATTATACAGATTCGCTGAATGAGCTGATACAAGACTAGTTATGCCTCACAAGTTGTACAAGTAGTGAAAGTGGGTGCACAACTACTTCTTTCATTTTTCAACTGCAGAGTGTAGAGCTTAGAAACCACGGATGAAAATGTAGTTAGTTATTTTATGCAATTGGATCAAATTAACGATTCAGACCAAATGTACATGTAGTTGTTCTATTGAATTTGTGAATCAATGAATCAAATCAAATGCTTATGTTTGAAATTTGTGGCTGTACTACTGCTTTGGAATGAATGAAATAGTTTATTGCAATTACTCAGTGTTCCTCACTTGTTTGAAACTTCAAAAATTAAGCTACTGCACAAAATTTTTATAGATTAACCTTAAAGTTTGCTTATTTGTAGCCAACCAATCCCTGCGATTCTGTAGATAATTTTCTTTATAGCTCCAAGCTTATCATCATCATCGTCTTCTTCTTCTTCTTCTTCTTCATCATGTTTTGCCTCCTTCAGTTTCTTCGGATCATGATTATGATCGGTGATCATCAACTATAAACCCACAAAAATAAAAATAAAAATAAAAATTAACAAAAATATATAAGGGTGATTAATTGCCTTCATCACGTGAACAAAACATTAAGAAAAAACAATTGAAAACGAACAGTTTGTGTTGCCTTAGAATAGAATTTATGCTTAAGAAATTTCAACATTTTTGAATTTGAGATGCACATCATGTATAATTTAAGGTTTGAAGGGTATAAGGGGAAAGTTTGAATCAGATTTGGGTGTGCAAAGAACTTTAAAGAACTGAGATTGGTATAAAAAAAAACTAAGATGCCCAGAAAAAGAATTTGGGTGAAAATGGCAGCTCTCTTGATTTTTGGTATAATAGAGGCCCAACCTCACTTGGAGCCAAGTCAAAAATGTATATCCCAAGTCCAATAACTTTGCCCTGATCAGCAACTAGCTTGTCTGATACCAAGTTTGGTAACAACAGAATGACTGAATTCAGACGACATATTTTTTTTAGGTTTACGCCGGCACATTATTTTTTGAATCAAAAGTGTAAACATAGGCACTTTATCTCATTTTGAATTATCCTTTGAGTCTTGATGGCAAAAAGGCTGCCCAAAAAGGGTAAAAACACGTCAACAACTTAGTGCACGTTTGGCAAGTATTTTTTAGTATCAAAAGTATTTTTGATTTTTTTAAAAACACATTCTAAATTAGGGATGGTAATGGGCCGGGCTGGGACCATGGAGGATAATCCCATCCTCGGCCCGATCTTCAATCCCTGCCCTCATCCCTAGCCCAATTCCCAGTTTGGTTTTTTCGGGGATTTCCCATCCCCATACCCATTGGCAGGGACGGACCCAGCATGGAGCGGCTGTCCGCGGCCGCTCCCGTCCTCGTCGGAAAATATATGGACTGGGAGCGGGTTTTGAAACCTCCGCTCCCCTTGCTCCGCTCCCTGCTTGCCCAGAACTCCATTGAAGGTGCTGCACTGCATCTGGCGCGCAGGAGTAGGAAGAAGACTGCCTTCCTTTTATATATCTTTTTGAAACCAAAATGACGTCGTTTTGGTGTAAGTCATTGAATAACTTGCCGATGTCGTTTTGCTCACTCTAGCAGCCTCCCTCCAGGTATCTTCCCGAGAGCAACAATGACAAAATATCCTCCAAACCCCATTCTTCCCGATCCGGACTCGTCTGAATCCCACCGCCCGTCGTCCTGCTTTGTTTAAGATTAGCTCAATCAAGTTTAATTGATTGAATTACTGAATAATTGTTCAGCTTGATGGGTTTATGGAGTTTTCATCTGAATTTCACTTTTGAGCCAGATTGTCAACATTGGGTTTGCCAATTTTGTCACTTAGTTGTATGATAAAGGTATGGATTTTTATTTGGTCTGGTAATGATGCTTTTGAATGGTTGGAATTTAGTATTCTCAGTATTTTTTGTTTGTATTTTAACTGGTTTGTATGATTTGTATCAGTTTTGAGTTCATCAATTGGTTGTGTTTTTGTTAGAATAATGTTACTTGGTTTTACTATAGATTTGAGTTTTTTCGTGCTTTGACGAAAGATATATTATTATAGATGGGAGATAATGAGGTTTCCCATAATTCTAAGAATAGTTTTCATAACTGTTGGAACTAGTTCTTTTGATTTCCTTGTTTGAGCGGTGGATAGTAAGGAGGTTAAATAAGAGTTGTCCAGAAGAGGATATACTGAGCTACTCAGGGAGTTCAGAACTTCATAGTGATTCTGTCACTGGCGTGTTATGTTGCTCATAATATTCCAAAAGTAATGAGTTTTTGATTGGTCAACTTCAATCTTTATTTTTCCTGGGTTACCTGGATTCTTTACAGCTGCACAATAAGCAATTGAGGTTATGAAGTATAATTTGTTGTAACTTTAGATATTTAGTTTGAATGTTCTGACCAAGAAAAAGATTGCATTATTCATATTGTTTCAGTGATATCTCTTGATTCATTTCTACTTCTTCATTGAGCGTTTAGCCTTAGGTTGATTTCGCGAAGTCATGAGTTGTTAACTAGGAAACAGACTTCCGTGCTTGGAGTATGCAAGCAAAAGCTACATGAGAGATGATGGTTTTGATGAATTGGTTGAATCTGTATCAACCTTTTGTCGAAAGAGTGAAAAGAGTGAAATTGATATATGGTTGAATAATAGCTTGGTTGTTATATTTTTATATGAAGTATAATGATATTTCTGTTATTTAAATTATACGGTTTTTTTTTGGAACGCTTAACCTTTTAACTCCGCTCCCCTTGTGGAAAAATCCTGGGTCCGTCCCTGCCCATTGGGAATTAGTTCCCCAAACCCGACCTGAATACCCGAATTTGGCCCGGTAACATTATCCTAAATAATTTATTTTGAACATTCTATGGAAGTTTGAATGCTTACCTTAAATGAAAATCACAAAATCTATTAGATGACATACGGTTGTGTTGTATTTAGTAGAAGTTTATAGTAGCAAGTCTATTTATACAGCTGGTCAAGGACAGCTGGCTGTCTAGTGATAGAGAAGTCAGCTAATATAAATAGCAGAATCAAGGTGTAATCTTGACAAGGGTGATAGAAGAATAACAGAAAAGATTCTCCAAGCTTCTCTCTCTTTCTCTCGACTCTCTTTCTTCTGAAGCTTTCTTGGTGTATAACAATGGCGGTTCTTGTGATGTTTGGTGATGATGCCATGACTCCGATCAAAATCAACATACGTTATCAATTAAAATAATTCTCAAGCATCATAAATTTTCAAAATCATGCTCATTCATCAAAACATAATCCACAAAGTAATGAAACTTTATCCCAAAAATGATTAACTAATTATATAATAATTGGATTTTGGGGATCCCCAAACTGAACCCAATTGGGCTGTGGAATTCATCCCCAATTTGGTCGAGACCCGACGGGGGCCCAAACCCACGGGTATTTCTACCATCCCCTATTCTAAATGCTTTTGCTAAAAATACTTTTAAATAAACTAGAATCATTTATGTAGGGCTGGGATCGGGTTGGGTCCCGACCCGATAACCCCCACCCCGACTCCCGACCCGACACCCCCTCGGGCAAGCATTTTTCACCCCGATCCCGACCCCGATAGACGTCGGGTCCCGACGATCGGGTACCCCGACCCCGTCGGGTATTTTGGGTCGGGTGGGTGAAATCCCGACATCAATCGCACAAGCCGATCTCGACAAATCCAAACCAATTGCCAAGCCGATCTCGACTTGCCATCCGATCCCAGCAAACAAATTCGATCAATCGCACAGTCCGATCCCAGCAAACAAATCCAAACCAAAAAATTCATACAGATTCACAATCCGATCCCAATTGCATACAAATCAAAATCAACTAAAACCCATCAGATCTAACCCGAACCCGATCCCTTTCTTTGTTTTCTTCTCGGATTTTCGCCGATGGTCGCGCTCGCGGGGAGCTTCGCCGATGGGTCACGAGGCGCCGATGATGGGTCGCAAAGCCGATGGGTAGCGGAAAGCCGATGGGGAGCTTCGTCGATGGGTCACGTGGCACCGACGATGGGTCGCGGAGCTAGCCGAAAGCATTTTCTTGACGCCGAGGAAGATGGGTTTTTGGGGGTGCGCCGCTAAGTCGGGTTGGGGGCGATGGGTTTTTGGGGTGCGCCGCTGAGTCGGGTTTGTCGAGGAGAGGTGGCCGTCAGTTGGAGGCGATGGGTTTTTGGGGTGCGTCGCTGAGTAGGGTTGTCGAGAAACAGATATGGAAATGATTGTTTACATTGGTCATTTGTCAGGTATGTCAGGTATTTCGGGTACCCATCGGGTTTCACATTTCATGCTCGAACCCGAGCCCTATATTTATCGGGTCCGGCAAAATACCCGAATTTTTGGGTCGGGACCAAATCGGGGTTGGGCAAAATCGGGATGGGGAACGGGTTGGGCGTCGGGTCGGGTCGGGTATATCGGGATCTTTTTGCCACCCCTACATTTATGCTTACAAAATTATTTTTATTTATTTTAAAGTAATTTTTGCTTAAGTAAGCAATAACACCTAGTGAGTTTAGGAAAGATGTATATAATATTATTTTGGTAGTAGAAAGTTAGTGGACTGCCATGTCACAAGACTTCTTTGTCCAAAAACGCTCAACCGTCTAATTCTGAGTTTCTTACCGAAACGGGCCAAACCGGCAAGCAGAAAAAACCCCATTTTAGGGTTTCGGGCAAAAGACTCAACCCCCAGAACACCCAAAAATCAAACCCTAATTCTCAATTCCAATGGCGGATGATCGGGACGAGCTCAGCGACGATTACTCGTCGGAGGACGAGGGCACCGAGGATTACAAGAAAGGCGGGTACCATGCGGTGTCAGTTGGGGACACTTTCAAAAATGGCTGCTATGTGGTGCAGAGCAAGCTCGGTTGGGGCCACTTCTCCACTGTCTGGCTTGCTTGGGATACTCGGAGCTCGGTATGTTGAGCTTTTGCTTGTTCTGTATTTGTTGTTTTGAAATCTAGTTGTTTGGTTGCTGAGAAATTGTGGGAAATTGAAAGCAGAGAGATTGTTGAAAGTATATATTGTACTTTGTTTGGTTTTGGGGAAATGTGGTTTAGGCAATGGATGGAGAAGTGGAGATGTTCTAGTACACAATAAACCATTACAAAACAATTGATTTGAGAGAAAAACCCATTCAATCCGTGCTCTATAGAATATTGCAGTAGCAGAATAGGAGGATAAAACAATTTTCGGGTGCAGCTCCTCGATTTAAGTCAATTAGCTTATGCATGTAGTGTAAAGAGTTGGGCGTAGTCGAGTGAGGGAGGATCTATGTCCTATTCGTAGAATAATCAAATTGTTTCATTCATTGTACTAGTAGCTCTTAGAAATTTGAGCTAATTCTGTGTTAGAGTTACTTTTCCTGAATCTATTTCCTAGCGACTTGTGTTGGTGTTTGTGTGTAAGTAAATGAGGAACTTACCTGATATTCACTGTTCAAATGTTTAACAACATGAGGCATTCATTTTTTGTAGCGTTATGTAGCTTTGAAGATTCAAAAGAGTGCCCGCTGCTACACTGAAGCTGCAATGGACGAAATAAAGATTCTCAAACAGATTGCCGAGGGAGACTCTGAGGACAAGAAGTGTGTTGTGAAGCTTCTGGATCACTTCAAGCATTCAGGCCCAAATGGGCAGCATGTCTGTATGGTTTTTGAGTACCTCGGGGATAACCTTTTGACCCTTATTAAATATAATGATTACCGAGGGGCTCCCCTGCACATGGTTAAAGAAATTTGTTTCCATATATTAGTGGGATTAGATTACTTGCACCGTCAACTTTCAATCATACACACTGATTTGAAGCCAGAGAATGTCTTGCTGTTGTCGCTTCTTGATCCTTCTAAAGATCCCCGTAAGTCAGGTGCTCCTCTCATTCTTCCAACCAAAAAAGAAAAAACAGTATCTGTTTCTGGGGCTTCAAAAGACATTAACAAGTTCAATGGAGATCGCACAAAGAACCAGAAAAAGAAGATTCGGAAAAAGGCAAAGAAGGTAGCTCAGGGTTGTGCAGGAAAGGAATCTTTGGAGGACACTGAGGCAACTTCCCCAACGCTTGGCTCAGAAGATTCTATCAATGAAGTAAAATCAAACGGGGATTCTGTTGAAGAAAAATTGAACGATTATGTGGCTAGAGACGAATCAACAAAGGGTGAAGAAACAGAAGATAGTCAGCAAGGAAATAAGGAACAAGAAAAGTTAAGCCGTGACGCAAAGCAGAAGCTGTTCGCAGCTGTTGACCTGAAGTGCAAATTGGTCGATTTTGGAAATGCATGCTGGACATACAAGCAGTTTACGAGCGATATTCAGACAAGGCAGTACCGATGCCCAGAAGTTATTATTGGAGCTAAATACTCAACTCCAGCAGATTTATGGTCGTTTGCTTGTCTTTGCTTTGAGCTAGCCACTGGAGATGTTCTTTTTGATCCACATAGTGGTGACAATTACGATAGGGATGAGGTACGTGATTTCTCCATCTGAAAGTGTAAATGATTTTCCTATAAGGTTCTTAACATCTGTGCGCCGTATGCAATCTTGATCGTTGATACTCTAGGGAGTTGTATATTTCTCTTCTAATCCTAACAGGCTATTCATATTAAATTTTTCACTTTACTGGATAGGTCCTTGTTCTGATCGACCTTGAGTGATTGCCTGCTTTTAGAATTTCAAGGATGTTAATGATGATTTTGAGAAAAATTAGTCGCTGACCTATTCTGTTTCTTTGAAAAAAATAAAAATAAGTAAGTTTCACATTGACATTTAAATCTTATTTTGCAGGATCACCTAGCACTGATGATGGAACTTCTTGGAACAATCCCACGCAAGGTAATGAAACTAATCTGCTTATACAACTATCTAGAAGAATCAATGATATGGGGATTTTGTCTGGTTAAATTCATATATAATATTCTTTGCAGACTGCACTAGGTGGTCGCTATTCCCGGGACTTCTTTAACCGATATGGGGATTTGAAGCACATACGTCAATTGCGTTTCTGGCCTCTTAATAAAGTGCTAACGGAGAAATACAAATTCAGCGAGCAAGATGCAAATGACATGATGGAATTCCTTGTCCCCATGCTTGATTTTGTCCCTGAAAAGAGGCCAACAGCTGCGGAATGCCTCAATCATCCCTGGATCACTCCAGGTCCCCGACTCCTTCAGCCTTCTGTGGCTGGCGTGCAACCTCAGGTCTCCAATCGGAGTATTTCTGGGAAGAGGGATAAGGATGACAGAGAAGCAATGGAGGTCAGAATGGGGAATATTGCCATTGATGAATCTTCAAAACCCAATAAAGAGTCCCAACTTGCTCGAAATTCATCATAACATGCATAAATTCATCATAGCATGCATAGCCGGTTGGTTTATGTGTTTTTCTGTTCCATGTTTGATGCAGATTGTTTTGTTCTTCTAGCATAGAGATTTGTTTGCGTTATCTGTATTATGGAGCTTTGTGGCATTCCACATTTAGTTTTATAGTTCATTATGTTAGGGGAATAGGACTTTGATTAGTTTTGGAGGAGAATCTTTATCAAGCATGTACAATCAGTTCTTAAGAAGGATTTGCATGTCAAACTTCTGCTTGGACTAGGTTTAATTTTATTGTATAATTCACTGGATAAAGAGGATAGGGCTTGTTTCTTGGTTCGTTTTAGCATGCGAGAAAGTAGTTTATTCTAATTTTTTTTCACTAGGTTGAAACTCTTGGCACATAGTCGCTCTTGTGGAAAGGGTAAAAATGAGGTTTAGACATTTCGGCTTTCGCCACATTAGAAGAAATTGAAGTCTTATCATAATCTTAACTTATTGTCTCATCCTGCCCTTTGTACAGTTGTGTTCAAATATTATATTCGTTCTTTGCGAGTTAGGAAGGTTTATAAATTATTGCTCTGTCACTTGGTGAAAATGTATGCGATTGTTCTTAACAAAAGCTTGAGATAGGTATCATCTCATTTGAACAATTATCACAAGATCTAATTGCTTAGAGAAGATCTCATTTGATTACACCTGTATTAATAGCACATAGCCCATATTATCTTGAGAATCGGACTAGTTCAACTTCTCATATTCTTATGCACATACGGAAAAGAACCCAGCAATCAGCGTGGCCAAAATCTACAGGGGCAGACACACTTGTTGCAGTCAGCACTCAGCTAAGTTTAGAAGATTCGCTCATGTTGATAGCGCATGCTGCAATCTTGTAGAAGTATTTGCACAAGAATATGGTAAGTGGCAGCTGAATGTTACGTAACCTTTAAAATCACCTGTAAAATGAAGGAAGAGATGGTAAGTTCCATAAGGTCATAAAGGAAATTCATTTGAATCTCATGGATTCAGTTTCACACAAAGGAAGTCAGATCCCTGAACTGACCAACAAATTGCAGACCAAATTTCAAAGGGAAAACGAAAGAGACTGCAATGCTAGAATTCAAAGGGAAAACAAAGAGACTGCAGTGCTAGAAGAACTAAACTTTTACCTAAAGTAGAATCACTTTCTAGTTACAATATTTTTCTTTTCCTGAGGTAGGAATACATAAGGAAAAATCCCACAACAGCACCAACAATAATCCCTGCTGTTGTAAGCCAAAATGCGAACTGCACCAAGTTAAGTAATAAGTAACGGTCAAGCTACAATCACCCCAAGGAAAATGGGAAGAGTTGCATTAACGTCAGTAATTAACGTACCACATGTTCTTCAAGATAGGACCTCAAGTTCATACCAAATATACCTGAAATTATAAGGAAAACAAAAGAGGTCATGAATAGTACTGGAAAAAAAAAACATGAATAACCACAAATTTGGCTGGAGCTCAACAGTGCACTACTACAGTAAATTCAAAAATAACGTGCATAACACAAGCCAACTTATCTGTTTGGAGATGACTCCAAAGTTCTTGCTACATGTTCATTTCATGTTTGAAAGTTTCAAGAGATAGGCCAGTGTCTCTATTTCTATATGCGTGCACCAACAAGTCATACTGCCTGAGATCTTTAGTACTAGGATTTTTCTTAAAAGCTTTAATTGATCAAGAATTTAGGAGAAAACATAAATACATCTGCATACAGGGTTGGTACCTTGTTTATTCTACATAGTTCTTATCATGGAGCTCAAAATATTGCAAATTTCTAGGGCAAGACGACGAACACAAATGGAATTTTATGCACGTTGGAACATATTTTACAAGAAAAATAGCCAAACTTATTTGCAGAAGTATTACACCAAAGTAATATATGCATGAGAAATGATTTATGTCGGGATAAGGACCCACCTGCAACCAAAGCGCCAAGTCCAACACAGAACGTTCCAACCTGGAGTAGTAACTCCACTTTACTAACCTCAAGTCTTCGTGAACTGATCAGCCAAATCCAGATAACTTGGTATTAGATAAATTAAAATCAACTGACATAGCCTTCAACAATTAAAAAAAAAAAAAAAAAAAACTCAATTCCAGTTCAGTACTAGAGAACAAACACAGACAGGAAATTTTTACTTTTTCCTGTCATAACTACATGAAACATTTTAACTAAAGCTAAGCAGATCAGGGTGGGGTTTGTGTGCAGAATGGGCGGCAACTTTGTGTTATAAAGAACCAAAAAAAAAACAACAGAATTATTCAAACCTCAAATTGACAGCTATAGAGTCTTCCATTTCTTTAGCAGAATCAAGAAGCCTTTCAGCCTGGCCATGACAAGATTCACATCTGCAAATTCAACAAGCACTAAGGTCAACTTCCAAGGAAAACATCATGCCAAATGCAGCAAGCACTGCGGTCAACTTCTAAATGAACATTATGACAGCAGAACTTCCAAATATTGCCGCTTTTCAGTAGTAGCTTGAGAGAAAGTAATAACTGCATTGCAATTCCACCCATGCCAGGTTAACTATATTAAAATCTAACCTTTGAAGATAATTTTCCAAGAGCATCTCAATTTCTTCCTCCTCCTCTGGATACAACAAAATCATACCAATTATAAACAATTTTCTCACTGAATGTCTATTGGTAAGTTATACGTTCCCGAAGTAAACTAAAGCAACCAAAACTTACCATCAGCGATCTGCTTCTCTAAAGGGACAGAGCACTCTACCTCTTCATTTCCCTTCTTAAGTGTACAGTTTCTCCCCATAATACATATACGACGTATTTCATGGGGATCCTCCAGTAGATCAAATAGCATTTGTCTGAGAGCCCCTGCCCTTGAACCCAATTCAACCTTTCATTAAAAAAATGAAAGAACAATATTATTACTGATGGTTGAAAATTCCACTAGAGTCTGGTTTACTATTTAAGTTAGATCATCATACCAAGGTTTGCTTGCTAATACGGAGCTGCTCTAGTATGTCAGCGGTTAACCGGTTTGGTAAAACCTCTAGTATCTTTTGAACCTGACACAAATTGCACAGAAATAAACATATGTCAACTGGCACCAGTGATTTCTTTTCTTTTGTTTTTTGCAGGGGAGCGAGATCTGTAATGGCAGTACACAAAACTCTGTTATATTGTTAGATCCACAAAGATATGACCAGTAAATTTCCGAGCAAAAATAACAAAATATGCACTGTCTAGACTCTAACAGGTCAACCCATAGATATTTTCAACGCATGCTGCAGAGAGAAGAAATAAACAGATAATTTCCTAAGGCACCTAGAAAAGAAAGCAAAAATATTAAAATACTCACTATGTTCCCATACTCACACGAGGTTCTAAATCCATTAATGTGTGCTCTAGACGCTGTATTCTTGAGAGCAATGCTGCTTCAACAACCTGAAAGTACCACAAAGATCTTTTTTCTTTCAGCACTATGATATTGCATGGTTGAGAATAAGAAGGTAATAATACGTAAGGTGAAAAAATAATGACTATCAATAACAAAAGTGGAAAGAAAGCACTCAAGGTTATCTCCACACAGGTTAAGAGAGTAGAGACATGACTTTTAAGACGATTATGCTTCTTTAAATACCAATGAACTGCCCTTGTAATCTCAGACATCTTTATAATTCATGATACTTATGGTCATATTTTTCCTCTTTCAGCAGAGGAACAGTGAAAATTGGTGCTCTAATATCTTGAGAAAGGATATATAATTCATGTCTACATACAGTATATTAGGTTTACCATTGAAACTCTAAATTATGTATCCCATGGAAATGGGAGTATCCTAAGCACTCGTGCCTACTTCAAAATAGATACTGTTGACTTCAACAATTGAAATTGTATTTTGTACAATGCACTGTATACATAAGCTTTAAGGTTCCATTAAAAAATATTTATAACACAGTAACTGGATAATTCAGCACTCCTAAAAGATACATCCTTCATCCTCTAAAACCTGGGGTCTCACAGTCCTGATACACAACTGGTCCTCTCTATCATCTTTGATACTGATCTTAAGTAGCTGATTTGCAATCTACTGTCAGGAAATTGATGAAGACTAAATAGATAAGGTCAGATGCAAATCAACATGTATGATTCTACCTCCTTAAGACAAGAAATTAGTCAGAATCTTCAACAAGCAAGATTCTTATTCAATTATTCCATAAGTGATTCCAAAGTGCAAATTACAGAATGAAAGACCTATGCAGTGATGATCATAACCATCAGTGTAGCATTCAGATTCCCTATCTGGTAGAAAAGGATGGTGATGGCATTGAAACTTCAATTCAGTTAAATTTGGCACTCCTATGCTTGCTAATGACGATTAAGGCAAACTAGGACACATAAAAAAATTCAATAGATTAAAGTACAGACACAGCAAAGTATTGGGATCTTCTCTTGTTAACCCTCTTTTTAAATCCTTTAGATCTTCAACCAAATCAAATTATACAGCCCACTTTCTTTGTAAAAGACAATATGAATTAGGAAAATGATTTTCTTCTTAAATTGGAGTGCATTTTAGCATGTACCATGTTAGGGTATTTACCAAACAAACACTGGGGAAAATCAACTTAAAACAAGAAACATAAAACTTATTCTTAAATCTTAAAGTTCAACTAGCAAATTTTTGCACGAAGTGAGAGAGGGATCATTCCATAAGACTGCAATCACGCCTTCATCAGTATGAAGATATTTAGGGTGACCAGTAAATATGCTAACCTCAAGCTCAAATGGCATAGAAGGTCCTCCATTCATATTTTTGGGGTTTAGTCGAGGCAGCAATGATTCTATAAAAGCTTTTCCTCCTTTACTGCACATGCAACAAGTTTTTTCCATGTTATTATGCATTGAATTGCATAGATAAAAACCGAAAGTCAATGGATGCAACAATTTTTGCTTTCCACAAGACAATTCTCACTTGTTGTAGTCAAATATCAGGACACGCTCCTGCATTGCAATTGCGCGTAATGAGCCTAGATTCAACAGAATAGCATGCTCCCGGACCTAGCAAGCCGATCAAAAGAAAGCTCGTAAGTTTCATTTCAATGCCATCCAACTACATCATCCAATTATAAGAATATCAAGGCTTTAACCATTATCTACCCCATTGATGCAGTAAAATAACTACTTGCAGGAACTAGCATAGAATACTAAATGGAAGTTGGCACCATACCAGCAAAGAAGGCATCGAATTTGTCAGAAACAACGAAGGATCAACACTCCGAATATCACGCGGACGAAGACCTAATGATGAAGAACATTAACATGTACGTAACCCGAAAACAGCAACAGAAATAATCCACATCATGTTGCTAGCAACTTCAAATTCAACTATTTCCTTGTCTTTTAATACAAAATCACAACGCGTTCGTTTATCTATTAATTTAATCAATAAATAAGCTTATATTAAGCATATTTAAACTAACCACTTGACTTGAGTAGCTGACGTCTGTTGATTTTTCTAATAGATATCATTCCATTAGCTTTCACTTCTTCCACCTATATATTAATCAAACAAACACTTCATCCACTAATCATTTGAATTAATCGATTAATCAATTAATCAATAATCACAGTGTTTTAGCTACAAAAACTTGCGAGCTGACAGACCTCGTAGACCGGCTCGCGAATCCCAAGCGACAGGGAGTCACTCGCCGAAACTCTCAACGATCCGCCGCCGCGAGTCGCCGTCGCCGCCGTCTGGAGTTGGCTGCTGACTCCAACGCCGTCGCCGTCGGATGTAGCTTCGTCATCATCGGATAGGGTTTCGGGCTCGCTGAATCGGTCCTCCTCGGTGGCCGATCCGAAGCACTTGGGCCTCGGCAGGGCCGAGACGGCGAGCTTGACCGGAATCGGGAAGAAGGGGGAGGCGTCGATCTTGGGCGATTGGGAGAAGAAGAGGTGGGAGGAGGAGTGGGCGGAGGAGCGAAGGGGGAGGTGGAGGAGGTGCGGCCATGGAGTCAGAGCCATTGTTGCGGAGTCTCTGAGCTCTGGTTGCGACCATGTAGATGGGGGAGTTGGTTGGGGGAGCTGGGACTGCTGTAACGGACAAATGGATTATTTTACAGATATTTTTTGAAAAATTATATCCTCGGTGGTGTTCGGTTGTCTGGTTATCTTAGTATTTTCTAGAGTGTGGCTGTGCCTGTGTCTGTTATGTACTAAATTTTTAAGGTGTTGAATTGACATAATTAGTTCGATAAGTTGAAGATCATAGTGATCCAATATGGTGTTTTAAGTTCCAAAAAAAAAAAAAAAAAAAAAAAAAAAAAATAAGTAAAAATTCAAAAACTAAAGAAGAGTTGCAAGAAAGAAGACTTATATATCATTAGATTGCTTGGATTAATGTCATCATTTTGTATGGCCATACTCTCTCGAGTCCCCGAAAATTCATACACGAGTTAAGTCATCTCAAATTAAGGAAATCACTAGCGTTAAAGTATAAACGCGTACTTTTAGCTTATAGACTATTATTAATCATTCGTTTATGTGGAAGACTTATATATTATAACTTGTTTAACCCCCCATTGTATCGAGCCAACATAACCCGCGCGGGGGGGGGGGGGGCCCCCGGCCCCGCCGGGGGGGGGGGGGGGGCGGCCGAAAAAGAGGGGACGGCGAGCTGCGGGTGAGAGGACGGCAAGTGGGTGGGTCGGCGAGCGTCGCTCGCGCCCGCGCCCGCGGGCGGTGAGGGGAAGTGGGCCCCAGCTAACGCGGAATCGCACTTTTTTTTTTTTTTTATTCTGGCACGTGCATTGCACCCGCGCTTGAGGGAGAGTGGGTGGGTGGGGTGTTCGGTAGTGGAGTCCGAACGGGAAAATGAAGGGCTGCTTTTTGTGTTCGGCAAAAGTAGCCCCAACGGCTCTTTTTTTTTTTAGTTTGCTGACTGCCATGTGGCAGCATCTGGTGCGTCTGCCAGATGTAGCCATTGGCAATCAACGGTCCAGATGCTGCCACGTGTACTGACCGTTTGAAATTTTTTTTTTAATCTGAAATTTTTTAATTTTTTTCCCTATAAATACAATCCTTCATATCATTTCTCATACACCAAGCTAAATTTCCACTCCATCATTTTGGTTTATTTTGCTACTTTCTTTGTCAATTTGCATACAAAATTTCCTCATCTTTTTCCAATCAAAATGTCTCGTTCCTCCAGAGCTAATGCAGCAATCCCGGGCAGTGTATGGATTGAAGCAGAAGTTATCCAGTTGTGCAAATCTTGGAAATTTGTATGTCATTGCCCGATCACCGGTACTGAAATGCGTGCACCCCAAATGTGGAAAAAAATTACCCAACACTATATTGCTCATATGCCCGGTACGGTTCGAAATGAAGGAGCTTTACAAAGTCACTGGAGGAATTTGAACAAAGAATTCAAAACATGGAGGGATGCATTGAACAAAGGATCGCAAAATACAGGGAGCGGCTATGCTTTGGATGACGAGGTAAACATTTCAGAAATTTTGTTTTTTTAACATTATATTTTGGTATATAATTTTAATAATTTTGATGATAATTTTAATAGATAAGACATGCACAAGTGTAGTATCAATCTGAAATGAAAGGGGCTAGTTTTGGACAATGGGGCGGTTGGGACATTGTCAAGGATTGTCAGCGGTATGTACAAGTCTACATACCGGACCCAACCCCTTCTTCATATGCTTTCACAGGTGAAGGTTCATCAATGGGAGCGTCATCGGGAGCAACCCCAATGGAAGTGAATTTATCCGATGATGTTGCCACTATTGCAACACCTAGTTCAGAGACTCGTCCTACAGGAAGAAAGGCTGCAAAAAAAGCAAGGAATCAGCCCCCCAGTCTCACCAAAGCATTGTGCGAAGAATTTGCGAGGAATTCCGCACTTTGTGTTGAAGAAGCAAGAAGAAGGGAAGAGGTCTGACAAGCAGAACGAGCAAGAGAAAATGAGTTACTGCAACAGGAAAATGAATTTAAAGTTATGGCAATGGATTGCAATTATATGAGTCCAAATGCAAAAGCCTATTGGGCGGAGGAAAGACAAGAAATTACTCGTAGACGGAGGCTTTTTAAGGATGCCCAAGAGGCTGAGGCTTCCGCGTGGTTTCCTCCTCAAGAGTGATTTAATTTGATGATATTTTTATTTTATTTTATTAGCATGTAATATTCATGTTTTATTTTATTAGTATGTAATGTTAAATTTCAAATTTAAATAAAATTTGTTTTATTCATGTATGAATAAAATTTGTATGAATAAATTTTATGTGTAGATTACTTGAATATAATGTTGGTGATAATTTTTATACATATTTTTGAAAAAAAAAAAATTTAAAAAAGTTATCGCCTGCGCCTACGCCTACATGGGTGTGAGTTGTTTTTTTGACGGAAGGCGCCCATGATCACTATTCATCGCCTGCTCACCTGAGGAGGGCAACAGCCCACTTCGCGCCTGCGCCTGGGCCTGCATGGGTGGAAATGCTCTTACAATAAAAATTTCTTAAGCCATGATAGGAGTCCTTATTCCACTAGTTTTAGAAATTTCTTGAGCCTTTCTAGGGGCTCCACACCAACTTCGTCTTCTGATTTCCTTAAAAACACTACTCAGTAGCTCTTTGTTGGGTATATACTATTGCGCTCTACCTGTCTCCATTGATCAATGAGTTTGCTTGAGTTGTCACTGGGTAGTACAGTTTCCTTCATTTAGACCTTGTACACTTTCAGCATAACAAAAGACTAGGATATGGTATCATTTGTTGTGTGATGAGTTCCAATTTGATTTGTTTCTTCAGAAATGAATCAAAATGACCATATGATGAATATGGACCGATCGGTTCGGTTAGGCCAACCCCGCGGTTTTCCAGGCCCAGAAACACCTTTTGCCCATGGTCCTTTAAAGCCATAACGGCCCATGGTCAAAAAGCTCATTTGTTGAGGACCAACCGGCCCTGAGCCCACAGTCCATCAGTTTCCTTTCCTTTTGCAAGTAGGAGAACTGGAGAAGTAATGAGCAAGATACCAATTCTCCCCCCTTTCCAATCCTAATCCAACGAGGAAACGAAATTCAACGGAATAAAATAATTCAAAATGATTCCTTAAAATATCACAGCCGACTCTTCCGCTGCCTATAAAGGAAACTCGGGCTCATTTCATTTCACAGCACACAAATACCTCCGACCCCAAAAAACCAAAAAAGAAACCACTTCGGAAAAAACAAATAAAATGGCGAAAGTAACGGTAAGAAAGAGCAAAAAGTTATCGGAGCTGGAAAGAAACGCCGTCGAGCTTCTCGTGCAGCTGAGCGGATCATCATCGGCGTATTCGAACTCCGATCTGTGCGACACAAAAAGCGACGGCACGGAAGAAAGCGACGGGAAAAGCAGCGCACCTCCTGAGCGTCGATTTGATGATCAGGCGTTGTCGTCGTCGAAATATAAACTATTGTTGTTGGTTGAAGATGGAGATGAATACGATGAAGAGATTTTGGGGGCGAGGAAGAAGAGGAAGTTCCGGTCGATTTCGGAATTGTACGAGCTGACGGAGCCGCTTAGTCTTCTGGTTGCAAATAAGAGAAAGAGGAAGACGAGTGGGAACTAAACTTTTATTTCCCAAAGTTGTTGTTTTTAGATTAAATTAACCTCATCATCACGCATCAGCTGTTAAGTTAATGATATTTGTTCGGTAATTTATGTATCATATTAGGCATCAACTTGTTTCTAATTCGATGAATGAATGAAGTTATAGCTTCATCGCGAGGTTCCAATCAGCAACCAGTCAGTTGTACTAATGAGAATTGTACAACCCTTATTAAGAGTCTTCAATTTAGTAATGTAGAATTGGGACATTTACGCTAATTATGGTGTTGGTGATTAACGACATTAATCTCTATCGGAAATATGATTTTATCTTCACTCAATACCAGACTATATTTAAAGAAAATCTCATTTTTTTCAGTTCCCTCCCAAACCCCCCCCCCCCCCCAAAAAAACCCCCACACCGCCCCCCGCCCCCCCCCCTCCCCCCGCCCCCCCCCCCCCCTTCACAACAAATCTTCTTCTTTTGCGCTTGGTCCCCCTTGGTGGTTTCTAAAAAAAAAAATTTTTTTATTTTCGGTTTTTTTTTGATTATAGCTTTTAGTCCCGAATAAATTGTTAGATTGTTTAATTTTATTTGGTTTGTTGTGTTGGATTCCATCGAGTGGCGGCTAATGTTATTTTCTGTTTCCCGATTGCTTTGATAAGCATCAGATCTCTACTTTGCCTTGCTTGGCCGGTGTTGTTTCAGGTTTCGGGTTCAGCAGGTTCAGATCTCACCCGATTGAGTGGCCGTTTGTGCAGTGGGTGAGATCTAGTGGCAGCTTGTGCAGTTTCGAGTTTTGATTCTGCAAAGCCTGGCTGGTTTGTCTCGAGCTAGTGGCGGCTTGTGCATTGTCAGATTTGTTCCTTTGCAGGGTTTCGGGATTCAGGTTCACCATGCTTGGCCGATCCAGTGGCGGCTGGTAGGGGTGGGCAAAATATCCCGAAAATCCCGTATCCTGAATTCCCGTCCCGAATCCCGTCTCGAATTATCCCGTCCCATTCAGGATTAATTTCAAAATTAGCTTATCCCGTCCCGTCCCGTCCCGATTTAATTTTTCGGGACGGGACGGGATGAGAAATTTCTATCCGAAATCCCGTCCCGTCCCGTCCCGTATAATATGCATGGTATTAAGTAAATAATACAAACCCCTTAAGTGTCACCATTTTATTGGCTCAAAAACAAGTGTCTACTAAAAAAATATGTACCTCATGACATGTAAGATTGTACATATCATTTGAACTCCGTTTTACTTGAGATTTTGGAAGGAGTCAGTTTCACATGTTTACTTATGATCCGAAAATTTTCGACTCCATCTCATGAGGGGTTGAATTTTGGTGAATTTTACAAAAACGGTCGACGCCCAGTTTCTTATTTGTGTACTAATCTGTTTTTGGTTTCTTTTGGTGAACATATCATTTGAACTCCGTTTTACTTGAGATTTTGGAAGGAGTTAGTTTCACATGTTTACTTATGATCTGCAAATTTTTGACGCCATCTCATGAGGGGTTGAATTTTGGTGAATTTTACAAAAACGGTCGACGCCCAGTTTTTTTATTTGTGTAATAATCTGTTTTTGGTTTCTATTGGTGAACATATCATTTGAACTCTGTTTTACTTGAGATTTTGGAAGGAGTTAGTTTCATATGTTTACTTATGATCTGCAAATTTTCGACTCCATCTCATGAGGGGTTGAATTTTGGTGAATTTTACAAAAACGGTCGACGCCCAGTTTTTTATTTGTGTAATAATCTGTTTTTGGTTTCTTTTGGTGAAGTGCTCTTAGCATATTTAGATAGATTTTGATTTATCATATTTGGGTTAGCTTGTTTAGTTTGAAGTTAATAAAATTTTTATAAGATAATCCCGTCCCGTCCCGAACCCGTCCCGATTAAATTCGGGACGGGACGGGACGAGACCAATTCTTAGAAACATTTATCCCGTCCCGTCCCGTCCCATCCCGTTTCAATTACACGGGACTGGGACGGGATGAGGGTCATCCCGTCCCATCCCGTCCCGTGCCCACCCCTAGCGGCTGGTGCAGTTTTCAGATTCGGATTGCTTGATGTGCTTGCGGTTTCGATTCTGCCTGGTTTGGCCGGCCTTATTTGGGTGTTTCTCTGTTAGTTTAGTTGTTCAGTTGTCATTGTAATAGTTATAGTTAATCGGTTAATCAGTCAAGTTGATCTTTTCCGGTTGTACTGAAGCCTTCTCTAACGAGTTGGCTTGTTGCTGCCGCCTAGTTGCAGTGAAATTATGAGTCCTGTTAGGAGGATTAGGCATTCCATATCCGGTTGATGTCTGAGTTTGTACTTCTTTGTTTGGTTTTGCCAAACGCTTTTATAATATATTTCTGTTGATAAAAAAAAAAATACCAGACTATATTTATGTTCAGAACGAGATTCAATTGTGTATTTGTCCAATTCTCATTCATTTGCAAGAAATGTGCACAATAATTTTTTTTATTTTTTTTTTCATGAGCGTTATCATCTATTCACAAATCTATGGTAAAGAACGAAATTCAACTTGAAAAAGGTTCTCCTTCGTCTACTTGGAGTATAAATTGTGATTCCGTTCCTCTAAAATCAAAGATTAGCATTACAAGAAATTTGGTTTCTATTTTGTGGTTATTAGTCATGACCAAAATGATTTAATTGTATTGAATTCAAGTCTATAATATGAATTAAACCGATGTAACATGTCATTAAACGTTCTTAAAAAAATGGAGTTCTAATAATAATTCCCAAATCAAAAACAAACTTCACGCACATACGCAAAAACGAGTAAAAAAGAAAAAGAAAACAGTGGAATTCGGAACACAAGTAACGCAAGCAACGCAACGCTCGTCTCAACTCCGAAGCTGGCGGTAATGGCGCTGGGCTCAAAATCAGCACCTATAGAAGACCACGAAGAACCCGAACCAGAAACACAAGACCATGATGCACTCGCACATCACCCTTATGCTCCCCCTGACGAGGTAAAACCATCACCAGCTTTCGTTTCAATTTCCACTCTTTCTCTGTTAATTTCAGTTGTTCCGTTCGATTTCCATTGAAACCCTATTAAATTCCGAGTATTTCGGGCTCTGGGTTTTGCTTTAGGGTTTTATTATGTTTTTTTGCAGCTTTTTAATTTGGTGTTAAAATGTGTTTCCACGAAATTTGTAGTTTATCGAAAACTAATTGACTCTACTGAATACTAATCGCATGTCGCATTATTGTTTATGAACTTGTAAGCTACATTTTTTAAGCTTTTAATTCCTTCCTAGTCTTGTTATATTGTTTGTCTTGCTTCAAAATCAATGCACCAGTGATTCCTTTGGTCACCGGGTGAGTTGAGGTATGGAGAGATTTGAACACCTGATCTCGTGGAAATCTGTATTTCATTTTGCTTTAATGAAGCAATACATAACATTTACGTGCATACACACCGACACACAATGTGTAGGGAGTTGTATAAGAGCAGGATTTCATGCATTAGGTAGTTTGATGCTTAAACTGTTTTTCCATGAATTCGTTGCAGCTATTTGACATCTCAACGACAGTGGATCCTAGTTATGTCATCTCTCTGATACGGAAACTCCTACCGGCTAATGCAAGTGATAAACACAACTCGCTCAGTGATGTGATTGATGCCGCAGTGCAAGGATCGGATATTGATCCCATGGAAAAAAGTGATCCCACTCCATCGGGAGATATATCTATGCATTCATCAAAAGATACATCTGAGAGCATGGAAATTATTGATGGTGTTGATAAAAGTGTTCTCGAGGAAGGAGAAAATGGAGATCCATATGGAGGAGATGAACAGAATGGTCATGGTGTGGCAGTGGGAGAAGAGGCTTGGGAAGAGCATGGTTGCGTTTTGTGGGATCTTGCTGCAAGTAGAACTCATGCAGAACTCATGGTATTTTGGACTTCTCTTCATTTTTTTTTTCTTCTTTCTTTTGATTTGGTTTGGATGCGCTGTTCTTATTGTGGTCAGGTTGAGGCCAACAAACCGTAATCTGTGAACACTAAGTTAACAGTGATAAAGGAATTTCCTAGTTTGCCATTTGCACATGGCTTCAACTTGCTTGCCACTGTCAACAATAAAATTAGAACCAATGTCAAAGTTTTGGTAGTGTTAGAAATGCTGAGTTATTGGTGATATCCACTGGATCTGCAGTCTTGATTTGTTCTAGGCTTGTAGCTCTGGATGAAAGGAACTATCTGGTTATTGTTTCTCTTCTCTGTGCAGGTGCAAAACCTTATACTTGAAGTGCTTTTAGCAAACCTTATGGTTTCACAATCTGCGCGTGTTACGGTTAGACAAATTCCTTCTTTTCTAAGGCCTATTTTCTCTGTCTGAGTCTGAATTTTTCCTCTCTCATTTGTCCAACTTTCCTTGTAAAATTGAAGGTTATTGATCACTAGGTAGTTTTCATGGTTATGTGAACGATCTATTTTCTCTTTACTATTCCAGGAAATCACCATTGGAATAATTGGGAATCTTGCTTGTCATGAATTTCCCATGAAACATATAGTCTCTACAAATGGATTAGTTGGAAGAAATTGTTGACCAGTTGTTTTCAGACGATGCTCAGAGCTTATCAGAAACATGCAGGTAATACAGAAGTTTATAGGTGATTCCTATTGATGTTTTTCGGTTTGATTTTATCAGATCTGGTATTGACTTGGTTAGAACTAGCCTATTTCTCATTTCCCATCCTGTCAAGCTCTATCCTGTCTGTATTATAGTACATCTTTTTAATTGCTTCTCTGGCTGGAGCTCATATTTTTCTAATGGTTTAAACATATAAATCCTAATCATCTGCATTTCGTTACCAAGGGAAGTGGTGGTAAATGTCTCTCTTCTCATATGTCGTACTCTTGTTTAGTTAGAGTTTGACAGATCTGATAATGTTGTGGTTATTAAATCTTGCATCTCTATTTCTTCATGTTGTGAATTTATGAATGATTTCCAAGGCCTTTAAAGATACCAAGTGGTTACTTTCAGGTAGAGTCCTGTATATGCTTCATGCCCTAACTGTTGTACATCATTTTTATGTTTTCATGTTGAGAACTACTGACAACGATTGTATTGACACAGGCTGTTAACTGTAGGCCTTCATAGTTGTGAGCGTATTACTTGGGCCAAGACATTGGATTCGGAAAATAATCTGAGCCGCATCTTATGGATAGCAGAAAATAGCTTAAATCTACAGCTTATAGAAAAGGTATAGATGTCCAACATTCAGTTTGTACTTATATTGATTGGATATGCCATCACATTGTTAGACTCATGTGCTTTAGGGTTTCTGCTCGAGTGCATCCTTTGTTTCTTGTTTCTGCTGTCTAGCTTTTAATTAATAATATTCCAATACACTTGACAAAGGAGTCCATGAACTCTTACAATTTAGAAAATGGATGGGTACTGACTACAGGACTGCACGATTACAGTATGGATGAAACTACCTGGAAAACCGGAATACTTTAGTTCTAATAATCATTCCAGTGTTTTAATTTGTTTCCTAGATTATTAATATACTGGTATTTTAACAAATACAGCTTAACTAAGGATGTTTAACTAATAAATTGTATAAAGACCTTGATAGTGAAAAGGACTTTTGACCAAAGAAACATGAGAACTTTGGGAATTTTGGGAATGTGTTGAAATTAATATTAATGTACTGATAGTTCTATGTACTGGGAAATAATCATAAGCCATATGGTATCTAAACCGGCCACTTATTTAATTTGGACTTGACAAGAGTAGTTTTAGGATTTATACCATATTTTGTCAATTAATCTATTTATACTGATGCTGTACAGAACTAAAGACTGGTATAACACATTAATAAGTCACTTAAAGCTGTATAACTTCTGTATTTTAGGAGTTGGAATCTGAAAGATTGCTATCTTACTGATTTCTTTCTTTAATAACAGAGTGTTGAACTATTGTTAGCCACCATTGAAAATTCGGAGGAAGTTGTGCATGTTCTCCTGCCACCTTTAATGAAGCTGGGCTTAGCAAGTCTACTAATAAACCTGTTGGATTTTGAAATGAGCAAATTAAGGAGTGAAAGAGTACCTGAAAGGTGGGTATGCAATCCATTTACAGTTGAAGAGCCAACAAAGTGAATGCATAATTGTTAGATAAACTATTCTTATCTGAATCCTAAAATTGCATTTCTTCTATATGTCTCAAATTGGTTCTATGTTTGTTTTGTTAGTATTCTGGTAATTCATTATTACTTTGGTTTGTCAATAGGTAGTGAAGAGGAGACACTTGTTCTTAAAGTAGCTATTGTAAACGATATTTTATCATGGCTATTTCTACTTGTGTAAATTCTTCTATATAATATTGTCTCTGATTTGTTAATTTGTATCATTCCAGATACCCAATTCTTGATGTAATCCTCCGTTCTATTGAAGCTCTTTCGGTTCTGGATGATTATTCCCAAGAGATCTGTTCAAACAAGGAACTTTTTCAGCTAGTTTGTGACCTGGTCAAACTCCCTGATAAAGTTGAGGTACGTTTTAGCTAAACTTGGTAACCATGAACTGTTGGGTATGCTTGTAATTTCCGTATCTGTGAAATTGTTGTTGTTGCTGTTTCCTTCACCTTTTCCAGCTAGTGGTCTGGCAAATTGGTAATTTGCTGAAGTTCTTCAACTATTCAACAGGCAGAATTGACATTGTTAGCTGCTAAAAGTTTCAAGAACTATCTCTTCTTTGTATTAACAGAATTTGGTGGATAACCTAAATATCATCCATGTACTGACCCACTGGCCTAACTGCTTGGAAACCTGCCTTCTTTAGAAAGTATCATCTGAAAAGAATATTTTCCATCAATGAGGTTTGCATCTGGATCTTTGATTCAGTAAATATTTTAGTAATTTTCCTTGTTAAAAAAATAACAAGAAACCTACTTAAATAAGAGTATCAGATGAGCTGGGGAAAGGAAATGCAGTACAGGTTCATAATTGATAACCAAGGATATAACTGATGCATAGAAAGCTATGGATCTTCTGACACTTATATTATAGATATTATTAATATTGTGATTCAAGTTGCATGTCATATATTTGACCTAACAGTTTTCTTGGTCATTACTTACGTAACAAATGTTTTCTTTTGTAGGTTGAAAATTCTTGTGTTACAGCTACAGTTCTAATTGCAAACATTCTCTCAGATGTAGCCAATCTAGCATCAGAGATATCGCAGGGTATATTGTTTTTATTTTCTGATTTTTGTTTCTTCAAATTTTATCAACCGAAGCTTTTAGTTGAAACACGAGATGATGTGGAAGTGACACTTTGTATCCATCCAGATGTGCTTTTCTTACAGGGTCTGCTTGATATATTTCCCTTTACTTCGGATGATTTAGAAGCACGGAGTGCACTATGGAACATCATAGCAAGATTAATGCGTCAAGTTAAGGAAGACGAAATGAGCCCATCAACTCTCCAGCAGTTTGTTTTGGTTTTAGTTAGCAAATGTGATGTATTTGAAGATGATATTCTTGATTTCCAATTAGATGGCTCTCAGTCAGCAGCTAGAACTACAGCTGTATCCTCTTCTTCTGAAGTCTTAATGTTCAGTAACAATGCTATTAAATCGATAGTAGGAACTTTGTCCTTAGAATATGTGAGGTTCATGTTGTTTCACATACCAAGTGCCATGTCTTGCAATATTTTCTGTTTTCCTTTACTTTTCTACAGCATAGAAGGATCATCAATATTTTAAAGCAGTGGAAAATTTCAAAGGATTATGCCAAGGAGAATGACATGATGGGCGAACATGCAGATGATATGGGTATTGATAGGTTGCTGAATTTTTGTCTTAAGCATTCTGAGTAAGTTTTCTTATGCTGTTCTTGAGTTTAGCATTAGTTGTTTAACACCTTTAAGAGTCTTCAAAAATCATCTTCTTTTGAAATGTTTTATTTTTCCAACTTTTGGCACATCTAAAGGCTTAAATAGTCTTCCTATGCAATTTGTGGCCTGAAAATTCCTTTTCATGTTCCATTTTCTGAAAGGAAGTGATGGAGAGGTTTTAAAGTAGCGTTTATTCCAAATTATCTTCTTAAAATGGGACAGAGCTTGAATAGATTAAGTCTGAGCATGAGCATGAGCCTCATTTTCTAGTACATCCTCAGTTATATCACAGAAATGGAATAAACAAGATTAGCTACATCTGAGAGAATGTTTACAATTATAATTGTAGCTAATAGGGTAAAAGATGAGACAAAACTCCGTAAGTGGTAGGATAAAAGATGTTTAGATGCTAGATTAGCCCTGACATCTCTGATGCTAGGGCGTTCTGGTACATCCATTCTCGTCAACCACCTAGGGCGTTGTTTATTCCAAGTAGAAATGGAAGTATTGTGAACATCGCTTCTTGACAAGAATTTGATAGGGTAAAAGATGGACTGCTTCTCATTTTCAAAGGGGTCTAAGAGATGGAAGATCAAGTATTCTTCAGTGAAAGAAGTTTTATATTGATGTTTTCTTGACTGTTCTTTTCTGACAAGGTCTTTGCTGGGTATAAATTTCAGGGATGTTACGTCTACAGTTTCTCAGGGTATCAACTTCAAAGAATAAAGTCACTGCTGCAATGGTTTGTTACAGAGTGTCATTAGAAGAAACTCAATTTCGCTGGATTCCAACTCCAACAGGAAAAGAACTCACACTACACTGCCAGTAACGAAGCTGCAACTCAAGCACCAACTTAATCTGACCATCATGTCAGACTTGCTTAAGATACTTTGCTCAGACAAAGAAAGGTACCTAACATGGTATATTGTATGTGGTCAGATGATTCAGTTCATATAGAGCCTGTAATGCTTGATCATCTTGTTTTTGATTTGCGAGTAGATAACAGAATCCTAGATCATCTTCTCTGTAATGCAGTAATCATGTGGGTAGATAACAGAATGATAAGTCCATGTAGTGTACTTGTGTAACGCTGTATATCAGAATTAGGCTTTCCAATAAGCATCTGTGTTTTGCACCTCTGATTGAGCAATTGTCACACGATTTAATCCCAACAATAGTAGTCAACATTTTTCCCAATTTCATTTCAGCAATTGGTCGTCTTTGTAATTGGGATTACCATCAAGAATTTGTTCATTTACGTACTCTGGTTTAACCATTTTGAATTTCAGAAGGAAACCAATTCCAGTTTTAATCGTGTTATTTATTACTGAAACTTGTGAACCTGGACCCACAATTTAGAACTGCAGCAAGGGCATATGAAACAGCTAATAAAGGTACCAAAAGATATAGAAGAATGCAACATCGATTGTTTCAAACATGAATTCGAGCTATATCACGTGAAACTTCGTCAAATAAAGACCTCGCAAATGTGAAGGGTCCTGTCCTTGGTTCAGGCACTAAAACTAGAACAAAATTTTCCCTATCCAGTAAGTGCACGGGTGGTAATTGGTCTATGTATCTCTTCTAAATGGTAATAAAAAAGATTATGCCATCAAGGGCTGATAGTACATTTTAAATGCCTCCAAAACTTCAAGATACCACATTGCCTCTCGATCAGGGAAAGCCGAAAGATCAACCAGCTTGTGAATCTGACAGAAACAATGGGAAGTCAATGTTACTTAAGATTGCAAATGCATGAAATGGGCACTTAAGTGCACCGGAAAAGTGTGATGAAAAATTGATTGTATAAGATGTCCAAAGTTCGAATCTCCTTAGACAATAAAGGTCTCTGTATTAAATAAATAAAACATAGTATTAGCCTACACCCTCTTTTTTCTTTTATGAACAAAATGAATTATACCTGGATTACTGGGGGCTCATCCACAGGGAGCAAGTAGCGCCCAACAGCCATTACATACATTCCTGCGTCACAAATGAGATTAATGTCTAAAATGCGCACAAGATTAGTGCTAAAATGCGCGTATAAACAACAATGCTAAAGTGCACCGAACTGTTTACCGATTTCCCAATCGCGACCGGGGAATTCGGGTCGGAGGAAGAGCTCGACGACGCCGGTGCCGTCATCGAGAAGCAGCCGGTCGCCCTCGGCGGAGACATCGACCAAAACGCCCTGCCATTAGCGGAGAAATCGGGTAATTTGGGACGATGGAAAAGGGCAAAAAGGGGAAAGGTGGTGGTTGGGGGCTCAAACAAACCTGAAGCCAGGCTCGTTGGAAGACGATGGCGTGGAGGTCCATGGCGTGGCCGTTAGGGGTTTCGCGCGCATCTTTCAGCTGGGCGCAGAGGAGCTTCATCGCTGCTAGGCTGTAGTCCATTCTCTCTCGCGCTGTCTCTGACCCAAAACGCAACGGCGTTTAACTTAAGAGGCTGCGTTTTGGGCTGTCTTTGATGAGAGCCAAATCGTTTCATTTTCAAATTTCTGAGTACTACCCACTCATATTAATATTGTGAAAGTATATTAATATTATGAAAGTTAGCTGAGTTGGTTTAGCGGCATTTCCGAATAATGTTTTTGTTATATCAAAAGGTTTCATGTTAATTCAATATAAGTATTTGTAAGTGAAGTAGAAATGGAGGCTGAGCTCACACGCAAAGTATGGACAATATATTGAAAGTGCAAGGTGATTACGATTTGTATAATTTAAATTCACATCTTTGCGGATAAGAGTCTTGTTTTTCATTCCAAAGTGGTAATGTGAATGGATGTAGAGAACTTATATAAATCATTCATCATTAGGAAAGAATTGCAATTGCTCTGGTTAATTATCCTAGTGCATATACAAATCAAGATAAAAGAACACTGATTAACTCAAATTTTGATTTCTATTGGATGTGATTATGAAGTTAGCGTGTACTTTATTTTACGTTGAGATAAGTTATGTTCGTAATAGTCAATGATAACATAAAATATGTCATTCATTAGACGAACTTGCAGAAAAGTTGGTTTTGAAACCAATAAAGACACAATTTATTATCATACTTGCACAAATAGAGTTTCTGAAATTCCACTTTGCTGGTACCACAATTATTCTTCAGAAGCACACCGCCAACACATTACATCAACAATCATATATACGTACGAACATGTGTGATCAAACTTTTGAGTTAGGAGATGAGGGATATGCCGCTGGTGAGCAAATCAGCAGCTAAAATCTTGTTTGCAGCTTCTGAAGGATGAAAACCATCCCAAAATACGTACTCAGATGCATTTGCGCAGGTCCCAATTGACTTGGCATTGCACAATATCGATGTTTCTACCAGCCCCGTTCCACAACAAGCCCTCCTTGCCTCAAAGAACCCTGCAAAATTAACACATTATAAGCCTAGAGTTTGTACTACCACCTGAGCCCAATGGGCCCAAAAGCAAGATTGTCCACTTGATTTTTGTCATTTCATTGAGTACCATTTTCGGCAGGCTTTGTCACAAGGTCGTAGAGAGGTTGGTAGATATCCAACACGACCAATTTGAGTCCAGAGAGCTGATTTTGCAAGTTTTGAGATGTGGCATTGAGCTTGTTATTAAACGATCTTGCATCCATGTTAAACTTAGCCACGCAGCCATTGCTACCCTCCCCAAAAATTGTGATGGCCGTCGGCAAGCATCCAAGTGGCGGCAGTGTGGTCACTCCAATTCTCCGTGCTCCCAACGCATATAGACTCTGTCAACAGGGCCACAACAATTTTAACTTGATTCAATATTCCACTTAACAACATACACACTTCAACTTTTGACACTTAATGCAAATGCGAAAAATATGTAAAAACAAACACTAGGAGTACCAAAGGAGTGTCTGAAATCACTCTTTGTATCAAATTATAAACAAATTAAGGATGATTAGTTGATACTGATTACAGGAGAGTTAGAATCACTTGTGAAAAAAGCACACAAGAAATATTTTTCCCTTAAAATAACATTTAAGTGATTTTACAGAGATACGTGTCCTTAAATTTAACTTTTTTATTTTTCCAAAATAACTCTGAAACTGTCATTGAGTAGGGTATGGAAAAGGATTGTGATGTACCTTAATGAACTTTGTATAGGCTTGAATGAGAATGTCAGAGAATTGGCTGGGTGTGTAGACCTTGTAAAGAAGAGGATCAATGTAGTAGTTCTGAAGAAAGTCACTGCTCCCATCACTGACAAGGTAGATTGCACCAGATAAGATTGAAGTTAGATTGGCTTTTCCTGCAATTCCCCCCACCTTGTTTTGGTACTCCTTGAAATACTCCAGCTGCTGCTCCAGTGAAAGTGCATGCTGCAAACACCAACATTTATGGTAGGTAATTATAAATAGCACACCACCTGTTTGGGTAAATGTCTGAAAGAGAGAAGAAGTTGAACTAGTTAGCATTGCAATGTTTTACATATAGCTTTGCTGTGGGCTCATAATATCCAGAGCTAGCTGAAGCAAAATTGGCACCAATCAGGAGGTTTGCCCCTCTGGCTTCTTTGCTCAGATAAGCTGGTGGGTAAGAAGTGAATCCAAGGTTTTCAGCTGTAGTTGAACAAAACAAAGCAAGCAAGAAAACCCAATTAGAGGACTAAAAGATAATGTCTCAAAAAGGAGGCTAAGAAATGCATGGTATTTCCCAAGAGGCTTGTAGCTCAGTTCGATTCCAGGAGGCTAAGTATCACATATATATAGTTACCAGTGAAGTCTGAGGCAAGCTTTCCATTGCAGAACCTCCCAGTTGGTTTGTGGTTGACAAAGTCTCTTCCATAAGGAGGGAAGTTGGCTTTGATTAGGGTGTACAGGTTGTTGTTGTTGCCAGCATCCACAACAGAGTCCCCAAATAGGAACAATGCAGGAACTAAAGGCTGCCCATGAGCTAGGGAGAGTAGAAAAATCTGAAGAACAAAGGAAGCTAAGAAAGAGTGCAAACAGCTCATACTTGTAAGCTTTTCTGAGAAATCTGAAAATGAGGTTTATGAAGCGCTTGGAATAAAGGGTTTAAGTTTAGTGTCATAAGCATCTGCAGGCATTGATGTTGGCTATCGTTGTGTCAGTCCTTCATTTAAAACAAATTTGAGTTCACTCTAGGTTTTGCTAATCTAGCAAGTAAGACTAAGACATCTATACGAATATATGATTTGATGATTTGACAAAAAAACTTACTGCCTCTACTATTCAACAAATATTTTTGATTGGTAGGTTTTGTGTTACACAGCATTGCCGCTAGAAGAGATAAACCGTTCTGTGGTTTTCTTGACTAGAGTGTAAAATAACTTTTGAGCTATTAAGAGTTAGGCAGAAGTGCTCGACAGTATTGTAACTGAAGAACAAACACATGACACACCTACCAGCAATATTTATTTGGGAAAATTGAGAAAACCAAACATGCCCTCTTGACATATACAACTTATCCATAACTTTCCATAGGCAAATATGGCTTTTCACTCCAAAATCAATGCCCTGTGATCTATATAATGTAGGACTGCCCAAAATTTATAGATTGTTGCAAAAAATAAAGGGGGTGGTTCATGGAGTGTTTTTATGAGTTGTTCTTTGAGCTGTCATAGCTTCTAGCATACCTTGGGAAGAAAAGCATACCTTGGGAAGAAAACTTCACTTACTGAGACATAACATGTATAGCTGCAACCAATTATGTATAGCAGTTCTCCAATCATTGTCAAAATTCCAAATTTTCTGGGTTTTTTTTATATTCATTTAATAATGCAAGTTGGCACCTGGATGTTGCATTGACTTTAACATGGACAAGGATGTTATTTACTAGGAGATACCACTACTATTCCGTCAACCATAGACAAGTTGAATAGAATTTTGGTGAGATAAAAGGTATCTTCATGGCTTTTGAAGGACATCCTTGTTCAACAACGCGTGGCTAAAAGTGTCATGAGAATTATATGAAAAGATGACCAAGATTCGAGGTGTTAGCACAATCATGCTCCATAGTGGATAACTTTCTCGATATTATTATCAACGAGATAGAGCCGAGTCATGCAAGGATGCCCCTTCACTCTTCTCTGCCAAAAAGAGTAAAGCTTCCTTTTCTATCGAACAGCTCCACCTTAAAGGGTAAGGCAATGTTCCCTGCCATGATGAAACCGCGTAATAGTTACCATTATTAACGACCAAACATCGTGGTTGGTTACCTAACTAAAGATCGGATGCCAAGATATCAAACACAAGAAAAATATCAAGATAGACGTGGTTGGGCAAAAGCATGCCTATGTCCACAGAGAAATAATACAATAACACTGCACTGAAGTTAATCCCAACCCGAGCCCTTGTATCCAATAGGATACTCCTTGTATTATACTCTACCCGTTTTTGGCTCTCCCTCAGTAAACTTCTTGTTCCTATGCTTAAAGGAATAATTACTTCAGTTGGTTGAGAATTCAAGCTTGAGCCTACTAAGCTCGAGATCACTGTATAAGCAATGTCATCAAATTTAATATGGCAGACTACAATTGGCTTACGCTCTTGCAAATGAGTTGCCTTCCACTTTCCAAGGACCAGAGTGGGCTAGTTTTACATATTTATGAAAATGCTGCAATCACAGTTATAGGTATGCATCACGGGCATCTTCTCATTTAGTACGTATAAATGAATGAAGCTCACTACCGGATTATTATTAGCTTATTACTAATTGCCTGATTAGCAGACACCAGTGAACTATTTGCAAGTTTTGATACTGTCATGCTGGCAATGCACAATTGGCTGATATCTATGACTGTCTAATGCAACAAGAGTTGTAGGGTCTTGTTGTCCGTCTCAAACTTATAAGCATAGCCTAAGGCCATCTCCAGCCGAGGTCATGAGGGCTGGCTACACCTATTGTAGCCCCCAAAATTGGTTCAAAACCATCTTCAGACGAGAGTTCTACAATTTGGGCTACAAATTGAAGAGGGCTAGAAGGCTACAAAGGGGGCTGCATGTAGCCTCCTCTCATGACCGGGCTACAATTTGAGAAAGCAACACACCCACTTGCAACCAAGGCCCCACCCACTTCCCAAAAGAAATCCCAACATCCCAACCAATGTAGCCCGTTCCGTTTGGAGATGGCAAAATGTAGCCTACCACTATTCTTTTAAAAAATCATATTTTGAAGGGTTACAATGTAGCATGGCTACATTGTAGCCCTTTTCGACTGGAGATGGCCTAAAGAATCAGTAAATCGTCACATTGTAATGATTCAGTGTAGTAAGGGTGAATGAATTGTGTATCGGTCGATTAGAAACATACGAAAAGAGAACTGATCCCAAAGATCAAGGTGCTAGATATTTGATTATGTATACAGCTACTCATAGCGCATTTCAAATTGTATCAGACTCTGAAATCTTACTAACCTATGAGATCAAAGGGTTCCATAAGTAAGCAATAGATTTAAACACTGAAGTATATGCCAACACAAAAAATGCCTACAAATTTACAAACGCAGTCACAAAAGAAATCAAAATCAGTAGATTTGTTCGGCCAAAATACACAGACCTCTGGGCAAACTCTCTTGACATAGGCAGCAATCCCAGCAAAGAGTCCCCCACCACCAACAGGCACAAATATTGCGTGCAATGGACCCTGAATTTGACGAAGGATCTCCATCCCTATAGTTCCCTGCCCTGCTATGACATCACGGTGATCAAAAGGATGCACAAATATCAAGCCTTCATCTTTGGCCCTTTGCTGTGTATATTCTTGAGCTTCATCATATGACTCCCCCACCAGCACAACTGTTGCCCCTAACCTCTCCACTGTTTTCCACTGAAGAGAACGCATCAAACCCATTAATCATATTCTATAAGAATTTCACAGCATTAACAAAATTCGTACAACGAATTCACATTGTACTTTGATTTCTGGAGTTGTAAGAGGCATGACAACCACCGCACTGCAACCAAGTTTTTAAGCCGAAAGTGCAACTCCTTGAGTATGGTTCCCAGCTGATGAGCAAATAACACCCCTGGCCAATTGTTCCTAGAAAGCTTGGCCATCATGTTATAAGCTCCTCTCAATTTAAAGGAGAAGACCTGCATAAAATCTAAGTTCAAATCTAATCTTCATTTTTAGGAATTGATGTCAGTAACCACTGATGATTTTAGTCGTTTTGCTTTGACAGAAAGTTCAGAATTCAAATTTCATTAACGCGACTGAATAAGGAAAAACAAAGCATGTAGATAATTATAGACCAGTGGTTATTAAGCAATAATTAACTGGATGAGACATAAATGGAAATTTAAGTGACATTTAACCAAATGATATGTGCACTTAATGCATGGCCAATGAAAAACAAAAGAGGAAATTCTTACAGGTTGTAAGTCCTCTCTCTTGAGCCAAAGATTAACATTGAGCCTCTCAGAGAGCTTTGATGCGTAATCCAATGGTGACTCAATTTCAACATCATAAACCTTAGATGTCAAAATCTTTGTCAAGTAACTCATGGCATCATGAATGCCGTTGTTTCCTTGATCTTCGGCTGCGAACTTATCAGGCACCGCACCAAGAAACCCGCTCTCGTACTGCAATGTCTCCGCGGACACTTTCTTCAACTGGCCAGTTTCGTGGTCGTGGTCGTGTGGTGCCGTTTTAAAAGGGTTGAGTAATTTGGAAGGCTTCAGGGAGATCATCTCTGCCGGGTTTTTAGCACACATGTGATGATACATGGTCGGTTTCTTAGGCTCTTGTTTGGAAATTGAGTTTTGATGAGGTTGGGGAAGGTTGATGAAGTAGCCAAAGTGCAGAGACCCTCCATAGTACTACTATATGTTTGGACTTTGGAGTACGGAAAATTGGGGTCAATTATATACATATTGGACGGAAATAAAAGGAGCAATGGTGTTTTTGTCATGTTGCCCAAATTCAATTTTCAAACAAAAGAAAAAACAAGAACATCCAACTCCATAAATGACTAACTTATCTTCTAAACTTTAGAACAAAAACCATTATTCATCTTGGCTTTTTGTATAATTACAGTTTAGAGCATGAATTAAGTCTCCACCAATATGCTTATTACCTTGTTCCCTTACTTTCTACTCTTCCTTCAAAACCTCTTCTCTGCATAATTGCAATTCTTCATCATGGATTGTCTCACAAAAGTGATAATTTAGTTCAAAAAAAGTTAAGGAAATGAAAAGGAAATAAAGAGAAAAGAAAGCATGTACAAAAGTCAAAAGCCAAGTTGGGTTTATTTTAAGTGGGATTAAAGATGGAATTACCTCACATGACACATTCTGCAGCACAATGTGCAGAGACAATGAAGAGACAAAAACACCCACTTTTGCCGGACCACATGCCCTATACTTTGTCCTCCATAAGGGTGGGAAAACCCGGCCCAAAACCCGGAAACCGACTCGAACTCGGCCCAAAAATTTTAATGAGCCGGTTTTTTATGATGATGTCATCGATCCGGGTCCAACACTCGGCCCAGCCCGGTAAAACCCAACTATATTATTTTTATTAATAAATTTGTATTTATTTGTACATTGATTAGGTAAATATACCTATCTAAAAATAAAAGGGTTATTATCATGAACGATGCCTGAACTTTCAACAATCGGACTATGTGGTACCTGAACTTTAAAAGTAATCAATTACGTACCTGAACTTCCAAAACCAAGTCAAACTGGTACCCGGGTTTAATTTCCGTTAAGAGTTCAGTTAGATTGGGGTTAAAATCATCATTGCCAAGCCACCCAAGGCTTTTGTTAAGAGTCCAAGTCCGCGACCCACCTGCTCCAGGGTTTCTTCAAGATCTCTAGAGATCGAGTCGACATCGATGCTGCCGCTGCCATGTATGACACCACTCCAATCCATATTTCAAGTTCGCCCATTTGACGGGGCATCAAATGATTCTCAAAGCGACAGCCGCAAAGATCCACATCCTCCCTCTTCAATTTCAACATTTCCGCCAACAACTTCACCGGACCGGTCCCAACCTCCCTCTCCCATCAATTATTTTGGGGTTGTTTTCCTCTTCTCTAGCCTCAATTCTGCTTTCTCATTCCATGGCTGAAAGTGCCCCACAATTTGACATTGCCAAAAGTCTCTTGATTTCACATCTCTGAGTTCACACCTGAGCTGGGTTTTGGTCAATTTTGGTGTTTTTTTAAGTCCCCAAAGCTGGCATCGTCTGGAAATGCAGCCACTCTAGCTTAGCATAAGAAAATTTTGGGGCTTTTTGGCTGTATTGAGTGCAGTAAAGTAAAGACATTTGGGGGCAGTTGGTAGATAAACTGGTGAAAGGGTTTCTTCAATTCACATTTGTGTTTTCATCTTCATCTTAAGGGTCAAAGCTCTCATCTTCTCCCCGGCTTTTCAATTGTCTGCAACTCTCTGAATTCAGCTAGACATGTGAAGTTCTATCCCTCCTTTGGGTGATTCACGACCTCGCGATCGGGGTTTCGCTCCTCACAGCAGGTGTATTATGCCTCGTTGCATTGGCCCGGAATCGGATCAGTACCGTCCCCTATGGATCCACAAAATCGTCATCGATTACCAAACCAAACGCCAATTTGAATTTCGAGATCCGAATTCCGAAACAAAAGGAGGTGATGGTGAAGGGAATTGATCGAGAAGAGCAGTCTCAATGACCGAGGGCAGTTCCAAAGAGTGGGGCCTTGGTGTTCTATTATGGCGAGGAGCCGCTGTACAACTTGGAGTAGCTGATGACTGCGTCGGCGAAGCTGCTCAGGTGGGGGAGTTTTAGGACGGCGTAGAAGTCGGTGCTGGACTCAAACAAAAGCCTTGGGTGGCTTTGCAATGACGATTTTAACCCCAATCTAACTGAACTCTAACGGAAATTAAACCTGGGTACCACTTTGACTTGGTTTTGGGAGTTCAGGTATGTAATTGATCACTTTTAAAGTTCGGGTACCATATAGTCCGGTTATTGAAAGTTCAGGCATCATGATAATAACCCAAAAATAAAACATCACACCCAATCCCTACCCCAACTAACCCTCATACTTACCGCTCGCTCTTATTTTCAACAGGAGCCCGAGACGAGGAAGCCACTGAGAGAGACGACGAAGCCACATCAGAATGGCAAGCCGACGTCGCTGAAGAGACGACGAGCACTAGGAGCTGCCACTTCCGCCGACGACGAGCCCTGCCGCTTCGCAGACGAGACGACGAGCGCCGCCACCTCGGCCGAGGCCTGCTGCTTCCGCCGACAGGGAGCCAGGACAGCTGGTATGGTTGTATTTATCGATTTTGTTTCCAAGATTGACAGCCTAGTCCTTATTTCTTGCATTGGTTGTTGATTTCATGGCAATGATTCGATTCTTTATCTTTTGTTTCTTTACTGTAAGTCTGAATTATACCGTGTTCGATTTCATTCTTTCCCCTGTGACAATCGAATTCGGAAAATTGGTTGTTTGCACAGCTTATTATATTCTTCTTTTTTCTGATGACTAATGAGCTCAACTTTGATTCTTTACAAGTATAAATGTGTTTCTGATAAAACTCAACCTTATCACAAGGAGGAGCTAGAATGATATTTCTATTGAACTTATATGTGAATTTTATAGTCGAAGAAATTTGATTTGTCAAAGCATGTTTCAACAAGCTTAAACCAATTTGATAATTGAAGACTTGTTGAATCATCTTTAAACAAAAAGGTAGGTGGTAGGGAAATAAACAAGAAACTATAAAAAAAAATTGATAATTAATACCAAACTAATGACTAAAATTTGAGTATTGCAAAAAAAAAAAAAAAGACTAAATTTGAGTGTTGGCAGAATTAGATACATGAGATGCAAGCATGAGATTCTAGTGAATCAATTAACTGTTGGATTAAGAAAGAATAATGTATGCAATTTTATGAAGACGCATATTAGAGTTGTGTATTCTTTTTTGGATTTTATACTTCAATTATTTTAATAGCTTTTATAGAGATTGTTCGAACAATGTTTTTAGTATTTGTTTGGAAAATATTAATGATGTCATCTCTTCATTTTTTCAAGAATAATGGTTGGATGTACTTATAAATGTGTAGTGAGAATGTTTCAGTCTCTTTTGTGTGTTACATGTATGTCCCTAATTGACCAAGAATTGCTTGAAAATACCCTTCATATGATCAATCATTAATCATGATAGTAGGGAAGAAAGTGTGCAACAAGAGATGATGAAATGTTGTAAAGAGATCTTGTGGGACAAGAAAGCACCAAACTTTGGTGCGGTCATTCTGGTGGGAAATTGGATAGAGTGCACAATATAAAAATAGAGTATCAGTAACATTTCCAGTGTTTTCTCTAAAAACGCTTCTAGACTAGACCTACTGAATCAACAATAGATCATTGGATTTCTACTGAAGGATGTTGGGCTTTGAACAGATAGTCCATACTTCCTACAGACGACCCAAAACCCATATTCACCTTGATCCAAAATTGAAAATACACAAAAACCCGTCTCTTCTTCTTCCCCACGACCACAGAACCCCTCTTCTCACCAACGTGCAGTCCCAAGTTCAATCCTTTTCAGTTCAAACTTCTCTCTGGTGATCTCAAATCATCCAACTATTTCTGGGTTTTTTCTTTTCAGATGATTTTTGAGTTTATTTTTAATTTAGTGTTGATTTATGATGCTAGTAGAATCGAGCCAGTAGTTAAGTAGGGATCAGTTTTGGTTCGGTTTTGGCAAATTGGTAGTATTATAATTTGCGGAATTATTCTGGGTTGGATTCAATTTTGCAAACGGAATACAATCTTCGTAGTTATATTTTCGTGTGGGTATTTGAAAAATTGGATCTTTGGAAATGGTGCGTTTGCTTTATTGATGGAAGCTTACTCTGTTAAGTTGTGAAGCTTCAAGCAAGCTAGATATCTTGTTTGCCAATATAAGCCGATTTTTATGTGTGAACTGGACTTAGGATTAGCAATACATATGTTTACGCGGAGAGATATTGTTTTGATTGCATAAGGAACAAGTGTTTAGGCTCCTTTTTCTGCATTCAGTTGTCTTTGAGTTTGTGGAAACTGAATCAAAGCAATGATGAAGAAAAAGTTTTTTATAAGTCAAAAGTGCATTGGTAATCATTGTTTTTTCTTTGTAATCGGAATTAGGTTCTGCAATGGCTTTGACGAACTTCATACTCACAGTCGCTGGTGTAAGCGCTGTGGTTCTTTTGCTGAGGAGTGATGTAAAACAATCAGCTACCATTTTCAGGCGCAATGTCAAACATATTCGTAAGTGGCTCGAAGAAGAATCCTCCAATGCCCCCAAGTAAATCCTCTACTAATTTTTCATTTTTCTTCTGTGCAAAATTGCCCTTGTAAATAGTTATACATTGTAGGTACCCAATTGTGTCAAAAGTTTGACTTCGTAGTTCATCCTAACTTAATTTGTTTCAAGTAAACCATTCAGCTTTACCCTACTAGTTACATTCTTAAACTGGATACGATCCCAGATTGCTATATAAACAGAACGGAATCTTGTGATGCTATAATCAAGCATAATGTTCTTGTATTTCTCTTGCTGTTTAAAAAGCGGGGTACTAGTAAGTTAGCAGTAATGGTATGAAATTGATTTCCCATGCTCAAGATGTTAATTGGATGGGGGTTTGAAGGATTTCAACTTTTAAGTCTTGAATGCATTGTATTATCTTACTGAGTAGGCCTTTATGAGACGATACTCATTCCACTGTCATGTTCTTTTATTCTTCTATTTTGGTATTACTTTAAACTTGTTCCTTGCTTGGAGTAATGCGTTAGTTCTAAAAATCTGTATTCCAATACTAGGGCAGCTCAGAGAAAATGTATGGCTTATTTGCTAGTTCTGCTGTTTGTGTATGGTTTTTAAAATAGACCAAGATTGATTGGCTATCAGGTGATTGGGTTGATTTGAAAAGAGTGGTCCAGTCAAACCTGGACATGGATGATTACCCAAAGAATTCCGCTTCACTGTCATCTTCTTGAGGACTCAATAAATTGTGGCGCGACATGCTTGTTATCATGGGAATGAGTTGCTCTGCTTGATTTTGTTTTTGTTAGTGGCCTCTTGAATCTTAAGAGACATTATTAATAAGAATTCATGGATTTTTTTTTCTCAGAATCACCAAGGAACTGGAATCAAAGGTTCCACCAAAGGATATCCCCAAGGAGGACAAGCACTAGTGTCGATATGGGTTTCGTGGGTTGTTCGTGACAGTTTACTACTAGTCATATGTGATTTCGTTTATTTAGGAATAAGTTTTCATCAATATATGGATCTTCTGTTGATAAGATATCCTGGTTTCCATAGTTAACTTTTGGCCTTTAGATTTTCAGATACTTAACTAGTCTGAGGAAGATCCAGATTGTTAATGGGAAGTCCTGTTTTTATGTAAGTGATTTCTGTAACTAGTCATTCAACTTTTACGCTATGTTTCTGCAGTTGTGATTTTGCCAAGATATTCTGATCTGCAAGTTTTGCGTGATTCTTTGCCAAAATTTCTCATTGTGGTGTAATAAATATTTGCATATGCCTGCAAGATTAATACAAACTTAAACATCAAAATGCCTCGCAACTTCTAGGTGACATAGCAGAACTGGATGATTCCATTGTGTGATTTATATCTTATTCTTCTATCAATCAAACATCAAACATATTCTCAAGCTACATCTGTCACTAGTATTGATGACAAGTCATTATCGCAGGGATTGTTTCAATGCGTTACATATCAATGAACTTTATGTATGTGTCCTGTTCATTGACATATGTGGCAAATATCGAACTGTTTGATGGTTCTGCAGAAGAGTAGTCTACAACAAAACTTAGCTACCCTTTTTGTTGTCATGGAGTCGTGTGGGTCGAGTTTTCTTTTCAAATTTATCTTTGACCAGATTAAGATTTGAATATAAAATTTCTACGATAATCACCTTTTTACTTAATCCAATCCTAGCTCGGCGGAGGGTTTAGCGTTTGGTATACTATTTATCAAATACACGCCGTATAATATACCATGAGAACTCCATTTCCCTAACTAGCAATTGCTCTCCAAATTCAATTAATCTATTCCACCATAAATACAAGACAATGACATTTTGGTGAACAACCCAGCTCTTCCCCAGCTCCCCAATTCAGCTCAACCTCCCAACAACACCATTTAACCCCTCCTAAATGCCTCCTCTATCCATTCATATATTAAACCACGCCAACTACGCACAAACCAAGCAAACTCACCAACCATTAATCCTTCCATCAAACTTCGCTCAAAGCAACACACATTTTGAACATGTCTAGTGACAAACAAATCATCAAGGACAAGCGCGCAGGCGCGGAGCTTGTTTATGGCCCGGAGGCTTGCTACCAACATTCCATAGACCTCCTGGAGGAGATAGGATTCCCCAAGGGGGTCCTGCCCCTCCAGGACCTTGTGGAGTGCGGGAGGGTCAGGGAAACCGGCTTCGTGTGGATGAAGCAAAAACAGCCCTATGAGCACTACTTCGAGGGGTCCAACTCGCTTGTCAGCTATGCAACCGAGGTGACTGCATACATAGAGAAACAGAAGATGAAGAAGATGACTGGGATTAAGACCAAACAGGTCTTTCTTTGGGTGCCTATAACTGAAATGAGCATTGAGGATCCAACAGGAAAGAAGATTATGTTCAGGACACCTGTTGGGATTGGGAAGTCTTATCCCATCGCGGCTTTCATGACTGATGAGGAGAAGGAGAAGTACTTGGAGAAGGCTAAGGAATGACCAGTGAAACCATTTGAGGTGAATTTGGGGAGGTTAAGGTTAATCATTAAGAAATAAATGTTTTCATTTGGGTACTTATTGGTATTGTTTTGGTTATGTTATTTTGTGTCGATCACATTACTACAAGAGGCTAGATTGTGTGATAAGGGACAATTAATTTTGTCTGTTATCATATTTTGTATGTGCCGTATAGTTTAATATGTCGTTATGTACTCTGGTTTGAATATGTTACTGGATCATGTTTAGCTTCTTAGAAAGGTTTATATCTTGTCCTGCAAGACCAGAAACGCCTCCCCTCAATGGCCTTTCTGTTGACCCTGAATCTCTTCACGGGAAGAAACCCTTCGAAAGATATTTTGCGCGGACGTGCCACCAATAGTACCGTCGTTGGTCTATTGGAATTGTGGTTGATAAATAGATATTGCGCCTTTGACTTCTCGATCAAACTACTGTGTCTTGGTAGGGCACACTTGCCAAATCCCAAGTATAAGTTCTTTTTTGGCTTGCAATGAATAAGGACTTTTAGTGCTAATCTTAACAACGAACAATCAATAATAAAGAACCAGCGTAATTCTTTATTGATGAACAAGATGATAAGAGTACAATAATGATAAGATAGAATACAACCAGGATGCGCGTTGGATGCGGATGAGAGAACTAGATCAGCCTAGTCTCGTATCGTTGTCGTCGTAGGTGCGATCTTCGGGATCGTCTTTGTCAGTGCGACCGTCGTGATCGGCTTCGTCGGTGCCTTTTGGCGAAATCTGTTGCCTTTCGGCGAAATCTGTTTAAAGATTTGGGTTGATTTGTGATGATGAGAGGTGTGTAACTTGATGCTAAGCTCTCCTTTATATAGTGGTGCTGCACGGACCTCAAGCTTCTCCTTGGATGGCAAGTAAATAGATTTTCATTGAAGACTACTTTCCTTTATTCTCAAATCCTTCTTAAACTGAGCTTCGCCGAAAATCTTCCTTTGAATCATGGGAAATACTTTCCCGATCCTTAAATGAGATTTCCTCGATTTACATGGATGACAATCGGTCTTCTGCTTGATGTAGGACTTGCATTTATCTTTCCCGATTCTTCCTTGATTTAGCCACTAAAAGGCTCTCTATATATGCGCACATCGGCCCCACTCCATTATCTGGCCTTATTGCATAATTCGGGCCCAAACAATGCCCCCTAAGTTACATTGGTTCGGCCGAAGGCCAAGAACTGATGTGACTTAACCGTTCGCGCACTCCTCCTTACAAATCGGCTGCATGCTTCACACGTCAGTCCATAACTAATGGAAAACTGTGCGAAATTTCTGTTGAGTGGGAAACTCTTCCACTTCTGCGTGATTACCTCTTTCTCCGAGACAAGCGGCACTTTCCCACTTCTTTTCGAATTTAGACGCTCTCCCTTCACGTCGCATTTAATACCTCTGCGCCAAAAATCTTTTAAATATCTCTTTGCAGAAATATTTGTCCTCACTTGTTCTCACTTTCCCAAATTTCTTCTGCGCTTATAGAGAAACCAAAACTCCATCTTTCCCTTCGAATTTTTCAGAACAACTGATCGATTTCCCAGTGGCTTCCAAACCCTCTTCATTTACCTCCGCCGCCGGCTTCACTACCCTTTTCCGATTCCCTGAGGGTGTGCAATCCTTCGATGTCTCTCATACTGATGACGCTTTGAGTCGGCGTTATCGTAATACCCGAAACGCTATTCTGAACCGCGACGGCGCCATCATCAACAAAGACCGCCTCATAGAGCTCCCCGACAAGGAGTACTCCCTGGGTCCATCCTCCACTGGGCCAATCCCAGAGTCTATTCTGCCTTTCTACGACTGGCCGGCGCAAGCGTAGTACGGCTATGCACTTCGCCGTCTTTCTTTCGGCGACTGGGCTGCTGCTCTTCCTGGCTGGCCCAATTCTGACGAAGAATTACAATCGTGGGTTGCCCGCCTTGAGTCCGTGTTCGCCCAGTGATGGGTCGACGCTGGCATCTGGGATCTGATCCAGATGTCAAAGAACAAAATGATGAAGGACCATGATTTGGTGGCGACCGCCCTGTGCTTCTGGAATTCGACGACCAACACTCTCGATCTTCTAGTGGGTCCCATGTCCATCAGTCTCTTGGGCATGGCTACTATCTTTGGTCTCCCTCCACATGGCGTAGACATCCGTGCAAATATGGAAGTGAAGCTTGCGGATGGCGTGGAGGAGGTTGTTTTTTATGCTAATCGGATCGTCGTCCACAACTGGACGACGCTGAAGTATTCTGGGATGAGGCCCATTCTTCCCGCCGACGAGATGCCAGAGCTCGGCGAAAAGTACAAGGGTGCCTTGGAGTTTGAATACGAAGAACTAAGCGACCATGAGCACATGTGCTTCCTGCTCTACTTCATTTCGAAGTATCTACTCGGCTACAGCCAGAAGAAGCCGACGAAGGAGTGGATTCCTCTGGCGCAGTTGCTGCATAATGGTGACAACTTGGCGTTGGGGCCATTGGTGTTGGCCTACTTGTATCATGGTCTGCACACGATGACTTCCACTAGCCCAATCAAGTGGTCATGCACTGGCCCTGCTCATATGTTCCAGACTTGGCCAAGGGTTTATTTTCCTTGCTTCAGCCCTGTGAGCGATCCTGACCAGATCGACCCTTCTGCTGCAATGGGTCTTGGTCTCTCTCACCTCTACCACCAATCCAGTGCTGACGAATGTTTGGCGTACTTCTTCACCCTCACCCATCTTCCTCACAATCGGTGGGCGGTCACACTGAGGCGCCCTTACCCTTTTTTCATAGCTAGCACGATTTTCTGCGGTTCTGAGCCGACTGATGGTGATGAAGCGGCCGATTGGCGACGACTTCGGGCGAGCTGCATTTCTGCCAGGGATCTTCCTTGGGGAGTTCAGAACCGCGCCCACATCACATACTACAGCGGGGTTGAGGTTTACTCGCCCCATCTGTTCGCGCGCCAGTTTGGGTTAGTGCAATGCCTCCCTGTCCCTTACTTCCAAAGCCTTAACTGCTCCACGTCTTGGCATCGGCTAGACAAGCATGACGCCCAGCTTTCAGCCACCAAGGCTTTGATCAAAGTGGTGAAGGAGAGTAAGTGGGAGAAGCGAATGGTGCGCTTGCCCGAAGGTTACGTGGTGAGTTCATCGGCCACGCTAGAGTTCACCGCCTGGTGGAATCGCAAAGCTGGCCACATTTTCTCCCGGCGTTATGGTAGAGCTTACGCCAGGTGTTTCAAGGAATGTTGTTTCCCTTTGCCTCTCATGGACCAAGAAACTAGGGAATCTTTCTGGTTGAAGGCCTCCAGAATGAGTAAGTCTTCTAGTGGAAGATCTTTATTTTATTTCCGTTTATTTCTGTAAGATCGATTATTCTCAACACTTGTATATTCTTGCAGACTTTGGTCTGGTGGGCGCCAACCTTCCCCTGGGGGTCCTTCTTCCCCTGTTCATGATGCTGCTGAAAGCTCTGTAGCTGGAGCACACAGAGGTGCATCGACCACTGCTAAGGAGGAATTCTCTGAAGACGTGGTGGTTTACGAAATCCCTCCACTGGCCATGGAGATGCCAGAAGATACGCCTGCTGTGCGTGCCCCCACTCCACCAGCTGCTGAACCCGCTGCATCTTCTGCTCCGGCGCGAGCTGGTATGCGACGTAAGTGTTTCTTCTTTTCCTTTTCTTTATAGCAGCCGCTTCTTCCATACTTAGAACTTTGGATTTCCATTTAAACAGGAAAATCGCCGGCCCATAGGAGGCGGCCTGACCTTAGGAGAAGGCGCAAGTCTGCTGAAGATGTTGCTGGAAATGAAGATGGTCCCTCCAAACGACAATGTTAGGAAGATGTTTCTCCTCCACCATTTCATTCCATTTTCTTTTACCACTTTATGCACTCTGTTTCTTTTGCTTATACTTTGAACTGTGCAGACTTCTGGGGAAGTACATGAGGAAGCTGTTCCCATCTCTGTTGATACTTCTCAGGTGGAACTGGTAGTAGATTTGCCGTCGTCTTCCACTGCCCAGGTACCGGTGCGTTCTTTCCTAATTCTTTATTGCACTTAGAAATTCTTGGGACTCTGACACTTTGTTTCCCAGCAGGTTGGGGATTCTAAAGGTACTTCGTCTTTTGCCTTCGCTGCTCTGTTGGCGAAGATGAAGCCGTCGGCTTCTGCAGGTGCCGCGCCTCCCTCACCCTCTGTTGTGGATGAATTGAATTATCTCCAAGGGTGGGCACTGTCTAGGATGATTGATGAGGCTTCACTTCAAAGCTTGTCTGCCAGCCTGGACCAGTTATCCCAGCATTCCTCTCTCTTTATTGAGTTGGCCGGATGCTTTAGGGAGTGCCTTGCCTCTTCCTTCCAAGGGTTAGAAAGAACGGCCCAGCTCTTTGCGGACGTGGAGCATGAACGGGTAGAGCTTTCCTCGCTTGCTTAGAATCGCTTTCTTTTTCAGCAAAAGGTCCAGCAAGGTGAGGAACTGTAGGCGCGCATGACCAGCAAGCGTGCTGAGATTGACCTATTGGAGCAGCAACTGGCTATGAAGCGCCATGAATACGATCTTCTTGCTGCAGAACGCTCCTTGCAACTCTCCGATGCTCGAGGATTGATGTCCACGATTGCTGCTCTGGAAGCAAAGCAAGATGGTTTTGAGCACAAATCGTAGAAGCTGTGGAAGGCTCAACAAGAGAATGAAGTCAACCGGCAACTCCTTGTGAGCTTAATTGATTAGATCAAATTGTAAAGAGACAAGGGTTGTAGTTTTTTGGGAAAAACTATGAATTAACAACCTTTATTTAGAGCCACACATTTGACCTTTATATTGATCATTTAAGTTGTAAACTTTGTAGAATTTCTAGGTGCCACTATTTAGCCCCCAATCCTATCATGTTCGTGCATCGGCTCGGCAGAAGGCCTGGAGGCGATGAATGTTTATGTTGGCCACAGAATTGGCCTTACACTTGTATTTATATTATCTAAACTGATTTCTGCCACTAGTTGGCTTAAATCTTGGATTTCTAGTAGATTGAGCCACTAACTGGCCTAGGCGCTTGGACCGTCTTCTTGTGGTGCAATGGTTCCGTCGGCGACATCTGCAGCTATCAAAATTCCAATGGCGTCCCACAAAGTTGGGTAGAATTTCTTGAGCCACTTGCCATTGATAGGCAATTCGTGAACTTCTCCATCGCGATCTTTTAACCGGTACGCGCCTTTGCCCAACACTTTGTGGACTACGAATGGTCCTTCCCATGTCGGGCTCCATTTTCCATATCTTGGCACATGCGATCTGAGTGGTAGCAAGACTATCCAAACTAGTTCTCCTTCTTGGAACGCCTTGTTTCAGACTCGTTTGTTGTATACTCGCGCTACCGCATGCTTTCCAGCCATCATTCGGTTCAATGCTTCCACCCTAACGTTATCCAATTCCTCCACTTCTTGCATCATCGCTTTGGTGTACTTATCAGTATGCAAACCATGTTGGCGTGCTAGCCTCAGAGATCTTACATTGATTTCCATGAGAAGAACTGCGTCGTGACCGAACACCAAAGCATAGGGCGATGTTCCAGTAGCAGTTCTCTTAGAAGTCCGACAGGCCCATAGCACTTCTGACAACATATCATGCCGCTCTCTCGGGTTGTCTTCCATATGATTCTTGATCATGTTGATGATTACCTTATTGCTGGCCTCAGCTTGGCCATTTGCCTGTGGGAAGTATGGTGTGTGGTGTGTTTATTTTATACTCGCAAGTGCACCAGTCGTATTATAGTACGGATATGAAAATACAAGGTCGATCCCACGAGGAATTGTAGAGTTTTTCTAAATACAGCTTATTACTTATGCACCTAATAAAAATGTCATATTATGACAAAAAAGAAGTTTGTTGGTTGGTTGTGATGTGAACATGTGCAAAAAGAAATTAAACATAAATTTGATTGACAAATATCCAAAAGGAATCAAACAAATGAGATATATGAGGTTGAGAAATCAATGGAAGAAAGACTAGGACTTCGATTTCACCATAACAATCTGATTCTATGCTTTTAGATAACTGAAGATAAAGATTCAATTTAGTTTCTAAGATTCGTTCTTATCTAACGTATGAGAAGCCATTTTTTGTGGTCATTCTAACGTTTCTTATATTGCTCCCTAGTATCATTTTTTGTGCTTAGATATTTTCTCATTCATTCACTAGAGCGATATAAGAACCCATTTTTTGTGGCCTAATCTTACCTCACATATACAAATCAATTAAAGTTGATCAATCAATAAATGAATGCACAATAACATAAAGATCAATGGATGAAATTAGAACTTTAATTGATATAAACTTGTTATCTAATGCATAGAATTTTTATGTATAGGTTACATCGAAATCCTAGATATGAAATTAGCTAGCCAGTGCAAGTAAGCATCTTCAATTTATATAATACAACAAGCATAATTGGAAGAAGTCACCGTATTTGGAAAGCTATGATGAACAAAAGATGTTATGGACTGATTTCCTCTCTTTGTGTTTCCTCTCTCTTCAAGTGTTTGAAGATTTGATCTATGCATTGGTGTGTGAAAATTGATTCCTTAGGAGAGGTCCTAGGCCTTCTTTATATAGAGGATGTGGTAGATGAAAGTTGATGTCTTCATCTAACATTTTGGTGTGGTAGATGAAAGTTGATGTCCTTATCTAACATTTTCATCTTATTTTCCAATGTAACTTCCAATAGATGTCATTGCTTCCATCACACAAAATGGGCTGGTTGGGCTTGAAATACCATAATTTGTTTGCCAATTTTTGGAGTAAAATTGGGCCATGAACTTGGGCCTCTGAACATGGATTGCAATTATCACGCCAAGCAATCCTCAGTAACGTGGGCATAACTTGCACCTCAGGGCTTGGATTAACAAACCGTAAAATTCTACCGTCAGATAACATTTATATCTTTCTATCAAGCTAAGCCACATTATCTGGTTCTTCCTGTGATCCATTTTCTATCCAATATTGTGACACCATTGTGCAGAAACTGCAGTTTTAATTTGAGACTTCCCTTATGTTGAATATTTCTGCACACTTGCACAAAATGGGTTAAATGTAACCAGTTTATGCTCAAAACACTGCAAGACTATAGAATTGGGTTGTATAAACATAGTATAAATGTGAGTGATCAAATACCCCCCAAACTGAATTGGGTTGTATAAACATAGTATAAATGTGAGTGATCAAATACCCTCAAACCTAGTTTTTGCTAGTCCTCGAGCAAACTATGAAAGAAAACATGACAGAACACACAACAAAAATAATAACATGAAAAATTTAAGGAATGCTACTTTCGTAAGCGATACAATTGCACTGAGTACGTGCAACAAGCCTTAAAACCCCTAGGTGTCCCTAGTAGGAGGAGTTGTGTCTCCTGAGGGTTTACCTAAGTACGATACCCACAAACGCTTTTTGAAAAACAAATTTAACAAAACATTTAATGAACAAACTAATAAAAACCAAAGCATGCACAATCATAAATGAAAAACTAATGAGCTACCAATATAAATCAATTGCATCATAGTAAAAAGTGAACTGCCGCTACTCATATAATTATCATATATAGAAAAAAAAAAAAGAACAATAGATTATAACAAAGCAGATAGTTCACACCTTATTCTCAAGATAGCATAGATTACATAGAAAGTTCTAATTCTGAAAAATAGCCAAAGTCAATCCTAAGCAAATGCAATCCAGTCCAGCATGTTTCAAGTCAGTTTAACCCTTTGCTCACAAGATATACACTCAAATTTTGCACTCAAGTGTTTACGGTTACTGGTCTACGCTCAAAAGATCATTACATGAAGTATCTACTATAAGCTTGCATATTGACCAATCTCCATAATTCAAGAAGAGAGCTGTTATGTACACTCAAATATTCTCTTTGGACACTCTCAACATTTTTACAAGATATAATTACTTTTATACCCATGTATCAAATTACATCCAAGTCCATTATTCCAATCCCTTATTTTCAATTTGACTCGATGAACCGCCCATATCAAATTCATCCAAATACATTATAGCCATGTAGTCAAATTGGCGCTAGAAAATGGCAACCGCGACTGAGAAAATAGGCAAACGTGAACACCGATGATATAATCGCGATTCGATTTGGGTTTTGTTAAGTGACGACCCATGGAATGAGTGACTTGGTGCGAAAACAGAGGAATTGCTTGTTTGGGTCAGAGACATTGAAGCCGCAGACCCCGTTGTCGGTGAGGCGGCAAGCTCTGCAGCTTGAGAAGTAGGGGTCTTGTTGAGATTCATCCCACTCGAGCTCGAGGTGTCGGCGATGCGGAATGGGGTGGCGGAGAGGTTGATTGGGCGGTTGGGGATGGAGAGGAAGCTGGGGGATTTGCAGTTGACTTGGGCTGGGCTTGGTGATGAGGGGTTTTTATAATGTGGGGGGAGAGGAGGAGGGAGGAGGAGTTGGGTTCGTAGCGGATGACGGAGAAGGTGAGGTTGTTGACGGAGAGGGCGGAGCATTTGTGTCTGAGAGCTGGGTGGAACAAAACATTACGAGATCCTTGATAATCAAGGGTATAGGTGAAAATTTTAATTAAATTAGAGTGTCCAAAGAAATTTAATAGATTGAGATAAGTGTGTATAGAACTATGAGTGTCCAGAGAAAACATTTGAGTGTACGTAGCAGCTCTCTTCAAGAATTCTTAAATCAAGTAGGCCTTTCTTTTGGTTGTAATGGGCTTAGGGTCAAGGATGAGAGAAAAAAAATTGGATTAGGACATACAAAGATTCACGGGTATGTATAGAACATAATATTGAAGTAAAGAGATATGGTAACGTAAGGAGATACATGCACACATAGAAAAATTTAAGCACTTGACTTCATTTTCAAAGGGCAGGTTTCAATTTGTTGGTCCTTACTTCATTTCAAACATTTACACTCCATCAAACTCCATGAATCAACATCTTTCTTTCCTTTTTTCTTTGTATCTCTCTCTTTTTCTTTTTTTCTTTTTTGGGTATACTTACAGCATGTATTTATTTCCCAAGCTCCATTCAACATATAAATCCCCCCAGACTTGAATTATTCAAACATGAAACCATGTACAAAATGACATCATATTTCATTATAAGTACTTACTAGTGAATTGGGTAAGGTAATGTGTTTAAGTTTTCAAGGTAAGTCAATATCGTAGTTTCACAAAAGAAATGGCTTATTTAGGCTCAAGAAGTACACTAGGGGATAATTTTAGGACACAGGCATATATGGCTATGGTGATTAAATCCTAATACCTACAATCGCTTCTGAGAAGTTGTAGTTCTTGATAAAATGTTCCGAAGAATCTCAAGCAAGTTCTACAGATGCACAACATATAAGATAGCACACATGAATAAGAAAGAGTATGAAAGAGGCATATACTTTATAAATATAGGCTCAAAATCTCACATAGGTGTGGGTTTAATTAACTTTAGCATACTGGATTTTTTCGCATTTAGTTAGTATGAATGAAGTCTATTATACTAAATCAGATCTGCATGTTAGATATATGCTATCAAAAGAATAATTAGGTACTTCACACGTTATCACCTTTTTTTATTTTTAATTCAAATCATGTTATATCAAATCCTGTTCAATTTGTACGAAAGCATTAATAGTATGGCAATATGTGGTATCATGCAATTATGGCAACACTTCAGTAATGAATTAACAATTGCAATACACATCTACATCTTTTAATCACCATTCTCTCTCAAAAAACCCCAAAACCAAAAACCCCGCCGCCGCCGCCGGCCCCTTGGCTTGCCTTGGGGTCGGCCGGCCACCCTTCCTCCTCCTTCTAGATCTGATATCCTTCTCCCTTGGTTTAACCCTCTTCGTGGGGTGAGTCGCGGGGGATTGTAGTTTTTTTCATGTTTTTGCTTTATGTATTTTGCAGGCTTCTCGTTTGAATAAAGGTGTGCAAATCATTGTCTTGCACAAGGCGAATAATGGAGATCTAAGTTCAGTTTTAACTTATTTGGTCTGTTGTGATGGATTCCATCTAGTGGCGGCGGGTGTAATTTTATTTCCGATTGTTTTGATAGGCATCGAATCTCGATATTTGCCTTGCTTGTCCGGTGTTTTTTCAGGTTTTGGATTTAGCAGGTTCAGATCTCACTCGTCCTAGTTGCCGCTTGTGCAGTGGGTGAGATCTAGTGGCGGCTTGTGCAGTTTCGGGTTTCCCTTCTACCAGGCTTGGCCGGTTTTGTTTGCTTAATCCGAGCCAGTGGCGGCTTGTGCAATTGTCAGATTCAGACTCCTTGAAGGGCTTCGGGATTCAGGTTCACCATGCTTTGCCAGTTTAGTTGTTAAGTTGATTTAGTGGTTTAGTTGTCCTGTAATAGATGTAGTTAATCGGTCAGTTTATCTTTTCCGGTTGTACTGATGCCTTCTCTAGCGAGTTGGCTTGCTCCTGCTGCCTAGTTGCAGTGAAGTTATGGGTCCTGTTAGGAGTATAGGCATTCCTTTCGGTCGATGTCTGATTTGTACTCCTTTGTTTGGTTTCGCCAAACGCTTCTATAATATATTTCTATTGATAAAAAAAAAAATTAACACAAAAACAAAATCCAGCAAATTTTTTACTTTTTTTATAAATTTTTTTATGCAAGAAGTGAAAAACACACACCCCCAAACCGAAACTAAGCATTGTCCTCAATGTGTACAAACTCAGGATATATATACAGTGATTAAAGTCACGCGCAAATGAAGAAATTGAACAAAACAAAAAAAAACATGAAAAGATGTACCTGGCTCTTTTCGAGGTGCTTCGGAATCCGATCACTGCACTTATTGCGCCTGTCGTCGCTGACTGCTTAAATGCTTGTTTGAAAAAGGAAATCTGGGAAAGATTTTCTAGTTTCCTCATTGGTTGTGTAAGAGCTCTGCATACTATATATATTTGGTTCTGATGGTTTATTCTTCATACATCCTCTCCTCTCCTCATTCGTGTGATGTCCTCTTGCCGTTGTTGGTATCTTCCTTATGGCTTCATCTCCAAACACTCCTCTAGATTTACGTCTGAAACATACTGCAAATTCATCACCATCATCATCATACGCCACTTGTAGCCCCACCACCATCGACCATCCTCCGATCCGTCATCTCCAATGTCAGTTACAATTGCAGCCCCACTACCATTGACAATGTCGCCACCTTCAAACCCAACAACAATGCCAGTACCACCCTCCTTGCATCCATTGTTGGAGATGTGGTCATTTGGGGATATGCGAACTCTAGAAGCGAGGCGAGCAATGGCACAGATGTCCGATGAACAGGTCATTCACCATTCCACGCGATTACTTACCCAAGCTTCATTTGCTGCTGCAATTCTAGGACAGCGTCTAAGGGCTCGTAGCGCAAAGGTGGAAGGTCTAAAGAGGAAATTGGCGAGCTGCAGGCGGAGGCAAGGTACTGGAAAAGGGAGATGAAACAGCTCCAGCTTATCGAGAATCGGCGTTCACAGATGCAGGCTGAACTTTGACAAGAAAGAATCGTCATCGGTGTGTTTGTTTGTTTATTAAAAAAAAAAAAAAATTTTATGCAAACTCATATTTCTCTATACACTCATCTTAATTTATAAAATTTCTTTGGACACCTAAATTTGATTAAATTTTTCCTTATATACCCTTTTATTAGTTTATTGCATAAATATTCTTGAACACTAATTAATTTTCTTTGGACACTCAAAATTAAATTTTATCAATATATCCATAGTATAGGATTGAGGAAAAATCGTTCAACCTTAGTGACAGATCTTAGTCACATTCGCATTTTCATATGATGCTATTAAGTAAGCGGAAACAAAGATAGACAATGCTGTTAAACTTTCACTTATTTATGATTTATACCGAATAAATTCAACGAGTCGGTGTCATTCATCAAAATGATAGTATATGCTTGCGCTAATTTATGCTATTAACTATAGAAGCCATAAAATGTGTGGTATCTGATTAACCATGATTTACGGAGATAGGAACCTGTGGATTTCGATTAACCATGATTTACGGAGCCGATTTACTGCGATTACATTTTACATTTACTGCATGTGTTTTACGAATCTACCTACCCATTAAAAAATGTGTGGTATCTGACTCTCTATCTACCTGCCATACTCATTTGGCAGAGACAATCCTCTCATTAGGTATAAAAGAGTTAAATTAATATTGTAATTCTAATTATTTCAAGTTCTGGGTGCGGAACCTGACAACAAATGTATTATTTGCTAGCATTCAAAAATGGATGCCTGTGCACCTGCAGGCAATGAATGTTGGAAGCAATATTTAATTGTTGGAGAATACATGTCTAAATGGATGTTGATGGCCAGTATTATTAATCTAATGTCTACTGATCACTGACCTTTGTACATGTTGTTGTAGATGGGTATTCAGCACCATTAACAGCAGTAAATTTTGCAAAACTGGTAAGGTAGCCTCATGAACTGCTCTATATTTAGTGGAAGAATGTTGCTCCTTCATTGTATCATTCATCAAAAGTAGGAAATTGTATGAGGATAAGAGTTTAGAAACATATTATTTTTTCTAAACTTCGATGGGTGTTTATATGGATGCAAAAAAAATTGTCCTTAAATGTAATTTAATACATGGGTATGAAGGTAATTACATTGTATAAAAAAAGTGTCTAGAGAAATTTTTTCAATTTACATAGCAGCTCTTTTTTTTAGAGGGCTGCTATGTGCATCTATCTTTTTTCTTTGGACACCTAGTTACTTTGTACACCCATTTTATTTTTTAAAAATACTTTGAACACCCAAATTTGATTAAAATTTTCCAATTATACCCTTCATTTAATAACTAGGCCAAACAAGATGTACGAGGGTCTTCGCCTCTCCCCCATCCGCGATTTGCTGCCGATACACTCGGTGTGTTGACCATATGTCTAGTTGCTCTCTTGATCCTTCTTGGTCTACTTTGCATCATCTACTTGTTTTACTTTTGCTCTCGCATTCGTAGTCAGGATTTTATTCAACTTAGTTATTTCAGTGGCCCGTGGATTATCCGACTCACCTTCATCTTGTTTGCAATCTGGTGGGGTTTTGGTGAAATTATTCATTTAAATTTGTCGAGAAGTGAAAAAAGAGTGTTGAGTGTTCTTACCTTAGAATGGCAGGAGACTCTTTGCAAATATTACATTGTCTCAAACTTGGGGTTTGTCGAACCTTGCTTGTTCCTGACCCTCGTGTTCCTGCTTCGTGTGCCCTTGCAGGCAATCGAGTCAGGAATTCTAAACAGAAATTGGAATGGAAAATAGCTGGTTACATTCTCTTCTACTGCCTCCCAGTTCTTGTTCTTCAGCTCTTTGTCGTTTCGATTGGACCCGAACTCCACAAGAATGAGAGTTTACATAAATTGCCTTCCTACTTTTATATAGGGTGTACAAAGAAATTAAGTATTTATATGTAATTTCACATAAGGATACAAATGTAATTATATGTTATAAAAAAATTCAGGGTGTCCAAAGAAGAAAGACAGGTGTACATAGCAACCCTCTATTTTTATGGGTTACTAATGGATCAATCTATTTTTACCTGTTTTGTTATCGGACCAATTCAACTTATTAGTTAATAGGTGGGTTTGGGCCAGGCTAATGTACTGGGTCATAATTGCCAGCCCTAGTTTCAGGTATGCATCACGGGCATCTTCTCATTCACTTCGTATACATCAATGAAGCTCACTACTGGATTATCGCTAGCTTATTACTAATTGCCTGATTAGCAAGCACTAGTGAACTTATCTTTGCAAGTTTTTACACTGTCATGCTGGCAACGCAGAATTGCCTGATACCTATATCACTGTCTAATGCAACAAGAGTTGTAGGGTCTTGTTGTCCGTCTCAAAGTTATAAGCATAGCCTAAAGAATCAGCCAAAGCCTTGAACTTGTCCATCTCAGAGCTTGAAACTTGGAAACCAATCAGCGCGTTTGCACCACTCTCGCCCTGGTCAAGGCAAAAATAAGCAAGGAAAATTAATTCTATGTAATTTTGCTTAAAATGAGTAAAAGTGGACTGTAAGATTGCAGGTACTAACCTTTCCACTGTAATGGAACAAGCTTATGTTCCAAAGTGGACTAAAAGCATCTAAGAACTTCAGTAAAGCACCTGGTCTCTCAGGAAATAGAAATCGACAAAGAATCTCATATTCGACATGTGATCGACCTCCCACCTAAAGAATTTGTGGAATCCACACCATTTTAGTAAGCAATTCCGACAAACAAACCCCATGGTATAGACACATTTCCAAACAGTACATGGGATAGGGTTGATTGGGTAGAGGGTCAAGAGGCCTCAATAGATCAATATTAACCGAATTCTTTATTTAGTCCACACGACACAACACAAGTATGTTAGTGCGACAATTTGAGAATGGCGCTTTCGAAACCAGAGTATATATAGTGGAAGACAATTGTCATTGCAGAATGAACAGGAGAAAAGAAGGATGAGATTATCAAGTTAATTACCATAAATTGCAAGTGATCTTTAACTAATTCCTTATTTGTGAGGTTCATCGTCTGAAGCTGAGCACATTTCATTCGATCCAACATCCCTTTTAACTCCGAAATAGTTTGAAAGCGAACCCTGCAACAAGACCAGAACAGACTTGATGAATAGGTGGAACAATGGGTAACAACAAATTTTTTTAACCAACTCTCAATGGAATACATGCAGAGTAAAGGTTCTTGCCTGTATAGAATAAGTCCACTTTCCTTTTTATCATTATATTTGTAGCTAATCTCGATAATATTCATTGAATTGACCTGTTAGCCAAAAGATGATCTTAAGTTCAGATTTGATGGATTAAAGAGTAATATGTCTTATTTTCCTTCTAATGATATGAAGTGGATTTTTTTTAACATACTAGTTCACAAAAGTGTTTGAAGCTTCCAGGCTTTTCTGGAACAAATGTTGCAAGTATAACTTCACGTCTCCTACCAACATCGGCTAGTTGGGAAACCAGACTTAGCCTGTCAAAGTTCATGTTTGCTCCACTGGTTATAGCCACAACATTTTTTCCCTTCAGTCCATAGTATCTGCAGTATGCTTCGGCTCCTGCAATGGCTACAGCTCCTGCCGGTTCAAGGATGCTCCGTTTCTCTTCAAACATGTCCTGCATTAGACAGAATATCCAATCTAATTTAGCCAATAAATAGTAAAGTTGGCCTGCTGAAAAGCACTATGACTACAATCAGATGCTCACTTTTATTGATGCACAAATGGCGTCACGATTGACAAGAACAATTCCATCTATGAGTTCTCTGCATAACCGGAAAGTTTCTTTCCCGACCTTTTTGACTGCTATGCCATCTGCAAACCCTCCCACTTTTTCTAGGATAATTCTCTGATCATGGTGTATGGAAAGTGCCATTGCATTTGCATCAGATACCTCTACACCAATGATCTTGACCTACAGAATTAACACCGGTCAGTGTTGTTTATGAAAAATGATTGATCATCATGACAAATCAGTAAATCGTCACATTGTAATGATTCAGTGTATTAAGGGTGAATGAATTGTGTATCGGTTGATTAGAAACATACGAAAAGAGAACTGAACACAAAGATCAAGGTGCTAGATAATTGATTATGTATACAGCTACTCATAGCGCATTTCAAATTGTATCAGACTCTGGAATCTTACTAACCTATGAGATCAAAGGGTTCCATAAGTAAGCAATAGATTTAAAAACTGAAGAATATGCCAACACAAAAAATGCCTACAAATTTACACACGCAGTCACAAGAGAAATCAAAATCAGTAGATTTGTTCGGCCAAAATACACAAACCTCTGGGCGAACTCTCTTGACATAGGCAGCAATCCCAGCAATGAGTCCCCCACCACCAACAGGCACAAAGATTGCGTGCAATGGACCCTGAATTTGACGAAGGATCTCCATCCCTATAGTTCCCTGCCCTGCTATGACATCACGGTGATCAAAAGGATGCACAAATATCAAGCCTTCATCTTTGGCCCATTGCTGTGCATATTCTTGAGCTTCATCATATGACTCCCCCACCAGCACAACTTTTGCCCCTAACCTCTCCACTGTTTTCCACTGAAGAGAACGCATCAAACCCATTAATCATATTCTATAAGAATTTCACAGCATAAACAAAATTCGTAAAACGAATTCACATTGTACTTTGATTTCTGGAGTTGTAAGAGGCATGACAATCACAGCACTGCAACCAAGTTTTTGTGCCGAAAGTGCAACTCCTTGAGCATGGTTCCCAGCTGATGAGCAAATAACACCCCTGGCCAATTGTTTCCTAGAAAGCTTGGCCATCATGTTATAAGCTCCTCTCAATTTAAAGGAGAAGACCTGCATAAAATCTAAGTTCAAATCTAATCTTCATTTTTAGGAATTGATGTCAGTAACCACTGATGATTTTAGTCGTTTTGCTTTGACAGAAAGTTCAGAATTCAAATTTCATTAACGCGACTGAATAAGGAAAAGCAAAGCATGTAGATAATTATGTAGATAACTATAGACCAGTGGTTATTAAGCAATAATTAACTGGATGAGACATAAATGGAAAGTTAAGTGACATTTAACCAAATGATATGTGCACTTAATGCATGTGTCTACATACAATGGCCAATGAAAAACAAAAGAGGAAATTCTTACAGGTTGTAAGTCCTCTCTCTTGAGCCAAAGATCAACATTGAGCCTCTCAGAAAGCTTTGAAGCGTTATCCAATGGTGACTCAATTGCAACATCATAAACCTTAGATGTCAAAATCTTTGTCAAGTAGCTCATGGCATCATGAATGCCGTTGTTTCTTTGATCTTCGGCTGCGAACTTATCAGGCACCGCACCAAGAAACCCGCTCTCGTACTGCAATGTCTCCGCGGACACTTTCTTCAACTGGCCAGTTTCGTGCTCGTGCTCGTGTGGTGCCGTTTTAAAAGGATTGAGTAGTGTGGAAGGCTTCAGGGAGATCATCTCTGCCGGTTTTTTTTGCACACATGTGATGATACATGGTTGGTTTCTTAGGCTCTTGTTTGGAAATTGAGTTTTGATGAGGTTGGGGAAGGTTGATGAAGTAGCCGAAGTGCAGAGAGCCTCCATAGTACTACTATATGTTTGGACTTTGGAGTACGGAAAGTTGGGGTCAATTATATACATTGGACGGAAATAAAAGGAGCAAAGGGTGTTCGTCAAAAAAAAAAAAAAGGAGCAATTGGAGTTCAAAAATAGATTACTCTTTCACGTGCTGAAACAAGTGAGGGGGAGACCCATTGTTGTACTAGGAGAAAAAAAAAACCAACTTTCTTGTGTAATATCATATAAAAGGACCATGACAATGAGGACGTGTTTGCTTGACAGGAATAGAATAGGAAAATGAATTAAATTCCTTTTCTTACTATCCCATAAATTGTGCCATTAAAGATTCCTGACTAATTTTGCCAAAAAATTCCCATTCCTTCCTTAGGCTACAATTAACTCAAATTATGTGGTCATTACAACAAAATTGGATTAGAAAAAGTTAACGGAATTCATCCATATATCCCCCGATTTTGTCTCACTCACCATAGATCTGTGTGTTTTTTATTTTGAAAAACCAAAGATCTGTGTTTCACTTTCATGAGTTGAACTTTTTTGTTTTTTTAGAAAGGCACTAGAAATGATTAAATAAGTCGAAATCACAACAAGAAAGATGTCAATTAACAATTGAGATCGTAAAATATAACATCCACTACTCAAAAAAAATACTATGAACATGCATTCATTCGAAAGAAAATGCATTGCCTTAATATTCAAATTGGTGTCCAATGTGAAAGAAACAAATAAAACTTAAGACCATATGCACTGCCCTCCACGATCCACATGCAGCCGTGTAAAAGTCCTCGCAACCAAAACCAAAAGATCCAAAACTACACGTTAGTGGGACACAAAACTGATTAAATAGATGCTATAATTTTGATAAAAAAGGATGAATAGAACTGTTAAATGACTAGAATAACGAAACAGACACATCAAGAAAAGTGACCTATCAATGTCATCGTAGAGGATTGAAGATGAGCCCTGTATAAAAGCAGAACACCCATGAATTGAAACTTTAGTTTGACCATTTCATGAAAAATCTGTGTTGTCCGTTCTTACTAAATTCTGATTTTTAGGTAATTAAAATTAATCAAGAAGGATGGAAATTTGAATAGAACCAATAATAAGGAAAAAGAACTTGATTTCCTTATTATGAGGTGAGACCCACACTGCATTCTTTGTATGCCCCTCATCAAGTCGTTAGAAGAATTTGGCACTTCACATTTTTTATTATGCGCTCTACTTTAAATATTACATACAAGTGAAGTGCACAATAAAAATATAAAAGTGTTATTAACAATTCCCAAGTATTATCAGATTTTAAAATGTCAAACTATAATTGTCATATCCCTCTTCGGTACTTCCATAAAAGTTGTGTGACAAAGATTGACCGTAGACTTTCCTTCAACTTTTCATCTGGAGGTTTTCCAGTTGTATTAAGCGTTTAGTATAACATGCATATATTGTAGAAACTACTTTCGGACCACTTAGTCCATGCTCAGGTCGTTAGACTTTTTTATTTTTTTTAGAAAGGTATGGTTGTTAGTTTTCAAGGAATTTAATTGAATATACATATGTTTTGTAGTCAATGAAAATTGAAGTCTTCTCGGACAACAACCATATTTAGTTTAGTTTAGTTTGGGTTGTTAAGTGACGTTCTAAAAGACTATGGTCTTTGAGGATATAATAGAAATTCACTTGATGTAAATTATTCTTGAGACGACTATGTTTGATTGCATGAAACTAATGAAAAATATCCTAACTATACCATGCCCAAAAAGAAGAATTACAACATGCTTGATTTTAAAATGACCAGAACACATTGGTCAGTCCAAGGAGGTGAGGTACGAATTTTGGAGCCTTCCCATTCATGTTTAATGTCTGTTAGTGATGACATGAGCGGCCAATATATTCTTTTTAGTCCTTCTTCGAGCGATACCATACTCTAATCTAAAGTATATGAAAGGAAAACTCAAACGCAGAGTATACAATTGAGGAAATATTACTATTCTTCAACTAACTTTGCTGTGCTCATATTTGAGACGCCCAATGCTATAGCTGGTGTATGCGGCATTCTCGCGTTTTATTATTGACCTTTTGCTTTTGGAGGATGTGGAAATAGGCTCAATTTTAAGCCTTCTAATGTATCATACCAAATTGTAGCTATAGCTCAATGGTTGTAAGGACATCCCCTAAGAAGTTCTTGACATGCTTATTGATTACAATTTCTAGAGACCATCATCATTCCATATTATATAGCTCCTTGTTAAGTTCGCATTCTACAAATTTCCTCCCCCTTTCAACAGACTTCTATTTGGCAAAAACTATTTAGACATTCAAAGATCTGATCTATCTCACTTCTCACGATCATAACGAAACCAAACAAGTGTTTAAATTTCATATCTATCGGTTTGGTCGGATCAGTCGATTTCATGCTCGGCCTTAACCAAGAACGTAATTTTTGTTAAAAATTGGTGGTTCATTTTTAATATTTATAATTTTTTATTAGCATCATTAGTGGGAATTAAGTTGGCGTTAGTGGTGAATTAAGGTTGGAGACTTTTTGCCTTTTATTCCTACAACATTTGTAACCTATTACTCATTTAGGGACCTTTATTTCATGAATTTACTACCCTATTATATTCTTTGGGTAGTTGGGTGGTCTTGGTAGCCTGTAAATAGAGGTCGTCTTCATCTTTTGTAGATCATCTGATTTATACTTGTATTCTTCTTCTTCTTTTTTCTTGTGTTTTGCCTATTGGCCAAACAAAGGTGTTCTGGTGGTGGAGCTTTGGGCTCATTCTCTTGTGCAGATAGGTGAGTCATATAACATTTCAGTTGGGTTGTTGTATCCTAGAGGGGCCAAGTTATATTGTTGCACTGGGCTTGAATATCTTAAAGAGAGCGAGATATATGCACCTTAGCCTAATTGTCTACATGCTTCATGGAAGAAGAAAATATTTTCATTAGTAATTTCCCCAACAATTTTATGAAACATGTGTTGGGTTGTGGAACAAATTTCCACATGTGTGGAAGCGTGGTGTGACACGTATGCAATAATAAAATTCATAATTCAATCGTAAACATACATGGTTGGCAGAACGTTGGATTTCATTAATCATATTAATTAATCCGCGCGCATGGTTAATCGATGTGCCATGTGAATCTTAGCATACCAATAAGATCACCCATAATATAAAAGAAGATTAGAGTTACCGACCTTTGCTTACCATGATGATGATGATGATGATGATGATGATGAAGTCCTAGACGTTCAAGTGTATGTCCTCTACAAGTATCAACATGAACAATATTCTGTTGATAATGCAGAGAGAGGATGTAACAGCTAGAAGCACCAAACTCCGTCGGACGATGACGAGCACCACCAATAACTACGGCAACTCAGAGGATTTGCGGCACACAAGGTTTCAGAGAAAAACAATTTTTCTGACTTTGTGTTTTAGTAAAGATGTATTCTCAGCACATGAGATTCTCTACTGAGATTCTTTACTGACATGTGAGAATATATTGTATTTTTAGGTCAATACCCAACAAGCCTTTATATAAAGAACCTTTTTCTAACAAGCTTGGACTCTTGTTTAACAATTAAACAACAATCCTTGTCTCACAAGGAATAGGGTGCGGCAACTCTGGGAGAAACCTTGGAGTTGCCGTTTCCCTATGATGCCGCACCTCTTAGTGGGCTTAGCCCACTAATAAGCCATCAATCCTGATTTATTTAGAGGGCTGTTATGTACACCCAGGTTTCTTCTTTGCACACACTCTAATTTTTTTTAAAGTGAAATTATCTTTATATTCTTATGTAAAATGACATCAAAGTGCACATCTATTGGTTAATGACCTATTAATTCTTTTTCCTTCCTCCTCCTCTTTGTTCCTTCTTTGTTCCTCTTTCTCTTTCAACTCCAAAAAATCCACAACAAATCAAATTCAATTCATATAAGTGCACTCCTCGGCTCTTCGCATACCTCAAAACCCAATTCATAAAGAAAATTTATTCAAGTATCTTGCCATTGCCTTCAAACAGAGGAAACATATAAAAAGGCAAGAAAAACATCAAATCAAAGGCAGAGAGGAATTGAGAGTAAGCTCGGAAATCCTATTACTATTAATTAAACTTTGGTCCCATTGCCCTGAAGAAAACCGCGGTACCAATTAAGCTTCGGGATGCACTTGTAGTTGTCGTTGTAATTGGTATAGTAGAGACCGAATCGGATTGAATACCCAAAACTCCATTCAAAGTTATCAAGCAGAGCCCAATGGAAGTACCCAGTGACATTTACTCCCTTCCTGCAAAGACATTTTTGTTAAGGATTCATTTGACATTTTGAATGTGCTTCAATGTTTTTGTACCAAGTACCTAGATCACTTGCTTGATTGCTCGATTGAGGTGATACAAATGGCGAACGAGATAGGAAACTTGATTGAGGGTTTAATTTTGAGTGTTCAAAATAGATTTGTTAGTGAAAATTAAGTAAATTAAGGGTAGAGAGGGAAGTTTATTATCAAAATTGGGTGTCCTAAGAACATTGAAAATTAAAGTGGGTGTACATGAGAAATGAAGGTGTCCAAAGAAAAAGTCTGGGTGTACATAGCAGCTCTCTTTATTTAATTGGTCAATTCCAAATTATATTGGGCTGATATTAATATCAAGCCCAAAAGACTTGTATTTATTTATTCAAAAAACCCAATCACCAACTAAATAAATTTGTTATTTAACATAAATTGATTTATGTTACATACCCTCATCAATTTACCCGAAGGCATGCGTTCTTGTGTGTCTGACCTCCGTAGATTCTGATAAAGCTAGTAGTAAACATCTTATTTTTCCGAATATGGAAATTACCAATATTCAACCTTATAAGGAAGATCATTCACAAACCGAGTAGTAACATCTAGCTATGGCCTCGGCTACCCAGATTATCAAAAATGTGTTTCGAACTTCTTCATCACACATCGAGCAGAAGCATTAGTTATGGTTACAGTGCAGTAACGTTCCTCCGTCTCCTATATTCCGATCAAATCACTTAAGGCATGGAAACTCATTGTCAAGCCCTAATGCATTAGTATGCCGATATGATCGCCCTGATGTATCTCTTTACTTATATGCTTCGACTGAAGACTTAGAGATAGATCTTCAAGGGGCTTTTGGAATATCAACCTTCACTGATTACATAGACGGTGAAGGATCCCATTTTGCGCATTCACAAATCTCCATGCTCGAATCCAAGCACCCAATCCTCACCTACTTGGCCCAAATCATTCTTGATGGACTGTGAAATTGAGGTCAAAGTTCAAGTCTCGCAACACGAGATATCCAGTGAAGCCTCAGGTCTAAGAACTAGTTTGCACCCATAACTAGCCAGAGCGTTGTACGATTGACACAGTAGGTAAACTTCCGTTCACACGCTCTGTGGTTGGTCAGTGTTCAGTGAACTCGTATCTATATACGAGCACCTACATGCCTATTTCATATCACTATATGCTTAGTCTGAGATCGACTACTAAATACGACATGAACCGGCCTTAACGAATAACCAACAGCCCTAGCTGGATATCCTATGGCTAGGAATGTTCTTTAGGAGTCGAGGACAACAGGGCATGTATCTCAAATCACGACCTCTTTGTGATTCCATCCTTACACTCAATGTTCTCTTAGGACTCACCCTGGCATACGACCGCGAGCCTCCCTAATACACTTATTAGGTCACAGGCTCCGTCGAGGGTGTCTATATTTGCCCTTGTTGTTGATTTGGATTGACACGTGTCTCCCGTAACATATTGCCACGTCAATGCCTTAACGGGCACAATCCAACATCATGTACCTGAGAAGCTGTCTAACAATGTTGGAGATCTCAACAAGCCATTCCGCTTCAAAAGAGCTCACTTCAAGCGATGGAAAGGGAAAGTCCTTTTCTATCTAAATTTACTCAAGGTTGCCTACGTTCTCACTGAACAAAAATCCAAAGTACCGAATGAGGATGAGCTCTACGGTCATGACGAGCGAGTCAAAAAAATATGAAAGAGATGAGTACAAATGCCGATTTTATCTTTTGAATTTTCTTGTCGATCATTTTTATTATTATTATAATACCACTTACTCTTCTGCGGAAAAAAAATTTGGAAAGCTTTGCAGAGTAAGTGTGATACTGAGGAGGCATGAGAAATATGTTGCAAGGTAGTTCTTCTACTTTCAAATAGTGGATGGGAAATCGGTTGTGGTGCGGAGCAAGTCCAATATTTCCAAATGATTGTTGTGTAGGTCATGTCCGAGGGGGTCAAGATTGGTGACAATTTCGTTGTGGCTGGAATCATTGATAAATTGCCGCCTTCTTGGAGGGAGGTTAAAAAATCTATTCGTCACAAGCAAAAGGAGATTCACGCATCCAAGTAGAGGAAGAGGCAAGAGTACAAGATGTTGTTATGCAAGAAAACAACACCAACTCCATCAAGGTAAATCTAGTATCATCATCAAATAACAACTTGCCCAATAATAATAATAATTCAGGAAATGGTCATTCTCAGACTACGAAAAAGTTTGGAAAACCTCACTATCAAAATAAACGAAGCCCAAGCCAAGAGAATAAGAACCAATCTCATAAAGGAAGCCCAAACCAAGAGAATAGGAACCAATCTCATCCTTCAGTCTGCTATGCGTGTGAGGCAAAAGTGGGCATATTGCTCAATTTTGCCGATACCGGAAACATGAGCATATTCCTCAAGCTCATGTTACCGAAGAACCATTCATTGTGATGATTTTAGATAGTATGAACATGGTTTCAAATGAGGAAGGATGGTAAGTCAATTCTGGCGCCAATAGATATGTATGCTTTATAAGGAGTCAACAACAATCTTCCTTGGTGACTCGTCAACTACTCAAGTGCTTGGAAGTGGTCAGATGGAACTCAAATTTATTTCAGGAAGGACATTAACCCTAAAGGAGATGCTCCATACTCCTTCCATGAGGAAAAATTTGATGTCGAGTTTTCTTCTTAATAAGGCTGGATTCAAACAGACTATGGAATCCGATCAATATGTGATTACCAAAAAAGGTATATTTGTGGGCAAGGGTTATAATTGTGATGACATGTTTAACTTGCATGTTGAAAATATAAAGCTATTGCTTCTGTTTACATGCTTTCTTCTTTAAATTTTGGCATGCATGTTTGTGTCATATAAATAGTAAATATGGGGGAATCATGACTAGTTTGAATTTAATTCCAACTGTGATATTTTTTATTTTTTTTGAAAAGTGTGAGACTTAGTAAGGCTAAGATCACTAAGAAGCCATATAAAAATGTTGAAAGAACTTCTTAATTGTTGGAATTAATTCATATGAATATTTGTGAGTTTGAAGCGAGTTTTGACTCAGTATTTTAAAAAATGCGCCTCAAGGCAAGGTGAGCTTTTTTTTTCAAGGCGCATGAAAAAAAAAAGAGTTTTTTTTTTTTTTTTTCAAAAGGCGTTGGAAAGGCGTATGAGGCATTGAAAAGGCGTAAGTCTCACGACAAATGACGTACGCCTCAAGGCAAAAAGGCGTATGCATCGAGGCAAAAGGCGCAAGCCTCGATCATAAGGCGTAAGCCTTGTTTTTTTTAAAAAAATAAAAAATAAAAAATTAGGGCGATTTTCTATTGAATATACAAGAGTTCAATTACAAAGAAATTGGATGAACAACAATCTGAAAAAGGTTGAATGTGATAATTTAGGTTTAGAAGATTGAACAATTGTATCTTTGATGCTTAACCTCAAATTCTTGATGAAATGATTTTAGTTTATTGTGGTGTTATTTGAAGTTTCTTAAGGATTGATATAGTTTAAAATTCGATTTCTTTGTTGGATGATATGGATAATTGTAGTTTTATTTTGAAGTTTATTATATATGGATGGTTGATATTGGATAATATTTCGCTACAATATTATTTTTGATAATGCATCCTATGTAAGCCTCACTAAGTCCCGTGAGGCTTACGCCTCCAAATGTTAAGGCTTAAGCCTCAGTGAGGTTATCATCCGGCGCCTCGCTTTAAGTCTTAACGTTTTAAAACATTTGGTTTGATTAGAGGAGGAAATAAATATTTTATCACTTTTATTGATGATTGTTCCAAATATGTCTTTGTTTATTTAATGAAGATTGAAGGGTATGTTTGGAAGTTTAATATTAAATTTGGGTGTTCAAAGAATAGTGAAAAATTAAGGTGAGTGTACAGAGAAATATGAGTGTGCAGAGAAAATTTTTGAGTACACGTAGCAGCTCTTAAATTTTTTTATTCAACCCCATGAAATATGTCACTAGGATGAAATGGTATTGATACTATGAAAAAAATGTGAGGGTCCTAGACATGTTATTAGAATGTGATTTTCTTGGTATACGATAGTAAACCAAGAAAGAAAGTTCGAACCCTTCGTTCTTGGAACGAATTTTATGTTTGCCTTATTTATTACCCAAAATAATTATATATATATGTCAAATATTGGAGGAAACTAACATTAAGTTACAGTACAGCCTCTGAAGCATTAGGGTGCAAGGTACAATCATAGTCTGCTTGTTAATGGTCCGTGGGTAGTGGCTGCCCAGTCGCGGTGGAACAGTGGCAGTCAACCATGAAGTCGCTTTTTCTCAGCATCCTCGGGTTTAGTCTGCCTTTTTTACGCTTTGCAATCGCTGCAAGGATGATACATCCTGTATGAGCATGTACACCATAGAAGATGATGCATCAAGTTGCTTAAGCACGTATATGGATGTACAACATAGATTCGGGTTGCTTAAGCACGTATAAAAAAAAAATTAATAAAAAAATTATAAAAAAAAAAAAAAAAAACCACCAATACTATCAGAAGATAAGATATGTGAATGGAACGAGCTCTTATTTTCATTTTCACGTTTCTGATTCTGATTTCCAAACTGATTCTAAGTACTCCACATTGCAGTGCCCATGTACCTACCATCTTTACGCACCTAAGAGTAGATCTTTTTGGTTTTCCACAAAGGCTTCCCCTACTTAATTTGCTAACTATATGACAATTATGACAGTAATGATGGTTTCCCATGAGCCTCAAAGCCGCAATTCTTCTCGATTGTTAATACTTCTCTCTGCAATGCTTGGTGCCGCGTCTCATGCCTATCTATAAAGTTGGTGATTTTTCTAAGTTTACTAAGAGGTTACAGCTGAAGACTGATTCTCCCAGACATTCTCATGATATCCGAGTAAATCCTATCACCTCCGATCTTTGCACCAGTTGCTCCGGCAGCAACCCTTAGAACATCTTCAATCAATGCAACATTTCCCAAGATGTCAACATGTGCACCACTCTCTATACCCCTTCCGCCAAGCAGACTAGCCGGAGGCTTGTGCCGGTACTCCCTGATGTAGGTAGAGACACCAGATGGGTTGAACCTGGTTCTTCCTCTCCACCCTTTGGCACACATGAACCCAGCACTCAATACAGGCACGCTATCATCACCATCCACAAAGTATACTCCGTTTCTCAGACAGCTGTCTGGCTCTCCATCTGCTGAGGCATCGATCCGGATTGGAATGCTCTTACACTTGTCTGGAGACATCTTGTATACATATGATCTTTCGGTTGGGATTCCAACACCATATAAGCAGTATATTTCCATGTCTGGGGCAACAGGTAACCTAAACAATATACAATCATCATTAATGCCGTTTCATTAAATGGAACTTCCCAAAATAAGAAAATGAGAGGTAGAAAGGACAGAAAAAGGGTTTGAGAAACTTTGTGTGGCATTAGTTCTTCTGGTTCACTTAAGTTAGAATACATGTGATAACAAACAGTAGAACGGAAACATAACAAAATCATTTCAAAGCAGAAATACAGTGTTTGCAAGAGAAAAGCACGAACGGAATAGACATGTATAGTTATCAAAATTCAACTATGGTTATCTATGTAATAGAAAGATGAGTATGCATTGCTCTGAAAACAGAAGGTGAAGTGATGTTATATCTCATCATTGCTGAAGGATATTTATGCTTACTTGGTTTCAAGTGGATTGGACCAGTACTTGTAATGGTTATATTTAGGATCATCGAGATTATCAGCTACCCCATGAGAGAAATGAGCCTCAGCCCGTTGCATCATTTTCGGAGCCACAAAGCGTAGTAGATCAAAAAGAGTTTCAGCTGTGTAAGCCTTGTTTTCTGTGATGTTTCTGATGCTTTCTCTGCTCACCTCATCATATTCAGTCCACACCTCTCCACATGATGATTTGAAGTTTGAGGCATAATTTTTTTGTAGAAGTTCCTGTTAAAACAAAATAGTCAATATCATCTTTTTTTAAGGAAATTATCTTACTAAATTAACAGTTGAAATGATAGATCAGAAAGCACTAGTGGACATACATTAGCTTTCTGCAAAATTGAAAACAGAATGCCCTTCAATTACTCTTTTATTTTGGTTCATGGTAAACATCATCCTGGAATGCGTCTAGGCATGTCTAAAGTAATATATGCACAAGCTGCTAAAGAGTATCAAGTTACTGTTATGAAGTACATGCTGCCATATTTCGCTAAAAGTGGTATACGCACTACAAGATATTTTTTGTTGTGTGTATTTAATACTCCTGTTCATATCTCATTAAGATGCATCAAATAATAAAATTAATATCCTCAAGAATGCACAACAGAGAATATACAACAGACAATTAGAGGAGTACCTTCAAATCATGCCTAGGTAGCTGGAAAGAAGATAATTGAGATGCTTCCTTGCCAAAAGAGATTACTCTTCCATACTTTACAGGTCCTTTTTCTTGGAAAACTCTATTTTCATTGTTATGGCTGAAGTTGTTGTCACCTGAAGTGGAGTGAAGATATCCTTTCTTTGCCAGGCCACAGCTATGCTCATCTTCAGGAGACCAATCCAAGTTACCCCAGATGGTGTCTCCACCTTTTGGCAATAAGGAAACTAGGGAATCCCAGGTTCGAGATACCCGCATGAGGTGTTCAAGGGTTTGAAGCCCGAGAATATCAGAATCTAGAACACCAGGAGCCATAGCTCTGCAAAATCCAACAGTCAATTCCATCCTATAGTCATATTGTCAAATTACTCATACAGTGTTGCACCTAATATCAGAAAGAACTTATCCTACGTTATCTTACATAGCTTATGGTTTAGAAGAGTATTATTTTTTAAGGAACTGATCAATATAAAATTGCAAGAAAGTACATAATGACAAATATGCTGAGCCACCCGACTCTTCGTTGGGAGATTCTGTCTACAAAAGCTACTTGGAGTCAAAATATGTATTCAAGTTTGAAGCATTGAAAAAGTTCTCAGAGTTTGAACTTTAGACGCATCATAGCTAAAACTATCTACATAATTACAAACATATTCAGTAACCCTAGTTTTAATATCAGAATGCTAATTTATATGAGCGAGAGAATGCACCCAACCTGATATATGCGACATCTTTACCCTCAGCAGAAAATATACTACTAACGGCTTTTGGAACACCAAGAAATGCTGGACCGATGTTCATGACTGCTTTGATGTGCTTGGCACACCAACTTGGACCTCCACCACCTCCTGTAGGAGAAGGTGATTCAACCCATTTCATGAAGTGGAGAAAATAAATAACCCCCATAGAATGAGGCACCACAACCACTTTCTTATTGCCGTTGGTGACGTACATAAGCTCGATTTTACTCTTCAATCTACTAAGAGCTTGGTCCCGAATCTGCTTTTCCCAATTAGAAAATGTATTAGTGGACTCATCTTAGCTTTTTCAGCATTTCAATAATATTCAACTCTGTTAAGATGGAGCGGAGCTTAAGCAGAGTAAAAACATGTCTAGTAAGGCATACTAGAACAACACAAGAGAATCAAATGATCAACTCCACTTTATACAGTGTTTGGAAGCTAAAATTCAGTGATATGGAGTTGAAGGTATTGGAAATGTAACAGCAATTGACTCATTGAATACATGATCTTCGAGTTCCTAAAGAAAATAAGAGTTTACGAAAACTATATCATATATGATAAGAACAAACAAAGTAAAAGTTACAACTTACAAGCCATTACTCCACAATGCTATATACGCAACATGTGAACTTAAACAAACCAAGAGGATAGTTGAAGCTTCAGGGAGGCATAATTGTACCTCTGTATTTTGAAAAGAGAGCCTCCAATCGTACACAGCCATATGCATATTCTTCCCCTCATAACCAATTTTTGCCATGTTCTCAATGAGAACAGCCCAAACAAAGTATCCAGGAGCAAAATAGTCAGCTGCAACGAGTCCCGGAACGGCTCTGACTCGAATTCCCGGAGGATCAAGCCCTGTTTCATTGTGTAGAGAAAGGTGCTCCAACCAGCACAAAGGCCTAATTTGCAAACAGAAATCACAACTCCAGTCCATAAACACTGAAACCATCTTAAATACTTAAACAGCTGCAATTCAAGAATGAAATGAAACCCGACACTGTTTCAACACACCTTTTCAATATCTCAGTGAAACTACCACCCCAAAGACGCTTTCGAAAAAGTCCCTCGGCACAAGGCCTGCCTTCCCAGAGCTCAAGGCCGCCGGTGACAATGCCGGGGACTAAAACAACTGGATGAAGGGCAGTCAAGCCCTCACCTTTCAGCCTCGTCCCCGGCATCTCCGGCACCTGAAAGCCGGTCAATGTGGCCGGCAAGCTGTGGTACAAAAACAATAGAACCCACCACGTCGTGCACAAGTACCCAATTACCCAACAACATCTATCTACGCACCTCCACTCCCTAAGCTGCCTCTTGGCCTTCTTCTGCTTAATCTCTGACGAATTCTCAGCTTTGGAACTAAAGCCCACTTCATCTCTGCTTTCGACTGTTGCGATGTCTTCGAAACATTGAAACTTCGAAGGAGTAGAAGAACAGCTTACAGGCTCAACATAGCACAGCTTGCGAAACCGAAGAATGGAAGGCATGGCAGACCAAAACAAGCTCAAAATTCACCAAAATGAACAAGAACAAAAGCAACCCATCAAAGGAAAATGGGGGCTTCAGAGCTTGGTGGTGAATTCAGAGCAAAACAAGGTAATGGGCAGCCATGGCCGCTATCAAAAAGCTATGACCACGTGGTGAGAAGCAAACAAACCCAGAAGAAAAATTGGGTTTTTATTCTTGTCGAACCAAGGTTGACGAAAAGGTGTTTGGGAACAAATGGGCGTGTGATGAATCCAAAGTCGCACACCTATGTCTGCTTGGGTTTTTGCAGAGACACTTGTCCGGCCCTTTGCATGCAGAGCTATATCAGCTGTCGCCATTTCGGGTGGGTGGCTCTTTGGTCTTTTGCTCGAGCACTGAAGACTGAGGAGAGGTCCCAAAAAGGAGGTCAAGAGAGAAATTTTGGTGGGTTTGGCCTGAAATTTTAAAGTCCCGAGGTTGAGAGAAAAGGTTGTAATGAGTGGTGGTAAGTAACTAACTGGTAGTAAAAAACAGAGAAAATCCAAAGAAAGAATGGGTGGGTATATCCAATCCGTGTAAGGTACACCCCCCAAAGCCAAACAATATGGAGCAATTATCATATACAGTATACACAAAACACACAGATCCAACTTGTGTATTACTATGACTAGTTCATAGACCATGGTGTGGTGGTGATAAATATTGGGATTGCAGGTGAATATTAGAGGGGGAAAAAAACAGTTCCTTAAATAATCACAATTGCTACACTAATTGTCAAGTGAATGCGTGTGCGTTACACAAGTCAATAACTATATGTACTAGTTCAACCGACTGGTCGCAAGCGTGCAAGTCCTCGGGATGAAATCCCTCGAGGAGTGGCAATAGTTCCGTCAATTGGTCCCCAATAACAAGGATTGATCGTACCTCACGTAAAGTCCCATATAAAAGTGTCAATCTTCAGAATCTCGTAAATATTTATGTATATTTGTGATTCCCTATAATTATGTTGAATATAACAGGACTAACTACATGTACCGGCTGTGTATTTGAATTTTGTTCACGTTGCATATGTTGATTGTTTGGTTAACATTCATTTTCAATTCTCAATATATGTGTATAGGCTGAAACATGTGTATATTCTTCTTCGTACTTTCGTCTGCTTGGTGATAGTAGTGAGTGAGGACCTGTTTTTGGCAGAGGGCAGCGAAAGGTGTACTGAGATGATTCCCATTGGAAGGCCCCTTGGTGGAAATTGGAATGCTTAGGCCAGGTCACCGCAAAAGCCGAAAAAAGAAAGACAACCAACAGAACACCCCCACACGCCCCCACACCCAAACGACACCACAGACGACGAACACGACAGAAAAAACAAAAGGAAAAAAAAAAAAAAAAAAAAAAAAAAAAAAGAAAAAAAAAAAAAACCTTAGATTCTATTAGTCTGAATTGTTCTTTCTTAGACTCTCTTTACTTGTAGTAGCAGTTTGTTTGTAATATTGGAACGGCTATGGGGTAATTTTGTTGTCTAAAAGAGGGCTTAGAGGTTTTTATTTTGAGTAATGACATCCACAAAATTTGTACACCATCTTAAAGGACGGGTAATACTAAAAGCATTTTCCTTTATCTTTTAGTGCACTTTCTTAAATTTTAAAGGACGGGTAATACTAAAAGCATTTTCCTTTATCTTTTGGTGCACTTTCTTTGTCGATTGGTGCATCTTGAATTTTAACCATATGTGAGTCTTATTTCTTAGAGGTTTTAACTTTAGTGCATTTTGATTATCGCTTCTATCGTCAAACAGCCGCTAGACGCAAACTGAAAAATGGTGAAAGGAAAATTAATTATTTCGTTTCAATTTGCCTTTAGCGTTTGATATTAAAAAAAAGTGCATCAGCACCTAAGAGACGACTGCTAATAGTGTTCAAATGTAACGGGGTGCACCTTTGATGTAAAAAGAACTTCTCAAACATGCATATGTGTGTGCAGTAAGACTATTGATGTGTAATAATTTTTGGAGGACATGAGATCATGTTTCCTATTTCGCGTGGAGTACTCGCTTATGTGGCTATTGCCGGTTTCGTAAGGTTGTTTTGTTGCTTTCCTTGTCTTGTTGTAGACATATAGTCGTGATTGTACTTTGTACCCGTAACTGTGTTTAGGCAACACATTTTTCAACTATGATGAAGCTTTGATTTTCATGTAAGGTTTTGGATTGATAGTGCTTATTTTATTTGGAATGATGAAAGGACAATTCTTGGCTGCACCCTTGGATGCAGCCCTTGGCTGCTGAAATGGGCAAGTTCAAGCTTCCTTGTTGATGCGTTTCATAATTTGAACCGTTCATTTGATTCATTATCTAGTAAAGATCATCCTGCAAAAAATCAATCAAATCGGAGATCGTTTGGTTATCTAACTTAGTGAAACATGTGAACGGTGTAATTAGATGCCAAAACGAGCCGTCTATATATTTGGTGCATTTCAATAAACCAAACGACCTCTGATTTGATTGATTTTTTGCAGGGATGATCTTTACTAGACAATGAAACAAATGAACGGTTCAGATTATGAAACGCATCAATAAGGAAGCTTGAACTTGCCCATTTTAGGGTGCAGCCAAGAATTGTCCATGATGAAATAGAGTACCATCAAAGCAAGGAAATAAAAGCCTCATCATCTTTTGCCTCCACTTTCTGTTGGGCTTTTCAGAGCTCATCACTTGGATTTTTTCCGCCCGAATTTCGTTTTCTTGTACTTTCTATTTAAGGCCCTGGAATGATGATGCTTCTTAATTGCATGATAAGTAACAAAGGGCAGGTATCTCTACAGGTTGTTTTCGGCAACTTGGTTTGCTCAGATCATTCGTTCGAACAACAATGCTACTTAGTGAATCCACTTAAGAAAGGGGAACTTCTAAGGCTCCCGATTAGCGGAGGAGAAGGAGATCGCCCCAAATTCTACGGTATGGGATTTGTGATACAACTAATACACGCAAGATCGTTTGTGCTTTTAGAGACTTCAAGAACCAGCTGGTATCTCAAGTTCTTTCGTTAGGCACCAATTCATGGAGGCGGATACACTCAGTTCCGCCTTGGAATTTATATAACATTAGTTTATCTGCAAATGGAGAAACGCATCGGTTGGTTTCCCTAGAAAATAATGATGGTTATTACCCATGGATAGAAGGTACTAGTATACAAGGGAGTCGCACAAGTATAGTTTCTTTCGACTTCAAGAAGAAGAGTTTTATTCTACTACTCCTTATCCTACCTTGCAAAATGCAACTAACGCTCATTCGGCTTCTTTCACTTGCTTAACGTTAGAGGATCATTGGCCGTATTAGATGTTTCATCTAGTAATTACTTCGAGATATTGATAGAATGATAATGGGAAGAAAGAGTGGACGGTGGCACTACAACAAAAGACATCATTAGCAACCAACTTTTTATAAAACAACAAAAAAAAAGAAAAAAAAAAAAAAAAAAAAAAAAAAAAAAAAAAAAGAACCCAACCAACCCCCAACCAAAACAACTAACAAAAAAAAAAAAAAAATAAAAAAAAAAAAAAAAAAATTTAAAAGGGAGAAAACATACCCCCCAGAAAAAAAAAAAAAAAAAAAAAAAAAAAAAAAAAAAAAAAAACAACACTAAAACTACGGTGAACGGGAAGGAGGCACAGGCTAAAAACCAAACCCAAAACCCCCCCCCCACCACCTCCTTTCTCTTTCTCCTTATTTTTTAAAATAAAAAAATATATTTATTATACCCCCCCACCAACCCTACTACCCCTTTAGTGGAAGGGGAGGAGGACAACAAGAAGACGGGGGGGGACCGCAAAGACACAATAATTTTTTTTTTTTTTCCTTTTTTTAATGAGCAAATTACAATTTAGTACCCTGTGATTTGGGTTAAGTTTCAAAATGATACCTAGACTTTGTTTTCTTGCAATTTAGTTCCCTGTGGTTTTAATAACTTTCATTTTTGCTCTTCCGTTAACATTTTCGTCATTGATTATGTTAAGTGCTGATGTGGTGAAAGTGGGACCCATTTTTTACCACATAAGCGCCAGGTGGAAAAATGAAAAAAAAAAAATTTGAGAAAATTGCTTCTGTCCGTCCCCCCTCTCTAACCAAAAAAGATGCTGAGCTCAAACCACCACCCGCCTTCCCCTTCCGACGACTCATTGCCGCTTTAGGGCGACATCTCGCCACAGCCGCCACATCATCCATCGTCCGCCGCATCAAGCTCGCCTACAACCTCGTTCGCTTTTCCTCAACTCTGGATAGGTCTCTATTGGAGTAGTGGGTAGTGAAATTTGATCGAAAAGTTGGTTTCTTTATGAAGATTTATCACTGTTTTCTGTTGGGTTGTGAGAAATTTCAATTCTTTTTGTATAATCTGTTTACTTCCGATCATATTCAGTATAGAATGTACTTGGGTAAAACCCATTTTGTTGATTTACGAGTTAGAGATAGATCTGTTCGTAATCTTTGAAACCCATTTATTTGTTGTTTTTGTTGTTGACTCAGATTAATCTCGAACTTACAGTCAAACAAAGATGTTTCTAACAAGGTGAATTACAGTTTTTGAGGAGTTTGTTTTACTTAAATTTAAATGCTTTTTACTTATCTGGTTGTTGATATAATTTTGGGATTGTGGGTTGGGTTTTGTGAAGGACTGAGTATGACAGAGGAGTAAACACTTTCTCTCTTGAAGGCAGGTTGTTTCAGGTTGAGTATGCCATCGAGGCCATCAAGGTACGTAGCCTTATTATGTCCCGATCTTCAAGCAAAGTGTAATTAAGAAAACTATGGCTTTTGTTTTGTCAAATTTAGTTATCTGAAGTACTGGACTGATCATGTTTTTGGGTTTTTGTGAATTGCAATTGGGCTCAACCTCGCCGAGTTCCGGGTCGGGTAATCGGACATGCCGAGGATGTGGGCGAGCTTGATGCGGTGGACGGCGGATGATGTGGCGGCTGCGGCGAGGTGTCGTCCAGAAGCGGCAATGAGACATCGGAAGGGGACGGGGGGTGGTGGTTTGAGCTCAGCATCTTTTTTGGTTAAAGAGGGGGGACGGCCAGAAGCAATTTTCTCAAAATTTTTATTTTTTATTTTTATTTTTCCACCTGGCGCTTATGTGGTTACAAATGGGTCTCACTTTCACCACATCAGCACTTAAGAGAATCAATGACAGAAATGTTAAAGGAAGAGCAAGAATGAAAGTTATTAAAACCACAGGGAACTAAATTGCAAGAAAACAAAGTCTAGGTATCATTTTGAAACTTGACCCAAACCACATGGTACTAAATTGTAATTTGCCCATTTTTAATTATTGTGTTTTTTTAAAATGACTTTTTAAAGACTTAAGAGATAATTAATAAGTGCTCTTGAACCTAAACCTAAACCTATATAAACCCCCTTCAACAACTTAAGCAGCCCCAAAACATCAAAATCTAGAGGGCCACTTCTTCTACTTTCATCAATTATTCCAAGAAGATTGTGATTGAAATGAAAGAGGAGATGTTTTGATGAAAGTGAAAAGGTATGAAAACTGTGACTTGCAGAAAATGAGTAGTGGCAGACAAGAAAGAAGAAAGCTGATGAAAATGTGTAAATATTCTCTGTATATTGAATGAATAGTGTACATGAATGCGGTACATTTATACACAAGGATTTCACCAACCCTAGACTAATATGTGTTGTCTTCATGACAAGTGTGAGTGTTCTGGAATCTTCTTGAGAGTGCATAGCTGTTCCTGGAGTGCTGGCATTGTGCCAAGCTAGCCGTTGAGGCAGATTAGCACTTGGAATACGAAGGTTTGGATTTGGATTATCGGGAGAGGCCATTGGGATCGATTAAAAAAAAACTGTGAAGTTATGAGAGGGGCGACTGATACCATGAAAGAGGAGATGATTTGATGAAAGTGAAAAGGTATGAAAACTGTGACTTGCAGAAAATGAGTAGTGGTAGACAAGAAAGAAGAAAGCTGATGAAAATGTGTAAATATTCTCTGTATATTGAATGAATAGTGTACAGGAATGAGGTACATTTATACACAAGGATTTCACCAACCCTAGACTAATTTGTGTTGTCTTCATGTACAGGTGTGAGTGTTCTGGAATCTTCTTGACAGTGCATAGCTATTTCTGGAGTGCTGGCATTGTGCCAAGCTAGCTGTTGAGGCAGATTAGCACTTGGAGTACGAAGGTTTGTGTTAATTCTATCATGAAATTGATATATGAATTCACATTCTAATATCCAATTTGATCTTTATATGTAGATTAATTCCTTCCCTTATTACTAACTATACATGATAGAATCCATTATTTTATCTATTTCTGATAGGTTTTTCTAGGTTCTAATATTTGGGATTCATTCTTTGTTATCCAACATCCCACCTACTAGAAAATATGATTCTAGACACCAAAATCATACCAAAAGGAAAAAAGTTGAGCAAGAGATTCAATCTAACAGGGAAGTTCTTGAAAAATTCATTGTTAGACAACCACAAGTTCTAGTTGATGAAGAATTTGGCAATGAGCAACAAGATAATGCTAATAGAAATAATAGGGAGGAATATGTGAATGCTATTATGGATAGTGAGAAAGAGAATGATCATGATGTAAGCTTTGATGCAGATGTATAGAAAGAAAATATTGAAGAGACTGACCTTGAAAGAAAATATTGAAGATACCGATCTTGAAAGTAATGGCAGTGAGAATGTGAATGAGTTGGTAAATGAAGAACCAAGTCAACCAATTCCTAACGATATTTTTCATCCGAGAAATTGAGATAATCTTGATCCCAAGTTTAGATACTTGTTATTGGAGATATGTCCAAAAAGAGATTTATTAAGGGTGATTTTATCTACACTCATCAATTTGATCTTTGCGCTCATCACTTATTTTATTTATTAAATTACTATTTTTTCCTAATACAAAATTACATTTAAAGACCTAAAATAAAATTCAAATTGATCACTACTCCCAATATCATCAACATAACCCTAATTGTCGCTCCGAGGAAATCTCCCGTGAGTATGCCCAAGAGCAGGAATTCTTTGGAGGCCGCGCTTTGTCTCCATGGACAAGGAAAAGGTTTCTTCTTTTCTTTCTCGAACCTAGTTTGATGATTATTTAGTATTGATTTGAACTTGAAGATCACATCATCATCCTATCGTATAGAAAATTGTATTATTGTGTAGATTGAGATGACATCTGGTTACAATGGTGAAAGTGCCAAAGCTGCAGAGATGGCTGATGAGGCTACAAGAGAGCCTTCCTTTGCTGGCCTGCCAACAACACAAACAGATGCCCCTCCTACTTCTAGGTAGGTACTAGGTCAAAAGATGTGTTTGGCCGTCCTTTACGTACTGAACAAGTATTTAAAATTTTGAAAAAAGCTCCAAGGTTTGCCTCTTGTTTGGCTCCATGTGCCATAAGATGCAATGTTTCTATTCCCCTTTATACCTCTTCTCGTGCGCCACACATTAGCTTGTTGAGAAAAGTGAAACAATCACAAGCCATCTTTTCGATACATTATGGTGGTGATTCATCTTTACATTGATCACTTGATGATGTATACATGATATCAGATAATTATATTCATAGGATTGGTGTCATCTAGTTTCTTTCTTGTAGGTGTCATCTAGTTTCTTTCTTGTAGACATTTTGAGTTTTATACGATTTCTTTGTAACCCAATCCCCTAGGAAGGTCGTTCTTTCTCATTGTCTATCTCAAGATTTTTTTTGTTCCTCAATGGAAATTGACTTTAACTAAATACCTCTTGGTCGTTTATGGACTACTTAAATTCAATGAGGCGGTATTTCAGAGCTGTAATTTCTTCCACTATGTCCATACTATTCTATTATATTGACAATGATAAGCCGATGATCATAATATTTCTTTGTAAGTCTGGAGACTAGTGCTTTAGCAAGGGAGAAGCCATTTGGAGTAGAAGTGTGCAATGTGAAGTGCGTACGATGTGGAAAATTTGGTCACCAAAGTGGTGATCGTGAATGTTCATTGAAGTAGGAGGGGCACCTTCCTTCCATATTCTCTTCACTCACTACCGCATCAAGCAATACTAACCTACATGAGATTGTCGTTGGTTTTGTAGGTGAAGATCATTACGTTCAGGTATGTGACAAACTTTAATATTAGTTTGAAGCTTATTGGAGCAGTAAAGTAATCAATGTATGTACTTGTGTTTTGTACGTTAATATGATTCCAGGACATCCTATTCCACCAATTTCTACCATGTGGCATAGATTGGCTCCTAACAATGTAAAACATTTGTGCTTGAGATACCAATGTCGTATGGATCAATTTAAGCAACTTCTAGGGTTAGAGGACGTAGCCACTACAAAGTACATTTTCAGTGATAGCGATAGCGATTAAAGATGAATTCCATCAGCTTTTAGTTTATGTTGCTAGTGTTGACAGTGTGATTTTTTGAGGAATTAATTGTAACAAATGTTGGTTGGTTGTTTATTGTTGATGCTAGAAAATGGAGTCAACGGTCAAGGGTCCGAGTCGGACAGGTGAATGTTTCGGGGAGCTGTGAGGTTAGCTCGGAAGTGTCAGGATCCGGACGTGGGTCCGGATGGGATGGGGTGTGTCGTGCCTAGCCCTGCCTTGATCCGGAAAGGGGAAGTCGTCTCCGGGGCGAAGTGACCTGCACAAGGAAGGATAAGCACGGCTTGGGCAACGGTATGGTATCGGCCTAAGACCCTCTGAAGCTTAAGTCAGCTGGGAATGGGAGTGAAGTCTTAAAGGCTAGTAATGGGTGTAGGTGAGAGAATTGAATACCTTTGACCCTTGGTGGGTGGAGATGTATTTATAGTGGGAGGTGAAGACCTCCAAGTTGCTTGTGATCAATGTGGGACAAGTCTCCCACATTGATCCTTCCTTAAGGCTTTGGAAGCCTTAAAGGCTATGGCACGAGTGGCCTATTGTTCGCCAAACTTTGGGACGTTGCACGGACTTCGGTACTCGTCGTATGGAGTGGGTTGGCGGCTCTATGCGAAGGTGGCAACGAGGTGGTCCCAAAGCATGTGTTCGGACGGCCGGCCCAATCCTCGTGTGGGGCCCACGAGCCTCGCAAAAGGTGCCCTTGGATAGGGGTAATTGCCTAGATGGCGCTTCCTCAGGATGACATGTGGCCGATTCGGGTATGGTATGAACATTTATCATATCAATGAATTGAATTTGTTTTGTGCTATAATTTTCTCATCACCCTTTATTAACTGATGGGAAAGGTCCTAAAGATCATATACATAGACGATTTTCTTCTAAGAACCCCCCCCGCCCCCCGCGGAAAGGGGAGAGGGGAAAGAGAGATAGGGGGGAGTGTACAAAAAAACACGGGAGAGTATTTTTTTTTTTGCAAGTTGTTTAAGAAAAGTCAACATCAAAGTCTATTAGCCTGTGAGAGGTATAAGGATTGGATACATCCAAGTAGGAGGCTTAAAGAACATGAGAAAAGTCTTGACCATGTTACTTATATGAGCTCTTGGATTGACTTTCATATTAGATTGGAAAATAACAAAACAATAGATGGAGTTGTTCAAGATCAGATCAAGAAAGAGAAAGAATATTGGAGGAACTTATTAAAAAGACTAATTTTTATTGTGAAGTATCTTGCAGAATACATTATGGCATTCTGTGGAACTAATGAGAGGATCCATGATATTAACAATGGAAATTTTTTTGGCCAAATTGAGATGGTAGCAGAGTGAGGTCCAGTGATAAAAGAGCATCTTCGACGCATAGATAACAAGGAGGCTCATTATCATAATCTTAGTCATAAGATTCAGAATGAGTTAATACTTTCACTAGCTTCTTAAATCAAAAGTTATATCATTAAAAAGATCAAAGAATCTAAAACTTTTCTGTAATTTTGGATTGTACTCCTGATGCTAGCAATCAGGAACAAATAACTTTGATACTAAGGGTCGTGGATGTTTCTACTAATCCAATCAAAGTAGAAGAGTTCTTTTTGGAGTTCTTGAATGTAACTAATACAACATGGGAAGGACTTTTTAAGGAGTTAAAAATGGTGATGGAAAAGCTTGATCTTGAGATTGATAATGTGAGAGGACAAGGATATGACAATGGGTCAAATATGAAAGGGAGTAATTTAGGTGTACAGAGAAGGCTCTTGGACATAAATTCTAGCGCATTGTACACCCCATGTGGTTGTCATATTCTTAATGCGGCAAACTCTTGTGCCAAATTTCACAAAGCAGTGGAAGATATTGAAAGATAATGTTAAGAATTTAACATTGAAATCACTGTCGGTTACACGTTGGGAAAGCTGTATTGAAAGTGTTAGAGCAGCAAAGTGTCAAGTTTTAGAGTTACATGAAGTTTTACTTCAGCTAGAGGAAAGTGAGAGGGATTGCAAAATAAGGAGCGAAGCTAAATTTTTGGCAAAATGTGAACTTAGAAATTTTGAGGGTATGGTTATTTATTTGGCATGACATTTTGAAATTGGTTAATATGGTTAGCAAATAATTGCAAAGAGAAGACATGCATATTGATATTGACATTCTTAGTGAGAAGGGATTGATTACTAATTTTAAAGAATATAAAGATACTGGGTTGATTATATCCATGAATAAAGCTAAAGAAGTTGTTGCGTAGTTCGGAGTTGATCCAGTGCTTCTAGTGACGAGACAAGTACGAAGGAAGAGACACATTGATGAGATTGACTCAGAATCATCCCAATATAACCATGAACCAGCTGAAGAATCTTTTAGAAAATATTACTTCTTATATTTGGTGGATCAAAATATTGGTTCATTGAGAAGAAGAATGTTTGAGTAATATCAACAATATGAAGATATTTTTGGTTTCTTATTCATGTCACAAAAATTAAACTCATTGGATGAGGATGATTTGAAGGCTTGTTGCAGCCATCTTGAAGGCAGCCTGACAAGTGGTAGCTCTACTAATCTTGACGGTGATGATTTATTTGTTGAATTGAAACTTTTGCGAGTGCTTTTGTTGAAAGAAAAAACCGCAGCGAATGCAATATTAAACTTCTTGAAAAGATTTAGTTGTTTTCCAAATGCAACTATTGCATATCGAATCATGTAGATTATACCTGTTACTATTGCATCTGCAGAAAGAAGTTTTTCAAAATGAAATTTATTGAAATCTTACTTGTGACCAACTATATTGCAAGAAAGATTAAATGGGCTAGCATTAATCTCAATTGAAAGTGGACTTTTGGAAGAGCTTGATTGTAAAAAACTAGTTGATGATTTTGCCGCTAAAAATTCGAGAAGGTCAATTTTTAAACGATAATTATATTGGATTGGCTGTCTGTTTTTTCCCTTGAAAAAGTCTCTCATGAAAATGTCAATTCTTAAAATAAAGATATCATCTTGATTCGGAATGACTTTTATTAGTTATGCTTCCATTCTTGCTTTTATACTGAATGCTATAATTTAATTAGATGAACCGCTCTTTTATTTGGTAATTCATAATTTATGTTGTTATTATGTTTGCAGACTGAATCTTGGTGGTCCCGCTTAGGGAGAGCACCTTAGCTCCTTTTTTTTTTCTCTTATTCAATCTTATAGAATAAAAATTGTGGGTGAAAACTCTGATTTTTATTTTTTACTTTTTATATTTAGTTGATGAATATATACATTACATATATAAAAATATATATATATATTAGATAATAGAATTTGTTTAAAATCAAGGGCTTTTATCACGAATGGGGTCTAGACTTTTCCAAACCGGACTATGTGGTACCTGAACTTTAAAAGTGATCAATTTCATACCTAAACTTACAAAAAGGAGACAAAATGGTACCCGGTTAAGTTTTCAGTTAAGGTTCTGTTAAAATTAAGGACAAAATGGTAATTTTCACTGACTGATCAATTTCATACCTACACGAATCACGATAACCAGCTCGGACTCTCCCCCAAAAACACACAACAAAATCCAGAACAAACCCAAACCCATTTCTCAATTACGCATCACAACTTCAATAATCAATTCAAGATTCAAACTTTCCAAATTCCTCCTTTGATTCCATTGCATTTGCAAACCATGGTTTTCCTAATCACTAACCCCAATTTCATCGAATTCCACCTCAAACTCAATCGGACCCTAATCACGTGCATCGCCGGGTCGGACCCATCTTCGCTTCTGAAGAAAATGGGTGTAATGGGTTCGCTGGGTCCAGCGTTGGGAGCGACCGGATCGCATGACTGGGTGCCGGGTTCTACCTGACCCGACCGCGACCAGCTCCAAATTGGGGGATTTCAACCCGGCGATGGGGAAACCCGGCTCCGATTCTGGCGAATGGATGCTGTTCACTAGTCCGACGCCGTTTAACCGCTTCGTCCTGCTGCGGTGCCCCTCTCCGTCTCGCTCCAAGGCGACGACTTGCTGGAGGACACGAATGAGAAGCTGGTGAAGGAGGACCACCACTTCGTCAGGCTAAACACCGGTCAAATTTCGCTGGCGGCGGCGGAGGACTGCGGCGCGGTGGAGAAATTGGAGTATCAGAGGGTTTGTGTGGCCACCGGCGACGGTGGAGTCATATCTTTGAATTGGCCGGCGAAGTTGGACCTCCGGGAAGAGCATGGGTTGGACACCACGTTGGTTCTCGTGCTCGGGTCTGCAATGGGCAGTTCAGATCGGAATGTGAGGTCGTGTGTGTGTGAATCTCTCCGGCAATGTTGCTTTCCGATTGTGATGAACCCTAGAGGTTGCGCCTGCTCGCCTCTAAAGTTGCCACGGTATGTATATCACTGCATAAAATCATGGGTTGTGGTTGGAATTTGGAAAGTTTGAATCTTGAATTGATTATTGAAGTTGTGATGCGTAATTGAGAAATGGGTTTGGGTTTGTTCTGGATTTTGTTGTGTGTTTTTGGGGGAGAGTCCGAGCTGGTGATCGTGATTCGTGTAGGTATAAAATTGATCAGTCAATGAAAATTACCATTTTGTCCTTAATTTTAACAGAACCTTAACTGAAAACTTAACCGGGTACCATTTTGTCTCCTTTTTGTAAGTTCGGGTATGAAATTGATCATTTTTAAAGTTCAGAACAAAAAAAAAAGTCCTTAAAATTTCAGGACCAACTCTCTTGATAGACCTATCGAATGAAATTTACACAGGAAAATAAACTTATTTTGTATATAAGTTTTCAATATTGCACTTGATGACATAGTTTAGACACTCATCATAATCGCATGTAAAGTTCAATCTTCCCGATCCTTAACTACAATTTATCTAAAGTCTTATGGATACAACTGCTTTGACCTGGAACTATAGATGTAAATACTTTTGTACATTGCCAAAAGACAAATCTGACAGTGAAAATTAAATATAAACAAGATTATGAATTATGGGAGTAAGGAACATGACAGTATACTGACTTCAGTCCACACTCAATCCAACCCATATGTGTGACCTAAGCAAAGCCTTCAAGAAAATCACAGGGATCATTGTAAGTACCGTGCACATGACGCCACCGAAACGCAACCCGAAATCCGCCGCGTTGATCCGAAAGGTGCCAAATACCCGACACCCACACATCTATACTGTTATTACGCGCGCTACAGATGGAAGAATCGTTTCTTCTACCACGCGCATGGGGATCCCGTGCTTCTTACCGTCTTTTAAATTGTCGGTGTTGGGGTCCACATATCTGTAATATTGCTGACTTTCCTTTTCATTCGATTTTCCTATAGAAGGGGTTGTTTGTTTACCATTCCAGAATTTTGACCCGCTTGTTTTCGTTGCACAAACAAACATGTTAGCATGCGTTTGAAACGTTTTAAAACATGAAAATGACTTCTCCGACCATACCAAATGGCAAATTAAATAGCTCTAGATGATCTACTAAAAAAATAATGATATTCCAGCTGAAGAAAAAATATGCTCCTAAAATTAAAAATATTTAGAGACATACAAATATTGGAGTCTGTAGTATTTAGCTGATATTCTAGCTGAAGAAAAATATGCTCCTAAAATTAAAAATATTTAGAGACATACTATTGGAGTCCATAGTATCTAGTTTATGCAGCAAGTCCATTTAATACTATTAAATAAGTGAATTTTTATTTAGTTAATAATACATGATAAGATAGTGATGCTAGTGACAAATAAATCCGTATGCCGAAGTGCAAACGTGTAGTTAATATCTTCTTTTTTATAAAAAAAGAATGCTCTTTGTTTAAATAATAGGTTTGATGTTGTGCTAAACATAAGAGTACAAGAAATACATTTGACAATTAACTTCCAGAGATCTCATCAAAAACTCAATAGTGTACGAGGGAAAAAAAAAATGATCTGCACACCTAAATTAAACAAATATGCATTCAAGAATTAAAGATAGAATAAGCATATCGCATAGTGCGAAATGTGTTGTAAATATATTAAAACTGAATAAACATATCTCTCTAGAAAAGTGTGTGCTCCATCCACCTTAAATTAGTAAGGCCTTCCACAATAGACTAGAAAATTTGATGTACAAATCTATTTTTGAACAACATTCTTTCCTACATGGCCAGAAAATATATGATGTTCAAACTCATATTTTCTATTTGTGCTATCCATTTTTAGATATTAGGAGTGTGATGTTCAAACCTATGAATTTTACTGTAAGAAAATTACTATAAACATCAAACTCAGATAACCCAATTTTCATTCACAGGCATCAAATTCATCTGAACAATTGTAAAAGGTATAAGAAAAATAAAAATGATGGAAAGAAAACGGGTAAAGGGGACTGAAGGTGCGGGTTCGGAGCTCAGCAAAGCGCGTGCATCATTAAATAGAGTGGGCAAGTTGTATAATTGAATACCAATTATGACCCACGTGAATATGGAAGGGAGACAGCTCATTGGAAAACCCACTTGCTAATGTGCCATAAGCCTAAATCACACTCACACTGTCACACTAAATCCTGGTTAGCAGCTTCTGAATCCGTTTCTAATTATGATTTATGAAAGGAAGCAACTAAATTGCTACTATTCCATTTAAAAAAAAAAAAACCAACCCCATTGTCTACTATATTTAGAAAGACTTAAGGAAAAATAAAATTTTTATACACAGGCCAAAAAGAGTTCATAATTCCAGTTCTTTTATAATGGTTTTGAATGAATTATTTACAATGAAGTCAGCATTGATTTAAGATTGGCCTTGAAAGAATCCAACAAGGTAATTTTTGATTAAAAAATGGATGATCATGAGCGGGGTTGTTATAGTACTTTTGCTTTGACATGATCAATTTAATTAACCCATTAAATTTGATTTGACAATTTCCCTCTCCATATGACATTATTAATTTTTGAAGTGGGTCTCTCACAATGTAAATAGTACTCAATAATTATACAAGTCATATATTATGTCAAATTGCGGTCTATTAAGATTTTGAATTAGAACTGATACTTTACGGGCTCGTTTGGCACGGACAGACAGAATTCAAACTTGGATATATGAAATATCTCTGGAGTTGGAATTAGCTCGGACTGGACTGTATCCTGACCTACGTTTGGTGTTGCATCGGACTAAAATTGCAATTTGGGTAAAATTGCTACAATGTACTTGCACAAAACTGATTCCAATTCCGAAATGAAGTTCTTTTAATTCCGAAACTGATTTAAACATAACTAACAACAATTCATCCAACATTACAGGAGCAATAGCGAAATACCGATCGAATTTCAACCTCAAATTTCATTCAAGCATAACATCAAACACCTAGAGCGAAAACCCGAAAACCCGAAAAAACAATACGAAAGCACATATCTGATATCCTCCTCTTCCGCCACAGCAGCAGCAGTGCTCTTCTTGTGAAGAAGCACAATCTTGGTGATCAAATTGCAGACAATAATCACCATAGCAACCTTGTCTGACGCAACCCCTTCATCCATCATTCGATCAAACAAAACCAATGCCTCATTAGCACCAAACCCAGAATACAAAATCCTATCTTCAAATCGAACATCAAAATCAAAATCCAGAATTCAACAACAAACCCAGAATACAAATTCAACATCAAAATCCAAATGAAAATCCAAATTGAAATCCAAATTGAAATAAAAAATCCAATTAAAACTCATCCAATCTAGGCGTCCGACATTGTTGTCGTTGGGCAAAAACGCTGGACTGAAGCTTGAGAACGCCCACGAATTGGAAAATTGAGAAGACGAACAAATTGGAAAATTGAGAACGCCGAACAAATAGGAAAATTGAGAAGACGAGGCCGAATTGGGAAATTGAGAACGCCCACAACCGAACGAGCTAGCGAGCGGTGACGAGCGAGCGAGAGGCGATGAGCAATCGGCGAGGACGGCGTTGGCGTCGTTGGCGCTGGGCATCCGGGGTCGGCTCTGGGCGTCTGGCGTCGTCGCTGGGCACTAGGCGTCCGACATCGTCGTTGGGCTCTAGCGTCCAGTGTCGTCGCTGGGCTCTGGCATCCGGCGTCGTCTTTGGGCACTGGCGTTCGGCGTCGTCACTAGGCGTTGGCGCTGGGCGTCGGCGTCCGGCATCCGGCGTCCGGCGTCGGCGTCGTCCCGCGAGTGATGAAGGAGGGATTGGCGAGCGACGAAGGCGAGCTGGGCTGGGCGAGCGACGAAGGCGTGTTAATTAGCGAGCTCCTTTTGGGGCTCGCTATTTTGGGCGAGATAGTCCGCTCAAAATGGAAACACGGGGACTAAATAGTCCCACTTAAATTAGTCCGGCTTACACCAAACATGGGACACTGGACTAATAAAAATTAGTCCAGTCCAGTCCTAGCCAATGAAGCGTGCCAAACGAGCCCTACATGTGCACATTTACGAGATACTTTAACAGTGGAAAACTGTTATAACCATCATGACAAAGAACCTTCATATAGCATTTTTCGTAATGGTCTTTCTTTGTTTATAAAATTATTTTGCTTCTAATCTTAGTTTCGTATTAGAAATAAATTGATAATAGCTTGTCGGTCCATTTATAAACGTCATTCTCTTTGACATTTGATTTCGAAAATTCGACCCTTAAGCCTAGTCGGCATCCTTTAGTTGTTCATATGAAAGGAATTTAAGATTTGGTTGGTAAAAATTTACAGGGCTTGAAAGCGCTCATGACATGAACAAATGAAAGTCAGCAAATAAAATTGCTTCTGAACTTTGAAAGCACTAACCCACCAACCTATTTCGACCTGTCACTTAAATTTTTAGCTTACTCCTATAGAATTGAACATATAAGTCTGTGGATTATACATTAAACTATCGAAACTAGGGAAGGTTTAAAATTTCAACCGAAATTTCGGAATTTTTGGGATACCGAAATTTGAACCGGAGTATATATTAATATTATCAAAAATTTCACCCAAATTTTAGAAATTTTGATAGCTTCGGCACAATTTCAGAAGTCTAGTGACAAAGCTATTAAAAATGCCTAATATTTTCAAAATTTTGGTAAAATTTCGGTGAAATTTCGACAGTCTTTGGTAAAGATTTTGCTTTTTGTCACTACACTTCAATTCAACAAGGTTATATTCCATATACTTGTGATAATCAATTTACACATGCTACCCAGGATTCAAATCATGATGCTAGAGAAGCTGGTTCTAGAGTTGGAGCAGTTGGAAAGTCATATCCAAAGAGGCGTAACAGGTATAGTGAAGGTTTTCCTCAATCTGATTATGATTCTAGTTCTTCGAGTTTTAGGACAGTGAACTTAGAAAATGAATCCAGCAACATATCTAGTGGTTTTAGTGCTCATGTCCCTCATGGTTATGGTCGCAATCCTATGGAGTCCAGCTCAGATAATACTTGGGGTCTTTTTGATTATACTCAACCTCAAATGTCATATAGCAGTCCAATCACTGATACATACAATTTATATTGGGTGAACCCGACATATCCAATTATTAGAGAGACGGTAGGGAGAGGAGAGATCAAAGCACGTACACTAAACATGTCGAACATTACATTCACTTCGCCTACCGCCAACTGTTATTGGAGCGTTATTGTCAGTTCCAAGATAATGTTTCAAGAAGTGGACATGAGCCTCATCGTAATAGTTTTATGTATTAGAATATTATGTGTGTGTAATTTTGATGTATTATATTCCTTAAAGCTCTTATATTATATCGTAATGTATTTATAATGGTTAGTGTAAGTTTCATGAGTCCCACCTAAAGTATTACACAATAAATTTGTTCTAATGTCAAGGGTAAGTATGTTTCATTAATTAAGTTACTTCCTTTGATAAATAATAGAATTTAAGATATTGTATTAATTGTTAAATTTCTCTCAACCCTAGCCCCTCTCTCTCAACCCTAGCCCCAAAACCACAAACCTCCGCTGCCGCCGGCCCCTTGGCTTGCCTTGGGGTCGGCCGGCCACCCTCCCTCCCCTCTCTAGCACCGACGGCCTTCTCCCCTTGTTTTCCTATTTTTGCTTTCATGTTTTCTTTTTTGCAGGTCTCCCGATTCTAGTCTCCACCTCCATGTTTAGAGGTGTGCAAATCTGAGTCATGAATAAAGTGGCAGTTGGTGTAATTTTCTGTTTCCGATTGCTTGATGGGCGTCGGGTCTTGATTCTGCCTTGCTTGGCCGGTGTCTGGTCTTGATTCTGCCTTGCTTGGCCGGTGTCTTTTAGGTCTCGGCGTTCAGCGGGTTCAGATCTCAACAGATATAGTGGCGGCTAGTGTAGATTTCCAATTCCACTCGCTTGGTGGGTTTCGGGTTTTCGGTTCTGCCATGCTTGGCCGGTTTGTCTGCTTAATCCGAGCTAGTGGTAACTTGTGCAGTTGTCAGATTCAGATTGCTTGATGGGCTTCGGGAATCAGTTTTCGCCATGCTTGGCCGGTTAGTCTGTTTCGTTCCGATCTAGTGGTGGCTGCTGCAGTTTTCAGATTCGGATTGCTTGATGTGCTTCGCGTTTCGATTCTGCCTGGCTTGACCGGCTTTGTTTGTTTGGGTGTTTGCTGGTTTGGTGTTTGTTTTCGGTTGCTTTGGAATAAGAATTGTTGGCTGTGGCGCCCCGTGCTGGTGTTCCAGTTGCAGTTGGTTTAGTTGCATAGTTGGATTTCTTTACAGTTGGTTCTCTATAGTTGTCATTTTTTAGTTGTCCCTGTAAAAGTTATGGTTAATCGGTCAAGTTGATCTTTTTTGGTTAACTGATGCCTTCTCTAACGAGTTGGCTTGCTTTTTGGTGCCTAGTTGCAGTGAAGTATTGGTCCTGTAGGAGTATTAGACATTCCTTGTTCGACGATGTATGATTTGTACTCCTTTGTTTGGCTTGCTAAATGATTTTATAATATATTTCCATTACAAAAAAAAAAGAAAGATATTGTATTAATTGATTGAGCTGATATCATAGGGGTCCAAAATAACACCCTAAGGGGCTTTTTGGCATCCTTCACTGGACTGTACTCGCTAGTACTATTTTTAAATAGTCCTAAGTCCCGTGTTTGGGGGAGAGGCGGACTAACTTAAGTGGGACTATATAGTCCCCGTGTTTCCATTTCACCGGACTAAATAGCGAGCCCCAAAAGGAGCTTGCTCATTAGCACGCCCAGCATGCCTTCATTGCTCGCCCAGGCCTTCATCGCCGGTCCTCTTCACATCGCCCAACGCCCAGCCCGCCTTCGTCGCTAGCCCAGCCCGGCGTCGTCTCCCCACGCCGACATCCCTCGCCCAGCCCGACGTCGTCTCCCCACGCCGACGTCCCTCGCCGCCATCGCCCAGCCTACCTTCATCGCTCGGCTCGCATGCCATTTGCCGGTCCTCTTCACATCGCCCAACGCCCGGCGTCGTCTCCCCACGCCGACTTCCCTCGCCGCCATCGCCCAAGGCTGCCATCGCCCAATGCCGCTGTTCTTGAATTCTGCCAATACCCAACACCGCCATCGCCCAACTCTGCCATACCCATTATTGATTCTTGAATTCTGCCACTATTCTTGTGTTGAATTGATGTTGGAATTTCGGTTTTGGTGTTGGATTGAGCTTGGTGTTTGTTGAATTGATGTTGGTTTTGATGTTGGAATGAGCTTGGTTCTGTTGAATTGATGTTAGCTTAGTTCTGTTGAATTGATGTTGGTTTTGATGTTGGATTGAGCTTGGTTCTGTTGAATTGATGTTGGTTTCTTTGGGTTTTTGGTTGGTCCCGTGGAGCACCAGATGTAGGTCAGGACTTAATCCAACAAATCTTTCCCTGAATGACCAGCCACCTCCCTCCCCCTAAATATCTAAAAAAGACATAAAAGATGTTAAATATCTATATAGTCTAAAACCAATGCCAACTCAGCAAAAGTAACTAACTCTCATTAACGGAAATCATCTTTCTCTCTCTTATTTCTTCTTTTTTTTTTCAATTTTTTTGTTTTTCTAAATTAATCATAACTTTTGATGTAGAAATCGTAATGAAAATTAGTTTTCACCAATTTATTCATAAAAGTGAGATCTACATTTTAAGATCCATATTGAGTATGTTTTTCGCAGAAAAAATTTCGCAAGTTTCACATGTAAAGACAATAAATGTCTCTACAGAAACAGTCAAGTGTCTCTATAGAGACAGTTATGTGTCTCGGAGAGAGACATCAATTATCTCTACAGAGCCACCAAATTCAAAAGTACTAAAAAAAATAGAAAATATACAGAGACAGTAAAGTGTTTCCAGAGACAGTCAAATGTCTCTACAAAGACAGTAAAGTGTCTCTTCAGAGACATCAATCGTGTGTCTCTATAGGGATAGTCGAGTGTCTATGTAGAGACTATCGTCTATTTCTACAGAGACAATTGTTTGTCTCTACAGAGACAGTCATGTGTCTCTGCAGAGACACCAAATTCGAAAGTTATAAGAAGAAAAAAAGAAAAAGAAAAAGATGCTAACTAGTTTGGCCATAGAGAAGGGGAAGAAGAGAAGTGGAAAATGAAGCAAATGGACAAAAACAAACACAAAACAGACGAAGCTAGTAATATTTGAATCTGCCCGTAGCATTGCGAATCGGGAAGTCACATTTTTCACACAAATCGACCGCAGCAAATCCAACCGAATAGTTTATTCAAAGAACCAAACCAAAACACGAACCCAAAATCCCCAACCCTCAACTAAGCTTCCAAGTCGTCACTACCAACAATCAATTCGGGACTTCAAACACAACCACCACTAACAAGATTTAAGCTTAATTAGTTGATAATTACTTAGTATTGACAACCTCAACCAATAAATTCAAACCAAGACATGAAAATTGCTCAAGAACCCAGAATATACAAACCAGATTTGGATAGAATCCACCTCTCCCATAGTCTAAAAATAATAATGATCTTACTTTCGTTTTACCTCAACTGCAGCAGCTACAGTGATCTGATTAATTTGATTTTTTGGTATGTTATAGGAATCAAACTAATGAACAACTTTGAAGAAGAAAGTTTTGTCAATTTGAACAGCATAAACTGGTCTTCTGGAGCCCTGAACATATCTGACGGGTTTTTCCTCCAATTCACCCTCATCCCCCTTTTTCTTTTCGGTTCCACCTCCTCTTTTCCCGTTTTCCCTTGCCATCCCACTAAAAACTAACATATGGGCATATCTGACGGTGTTAAAACTAACATCAACACTGACCAATAAAATTTTGACACATTAACAACTTGAACTATTACAAAAAAAAAAGTTGTGTATTTTTTAGATATAAGGAGTCTTATCTAATACCTTTTAGATATTTATTCTAATTGATACCAAAATTTCAACCGAAATCAAAACTTTAATCATTAATATTAGATAATATGATAATATGAGAAACTTCCAATCTTTACTTTCCAATGAGTGAATCTACAGAACAAAGATCTTCTATTTCATGTTCCATGTTCCACTTTTGTTCCACTTTTAATTTTTTGGCGTCTTCGATAATCCGTGTTATGATCCAAACCGTTCACTTTTTTTTATTGTCTAGTAAAGATCATTCTTGCAAAAAATCATTCAAATCTGTGATCGTTCGGTTATCAAACAATGAAACATAGCCGAATCGACTTTGTAAAATATAATCGGGTCTTTATATAACCTAAAAACTCACGGATTTGAATAATTTTTTTGTAAGAATGATATTTAGTAAACAATAAAAAAAGTGAATGGTTTGGATCATAACATGGATTATCGAAGACGCAAAAAAAAAAATCAAAAGTGGAACAAATGTGGAACATGGAACATGGAACAGAGGATCTCTTTCCGAATCTACATGCCTAACACATTATTGATCACAATTTAATAAACAAATTTCCTGCATGATTGCCATGAGGCCAATTACCCAGATCCAGCTCTACCCATCTGTCAAAATTCCAAACCTTCTAAAACCATTCCTTTCATCACCATGCGAGATCCGATCCCATCCAATAAGTAAACAAAACAAACACTCTCAATGCTTCCACACCGATCCCCTGCTACCAACCTCATCCCCCTAACCCTGCACCAGCCCACGTGTCCCACTCACACAGCGAGTATTTCATCAAAGTGACAAAACGACGCGAGTGTGGGCCTACACTGTCCTCGGCCTCCCTCCCAATCTCTCCCTTTAAATGCATTCTGACCTCTCATTTTCTCTTCCTCCATTATTCTCCTGTTTCCAAGAAATCTCTCCGTCCGCAAATTCACCGCCCGCAAAATCAAGCCCGGAAAAAGCTTCGCCGTCGTCAACAATGGCGTCGCCGGCCGCGAGAGTGGATCTAGACGGCAACCCGATAAAGCCGATGACGATTTGCATGATCGGCGCCGGTGGGTTCATTGGGTCCCACCTCTGCGAGAAGCTGATGCACGAGACCCCCCACAAGGTGCTCGCTTTGGACGTCTACAATGACAAGATCAAGCACCTCCTGGAGCCCGAGAACTCGCACCCCTGGTCCGATCGCATCCAATTCCACCGACTCAACATCAAGCAGGACTCGCGCCTCGAGGGCCTCATCAAAATGGCAGATCTGGTAAATTACCCATTTGCTCGATTCGTGCTTTTCTTGGGTAAAGTTTCGATTTTTCTTTCTGGGTTTTCGGTTTTTGATGGTTTGGAGTTGTGGGTTTTTTTTTTTCCGCAGACCATCAATCTGGCGGCGATCTGTACTCCGGCGGACTACAATACCCGCCCGCTCGACACCATTTACAGCAACTTCATCGATGCTTTGCCTGTGGTGAGTTTGCGAATGCTGCATTTTCGTTCTTGATTTTGTGGGTTTGGATAACGAAATGATGGGGTTTGTTTGGTTGATGTTGATGTGAGATTTGATGTGGGGTTTTTTTTTCTTCTGATATTTTGCTTTATGTGGATTATGATTTTGGTTAGGTGAAGTACTGTTCGGAAAACAACAAGCGGTTGATTCACTTTTCCACTTGTGAAGTGTATGGGAAAACCATTGGAAGCTATCTTCCTAAAGATAGCCCTCTTCGTCAGGTACCGTAGCTCCCTCTTCCTTTCGTGTTCACCTTTCTTTCCTTTTTTATGCTTTTGATTTTTTATGTTTTGGGTTAAGCTGTTTCTTGGACACGATTCAGATCTATGCTTTTGTCTCACATTTGGGCTGTCTTAAAGTTCATTTTGCGTGACTCTGATCTAAAATTATGTGTCGGTGGTATGGCAGATAGCTTCCAATAATGGTTCAGTATACTGCAATGCTTGAACATGTGCTTTAGTATGTGATCTACTACTGATATTAGTATGTAGAATTGTAACTCTAGAGCGCTGTTAACAATAATCCTTGAGATTTTGATTCGCGTATAAGAAGACTTAGAATCTGGCCAAAGATAGAATGAACAGCAAATAGAATTGCTTAAGATGGGTAGGACTGAAGATGGATCTCTTAGTTCGTTTTGGACATGCTTAGAATTGAGTGCGAGAGTTGGGTCTGTCCTTATTTTCAGTTAATAAAATTAGTGGATATGTTATAAGTGAAAAGGAAAAATTAATGAACAAAGGGTACTTGATCTTATCCCCGGGTTAGGTAGCATGTCTGGAAGGCTGGACAGAGCATTTTATGATGGGCTCGAAGCCTGGCTTTGCTCAGCACAGCAAATGATCCAAGTGTGCAGTTATTATACTGTTTCAGAGAATGTCTTTGATGGTTTAGTGTTTTGAGTTTGTGTTTTACTTGTCATCCTGGATGTCTATTCTACTTTGCATTTGAAAGCAAGTTTAAGTTATAATGTACTGCATTCATTCCCATTGTCTCTTTTGATTCTCTTCTGGTATGAATCAGCCGATGCTTTCATCTGGAAATTTGATTTATTGAGATTAAGTATGTCACTACGATAAATTTCATTGAAGTTTGTCGATGCTGTATGATTTACCTTTTTAATGGAAAGCTTACTTCTTTTGTGCTCTGTTTTCATAGGATCCTGCATATTATATGCTTAAAGAAGATGAGTCCCCTTGCATTTTCGGTTCCATTGACAAGCAGAGGTGGTCCTACGCATGTGCAAAGCAATTGATCGAGAGGCTGATCTATGGTTGGCATCTCTTGGTTTTTCACTCTGTTCTTGCTGTTTGTTAATTGGTATATCTGATGAAGGTGTCTGATTTCCTTGTTTTGCTTATAGCTGAGGGTGCCGAAAATGGTCTTGAGTTTACCATTGTCAGACCCTTTAACTGGATTGGACCTCGGATGGATTTCATTCCTGGCATTGATGGCCCAAGTGAGGGTGTTCCAAGAGTTCTAGCATGCTTCAGCAATGTATGTGCGGTAGTATATCCGATATATCCTATTTATCTGATATTTCATGTGTTGTGATCATGTCCTGCTTGCATCTGCTACAGAATCTTCTCCGCGGTGAGCCACTCAAGCTCGTAGATGGCGGCCAGTCCCAGAGAACTTTTGTCTACATAAAAGATGCCATTGAAGCTGTTTTGTTGATGATTGTAAGTTCTAAATTCTCCCTTTCCTGAAATGAATATTTAACATGCAGAAGATGTTGCTCACTAATGTGATGTTTTTTCCTCAGGAAAATCCTGCTAGGGCCAATAGCCACATTTTCAATGTAGGCAACCCTAATAACGAAGTTACAGTTAGGCAGCTTGGTGAAATGATGACTGAGGTGATGAACTGTCTTTGATACTGTTTTCCTTTTTAATATATAGTGACTGAGGTGAAGAATATATGAATGTACTGTCTTTGGTACTGTCTTTGATACTGAGGTGAAATAGATGTGGATAAGAGTACTGATGTCCTTGCATATTGCAGGTTTATGTGAAAGTAAGTGGTGAACCAAAACTGGAGAAACCCACCATTGATGTGAGCTCTCAAGAATTCTATGGAGTGGGATATGATGATAGTGACAAGAGAATTCCGGACATGACTATCATCAACAAGCAGCTTGGTATATATCTTTCCTTAGCTTCGTCTTTAATCTATTTTTATCTGTGACATAGCAGAGTTCTGACTACTTATGTATTGACAGGTTGGAACCCGAAGACTTCGCTTTGGGACTTGCTTGAATCAACTCTCACCTATCAGCACAGGACATATGCTGAGGCCGTGAAGAAGGCCATTTCCCAAGCAGCTTCAACAAGCTAAATCATCTGGGTTTTGGTTCCAACCAAGGATTCTTGCGTAGGTGTTCTGCGTGTTTGGCAGGTGTTCAAATTCTTTCAAAACAAGTCTGATGTTTCTTAATGTCTGATTTGAATATATAGTACATTTTTTTGTCTTACCGGTGTCGTTAGTTAATAGTTCATGGTGGAGGATCGGCAATTTGTGCTTGGGATATGTCTGCAGAATATATCTAGATTTCATTGTAGGGGAACTTTATATCATCACTGTAATTTGTCACCAGAGCTTATGCTGCGACTTGCTGGGGGCTTTATAGGTCATTATACAAGTGAAGTTGTTTCTGTTTCTTTAGGGGTGTTGGATTAATATTCGATAACCCTCTCTGGTTTTTATTTTAAAATTGTTATTAATTCAGCTCGTGGTCTTGTTCTATAATATTTAAGAATGTGAACGATGCATTAGGGAGGAATTTACGGTAGCAACATTTCATCTGTGAGGTGCAGTAACCTGCACTTCAAATCAGTACGTGGATAGGCTGTGTTTACTTACGGTTGCCCCATCTCGAAGTAAATCATATATGGGATTAAAGAGGACCAAGTTTGCCATTTTGAGCAGCTTGGTGCACTACATCCCGTCATCTCCGTCCTGTAGAGCTCTAATTTTGAAGGCATTTCTTTCAGTTTTGGTCGGTTCAGAGCTGAAGTGAGGTAAACCCAACACAAACTGGACCATGTAATCCATTCAAGCTGGTTTGTCAGGTTTAATCTTTTTTCACATGTGATAGTCTCCAGCTTTTCTGGGAGTAGTTTCTTTCCCATTTTCCTACAACTGATGCGAACTCAACGTGTTGGTAATGTCCGTATTACTAACTCGACAAGTAGAGATCATCAGGCTATCGGGTATACTTGTGTACGAGTGAAAATGAGAAACATGGACCCTGTCGTCCACCCATATTTTACAAATTTGACAATAACCTCTGGAGAAGGAGACGGTACTACCTCGTAGTTTCTTGATAATCTACAGCATACACGGCACTAAAACGGAGAGGGCCAAACACCTTTTTAAGTGGTACCGAGGTGAATTTGAATCTCCGATCACCTTACCAGGCATTAACATTGCAATTGTTCAAATCTGGCTCAACGCATAAGCTCAGTATTCCCAAGGTTCTTATGGAGAAAAGTTTGGACCTGTGAAAAGACCATTGTGAGTTGTGTTGACTGTATGTGAACTGCAAGTGTCATTATAACTCATACTGAAAGTTGGCTTAGGAAATTGTATTGCCGTTCATGGAGGTTGGTAATCTAGTATATTAAGAGGTAAGAAGTTTGGAGGCGCAATTTTTGGTGAACGCATTCATGTGAGGTGCAGTAACCTGATCATAAATTGTAAGTTGCATACGCTGGTTAACGTTTGCCCCATCTCGGAATAGATAGATATGGCATTCATGTGCAAGTACATCAGCCAAAAAAATACCGACTGTGTCATCTATTCATGGTATAATACGTGGACAAGATATTTTCGTTTGGTTGGGCATGGGTAAGATGATAATTTTAAAAATTTAGCTTCTTTTTTATTACGAACTGGATTTAGGATGAATATTGTTCTTGTAAATTTGGTGCTTTGCTACCTTAGAGTAATATATATTATCATGCTCCAATTGATATTTTCAGTTTTTGCAAATTTATTTAAATTGGAATAAAAATTAACTGTTTTTTCATGATGCATACAATGAAATGCAATATCAAAATAAGAGTAGGTACTTGGCGTTATCAAAACAGAAGTAGTCTTTTTTTTTTAAATGCAAGAGTAGTCTAACAGCAACTTTGTTATAATTTGGGTACTATTCAATCTTTTTTTAAAAACATTTTGGACTATATAAGTCATATTTTATGAATTAATTTAAAAGTACTGTAATATACTCAATTTTAACAGCAAATTAGACGAGGCACTAAAGCGTCTAACAGAGGTATAGATTGGGTACCAAAATGTGCAGTTTTAAACATTGGGTACCAAAGTGTCTTATTTACCAAACATTGGGTACCATTGGAGTAATTAACCCATGAATTAATCTAAAAAGGCTATAATACCCTCAATTTTAACAGAAAATTAGACGGAGGCACTAAAGTTTCTAACGAAGGAATAGATTGGGTATCAAAGTGTCTGGTTTTAAACATTGGGTACCAAAGTGTCTTATTTGCTAAACATTAAGTACCATTGGAGGAATTAACCCATTACTTAATTAGTGTCTCCAAACTCAATGTATAATCTAATGAAACAATCAAATTTAGTGCAACAAAAAAGGGTTGTGCCTGATACAGAATGGTTACAAATAGAAGATAATTGTCTAATGAAAGCCAAGTCTTCAGTGGTTGTTTTCCCCAGCTTACTTGTTAATAAGGATGATTCTCTTTAGGATATTGCAACATGCTATACATATTATTGAAAGCTTCATTCCACTATTAGCGATGAACTGTTCTGTTATGTTTATTAGATTTACACTATGCAGTTGGTGTAGCTTTTTTTGCATTGGGTCCTGTTGTTCTCATTCTCGTCTTCCTCGTTTAAGGATACTCAAGTTATGGAAATTACTGTCGCCGTTGTTATTATATTGAGTTTTTAAGTTGGACTTCTTACGAAAATTCATGACTCTCCAATTTGGGAAGATAGCATGTATGTATGAGGACTTCAAAAGCACACGCGGGAGGATTGTTAGTGCTATTGGGAAACTGGTTTTTCCTTTTCGATAAAACAATTATGAAATATAAAGGTTATAATAAAATAATCAATCAGTCAACGAAATCAAGAGCAAAAGTACATTTTGAAAATAACTTGTTACGGTAATCAGGGCTAGCCCTCCCCTTGGGCAAGCAACTCCCAGGAGTTGGGCTGGGAGTTGCGCCCCCAAAATAATTATTAGCCTTATATATGTAAAAGCCCAAAATTTTTTTTAGCCTTATATATGCAAAGGAGGCTGCTATGTACACCCATCTTTTTTCTTTGGACACCTAGTTACTTTGTACACCCATTTCATTTTTTTGAAACTACTTTGGACACCCATATTTGATTAAAATTTTCCATTTATACCCTTTATTTATGAATGTAGTACTATTGTCTTCAATCTCTATATCCTCTTTTCTCTTCTTGGTTGGCTAAAATGTTTTTTGCAAAATCGGGCATAACAAAGTAAGAACAGGGTACTAGATTTGTTTTTCTCTCAACCATTCGAATGGAAACCAAGATGGAAGTTGTGCTGAATTAAAAAGCTTTAAAAACAGAGACCATACCTTTTTTTACAACAATGGCAATGACTATGACTATGAGTAGGTTTGCGATCACTCAATCATGCGTTTACCATCATTTTAAACAGATTGAGATGGGGTCCTACATAATTTCTCCTCGTCTTTGATGGTGTCGAAGTGTCTCTGCTAATTTCGTTATGCATATCTGGTTGAACATCTGGTTGATCAGCGGAGTTCTTCCTAACGAAGAGAGCGATGAAGAAGGCTTCTTTGTCCTCCTAGGGGTCAGTCCGGAACAAGCATTCAGTTACAAGGCAAGAAACCAGCAGTGGTTTAGGTGTGAATGTGTGCCATATTCATCACAAGTTCATCAGGATTTAAGAGCACTACTTACCGCCATCAAAGAGCGGGAGACCACGGCGGGGTCATTCTGGGAAGGGAGTTTCCAGTTGGAAACCATTCTGTTGAACGACACCGACAACAACAAAAAAAACTTTGTTCGAATTCATCTGGTATGCTCAATTCAATTCCCACAAAAAAAAAAACTTTGATACAATCAATGAAAATTCTTACTTTTCTTTTTCGAATTCATCCTTTTTCATTGTGTCTTTCATAAAAAATCAGAGATTGTATAAGAATTAGGGTTTAGAAACTATGATGCAAGATGACTGATTTTATTTTTTTTAAAACCTAAATGGGTGTCCATAGGTTTTATATAGGGTGTACAAAAAAATTAAGCACTTATATATGTGAAATTATATAAATGTAATTACATATTATAAAAAATTCAGGGTGTCCAAACAAGAAAAATGGGTGTACATAGCAGCCCTCTATGCAAAAGAGAGCAAAATGTGGTTCCAAAAGGCCTCAATTTTTTTATGCTTTTGGGCCCCAAATTAGACAGGGCCGGCCTTGACGATAATATATGTATAGATAAATAATTCAATAAATAAAATACATGCAGAGGTAAAAGGTAAGAAGGCATGCCTGGTTCAGTGAAGCATGTCGAAGATGCTGTCCTAAAATCTTTATAGCCTCCCTACGTGCATGTAGGGACGAACTATAGTACTCCAAGATACAACTCCAAATACGCAAGCTCAAGGTCCGCTATGAGCACGTTCACAGTGGTTATAGGTATTCAAGTCGCAAGACCAGTTGCCCAAAACTAATAGTAGAAAGTATATAGAGTTGGAAAATCATATGTTGCTGTTGTATTGTTGTATATCAAATGTGAAGGAGGAATAGCCTTTTATAGGCATCCACACTATGTGTAACCTCCTCACAATATAGAAAATTATGGAATTCAATCATGAAATAAAAACCAAAAATTGAATAAAATGATCAAAACAACCAATTGATTAGAGAATTAAAACACCAACGGTAAATTTGGAAACTTTCATAGCAGTTAGTGCTGTTCTTCAGGAATTCCCTAGTGGCCTTGACATGTTCCTGGTTGCAGCTAAATTCTGCTATGGTATGCCGGTAGAATTGACTCCAAGAACTATAGAAATGGTGTACTGTGCAGCAGACTACCTCGAAATGACAGCTGAGTGTGGAGAAGGAAACGTGCTCTCAAAGTCGGAGAATTTCTTCCATAAGAATATGCTTCATAACTGGAAAGACTCTATCATGGCTCTTCAAAGTTCTTAGCCTGTTCTTCGACGGGCGGAGAAACTTCACATAATAAACAAATGTGTAAATGCTCCAGCGGTAATGGTTTTCACAAGTCCTAATTTATTCTGATGGCCCATGACATGATGATGTATGGTAGTTTACAGAGTCCTGAAGGAAGCATCCTATGGAATGGAATTAATACTAGAGCAAGAATTCGAATCTCTGAGTCTAACAGGTGATTTGAAGTAGGGGTGGGCAACCAAACTGAAAAAACGCAAACCAAACCAAACCTAACTGTTTGTTGCGGTGTGGTTTGGTTTAAATATTTTTTTTAAGACATGTGGCTTGCAAAACTGAACCGCACCACTTATAATGGTGCGATTTATGGTTCTCAAATATTCAAAACCGTGGTTCACCACACCGCACTACAAAATTAATAAATAGTTTAATTTATATTAAATAATTAACACATGTCATTTTTTCATTAGTTATTATTGAGCTACCATGCATCCTTCACAAGTAGTCAAAACATCAACCCTAATTAATATATGTCATTTTTAAAAATAATAATATTTTATGATGAATTTTGATCTAATTATATTAAGTATGCATTTATAAAATTTAAAAATGCATACGAAGTCAAACGAAACCGCACCAAACCGATGATTGCGGTTCACCGCACCACTTGAAGTTGCTAATATGTGATTTGACTTTGGTTTGAGATTATATTAAACCGCATATGATGGTGTGGTTTGTGGTTTTACTCCAAAACCGCACCACGCCCAGCCCTAGTTTGAAGATATCTCAGATCTCAGTGTGAACTTGTTTGAGAGACTTATCAAGACAATGGAAACAAGGCATATAAGACTAGAAAACTTAGTGGCTTAACATTGTAAAACAACAGAAAAAAGATTAGATGAACACGAACCTTAGCTAGAAAAAAGGAACCGACCAAGTTCACCACCCACTCCCACCGGCAGTAACTGCTCTCCTCACCTTCGGCCACTCTTCTCTTTCTTTCTCCACTATTAGAATGGTTCTCTTAAATTGACTTTTGGTACAGAGAAACTCCAAATGTCATGGAATTTTCAAATCGAAATTTTGCACTTTGAATCAAAAGCTTGGTCTCTGCAACCAGGTTTGTAGTTTTGGATACGTGAGAGGTTGAGTTCTCATGGAAATCAGAGCCGTGGTTGAGATTTTGGGGGCCTAGTTCAAAATTTTTATCATGGCCCTTCAACCGTCTGAAAAATCATAATGATTATTTTTAATGTTAAATGTATTAACGATGAAAAGATAAACATGAAGTACAATTTATAACAAAGTGCAGAAACGATAATTGTATTGAATCTGTGCAAAGCTTATTATGAATAATTTTTTTATAAACGATCAACAAATCAACAAACTTTAATCCTACAATATTTTAGTATGTTAATATTTGATAAAGCTCTCTTGCTGTAATGAAAACAAGAAAGAGTACAGTGAAAAATGGTGTTAAATAAGAATAAATTTTTTATTTAAGATAAATATTAATATAAAGATTAAATATATAAAATATAAATAAAAAAATTAGGGGCCCACTCAAACTGGGGGCCCGGTTCCGGAACTCCGACTGGAACACCCCCAGCGGCGGCTCTGATGGAAATTAACCGAGGATGTTGGATTCTCTTTTTTCTGAGTCTTAAGGCGACATGGAGAGGAAGTGATGGGAAGCTTGGGCGATGGAGAAAGGAGTTTGGGTCATCACTGGTGTCGTGGCGATGGCTGTTGGAGGTTGGGTAGTTGTGTGAAAAAGCTGACATTTTTGCTCTTGTTTTTCTTTATTTTGTACAAAGCTGAATTAATTGGGTGGACGCGTGACATAGCGTGAGAGGGGTGGGGACAAACTTTTTCGTCCCTGAGTGCTAGCAACCTCAATCTACGGATACACTTTCCCGGCTGCGGATTTTCAGTTCCAAAATTCTCTATCTCTTTATGTCTTCCTCTTATATGCTGACACGTAGCATACTATTAATTTCCACAATTAACATCAAGTTAACTCTTCTTTAATTCCGTTAACCCCAAATTCCTTCGTTTCCGTCAAAATCTCTCTTTTTTTTTGGAGCATTCTCATCCTTCTACCCTCCGTGGTTGTCGGTATCAACTCTCCTCCCTCCGCCGCTTCCGTAGTCAACTCCCCTCCCTCAGTTGTCGATCCCTCCCCTTTCTTCTTTCCGTCGCTGCCTTTGTCGACTCCTCCTTTGCTCCGCCGTCGTCGTCTCCTCCGTAAGCTTACGTCTCCTCCGTAAGCTTACGTCTCTAACTTCAAGCACAATACGTCGTCATCTCCTCTATTGCTGCAACTATAATTGTTTGTGGGTCGCTCAGTTTAGCTCTGTTTGGAGCTTTTCCAGTGCAAAGCTTGTCAATTTCAGCCTCTCGGGGTTTCTTAAGCTATAGCCAGTCAAAAATCTTTGGTTTCACCGACAAGCTTCGAGATTTTTCATGAATTTGATATTTTTCAGGATTATGTATCGTTGATTTGTCCAGAAATTCTTATTTTTTGTGGTTGTTTGGATGATGTAGTTATAGATCAGTGATGAACTTTTGATAATTTAGATGATCTAGCTTGTTGGTTATTGAAGGTTTTGAGGGTTTCGATTTTTCAATTTCGTTTTTGATTATGGATCATGGATCTCATTTTGTTGTACAAACTTTTAGGTGATTAGATATGAGAGAGAGAGAGAGAGAGGGAGGGAGATTCGAAACGAAGATAGTTGAGAGTTAACGGAATTAAATACGAGTTAAACTGGTGTTAAATGTAGTAATTAGTAGTATGCCACATGTTAGCATACAAGAGAAAGTTACAAAGGAATAAAGAATTCAAGGACAAAAAGATCCACGACCCACTTTATCAAGCAGCAGAACTCATAAAATAAAATTCCACAGTGTATAAAGTAGTGACTATATAGTGAAAGTAGTGACTATAGACTATTGCTTACATATTAAGGAAACCATTGCCCGTTGCATATATATTAAGTAAACCATTCCTTAATATTTTCATCGCACCTCTCTTTTATTCATCTTCTTTTCTCCAAGCCTTAGCAATTACTCTACCTTACTATTTTTGCTTCAACATGGAAAGGGAGCAAAGCTCACAGAAAAATGATCAGCTGGAAAAGAAAAAGGGGATCAGTGTAGGTGCAATTGTTGCTGGTGCGGCTGTTGGGTTTGGTCTACTGGCTTGGGGTGTATCCATGCTTGCTTCCTCTGGTTCCGAACCGGAGAAAGAGGAAACCCTGATGAAAGCTCCTGGGAAGGAAGGTGAGATGATCCCTAGGGGCAAGTTTGAGGAGAACCCAAAAGATTACTTCAGAGAATTGCGCAAGAAATAGGTCGGAGGGCATTACTATGCGTGAAGTTGAAGCCTAGTAGAATATCATGTTATGAATAAACCTTGTGGTCTTGCTTTTGTTTTATTCTATATGCAATTATGCATTCTCCTGTCTGTGTTTATTAGATTAAGGGATGTCTTTATGAGGTTTTGGTTGTAGTGGTCAATTACAACTTTTCAGTTTCGTTTCTGGTACTTGTGTATTTCAAAATGGAAAACATATTGCCTTATTACTATATGGGTGTCCTCTTTGAAGATGTATGTAAGGTCTTTGGACTCAAGAGTTTTAGTGGTGTAGTCTTATTTGGCTTAGACTCAACTGATCTCCGATATGCCAAATATAATCAACGTTTTGAAGTCATTTACTTGTCAGGAACTAAATAATTTCAACTTTTAGTATCATTAGGATTGCAAAATTGGCTGGGAACAATGTTAGAAAAAAGCCCTGGAGGATGCATTCTATGGAACAGAATTAATACTGAAGCAAGAATTCGAATTTCTGAGTCTAATAGGTGGTTTGAAGACATCTTATATCTCCGTGTGAACTTATTTGAGAAACTTGTTAAGACAATAGAAACAAGGGGTATAAGAGCAAAAATAATGTAGGGGAAAAAGATATGGGGAAAAATGGGTGGGGGAAAATGATATAATTTTCTAATGATGAATGGGGAAAAAATAGGTGAAAATTTGGTCATTTTCCACTATTTTTGGAATTCTCCTTCATTTTTTTGCTTTGGATGATAAAAAAAAACATAAATTGCAATGAGTAAAGAGAAAAACAAGATTACTGGTTATAGATCATGACAATCATAAATTTTTTTTTTTTTTGAATTTTTTACTACATGGGATGCATGACGGTCAAATATTTTTAAACAGTGAAGGTAGCATACCAAATGTCAGCAAAACAGAGAAGAAAGACAAAAAATGATGGAGCATGTAGGTGCCACTTCATGGTGAAAATAATAATAGAGGGTGTATATTTGCCCCTAAAATTATATTTTCTACCCCATTTTGAGTTTATACATTCAAATTTTACAATATTATTTATATTTGGGTAAAAAATATAAGTTTATAGGATATATTTTTTTTTATTTTAAGGGCAATATTATTTTTACTCTAATACCAGAAAACTTAGTGGGTTAACACTGTAAAATAATAGAAAAAAATATTAGAGAAACAAGAACCTTAGCTAGAAAACAGGAACCGACCAAGTTCACCAGCTACTCCCACCGGCAGTAACCGCTCTCCTCACCTCCGGCCACCCTTCTCTTTCTTTCTCCGCTATTAGAATGGTTCTCCTCTTAAATTGATTTTGGGTACCGAGAGACTCCAATTTTCATGGAATTTTCAAATCGAAAATTTGCACTTTGAATCAAAAGCTTGATCTCTGCAACCATGTTTGTAGTTTTGGATACGTGAGAGGTTGAGTTCTCATGGAAATCAACCGTGGAAGTTGGATGTCTCTTTTTCTGAGTCTTAAGGCGACATGGATAGGAAGTGATGGGAAGCTTTGGCGACGGAGAAAGGACGTTGGGTCGTCACTGGTGCCGTGGCGGTGGCTGTTGGAGGTTGGGTGGTTGTGTAAAAAAGCTGACATTTTTGCCCTTTTCTTTAGTTTGTATAAAAGCTGACGGAGTTAATTGAGTGCTAGCCACATCGATCTTCGGATCCACTTTGTCAGCTAGCAGAAAGAAAGCATAAAGAAAAATTCCAAAGTGTGTAGTAGCCATAAGCGTGTAAAGTAGTAGCCATAGGATACAGACACTTGTCTATAGCGCAACTATTGCTTATATATTAACTAAACCATACCCTATGTTAAGTATTCATCTTCTGTTTCTCCAAGCCTTGCAATTACTCTTACCTTCCCATTTCTGCATTAACATGGAAAGGAAGCAAAGGGCGCAAAACTTACAGAACAATGATCAGTTGGAAAAGAAAACGGGAATCAGTGAAAATGAAAAGGATGGCGACTCTGATTCGTCTTACAGTGTAGGTGCAATTGTTGCTGGTGCTGCTGCAGGTGCTGGTCTACTGGCTTGGGGTTTATCCCGACTTGATTCATTTGGTTCCGAATCGAAGAAAAAGGAAACCCAAAAAGATGGCGGCTCCGATTCGTCTTATAGTGTAGGTGCACTTGTTGCTGGTGCTGCCGCAGGCGCTGGTCTACTGGCTTGGGGTTTAACCATGCTTGATTCATCTAATTCCGAATCGGAGGAAAAGTTGATGAAAGCTCCTGGGAAGAAAGGTGAGATGATACCTAGGGACAAGTTTAAGAGTGACCCAAAAGGTTACTTCGAAGACTTGCGCAAAAAATAGGTGGGAGGGCATTACTATGCATGGAGTTGAAGCCTAGGAGAATATCATATTATGAATAAACCCCTGTGGTTTTGCTTTTGTTTTAATCTATATGCAATTATGCATTTCCCCTGTCCGTGTTATGAGACTAATGGTTGCCTATATGAGCTTTTGGTTATATTGTAGTGGTCAATTACAACTTTTCCATTTCGTTTATGGTACTTGTAAGAATTTCAAATGGAAAACATAGTAAAGATTACCTTATTACTACAGGGGTGTCCTCTTTGAAGATTTATGTAAGCTCTTTGGAGTCAAAAGTTTTAGTGGTGTAGTCTTATTTGGCGTAGACTCAACTGATCTCCGATATACCAAAATAAAATTGGCATTTTGAAGTCATTTACTTGTCAGGAACCAAATAGTTTCGACTCTTAGTACTAATTAGGATTGCAAAATCGGATGGGAACAATGTCAGAAAAAAGTTAAATGAAGGATTGCATGATTTGATTTGCTCTGTACTGGCTTAGGTTAGGCTATGAATTCACAATAGTATATCATTTGCTTGAGTTACTCTAGATTGGGTGCCTTTGTTAATGGAACCCACCCTTGCCTACAAGCATAGCATGTGCCAATCGAAAACTTGTCACTCAGCATGTCACCAGGGACGTTCTCACACAAGTTTTTCTCCCATTAGAGTTGTAGGATGTATTCTTAATCTTTAATATGGTGATTACTATACACACATAAATACCAAAGCAATCTGATTATCTTAGAAACCAAAAGTCATGATTGGCAGTTGAAAGATTTGGAATGTAAGATGTCTTTTGGGAAATGAATTTCACATACTCATTTTATCTTCCTACACGGCCTTTGACTAATCATTTATAAGAAGTTTGGAGGCGCAATTTTTGATGAACGCATTCATGTGAGGTGCAGTAACCTGATCTTAAATTGTAAGTTGCATACGCTCACTACAAGAAAAAGGGCTTTCAGTGAACACCAGAATGGTCACTGAAACTAGCAAATTTGGTCACAAAATGGCTTTAGTAACTAATGTTTAAAATCAGACACTTTGGTACCCATTTTATACCTCCGTTTGACAACTTAGTGTTTCCGTCAAATTTACAGTTAAAATCAAGGGTATTACAGTCTTTTCATATTAATTCATAAAATATATAGTCCCAAATGTTTACAAAAATGGACAGAATAGTACTAAAATTATAACAAAACTAGACTACTCATGTTTCAAAAAAAAAAAAACTACTCCTGTTTTGATATTGCATTTCATTGTATGCATCATGAAAAGGCAGTTAATTTTTATTTCAATTTAAATAAATTTGCAAAGACTTAAAAGGTCAATTGGAGCATAATTATATATATTACTCTACGTTAGCAAATCACTAAATTTACAAGAAAAATCCTAAATCTAGCTTGCAATCAAAATAAAGCTTTTAGAACATTCACAAAAATAACACAATTCAAGAGCATGAAGACTTGGTGTGCTTGGGAACTGAAAAAGAGGCTAAATTTTGAAATTATCATCTTGTCCATGCCCAGCCAAACAAAAAGACTGTAATACCTTCAATTTTAACGGCAAATTGAACGGGGGAACTAAAGTGTCAAACGGAGGTATAGATTAGATACCACACTATCCTATTTTAAACATTGGATACTAAAGTATCTTATTTGCCAAACATTGGGTACCATTTGAGGAATTAACCCTTACTTTTTTCTTCTTTTTCACATACATATCCAGTACCATTAGTTACTGAAAACGAGGACTTGCATACAACAATCAAGTTTCTACTGGGATCTTGATATAGAAATATACATGAAATTTCCTGAAGAACTAGAGATAACTGATTCAAATAGTTCTAGACCACGGAACACCCTCTTTCTCAAATGAGGCATTCGCTTTATGGATTAAGTGAATATTTGATCAGTTAGCGATATGTGAATAATGTATCACGCCCTTGCGTGTTTATCACATTCCGTATTTGCGTAAGTTTTCCTTGGTACTCCGGAAGAGCTTGAGAAAACTACATCGCACCTGAAGTCGGAATTCAAGATGAAAGATCTTGGCAAAAACTCGATATTGTCTCCGCTTGAAGCTCGAGCATCGAACTGATAGCATCATTGTGCATCAATCGAAATACATCCAGAAGATGTTGCGTCGCTTCAATGGGGATAAAGCGAAGCATTCGAGTACACCCATGGTCATCCGTTCACCAGATGCCTAACATGATCCATACCGTCCTATGGATGATGAGCCGATATTGGAGCCCGAAGTCTCATATCAAAGTACAATTAGCGTTTATTGTACGTAGCTCAATGCACTACGCTAGAAATCTCATTTTTCGTGAACGCGTTAGCTTGGTTAAGCGATGCGTCTATACGCCACCACTGAATTGGTATTTAAGACATCTTCCGCTACCTTAAAGGTACTGTGAATATGGGATGGATTACCCCTCTTAGATCCACAAAGTGATGCTTGCCTTATTAGTTACGATAACGCAGGTTACTTATCAAACCCGCACAAGGCACGTTCCCAAGTTGGTTATGTCTTTACCATAGGGAATACCACAATATCTTGGAGGTCTATGTAATAGACTCTTGTTGCCACATCTTCAAACCATGCCGAGCCCATTGCTTTACATGAGGCCACGCGTGAGTGTATTTGGCTACGATCCGTTATCGAGCATATACGGCATACTTGTGCTTTGTCTTCTGTTAGTGGAGTCCCCATGATTATCCATGAAGACAATACCGCTTGTATTAACCATTGAAGAAGGGATTTATCAAAGGCAACAATACTCAGCATATTTCCCTGAAGTTCTACTTCATACATCAGCAAAAGCATCAGAAGTTTGAAGTCAAGTAGATTTGTTCCCGAAGACAACCTCGCAAATTCCTTTACCAAATCACTATCGAAGTCTACCTTCTAGAATCTTGTTCAAGGTATTGGATTGTGTTTACTATTTGAGTTTCAACATTTGTAGTCTTAAGGGGGAGCATTGTCGAAATCAGGGGGAGTACCCTGCAGTATACTTACTTGACCTTAATGTACTCTTTTATCCCTTAGCACAGGTCAACTTTTTCCCACTGGGTTTTATTGCCTGGCAAGGTTTTTAACGAGGCACCCGCATTGGGTTCGTCATACCTCTTGTACACTAACGCATCTTGAAGATGCTTGCCTTCTGTTCACCTTTTTCCCTTCGCTTTGGTTTTCTCCCACAGGGTTATTCCATAGCAAAGGTTTTGGTGTTAGCACTTACCTGAATGGATTCCCCCTAGATGTACATACCTCCATGTGTCTACTACGACAACTTCATCAACTGCCTACGCTATTCGTGCAAAGATTTGATGCGCCTACTTCTTGAGTTCTCCACACTCAAGGGGGAGTGTTGTAGGAAACCTTGTTTTAGTATAATTGTGTAAACTAGAAGTAGGAAACCTAATAGACTCTGTATTAGCTAAAGCCCATTCCTACTGGGATTGGTGGAAACCCTAGCTTGTTTCCCTATAAATAAAGGCACTACGAAGGAGGATGAGATACATATCTTTCATTAAGTTATTCTATATTCTCTCTTACTAACGATTCTCTGTCTCTAAGACTTAGCACTTTATTATTTGGGTAAATTACAATTTAGTACCCTGTGGTTTGGGTCAAGTTTCAAAATGATACCTGTGGTTTTCTTTGTTGCATTTTAGTACCCTATACTTTCAAAATATTTCAATCATGATCTTCCGTTAGTTTTATGGTTAAAATGTGGTGATGTTGAAGGGCATATATGTCTTTTCAATTAAGGAACAAAACTCCACCATTTGTGTTGCTCTCTTGTTCTTGCAGAGCACAAAATTGGATGAATATATACAATGAAACCGGAAAACCACCACCACCAACAATATACCGTTCGTTTAACAATCTGGGTAGTGAAGACAGATACAAAAATGAAACCAGAAGCCACATTGGATGAATATATACAATGAATGAAACCGGAGGAAGGGTCCAATTTGCGTTAAAATCCCAAAGTCCAACAAAGCAAATCTGAAGAATCTAAACACAACAGCTCTAGCTAATCATCTGAATCATAATCAAATGAACGCAATTACAAACAATAAGCTTAACTAATCTGGGAAAATCAAAACATCACCGTCGGCAACTCAGTTTCGTTGAGTCCTTCAAAAACCGTCAACTTCGTCTATCAAATCGCAGAAGTAAACGACGATAAACTTTGTACCCGTTCCTCCATTTACTACCATACGAAAACTTGTTCATTTTCGCCAACACCAAATCGATAATCTTCAACTACAACCAAAACGCCGTCGTCAAGCGACTCCCTGACATTCCAATCACTCTCCGGCGAGCCCTTCGGCGTCTTCCCCGACGCCGGCGAGCGCTGTGCCAGCTGCGGCCGCGTTGGGTTCGACGGTGGCGAATCGGCCGGCGGATTAAATGATGCCGGAGGAGGAGTTCCAGGTCCAGCTGGCCCTGGCGATCAGCGCTTCGAATTCGGACGCGAGGGACGACCCCGAGAAGGATCAGATCTGGGCGACGACGCTGCTGAGCCTGGGCGGCCATCAGATCGAGTCGTCGAGGGAAAGGGGCTACGCGGCGGCGGAGACTTTGTCGGAATTGAAACTTGCTCCGGTTTAGATTCTTCAGATTTGCTTTGTTGGACTTTGGGATTTTAACGCAAATTGGACCCTTCCTCCGGTTTCATTCATTGTATATATTCATCCAATGTGGCTTCTGGTTTCATTTTTGTATCTGTCTTCACTGCCCAGATTGTTAAACGAACGAATATATTGTTGTTGGTGGTGGTTTTCCGGTTTCATTGTATATATTCATCCAATTTTGTGCTCTGCAAGAACAAGAGAGCAACACAAATGGTGGAGTTTTGTTCCTTAATTGAAAAGACATATATGCCCTTCAACATCACCACATTTTAACCATAAAACTAACGGAAGAGCATGATTGAAATATTTTGAAAGTATAGGGTACTAAAATGCAACAAAGAAAACCACAGGTATCATTTTGAAACTTGACCCAAACCACAGGGTACTAAATTGTAATTTACCCTTATTATTTCTACAACAAAACGTCTATAAAAAAAATATAAAATTAAACGAAATCAAATCAACAAGTATATGATAATAGAAAATATACAGATTTGAACAGAATATAGAGGTGTGTATAACTATGTTGTTCTTAAAACAGAATTTCGCCCTTACTTTGTGCTGGTAGTTCTACGAATGTTCATCTTACATGATTCAACTATCTATAATTCTCAGTTCCAGTATCGGAATGTTGAACTTAGCAAACTTCCATGTACTCCTCTCCAATGGATTATGCAATGGTTTGAAAAAATTATGTTTTCACATCAAGCAAATCTGTTTTTGATTGTTCTTCTTTTTATATAATTTATTTTGGCTTAGGACTTTCTTTTATTTATAGGAACTCCAACACCTTTTGAAAAATGTGCCTTTTCTTGGAGAGTTGTACATCTACCGTTGAAGAGTTGTACACCTACTTCATTTAAACATAGGGTAATTAACATAATTACATATTACTTAGTTTTAAAGCAAATCCAATAATATGTCAAGCCTAAACAAAAATCATAAAACATAAATGCTTTATGGGACAAAACATTCAAAACTCCGACAAAAAGGTGACCATGTCAATTACCACGTGTTGGACCTTCCAGATTGTTAATATGGTTAAAATGGCTTCAAAGTGGATGAACTTAAAAACTCTTTAGATCAGAAATCTCTCTGACCATAAAAATTGCCAAACTTTCGTATAGTATAGAAGCAGAACCCAAAAATGTCTACAAAAGTTACAAAGTGCTCCTTGGGACTACCGAACTCCTAAATGATCATTTTTTTTTTTTTTATGATCTTGATCCTAATCCGGTGTTACAACTTAACATCGTAGGAAATTCTGAACTTTAACACTTTGATGTTTACTGTGTAACTCCACTTTTTGAGATTTTGACAACCAATTCAATGAGAAACTAGATAGACAAGTAGTTTGATGATGTTAGCGCATGGCGTTGAGTCTCCGATTTCCACATGGACCAAAATGGTCCATTAGTATGTATTTTTGATCGTTAAAAGGATAGGTACTTGGCCATCGTCTAGGCTAAGAGCGCTTCTCAATGCGAATAACACGGCTGGATTGACCATCATCTAAGCTAACTCCGGAAGCAATATGCGCCATCTCGTTGGCCTTGTGATTGTTGACCTGAGCCATATGTGCAAAGGAATGGAGAGAGTTAAGAGAGTTGTATTTCCAATATAGTGAGGGGCGGCTTTGCGGCCATTAAACTTAACAAAATAAGGGGACAGGTACTTGGCCGCTATAATCCTCCAAAATATATAAATACAAATATGAAGGGACGGTTACTTGGCTGCCAAGGTTTGGCCTCTTGGCCGTTACACCAAAGCACAAACAAGAGATGGTTCATGGCGAGCCCACCGGAAGAACCTCATAGATGCGGCCCACAAAATAAGACCACTCTCCTCGCCGCTTTGCAATTGTTCCTCGATGAATGTTGGCCTGCTTTCTGAAGGATTGGACCTCGTTCTCAATCGTGGGTATCTCCTCTAGTAGCAAGTTTGCTCTCCTCGTCCAACCAGCCAACAAGCATGGCTTTCTCAGCCTCAGCATCCTGAAGACTCTTTTGCAGGTCGGCAATCTTTTGTTAAATATCCTTGATCTCCTTGTCCTTTTCAGCTAAGGCTTCCTTAGCATTGGTTACATTTGTTTGGACACGAGCAAAGTTGCGGTGACTTTCTTTTAGCTTGTCAACTCTCCCACCTGTCAGCTCCTTAGCTTGGGCTTCCAAGCATGATTGTAGAGAATTTTCAAGTTTCTTCTCGTCACCAGCCATGTTGGAGGTGTCACCAACAAGGCACCCCTTGTCAACCAAGAATGCAAGACTGTCTTTCAACTCTGAATGCCAATATCCCGAAAGAAATTCATCAACAGTGGGGTCTATATTCTCATGGACCCGTCAGCGGGCATACGCGACCTGATCATCAGCCTATTTCGAGGACTCATTGATAGCCGCCGAAGCATTGGGAGCAATAGAAACCTGAAAGAAAACCCAAGTTACAGTACAGCCCCGTGTGAGATACTAAATAGTTGAGATAAAAGAACTACGTTAATAGAAGGTGAGGTGGCAATGGGCTCCGATCTGCATACTCGTCCCACGCCGGCCACTTCGTCGTTCCTGACCCTCGACTCACCATCAGAGTGCTCATCGTCCCCAATATTGTCATCCTACATTTGTTTACGTTTAAGACGGAGAAAACTAAGATGCGAAATTAGCAAGAATAGACTAAGATAAGGAATGGGGTATGTACCAAGGATGAGATGTCGTCTAAGTCACCTGAATCGCCATGGCCATCTGTGGCCTCCTCATACTGCCAACCTACTCCTTAGGCAATAAAGCCAAGGTCAATAACTTCAATGTTCGGGAGTCCATCGAAAATCAGATCGGCCGATGCATGGGAGATGGCTAGAGGAACCTGCAGACATTTCATGATCTAAGACAAGTTCGAACTAATGGAATCAACAACTGAGAAGAGAAAGGTTTAAAGATGGTTGAATCTACCTGATGACCAGACGGTGACATGTTCTCGACACCTTCAATGACGTGCTCCGTGCTAGTTAGAAAGAGAGGTAAATTTACAACTGCTCTTCCACACTCACCAACGCACTCAACGGGCCGGACGCTTGGTGGTCAGACAAAAACAAGTCCAAGAAGAGATATCAATAAAGAGGAGGGTAAAAAAAAAATGTTAACTATAGATATTACCTGGTTCTAGTAGCGAAAGATGCGCCAACTGTCTCCCCATTACTCTTATCGCCGTCTTTCGAAGAATTACCTGCATGCAAACGAATTTAGAGAAAAGCAAGAAAAATCTGGCTACACATTTACAAGGGGGTGAGTGGGTTATCTCAAGAAGGCCGAGCGACGCCCCTCCCCCATGGAAGGTCTTTAAGAGTAATGGCATAAACATCCTTCATCGGTCGATTGAGTTTTGAGGGGATAAAACCAGCCCACCAAGATAAGTAGTTGAGCGAAGCACTAGAAAGAAGAGCTCTTCGAACAACCTCACATCTCTAAAGATTATCTGTAGTTATGTCCATCATAGCCTAGAGATCCTTCAAATCTCGGCATTTGGTGCGCGCCGATGACAGGCTATTGGCCAGACTAACCATCGGCAGCGAGCACAGTAGAAAAAAACCATGTTGACGAGCAAAGCAGGCTTATAGATAGGCCTCAAAACTACAACGAAAGTTGCTTACTTGCCCCCCAACGCTCATGCCAACCTTTAAATCCCTAGTGGTGCTAAATGAGGCCCATACATCACGAATCTCCTGGGCACGATCTTCTGGCCATGTTGTCTCTTTGCGAATGGATAGAAACTCCAGGTATGTTCGAGAGCAACAAATCGCGAATTCCTCAGCCGAAAAGACACTACTTTCGTAGAAATAAGCGAAAATATATTTGCATGCTATAGGCATCGGGATGCATATCCTTAGTGGTAATAAGATAAAAACATCGATAAAGATACACAAGTGCCACTGGGCCAAGGGCAAGAACCTTCCTGACCGCCAAGGCTACGGCCAGGGGGTAACCTTTTTGAACACATTTTTTTGGGCTGAGAGTAAAGTAGGAATCTACAAATGAAGCAGAAACGAAATACCTCATATTCGTATTCGGGAATCTACAAATGAAGCAGAAACGAAATACCTCATATTCGTATTCGCCAAGGTTAGAATTTCCCTCCCCAGCAAAAGCCTTCAAGTTCTTATGGATTGGGACTGAGAGTTCATCAAGAGTTTTGGAATTGTCACCTGAAGCCATCAAAGCATCATGCTCTCTTGGTTGATTCCGCAACCCGTGATCCACAATGGCCTTCGGAATAGTTAGCCCATATTACAACATCTCGACATGAATAAGCTCACCATGCGGACATAGACCCATCAGTGCAACAGCATCAAGGAGGGTCGAACTAAGACCCAAACTTGAGATTCATAGTATTGGTCATCGAGGACAAAAAGTAGAGCACGGCCACCAGGAGTGACCGATCGACTGGCTGATCTTTGGCCGAGAGCTTTACAGCGTCAAGAATGCCAAGCTCTTGCAAGGTGTCACCCTTTAACTTCTCCATTCAGCCAACCCATTTGGCCCATCCACCAGCTAAGCTAGGGCAAGCTCTTTAGGGCCGAGGGGGTTCCACTTAACCCAGTTCCCACCATTCATACCACACAATCCATCATAAATATTAGGATAAACAGTCGTGGAAGCGGCTAGGGGTGGGAAAAAGACTCAACAAACCCCACCCAACCCAACGCCCGACCCGTTCCTGATCCCGATTTTACTTGACCCGACTTGGACTCGACCCGATAATTATAAGGTTCGGGTTTGGGTTGAAGTTTGAAACTCGATTGAGTACCCGACCCGACCCGGCCCGACCTAAATTTTTTTATTTTTATTTTTTTTATAAAAATACATATATATTAATATATATATATATATATATATATATATATATATATTATAGGATAGGTATATATGTTATAGGATAGGGTTTATATATATTTTATATATATACAAAATTTTCACCCAACTCCGCCTCCATTCGACTCAGCCTCCACCTGACTCAGCCTCCGTTCGACCTCGACCTCGCCGCCGACTCACAGCCTCCAGTTGACCTCGACCCAGACTCCGCCTCCGTTCGACCTAGACAAACGGACCCCGACTCACAGCCTGCATTCAACCTCGACCCAGACTCCGCCTCCGTTCATCCTCGACAAACCCAACTCCGACTCCGCCTCCGCCTCCGTTCGTCCTCGACAAACCTGACCCCGACTCCGCCTCTGTTCATCCTCGACAAAGCCGACCCCGACTCACAGCTTTAGTTCGACCTCGACAAACCCGACCCAGACTCCACCTCGATTCGTCCTCAACAAAGCTGACACCAACTCACAACCTTCGTTCGACCTCGACAACCCCAACCCCAACCCCAATCAAGGTAACTCTTTTCTGTGATTGAATTTGGTGTATTTTCGCATTTGCGCTTCTGGGTTGTCCTGAAATTTTGAATTCATGGGGTGTTTAACTTATGACATGCTGACGCAATTGAGTGCGTTCTTGGATACCTTCTATTTGTTTGCTTATGCTTAACAGTTGGAGGAGCATTGTCCCTTTTCTATTCCTAATTTACTCCACTCTGAAAACTTGACTTTAGTATCATTTTAGCTGGCAGTTCCTGTGAGAAATGCAGTTTTGTGGGGTTGGTGTAGTTGCGTTACATAGGTTTTTTTTTTTATGGCCAATTCCATCTTTGCCAAACGGTTGAGGCACTTGACTTATCGCTTGTAGTTCTTGATGTTAAGGTAGTTATTTGGCTTTAAAATAGCTAGTAATGGTTAGGCGTTGAAATCAATCTCGGGAGTACATACGAACAACCATAAAGTAAGGTCATATTAATTTATGAAAGCGAGAAACAAGAGTGGGTTGTGTTTGCATTTTCGGTTGATTGCACTCAGGTTTAAGTCACACCCTCCAATACAAAGTAAGGTCATACTAATATGTTTCTTTGTTGTTTGTAGATGCACACAAACAAGAAATGCCTCCTCAAGGTTAAACTCCAAGTGCATCATCAACTGCTCTAGTGTACTTTTGGATTGTGTTTTAATTTCTTTGCAATTTCCACTTGATTTGGGATGATTTAATTTGTATTTGCAATTTTTAGTTGGGTATGTAACTTAATTTTAATTTCTACTTAGCTATAAGTGGTATGAATTTGAAAAGGATTTTAGAATAGTGGTTATGATTTGTGAAGCAAATCCTTGAAAAAAATCAAATTTGGGCCAATAATTTTTGTTTTGGCCCAAGCCCAATAGTGTCGGGTTCAGCCCATCCCAACCCAACCCGACCATTGGGTACCCGACCTTTGTCGGGGTCAGGCTCGGGCTGCAAATGAGGAACCCAATCCTTCTCAGGTCGAGATTCTAGTTGAACCTTTTCGGGTCGGGTCCCGACCCAATCCCTGCCCTAGCAGCGGCTGGCATACTGAGAGAGAAGTTGGGACCAAGAGCAAAGTGGCTAGGAGGGTCGGCGGGGAGTCTTATGAAGGCCAAGTTTATGGCCGAGCCCTCGGTATTCTTCATCACTACGTTGATATGCCTCTGTGGATGGATGTCGTCGATGAGGGCAGATGAAGAATGAATAGAACGGTGGATGATAACGGGTTTCAAAGATATTCTCGATTCTAACCAACAGAGTTACCGCGGACCCACCCCTCAAACCCTAATAGATATTATCGATCCTAAAGTTCGTAGAGGGTTTGGGGTTGGAAAAAATATGGAACAGCCAACAAATATTTCTATTGTGAACCAGCCCCTCGAAATCCTCCGGGCAGTTATTTATTTCTACATCTATGGGATAGAGAACACCGTATGTGTAAGGGTTGATTTTTGATTTGGTTATGGGCCCTTTTTTCTGTTGTGAAAGCTCTATATTTATAGGTTTCGCTTGCTTGCTCACCAAGTTGTAGGATCCTCAAGATGGTGGGCCACCTTCTCCTAGCAAGTCGTAGAGTATTCAGGAATTAGATGATCTTCAATTTAAGATCTTCTGATCACTACTTCCTAAAAGAATTGGTAGCCTTTAAGAAATTCGCATCTCCAATAGACAATTAATTTCCTTGATCTTGCCATTGCCGACTTGCACCAACTTCCCCCCACGTGCATGTGGTCTTCTAAATTGCTTAATTGGAAGCAATTTCCTTTAGCTTGCTGGCCACCTCCATGCAATTAAGATCGTTGCTCCAAATTTCCACCAAAATTTACTCCAAGTTATCCAATGCGAGTTCTCCACGATTCATTTCCTAACATGACTCTGAGATGACCTCATTCGTATTTTTTGACGGCCAACGAATAGACTTCTTTCCTAATCACTTCACGGTCATTTACTCACATTGAAATCTAATAATAATTAATATAATTGCTAAATTATAATAATATCACGAAAAATCATCGAAATCCCATTTTACGGATCCTTGATCCAACAGTTTAGATCTAATGGACTGCTAAGTACAAATTTTGGTGTAAACATAGTCCCCCAACCCCCACATTTCCTTCACACCTAGGCCGATTGGTTTAAGGAAATGTAGGCCGCTTTCCACCAAATGCGTTCGAACACTTGGTCTTGACCGTTAGTGAACCTCTTTGTTTGCTTGAATAACAAATATGGCCGTGAATTTGCTTTCATTCTCACAACATGGGAATTGCTTCAACACTCCATGCAAAGATCATGCTTGTTCATAATCAGAAGTGAGGCCACTCAACGACTTGAAATTATTGTTTAAATTCCACCATGTGCCCACAACAACCAACTTCCTTGATAATGAATCATAAGCAAGCTGTCACCGATTCTTGGCCGTCTCGAAAGCATGGTTCTAGGCCTTCCAAAAGTCTGAAGCACATCATGATAAGAAACCATCAATTTGTCACCATTTGCAACTACGTAGCTGAGAATAATTAGTGGTCTCTTGGCCTTCATCGCGAGCAGCTTTATAAATCATGACCGTCCATAATTGGCCACATATGCTCGGCTGATTCTAGAGTTCTTCGTTTCTTGGTCATTGTGAAGTGTCAAAATAGATCGGACTCTCAGCCACGAATACATGTTCGTAATTTCTGGCCGCTGACGTACCTCCTTGCTTTAAACGATAATTGTATAACACTATAAAACTTGGAGTATTAGGGACTAACGTTGGTTTAAATAAGAGGGGGTCTTAATGCCTATTTGCAACTAACTTATATAATCAGTCCCTAATTAGATTTTTTTGGGGATGCAGGAAGAGGAAAAATGACACAAAATAACAAATTTTGGGGAAAATTAGGGACTAATTGTATAAGTTGGTTGCAAAAGGGCATTAAGAACTCCAGTTATTTAAATCAACAGTTGGTCCCTAATACTCCAAATTTTTGTAGTGTAACTATGCATGCGAGGCCTTAAGAACACTGTGAGCACTTCATTCACAGTTCAATTCGATCTCGGTGGCCAATTATTTGAGGCCGCGCCGATATATAAGCGAACAAAACTGAACATAGTCGCTCGTCACGGAATCATACATGATTACCTTCGCAAGTAGCTTCTTTATAGGACTTGGTTGACATGTGAATTTCTGCACCAAGACTTTATTGGCCGCTACGTATTGATTAGCTACGGCCATTTTCTTCAAGTATAATGACCTTCTCTGTCTTTAGCTTTGGTAAAGTTTAAGCCCCATTGCCTCTTCTTTTATCTCCTTTTCCTTTGTTTAACACGAAAAAGAAGAACCATTTAGGGCCTACCCATGAGAAGGTGGCCATGCATGTCTCACCTCAAATCATGAAATTTTGGCTTGAGCTTCATTGTTTGGTCAGTCATCAATAGCCGTGCAAGATTGGGACAACTAGTGATCGTGATTGATGCAGGAGCGTCCCAATCAACTCCGTCAATTGACACTTGTGCTTCCAATGAGTCAACTATAAATGCTGCTAAATTAGGGAGGCCTAAGAGGACCATCAAGCCTCCTAGTTATTTGAAGGGTTACCTTCCGAAATGAAGGCAGGGATTGCCTTGGTCTGCTGCTAGTTTGATTTCCTTTCCATCTAGGAATAGTTGACTTGTTTATGTTTAATTATCTTTAAGCTTCCCTTACTACGGTAGAATTGGGTGGTTAGTTAAGCTTTGCCTTGTAGACCAACTGGTCACTTTGAATTTGGAGAATATTATCAGAAAACGCAGCTATCTTTAGCCGCAATTGTGAGTGTTCATTCTAAATTTCTAGTGTTGTTGCAAGATCGTTGGAGACCTATGTTTGGTGAATTTGTCCCCCATCAATTATTCCATGGCTCGCAACCGGCGTGGTCGGGGCGGTTTCCGAATGGAGGGTCATAACACTGCTAATGACATGAATGAAATTAAAAGAATGCTTCAACAACTCACTGATCATGTCGCTCGCATCAAGACTCAAGGTTGTGGTGGTGAGAGTTCTGTCGGGAAGGGAGACGAAAACCCTTTCACAACCTGCCTCTAGGCGGTGGGCAAAAGGGATGAGATTATGAAGGTCGAAGCTTCAACATGAAGGTTGATATACCTGAGTTTGAGGGGAGGTTACAGCATGATGATTTCGTGGACTGGCTTAACATTGTTAAGCGTGTATTTGACTACAAGCAAATGGCGCATGAAAAGAAAGTAAATATTGTAGTTATTAAATTGAAGACGAATGCTTCTACTTGGTGAGAGCAATTGAAGGCGAGGTGTGAACGTACAGGGAAGTCCAAAATCACAACTTGGGAGACAATGAAGGAGTTGCAGAGAAAATTTTAGCCTGACAACCAAGGAACTAAATTTCGACCGAAATACCGAAATTTCGGTATTTTTGGAGTCCCTAAAGTTCAATCGGGGTACGTCTCAATATCAGTGGAAAAATACCGAAATTTCGGTAATTTCGATAATTTCGAGCCTTTTAAGAGGAATCTTTCTGAAATTATCGAAATTTCGATGGAAATTTTGGTAACTTTTAGTAAAATTTTGGTCATCAACTTTCTTTTGGAGTTTTCTTGCTTACCTTCAATAATGCTCCTTAAATCTTTCCACAACTTTCTTTTTGTGCATTCAACAACTTTTTTTTGTTGTTTCCTTGCTTTCCTTTGGTACCTTCAATAGCTTTTTTTGGTGTTTTTTTCTTGCCTGCAATAATAACTTTCTTTCGGTGTTTTAGTTCTTACCTTCATTAATGGTTCTTTCACAATCTATTCTCTTTTGACTTGCTTACATTGAACTGTGCATGTCTTCAATAATTCTTTTGGTGGTACATGCCTTCAATAATTCTTTTGGTGTTTTATGTATTAGAATAATATGTGTGTAATTATGATGTATTATATTCCTTAAAACTCTTATATTATATTGTAATATTAATGTAGGGTCGGTCTTCGATACATTTTATTTTTAAAATGTATCGGTACATTTTTTTTCTATTATATCATGGTTTATTTATAACCGTAGATTTAATATCAATCATACCTAATATTGATCATTGATTTAATAGTAATAACCTTCCCTAGAAGATTTTGCCTAATTTCTTTCCCAGTTGAAATAGAATTTGGGGCATCCGAGTTGAAATCGAACTCAGCATTGTTTGAATTAGGTGTAGTCGCCATTGTTTGAATTAGATAGTGATCATAAACTCAGTCGTCGCCATTGTTTGAATTTGGTGTAGTCGTCATCTTCATCATGAATTTGGCGGTTGTCGTCATCGTCAACATATGCCAATAGCCACTCATCTTCCTCATCCGCAAACCCTAGTTGCCCACTCATCTCTTGAATTCGGCGTGTTATGCTTTAGCTTTGCGATTTGGGAAGCAGCTTCATCTCTTGAATTCATTGTCGTCATCGTCCTGGACATTTTGGTAGGCTCGTCTTCTTCATCATCGTGGTTCAATTTACCTTTTCCCTATATTTACGAAATTGATTCATTGAAGATTTTGAATGTATGTTAGCTGTTCACCGAAGGATTTTCATATTTCCCAATTCTCTCTATCGTAGATTCGTCGTAGTATTGGTGGAGCAATGTCTGTTTTTTTTCGTTTGGGATGTTGTTCATACGCAGATATAGCCGCCTCTCATATGTTATAACCAGAATAATATTGTTATACCTGTAATACATTTGTTATGTTTTGTTGTTCGTATCTTAATAGTTTTGTTATATCCAAAATACTATTGTCACGAAACTTTTGTAACTATACTTCCATATTAACCTGTATGTTTTGTCCCTCGTTGTGAAAACAGGCCGGGCACTAGTTGCATGCGATGATGTCAATTTGTGAACGAAGTACGGACATCACCACAGGCAATGGGAGGAGAAAAGTGGGGAGGGGGGCTTATCCAAATTTTTTGTAAGTGATTTGTTCAATGTGGTTTAGAAACTGTTGTTCATACTAGATCAAGTGATCCCGAACTTTGTTGTGTTTCAGCAAAGTTAGTTGTTCTGTATAAAACATCATTAATTGTTTAATTCCTGAACCTTGGGTTGTAAACCAGTACCTTGGCGTGGTTAATCCTCTTTATACGATATTCAAACCTCACTTTGTAAATCCTAACTCATGCGTTGTAATTTATAAAGTTTATATAGTAATAGTAATAGGAAACCATGAGATTGTAATAGATTGCCTTGACATTGTAACTGTAGAAAACATCATTAATTGTTTAATTCCTTAACCTTGGGTTGTAAACCAGTACCTTGGCGTGGTAAATCCTCTTTATACTCTATTCAAACCTCACTTTGTAAATCCTAACCCATGCGTTGTAATTTATAAAGTTTATGTTGTAATAGTAATAGGAAACCATGAGATTTTAATAGAATGCCTTGACATTGTAACTATAGAAAAACATCATTAATTCTTTAATTCTTTAACCTTGGGTTGTAAACCAGTACCTTGACGTGGTAAATCCTCTTTATACTCTATTCGAACCTCACTTTGTAAATCATAACCCATGCGTTGTCATTTATAAAGTTTATGTTGTAATGAGACATATTATAATAGAGAACCATGGGAATATAATAGTTTCCCTTGACATAGTAACGGTAGGAAACTCCATTAATTGTTTAATTTCCTAACCATGGGTTGTAAACCATTAGCTTGGCATTGTAAATCCTTTTTAAACTCCATTCGAACCTCTCTTTGTAAACTCTAACCCACGCGCTGTAATTTTTAAAGTTTATATTGTAATGAGACATATTGTAATAGAGAACCATGAGAATATAATAGTTTCCCTTGACATAGTAACGGTAGGAAACTCCATTAATTGTTTAATTTCCTAACCATGGGTTGTAAACCATTAGATTGGCATTGTAAATCCTTTTTAAACTCCATTCGAAGCTCACTTTGTAAACTCTAACCCACGCGCTGTAATTTGTAATGTTTATATTGTAATGAGACATATTGTAATAGAGAACCATGAGAATATAATAGTTTCCCTTGACATAGTAATGGTATGAAACTCCATTAATTGTTTAATTTCCTAACCATGGGTTGTAAACCATTAGCTTGGCATTATAAATCCTTTTTAAACTCCATTTGAACCTCACTTTGTATGATCAATGAAGGGCGCCTCCCATCTTCGATCAATGAAGGGGTGAACTCCATATTCCCTTATTGTGGGCGCCTCCCATCTTCGAAACTCCATTTCCTTGATGTGGGCGCCTCCTATCTTCGATCAATGAAGGGGTTAAATCAAGTTCGTTGTTTGATCCCTCTCCTTCAAGTTTTATGTCGGAGAGATCGGCGAGGATATCCGTAACGAGGGCCATGAAACTTGAGGCGGAAACTAGTAAACAGGAATATGGGGGTGATCGCTGATCGAAGGATTTTCTAGGGTTCGGCGGCTAGGGTTTTGGGGGAGATTAGGTTTCTCGTACTCCACGAGTCTTGGATTGGGGATACTAAAGAGATTATGGTTCAAATGCAAATGAAAGGAGAGTTGTTTTGCTTTTCTTTTTCCCTTTTCTGGTTTTCTCCTTCACCGCTTCTAATGTAAATTCTTGTGTAATGGTCCATATCCACATGTTACTAACCATCATAAGTGCGAAAAGGGCCAACAATGAAGGCCATTTATTGAAAAAGTAATATCTGTAGATATGCCGGGAATATATATCAATTGCAGTTATGCTATAGCTAAGTTTAAGCGCTACAACAATTAACATGGTTGGTACACCATATTGAGAAAAAAAAAAAAAAAGTAACAAAACGTCTAGTTGGCTAATACGTCTACTTCATCTGGTGTCTCAAACTTCAAATCAGCTTACGCTGCCCTTTCCTAATGGCAACAGCGTGTGCATTTGGCTGAGTGGACTCGTTTGCTGGCTCAATGGACCCGCTTGCCGGCTCAGTTGACTCGTTTGATCTTGCTCTATTGGGCATCAATCGTCTCCAACTTTCTTTTTCATCATCTGAGAATGCAACAACCCCACCACTGGATAAACAAATATTACATATAATATCACGATCTATAAATGATGAAAGCATTAAAGGGAATAATACTTCTCAGTCTTTGCCACTGAAGTTGAAGACAAATGCTAAGTTTGAAACCTTTCATGAGGCAATTGCCTCTGCCGAAGGAGCATTCCTTGGCACTGTGAAACAACCGATAATAGATTATTTGATGTGTATGACAAAATAGTCAAATATACAATGCAAGTACATAACATATTTCTTACACACTAGGTGACGCCCTTCATTGTCAACTAGTATCTCAACCCGACCAGCGTGTACTAGATGGGAAAGAGCCAGCGAATTCTGAATGGTTTGGCCAAAATCAATTGCATGTATGTGACTTCAAAGCAAGCCCTACAATTAACCCCAAAATTGAAACCAAAAACAAACCCCCAATGACCCAATAAACCAAATTCCGCGTTTCCCCAAACATGCAAGACCATGTTTCTAAAATTACCCAAAATCAATTGACAGTGATGCCTTGAAAATTTCGCCTAAGTTAACCCCAAATTAGAATCCGACAACAAGCCCTAATGTTCCCAAAAACCAAATTTTCCATTGTCACAACCGTGCTAGACCATACCTAGATAAAATTCACCAATCGAACAACAAAATCGGCTACTAGTATTGAACCATACCAGGGTAAAATTCGGAGGTTGATGCAGCCATATATGTCTTTAAGAACAGTCGAAGAACGATTGAATGAGGAGGATTTTTACAGAAAATCCACGAATAGAGCGGAACAGACGTCGTGCTTTGGCCTATCTCGAGATGGACTTCACAGCGGAACGGACGGATGAATGATGAAGAGGATGACGGTGAGGTTTCAAGAGAGCTTCGGTTATGAGGTTTCAAGAGAGCTTCGGTTAAGAGACCTCTCGGTTTCAATTATATGTTTTTTGGTAATTGTGACCCGCTTTTCAATTACCATTCAAGAGGACATAAGTCTATTAAAGAAAGAATCCTAGTGGGATACAGATGACTCGAGAATCCCTCCAATCAATCATTGTAAATAATAATTTTTTTGTTTCTGTAGGAGTCTTCATCATTTACATATTAATATAACACAATGTCAGTAGTTGTAGCATCCTCTTTAACTATTACAAAGTCTAAGTTTGGACTACAATTAAAACATGCACATATAACACTGACTGGTTATAATATGTGGCTCACTTTTTAAGCATGGTCTTACTTTTTCAATGGATGATAGTTTCCATTAAGCACAATGACAAGACTAAATGGTATTTGACTCACATGTACAATTGCTTCCGTTGGGAATTGTAGATAGTAGTGCTTACATGACTCCAAAACAATGCGAATGTGATCAACTTGAAAGCTACCACTCAAACTTCAGAACAACTCACAAAGAAATCATGTTGTACTCAAATAAGATACTTATTGCAAAAAATTTACACATTGTATTCAGTTCATAAAGAGCTTCTCACAAAAATATCAATAACTTACATTACTGCAATGTTACATGATTACCTTCTAATAGTACTGCTCCTAGTTGGTAATGTTGGTCATCTTTCCAATGTACGTATTTTGAAGTAGTTATATATATGTCAAACATAGTGATTTGAGCAAGTACATTTCCAGTGTACAAGCTATTCTCACTTTTATTAAAATAAATGTCTACATAGTATAGTATAATACTGTTTAGGGTTTAGGGTAAGGTTACAAGGAACAGAGATACAGTTGTAACTATAACACGTATGTTATACTATTATAATAGAATATTGTAACATAAAGTCTTGTGTCGTATTTACCATAGAAATATTACAACATTTAAATTCACGTTATAAATAATGTTTTGTCAGGTGTTGTATAAGCATGGTCATACTATTTGGGCTCTGCAGGGCTATCCCTGTCTATTTTGGGGCCCAAACCCAAAAAAAATTTGGGGCAATTTGGAAGTAGATTTTCATACATAAGGGTAAGAAATATTGGGCTTCTATACATATATAAGACCAAACACTCCCTAAACTCTTTTGGGAGCCCTTTCCACCTGGGGCCAAACTCCTGAGAGTTGGCTGCCCAAGGGGAGGGCCGGCACTGTGCATAAGTATTATCATGATATTGGGCTTCAATCAATTATACAATTGTTTGGGTTCTATGCAAAAATACTCGATTGCCAACGGGATATCGAAGGATGAGAAAGTAATATATAAAAGCAGCAATTTGTTATAACAATAATGTGGCCATTGTACTATCATTTTTAGATGGTACAACGTCATAGATTTCACTACAGTGAATACATGAAAATATAACAATGATTGATTATGATCTACTCGTCCCTTGTACTATCGCTTTAATTCATCACCTGACACCAACACCAAAAACCCCTTCTCGTTTGATGACATATGAGCAAGATGAAGGGGGCAAAGGAGGGGCAAAAAAATTTGAAGCATACGTCCACCATTGATGTTGAAGCACCATTGTAAACGAGCCCTGTTTGAAACCGCATTTTACTAATTCTGTAGGGCTCATACCAATCATCGTTTTCTCCAGAAAAACCATAAATCTCCTCTGCATTTGAAATATCTTCAAAATTAGGATGATGTCGGTATGGGAACCACCTAACTGAATAAAAATACAAAAAAACGACTTGGTTAGATTCAATATAACACTAATCAATATGATAGAACTAAGATACGATATATACAGAAAAATTTAAATGTTATAACACAATATGTTAGTTGTAGCAGACGCCGGTACAAAATCTAAACCCTACAGTCATGCTATTGTTAGATCGATCCTAACCTCGATTTTCCTCTTCGTTAGTAGTGAAACCTGCGTACGAATGGTTGTCATCATCTTCATCTTCTGCAAAGTTTTTCTCGTCATTTAGGTTCTCTCCCCAACCCTGTTCATAGTCATTCTCTAAGGGTTGGTCATGATAGCTCTCTCCGGAATTAGATAAGCGACAAGGGCTGTCCTCCACAGCACTCTCCGCATGATTAAAGTCGGTGTAGTCACCGGAATTTGAGACATCGTCAGACAGGAAAGGCTCCCCACTATTCTCCAATTCGTCGAAGCCGTACCAATCTTTACTATTAGCCATGGTGGAATACAAACTGTAATAAGCATTTAGGTAAAATTCAATTGTTGAACATTGTGAGAATACAAGAACAATGGAGAGGAGAAGCAATGGTATGTTGATTAGCGGCAACCCTAGCTAATAAACATGCATAAAAAAGATACTAGAAATCCAAGGGTTACAATAATTCACTAACTTGATCAATGGTGTGATTAATTCAAACTTAATGAATGGTTAAGATATATTAGGAGTTAAATCTACAGTCTAAAATATTCAGCACATTTATTATAAATAAAATGTATCGGTGCATTTAATTTAGAAAAATTTTCCATTAATGTATGGTTAATGTATGTTTCATGAGCCTCACCTTAAGATATTGTGCTGATTGATAGCTTATTGGAATACAAAACACGAATTCTTCTCCCTTATATATATAAAAGTTAATCCATATGGATAATGCTATATAGCTTAAATGTTAAATTGCATTATTTGTTGCTTTTAAAGCCTAGAGAAAGTAGAAATATTAATTTATAGGGTTTCTAATATGTTTTTTCGTCATTTTTTTTTCAAACCGAAATTTTAACCGAAATCGAAATTTCCATCGAAACCGAAATTTTGTTCCTTGCTGACAACTGCGTACAAATAACTTTTTGAAACTCTATAATCTTTGACAAGGGTCCCGATCAGTTGAAGATGAAGAGCAGACAATTGCATGTTACCTTGGCAGCTTGCGCAAGGAAATTCATGATGTGGTCGTTTTGCAACAGTATTGCAGTTATAATGATGTCTACAAATTATCTATTCAAGTGGAGAAACAATTGAAAGCACGCGTGAGGCGTCTTGGAGGAGAGGTGTCTGAACCGAAAGGCTCTTGGATGACTAAAGCGTCCTCAAGCTTTGAAGCGACGAAGCGGGATATAACAAAGAACCAATCAATCGAACATAGCGGAAGAGACAACAACAAATCTAAGGGGGTCGTGTAGTGTCTCAAGTGTTCGGGTATTGTACATATTGCTTCGGAGTGCCCTAACCGGAGAGTTGTTAGTCTGGTGGAAGAGATGGGCGAAATCAATGAAGCTTCGAATTGATGCCAATATTTGATGAGTATCCAAACAATGAAGAAGAAGAAATTACATGGAGTGATCATGGAGAATCTTTGGTCGTTCGACAAGTCATGAATGCTGCGAGAGTGGAGGAGGATCCCGATTGGCTAAGAATCAACATATTTCATACCAAGTGCACTTCTCATGGGAAAGTATGTCATGTGATTAGTGGAAGTTGTTAGAATATTGTTTCACACGATTTCGAATACTTTCACATGAGATGGTAGACAAATTGAATTTACCAACGGAGAAGAAACCAACACCCTACAAACTATCTTGGGTGAAAAAGGGCAATGAAATGGTGGTGAACCAGCGTTGCCTAGTGAATTTCTCAATCGGAAAGAAGTATCAAGATTCTCAATGGTGTGATGTCATTCCAATGGATGCCTGCCACATTCGCTTGGGGCGTCCATGACAATAAAATCGGAAAGCAATGCATGATGGATACAAGAATACATATACCTTCATCAAGGATGGTGAGAAGATTATTTTAGGCCCATCCAAGTCTGAACTCATCCCAAAATCAACGAAGTCGGCCGCTGGGATTTTTCTAACCAAAGGAAAATTTCTAGAAGAAGCAAAGGATATGTTGATGGTCCAAGCGGCAAGTCCTGAAATTTGTAATTTCCGTGAAGAATTAATACCTCTACTGTAAGAGTTTAGTGACGTAATTCCCAAGGAGTTACCTAATGGGTTACCTCCTATGCGAGACATCCAGCATTGCATTGACTTAGTACCAGGTTCTACTCTACCAAATAAGCCCCATTACTGGATGAGCCCGAAAGAGTACGAGGAGCTTAACCGAAAAGTAGCTAAATTGTTGAAGAAAGGATTGATTCGAGAGAGTATGAGTCCATGCGCTGTACCAGCATTACTTGCACCAGAAAATGATGACACTTGGCGTATGTGTGTTGATAGCAGATCAATAAACAAGATCACAATGAAGTATAGGTTTCCGATTCCTCGACTAGATGACATGCTAGACCATTTATCCGGTGCAAAAGTATTCTCAAAGATAGACTTGAGGAGCAGATTCCACCAGATATGTATGAGGCCCAGCGACGAATGGAAAACTGCCTTTAAGACTCGAGATGGCTTGTTTGAATGGATGGTGATGCCATTCGGATTGACCAATGTCCCTAGCACATTTATGAGACTTATGAACCAGGTATTTAGCCCTTTCATTGGGAAGTTTGTGGTTGTGTACTTTGAAGGAAATTTTTGAAGTTCTACAAGAACAACAACTCTTTGCCAATTTAAAGAAGTGTGAATTTTTGGCAAAGAGCTTAATTTTTCTTGGCTATGTGATCTCTAAGGATGGTATTAAAATGGACCAGAAAAAAATCGAAGCAGTATAGGATTTGCCAACACCCCAATCAGTACATGAGGTTCGAATTTTCATGGTTTGGCTTCCTTTTGTCGACGGTTCATACGAAATTTCAGTTCTATCATGGTACCTTTGATTGATTGAATGAAGAATGATGTTTTCAAGTGGAATGAAGCTGCAGAGAAAAGTTTTCTAGCCATGACGGAAGTGTAAGACTAATGGACTTAACCATATTGTATTAGGATTCAATAATAAGATTAAACTATATGATTAAACATGGGATTATTATTGGACTCTTAATCAATGTAACTTGTATGACAAGTAACCTATTCATACAAGGGTTGGTATTCAATTAGGAGTATGAGCTTACCCTATCTTGGTATACATACTTATTAGAGGCCGGATTTGATTGGGAATCTTTATGGGAGAAACCTAATTGACCTACCTCTATATAAGGCCATATCTAAGTCCCTATAACCACTATGAATTGCATACATATCTTGCCCCATAGAGAGAGCTAAGTATAGTGGATTATAGAAGACATTAGAGCCGGCCAATTCACTGCAGCACCGTTCCTTGTTCAACACTCAACATGGTTTCAAGCATCCTCAACACAAATGGTTAGTATCATATTAGTTTTAGTGTTTATGTGATTAGTGAGTGATCCTTTATGTGTTCATGTTCATATTATTGTTTCCAACAATTGGTATCAGAGCTTTGGCTCACTGATACATAAACCAAAACGTTTTCAATTGAAATTCATGTTCAATTTTCATAGTATGCAAAATTGTGTAAAGAACAAAAAAAAAAAAAAACCCGGACCAATTCAATCTTATGGCCCAAAATTAGTTTCTGTTTGTACAAGCCCAAAACCCGATTTTAAGCCCAAGTCCGCTTGAATCCCAACGGTAACAAAAGCAACGGTCAAAAATTGCAAAAACAGATTTTGGGGATTTAGGGTTCTTACACAAAAGGGGAAAATTGAATTCGTTGATAGCTGCTCGTTTTTGGGTTCAATTGGGTACTGAAAATTGTTCATAAAGCATCGTTTTGGATATCCGCATACAAATTCGTTTCCGCAACTCCAGTTTTTCCAAAATTTGGTGTGATTTCAGTAAGTTTTCGAGCAAACTTTCAACCAGAATTTCAATTGAAATTATCATGCATATAATTGAGGAATTGAGATTGACAATATTTATATTCAGTTCATATGCATATAATCTCGATTGTTTCGTGTATGTGTGATGTTATGATATCTGTATCATGTTGGAATCGATTGTTTGGCTGGATAGGTAGGACTGATGTGTAATTGAATGTGATTCCAACATGAGTTCTGTGTTATTTCATGTTTATCTGTGATTAAATGAGCAATTCAGAACTCCCTATACATGGCTTGTTGATTGCTGGTAAGCATATACATTCAGAGAGTTGGATTCTGGACCAACAAGCTTTGCTTGGGTCCAGAATGTTAGGATACCAACTCTATGACTTCGGATATGTGGGGGAACTGTGGTGTGATTCGACTGATCGGGTTTATCACAGCTTTTCTTGCATATCATTTAGTTAAGAAGTCATAAATGGTGCTATATAACCTAGAATCTCAGTCAAGGTCCTCCTGAGAGGAATTCAGTACTTCACTGGGGTTTTTAGAGTATATCAGTAGTATGCAGTGAGCCATTGGGTTGCATATTCAGGTTCCAAGTTGCAAATATCATCCTGAGATGACAGCAACTTGATAACACCATGCAATTCTCTCCCTCAGCTGCATAATGAATTCATATGCTTGAGTTCTTGCCACTGATGGTGTACATCAAGCATGCTTATGGGGAATTCAGAATTGCAATCTTATGATTTGCAATTAAAACCAATAAATTTTTACAAACCCTTTCATAAAACTTAATTCTGTGTTTGTTTATTACAGTTCAATCCAACAACATCCCTGTGGAACCTCTAAATGGTTCCAATTTCAAGAGATGGAAATCAGATCTTGATTACCATCTAGCTTTCACTAGGTTCGATGTCTGTCTTAGGGAACCTAGACCTATAGTGACTGAGGCTAGCAGCAAGGAGGCCAAGGAAGCTCAAAAGGAATGGGACTATGCAGATAGGATGTCCATGATGATCATGAAGAAGACAATTACAGATGAAGCTAAAGGCTGCTCACCTGCTGAAGATGCCAAGACTGCAAAGGCTTTTCTGGAAGGAGTATGTGCTCGTTTTGAGGAATCTGACAAGGTCACCACTGGGAAGCTGCTGGATGAGCTGAGAAACCTCAAGTATGAGGGAGTTGGTGGAGTAAGACTGCATATTCTGAAGGCAGTAGACCTAGGACGAGCTCTCAAAGACTTGAAGTTTCCTGCAGATGACTCTCTTGTCATCCACAGTGCTTTAAACTCACTGCACAGTGACTTTGATGGAATTAAAGGAAATTTTGAGGCTCAGAAGGAGGATTGGGACATCAACCGTCTGATTAAATTGTGTGTCAGTGAAGAAGAGAGACACATGAAGAAGAAGGGAAAGGAAGTTGCTGTGAACTTCGTTGAGAAACCAAACCCTCCAAAACCTTTCAACAAGTTCAAATTTAAGAAAACTGGTCAAACCAGCAACCCTTCTTACAATGCATCTAAGTCTGATGCTTCTCAGAAGTCTCAAAACCCCAAACCAACACCTCCAGCCCTTAAAGTGAAGAAGAATCCAAATGTGAGATGCTTCTATTGTCAGAAACTAGGACATGTGAAGAAGGAGTGTCGTGGTTGGAAAGAATGGATGGCAAAGAAAGGTATGGCAATATCTAGGGTTATCTCTCTAATAGAAATCAATTTAGTTAATAATTCTGAACTTTTAAGCACTTGGTGGCTAGACACCGGCTCACCAATTCATATTTCTAATACATTGCAGGGTATAACAAGAAAGAGAACCCCAAGTAGTGAAGAGTCTAAGGTCTGCGTAGGCAATGGGATGGGAGTTGCAGTTCAAGCTATTGGCCAAGTGAAGCTGCAATTAGAGTCTAGTATAGGGCCAAATTTTATTCTTACATTACCTAAAGTCTATTGTATCCCTTCCATGCGCAGAAACTTAATTTCTGTTTCTGAGTTAGTCAAATCTGGCTGTACTTTCTTTATTGACAGTCAAGGAATAAAAGTTTTTCTTCATTCTAAACTTATTGGCACTGCAATTCCTTTTCATGGTCATTGGAAACTTGTTAGTTCTTATTCTCTTGAAGTTCTTAGCATAGAAAACTCTGTGGGGGAAAAACGTGTCAGGTTAGATGAAAATTCAGCAACACTTTGGCACAAACGTTTAGGTCACATTTCAAAAGATAGAATGAAAATTCTGATTAAGTCCAAACGTATCCCTAGTGTTGATCTTTCAGAACTTGATACATGTGTCCAGTGTATCAAGGGAAAAATGACTAATTCTAGAAAATTTAAGGCAGAAAGAACTAAAGAACCTTTAGCCCTCATTCATACAGACATTTGTGGTCCTCTTCCAGTTAAAACAATCTATGGAAACTCATATTTTATAACATTTATAGATGATTACACAAGATATTGCCATATCTATCTTATCTCAGAGAAGTCAAAATCTCTTGAGGCCTTTAAGATATTCAAAGCTGAAGTAGAAAAGGAGAAAGGAAAGGAGATTAAGGCAGTGAGATCGGATAGAGGAGGTGAGTACTATGGAAAGTACACAGAAGCAGGGCAAAACAAAGGTCCTTTTGCCCTATTTCTGCAAGAATGTGGTATAAAAGCTCAATATACCACACCAGGAACTCCTGAACAAAATGGAGTGTCAGAAAGGAAGAACAGAACGTTGATGGAGATGGTCAGAAGCATGTTGAGCACCAGTGGTCTACCATACTTTCTTTGGGGGGAAGCTTTAAGGACAGCAAACTATCTTTGCAATAGATCACCGAGTAAATCAGTGGGAAAGACACCATATGAACTTTGGAATGACAAACCTCCTATGTTGATGCATTTGCATATTTGGGGATGTAAAGCTGAGGCAAGGATCTACAACCCTCAGGAAAAGAAATTGGATCCCAAAACCATAAGCTGTCATCTTATTGGTTATTTAGAGAAATCCAGAGGTTATAGGTTTTACAGCCCTCAGCATTCAACTAGAATAGTTGAAACCAGTAAAGCAAAGTTCATTGAAGACCATATTTCTGCAGATCAAAGTCCCCAGGACTTTGATTTTGCAGAAATCCCAGAAATACCAGAAATCCCAGAAACTGCAACTAGTACTTCTTTGCAGTTTCAATATCCAAACACTTTTCTCCCCACTACATTACCTACTGCCACGATTGAAGATATTCCAGCTGATGATGAACCAATGCAGGATGGTTTTGAAGGAAATAATGAAGACCTTGTTCAAGATCAGGCTCCTGTCGAAGTTCAAGCTCCAGAACCTCAAGTTCCAAGTAATTCCAGCACCTGAACCTGAACTTAGACGCTCTACAAGGCCTAGAAAACCTGCTATAGGACCTGATTACCATGTTTACATCAAACTGATGGAAACAGGTGATTATTTAGAAGATGAAGACCCTACAAACTACTCTCAAGCCTACTCCAGTGATCATTCTCAGCTATGGATTGAAGCTATGCAAGCTGAACTTCAATCCATGACTGATAATGATGTTTGGGATCTGGTAGAGCCTGTACCAAATCACAAACCAATAGGATCAAAGTGGGTTTTCAAGACAAAAAGGAATGCAGATGGCACTGTTGAGAGATTTAAGGCTAGATTGGTTGCCAAGGGCTATACACAGCAAGAGGGCATCGATTTTAATGAAACCTTCTCCCCAGTTTCAACAAAAGACTCATTTAGGATGGTGATGGCCTTGGTTGCACATTTTGACTTGGAGCTGCATCAAATGGATGTTAAAACAGCCTTCTTAAATGGTGAACTTAAGGAGGAAATCTACATGAAGCAACCTGAAGGATTTGCAGAACCTGGTCAGGAGCATTTAGTATGCAGATTGAAGAAATCCATCTATGGATTGAAGCAAGCATCAAGGCAGTGGTATCTCAAATTTGATAGAGTCATCAGAGAGCTAGGCTTTGAGGAAAATCTTGTTGATGAGTGTGTCTACCTTAAGAAGCAGAAGCAGCATTTCGTTTTTCTAATCTTATATGTCGATGACATTCTCCTAGCAAGCAGCAGCATTGATCTCTTACACCAAACAAAATCCTTCTTGTCAAACAGGTTTGACATGAAGGATTTGGGGGAAGCAAAGTTTGTTCTAGGTATTGAGATCAAAAGAGATAGGAAAAGCTTCAGTTTAGGGCTTTCTCAGGAAAACTACATCAACAAAATGCTTAAGAGGTTTGCTTTAGAAGGAGCAAAAGGTGGTGGTGCCCCAATGACTAGAGGAGACAAACTGCACAAGAAGGATTGCCCTGAAACTCAGAATGCAAAGGATTTCATGAAAGACAAGCCTTATTCTCAGCTTATAGGTAGTTTGATGTATGCTCAGGTTTGTACCAGACCTGATATAGCTCATGCACTTGGCATTCTATCTCGTTTTCAATCAAATCCAGGTGAACCTCACTGGATTGCAGCCAAGAAAGTACTCAAGTACTTGAAAAACACTAAAAGTCATCTTTTAGTATACAGAAGGGTTGAAAAACTAGAAGTTGTAGGATACACTGACTCAGATATGGCTTCTGATTATCCCAACACCAAGAAATCCATATTTGGTTATGTGTTTACACTAGCAGGAGGTGCAATCGCTTGGAGAAGTCACAAGCAATCACTGATTACAACTTCAACAATGCATGCAGAATACATTGCTTTATATGAAGGTGTTTGTCATGCCATTTGGACCAAGAACTTCTTGATTCAAACTGGTTTGGTTGATTCTCTAAATGAAGAAGTCATTAAAGTCTTCTGTGATAATGAGGCTGTAGTGTTCTTTACCAAGAACAACAAGAGGTCAACGAACTCTAAACACATAGACCTGAAATACTACTTTGTTAGAGAAAGAGTTAAGAGAGAGGAGATTGCAGTTTTGAAGATTGGAACAAAGAAGCAACTTGCTGATCCGTTCACTAAAGCTCTAACAGTGGAGGGTTTTCAAGGTCATCTACCAAGTTTAGGCATTCTGCCTAGTTTAGATGTCTAGAGTTCAGTGGGAGTTATGTTGGATAACTTTATTTTTCAGTATTTGACTTCATTTTCAGTAAAGACTGGTTACAGAACATGTTCACTGTGTTTTCTGTAAGACAGTAAGTTCACTTTCAAGTTTAATAAAGCTGTGAAGTTCATTTCAGTATGTTTTCTTAAAGCACAGCTTGTTCATTTGTATTTTGTCAGATTATGTTCATTTCAGTGAAGTTTAAAAACAGTTTCTGATAAATGTTTTGGGTTGATCTTAGAATCAACATTAAGTTCATCTTCATTGTTAGGCATTATTCAGTTTCAATGTCTAAAAGTTTCCCATTCATTTGTCAATCATGGTTTCTGGTTTTACATGTTTGACAGATTATATTAAGTTTCAAGTGTGGTTCAGATTTCACATTTGGAAGGATTCTGTGTTAACAGAACCAATACATGGTTACTTTCAGTGCAAGCATACGCTTCATAGTATATCCAAGTGATCTTTATAGCTTGCATAATCTAGTTTTGGTGATTGTAGAAGGCTCTGTCATGCTTGGACAGATTACCTTGTGCAGTTCTATTCTAGAGAGTGTAGGTTATGAGATTGAATTGAATTGAGTCAACTTTAATCCGTATTCTAGAACTTCAGTATGTTTAATCGACTCCTTGATCTTGTTGTTGAACAATATGTGTTAGTCCAAGTGGGAGATTGTAAGACTAATGGACTTAACCATATTGTATTAGGATTCAATAATAAGATTAAACTATATGATTAAACATGGGATTATTATTGGACTCTTAACCAATGTAACTTGTATGACAAGTAACCTATTCATACAAGGGTTGGTATTCAATTAGGAGTATAAACTTACTCTATCTTGATATACATACTTTAATAGAGGCCGGACTCAATTAGGAATCTTTATGGGAGAACCCTAATTGACCTAACTCTATATAAAGGCCATATCTAAGTCCCTATAACCACTATGAATTGCATACATATCTTGCCCCATAGAGAGAGCTAAGTATAGTGGATTATAGAAGACATTAGAGCCGGCCAATTCACTGCAGCACCGTTCCTTGTTCAACACTCAACATGGTTTCAAGCATCCTCAACACAAGTGGTTAGTATCATATTAGTTTTAGTGTTTATGTGATTAGTGAGTGATCCTTTATGTGTTCATGTTCATATTATTGTTTCCAACAGGAAGCTCCGTTGTTAGTGCTGCCTTACTACCAAAAGGTCTTTGAAGTGGACTGCGATGCATCGAAAGTTGGGGTTGGAGCTGTTCTTAGCCAGGAGGGGAAACCAATTGCTTTCTTTAAAAAGAAAAACATAGAAGGGGGGAGGTGTTTTCTAACTAATTAAAATAAATATAAATAAAAAAATCAAAAAGAGAGGGGGGGGAGGATTATTTAAAAAAAAAAAATTTTATCCCAAAAAAAAAAAAAAAAAAAAAAAAAAAAAAAGAGGGAGAAAAAAAAAAAAAGAAAAAAAGGGGGGGGGGGGGAGGAAGAGGAGGGGAAAGATAAAAAAAAAAAAAAAAAAAAGGGAAAAAAAAAAAAGGCGACAGACGAAAAAAGGAGGAGGAGTGATAAAAAAATAAAAAGAGAAAAGAAAAAAAAAAAAAAAAAAAAAAAAAAAAAAAAAAAAAAAAAAAAAAAGCAATATGGGCTGCGTGTGTACAACAAGATTTCCATATTCAAGATGGATATATGTTCAAAGGGAGTAACTACTTGTGCATTCCTAATGGTTCCTTACGGCTAATGATAGTCAGAGAGCGCCATAAAGGTGGTCTTGGAGGGCGCTTTGGACATGATAAAACCATTGCTCTAGTTGAGAGCAAATTCTATTGGACAAAGCTGCGAAGAGATATGGAGAGATACGTACAACGATGTGGAATTTGTCACTTGGCGAAGAGTCGTAGTCAGAACACTGGACTCCATACACCATTACAGGAACCGCGAGCGCCATGGGAAGATATTAGCATGGATTTCGTTGACGGCCTCCCAAAGACAAGGCAAGGTAACGATTCCGTTCTTGTTTTTGTCGATCGGTTTTCAAAAATGGCTCATTTTATTCCTTGCAAAACTACTATGGATGCCAGCAACATTGCTCATATTTATTTCCCGGAAATTGTCAAATTACATGGAGTTCCTACTACAATTACATCGAATAGAGATACTAAATTTGTGGGGCACTTTTGGAGAACTTTATGGCGGAAGATAGGCACTCACCTCCAATTTGGTACTGCACACCATCCTCAAACAGATGGACAGACATTGGTGGTCAACGGGTCACTTGGGAATTTATTGAGATCGTTGGTCAAAAGCAATAAAACCAACTGGTGTGATGTTTTGCCGCATGCAGAATTCGCTTATGATCAGTCACAAAATAGAAGCATTGGTATGAGTCCATTTGAGGTTGTATATGGACGAATTCCTTCTAGTCCAATTGACTTAATCCCATTGCCAGTGGAAGATTGTTTTAGTGGGGATGCAAAGGATATGGTGGATCACATTAAGAAACCCCATGAACGTGTGAGTCGTAGGCTGAAAGAGAACAACAACAAATACAAAGAAGCTGCTGATAAGCGTAGGCGTCACCATGAGTTCCAAGAAGGGGATTTCGTGTGGATTAACTTGAGGAAGGAAAGGTTTCCTCGTGGGAAGTATGGTAAATACCATGACAGAGGTGCAGGGCCTTACAAAGTATTGAGGAAGCATGGTCTGCTTATGTACTGGAGTTGCCTAGCGACGTTGGTGTCTCCCCTACATTCAATATTAGCGATTTGCAAGCTTATCATGGTGAAAATGAAACTCCAAGTTTTGACTCGAGTGCGAGCCCTTTCCAACCCGAGGAGTCTGATGCAGGAGCATCTCAATCAACTCCGTCAATTGATACTTGTGCTCCCAGTAAGTCAACTACAAATGCTGCTAAATTAGGGAGGCCTAAGAGGACCATCAAGCCTCCTAGTTAATTGAAGGATTACCTTCCGAAACGAAGGCAAAGATTGCCTTGGTCTGCTGCTAGTTTGATTTCCTTTCCATCTAGGGATAGTTGACTTGTTTATTTTTAATTGTCTTTAAGCTTTCCTTATTGCAGTGGAATTGGGTGGTTAGTTAAGCTTTGCCTTATAGACCAATTGGTCACTTTGAATTTGGAGAATATTATCAGAAAACGCAGCTATCTTTAGCCGCAGTTGTGAGTGTTCATTTTAAATTTCTAATGTTGTTGCGAGATTGTTGGAGACCTATGTTTGGTGAATTTGTCCCCCATAATTGGTAGTCGGCATTCTCACTTGATTAGAAGTCATAGCTAGGCTATGCTTCAGCCTTGTGGTGGCTTGGCCGCGATGTGGTCTTGTGATGGCCAGGCTGCTCTTCAGCCTTGTGATAACTACATGTGCCAAACGTCCATCTTCTTGATTGATCTTGCAGAGTCCCCTTCTTCTAGCGCCAATTTGTTTACCCATTTTAGTTCTCGACAACGTGTCAGCAAGGCCGTAGATCTAAGAAAACAAAATGTCCTTTATTGTTGTATAGAAACAAAGAAATAATTTATTCAATAAATACATGAAATAAACAATATTCAATCAAAGTAATTTGACCGACAAGCAAAGAACAACCACTCGTCTAAGCTGTTTTCTCAATATGGATCATACAAAAAGATAAAATAATAAAACCAAGACGACAGATTTCACCGATGGTAGTGTATGCTTCGGTTGGTAAGTCATGCGAAAAATGAATAGTAGTGGATGTGGGTAGTCAACTTCGCCTTAGTATTTGGCGGTGGTATCCGTCACAAATACAAAGCGAACGCGGCCATTTCTTCTATATGCCTCTATGTGGATGGATGTCGTCGATGAGGGCGGATGGAGAATGGATAGAACAGTGGACGATAGCGGGTTTCAGAGATATTCTCGATCCTAACCAATAGAGTTATCGCCGACCCCTCAAGTTCTAAGAGATATTCTCGATCCTAGAGTTTGTAGAGGGTTTACAGTTGGAAAATATATAGAATGGCCAACAATATTTCTATTGCGAACCGACCACTCGAAATCCTACGGATGGCCGATAGGAATTTGTCGGGAATTCTGCAGCCAGTACCTTGGCAACAAGATACCTCCGGGTGGTTATCTACTTCTACATCTCTGGGATAGAGAATGCTGTGAGCGTAAGGGTTGATTTTTGATTTGATTCGGGGGCCCTTTTTCTGTTGTGAACGCTCTATATTTATAGGCTTCACTTGCTTGCTTGCCAAGTTGTAGGATCCTCAAGATGGGGGGCCACCTTCTCCTAGTAGGTCATAGAGTATTCAGGAATTAGATGAACTTCAATTTAAGATCTTCTTATCACAACTTCCTAAAAGAAGTGATCACAACTTCCTAAAAGAAGTGATCACAACTTCCTAAAAGAACTGGAAGTCTTTAAGAAAATTGCATCTCCAATAGGCAATTAATTGCCTTGATCTTGCCGCTGCCAACTTGCACCAACTTCCCCATGTGCATGTGGTCTTCTAAGGGCTAGTTTGGTGTGGCTGAACTTATTTTTAAAGCTACTTCGAGAATAAGTGGCTTATACTTTGAGAATAAGCTGTTATGAAAAAAAAAAAAGCAGTGAAGTGTTTGGTAAACTAATTTTATAAAAATGCTTTAGTGTAAAAAATAGAAGAAAAGTGTTGGAAAGAAACTTCAATAAGAAGCTTCAAAATTGGAGTTTCATGGTTTCCTTTGTTTTTTGTGCTTTTAAAAAAAGTCACTTCTATAAAAAGCCTACCAAAAGTGAGTTACTAAACATATTTTCCCCAATTAGCTTTGAAAATAAGTGTTTTTTTTCAACTTTAAGCCATATCAAACACACTAAATTGCTTAATTGGAAGCAGTTTCCTTTAGCTTGCTGGCCACCTCCATGCAATTAAGATCGGTGTGCCGAATTTCCACCAAGATTTGCTCCAAGTTATCCAATTGAATGTGAGTTCTCCAAGAATAGGACTCTGAGATGACCTCATTTGTCTTTCTTGACGGCCAAGGCATAGACTTCTTTCCTAATCGCTTCACGGTCATTTTCTCACATTTACTTTCAACAATATCCCGTAATAATTAATATAATTGCTAAATTATAATAATATCATGAAAAATTAATATAATTGCTAAATTATAATAATATCAAGAAAAATCATTAAAATTCCCTTTTACTGCTCCTTGATCCAACGGTCTAGATTGGATAGACCGCTAAGTGCAAATTTTGGTGTGAACACATACTGGTCACATGCATTAGATATTTTGAAGATAAATATGAGAAAATCCGACACCTTTGTGGTTTTATGTTGGAAGGAAAATTCAGACTCCACCTTCAATAAAATTTACATGACGCTGAATGACAAGTAGCATCTCATAACTTCTCCATTGTTCTCGTTCACATCTTTCTTGTTCATGCCTAATAGAAAATCTGAAGCAATTTTTGCTCACTACCCATTTGGAATTTGACAATTCAGCTTTAAAACGTAAGTCCAGAAAATTAGTTTTAAGCAAACCTGCACTCTCTGGAAACCATATATCCCACACATGGCTAGAATAGAGCTCGAAACCAGCGACAAGGTTACTTGAAACCAATGGATAATACAACCTAACATTTTCGTCGCCCGATTCCAATAGTGGTGTTGAAGTCAAGTCCACTGAGTTTAGGAAATCGCCAACTTTCACTTGTAAAGACTCCTTATCAATGAAAATTGCACTGGGCTTCAAGCCCATGTGCAGAATGCGCTTCCAGTGCATAAATAAGCCACCTCCTCAATCATTCGACGAAAGATCGTTCGAACCCTGCCACCCTCGAGCATCCAGTTGCTGTGTTTGTTCACGTCATCGAGGGTATGTTGAAAGGCTTGAAACAATATAGAAAGCAGCTTCTTGGATTCTGCTTTGTGCTGGTAGAGGAAAAGCGAATTGAATACATGCCACTGTCAAATGGGGATTCTTGAAGCCTGCTCGCCTCTACAGGGATTCAATTTCTCTTTTCCTCTACCAACACAAAGCAGAATCTAAGAAGTTGCTTTCTATCTTGTTTCAAGCCTTTCACCATGCCCTCGATGACGTGAACAAAGACCGGAACTGGATGCTCGAGGGTGGCAGGGTTCGAATGATCTTTCGTCGAATGATTGAGGGGTTGGCTTATTTATGCACTGGAAGCGCATTCTGCACATGGGCTTGAAGCCCAGTGCAATTTTTATTGATAAAGAGTCTTTACAAGTGAAAGTTGGTGATTTCCTAAACTCGGTGGACTACTTCAACACCACTATTGGAATCGGGCGACGAAAATGTTAGGTTGTATGATCCATTCGATGCAGAATCCATACGGTACGGGCGATGAATCGGCTACCCTTTGACAGCTAGCAGAACTCATAAAATAAAATTCCAAAGTGTAAATTAATAACTATAGGATTCACGCACTTGTCGATAGCACAAATATTGCTTATATGTTAAGCAAACCATTGCCCATAGCATATATATGAAGTAAACCATTGCTTAATATTTTCATTGCACCTCTCTTTTATTTAGCTTCTTCTCTCCAAGCCTTTGCAATTACTCTACCTTCCTTTTTCTGCATCAACATGGAAACCCTGATGAAAGCTCCTGGGAAGAAAGGTGAGAAGATCCCTAGGGACAAGTTTGAGGATAACCCAAAAGATTACTTCAGAGGATTGCGCAAGAAATAGGTGGGAGGGCATTACTATGCATGGAGTTGAAGCCTAGGAGAATATCATGTTATGAATAAACCCTTGTGGCCTTGCTTTTGTTTTAATCTATATGCAATTATGCATTTCCCCTGTCTGTGTATATTAGATTAATGGATGCCTATATGAGCTTTTGGTTGTAGTGGTCAATTACAAATTTTTAGTTTCGTTTCAGGGAGAATTTCAAATGGAAAACATAGTAACGATTTCCTTATTACTATAGGGTCTTTGGACTCGAGAATTTTAGTGGTGTAGTCTTATTTGGCTTAGACTCAACTGATCTCCGATACTTTACTTGTCAAGAACCAAATAGTTTCGACTCTTAGTACTAATTAGGATTGCTAAATTGGATGGGAACAATGCAAGCAAAAGTTCAATGAAGGATTGCAGGATTTGATTTTCTCTGTACTGGATTAGGTTTGGCTAGGAATACACAGTAGGATATAATTTGCTTGAGCTACTCTAGATTGGGTGCCTTTGTTAATGGAACCCACCCTTGCCTGCAAGCATAGCATGTTCCAATCGAAAACTTGTCACTTAAAACGGTCTCTGTCACTCAACCTATCACCAGGGATTATCACACAAGTTTTTCTCCCATTAGAGTTGCAGGATGCATTCTTGTTTAATCTTTGCAAATGGTGATTACTCTACACACATACATACCAAAGCAATCTTATTATCTTAGAAATCAAAAGTCATGATTGGCAGTTGAAGGTTATTTGGAATGTAAGATTTCTTTTGGGAAATCAATTTCATATACTTCTGTTATCTTTCTACAGCTTTTATAGAGGGCAAAGCTTGCCTACTCTAAACAGAGTAGCAGCTCCTACTATGTTTTTTTTTCATCCCTTCCATCTTACGATATTATACCATGATCGGAATCATTCATTTTGTAACTTATACAGTAAGGGTCATTTTCTCAAAAAATCAATTACATCGGAAATCATTTAGTTATTTAACCGTGTAAAATAATTGAACAGTATAATTACATGACCAAATAAGATGTCTACATATTTTGGTATAGTTAAATGACCAAACAATCTCCGATTTGATTGATTTTTTGACATAATGATTTTTATTAGATAATTTACAAATTGAACGACTCTGATCATAAAATAACGTAGTAAAATTGAGAGAATAAAATAAATAAATTAGAATTTTACTTTATTTAGATTAGACAAGCTTTTCTCCTTTTATAATTCATTTTTCTTTGGGAGGAGTAAAAATACGAAGGTAGAGGGGTAAGCAATTGATGAATTTTGATGTCCAGTTCAGCTAAATGGGCCTTGTGATCAACGGGCCGCATATCTATAGGACATTGTGATTTAAATATGTCAAATAGCAAAAAGGGTAGAAAATAAGGACACACCCGGTGGGACTCGAACCCACAATCGCCTGATTAGAAGTCAGACGCCTTATCCATTAGGCCACGGGTGCTCAGCACTTGCCTATGGTAAAATCGTTCTTCATTTCTTTATATATAATACGTTTTCTTCATAATCTTTTTTTTTTGGGTGAATATGGATTCATAATCTATTATTTAGTTGTTTCTCTCATTTGACTCATTCTTGTACATTGGCACAACAACAACAACAAAGCTTTTTTCTCACTAGGTGGGGTTGGCTATATGAATCCTGAAACGTTATTGCGCTTTGTCCTGTTCCATTTCGTCTGAGCATCTGTAGGTCTTCTATTCACATATCCAAACCACCGTAGTCTACAAATTCATAAGAATGACATTTTGACGACATTCTAAGTCAATTATAAATAGCTTTGTGAAAAGGTTAGATCATATTTCAATTGCTTTAAACTACAATTTCTTCAATTTATAAGGATTTATTATGACATCTCAGGTATGCAAGTTTCTCTCCTACAAACAAGTATGCAATAACTTTTCCACTTCACTACGATTTGTGAGAGAGCAGTTAACATACGATACACAAACCAGCGGCCGTGCTCCAGAGTCCACATTCTGAACAAATATTTGCATCAGCCATAGAACAACTAAGCAATAATCTTTATCCCTAATCGTGCCAAGAGGTAGGGTTACATGATTAGCTAGTGTATCTTTGTAGTTTGCACTATGGTGGTGGTTGTGATTGCATCAGTCACAATCTTAATTAAAATTCATTCTTATCTTCGATTCCTTAAACTGTTTTACTTTTTAGATTAAGTGGAACTTATATACTTGTAATTCCACAGAATAATGGTTTTAGAAGCACGCTGCGTGGCACACAGATCACATTTACATTAAACATCATTCAGGCCACGCCCAATTTGCTATCATGACAATTAAGCACAACCAATATATTTGTTCATCAGCATATACAAGTTAAACTTAAATTATTTCATCTAAATTATGTGCATTACTTATTGTGTTATTTGCTGCATGTCAAAGCATAGAGAACTAACCCATATCTAACTTGGGCAGAGCATTATGTCTACCTACACTAATTAAACCACCCAGCTCATATATGCTGAGAGAGGAATTATTGTATGCAAAGGATCCTTTTGTTAGAAATGGTTCAAATAGGTTTTGTTAGAAAGTGGTTTGAGAATACATATGAACGACGATAATTAATTGGGAAACTATATCCACTCCATTATTTATCTCACTTCACCTAATTTATCCAAAACGAAAGCCTATATCTCATTAGAACCTTAAACTTGTTTTTTTTAAACAACCCTGTTTTTTACATTTTTCTACCAATATTTCTTTTTTCAAGAACAGTTGAAATAAAATTGGAAGGACATGAACCAATGATATGTGAGAGCCTAATCTTTGTTCTCCTTCAAAATCAGAGATAAATGATATGTGAGAATATAATTTCTCTTATTAATTTTCACATTTTCCAAAGGACTTCATTAACATGTAAGATGAGTGGCAGCCGAGCTGTACCTGTACCAGTCATTTTCATATGTACCAAGAACACGCACCCTGTCTGCAAGCACTAACTGTAGCAAAATATGGGATGTAGACCTCTTGTGGAGCCTTTTTGTAATCTAAACAAATTTGCGTTCTTAAGAGTTTCTTATTAAACAAAACAAAGTAACCTCAACTTTTACGTGCAAGTAGCCAAATCTCATGAAGGTCAAACAAGCTAGCGTTTGAATTATTGATATTTCTACAAATAATAGATTAACCACCAGATTATCTTTTCTCTTGAGTCGTGATTAGTAATTCGAGTAAGTTTTCATAAAAGTACACGCTAGCCGCTGGGTTGTGAACTTTCAAGATGTTACTTCAAATCGAACAAGAGTGTTACAGTCTGCTTGCTCCTCTCAACATTACTTGAGTTTTAAGAACTAATGACCGAAGGTGACTTGTGTGGTGTAGGACCCACAGACAGAAGTTGTTACAACCTCTTTAAAGCCATTTGTTTACGATGACACACCCAACCAGAAGAATGATGCGCTCCCACTGGGTCCCACCCCCACGCTCACACGAACTTACTCGTACGTATGGTATGTATTGTACGATCCAACCTTCCGCGATCAGGCACCACGCGTCTCGGAAACCGATTGCACGGAAGGTGTTCGACGAAATGCCCGAGAGACAAAAAGAAAAACCCAAACCCACGACATTATTAGCCTTGTCCCCGAAAAACAACTCCATCATTTCTTTGGCCGGCTAAAGCCCCATCGACCACTGACCGGTGCTTTTGCTTCTTCTGCTTGTCCCCTTTTTATATTAAACTCTGCTTTGCTCACGCACTGGTGGTGACTGTATCGGCGTCGTGATCTGCGCACCCTTTTGTGGGTTTTCAAGCATTTTGACTATAGAATTTCGAAATTGTGAATTGGGTCGGTTTTAGTTGACGGTCCCATGGTGTGTATATGGTGGTGGTGATGGTGGTGTGTGGGGCAATTTTGGGGAAGGCATAGCTGTAAAGGTCCCGTCTTTGGTGTTTGGCTACAGGACGTTCGTTTCACTATGCTGGACTTGGATTCCTACTTACGTTGCTTGGCATCTTTAGCCTCTCTTTTTTTTTTCTTTCACTTTTGATTAAAGAAATCGTTTTCTGGGTCTCTATTCTTCCACCAAAAATGAAGGTGTTTGGTTAGAGAGAAAGAGAAAGTGAGAGGGTGGTGTCTTCTCAATTCAGCCATGGCTCCTGCTGGGAAAGTTTCTGAGTTTGTCAGAGAAGGCAATGACTGGTACTTTTTCTCTGTCTCTTTCTCTATTCTTTTCCCTTCTTCATGAACTTCCAAGAGCAGGAATGAAACCCCAGTTTTTGAAAATTTTAAATTCTCAAAATTATTTGTTTTTTGGGATTGATTTGAGTCTGGTTAGTGAGATGTAGAATTTGTGTCCCCTTGAGGGCAGAGGCCAGAGTCTGATCATGTTTCAACTACAAACTACAATTGCATAATTGATTGCATATATGATTCTCTAATTCTGTATCAGATACAACCCTTTTTTGTTGCGCTAAATTTGACTGTTTCATCATATTATACATTGAGTTTGGAGACACTACGTAATTTATGAAGTCCTTTTTTCATTTTCGGAAGGTTTTGCAAATCGGGATTGCCAAGTGATATTACTGTTGCGGTGGACGATGTGAACTTCCATCTTCACAAGGTATGCAGTACCTATTTGCTGCCGTTGTCGGTTATGGAATTTTGGGGTTTGAGAATGGAATCACATAAACCGCAGAGATAAATTGTTGAGTAAGCTGTTAAGATTGTATTCTAGATTTTGCCAGAAGATTTCGAGTTTGCCCTCTAGGTGTTCAGTTACTATACTAGAAGATAGTTGTCTAATGAAAGCCAAGTCTTAAATGGTTGTTTTCCCCTGCTTGCTTGTTAAATAAGGATGATTCTCTTCAGGAAATTGCAACATGTTATACATATTACTGATAGCTTCATTCTAATATTAGTGATAAACTGATCTTTTTTATGTTTATTAGATTTATACTATGAAGTTGGTGTCGCTTTTTTGTGTATTGGGGCCTGTTGTTCTCATTTTCGTCTTCCTCCTGTAAGGATACTCAAGTTATTGAAATTACTATCGTCATTGTTATTATATTGAGTTTTGGGTAGGACCTCTTACTTATGAAATTCATAAATCTCCAGTTTCCTCTTGTATCAAAATGTGGGAAGATAGCCCGTATGTATGAAGACTTAAAAAGCACACGTGCGAAGATTTTTACTGCTGTTCTTGAGGAATTCCCTGGTGGCCCTGACATGTTCCTGGTTACAGCTAAATTCTGCTATGGTATGCGGGTAGAATTGACTCCAAGAAATATAGTAATGGTGTACTGTGCAGCAGACTACCTCGAAATGACAGATGAGTATGGAGAAGGAAACTTGCTCTCAAAGTCGGAGAATTTCTTCCATAAGAATATACTTCATAACTGGAAAGACTCTATCGTGGCTCTTCAAAGTTCTGAGCCTGTTCTTCAACGGGCAGAGAAACTTCACATAATAAACAAATGTGTAAATGCTCTAGCGGTAATGGTTTGTACAGATCCTAGTTTATTCGGATGGCCCATGATGATGTATGGTAGCTTACAGAGTCCTGGAGGAAGCATCCTATGGAACGGAATTAATACTGGAGCGAGAATTCGAAGCTCTGAGTCTAACTGGTGGTTTGAAGACATCTCATATCTCAGTGTGAATTTGTTTGAGAGACTTATTAAGACAATGGAAACAAGGGGTATAAGACCAGAAAACTTAGTGGGTGCTATAATGCACTATACTAGAAAGTACCTACCTGGCCTTGGCCGATGGCAAGGTGGACAACATGGTATACCTAGAACAGTTACCAGTTTTAGTTTGACACCCATTGCCATTGATCAAAAGGTAGTTTTAGAAAGAATTGAGAAACTTCTTCCCCAAAAGAAGGGGAAATCGTTTTGCCGTTTTTTACTTGGACTTCTTCGTATTGCATTTATATTGGGTGTGAATCAAACTTCCAAGGATTCTTTAGAGAGGAGGATAGGGATTCAACTGGACTTTGCAACGCTAGATGGTCTTCTGATTCCTACATATTCAGATGCTGACACACTGTATGATATTGACTGTGTTGAACGGATGATCCAGCATTTTATGTCGTCAGAATCAAAGGTTACACCATTTTCTCCATCATCATTGGACATGGAAGCATCACCCTCATCAGGGCCAGTAAGGAAAGTTGCAAAGTTGATAGATAGCTACATTGCAGAGGTTGCTTCAGATGTGAATTTGGAACCTGGAAAGATTCGCTCTCTTGCAGAGGCCCTTCCAGAATCTTCAAGAACTTTGCATGATGGGTTGTATAGGTCACTGGATATATACTTCAAGGTACAGTTTAGCTAAATCACCATTCAGAATAAAAACTGCCTTTCCTTATTCATATCTTTTTATAATCTGGATTTTCTTATGGCATTTTTCAGGCACACCCATGGCTCTCAGATAAAGAGAAGGAAGAACTTTGCTGCGTCATTGACTTCCAGAAACTCTCTATTGATGCCTGCTCCCATGCCTCCCAAAATAAAAGGTTGCCACTTAGAATTGTTCTTCAAGCCTTGTTCTTTGAGCAGATGCATTTGAGGACCGCTCTAGCTGGTTGTCTCAATGTCATGGAAACTGAGAGTGGTCCCGTAGGTCCTGTGACTGTCTTAGGTGACATGGCTGGCCAAATTATACAGAGGGATGGGTGGGCGACTATGGTGCGTGAGAATCGGGTTTTAAAGGTGGACATGGACAAGATGAGATCTAGAGTTCTGGAGCTCGAAGAAGAATTTAGTAAAATAAAGCAAGAGATGAAAAAAGTGGCCAAATCACATAGCTCCCTCAGTTCTCCTCATGTGGTTGGAGGAAGAATAGGGTGCAGTTTTCTTTCGCGACCCTCTAATGTTAAACCAGATGTCGTTGAAAGCACTGTGCCTTCCCCAAGAGCCTCAATTGAGAAGACCCGTCCATCCTTGCATTCTAGACACACAAAAAGCTTCTCACTTTTTTGAGAGATTGTATAAAGAAATTCAAGTCTGCCTTGGTACATAAAGGCTCTGGTTGGTTTCCAGAAAATATGTCAGGAAGAAATGGAAACTTAACTAACAGCATCTTGCTAATGCTATTGAGCAGGTTCTGCTTTCCTTCACGTTTCTGTTAACCAACCAGAATCGTTTCAGAAGTCTCAATGGAGGATGGTACGCAACTATTCGTACTGATAGAATCATAGAAATATTGTTCTTTTAAAGTTGGATATTCAGCACATATAGAAATCATATTCACCTATCTAGAGGGTGAGGGAGTGACAGTATCAAAGGAGGAGCCATTGTAATTGAAGAAAAAGAAAAGAACTTATGCCAACCTGTTAGGACTAAGCTTTTGTACAATTAAATACTCCTTGTTTTACGTAGAGAGAAATGTTGTAGTGTTCATTTTTTAGGTGAGTTCTGTCTGAGTTTGTACATGTACATCTTTAAGAACCAAAGTGTAACTTTAGTTTGTGAAGTAGTCAAAAATATCAGAAAATATCAGTAGTCTTATTTATGAATTATCTTTGAATCCATATGGTCCGTTGTGTTACATTTCTGCACATGAAATAAATGATTAAAGTTTATATTGTTCAAATTATAGGCACAGGCAGTTATTCATTTCTCTATCTTTTGTTTTTGGTTATGTAATGCTAACTGCAATGATGGAACCATAGATAATCTCTGTGATTATAAAAAATACTTTGGTGGTAAACCTAGGTGTTTGATCATGATGGGCTTTTTTTCTTTATTGTGAAAAGTAGCTGATGATTTTAATATTGAAACAAGGAAGAACAGAAAAAGGAAAACAAGAAGTATGCTTTACCTGTTTAGCTGATGAGAAAAGCTGATGGGAAATCTCAGAAAAAGAGAAATGTTCTAATTTTCATTTTGGTTTTGCCTATTTGTTTACGCTTTGCATATCAAGTTGTAACATGTAAGTTGTATACGAAGCTTCAAATTTGGGAGTGCTTTGAGAGTGGTAACTTGTAACAAACATGACACATATATTCAAGCTGGGTTGAAGTGTTTAACGTACTGGCGGCATCCCCCTTCTACTATTTTTAGTGTTTAGAGAACAAATTTAGAGAGCCAAAATATGTATACATTAGTTCAGTTGCGCATTACCTCCATTGCATTACAAGCCCATGCAAGCACGAAGAGTACACAATTACATTTTTTCATTCAGTTTCCTGCAAAGTTTGAGTTTTATCGTGACTACATTTCTTTTACAAAAAGCCCAAGATCTCGTTCCCTCCGGCGGGTCCTCAATCACAGATTAAGGATACTAGTTGTCGGATCTGAACCCAAGTTGCTTCCACTGACTCCAAGTCCTTCCTGGCTTGCAAAGCTTTCCCCACCCAAGTTTTCTCGTTGATACAGTGCTTATGAAGCATTTGCTGGCTGTCCTCGAGCTTGTGCTTGTATTCATTAATTTTTACTTTTTTCGCAGCATGGAAATCCTCCAATTTCTTTAAAACAGCTTCCTCTTCAACCAACTTTTTCCCAAGCTCTTCGATCATTGATTTTTGTACAGTGACGCAAGTGAGAAACTTTTGTTGGTCTGTTTGAGCATCCGAAAAGTGGAGAGAATAATGTTGTACTTCTTGTTCCAGTTCTATTTTCCGAGTAAACTCCTTGTTAATTTGTGCTGTGACTCCGCTGGCTGAGTGGTACTTGGACTCAACAAAAGTAAGCTTCCCCTGGACACTCCCGATGTTTGCGCATTGCACTCCAGATAGACTTTTAGCTCTGAGCAACATTTCCAATGCCGACTTGAAGTTTTGCAAACAATCAATTTCCATGACTTCATCCAAGGAGAGAGTTAAAATACTCTGGATCTTGGCCTTGGCTTGAGAAATCTCTTCAGAATCAGGGATCAAATCTTCTTCCTTGTCAGTCAAAAAATGAACATCTTGATATAGGAGATAGCTTTCCAGAAAGTCCAAAGCTTGGATAGAATGCTTGGGCTTTGACATCTAAGTTAATATGCAGTCAGCACCAGAACATGTACACTGTTAGGAAACATGTAAGTTATATAGACATTAGCACGTTACCTTGAGAGCAATATCACTTTTGGTATTAACACTGGAGTGGTGTGAACCACTTTCTTTAATGGAAGAATTAGGATGAGATGACTCTGCTCGAGACGGTGATTGAGCACCTGGATCATGAGGAAGCTGAAATTCAACTACTTCTTGGTTTGTCCGAGCTGAAATTCGAGTTGGCAACTTCTCATTTGGAGTATCGACATACTTGGTTCTTTTTTTTGGTGAATATACTTGCAGTAGGAGAGGTCTTGGGCCTTCAGTTTGCGCTGGCGTGGACTCTGCATGAACAAAGACAAAAAGAAAAGTTCTCAGGTTTGTAATTACTACTGATCTATCCACCAGTCGTATGAATGATGAATCCGCACAACTGGTTTTACTCAGATAGCGGGCGCACTTACAATTGTTCATCGTTCATACTGTTGCGCTACAATCAATATATGACAGTTGTGTCAGAGAATTGTATAGATAGTTGAGTTAAAAGTGCTTACCTTTCTGCTTCCTGAAACGGTCATCCAGCTCGAAAATAGACATTAAATCTTGATCATGTGGGAAGGCTTCCTTAAAGTACTTTCGCCACCAGCATTTGAAAGATGAGGTGGCACTAGGTAAAAGTGAAAATGGAACAATTTTAAGCTTCTTGGACAACAGAGAGGTGGTAAGCTTAAGCACCTGGAATTGTTCAAAACTGTGAAAGACTGTCCTTTCAGGAAGATGGAAGTTGAAAGAGAAGAAAGGGGGAGCAGGAATGTCTTGAATCAAACCGAACTGGAGCGCACATATATTTGGGCAGTATGCTTCAACGCCACAAGTCTTATTACCAAGAGCCATACCAACAGGAAGATCACTACTAACAAGAAATCCTGCCCAAATGTCAGCGAGTGTAGAGAGTTCAGTTTCGGTCATTCCTAACTGAGGAAAGACCAACCATGAAGGTAAAGCATCTGAGTTTAAATATGGCATGAACTTAAAATTCTCTTGTGTGTCTAAGTGGTGAAAGTACATAAAGCAATCGTCAAACGAAAGATCAGGGTGCACTTTCGGAAAGTAACAATGCAGCCATAGTTGAAGAATCCATAGTGGACCACCAGAAATTCTCATCTGAGGCTTAGAATGAAGCAAGTCATTGATGGCTCTATACAAGTATGCAAGAACAAGGGGCCCTAAAGCGTACGACTCACCCCTAGATAAAGCCACAGCCAAGGGTAGAGTGGATTTCAGGATCTTCCTTGATTGATTACAAATTATGTATCCACAAAGCCAATAGAGAAGAAAAGCTACATGCTCTTCATCTGTCACAACTCCGTCAATGTTGTTATGTTGTGTAATGAAGGAAGAAAATTCAGAAAGCTTGGTAACTTCAACTCCAAAGTTATGATCCGGAATGGAGATGGAATTAGCAACAACAGCATCAAACTCGGGTCCATCTGGTCTAAGTCCAAGAAGAGCACTAAGATCTAAGAGAGTGATAGTAAGGGGAGCATGACCAAAATGGAAAGAGTTTGTGGAACTAGACCAAAAGCATAATGCAGCAAGTACTAAAGCACGATTGAAAGGAGTGGCAGACTTGGACAATTGGAGAATATCATAAATTCCAGCTTGGTGCCAAATATATCCTTTCTGATCTTCCACTCTTTTAAACCACGAAACCCAATTAGGCTCATAAGCAGGCCAAAAGCGATGATGCTGATGATCATGAAACCACTCATACAACATAGAATTTTGATTTTTCAGGATGAGAAAATCTTCAGTTTTGCGTTTCAGTAACTCAGTAACATAAACATCAGGGACATTGTTTAAGTTCAGGGCAGGACCTAAGATGAAGTGTTGGGAATTCGAATCGGGGATGAGTACATCAAAGTTGGTACTTGTAGTACTGCCTATAGTTTCCATGAGTTTGTTCAATCTCGAAACGGCCTTCGTGGCCAACGCATCTACAGAAGATGTGGGAACCATGTTTCCAGAGAGATTACAGAATACAAGAGTTCATATAGAAGTATTTTGACTGATGATGAGTGCGTTCTTCCACCTGGCAAAGGAAAAAAAAAAAAAAAGATAACTATTTTCAGGACTGGCCAAACCCATCCTCCACTGTAATCATTGGCCTATACATATGAAAATAACTTCTGTCAAAACTTCAAGTAACGGAGTTCAATTGTATTTCGAAATTGAATCACAAAAGCAGATGTACTGCAGAAACCAGAAAATTACTTGCAGCATGAGTTCTAACTCATTTCCATAATCATTCGTATAACTCAACTCATACGAAGCTCCAAATAGGTGGCTTTATTACTACCACTCCATAAAATGTCTTTCAAAATCAACTTCAGCGGACCCAAAACCAAACATAGCAATCCAGTCACCAAAAGCTTTCGTCTCTGAACATTGGTGAATCCATTAATTTTGAGACAACTGAGAATAATCCAACCAAGAAAAATGACATGCATGCACAGAGGGCTACTAGAATTTACAAATAAGAGTGCGAATCGACATGCATGCCCAATTTAGCAATAGAATCAGAGTGAAAAGAAATAAGAGATGGAGCAAAACAACATGAGAGATTTTTGTTACCTTAAAGGAGTTCTGGTTTGATCAGGAGCAAGCACTTGGTTGATATCACAAGGGGAAATGAGAACATTCTCACGCTAATGTGCTGAGTCGAATATATCAGTAGAGTTCCTCTTTCAAATGGGAAACTTGAAAATTTTGATTTCGAGGAGGAAAAGGTGAGGGGATGAGTGGAAAGTTCTTTGGCAGGGGAATATATGTTCTCTGCGTTTTCCTCTGCTGCCAGCTAAATGGGCTTGCCAGTTTGGGCCTCCACCAACTAGTTTGGCATAAGAGATTGAGCGGTATAAGAGCACCGTTAAATACAGATGTACAGTGGTAAGAGTTTTTGGATTTAACCTCTCATTGAGGAGAGATAAGCAATGATTTAGGGTTTCTACATGTAATACACTCTCCATTTTCAAACACATCATTTTTCACTATTCATTTTGTATAACGGTGAGTCTTTACTTTTAGGCCTTTGTTTAGGCCCTTACCATAGTGTTTCTCTTATAAGAAAGAGATTGTCTCTAATCTAGATACTTGCGGTTATGAACGTAAGCAGGAATTGAAATTGGGAGGGGCTACACCTTCCTTACTTAATAAAAAGGTTTTATGAGATTCTACGTGCGCCATTTAAGAGTTCGAACTCTTTTTTCTAATCAGATCTATTCTTCTCAATTATCGAAATCTCTTTCTCTATAGCTTTTTCCATATTACATATTTCATAGCTTATTCAAAACTTTGCGTACACATCACTAAGAGCATCTACAACAATTTTCCAATAAATTTCATTAAATATAATGTAATGTGAAGTTTAAGGAGTCATGTCAACAAAGCATCATGAGCAATGCTTCCTATATATTTTCTGATTTTGAATATTTCATGATTTTAGGTTATGCTTAAATTGTATCATTTGTTGTGGTTTCTTATAAGTAGTTTGCGTACGTGACAATTCTAAAAAATATATTTAATCATGTCTCATAGTATACTACAAATATAGACAGCCATAAAGGAGAAACTTAAAATATGTTGAATATGGGGTGGGGGTGGTGGGGGCTGCCGCGTTGGAGCTTATTTTGTGAAAATTTACACTAAATTTAGTTTAAAAATCAATATATGAGGAAGCCCCTATAGATTCTCTAAGTTGTCTCATATTCATTAGAGTACTGGACTCTTGTGACTATAGTGATTAAGGGCTAGATCTAGTAGGAGTATGCGGTGAAGTTTCTTGATGGACTTCTTCTAGCTCTTCCTTAAATGTAATCACTAACATGAAGTGTTTGGAGAGAATTTATCTTCCAATTCCATAAGTATTTCTTTTAAACAAACATCTCTTCGACACAATTACTTTCTTTTTTTTCAACTCATATTTATTATAACCCTTTCTATGTCTTTCGTATCCCACAAAGATATAATACTCTCTAGTCTTCAAACTTGTGTCTGAGGTTGTTGGAAATAAGAACATAGAAACACATTAATTGACTCATATATGGTTTTATGCCATTGTATGCTTCAAATGTTGTCAAATTCTTCATAGCTTTAATAAGCATCAATGTAATAGGTACAAAACTGTGTTCAACTTTTCATGACAGCACTCATATGGTAACCCCTTCAAATAGAACATGGACTTCCCTACCTCAACAATAGTTTTTTTAAGCCTAAAATCCTCAAAATATTTCAGGAAACTCATCGTGAGGTGTAATCTCGAACCCATTCGCTTCTATGAATTTTGACCTTCCACCCATTTTGATTCTCAATCATCACTTTAAATTTCTTAAACATATAGAATAATTCTGATTTTTGTCTATAAAATAGCCATTTCATTCTTGAAAAACAATCTGCAGAAGATCGTAAATGCTTTCAGTCTTTGTGGCTTTCATTATCGTAAACACTTTCATTGTGTATGGTTTCTTTGAAATTAAGGTTATGGCCTTAACTTCCCTCATCAATACAGAACCTCATGATATCAAGCTCTAACTACATCACCCATATCATCTCTAGTTTTGACTTTCATCCAATATCATCCTCAAACGGTTGACTGACTTTTCAAAGGAAGCCAGCATTCTATCCACTTCACAGCCTTCTCTTATTTTCCTCTTACTAGTAGTGTGCCAAATAACTTTCACTACAAAAAAGAACTACATTAGCGAGGGACAAAAGTAAAGCCTATTTCCGGTCGCTAATAACTTGTTGCGACAAAAATGCACCGTCGCTTGTCGTGGCTAATATCCATATTACCAACGGCAAGTTGCTGTCGCCATTGCTCAATTTCAGTTGCAAATGAATTTCTCAAACGACAAGGCTAAATCATTTTCAACCAAACATATCGTAGATAGTACAAGTGTTTTGTCGGAAATAAATAATTCTTGCAACTGACTACTTTGGTTGGAATTGTTATTTGCAACGATGAAAGATTATTTGTGACGACTTGATGTCATCTAAAGTACATTTAGCAACGAAGGACCTTTGTGGCAAAATATATCTTTCATTGATCAAGTAACATATTACAACTTGTCCAAATGAACTACACATACTCCATGAAATCTTAAGAGTATCTTACTTACGCCGATGAAGTACATTGTACACAACTCTAAAAACCAAGCCTACAAAGTACACTTATAAGTAATTATATGCCTTTCTATATTAATAGATAATAACCCAACAATTCTTGATCTCATACAATCTGTTTCATCAAAATTTGAAGATGTTCTGAAAGTCCCTGAAATATATTGCCGAAAGTTTGTTGTTAAAAATAGAGAACTAACTAAAACACAATCAGGATATTTAAGCACAAAGAAAAGAGATGACTAATGCAATCTACAAGCAGCCTAGCGAGAAGAAATACCTGCTAATCCATGATTGCCCATGTTATGCATTACTTTACTAGAAAAAACAAGCCAGAAGATTGGATATAGATGAAAAGATGTCATCCTTGCGGGACAAGCCATAAGCAAAAACTGAAAAGAAATTGAAAAAAACTCTAAATGTAAGAGGTGCAGGAAAGAACCTTCTTCATGCTTCTTACTGCTTTGGAGATCATATTCAAATCTGCTATACACATTCAACACTAAAACATATTACCATGAATTTCACAATCCAACATATACAATTAACAAACAAGTCAAGATGGAGCTACAATTCTATGTTCATACAACCAAAATAAATAATGTTTTCCACCAACTAAAAATGCAGCAATAATAATGTGCCTAGCAAAACTTATTCCTCGGAACAAACAAGCACACCTAATTTAAGAGACTGGAATTCATTAGCATTTTCATTATGATCATCTTACCAATATTCTCCAACAGCAAACCGCTTCCTCTGGTTGTTTGTTTCACTAACCACTGTCAAAATTGCTGCAGAATGAAACCATAACAGTAAACTAGATATAAACTGAAATGGTTTACTACCTGATTGGCACTGAAAGACCATAGAACATACATTACATGTTTCATCAAGTCAAGTACCCACTAAATCAACCTAATGCAAGTACCCATGGTGAATAGTAAAAAGAAAAGGGGAAGTAAAATTGCAATAACTTATCACACCAGACTAGAAAATTAAAGATAGAATGGGAAAAGAAAATTTCACAATAACATAGAAAGGTTAAAAGATTTGTACCTTAAAAATTTGTTAATGGTCTGTTCTTCCTAATCATACATGCAATGATCACAAAAATTGACATTTAGATAAGTAGAAAAGAGGGTGAGATTGAGATTACTAATGAGAGTTGCTCGAGATACCTTTGATTAGAAGCAGCCACACCAAATTCTTGACACCCATTCATCAAATTGGTTATTGGACTCATGTCTTGCACTGAATTCGAATTCACGAACGGTTCTTGTATACTGTAAGATTCGGGCGTCCAATCGGATGAGAAAATCGACTCACCAAATTCCAACTGTATCCCATCGCTGCTCCAAGAATTCGATCATCGGGGGAAGGCGACAGCGAGGACAATAACGCCATCGATCTCCTTTTCGCCCGCCCACGCAGTGGATTGACTGCTTCGAGGCAGCAAAAAATTGTGTGTGAATTCTACGGGAGATTGAAATTCTGGGATAGGAAGGAAAGGCAAGTGAAATTTTCTGTTCAGTTAGCTGATTCTTTGTTCATTATTCTGTATAAATTGGTGTGTGAGTATGATTCTCTGGAAATGAATAAAAACATGCTTATTATGTATAAATTGTTGTTTAATAAATGTGGTGGGTGCGTGTAAATTGGGATGGGTGTGTAGCATTCAAATTCAAATGTAAAATGATGTGCGAGTATGATTTGTGTAAAATGAATAAACATCATGTGGAAACGATAGTGTAAATTGTTGTTTAATATGGTGGATGTGTAAATTGGTGTGTGTGTTTGTGTGTGCATGTAGCATTCAGATCAAGGATCAAAATTTCGGTTGAAACATCGAAATTTCGGATGTTCGAAACTTGAATCGGGGTACATATCAATATCATCCGAAAATGACCCAAATTTTGGTAATTTCTATACTTTCGGTAAAATTTCGGGCTAAATGACCGATACTGAAATTTCAGTTAAACAATTTTAGTAAAATTTCGATGTGGTCTTTGGTGAAGATGTTGCTTTTTGTCACTTCAATTCAATTCAATCTTTTGTTTTTTGTTCCTTTAATTCAATCTTCTAATATCTCACTACCATCTCCACGTTCTCAATTATATAAATACCAAAAAATAAAGACATGTATGCATTATACATATATGGGTTTATGCCCAAAAAGTCCTATGGAAATGACAATGTTACCAAAAAAATCTATACCACTTTTTTCTTACCATTTTATCCTATTATTACAATTTAGTCTCATTAAGTGGCACGAGGGACCACTAGCCTTGAATGGACCCCATATTTCTCCCATTAAATGGACAAAATCCCATTTAATTCACTCACTTGTAAGGGTTTGAACCCAAGCCTTCTTATTGGAAGAGGAGGGGCCAATCAATCCAACTAGCATGCATCATTTATCATATTACTCAACCTTAAATATTTAATATATATCTAAAAATTTCACTTATTTTTGCAAGAATAGTTGACTAATTTGCAGGGACACTTCCCCACCCATTTTCCAGGACACTTCCCTATTTTACCGGGACAGTTCCCCATTTTGCAGGGACACTTCCCCACCCATTTTCCAGGACACTTCCCCATTTTACCGAGACACTTCCACATTTTGCAGGGACACTTCCCATTTTACTAGGTGACTTCCCCACCCATTTTCTAGGACACTTCCCCATTTTACCCATTTTCCAGGACACTTTCCCATTTTACAAGGACACTTCCTCATTTTACCGGGACACTTTCCCACCCATTTTCCAGGACACTTCCCCATTTTACCGGGACACTTCCCCATTTTCTAGGACACTTCCCCATTTTGCAAGAACACTTCCCCCATTTTGCAAGGACACTTCCCCATTTTACAACATCAAATTAAATTAGGGGTGCAAGTTGGATTGGAAATTCCAATCCAAACGGAGAAATTCCGATCCGATGCCAAAAAATTCCGAAAGAAGTTGGACGGAAATTGGAAAGTACCTTTTCAATCCGAAAGTTCCGACTTTCCGATCCGACTTATTTCCGAAGATTTCCGAACCTATTCAGATAAAAAATAGAATGCATTTCATATGTTTTATAGTAATTTACTTATTGTATAGTTTGTAGCATATTTTAGAATAAATAATATTTACTTCAATTTTGCTTATTCTTACTCGTAGACACATTTATTACTTGTTTTAGACTATGTATTAATCTCGTAAGCATAGTTTGTATATTATTTTATCTTATTTCACCTTGAGAATCTGAAAATTCCGAATTATTTCAGAAATTTCCGATATAATTCTGATCCGAAAAATTCCGAATTTTTTCCGATTTCCAAAGATTCCGAATTTGGAACTACAATTTCATTCCGAACTTTTTTGGAACGGAAGTTGGAACACTTGTTTCCGATCCGATCCGTCCGAAAATCACCCCTAAATTAAATACACAAGAAAATTGAATAAACTAATATGCTATATGTCATACTATTCTATATGCTTATATAGATGTCATGTACTGGATGAGATCTGGTTAAATCGTCAAACTCCAAGTTCCGATATTATCTTCTAGATCTTCTAAGATGCATGCGGCTCAATCGTTCTAACTCTTATTTCCAAATTCATACTCTTCAAGTTGTTCCGTCTTCAAACTAAACCCCAAATAAACAACAGAACATCAAAATCCAAAAAGATTCTTCATCATATACACTTCTTACTATTCAAAAGGCCGCTTGGTCAAGTTGATTGGTTGCTGGTGTAGAATTTGAACACGGCGCAACCACGCGTTCCCTGGCAGCACCGTCGGCCACTGGGTTAAAATTTGAAGACATTCTAGCTTTCCTTGAGTAGCATCAGAGAGTCGTCGTCGTCGTCGACGTCGAGGAGGCTGAAGTTCTTGTCGAAGATGGAGTCACTATGCCACAAATGGCCTATTATAGCATCCAAGTATAGCACATTTCTCAATCTGCTGTAGAGTGTGCATCTATAAACGCTATTAATAAAAATAAGGACACGGGCGGGATTTTTGGTTTTTTTAATGAGCGGGCGCGGGCTGGTTTTGGGATGAAATTTTTTCTAAGTATCGTTCCTCCAAAACTTTTCCCATTTCTCCACCTTGGTCGTTGTCCCTATCCAAAAATCCCCAAATCCTCCAAATCTCAGATCCTATCCCCGATCTCCTTCGGCGAGACACCCAAAATGATGAACCCGCCCCTCGCCCTCCTCGTGCTCCTCGTATCATCAGCGGCCCTCCTCCTCTCCCTCGCCACCGCCAAGATCAAATCCCTCACGATCTCCGGCCACGTCGCCATCCGCGTCTCGAAGGTCTCCTTCACCTCCAAGCTCTCCGGCATCGACCCCTCCCACCTTGTCTTCTTTCTCCTCTCCGAGGAGTCCTTCCTCCAGGTCCCGGTCAAGATCCAGCAAAACCCTAGCCTCTGCGTCCTCGACTCCCGCTACTTCACCCACCTCTTCAACTTCAAGGACCTCTCTCTGCCGCCCCTCTCCGCCGGATCTCAATTTCCCAATTAGGGTTTCAGGTTTTCACTTTCTCAATTCTCTGGGATTTTCCCAGATCAGCATAAAGGCAGCTCCTTTTCGAGCTTCCCCTTTTCGGAAATTAACAGTAGAGGTGGAATTTTCTTCAATTTTTTTTCTGCTTCTATTTATTGATTGGTTTTCTTCTCATTGCTTCAAGTTGTGCTAGAGGACATTGTACTCATCTTCCTGCTTTCTCGAACGTAGTTTATTTATTGGTTTTCTGTGGCAGTAGAATAGATAGTATACTAGGACATAGTTTATATCATGACTTAAACTTGAAAGTGTGGATCATGCTCTAAGGCTATACTGTTCTTTGCAGTGTTTTGAGTGTTCATCTGACAAGTGCGAAGTCTTTGGTTGGAGTAGTTGTATTTGCATCAGAGATTCAAAAGGAGAAGAAGGTTGGTTGCTTCTGTGTTCATTGTGAAGTTTGTTACGTTACTAAAGCTATTGATATGAGTTAATTAAAGCTAGAGGAATAGTTATGATGAGCCATTGTTTATTTTTGATCTATGAAACAAAACATAGATGTATATCATTTACATTTACTTCAACCTGAGTTGATCGGGTTTTTTTTTGTGTGTGCAGGGTCGGGATGTTTATGTGATGGTTAGTCCCTCAGCTTGAAGTTTATTGAATGCATATAGTACTCAGTATGTGCTTTAGCCAAGCGATTCTTACACATTTTGAGTCATGAACAACTATGTACACATTGCATGTAACGAGGGGGAAACATAAGACTTATCGTACTTTATCCTTCTCGGTTGATTTAGTCTTTACTTGGTGGGTTTGCATTGGTACTAGACCATAAATCTTTTATTTTTTTCTACCATTTCAAGTTTTGGTTTTCATTGTTGGAAAGTGTATTGATTTCTTATCATAGTTTAATAGTTTACTGTACCTCTATAAGGTTCTGCAAATGTTGGAAAATCAGCATTCATCAGTGCTTTATTAAGTGAGTTAATGACATTCTTTCTGTGCTTTGTTGCCTTCGGTTGACTTGTAGCTTAAGATCGCAGTTTGAATTTCTGTGCTTTATTAAGTGATTTCTTTCTGTGCAATCGGTATTTTCTAGGTAAAACGAATGGAAATGGAACAAAAAGATTGCTCTACGAAAGTAGACAAATTGATAGAGAAGCATGCCTGGATTGGTAGGTTCGTGTCAATTTCTTTCTTTCCCTTGGTTTATTTGCGTAATCTTATAAGTCCTTGCGCTTGCCTGGAATTTCCCTTATAAACTACCTTGCTGTTTATATGTGGTAGGTTCTCCTTGTCTGGTAGAGTCGTGGGAGCTGTTGGTGGAGGGAGCTGTCCCGTTCAGAATGGAGGTCCTTCAAATATTGAAGTACAACTTTTATCTGATATGGGTGATGTTGTTTCTTCTGTTAGAACATCAGCAGGGGGCATTTACTTGTTCAAAAATATAAATCCAGGTAAAAACGTTGAGCTTTTTCTTATATTACAATTCATAAACTTTTGCAGTGTCTTGCAATCTTCAATTGATGTTATGATTACACTTTCTTCTGAAATCACAGGTTTCATCATGGGTTTATTGCAAACTGTAATCTGGTTCCAAGACCTTATATTTTAGATTTACTTGCATGTTTATTTTCTTATCATTATCCTTCTTTTGGTGCAGGAGAATACGAATTGCGGGCTTTGCATCCTGACTTGAAAGTTGAAGTGAGAGGTTCAACAAAGGTCATACTTTTTTTTCTTTCTTTCTGGTCCATACTTTGTTATACTTTGTCTTTGTGTGGTTTGTTTCCCCTCGAATTCCCCCCTTTTCTAGCCAAATGAGGGTATGTGATCAAACATCATGTTACTTTGTTTTATAAGATTGTATTATATATTATGTTACTATTGACTTACAAGTTTATATGCCACTTATGGAAATGATATACTTATTGCAGGTGAAATTGGGATTCGGAAATGACGAAGTTGGCGACATTTTCTTCATTCCTGGGTATGATATCCGTGGATGTGTTGTTGCTCAGGTATAATACTTTTACAATTAGACAATTTTAGTGGCAGAAGGCTTAAGGAGAACGATTAGACAATTTTAGTGTTTTTTCTTAGTTTGTTGGTAACAAGGCTTGTAATATGAAACCTTCAAGTCTTGTGTTGGATATTGTATCGTGTATAATATTGTATTTTGAAGTTGTGTTAAATGTAATGAATTTTCTTGAACATTGTTGATTGCTTAGTTGGGAATGTTGATTGTTTTGTTGGAAGAGTTCAAATGCCTCAGGAATGCTGTAGAAACGAAAACGATATCTGGTATAATTGCTTAGTTGGGACTAGTCCTTGGTGGCGAATCTCACGGCCCAGGTGAGGGCGATATTCTCGTTGATCTGATTTCCGTGAAGTAGTTGGCCACGAAAACGATCAGGCACGGCCCGCACGCGTTCTCCACCATGAACGATTTCAGTGATCCATGGAGGAAGGGCTTGGGATCGGAATCGAAATCGGTGGAGGTTAGGGGTTTTGGAAGATCGATGAATGATGGAGGAGGAGGAGGAGGAGGAGGAGGACGACGACGACGACGAGCGGCTGTAATATTTTGGGTGTGTTTTTTTGCCAAGAGGGTTAGGTTGGGATAGTCGAAAAGCCAATCGCAAGCATACATGTGTCATTTAGGATTAATTGGTAAAGATTAAAATGTAATGAGTTTTTTTGGTATTATTATTTAAAAATAGGACTAAATGGTAATAATTTCTAATATATTCTTCTTTTGACAATATGCTTTACATAGCTTCTTCTAAAACTCTTATATTATATTGTAATGTTAATAAAATGGTTAGTGTATGTTTCATGAGCCTCACCTTAAGATATTGTGCTAATTGATAGCTTAGTGGAATACAAAACACGAATTCTTCTCTCTTATGTATATAAAAGTTAATCCATATGGACAATGTTATGTAGCTTAAAAGTTAAATTCCATTATTTACTGATTTAAGAGCTCATAGAAAGTAGAGATATTAATGTATAGGTTTTTTAGCATGTTTTTCGTATTTCTTTTTTTTTTTTACCGAAATTGAAACTTTTTTTCGAAATTTCCATAAATTTTGGCTACTGAAATTTCCATTGAAACCGAAATTTTAATTCTTGATTCAGATTCAGGTGTAGAATGGTGTGTGAGTATAATTATGTGCAAATGATTGTAACATTCAATGTTAGTACAAATGTTTAATACTACTATGTTTCAGCCGAGATGTTGATCAGACTTCCCATTACTGTGGTGCGGAACCTCAACTTCCCAGCTATAGTTCCAGATGGTCTTCCACAGGATGAGTAGGCTTGATCAGAATACTCATGGCGGAGGACAACCAATGTCGCCCAACTCCAGAAGAAGCCCCGCAGCAAGCATACAATGGAGGAACAATATCACCATTTTTGTTCAATAAGATACCAAAGTGGATGATTGACTCATTCTCTTCCTCCCTCTGTGATCTTGTGATATGGATCTAACTAGCCCATTTCCCGTAGATAAAATTAAGGGTGCCATCTCTTCACCTAAAATAGTATTATTTCTGACAAAAATTCAGACTATTAGTGAGGGCATCATCTTGATCGGAAAACACTATAGTTGTCCTGAATTATTTTTAGGTTGGAAATACCACTTTTTTCGACCATTTATGGAGTCCCTCGGAAAAGTTGGTCGCTAATGGCATATTTTGTTGTAGTGTTTGCAAATCTTTAATGCCATCGAAAGAATTCATCCCTCTATCTTGCTGCTACGCTATTGTGCTATCATAAAAAAATAAAAAAAAAAAAAAATAAAAAAAAAACACATGAGAATTGTGTTTGTCCATAAGCATCTGCCTGCCTGTTATTAATTGAAATTGAGATATAGTTTTCCTGTTTCTCTCATTTTGTTGTTTTGTTTGTCCATAAGCATCTGCCTGTTATTAATTGAAATTGAGATATAGTTTTTCTATTTCTCATTTTTTTGTTTTCTCTGTCCATAATTATCGGACTATTAATCTAACTGCTTTTTGTTTTGTTTGTCCATAAATATCGGACTGCTAATCTGACTTCTAGTAATTGAAATTGAGATATAGTTCTGTTTCTCTCGTTTTAGCAATTGAAATTGAGATATAGTCGTTCTGTTTCTCTCGTTTTGTTGGACACGACAGAAATCTCATTTCTGACTCATCTGTTGTTCCAGTCGATGAGCACAACAGAAATCTCATTTCTGACTCATCTGTTGTTCCAGTCGGTGAGCACGACAGAAATCTCATTTCTGACTCATCTGTTGTTTCAGTCGGTGAGCACGGCAGAATTTTTCATTTCTGACTCATTTGTCGTTTCTTTCGGTGCCCGAAAGGCTACTTTCGAGGCAGTTTTCATCGCAGGTAAAAATTGACTTAGAAAAGAAGATAAAGGTGAAAGAAACAGAAGAAGAACCCTGCACTATGAGAGGGAATCGACTCAGAAAAAACATAGATAGTTGAAATAACTTTGAGATGGTGATTTAGTTTATTTGAGCCTTTTTGGTTAGATTTATGGTATTTGGAAAAGAAAAAAAAAAGTCTAATCCCATCAAGTGAGTCTAGAGAAGTCTAGAATTGTAAAGTTTTCCATTATCGTAAGAGTTAAGGAAATGAGACGCCTTACTAAAAACTAGCATCTTATCATCAGGCTAAGTCGATTCTCCTCAATTGCAATATGCTTGACTTGTCTTTGAAAGATTGAATTCTTTATCATTGCAACGGCCCATGAGTAGTAATCTTCATTGGCCCACATTATATGTGCTATTTGTTTTAGAAACAAGTCTCGGTGCCTTTTCCCATAGACTGTTAAAGACTTTTCATACTATGATAACTGAGATGCCATAAAGTACTATGCATTAATAAAGATGATCAAGAATATCCACCTTCACTACAACTTATAAAATTGAAGTTTTTTTCAATATTTTGTGAACTTACCATTGCAGTTGAATGACTAACATCAGCTCCCATGATCATAGTTGAGATATCAGTAACCAAAGGAATTCTCATTTCAATGTCATCATATAGAGCAGTGTTTTGTCCACCAACCTACAAAAGTTATGAGTTATGAGTCAAACTCTTAATGCCCACACAAGACAACAAGAAACGTGAAGGATATTTCTTAAAGTCAAACCTTCACATTTACCTTGAGAGCTAGACTTGAATAGTATGCTGTGCGAAATTTCTCATCCATGTTTGTCGCTTTTTTGGGTTGGCGACACTGCGAAACGATTCCTAACTTGGTTTCGCAAATTCTTTTGATCGTACCTGCAAGAAGTCAAGGTAAACTGTAAGATTTTCTCAAAATAGTAGAAAGGTGGATTAAGAGTTTGGTTTGAATCGCACCATAGCAGCTGCCCGGGGAATCAGGCAAGATAACAATCAACAATTGAAGGTGCTCCTTACACTTGCTATGAATGTCCCACAAGGTCTCCTCAACTTGATCTGAGGTAGCTCATTGGAATGGCAATAAAGGTTGGCCACAAAACCTCTAACAAGATAAAAAAAAAATATGGTGAGTAATGCAAGAAAATTGAATTTTGTGAGTTTTGTATGGCATTTACAATTGGATGCATTAGATCTTCTGTCCAGTTCATACCAATGATTATAAATAAGATTTTATGGCTAAATATTTCATTATAAATAGTCAAAATAGCCACTAGAAATTGTAGAGAGTAAAGGCCATGAATGTTTCAAATCCATATTATGTAAGGAGACATTACTTGAAACTGCTATGTAGACTTTTGTCTACTGAGGGTTCAAATCCCTCTTTTTCCGTACTCTTCAGCTGATTCCAATTGTTGTCCCTAAGTAATTTAATTGTAAGGAAGCCACCATTATATCCACTTCACAGCCTTCTCCTATTTTCCTCTTACTATGTTTTGCATTAGACAACTCATCTTCCTTCGCAGCATTATCTTTGGTCGCTCGATCCTCCATCATCTCAAAGGGAGTTTCGCATCCTTGTCTAGTAGCTCAGTGTGGACCAAATATCTTAGCAAATCTTTAAAGCCATGGAAATAATTCATCCCTCTATCTTGTTGCTACGCTATTGTGCCATCATACCAAAAAAAAAAAAACACATGAGAAGCATTAAATTTTAGGCAAAGAGTACATAAAAAATTATAACCAATTCAGACATTATAGTATGTAAGAATACCATAATACTTTGATATAAAACATATAATTGAATCACATATTACCTCGATGGCCAAAAACCCCCACCCCAAAAAGATAGTTTTTTTAATTGTTATTCAAGGATTCGAAGGCATCTCGAGAAATGACAGTAAGAATCTCATTGTGTTCAAGAAAAGGTGAGGGTTTACTATTAGCCTGAGCTTTGAAGAGCGTAACACTGCTTCTCCTGAGGCCAAACTTGCAGCCACGAAGTTTATGTCATCGTCTCTTTAATCTTGAGATTATGACATATGTCAAAAATCAAATTGACTCATTTTTGCAATATGTTCGAAAAAAAAACTAAAGGGGCGATATATTATTAAGTTTTTTATACGGTCTTGTTAAATGTGGACTCTTAGGTTTGATAATTTATTATACACTGAAATTTGGTAGAGCAGAGCAAAGAAAAGAAAATAAAGGTCAAAGAAACAGAAGAAGAACCTTGCTCTGTGAAGGGAAATCGACTCAGAATAAATATAGGTAGGTGAAATAACTTCGAGATGGTGCTTTAGTCTATTTGCAGCCTTTTTGGTTAGATTTATGGTATTTGAAAAAAAAAAGGCTGAAACCATCAAGTGAGTCTAGAAAAGTCTAGAATCGTAAAATTTTCCATCGTTGCAAAAGTTAAGGAAATCAGACGCCTGACTAGAAACTAGCAACTTGTCATCGGGCTACGCCAGTGCTCCTCGATTGCAATATGCTTGACTTTTCTTTGAAAGATTTGATTCTTTCTCATTGCAACGGCCGATGAGTTCAAGTCTTCATTGGTATACACTATATGTGCTATTTGTTTTAGAAACAAGTCTCGGTGTTTTTTCCATAGGTTGTTGAAGATTTTTCATGCTATGATAACTGAGATGCCATAATGTACTATGCATTAATAAAGATGATTCAAGAATATCCACCTTCACTACAACTTATAAAATTGAAGTTGTTTTCAATATTTTGTGAACTTACCATTGCAGTTGAATGACTAACATCAGCTCCCATGATCATAGTTGAGATATCAGTAACCAAAGGAATTCTCATTTCAATGTCATCATATAGAGCAGTGTTTTGTCCACCAACCTACAAAAGTTATGAGTTATGAGTCAAACTCTTAATGCCCACACAAGACAACAAGAAACGTGAAGGATATTTCTTAAAGTCAAACCTTCACATTTACCTTGAGAGCTAGACTTGAATAGTATGCTGTGCAAAATTTCTCATCCATGTTTGTCGCTTTTTTGGGTTGGCGACACTGCGAAACGATTCCTAACTTGGTTTCGCAAATTCTTTTGATCGTACCTGCAAGAAGTCAAGGTAAACTGTAAGATTTTCTCAAAATAGTAGAAAGGTGGATTAAGAGTTTGGTTTGAATCGCACCATAGCAGCTGCCCGGGGAATCAGGCAAGATAACAATCAACAATTGAAGGTGCTCCTTACACTTGCTATGAATGTCCCACAAGGTCTCCTCAACTTGATCTGAGGTAGCTCATTGGAATGGCAATAAAGGTTGGCCACAAAACCTCTAACAAGATAAAAAAAAAATATGGTGAGTAATGCAAGAAAATTGAATTTTGTGAGTTTTGTATGGCATTTACAATTGGATGCATTAGATCTTCTGTCCAGTTCATACCAATGATTATAAATAAGATTTTATGGCTAGATATTTCATTATAAATAGTCAAAATAGCCACTAGAAATTGTAGAGAGTAAAGGCCATGAATGTTTCAAATCCATATTATGTAAGGAGACATTGCTTGAAACTGCTATGTAGACTTTTGTCTCCTCGATTGCAATATGCTTGACTTTTCTTTGAAAGATTTGATTCTTTCTCATTGCAACGGCCGATGAGTTCAAGTCTTCATTGGTATACACTATATATGCTATTTATGTTAGAAACAATTCTCGATGTTTTTTCCATAGGTTGTTGAAGATTTTTCATGCTATGATAACTGAGATGCCATAATGTACTATGCATTAACAAAGATGATTCAAGAACATCCACCTTCACTACAACTTGATTTACATACTTCAACAATGGGAGTCTTCAACTCATCAAAATCCATGAATAGTTTCTTTTAAGTCATGTGATTATGCAATCATTATCAACAAATAAAATTTCATCATCTTTCTTCTCGGTAAGAACCGTCGTGGTTTAATGTGGAGTGAAGATGAGAATTTTTTATCTATAGAACACCTTGCTTTGCCCCCGAGTGTAATTTGTGTGTATTTTTTAGAAATGGATCTAAAATGAGTGTAAAGACGTGTCATTGTTGGTAAAGAACCGCCAATAATCGATAGAAACCCAAAAGAACTGACCTTTAACCAAACAACTGTGACCAAATTGGTTCTGTTACTGCCTCAATGAAGGGGGCTTCAACATTTATTCATTGTTTTTATGCCTAAATAGAAGAAGAAACAATGCAAAGATAAGTAAAGAAGCAAACTTTATTCATAAAAAATAGTCATTACAATGTTGGAAATGTAAAGGTACACACTTTAACATTACAATCAACTGGAAAATTAATAAGATAAATGTAAATGATGTCTTTGAAGAGCTAAAAGAGCGCATGCGAGCCTAGAATTTGTTGATCAGACTCGAAGAACAGATATCAGGCAGATCTCAAAAGTGGCATGATCGAATAAACCACGAGAGGCTGATGATTAAATATACTCAAATCATGATATTGAAGGTCAAGATAGTAAGGCTTTCAACAGACCATAATTTGGCCAAGGATTGTTCTTTAGTTTCTGGAAGAACAAGACAAAAAGAGGAAAACGATAGTAGTCCCAGAGCATTTTCAAGTTTTGCATATTTTTGAGGAGTATTTTGTGTGAGGTAAGGTCCTTTCTGAGATAGTCATGTCCCTTCATATATAGTGGGACCTAATTAGTATGTAGGTTACTATAATTTGGTTAAGTACAAATTATCTTTCAAAAATCAAGTCCAATTTGCGCTTTTGTTTAAAACTTGGCCAACGTGGTCTCATCTTTGCTAGAATCCTTATCATCTTTTATTCACCATGGCCAACAGCAGTACGATTCCATTAGGATGCTAATACGCTGGAGATATTTCACGTAGAAGGAATATAGGCACTGTCATGCTGCTTGCTGGTTCTCCCAGCTTCGTGTTTCTTTTGGACTTTGCCTTAGTTACTATACATTTACGTAATAAAAAACAAGGATGTGTACTTTCTGTTTTCCCTTAATACCTCAAATGATACATGCAACTCAATTTTAGTCATATTTAACACTCCTAAGTCCAAATGTCATATTTCGACACCTTCAATTCGGTTTCGTTACATCGTTGCTCCTTTTTATGTTTTCCATCAATTTTATTGACCCTTCATACCTCACATGTGACCATGTATTCCACTTGGAGGGAATCAATGAGTTGGTCTCTTCTCACACCACATGTACCACTCTGCCGCGCAAATCTCATCCCCTAATCCAGCGACAATTGATTCCCCAACTCGCAGCCACTAGTCTCGCCAATCTTCCTTGCTAAAATCGATGTTGCCCCAATTCCCCATTTCGCCACCCACGAAACACCAATTCTCAGTTGTTCAAATTTTTTAGTTCTTTTGTTTGTAAAGTTGTACAATTCCTTTTCTTTTGGCACTTATTACACCTTTTACCCCCTGCAACTCAAGTTGAGGGAACATTTGCCCCCTGCAACTTAAAATCAACCACTTGTGCCCCCTACAACTCATGTTTAGGGAATATTTGCCCCCTTTTAACTGTTTCCATCAACTTTTTGACGTGGCAAACTAAATGGTTTCCTCTGAGCTTCTTCCCGTTTCTGCTTTGACACTCTTCTGCTCTCGGAGTGGGTCCAAGCCCGCCTCGTTCAAAGAACGACTCCGCCGAGATTAGCAAGCTGGCCGATTGCCTACTCCGTCCCGTCGGCCACCTCGCCATGGCGTCACCGCCTCTTTACGACCGCCCCATCTACCGAATCGTCGCCGAGGTCTCCAAGAACTCAGAATCCGCGTCGAGCATCGCCATCCGCCCAACGATTCTCGAAAGCTTCTGAGACAAACCCCACGACGGAAATATCCCAAACCTGTTTCCAAAACAAAACAAATTTAAAAACCCGGTTAATGATATTCAGATCCGGGTTTCACAGATTCGGATTCAGATGATTGATACAGATTACAGAGTATCGATGAATTTAGCTCCTTTTGCGGAGATGATGATGTCGCAAGCGAGCACGATTTCGAACCCGGCGGTGACGGCAAACCCGTTTATAGCTCCGATGATGGGTTTTCGGCAAAGCTCCATCTGTGCCACCGGGTCGGTCTCGACGCCCTTCACGTCGCCTTTGAAGACGTCCTCTGCGAGAGCATCGACTCCGTCTACTGGTTCGTGATTTCAATTTTTGAATCGCTTCTCTGTTGGCGCTGAAGATTCTCTCTCAGATGGGCTCGTCGAGGTTGAAGGTGACCTTTGAACCGCCGGCTGGAAATCTGAGCGAGATCAGAATGGAGCTCCGTCTGAAATCTCTGAGCCGCAGTATACCTCGGTGACGATTCGGTAGATGGGGCGGTCATAAAGAGGCGGCGACGCCATGGCGAGGTGGGCGACGGCGCGAAGCAGGCAATCGGCCAGCTTGTTGATCTCGGCGGAGGCGTTCTTTGAACGAGGCGGCCTCGTCGACGGCGGCTTGGACCCACTCCGAGAGCAGAAGAGCGTCAAAGCAGAAACGGGAAGAAGCTCAGAGGAAACCATTTAGTTTGCTACGTCAGAAAGTTGACGGAAACTGTTAAAAGGGGGCAAAAATTCCCTAAAAATGAGTTGTAGGGGGCACAAGTGGTTGATTTTAAGTTGCAGGGGGCAAATGTTCCCTCAACTTGAGTTGCAGGGGGCAAAAGGTGTAATAAGTTTTCTTTTGGCTCTAGTTATTAAAATTGTTTTGCTAAGTTGAAAATGTTAACAGTACATAACGGGTTTCATTTTTGGATAGAAAAAACATAAAAAAGGACAACGCGTTGTATAACAAAGTCGATTTGAAGGTGTCAAAAATATGACATTTTAGACTTAGAGGAGTTAAACATGACTAAAATTGAATTGCAGGCGCTGAAAAATTGACGGAAAACATAACAGGGGTATTGATGTAACATAACTGAGTTCAATGTATTGAGGGCATGTTTACTTCATCGGAATGGGAATGGAGGAATCGGAATGGAATTGAAACGATTCCCATTCCGGTGTTTACTTACACAAGGAATGAAAATGGTTGTGGGTCCCACCAGAAAAAACCATTCCCATTCCCCACTTTAAGCCAAATTTCAATCCGGAGGGGGGAGATGGTATTGCTCAAAAAGGAATGGGAATGAGTTTGTCATTTACAAACTTACCCTCCCATTTTTTATGCAATAACCAAAAAACCACAAAAATTACAAAACCCTATCCTCCATTCACCTTCGAGCCGCACTTCTCCTTTGTTCTGCACTTCTCCTTTGTTCTGCACTTCTCCTTTGTTCTGCTCTTCCAACAACACTTTTGTTCTTCAAGCTCTTCTTCTTCAAGAATCTTATGTGCTTTTTCTTGCAAATTAGAGGTAAATTTATTTCTTGTCTTTCTTCTTGAAAATCAGAGGTTTAATTTCATCAAGAACAATTTTGTTGTTTGTTTTCTTATTATTAATTTGATTTAATTTGCTTATGTGTATTCTCTTTTACTTATTCATCCCTGTATTTCTCTTGCTCAACTAATGGTGATTCGTTGTCTTGTTTATTTATTTCATGTAGTAGACAAATGCCTCGTCTTGGTTTGTCAAGAATGAAGAAGTTACACGTTATGATAAATATATTGATCATCTATCTTCGAGCTTTGCTTGTTGTATGTGCTGCTGGTTGTGCTAATTATGCATGCCTAGGTTTTAAAAAATGCCTCACCAATGCCTCTCCGATCGATAGAATTTATAGACAATTAAGCTATTTATATGGACTAGTTTATGAGAGCGATGCTACATGTATTGCGCAATTAAGGATGGATAGACAAGCATTTCATAAGTTGTGTGGCATTCTTGCCACACAAGGGCATTTGCGAGGAACCCGAAATGTATCCATAGAAGAGATGGTTGCGATGTTTTTACACATTCTCGCACACCATCTTAAGAATCGTACCATTTACTTCAACTTCGCTAGATCCGGCCGGACAGTTAGCAAATATTTCCATGAGTGTTTGAAAGCAATGATTCGATGCCAAGACACCGGAGCCAATTCTTGAGACCACCGAAGACGAAAGGTGGCGGTGGTTTAAGGTAAACAAAATATTGTTTGCAATATGGATTATTAGTTTCTCAATCCACATTACTAATTTCCCTTTATAAAATAGGATTGTTTAGGTGCCTTAGATGGAACACACATTAGGGTTCGAGTACCCGAGTCGGAGAAACCAAAGTACCGAACAAGAAAGAATGAAATTGCAACAAATGTTTTGGGAGTGTGCTCTCCAAACATGCAATTTATATATGTGTTGCCCGGATGGGAAGGTTCGGCTCATGATGGCCGAGTACTTAGAGATGCTATCACTAGGAGAAATGGACTAAAAATCCCAAACGGTAACATCTAAAACCCATATTTTTCCCTATGTCATTGAAGTAATTTTCATTAGAATGACATTGACATTATCTTTTCTCCATATTAGGTCAATACTACTTAGTAGATGGTGGATATACCAATGGGAAAGGTTTCCTTTCCCCATTTAGAGGACAACGTTATCATCTTAATGATTGGAGAGAGGGACCCCAACCAAGTACCCCAAAGGAGTTTTTCAATATGAAGCATGCACGTGCAAGAAATGTCATTGAACGGTGCTTTGGACTACTAAAAATGCGTTGGGCAATTCTTAGAAGTCCATCCTTTTATGACATTACAACACAACGACGTATAATTTCTGTGTGTTGTATGCTTCACAATTTTATAAGAAGAGAGATGTCAGTAGACCCTTTGGAGCATGTTCTCGATAACCAACCACCACAAGAGAATGTAGAAGTAGAAGCACATGACTACGTTACTACCATTGAGCCATCGGATGAGTGGACTGCATGGAGGCAAAATCTTGCAGAGGACATGTGGAATACATGGCAAGCTAGTAGATAAATTGGAGTTGTTAATTGGAGTTGTTTTCTTTGCAGTGGACATGTGGAATACAAGTCTTTATCAGAGTCTTTATTCTTATGTATTTTTGTTTCTTAAATTTCAATTGAGTGGTTGAAGTTGGATTTACTTTCCATGGTGTTGCCGTGTAAACATTTGAATTGAGTTGTATGAATTTGATCTATTTGGAATTGTATGAATTTGATCTATTTGAAGTTGTTTTCTTTATTGTTCACAAATATAGTGTATGACGTTTTACAGGGGCACGTATACATTTTACAGGGGCACATATTCATTTTACAGGGGCACTTATTCATTTTACAGGGGCACTTAGCCATTTTACAGGGGCACGTATTCATTTTACAGGGGCACGTATACATTTTACAGGGGCACTTATTAATTTTACAGGGGCACTTAGCCATTTTACAGGGGCACGTATTCATTTTACAGGGGCACTTATTAATTTTACAGGGGCACTTAGCCATTTTACAGGGGCACGTATTCATTTTACAGGGGCACGTATACAATCTATGAATTTGATATAATTGGAGCGGTGGAATGTGTTTTTACATGTGCGGTGGAGTTGTTTTCTTTAATACATATTTTTGTCTTCAGTTTGTGGTGTTTTTGTAATGGAATCTGATGGTGGTGGAGTTGTATCCTTTATTACAGTTTTTTGTCTTCACTTTATGATGTGTTTGCAATGGAATCTGGTGGCAGTGGAGTTGTTTTCTTTATTACAGTTTTTTGTCTTCAACTAATGGAATGTATTTGTACATGCATGTAGGATGGATTCTGGTTCACAGAGCATGCGAGGAAGGGGCTTAAATAAGCGTTATTGGACACCTGAGGAAGATGCAGCACTGGTTGAGTCATTGCTGGACTTGTTTCATGACACCACATGGAAAGCTGATAATGGCTTTAAAGCTGGTTACTTACATCGTGTGGAAGTTATGATGAAAGCCAAAATTAAAGACTGTGCAATAAAGGCTTCTCCTCACATTGAATCGCGAATCAAAACATTGAAAACCAAATGGTCTGCCATAACTGAGATGCTGAAACAAAGTGGTTTTGGTTGGAATGATGAGAAAATGATGTTGGCTTGTGAAAAGAGCGTATATAAAGAGTGGGTAAAGGTAAATATATCTACTTGTTTATGCGTTGTGTATTCGTCTTTTTTGTTATTGAATAATGAACATTGATCTTGGTCATTCTAATGAATTGTATACATTTCCAATTGTAGTCCCGACCGGAAGCAAAAGGGCTATTTGATAAGGAATTTCCACATTATTATACATTAGGGGAGATATATGGTAGGGATCGAGCTTGTGGTGCAAATGTCGGTAATGCAGATGATGATGAAGAAGAAATCAGAAGAGAGGATGCAAGTGTTAATTTGGGGATGATGGATGATGATGATGATTATGAGTCTATTCAAGGGCTCGAAGCGTGCAATATGTCTTTCACACCACAAGTAAGTGTTCAGCCACCAAGAGGTCCAAGTGCTCCAACTAATGGGCGTAAAAAACGCAAAGCAATAGATGAGATGAGTAAGAACTTCAGTATAATGGCTGAAGCAGTGGCTGATTTGAATTCTAAAATTGATGGTTTAATCAATGTTCTATCAAGTGAGAAGGATTTGGCTGACTTACAAGGCAGACTTGATGGTGAGCTTAGCAAAATGGAATTTCTCGATCGACAGAAAATGTTTCAAGTAACGAATATTCTAGCCGAACGACATAATCCGTTGAGGGTGTTTTTTACCATGCCTGAAGATAGGAAGAGGACATACATTATGAACTTGTTGGAGTTTGGGTTGGATGGTTGATGCAAGTGTTAGTTTGTAACCAAGCCGGATATCTTTTGGAAATGTATGATGATATTTGGCTAGGAGAAATGACTTGCTAAGATATTTTGTGAACTTATGGCTTGTAAGATATTTTGTGAACTTATGACTTGTAATATGTAGCTAGATATGTAGCTAGAAGACTAGTTTGTCTATATGCCAAGTTTGCAATTCTGCAGAGGAAGTGCAGAATTGCAATTGTTTGCACACCAAGAAAACAAGAGCTAACCGTTGGCTCCCATTTGGTGATGAATGACTATTTTATGCTTGATTTAAGATGATGAATGACTCTTTTGTGCTTGATTTAGGATGACTTGTTTGTTAATTTTTCTTAACAAATATTATTGAACTTTGTAAGATTGGATAATTACTCCAATTGTAACTAGAATTGTAGACATAGTTAAAAATAATAATGTAGAACAAAGCTTAATGGATAATTACTCCAATTGAACAGAAGAGACAAAAAAAAATAATGTAGAACAAAGCTTAATAGTGTTTTATTATATATCAAAATTGAATTTATCTTAATAATATTTCATCTTTACAAAAGGGTATTTTGGTAATCAAATTACACTAATTCTGATTTCGGAGAATGATTCCGGACAGTTAGTAAACGCTGGAATGGAATGACTGATTCCGATTCCGACCCATTCCGATTCCTGCCCATTCCGATTCCGAGTTAGTAAAAGTGCCCTGAAATATGATATTTTGGACAGTATGACTGAAATATAACATGCGATCACCGTCGTCCATTGAGAGTCGCTTTGGCCGAGTGGTTAAGGCGTGTGCCTGCTAAGTACATGGGGTTTCCCCGCGAGAGTTCGAATCTCTCAGGCGACGTTCCAATTTTATTTTAACCCTTTTTCCAACTGTTTTTATGGAGTCATTCACCTTTCGACACGTACTCCATCCCCCTTGGACAGAACCCAGGTAATTCCAAACCCCTGCAGTCAAACTTTTTGGTTTCCTGGACTTTTTCGCTTCTCTTCGTGCTCGTTACAGACAAAGATGTCTGTTTTTTCACCACCGCCGCCCGCCGTCGCCGTCGCATTCCCACCTCCCAAACGCCGTCGTTTCGTCCACCGCCAGCCCCGAATTCAGAGTCCCTCTCCAATGCCCCCAAAACCCTAAACCCTATTCGGAACTCACGACCTCGTTCAAGCTCGTGACTTCGCACCATTCCCGGGTTCGCACCTGCCGCCTCCATCTCAATTGCGCCGGATCGGAGACGCAAAATGTTAGTTTCACGGAGGCGGAGGCTAGGGTTTCTGAGCCCAAAATCGACGGCTCCGGCGGAGGCAATGACGGTGGGGATTCATTTGGCGGCGGAGGAGGAGGAGGAGGAGGAGATGACGGCGGCGATAACGAGGAGGGAGAGGAGTTTGGGAAATTGTTGAAGTTCGATGCGGTGATGAAGGAGAGCGAAGCTCGGGGAGTGGAGCTTCCTCTGGACATGGTGGAGGCTGCGAAGACTATTGGGCTTCGAGAAGTGTTTCTTCAACGCTACTTGGATTTGCAGGTTTCAAATTTTTGCCAGAAGTGGTGTTGATTACAATTGAAATATGTTTTTTTGGCCAAGATGCTTATTGGGTTTTAATCGATTTTGTATAAAGTTGTGAACTTTTTGAATTTCAGGGGTCAGTTTGGCCACTGGGGTTTTTGATGAAGTACTGCTCTATGTTGCGTAATCGAATGCTGGCTGATCCTTCCTTTCTGTTTAAAGTTGGGACCGAGGTTTGTTTTCTTTGTTCTTGTTTTTTAGTTGATTTTGCTTTGATGATTTTGTTTACGGTTAATGGAGTGTTCATTCATCAAGTTTTGCGAAAATTGCTGTAAATTAGCCCTTTGTTCGTTGTAATGATCTGTCATTGTTCCTATTGGTGATATCACTGTGATTACATGATCACCTTGCATTGCAAATAGACCAGTTGATAGTGGTTGATCTAGTTGAATACTGAAAGAATTTTTCTTTCTCGACCTTTTTTTTGGAAATGCAGATAGTCATAGATTCTTGTTGTGCAACATTTGCAGAAGTTCAGAAAAGGGGGAAGGATTTCTGGGCTGAGTTTGAGTTGTATGCGGCTGATCTTTTGGTTGGGATAGTAGTTGACATAGCTTTGGTTGGCATGTTGGCACCCTATGCTCGAATTGGAAAGCCATCAGTATCACGAGGTCTATTGGGCCGCCTGCAACATGCTTGTGCAGCTCTCCCTAGCAGGTTAGCACTGCAAGGCAACATTTAGCATTACATGTCCATAGTTACTGTACTTGACTTGTGTGTCGAAAGAGCTCCACAGGAATCTTTGGTATGGTTTTCCCTGCATGTACCCCATCTTACCGGCCACTGTTTCTAGTTTTAAGTGATTTCTTGGGAACCACTAACAATGGGGCTGCCGTACTTTATATTACTCCACTCAGTAAAAAGAGACTTCGTACTGACTTCTGAGGTCTTGTGAAACAAGAACATTTGTTCATCATTCAGCTCTTCTTAAATACCTAAACTGTTACCTCTGCACTGCATTCATCTGGAAACTGTCTGTATTTTGTTTTCGATGATGTAAATCTCACATTCCTATCTAATTAGTTCCTCCATTAGTTAGGTTCTCTTGTTCAAATGGTCATCATCATCATCTTTATGTATCATACCCGTTTTTTGGCTCCAATATGTTTTATCTTGTTGTGAGGTCACTCTGTTTTGCAGATTGCATATGTGCAAACATTAACTGTTAGGGATCCTTCATTGAATAGTTTATTACAATGAGGATCCAGGCGCATTTTGGTACTGAATTTGTTTGCCTTGGGATGCTTGGACTCAATATGAAAGGGTTTTCAGTCAGTCTTCTTATAACTTCTAAGTTCTAGGTGTCACATTAAGGAGGAGACCTCATGGTGTCGGTTGAGTTGTCCTTCTTGACATTCTGGTAGGAACCCAATAGTTTATAGATCTCCATCTGGAGCTTAAAAATGACTGACATACAGTCTCTTCCAAAAGTTGAATTGGGACTCAGGTTACCTCTTTGGGACCTCATAATTGTTTTCTCTTATCATCTCTGCTCTCATAAAATCAATTTCAAGCGAATGAGCCTTGCATTTTCATTTTGTGAAGCGTTGCATGATTTCTGATATTAGTCTTCCAATGCAGCGTCTTTGAAGCTGAAAGGCCGGGATGTAAATTCTCAGGAAAGCAGAGAATAGGCACTTATTTCTATAAGGTACAACATCTTATTATGTAATGTTGTTTCTTTCTTTTAAAGAAACAAATAACTAGTTAGTTTCATCCTGGACTGTAAATATCAGATAGAAATGCCCCATGAAGGGAGGAGGATGAGTTTATTTCTGTCTTTACTCTTTGAATGAAACTCTTGCTCAATGTTTCTCTCTTCAAATTATTTTTCTGTACGAGCTTTTTGTACTAGTCTTAATTCTGTAGGCTTACATGTGGGTTCTAGTTGTGGTATATTTCTTTTTTATTGATTGGAACATGTTGATCCAGGGCGTGTTGTATGGATCAGTTGGCTTTGTATGTGGTCTTATTGGACAAGGAATTGCAAATCTGATCATGAATGCGAAAAGGTATGCCTTCTTGTCTATAATTTCCATATTATTTTGTCTTTTGTCAGACCTCAGTTGTTCTTGCACGGCTATCTGCTGGTGAATTTTATTTTTGACATCTCATACTTAAATACTAATAAAAAAGTGGGACTCATGTCACGTAAGATTTAATTTGGCTTTCATTCTCCTTGAGCATTATTTTTTCTATTTTCTACTGAGGCTCATTTATGCCCTTTCCATGCTGACCAAAAAAAATCATATTTTGTTATTTACTTTTAATTCATGCCATTGGAAGAAAAAGTATTTATGGTATTTTGATTTCGAGTAAGGTGGTTAGATCAACGGTCTTTTCATGACCTGCAGTGAAAGGGGGCTTAAGTATTGTATAAATAACTCCAAATTTGGTTATGTTTAGAAAGCATTAAGTGAACTTCCACTAGAATTATGCATTTGCAGGAATTGTACATGTTTCCATGGTGGTCACTTGTGAAATACATATCATATGGCCTGCCAAGCTGTTTGGAACACAAATCACTCCTGCATTTCCGTTCACTTTTAACTTGTTCTGCACAGCAGTGAAATTCCTTCTCTATGCTTAATCGTATCAAATTGGAAGGCAAAGGATTTCTTCTGTTTCTCAATGGGTAAATTACTCACTCTCTTATTCTTATGTGTCATTAGGAACATGAACAAGTCAGACGACAATGTACCCGTGCCTCCTCTTGTGAAAAGTGCTGCTCTTTGGGGTAGGTCATGTTCTCTTGTTCAGTTTTCAATCTTTTTTACTTGTCAGCTTTCTAGAAGTATATACCTTCATACTCACTGATCTATCCGTTAGCCAAATTGATCTCTGTATCAGTTGTGAAATCATGGAATGAAATGTGAACTGAAAGAACTGCATAAAGAATATTGAACAAATGTTACCATATGACATTTGCCTTGTTTTTGGTGCTTTTGGTTTTTGGTAAAGAGACTAAAAAATAAACATGTACGTTGTTCCACGACATTAAATGCTCATCAAAACCACGGCTGAGATAGATTTTTTCTGAATAAAAGTACTCTGCACATATAGACATGGGCAAGGTTCTGTGATCTATCTGATGCAAATTGTACAACTGACATTAATTGGTTTGCACTCTTACCTCTTAATCAGGTGTTTTCCTTGCTGTTTCATCCAACACTCGTTACCAGATCGTAAATGGTCTGGAAGGCCTGGTTGAAGCATCACCTTTGGCAAAGCGTGTCCCACCTATTGCGATGGCATTCACTATAGGCGTACGATTTGCCAACAATATCTATGGTGGTATGCAGTTCGTAGATTGGGCTAAACTGAGTGGAGTGCAATAGCAGCAATGCATACCAATTACCAACTACAGATGTTGGTTCCCAGTTCTCAAATGTCAAACAGACGATAGGCTCTTCATATTTTCACACAGATTCAGTCTGCTATAGAATCATAGAAATGGCCAGACCGGATCGATCATTTTTGTTGGAACATTTCAGGAATTTAGTGTGGTGATGAGAAATATTTGGGCTATTCTTGATATGGATAATTTCAGTGAAAAAAATAATTCCTTGTGTCTTTGCGTGAGTGTCGCTTTCATTGAATCTAGAGGTGGACAACGTGTGACATGTAAATTCTTCTCCATCACAGCACTCGTCACTATCTTTACTAATAGAGAATAGTGCCACCGGGCTTGGTATTTGCTGCAATGATTGCCACATGCAAACCTTGTAACATCTCCATCCGCCACTAATTGGCAACCTCCGATGGTGGTGGCCAATGTCATAAAAGCACTCTTTGACCAGTTTGCATCACCCAACATACACAAACAGAAGACTTTGTACAGAGACCCTTATAACTCAAGTCATTTTGTTTCTATTGTAGGGTTACAGCCAACTTGGAAGTACCCAAGATCGATTTCCTTGTAACTAAAGAAAGATTAAATCGTCATGGTCCTAACGGAGTTTGGTTGGTCGGACAACTGTGGATGAGTTTGGTTGGAACTTAACCACCAAACAAAAAAGAGAAAGAAAATGGTTCTTTTTCTTTCATACCATCATCAATAAATCCAGGTCAATTCTGCAGTTATAAGCAATGCCAGCAGACATCACAAAAATAATTCTAGAAATTTTTTGGATCGGACTCCTAGCTGGCAGTGCACTTAACTGATTCACAAGGTTGGTATGTCATAATTCCTTTTCTTAATCCATAATTAGACAAACCAATGTCATGTCAGATTTGAAAAACCTACCCACACAAATCAAGTTTAAAACCACTCCTTGCATGGCCCATCCAAGGATCACATGCATAATTGGGCATTGGGGGTTAAAAGTAAAGAAACACACAAAAATTGAAACAACAGAGACCCACAAGCTCCAACTATATTATTAACAAGGTCATCACAAAATGAACGAGTCAAGCAATTGGAACTTTAAAATGAGCGATCACATTTTGCCACTCTGTCTGAGGAACTGAGGACCAACATCATTTTGTCTTTCCGAAACGAATTTAGATCTTAATGGGTTAAAATTATAGTTCCGCTTTCAAAATTTAAAGTTTGATTTTCTTTCATTCTCAATATCCATTGTATTAAAGAAAGCGAGAATTGTCAGATTTGAACTTAATCCACTTGGCTAGAACGCGAGGCATTCCAAATTTAGTCAAGTTCGAAATTTCAGACCCGTAACGTACATTTGAAATAGACTAATATCAATGAGGAAGAAAATATATACATTCAAGACAATAAAAAGGAGAGTAATAGGAGGAAAATGAGACGAAAATGAAATGAATCAATTGGGCAAGGTGAATAAAAGTCGTCTCTTTCCAGCACTGACCGACGGCTTTTTCTCAAATTTGCCTGTCAGTCCACCTTCCTTCTCTTTCTTTCGCTGACAACGGCATTCAAATTCAGATCAAAACCCCCCAATTATTTGATTTTATCAATTGGGGCTCGTCTGCTTCAATCTTCACCAACTCTCTTCAATTTCTGCTGCTGTTTAGATCCAATTGAAAAACCCACAAAGGATCTTGGAGGATTTTGGGGGAGCTGAGGAGTGGTGGCTCTCTCTCTTCTCTCTCTCTGTTCTCTGGATCTGAGCAGCCATGGCGTTGTCGGGCATGCGAGGCCTCTCCGTCTTCATCAGCGACATTCGGAATTGCCCGAACAAAGAGCAGGAGAGGCTCCGCGTCGACAAGGAGCTTGGGAATGTCCGTACGCGCTTCAAAAACGAAAAGGTTGGTCAATGTGGGGGCTAGGGTTTCGCATTTCGTCTGTGATTTTATGTTGATGTGTTGCAAAGTTCGTGTTTTTTGTTTGGTTTTTGGTTTTGATCTAGACCGCGTTGGAATTGCTCCATTGTGTGAATTTGGGATTTGGGTTTTTTTTTTTTTTTTTTTCTGGGTAACTGGTTGGATGCTGAGAAAGTCTGGGACTTGTAAGGAAATTTGAGTTTTGCGAATTCTGGGTTGTATATACGGAACAGCGGAAATGTGAACTTAGCTTTTGGTGATTGTCGAATTCGTAAATAAAAGTTCCATAGTTCCATGGTTATCTGTATAGAGTTTGGTGTCATCAGCATTCTTGTTTCTGGCTTTGAAGCTTATTAAGAGATGGCTTTGCAGTGGACTCGTTAGTGAGGAGAGGCGATTGTAATTTTTTTATTGTATTTATTAGGTAGTATTGTATTTTAAATACATTAGGGTTTAATATAAATAGCTCAAGGGACGGAGCCACTTAGTTCCAAGTGTTTCAGTTGATGGTCTTGGTATGATCGGCTCTGATGAAATATGAGTTGAGATGCAACTTCATCTGTGTGTTAGCTGATAGTTTCTGAAATGAAAGCGGGTAATGGGAAGTGGATTCTAGTATGTGCCTAGGGAGATTTGGGAACTTGCGAAGCCCGTATTTGGTTGTGGTACCTAAAATGAGTCAGTGTTCCTTCAAAACCATGGTTGGATATTGACTATGGATTACGTGATGGTGATTTCTTGTTTTATTTTATTTTTTCAAAATTGGTACACTCTTGTTGCATGTTATGTATCATCAGCACCTAAATGATTGAACCAGCCTCGTGGGATTAGTGTTTCATTGCATTAGCGAGCAATTTGGTTTCTCTACATATTTTCAACTGAAAGCAGGATTTAATGATTGGATATGAAGTCATTAATTGTTGTCTCCTAAGAGATGCTCTGTGTTACCTCTGTACCCTGGAGTGTTATTCAACCTGTGTTGATAAGAATTGATTCTTTTTTTTTTTTATCTCAGGAAACTTGTTTGAAGCATTTTTGTTTGCTGATCCTTTTTTGTTAGTGGGAAGTAAACCTTATTCTCCTGTGTTTAACTATGAGTTAGGTAATGCTTGTGACACTTCTGTAAGCTATTAGTAGTGACTCTGGTGATGCTTTCCCATCATCTTATGTAGTCTTATAGTCAGAAAGGCACAAGTTTTTGGTGGAAGGAAGAAGGGTCAAGGTTCAAGGAAATGTGGTGTGATGGTTGTGTTTTGGGCAATTCAGTGGGAAGAAATAGGAGGATATCTGGCTATACTAGAGGAGTGGGGGTGGATTTAGTTTATTTGGAGTTTTTTTTAATTTTTATTTATAGAACATCTTTTACTGTAGGACTTAGGTGGATTACTGATGCTCTTTTGTGGGTTTTACAAGTTTTTTGGTTTTAGGATCTGCATGCAGTGTATAATCTTGTCCTGTCTCGTGAATTATTCCACTATTGTATAGATATTATATTTCACGGTGTTTTGTTTCCTTTCTTTTGATTAGGCGGGGCTAATGCATATCACAGATTTTACTGCTTGCTCTCTATTTAACTGAAAAGTTTTAATAGATAAACCGAGAAGGATGACTTGTTAATGAATGTTTTATTTAATTCTTTCAACAGGGTTTGACACCTTATGAAAAGAAGAAATATGTTTGGAAAATGCTTTACATTTATATGCTGGGATATGATGTGGATTTCGGTCACATGGAAGCGGTTTCTCTAATATCTGCTCCCAAGTATCCGGAAAAGCAGGTGATATTCTCTTTTCACATCAATCTGAAAAGGACTCGAACTGAATTTGGTTGCATCAGTCCCCTTACACGTATTGAAAAATGGGTTTCAAGCGAATGAAGTAAATCTGTTATCATTTTCATTTTTACCTTTCGTTAAACTGATGGAAATAGTGATATATATTTGGTAAATCTCAGTGTCATTATTCTTTGTTCAGATACCAAGTACCTTAGGTGCCTTCATTTATACTGGCATGGAAGTTTTTAAATAGTGTGGTCCCTCATTAGTGCTTATATTATTTTTTTAGTTTTATTTATAAGAATCTAGTTGTTAGTCTTGCAAGCCCAATATATAATTTAACTGTTTGAACATTGCATATTTATCTTTTCTTATGTAATTAATTCTCAGTGGTAGTAAACTCAAGCTTCAATTGCACTGTTTTTCCTCTTCTGTGCAAAAGGCAAGAATTGATCCGACAATTAAGTTAACTTCCATTTGTACTAAAATGGCTGCAGGTTGGGTACATTGTCACGGCTTGCCTGCTCAATGAGAACCACGACTTTCTGAGACTAGCGATAAATACTGTGCGCAATGATATTATTGGTCGAAATGAGACTTTCCAATGTTTGGCATTGACTATGGTATGGACCTTAAAAAATCTGCTAAGTTTTCACATAATTTTGTTTTTTATTTTGAAATTGTAAGTTACAGTTATGAAATGTGGTCCTATCTATTTGTCTTGTAGAATTGTATGATTTAAGGTCATGCCAATTCTAAAGGTTTGTTAAATACTATTTGTAATTTGATCTCCTTCTGGGATTCCTTGTATTTTTCATTTCGGTGAATTTATTTTTCTGTCCTTGTTTTCTAAACTGTTGGTTCCATGCTGTATTTTATATCCTTTAATGTTGTTTCCTTATTAATAAATTGACTGCTGTATAGACTAATATGTTATCAATCATTATTTTATTTGTTTTGGACTCTGTAGGTTGGAAATATTGGTGGGAGAGAATTTGCGGAGTCATTAGCACCTGATGTTCAAAAGTTACTTGTAAGAAGCAAACCATCTTTAATTTTGACATTGATTAGTGGAAAATGATATTGTTGACAAAGTTTTTTTATTCAGATTTCTAGCAGCTACAGACCACTTGTGAGAAAGAAAGCTGCACTATGTTTATTGCGCTTGTACAGGAAAAATCCTGATGTTGTCAATGTAGATGGCTGGTATGTCTAGAGGTTACTTGTTTCGCTGCATGATGTATGCCCATACTATTGCTTCTTGTGCTAAATATGATTTCCTTTTCCGTTTATTTTAGGGCTGACCGCATGGCACAACTGTTAGATGAACGTGATCTTGGTGTATTGACATCATCTATGAGCCTGCTAGTTGCCCTCGTATCAAACCATCATGATGCTTACTGGAGTTCTCTTCCAAAATGCGTTAAAATATTAGAACGGCTTGCTAGGAACCAGGATATTCCTCAAGAGTACACCTACTATGGTATCCCATCTCCCTGGCTTCAGGTTTGTAATATATAAATTTTACTGGTTTTTGTTTTGTTACACTTTTTGCATGTACTGTAACTGGATACCAAATAAGGTTAGTGCCTTAGTTACCGTTTTCCCAACCAAAATAGATGCATCTTAGCAAAACGTAATTTTATTAAACTGGTTACTCTCAGTTTTGCGATTCTTTCTTTTTCTGCCAACTCTAATGGTCATTTCATTTACTCTACTATTGCTGCAAAGATTATAACTTGATCGGCCTTAGAGAATGTTTTAATTTTTCTTATACCAAGTGCCAGTAGTTGAGCAAAAGTAATCAGAGGAATTGGCAAGTCGGCTACTGGCTTCATTTTCAGCACTTTGGATTTAAATCTCGTTTGTTAGGCGATGGCTCTTTAACTTTGTGGGATTTAAAATTTCAATCACTTTGTATCATCTTTGTAGGGCTACCAACCAGTACATAGTTGTCGATAATATAATTCGTATTCTTTTGTTGTGCCTGGACAATTTACTGGGACATTGTCTCTGTCCTTAACCTTGTTGGAAAGTTACCACATGGTGAAATCATGAGGGGAAAAATAATACATTCAGTAATTTGTAGCATTTGGTGAATTAGAATACGGTCTTGTTCTGATCAATTTTTTCTTCGGACAGGTCAAGACAATGAGGGTTCTTCAGTATTTTCCTACCGTTGAAGATCCAAATACAAGAAGATCATTGTTTGAGGTTCGTCTTCCTCCAAGAACATTGTATCTGTTGGGTTGTATATTAAGCTTCTGTTAAACTTAAACCTTATCGTGGTGGTTTCAGGTCTTACAGCGGATATTGATGGGTACTGATGTTGTGAAAAATGTGAATAAGAACAATGCATCACATGCTGTTCTGTTTGAAGCCCTAGCTCTTGTAAGCTTTTGATCATATTTCTAGCTTAACAACTTTTAATACTGTTAGAACTCCCGTCGTTCTTCTGGTCACTTTTGGATCGGCTTACATTTAAATCATGTCTATTGTGTCACAAGTGAAAGCTACAAAATATTCTCTGTGTAGGTTAGACATAGCATATTTCCAACATGGGCATGCATGTGGAATAATATGAACATGTTCCCTTATGTGTTTAATCTTATCCTTGTCCAATTTTAGGTCATGCATCTTGATGCTGAGAAAGAAATGATGTCTCAATGTGTTGCACTTCTTGGAAAATTTATTGCTGTGCGAGAACCAAATATCCGATATCTTGGTTTGGTAAGTGGTAACCGCACTTCTGGCTTTGGAATACTTATTAGAAATGAATTGATTATGAAACAAATTATATAGTTCTGTAAATTTTTATTTTTGGGGGTTTTTACATTTTCACGCTAATGCAACCCATGAGTGAAGCAAACAAAGGAAGTTTGTCTAAACTTAGAAGGGTAAATATGTGACTGCTGTGTAATTGCATGATTGAATGTCACATTGCCCATGTAGGAAAATATGACCCGCATGTTAATGGTGACGGATGTGCAAGATATCATCAAGAGACATCAGGCACAGATAATTACTTCTTTGAAGGATCCTGATATCAGGTGAAAATTGTTATCTTTAGTTACATGCTGAGCATTCTAGATATCTATAATCTTTTGATTTTCTTTCTAAGCATATTTTTATGAAAAAGTGGAGATAGGAAATACCATGATTGTGTTTCTGCTTCAGAAAAATGTCACCCTCTAGGAATAGTGCTTCATATTCATAGGTTCATTTGCTTCCTTGGTTCAGAACTTATAAACCTCAGTGCTGTGAGTTCCTATATATTTAGGAGCTTTTATCTATTAATACATGTAGTATTCTCTTTGATTATTGCACAAGCTCACTAGTCATATTATATTCACTAGGGCTGGGCACAGTCCGGAACGGTCCGGGATTGGGTGTCATGGTCCCCGTTCCTGGTTGTGCAAAACGGGATAGAGCTCATCCCGCTTAGTCCCGGCTCTGTCGGAACTGGGACGGTTCCGGGACGGTTCGGAACATCCCAGTTCTCCAGCTTCGCAGGAGACCCCGCCACTCAATTTTCCCAGAAATCAAACAGCTAGCTCCAAATCAAAAGAATCAAAACTGAATATCAAATGTACAAAAATATCACAAGCTAACACAGGCAATCAAATTAATCATCTTCTAGTTCGTATCTTTTCATTTCCTAGTTCCTGCAGAATCATGACTCACTTTCCCAACTTAATCTCCCCTTAATTTTCTCAGCAACCAAACAGATAGCTAAAAATCAAATCAAAGCTAAATTTCAAACCAAATTTCAACAAACTTGGGCGCCTCGATCTCCTCGTAGAACTCTTCCCCTCTGCGGCCTTCCTGGCCGTTGATCTGCTGCACACACTAGGTTTCCTCTTCCATTTCTTAGAATCATCGGCAAGCTTGAAACCGGTGGGCTGGTTCGGAGTGTCTGATGATGGTCCTGATGGCGGAGCTTGAAATCGAGCTTGAGGGTTTTCTTGTCGGTGGATACGTCGGTGATGAGATCAAAGTCGAGGTGAATGCCGCCGGAGGAGACTCAGGATCGATTGGATTGGCTGAGAATTGGGTGATCTCGAACGGCTGGGGAGAAGAAAGAAAGAAAGAAAGAAAGAAGTGCGTGCGTGTGCCGAGTGGGAGAGAGAAAAGACCAAGAAAAAGAAAAAGATTTGGGCTTTCACATTGTTCTAGGCTTTACATTTCTTTTACATTTATAAATCGGGACAAACGGGACAGGACAGGATTTTTTTAAGGAAACCCGGTCCTGTCCTGTTTTCATTCGGTCCGGGACCGGTCCGAGACAAAATTTGGGTGCCCGTAACTGTTCGGTATTTTTCCGGGACGGGACCGGAACGGGCCACCGGGACCGGGATTTATGCCCACCCTTAAAATGCACTTTAATTATGTATTCATGCATAGGGTATGTATTTGAACCACGTTATTGACTTTGTCAATTTTTATTTACTCTTTTGTACTGTTTCTTGAAGCTAATTGTCCTAATGGAGAATTCTAATTGTACAAGTCATTATATGAGCATACTCACTCTTGTTGTTGTGTCGTTTGTGCTTCAGTTACATCTGTCCAATCATTTTGTGTTACTGACATCGACTTCTATCCTCAGTATTCGTAGGCGTGCTCTTGACTTGCTTTATGGTATGTGTGATGTTTCAAATGCAAAGGACATAGTTGAAGAATTATTGCAGGTACATCAGATTCTGGGGTTTACTACTTAGTTTTATATGATATTGTGATATTATCTCTTATATTACATTAGCAGAGGTTGAATATCTCTCTGAATCACAAAATAAGGTGGCACTGGCACTGACTTTCATCTGATTTTTAGTATCTTAGCACTGCGGACTTTGCAATGCGTGAGGAATTGTCTCTTAAGGCTGCCATTCTGGCAGAAAAGTTTGCCCCTGATCTTTCATGGTAAGCAAGGCGCTCATTTTATCTTTTCGAGTATCTTTAATAATGAACACTGTTCTCCCTTGAAAAGAAGTAGGACTATGGACCAATACACCAGCGAAAAACATCAGAAGAGAGGCACATTAGTTATTTGGCAACTGTAGTTGAGAATGATATTAACTACAATAAATGTATCAAGAAATGGTAAAGAACCAACAGCTATAAGTAAAGAGAGCATGGAAATTTAGAAGCAGGGAAGAATGAACGTGGAGATAGAACATACATTATCTATCTCTATCTCAATGACTCTTGCATAAACCGAACTCGTGGTTTGCTATAATGATATGTCTCGGGTGGTATCATCTTATTAATAAAGGGAAATCTGGGGTGCACTTAAGGCTAACTACACCCGCGGTTAAATTTGTAAATGCCCCTACTTTTAAAAACAGATAAGACAATATATTCGTGATCTTTTCAAATATTTGGTCTCTTTTGGTCTTGATTATGTTTTCTTGTTTGTATTCTTCTCTTTCTATTTCTGTTTTGAAAATTTGGTTCAATTCTTAATGTGACATTTTACTTGGAACCTACCATTTAATATTTCCATTAGGCTCTAGTAGGGAGTTACCTAAATTGGGGCAGAATGTTGAAAAGGGTTGGTTTTGGCCTGAAAATGACTTCAATTAGTTAGGTTTAAGGCTTTGTTGAATTTATTTCAGTGCTGTTTATATCTACTCTATTTGAAATTTAAAGTTTTGAATCTGTGGTGAGTTCTCTGATTTATTTATTTCAAATTTTGTGGATCTTTCGGGGTTTTTTTTTTGGTTCTTGTGAGCTCTTGAAGTAAAGTTATCCATGGGAAGTTGGTAGACCTACTATTAATTGGGAAATAATGATCTTATCAAATTGTTTGTGTTTATTTCACAGGTACGTGGATGTGATTCTTCAACTAATTGACAAGGCTGGAGACTTTGTTAGTGATGATATATGGTTTCGAGTGGTGCAATTTGTTACGAACAATGAAGACTTACAGGTTGGAATGCTTGGGTCAATTGAACTTAGTTGATTTGTTCTTTTTATCGTCAATTTGACTGAAATAGTTGCACTTAATCAGCCTTATGCAGCAGCAAAAGCCAGAGAGTATCTTGACAAAACTGCTATACATGAGACAATGGTTAAGGTTTGTACAATTTCATTTACTATACAAACTTTATCCAAGTCAAAAAGAGAATATTATACGCTGGATTCATGAGCATGTTTATCGATTTGTTCAGTGGATCAATTACATACCTAGTACAGAATTACCTATGATTTCCACTTAACATATCACTAACACCCATTGTAACAAATCTATAGAACATGCTTTCCAATCTTACTGCTATTGAATTCTAAATAAAAATTGATATGCTTACTAAAGAATAATACCATAAAGATAAGGAGGTATAAAATTTGTCATGTTTATTGTACATTCTTCTCATTATGGTCCAAAAATAGACCAATGTATTTTATTCTAGGTTATGATGAGAATCTAATGTCTGGGGGAAAAGTGTGTCTAATTTACGTGCTGCTGGATAGTTTCATTTCAATTTGAAATTGCCCTAACTCTTAAGTGTTTATACTTTCCTTTGCATATTTTTCTACCAAATGTAACCATCTAAGTAAAATGAGTGTTTCAATTTGTTTGGAATCGATACATATGCACAGGTCAGTGCTTATATCATTGGAGAATTTGGCCACCTTTTGGCCAGACGGCCTGGTTGTAGTCCAAAGGAGTTATTTCACGTCATACATGAGAAGCTTCCTGCTGTATCGTAAGGGCACTTAGACTTTCTCCTGTTTTTACAAAGTTCATTTATTATTCCTGCATATATCTTAGTGGGGTCTATACTTGCAGGACTTCTACTATACCTATTCTTCTTTCAACATATGCTAAGATCTTTATGCACACTCAACCTCCAGATCAGGAGCTACAGAATCAGATTTGGGCAATATTTAATAAGTGAGATTGTCATCTACTTTCTACTGTTCCAGTTGGTTCTTATTGGTTATTAAATTCTGTACTTTTCTGATTGATGTGTTTCTTCTGTCAGATATGAAAGTTGTATTGATGTTGAGATACAACAGCGAGCTGCTGAATACCTTGCCCTGAGTAGGAGAGGTGCAGCTCTTGTGGATATATTGGCTGAAATGCCCAAGTTTCCTGAGCGACAGGTACATTTGTTTCCAATTTTTGTAAAGAAGCTTATAGGATCAAGCAACCCATAACAGTATCAATCTCTTCTAAATTATTGAAACTACTTATGTTTTCAACTTTTTCCATTTGCAGTCTGCATTGATCAAAAAGGCTGAAGATACAGAAGTTGATACAGCAGAACAAAGTGCTATCAAGTTGCGAACCCAACAACAAACATCAAGTGCTTTGGTAGTGACCGACCAACGTCCTGCTAATGGGAACCCTCCTGTCAACCAGCTCGGTCTTGTGAAGATTCCCAGCATTAGCACTAATGTAATTAGTTTTGTTTTTCCTTCTTTTAGCTATCTTTTCTTTGTTCTTGGAATTTAGGGTTTGAAGAATGTACAGAGTTTAGGACTAAATTTGAGTTTGAATTCTCTTACAGGATCCCAATACAACCGACAGAGAGTTGTCTCAGGAAAATGGTACTTTGAGTGCAATTGATCCTCAACCTCCTTCAGCAGATATCCTTAATGATCTGTTGGGTCCGCTAGCTATTGAAGGCCCTCCGAGTACTACTGCTCAATTACACCAGGGTGTAATCCCTGGATTAGGAGGCGATCCAAATGCAGCAGATGCTTCAGCCATAGTGCCTGTTGGTGAGGAGCAGAATTCTGTTCAGGTACTTTCTATAGCAGTTGTCTCCAATTATTGGTGGTTGTATTAGTTAAATTACTGTTAGGTTCTTACACGTAGGTGGAACCTAGATTTTCCAAAAAACAGTGTAATTTGCGGTGTAAATAGGAGTGCTTCTCAGAGATTGATCTTAAAACAGTCTATGTTGTCTTAAAAGTTATGGTGTTTGCTGTTTATTGAGATTCTTTAAGCTATTTTAATTTTCCTGTTTATTGTTCTTTGTCAGAAAATGTTTTTGTTTAGTTGGTTTATAATACAGTGAATTCTATCTGATTTTCTCAGTCCTGAGCTTGACACGAAGGATATATTCTGCTCTCAACCAAAAAACCAATAATATATAGTGCAACACATTATGCTGGATGTTTGTTTTATTTCTTTATGTGTAGTTATGAAACTTGTCAGGTCCTCCTTCGACTGGCAGCCGTATCCTAAAAAATTTGGACAAAGTTTGGTTTTAGTCATCTCTGTGCGCTTCTGCTGCTTCTGAGTTTAGGGGTTTCTCTTTCTCAGATGTATGGTTTAATTGGAAAGCTGCTATTAGTTAGTTAGTGGCTGTCTTGTAGTTTCTTAGTTCAGGGTGTTCTGTTTTGTTTTGCTTGGTTGATGTAGCACCACGTAGCCAAAGAGGGAATATACGTAAAATAGCAGAAGGTAGAAAGGTTTTAGGTCGAGGAGAAGACAAATTTAGATCGAGAAGCAGAGAACACGAACAGGTTTGAGGTCGAGGAGGCAAGTAGGTTTAGGTCAAGGAGCAGAGAACACAAGAGATTTAGAGAGAATAATATATTCTTTCAATCAAGTCTAATGAAGTCTCCTTCTAAACAATTACAAAGCTCGTATTTATAAAGACTATAGCAAGGAAATAATACTTAATCCTAAACCTTTGGAAACAAGAAAGCAATCTTAATCCTATATTACAAACGAGTAATGAAGAAGCCTAGGAATAAAACAGGAAACTAACTTAAATATATTCATAATTCCTATACTGCATCATTGGTGTTTTGGTGTTTTTCTTGTGGACTAGTAGTCTACCTTCTTCTGCCGTTTGATGTTTTTTCAATAAAACTTTGTATCTTGTGTCTACCTTCCTCTGCCGTTTGATGTTGTTTTTTCAATAAAACTTTGTATCGTGTTCAATATAATAGAATAAAATAAAGCTTGCCAGGTCATATTTCGGTTGCTGTGCCACTACATGTTACTAAATCTATAATTCTTGCTGCAGCCAATAGGAAATGTCGCTGAAAGATTTCATGCTTTGTGCTTGAAAGATAGTGGTGTTCTATATGAAGATCCTAATATTCAGGTTTTCTACCTAAACTATATCGATATTGTACTATTTAGACTTAATCATAGTATCTTTTGAGGGAGAGTGACATTCATGTGATGCTACTCCAGATTGGAATTAAAGCAGAGTGGCGATTACATCAAGGATGCCTAGTTCTTTTCTTGGGAAACAAAAACACTTCACCTCTTATGTCAGTTCAGGCTATAATAATGCCTCCCTCACATTTGAAAATGGAGCTGTCACTAGTACCAGATACTATTCCTCCTAGAGCACAAGTAAGACTTGTTATTCCTGCTATTTTTCGGTTTTTATTGATGGACCTTTAGGTCACACCTCTCCCTGTTTCCCTCTCACTCTTTCTTCCTACTCATATTTATTAGTTTCCTGTATATTGCAGGTACAATGCCCACTTGAAATTGTGAATCTTCGCCCAAGCAGGGATGTAGCAGTTCTTGATTTCTCGTACAAGTTTGGTAACAATACGGTACTTAAATATAAAATTCCTCTGGGCTTTAGTGGTCAGTGAAGCAAAAAATAGGTCATATTTGTGTTTTCATGTATCTTATAGCTACCCTTTTATAGGTCAATGTCAAGCTTCGCCTCCCAGCTGTATTGAATAAGTTTCTTCAGCCTATACCTGTGTCTGCTGAAGAGTTCTTTCCTCAGTGGAGATCACTATCGGGACCACCTCTGAAGCTTCAAGAAGTGGTATGTGTCTTCTACTTATGGTTGAAGAAGACATTTCCTTTTATGGTTTAATTGACAACCATTTGTATTGACAAAAAGTGAATTCGTGATGGCAAGATTGCCTATTCAGTCTCTTTTAATTCATCTTTTTCTGACTAGTTTGGTTATCAATTTTGCTTTTTCCATTACCATCCAAATATAAACGGCAGGTTTTGTGATTCATTGTCCTCATCCATTGCAAAACGTGATGATAACCCTTATAGTGTTACACTGTCACAGTCGGAAATGCATGGCAGTCGGTTTGTAGCTAAGTAGAACATTGTCCAGTCGGTTTATTGCTTATCTTAGGTTATGCTTGAATTTAACTTTGATAAACTATTTTATTTATCAATATGGTGATCTTTTCTAATAAACTGTGCAGGTTAGAGGTGTCAAACCACTGCTACTTGTAGAAATGGCTAGTCTAATTAACAGTCTGCGGTTGATGGTTTGCCCAGCACTTGTAAGTATTCTTTTTGTTTTGTTTTTTATTATACGTTTCCTTGCAGGTCTCTGTTATATTAAGTTTTCACCATTCTATTTCAGGATCCAAATCCAAATAACCTTGTCGCAAGCACAACATTTTACTCAGAAAGTACACGGGCCATGCTATGTTTGGTAAGGATAAATTTATTAGTTTCTAGGACTAAGGAGTTGTTGGACTTGATGCCACTATCTTCACTATTAGGGCATATCTAAACCCCATTTCTCAGTTTATTGGTATAGATACATAGCTATATTGCTTGGCCTTTTGCTTTTAGAAGAAATGAACTATTGATTTTATTTTTAAATTAATAATTTACCATAAGCTTCTGAGAAAGTGATGCTCTAGAATTGTGAATGGTCAATTATTCATTAGCTTCTTTTATGCTACTCAGGTTAGAATAGAAACTGATCCAGCAGACAGAACCCAGTTGCGTATGACAGTTGCTTCAGGGGACCCTACATTAACAATCGAGTATGTATCGACTTCATGTTTTCCTAACCTTAAATTTTGCTTTAAAAAATATATTCCTCTGACCTCTTGAGTGATGCGCAGGTTGAAGGAGTTCATCAAGGAACAATTAGTTAGCATACCTATAGCCCCTCGTGCACCTGGACCAATGCCACCAGCAACTCCAGTAGCTCAACCAACCAGTCCGGCTGCAGCATTTACGGATCCCGGGGCTATGCTGGCTGGTCTGCTGTGACAAAGTGAAAATGGTGGTGAGGATTTGTTCAGTATACACTCATAAATCTGATTTATACGACCTACCCGGCGGCGTCTTTCGCGCAAAGTTCCAGAGTGAATAGAGAAAATCCCGATGCAGGGGCTGGCGGAATTGAGTGTGAGCTAACTTGTGCGGACGGCTTAGTATTTGATTGGATCTCTCATGGGATGGTCGGGATTCTCAGATTCTCTCTGTACAATGCAATTGTGTCTAAGTGAGAAAGTTCTCGGTTTTGGGTTGAGGGTATTTTTCTTTCTTTCACATTTTTTTCGTTCCCAATTTCAGTGGATTGGTTTCTGTAGTTACCGTACTTGAAAGAACAGAATGTAAGATATTGCATCATGAAGTAGGTTAGTTGTAATAGCTTGTATTTGTTAATGCATAATATATTTTCAATAAGAGAGATTACTGCAGTTGACAAAAAAAATAAAAAATAAGAGAGATTACTGGGTGGCAGGCTGCACGTAATTTGTAAAATCGAGAGTTTTGGTTCATTTGTTTTTCGGGAGGAAATAGTATCAACCAAGTGTAGAGTTTTGTGTCTTTCGGGAGCTGATGACAAGAAAACTATTACCTTCAATGTCTAAAAAATACCCAAAGTAAAAAACCATAAGAACAAGCCAAAGCGATTGATTGTGCTCGGACATTGCAGTCGTTGAATCAGCTGCTCAATCTGCTTGCTAATAATGAGAGTTTTCGGATGCGGATGAGGTGAAACAAAAAATACTTGTACTGCCATTTAAATCCCCCATATTTCCATGAAATTACCTATACTGCCATTAAATTGAAATCTCAAAAGCATTTCGAAACGGCAATAGTAATGAATTGGGTTTAAGACACACCCCGCCCAAAAGGGGCCTAGTAGGTGCGGCCATCACCCAGACCAGGTGACGAACCCTTAATCAACCAAAAATCAACAATCAAAACTAAGAAAAGACAAAACAACTAACAAGTCGGATCGAAGCCCAATAATACAAATACAACAATGTACCAATGTACCGGAGCATCTAACAGTGAAAGGAGGATTAAACAACAATACTGCCCGAAGGCGGAATAATAATACAAATACAACGTACACAAGTCTGAAAGTAGACAGATGACATAGAGACTCTAACTCTTTGTGACACAGAACAAAGCTATCCTGAATGATCCCGCTCGTCTCGGTGGTACTCAACAATATCAAATATTGAGGGGGCGCAAAAACAAAAGTGAGTGGACAGGGAAAATAATGTCAGTGTAAAACACAGTTTAAACATTTATCAACAATAATAACACCTTAAGTTAAAACCGGTAGTATATTGCTATACTACAAACATAGCCAATAATAGTATAAAAGTTAGTCGGCCACACAGGTCCAATCACAAAACATGTATACTATAATATCACAAATCTATAGCCGTGATCTATCGGGCAAGGGACATACCGCATGCTTGTGTATATGACAAGGGACTACACACAAGCCAATAAGTATAGCACGGACTCTAGCACGTGCCAACATATAATACAAATGACCTATAAGTGTGTCACTAACTATACTAACAATAAACAACATAACCAACAAAACCATTTTAAGCATATGTATATATATGCTTTGGGGTTGATGTTGGGTGCTCTGGGTTCGTGAGAACGAGGGGAAGGTGATGTCCGTGTCCGTTTTCCCGCTCTTCGGCGTTAAATCAGAGGGAGATGGCGCCGGCGGTTTTGTGTTTGACTCGGGTTTCCCTTTTGGGAAACTCGGGTGAAACTTTGTTTAAAAACCCCCAAAAACAGTAACCCTCTATAATTGGTCAGACTATTCAATGACCAATCAGAGGCTGCCACGTGGCAACCTCCTCTACACCACGATTTAGTTTTTCGTCCGTAACGCATTCGTTACAACGCGGAATTCGATTCCGTCTTCGCGAATGCATTCGTAATGACGAGCCCTACGGATAGAGTACAATATTGGTTAGGTATGTTTCGAACAAATAAAAAGTCAATGGTTGGGGGCATTTTGGTCATTTCACAAATTTTTGAAAAATATTCGAGACAGGTCGGATCTGTTTATTTCAAGGAAGGGATTTCATTTAAGGTTTTTATCATGAATTATGCGTGAACTTTCAATGACCGTACTTCATACTACCTGAACTTTAAAAATGATCAATTTGGTACCCAAACTTTCAAACACAAAACTATGTGGTGCCTCCTCCAATTTTTAGTCAAAGTTCCATTAAAATGAGGGTTAAAAAGTTTTCATGTAAATACCATTTTTTACTTCTCAACCGCTATATAAATATGTTTTATAGTGTTACAAAAAAAATAAATATATATATATATATATATATATATATATGCACATGGCTAATGCAATGTAAAAGATAAATTGATGAACAAAAATATACTTGAACTAACAAATATTATAGTAAAATTCTTCCACTGATAAATGATACATCTACCATATGGTATTGGGTTTATTTTACCCCATATAAATTTAAAGTCAAAAAAGCTGTACGTGATAAGTCAATAGTTTTCTTTAGAGAGAAATCCTTCACCGAAAATGAATTGATGAATGTTTTTATCATCTGATTTGATGATGTTCAATAGACATGTGCTCCACTTTTATATTAGAATTGTGTTTATGGAAGACTTTTACCACTAATTTGGAGCCAACAGAATTGTGTATTATTCGCCAATGGTAAATTTTTATCATTACTCAATTTATGCTAGAAATCTTTGTTTATATTCGAGTCTATTTTCGTTAATCAATTTGTCTTTGTTCTACAATAGCTATATGCATATATTTGTTTTTTCGAAACACTATAAAACACATTGATCACTTTGAAAGTCCAAAACACCATAAAACACATTGATCAATTTAAAGTCCACACTCTATGAAGTTAGATCATTGAAAGTTCAAATACCATTCATAATAAAAACCTTTTCATTTAAAGAACGAATTTCATTTCATTTATACAGCCAATCTGATAAGCAACAAAAAAGATACTGCTTATCGTCTGAGTTCGGACAAAAATTTGAAGGAAGCAAAAACACAGTACCACCCCCTTTTTTTTGGCGAACACCCCTTTTTTTTAGTAGGGAAAAATTAGCCACTTTACAGTAGAGCTCTGAACCTCCTAACTAAGAATGAGGTGGGTAACAAAACGAAGTATATGATTGGGAAACCAAAATACAGCTTTCCCACTTCTCAAAACCGAAATATGCTGGGAGATGAGAGGTAATAGGAAACTACCTCCACGATGAAAAGTAATAGGAAACTGCATTTTCCATATGCGATGTCTCACCTCTGACAAATCAAAAAAAATTAACCACCATCCACAGTTGTTTCCTAGCAACTTTCTTGTCCGGGCGTCTGGACTTCCTCTGGAAATTCTAAAAAGGATGGCAAGAACAGCTACCGCCACTCTCGGCACTGACCACATTTCCAGCTTCCATTTCCAGAAGAGGACTCTATCCAAGGTGAACAGTGACTGTGGATCAACAGTGAACAGTTCTGACAAGAAAGATCAGGAAGTGGTTCCGCACGTGAACATATCTGACATTGCATCGTATCAGATTTCAGAGACTTAGTAGGCTCTGTCTGATCAGTGAAAGCCATGTTATATTGTTCGGGGCCACCATCCTGCAAATCTGTATACGGATTTTCCAGACTTCCTGATACATCCACAAATTCTCGGCCTCCATCCGGCAAATCTGTATATGGATTTTCCAGATTTCCCGATACTTCTACAAATTCTTGGCCTCCATCCTGCAAATCTGCATATGGATTTTCCAGATTTTCTGATCCATCTACAAATTCTTGGCCTCCATCTAAGAAGCCACCATCATCAGGTGCCAGCAGCTCATTGATAGTGAACACAGTTTGCGGTTCCATATTCTCGTAGTTTAGATCTTCATAGTCATCCATCATCTCATATTCTACGCCACTATTGGAAGCATCCCATTCAAAATGAGATGGTGCAATCTCCATAGAATTCGATGGGTAATCCATTTCACACTGAAAGCCATCTACATCCTCTTCGCGCTTAGCACCCCTTCTCACGGGTAATTTCCGCGGGCCTGGCTCAGCAGTGTTCCAGGGAGGATTAACTTCTGAATTGTACTCCGTAACTAGTTCAACTCTAGCGAGAGAAAAGAGAAGAGGATCTCCATCCTGTATGGCCGATTCCTCCATGGGGAATATCGGAGTAGCAGGTTCACACACTTTAGAATCAGAAATTGTTGCAGAATCAGAGTCCTCTCCGATTATTTCTTTCTTTGAACGCCTAGTGCGACCCTTCTTGCTCTCTTGGATCTTTACGTCCTCAGGATCAGTATAAGGACACACAGGTGATCTTATCCTGCGGCACTTGCAACACTTGAAACCGGCCACATCAGAAATTTTTGAATCCTCAAGTTCAACAGCTTCAGCATGGTACCAATCTGCATGACCACAACACAATCCATCTTATACAGAGACACAAACACAAGAGAGAACAAGTTTTCAATAAAGACAATACTTACTTTTGCAACTTTCACAGCGAATGTATGTCAGATCTGACTGAAATGGCATATGACACAGGTGGCAAACAGGAGACATCCCAAGACCTTCCGAACCACCCCCAAAAATTATGTTAGTAAGCCTGAAATCTGTAGCAGTTTCCAGAGCATTTTTTTTCTTCCATATAATACCCCAAGAACAAATGGGACGGCGCTTTTTGGCTGCTAAACCAGATTCCGAAGTTGCCAGTTTCATCTCGGAATGTGACTCCTGTGCTTTAACGTATTTTACTGGTTGATTGTAAATTTTAGACCTTCCACCACTGGTGGCTGTTGCTGGAGTATGATATTCTTGCATTTGCACGTGCAAAGGACTAGTTGGAGACTCCTTAAAGTCTTCATTCTTAGCAAGAGCTTTCGCATGGTAACACTGCTTGCAGGTGATCAAGAACTCAACTTCCTCGTTTGCAGAAACTGTCGAACAAATAGCACAGTCCTCATGACAATAACCTGACAACAAGATGGCAAAAATTAATAAACATTAATAAAAAGCTTCCTACACATTAACAAGTTGAGTGGTTCTCACATAATAAAAAATCATGCAATATTCACATGTTCCGAAAGATTTGACACATAACAAACTGAAAGTAGTATGCCATATTCATAGAAGTAAAAAAGAAGGTTTCGGGTTAGTGTACCTTGACAGGCACTGCATTTGACAGCATTCCTGAATTTTACAACATAAAAATAATGACTGAATTTTCGATGTAACAGTATAGAAAGCAATAACATAAAAGGAACCATGTCATGAAATAATTACCGCATTAACACATCCAGTTGGCATGTAGAGCAAGAGCACAAGTCCAGATTATCTCGCTTACACACAAGATAGAAAAATATGTCCCTGTGGGGAGCCTTCCACCGCCTTTTCTGTAACTTGCGGAACAGATTCACAGGCTCCGCAGCTGATGGCGAAAGCAATCTACCTACCTTTTCTTCATAGTCTTTAACCAGATATAAAGGAATGCGCAACTCAGGAAACCAGAACTTGTTGCCTCCATCCTGATTTTGCTCTAGTTCAATGATGTTTTTCATTACACGAGAAGGCAGATGCTTTTGATTACCAAAGTCAACCCGATATATGTTACTGTTCTTCACAAACTTTTTATCGCATACATTTGCATTTCTGAAAACAGAAGCTTCTGTCTCTGCACCCTTCCCATCTACAAGGTTCTGCTCCGGACGAACAATATCACTCCACCTCAAATGAGAGTCCAGATATCTAACCTGGTGAAATAACAAATAGAGTATTTTAAGTTAGCATCCAATATGTTGGTATGCTCGACTAGATAGGGAATTCTAAGGAAAGATGGAGAGATTAAGAGAGCAAGGAACTTAGATATTTGCAAGATTAATAACAAACCTGAAGAGCAAGCTGCGACGCATTCTTACTTATTTCAACTGCAGCTCTCCATACAGATTGTCTGCTTCTTTTGGGAATTTCGGAACCATCAGCATAAGATACTCCAGGAATTTTCCTCCGACCACCTAATGGGCCAGGAAAAAAAGCCAATAAGCATTAGTCCCTTCCCTTCTACCTAATTTGTGTATGACAAAGCAGGAAATGAAGCATTACATAATTCAAAGATCAAGGGAAGGTAACCTAGCTAGTCTTGCAGAAGGGAAAGATGAATGATAGAATACCTTGGCGAGCTGCTCTTTTGACCAAGGAGAACGCCAAAATTGCTCTATGGAATATATGCTTTGATAGATTCCCTCCTTGCCACCAGACAAAACTCTTGTCCTCATCATCATCATCTTTATCTTCATGAACTGCATTCTGCTTCCTTCCACGCCTGCTACTTGGTCCACGTTTTTGCATGCTACCAGCAGTGATTATTGCACTTTGAACTACGGAAGATTCAACCAACCAATCATCTACCAGCTTAATCCACTCCCCAGACAGAGCAATGGTTCGGATATTTGCTTCAAGCTACATGAAACGAACAAATTCTCCATCAAAACATATTCAGAAGCATGGATATATATCACCAAATATTATGTAAGATGTAGGAAAAATATAAGGACATGAATAAACCAAGGGAAAGGTCACAAGGGGGAGGATAACGAAGATGCATATCTTGCAGGCTGCAGAGATTACGGAATTTTGACCATGCACCAATCATATCTCTCAGTGAGAAATGATGGAATTAAAAAGATGGAATTAAAAAATTGTACAGAAACAAACAGAGTAACCCTCCGATGCATTAAAAAATTATTTTAGCAGAGTTATTGGTTTCTAGATTTCACCAGTCAAATTAAATGTAGGTGTTAGACATATTAATGATGAAGACAAAAGGTGGTTCGATAAAGTATCATTGTGTTTCATGTGGTTAAGCACATAGCATATAGGAACTAGTTCCCTTCACTACCCACTAATTCCTAGGAGGAAAGCAAATAGACCAACAAAATCTAAATGAATAATACAAGATTAAAAACTTACTTCAAGCAATAGCTCTTTTATTGCACTGAAAGATGATGCCTGGTAAACTAATTTACACCATTCTTTTCTGTAATTTTCATTGGCAAAGGGACCAGTTACTAGACCACGTAAAGTCTCCTCCATGTATAAAATGTATGTCGCAATGCTTATAAGATTCCCCTCCCCATTCTTAATTGGACGAAGGCTGGCAAGGATCTTCGTAGCACTTTTGGTTGCACACAGAGCAGCATGATTTAGCATGCAACCTCTTTTGCTTGCACCTGTAGCCTGACAAGAAAGACACCAACCACACCTCTCCCTTGGAACATCCACGAGCTTCTTCTCAGAACTTGGCCAGAAGAACCGTGAAGCTGTTTGTGAGAAAGCTTTAGTCTGCAATAAATTATTTGCAGATGCAACTTTTCTTTGATTGCCTAAAGCATGACTATCCGAAACCCGAGCTTCTTCTGATGATATTGCAGCCAGTTTGGCAGCAGCAGATGCGGCGAACTCTCCATGCATATAATAATTTATGTATGCCTGAGGTTTATAAAGAGCACCCATGTATGCACAATTGACAACTGAACTTGAATACCCCTTTCCCGCATTTACATGATTTCCTTCTTCATTCTGTGTGGATGAAGTCATTGAAAAATGCATACCATTTGCATGCCCATAGTAACAACTATTCATGTTCCTAGAGGTGCATGTGCTCATGTGAGTAGCTCTGTCTGCTGGGTTTTGTTGGATCAGGTCAGCTGGACCAGCCTGCTGGCTACCAGAACCAGTAGAAACAGCATATTCCATCTTCTTCCTCGGCTGTATCTTCATATTCATTGTCAGGCACTCCTGTGGTGTAAAGTCATTAATCCCTTGAGAATGAAGAGGCTCAACTTGAATCATATCAAAGGAGGACTCGAGAGATGAAGCTGCCACGTTATCTAATTTGCTTTCACTTACACCAGAAACATGATTCTCAGCCTCAACAACTTTATGATTTTCCTTTCCTGACAAAGTAAGTGACTGCACAGAAATGCTCTCACCTTCCTTTATATTTTCCAATTTCATCTCTGTTTCAGTCAGATCTGGAAGAGAAAAGACACTTTCTTGAATATTCCAATATAGTACAATTTCCTTGCAGAGACCCAAGTAAAAGGGTGTATGTTGCCCAGATGAACATAGAACTTTCAAGACTTTTGGAATGTCATTCTGATTGTAATATCTCAGACATGGTTCTGTGTTGACAATCGCCTTGAGCCTGCAAGGATCATACTAAGAGATTATGAACATGCAACCAGATAGGTTGAATAAAATTCTGAATGAATGAGAAGACAATAAGGGCACACAGAAAGAGGGTTAATACCATATGTCCAAAAGGCCAGTAACAATAATTCAGGTCAAAAAGGGTTCATCACTAATTTAAAACGCAAAAAACAGTATAAGAGGGAACAAAAGGACCAAAGATGTTGAAAACATACACCAGTAAGTGGTTGCAAGTACCCATGAAGATGTGCTCGTAGGAATCAATGCCAAATACATGTGCTCCTTTAAGGCGCGTTCCCGTTGTAATAGGAGGCCCAATCTTATTGATTGTGCACTCAGGACAGTACCAGGACCCTTGTGGTATAGACAATTTCATCACACCTATACACCTCGTGTGATAAGCAGATGGACACCCATCACAGCAAAGCAAGTTTCCCTCCATGCCACAAAGCCGACATTCATCAGCATTAGAGTCCATGTCAACATCAGCAGCATCCTCACTTGCTTTCAAACTTCTAGAAGCATTTAAGTTTGAGTTACCAGATGATTTTCTCTGATGAACTTCAGGAATAGTTTCCACTGCTTCTCTGTCTTTGCAGGCAGAAGTTTTTGAATTTCTCGGATGGACCCTCCTTGGCCCACTTACAATAGGATTAGTTACTTCTGCATCGTAATCTATTCCGACTTCTGACTCTTCCCGCATGTCCAATTCGGCTCTTACATCTCTAAAGTCTAAAACATCATCGCAAAGGATTTGCAATATGATTAACTTCCTACCAACTGATAATAGATAATACTCCTTTTCCAGAACCTCATCATAAAATCCTTTCCACTCAGGACCTTTCGTATATCCCATAATTGTCAAGTACTGGACTAAGTAAACAGGCCAGGTCAATGCATCAAGCAAGTTCCAATCAGCACACCTGTAGATAGATTATAAACATTGTCCTGACAGTTCAGTGATGGAACAATAAAGCATCAAATTTAAGTCACTTTGTGGTTTTACAACATAACACAAGAAGGGATGTTTAGCTCCACATGCACTTGCATGCCTATATGAGGCCTTCCAATAAATAGATAATATAATAAATTAGATCAACTGGATGCAATAAGAACTGTATGAAGTACCTCAGGCATTTTGGTGCTACCTCTGAACCATCAGAAGAAAGTTCTTCAAGATGACTCCTCAAGGCACGCAACAAAGCAACATGAATTGCATCCAACAATGTGTTTGGAGCACGGCAATTAATCGATCCCACAAGATCATCCAATGTAAATGGGTTCAAGAACAGGGGGATGCTAAATGATCGAAGGAAACCATACACAGAAAGCAGGTGTGAAACATACTGCTCCGGCACGCCTATAGTCCCCGAAGAAGGAGGCAATTCCGGTGCCGGGCCAGGTAGAGGCTCAGCAACAATACCTGTATCCCTATCCCTTGCATCCTCAAAAGAATCTGTAGACGAATCATCATCATCGGCATCATCTTCATCCTGTCTCTCATCATTTTCGATCGTCACCCCACCGCCCACTGGACTCAATGCCGGTGCTTCACCTCTATCCACCGCATTATCCATTTCCACAACTTTCTTACCCAACCCAACTGCATTTCTAGCACTCAATTTCAATACTACATCATCTAATTTCTTCCTCCGGTCACTCAAACCAGTGACGAAATCATCATCACCCACAAGTATGCCACGAATCTCCCCACTCTCCAGGTCCTCACAATCACCGTCTTCGTAGTTAACCCTATACAATCCACTCTCATAATACACAACTTTCCCAAGAAAAACCCCACTCTTTCCAAAATCTTTCATCACATATCTACCCACCAACGCAATCGACCTTGTCTCCAAAGCCCGCTTCTTCGCTTCCGGACCCGACTTCCGATCATCACCGCCATTTTCATCCGGCGCTCTCCGCTTCCTAGGGCGACCCCTCTTCTTCACCACCGGAGGCTCCATTCACCCAATCGGATCGGATCCTAACCCAAAATCAATCCGCCAAAAAAAAAACCCTAAGGTTTCCCCAAAAACCTAAAGGGTCTCTACTAACCCTAATCAATACGATTGCAATACAACTTCATCTAAATGCTAATCAAACCCACAGCTCGTGCAGATCCTACAGAACCAATAGCATAAACATCAGTGTAAATCAAAAAATTTCTGAATCAAATTCGTACACAAAAAGCGTCGCGGGTTTTCTGCTGTTGGAGAAATTGAATGGGCATCTGCGTACCTCGTTAGGGTTTGATGACCGCCATTGGAGGGCTTTGTGAGAGAGATGGGTGAGACAGAAGAGAAAGAGCGATAGAAAGAGGAGCATAGAAGAAGCCCTAAACGAGACCAAACAACTGCCCGAGTTAAATTGTCATGCGTGACTCGGAACTCGGATTAACTCGGACGAGTTAGAGTCGGTATAGTATCGTAGCTCACATGATTACCCCCGTAAATATAATTATTGCGTCACCACTAGTTTCCTTGCGGGTCCATTTTGTGCTCCTGTGGGCGCACCTCTCTTTGTGAATTTGCTAAAGTGTGTCATTCCAATATTTATTTTCACGGATTCGTTCATAGTAATTATACAATTTATATATATATATATATATATATATATATATATAATTTTTTTTTGTGAACCAATACAATTTATATATATATATATATATATATATAATATATATATATAATTTGAAAGTGTGAATTGTACACAGTAAATATGTATAGTGAATATTTAGTTCACATATATATGATTTGAAAGTGTGAATGTAATGATCATTTACTTATCAAAAATATAAAGTTATAATCAAGAGATGCAACTAAATGCTTTCTCAAAAAAAAAAAAAAAAAGATGCAACTAAATGTTATAGAGTATAAATTATTAAATTCTAATGACAAACCAAAAATTTTGATTAAAAAAAAGACAAAACTAAAATTAAGGGCTTAATTTTACCAACTTGTACTTTAGTAGCATCTATGAACATCAGAACATGACAATTGATTTGCAACCTATACATGTAGATATTTGAGCTAAAGAAGTTTCGAAGTGATGGTAAGTCGAAGACGTTTTTATAACTCTTATATATAAACGATCTATATGTCTCATACATTTTTCTTATGCATTTATAATATATGATAACAAAGTGAATACAGTAAGCAGCAAAATAGCATTTATATTGCCATTGCTTAACTACAAAAACTCAGTTCTTAAATTTAAAACATGTTCAGCCCAAAAAAATAATGTAAAAAATGTCATGTTGTGAAAATCAATAGACTTGCAAATAAACCAAAACATTGCCTCTGCAGAAATGCTTGAGATCTCAAGTGTTTTCCTATGTAGGCCCCCACGTAGGACTAAGCAGCCCATACAAAGCCTTGGTTTTCGGTTGATGTTCCCATATGTCATCCGATCAAACGAATTGTACAATAGAACAATACTAGTAAGTGCACAGAATCGGGTCCTCCATTAATAATTTAAAATTAAAACGTTTAGAAAAACCAAAACTTGCGTAAGCGCGATGAGATTGACTCAGTGTGGTAGTGAGTTAACTCAGATATTAAAAAAAAGGGCCCCCGTGCTTAAAGCAAAGCTTAATGGCACATTTTTGTTGTTTTTCATTTACACCTAAATGGCGGGAACAATATCCTATATTGGAACCCCCCGCCAATTTTCTCCAAGGTTTCAAAACGGTACGAAAATTTCAAACGTACTTGAGCATTGGCAATGGAGTGTTGAGGTTGTGGTCGAGGCAAGATTATCACAAGCCATTTCTAAGTTCAATTAACCTTGATTATATTTCAATATGAAATAATGTTAAATGATACTCTTCTAATTGACGCTGAAAAAGTTTAAGAGTTAGAAATGTTTGGTAGGAGTCATCCTCCAAATGATGTTTTTAAAATGAATTCTGACACTTTTTTTAGCTACTGGCAATGTCTGCATATCTTATTACTCAACATATTCTTTGAAATTAAGGAAATTGAGATTCTACACTAAAACTAAGGACATGTTTATTTAAGAGGAAAGAAAATGTACGGAATGAGAATGATTCTGATTTTTTTGATTTCCCTACGTTTATTAAAGCACTTGGGAATCAAAATTTACTGGGTCATACTCTAATTTAGGAACAAAACCCTCTAAGAAATGGGAATAAGATATCCAATGGGGACTTGGGTATCTGATTCCCATTCCCGATTCTCATTTCTGATTCATGTATCTAATTCCCTCTTATAAGTAAACATACCTTAAATGACTATGGGAGAATAGCTAAATCCTTTACGAATACCACGAAGGTCCATTAGTCAATTTGTGACATTTGTCATACTACATTCTCAACACGCCCTTACAGGCATGGTGACTTTCAAATCAACGTGTGAAAATTGAGATTCTATCTTAAAATCAATTACCAAGTGGGGAGTAATCCAATCCTTTTATAGTAAAGTCCACTAGCCAATGCGGGCTTCTCAACAATTATTATATGATATTTTCTAATTAATTGGTTGTACTTTACCTTTGCAAGCAGAAGCAGCTGCACTTCGTCAAGTTTCGAAAGGGGCAACTAGGATGCAAACTTATTCACACGGAAAGTAAGGTAACTCTAAGATTCTAATTAAGCTTCCAATCAAAAATTTGTTAATCTCTTGGAATATCATAGTATGGAGGATATTTGAAATCCCAAGAAGCATAGAAATGCACTCTTTTGGGCTTGTAAGAGCGTTTCCACTGCGAGCGAGAAAGGCAGGGGCAAAGGTGCGGAACGATGAGGTGCCTCCCCTCCCAGGAAAAAGCAGTTTCCACCGTGGAGGGCATGCGAGCACTGTTCACGGCGGGCGGGGGCAAGAGGCAGGGCAATGGTGCGGGTTATCGCCCCTGTACTGCTCTAGGCGAGCGGAGAGGTGGCTAACATCACTATCCACACAGACATTTTTTTTTACGCGGGCGCATGCAATACACACGCCAGAGCCTGGCGTGAAAGCGTGTGAAAGAGAGCCGTTTGAATGCAACGACTAGTTTTTGCTGACGTCAGCACCAACGGCTACAAACGGGAGGATTTTTAGCACTGCCACGTGGCTTGTTCCTGGCCTTCGATCTACAGATCGGACGACCACGATTTATTTAGCAAAAAAAATCCATAAAAAAGGTGAGTTGGAAAAATTGTAAAAAAAATTTCTATAAATACCCAATCAGATTTTTGCATTTACCACAACAAATATTCACAAATTCTCTCTCCCTCTTATATCTATCTTTCATTTGTGTGATTCTTTTAGTTACAAAATGTTGGCATCCGATTTCGCGACTTGGAAATGTTGGAGGAAAGTTTGCTGGATGAAATTTTGATGGAAATGTCGTGAAAATTTCCTTGGTATTTACGACGGGTAAGAAATTTTGGTAAAACGTTTGGACATATTGGTCGGTAGAGATTTTTAAGATATTTATCTATTTTTTAATTTTGGTGAATAGTGATCACCCCTGCCCTTGTTGGGGTGGAACAAAAAATGAAAGGCAGAGGGTATTTGGGTGGGGCCCGTGTCAATAGTAGGGTGCAAATGCTCTAAAGACTCTTAACTTATAAGTTGAGCGTATTCTCTGTTGTACCAGAATACATACCCATGTAGTAGATGCTTCTAGAGTCTTCGAAGTACTTTTGAGTTTTTAAGATGCACATGACACACCCCGCCCCGAAAAGTGGGGCCTGGGAGTGCGGCCATCACCCCCAAAGAGTGACGAAGCCTTACACAAATAAAAACGACAAAAACGGAAGAAAAAGATTACAAATTAATATCAGAGCATCTACAGCGGAAGAGAAAACAACATACTACAACTGCCCCAAGGGCGGAATACACAGCTGTACAGCTTAACTCATAACCTGCGCGACAAAGACAACGAAGATCTCCTACCCTTCGTTGGTGGAAGTAGAGCTGGCAGGTCTCAGTCGTCTCGGTGAATGCACTTCAGAATCAAATCCTGAGGGGGCGCAAAACCAAGGGTGAGTGGACGGAAAAAGAAGTCAGTGAAAAACGTTTAACAATATGCCAACAACCCTCTGTCAAAACAGATAGTATAATAATATCATACCTCAATCCAGCCAACACGTACAGTAACTAACATCCGAGCAACCTATACACACAAAACAATCCCAACACTAAAACGTAATGTGGTCGAGGGCCATAACACCCGACCGAGATATACCTCTCATGGACGAGGGCCATACCCACCCGATCCATGATATAATGTGTGGTCGAGGGCCATGTCACCCGACCGAGATATATCTCTCATGGACGAGGGCCATACCCACCCGATCCATGATTTAATGGACGAGGGCCATACCCACCCGATCCATAATATATCTCTCATGGACGAGGGCCATACCCACCCGATCCATGATTTAATGGACGAGGGCCATACCCACCCGATCCATATAATGCGCCCCTAATAATACTAATCGCAACAAACTACCTAGGGACAACCAAGCAACGATTACCAACAATAGTCACAGCAACCAGCAGCATAACCAATTTATAAGCATAAAATATACGAATACATATATATATATATATATATATATATATATATATATATATACGAAAACAAAGCACACTCAAACAACATTTAAAACCAAAACCCGTCCACTCAGTGATACCGGGCGATCGTCGTCGTCCTCCTCTGCAGGCACGATTCGGTTATGCTGATTCCTCGAAATCTGATCACCTATCAATCCCAATAATCCAAAGTTAATAACCGAAACTTAACGAATAACCGAGAAACCCTACTTTTCCTAGTTTTGCTCAATCGGGGTATAACCGGATCTCTCGGATGGCAAAACGGAGTTTCGCCATTGGATCCGGAACGTCGTTTCCACTCGGAAAAGTGGTCGGTCAACGTGGTCAACGCCGGTCGGACGAGCTCCTCGGCGTCGGCACGGCGTGCTGACGTGGCACTGACACAGTGCTGACGTGGCGATGACCTGGCAGCCACGTGGCGATGACCTGGCAGCCACGTGGTGCTGACGTGGCATGACACGTGGTGCTGACGTGGCGCCACGCGGCACTCGCGTGTCATCCACGTGTCGCTGACGTCGGAGCGGCGCGACGTCGAGGCACGCGGCGCCGGAGGGAACCCGGGGAATTTCACGGCCGGTTTCCCCAAAATCCTAAATCCTTCAATTCTCAACCAAATCCATCGAATTTTATGTCAAAACGCATCTACGGAATCCAAGGAATCCAAAAATCAAGGTTTCAGAACTTACCACGGCCTGTCCGGGATCTCGCCGGAAAGCTCGCGGATTCCGTCGACGCTCTCCGGGCGATTCCGACGGTTGCTGGCTCCGATCTTTGGTGCTCGGCTTCGTCTCGGCGAGGGGAAGGAGATGCAGGCGGTCGCCGGCCCGATCCGTCGCCGGCGAAGGGTCGGCGGTGGGAAGTTTTCGGCGGTTTTTTCGCGGTTCGGACTTCAGCTGCGAACTCGGGTTTCCCTTTTGGGAAACTCGGGGTTAAACCGGGTTTAAAAACAACCCCAAAATAGCTTCCCCAAACCGACCAATCAGAGGCTGCCACGTGGCACTTCACTACACCAAAATTCCGTTTTTCGCCCGAAACTTTTTCCAACAAACCGGGAACTCTTTTTTGTCCTTAGAGAGGCTCTCGTCGCGAAACTCTTCGCAAAGAGAACAAAAAAAAAAAAAACATCTCTCACTATACAAAAGACAACGCGACACAAAGAGAGGGCATTTTGGTTTTTTCATACATTTTGGAAAATTTTCGGAACGGCGTATCAGCACATGCATCTTAAGTATATCTTTACTTAGTCAAAAGTACTTTTAGATTGGTAAAAATCACCTAAGATGTACTTCTCATTCATTTAAAAAAATAATCAGGATAAGCTTTCTAAAAATTCAAAAAGCGCAATTTAAAACTCGAAAAGCACGTGTCAAATGAGGTCCATGTCTTCTTACTCCATCGTGTTCTAGCACGTTTATGAGCTAACTAGGTCAAAGAGTATAAACTGTGAGCTGACAATAAATTAAGAACCAAAAAATGAACGGATATAAAATTGACATGACAATAACAATCAAGATTCGCATGTGATACAACCTCATATATACATCCATATCTAGAATTCGGAGCGATCTCGCACCTCTTTTTTTTCCACCTTGTTAAACACCCCCCAAAACACCCTCATCACCTTCCTTCCCCCCTAGACACAAAACCCAACTTTTTTTTTTAAGAACACCCCCCCACAAAAAAAAAAAAAAAAAAAACACTCTACCGGCCCCCCACCCCCCGGGGGCGGCCGGTAAAAAATCCTTACGGAGTTTCTTGAGTACCTGCAGGTAGTGAGTGCCTTCACCATCTAGACCATTGATTGAAAATCAATGGCTGTGATTTGATGACCTGATGACCTGCTATAGCAACAAAAGAAGCAAGTTGCTCTCATTCGGCTCTTATATGCCCAAAGCAAAGCATAAACGCTCAAAAAGTCTGCTGCCGCCAAACATCTCTAAGAGGCACTAAAAGAGGCAATCTGCCTCTTTTCTTTCTTTTTCTTTGCAATTTATGACAAAACGATGCATATGAAGCAGAAAAATGTGTTCATATTTGAAGAACCAATCTACCTCTTCTTCTTATGTCATGCAATTGCATATGCGTGATGCAAATCCTTCTGTTTGGCAAGTTCATATGGAGTGGATTTGAATTCGGTCCAATTCCAGCCTAGATTTTGAAGCTGTAAATCGAGGTAATTCAGCTTCGCGACTCCGCCTGTCAACTTCTCGTCTCGAACTCATCGCCGTCAACTTCGAGAACCAAAAGCCAGCACCCGCCGCCGCCTCCGCTTCCATCACCATTGTTCTCTGACCGCTCTGTTCGTCGCCACCATCACCAACGTTCGCCGTCGCCATCAAAGAAATCGGGGTGAGTGAGATTGCGCCGCTGTTGTTGGCTTGGAGATTCGACGAAACGCGAATCAAAGAAATCAGGTAATTCTGAACTTCAATTCGATCATTTTTGAACTCCGAATACGCCATTTCAGCTGTTTTTCTCATTTTCTGATGGCGTTTTTAGCTAATTTCAATTCGATAATTAGCGTCCCTGCTCTGGCTGTCAGGAACAAGAACTTTCTTTGATGCAGCAACCCTCGAAGACGACGAATCGGAATCATACGAAGATTTTCAAGCAAAGATCTTCCCTACAACCAAAGCATCAAATTAGCTTAACACATACATAAACAACACAACAAATTTCAAATAAAGAAACAATCTTCTAAGCACATACAATCACCCTAGTCCAATCAATAGTTTCGAAAATCGACATCTCTTTTTTAATCAAAAAGCATACTGAGCTTCCAAGTAAGCTCCGGCTAGCAAGGTACGGACCACACTAGTAACAATCAATCCAAGCATTCAAAAACTAAAACGCAAAACAATTAAATAACAATGTTTAACAAAACTAACCAAAATTAAGTAATTATTTTTCATTTTCAGCATCAAAACCGACGCAAAACCAACCGAAAAAATGCGAAAATCAACTCGGAAGAGGAAACGAAAAACGAAGGGGAAACAGAGGGAGTACGAGAGGAGGAGGAGGCGTTGTTGCTGTGAAGGAAGACACAGAGACCAGAGGTCCTCCGGCCGCCAGTGACGGCGGAATGCACGGCGGAGCTGCTGTTGTTATTGTAGGCGGCTGCCGACGGAGGAAGAAGAGGGAAGCGAATCCCCGAGATCGTCGAGACCATTGCTGATTTTCTCTAGGAATTTAGTTTCGTCGGTTATGAAAAGAGAAGATCCAAAAAGAAGATCCGAAGACCGACTTCGAATCGGTTTTTTTTTTTTGGGCGATGGAGTTTCGAAGCTCGTTTCTCACCCCGGGAGAAACGTGAGTGAGTGAAGCAGCTGAAAAATCGCGGAGTTTCTTCTGGGGACGAAAGTGTTGACTCGAGGAAGGCGGAGGACTAGCGACGGCGCAATCGAGTTTGGCGTTTCTGATGAAACCTTATCTGCTTTCCACCTCCACGTGTTTAAAAGCGACCGGCACTGGGTAATGCAAGTAATCCAACCATTTTTTTTGGGCCGTATATAAACGCAATTGGTGACTGCACTCAGTACATGCATGTATTAAAGAAAAATTGGAGCTTGTAACCCAAGTGGGGGAATCCGAATGGCGGTATTAATGGTGCTTGAGGGAAAGTTCAAGTTTCAAACAAGTCGGACCGTAATAGTACACTCGAGTTTTCAACTTGGCTAAGGCCCCATTTGGCTGCGCTTTCCGAAATCACTTTTGGCGCCAGAGTGATTTCGGAAATCAGTTCGGCAGAAAAACGCGTTTGGTAAAACCAAAGGAAATCGCTTTCGAGGCCAAAGCTGCTTTCCGAAAGCAGCTTTCAATAATCAGTCGAGGAGTAGCTTTCGCAGATTTCGCGAAAGCTGCTTTCATTTGGGACACGCTCGTCATTTTCAGAAATTTTAATGAAATTGTACCGCCCGCAGAAATCAGCCCAGACCCGCAGACGTTCTCCCGCCTTTGCTGTCACGCCGCGACGCTTCCTGGAACGTCACCTGGTGGGATATGATCACGGCGTCACGCTGGTCACGTCGATGGTGGTGGCGCGTCCGATGGTGGCCGGACGGCGGAGATCGAGCCAGAAATCGTCGTCGGCGTTTCTGGTTTCTTCGTCGGACTGTCGCTGCCACACCGCCGACTTTCTTGGAACGCCGCAGGTATGGCTGGGTCGGCGTCATCACGGGGAGTCCAACGCCTCAGACGGAGAAGATCGGAGGCTCGAAGCTTGTCGGCGTCGGGTTTTCTTTGAACGGCGTCGCCGCCTCACCGCTGCTTTTCTTGGAATGCCGTGGGTGTCGTCAGGTTCACGGCGTCATGGCGAGCTCGAGACGGTTGGTGGCGCACGGGATCGGTGAGCGGTAGCAGGTCATAGGTGAGGGGCAGTGGGTCATCGGCGAGGGAGATGGGACGGCGACGGGCGAGGACGGTGAGTGTGGCGAAGACGATAGGTGCAACGCACCGTTTTTCTTTATCTTGTAATATTTTTTATTTATGTACTAATATTTACCTATTCTAATAATAATCTTTCTAATATTATTATCAAATATATACCTAAAAATTTAATAAAATTTTGCTATTGTTAATTTTGTGTTAATTTTGCTATTTGGTTCTATACTAATATCATAACAAATTTATATTATTTCAAATATCTACATAAAAATTTAGTAAAATTTTATTGGAGAAGTATTAATTTTGTGTTGATTTTTTGTGCAAATTGATGGATATATATGATATGCTATTGTGTAAATAGTTTATTAAAATAGTTATTCAATAACATGTCTGTTTTGGTCATTATATACATCTCACAGCACTTTCCTAAAAATGTTTACCAAACGCCTAAAACTGATTTTAGATTATCCAAAGCAGTTTTGACAGAATGTTTACCAAAAGCCAAACTGATTTCTCCGAAAGCTGATTTCGCGAAAGCACAGCAATGCCAAATTGGGCCTAAGTTAGTTCACTGTATATAAAAAAAGGGTCATATTAGCTCTTGAAAATCCATGTACAGGAAAAAGTGCACAAAACCGTACTCCAAATTTATTCACATCCAATAGTCAATACCACATTCACAATCAATCTCTCCAATTTTTTTTGGATACATTCATCCAGTGAGTGCACTCACCATTTGATATATACCGAATTAAAATTATGGAAAAACTACACAAATAGCATCTAGACTTTTGCACTTTTGTGCATTCGTCATCCAGATTTTAAAATTTTGCAATTAACCACCTACACTTTATATATTTTGGCAACATATCACCTACATCAACTTGTTATACTTAAAAAAATATCAAATAGATCATTTTATATACATGAGATCACTTAATGAAATTGTTGAGGAAAATTAGTTTAGGTGATATATTGTTAAAAAGTAATAAGTCTAGGTGATTAACTGTGAATTTTTCTTAGTGTTGATGGTGAATGCACAAAACTGAAATAGTCTATATGACGTTTGTGCAATTTTTCCAAAATATATTATTAGGGTTAACGGCATTAATCCATTACCTGTTATCCGACCCAGTACTTTGAAGCCCACGTGCAAAGCTCATGTACCTAAAATATAGTTTGGTTTTAACCTAAAAGTATACGAGATCGTTCTTCCTCTATTGCCCAGTGACGGCCCATCAGCTTTTGCTCCGCCTTCCCCCAAGTTTTGAGTCCACTGCGATTTTAATGTCCTATTTTATCATTTTCCCTGATCAAACGACTCAAGCAGAGGCCAAGCTCATTTTCAAGTCTTAGTCTCTTTGCCATCCGACCAATCATTCACGATTTCAATCTCAATTGAGATATTTTTAGGCAGTGATGTCCCGTCTTCTCATCCCACCCATAGTTCACAGTCTGTTTAGGGCGCAGAATTCAAATGTTAGCCCAGGAAGAGGAAAATCTTGGTGGATTTTGATGGGTATTTAAAAATTTCAATATCTATGATGGAAGTGGTACAAAAAATGCAAGAAGAGAGAGCCGTCGGTGCCTTTCTGTTGAGATTGGGGTGGAATTGAGACCATTGGTTCCTTTCCTAGCCTGAGATTACTTTTCTGATGCATTGCATATGTAATTGGGAAGTTTGGGCCCGATGACGTAGACAATGTTGACAAGGCCTATAGAGGTGTGGCAGATCATGTTCGGACTCTTTCCTTTGCCATTTCTAGTGAGGATGAGCGAGGTAGACAATCAAAGTTTTAGTACATTGTAACATGCGACTTCAATCTAATTTAATTCTATCTTAACTTTGGGACTCATTTGAAGAGTTTAATTCATGACTGCCAGGCTATGAAGATTTCTCATATCCTCTTAGACGTATTCTATGTTAGGCTATTTGATATGGAACGTATGTCCTAAAAGCCAGAGAAGGGTTTCTATATCGGTAAGAATCATTCCCGCTCTTCTCAGCTCTTTGATTTGAGGTATGGTGCTATCATGAGACTATGTTTTGATTTGTAATTGTAGGCATAAGACATTCCTCAAATGTGTTAATCCAGGATTGTACCCCTTGTGGTGAAAGCGATGAACGATGTTATGCATGAGGATTTTTTTTCTTGAAGTCAGGGCCGGCCCTGAGGGTGTGCAGGTGGTGCCACGGTACAGGGCCCCCCGGGTTTGTTGGGCCCCAAAAATTCTCGTTATATATTGTATATATATACTTCCTTGTATCACATTTGCGTTAGAGAGCTCTTGGTGCAGTGGATGGGAGCTCATCACCATCAGGCCCGTGCTTGGGTTCGAGTCCCAAGCACTTCCACTCTTTTATTATTGTTTTTATTCTAGCTGCTTTAATTTTTCATTTTATCAATTAAACTCTCCCAAATCAAAGCCTAAATGAACCCCCCCCTCAACAATTGATCCAACCCTCAAACGTAATTCCTACTTGCTTTACTATCATTGGCTTGAATCTTTGTTTACTACTATGTAGATTCTAAATAAGCTTCTTTTATTTATATTTTATTCCGTATAAAGCTTGCATACTCTAAATAGAGTAGGAGATCCTTATTCTCTCAATTTTACAATGTTATACTATAATCAAAATCGTTCATTTTGTAAATCATTTAATAAAGATCATTCTCTCAAAAAATCAATCAAATCGGAGATTATTTGGTATTTTAACTATGCCAAAACATATAGACGGTTCATTTGCTCATGTAAGTATACCGTTCAATTATTTTATGATAACTAAATGATCTCCGATTTAATTGATTTTTTGAGAAAATTATCCTTATTAGATAGGTTACGAAATGAATAGTTCTGACCATGATATAACATCGTAAAATGAAAGAATTTGAAAACATAGAGTAGGCAAGGTTTATCCTTTTATTTCGGAGTAGTTGATTATACTTTGACTCCTAAACGACTAATTAATTTTTGTTTTCTTCTGGTTTTAATGGTTTTTTGTCGGGGATGTTAGTTTTCATTTTGAATGTTACTTTTATACTGATATTTAGTTAAAAAAAAATTGGTTTTTAACATCTATTAAATGTAAGTTTTTTATTTTTAGTATTTCAATTGATGAACACATAAGGCATGTTTTGTACAGGGCCCTCAAAATCTCAGGACCGGCCCTGCTTGAAGTTAATGGAAAATGATGCCCAGATTATTAAAAAAATCAAATGGGAGGAGGAAAATTTTGAGAAGACTTTGAAGGATGTGCGTGTATAATGTGTAGACGTTCCTTTTTCAGTTTCGGTCTAGTTATCTAAAACTTGGATTTGGCGGTTTTGTATGATAGCATTAAGATGAATGTACCTCTAGTCCTATTGTAATTCTTTTTTCTTCTCTTTAGATGTGCATACTATCGTAGGGAGATTTATGAGGTTTTCTTCTGGGAAGGGGATATTTAGTGCAACTAAGCTACTTTAATGACTGATGTGTTTTCAGGGACTAGTTGAATTTGAGAAGGCTGCTCAGGAAGTTCAAGGGAACAAATTTAGTTGGACGGAGCGTGTACAAATTTTGTTTTTGCTCTCACATATTTTCTACTCTCCTCTGCTCTAGGAAGTCAATGTTGTGATAATTGGCCTCAGTAGGTCTATAGAAAAATTAACACAAAAATGACTTGCTAGAAGTCGCAATCTTTTCTAGTATCTAGCAAACCTAATTTGTGTTTTACAATAGTGTCAGCACTATATAAGCTCTTAAGACCAAAGCAGTGGCTGAGAATTTGGGGGCCTAGTTCTAAAATTTTATTGATGCCCTTCAACCTATCTTCCGAAAAACCATACCAACTTTGGTACGCACAATGTACTAATGAAAAGGTAAATTCGAAACTAGAAGAATAATAAACTTTAGAAAGATTATTGAATCTATGCAAAGCATATTAACAAAATATTGATAGCAAAAAAATGATAGCAAATCAACAAAGTCAAAACATTTAACAAGCTAATGATATGTGACAATGCCGAACATCAAAACTTCACTGGAAAATCTTTCTAGGTGCCATTATTTCCAATCTTAAGATATAATATATAGAATGAAACAATGAATAGACAAAACAATCAACCTAGAAATTCAATGGCACCTCAATCAAAAGATTTTAAAAAAGAACTATTTGATAGAGCTTGACCTCAAAGAAAATTAGTATTAAAAAGATTTTGAGAACCCTAATCTAATTATGTAATTCAATCAATAAATTTTTTGTATATGTAGGAAAGTTTTGAAATTCAACTAAGATAATTGATCAAAGCATCAAACTAACCTTGAATTTGACCAGATGAAGACGCAACTTGGCTTGGAGTTTGGCGAGGCACGAAAGAATGGAGACACAACTTTAGGTTTTGTGCAGGTTTGGATGAAAAGAGGCTGGGAATAGTAGTTTAATATGTATAATGCAATTTTATAAGTTTAATTATAAATATTAATTTAATATTTAATATTTTTTTATAAAAAATAAAAAATATTGGGGCCTCACTTGAAGTGGGGGCCCAGTTCCTGAGGTCCGACCTTCACCACCTCAACGATGACTCTGCTTGAGACCTGGTATCTTCTACATATAACTAGTTGAGGTTCACCTTCCCTAAATTACATCGAATGCAAACGCTGCAAGAGATTTTGATCTTCACGGTTATGCAGTGAGCTAAGTTAGAGTGGAAGCATTGTGATGCTTCAATACAGAAGTAGATGCATCAACTATAAACTTTCTTTGTTTGACTGGACCATCTATATTATCTATGGCTAACTGATTTGTTCCAAATCTGGCAGCAATGATACTTTTTCATCGTTGGCCAATTATGGATTCCCTTTGGATTTGACGAAGGTAAGTGAATTTTACTATCATGACTCACAGGCTAGGTTTGTGTTTATACCATTTTCCAACTTTGATACCTCATCATTTTTCTTGAAATTGATTGTAGAGACGAAGGGATTAGAGTTTAATGTTGGTGGTTTTAATAATGCTATGATTTTGCAAGATTATGCTTGCATTTATGCATATGCTTTCGAGGACTTTTCACAAGTACTATCAGATGAAGAAAGCTTGGTAGAGGAGGTTTGTTATTTACCTTTCCCCATTTATTTTGGTTTTGAAAATGAAAAAGTCAACGCATGCATATTTGTCGATATGTCTAGATTGATGATGATCAAAAGTGCCAGAGGGGACAGATCGCTACGTCAGGGAATGGTATTATATTTTGATGTCAGCCGTTATTGGTGCAAAGCGTGTAGCTAGTTGGTATGATCAGTTTCAGGGGGTCATTCAGTTACAGCCCCTTGCTGGGGCCTCAAAGAATGAAGAAATCTTCCAAAGATACTTTCAAAGAAAATATACTACTATAGATTTCAAAAGGGAGCTTATTTCATTTGTAAGTTTGTTTACTGTTTTAATAATGAATAATACTTATGAAGAAGTGATGACGACGATGATGATATCTGTTTAATTTGAAGGGATTTGAAATAAGGCCGAGGATGAGGACTCTTTGGCAGTATAGGGCTACAGGTGTGTTCAAGAAAGGATTCACTGAAAAGGTTCCCCATATCCAATGTAGGAAGCCGAGCTAATCATCGTTGAGACTCCTGATGCTGAAGTTGATGAATGAGAGCTAGTAGAGTACTCATTTTGATCTGATTATGAAGTTGTTAAACCTATTAGAATTTTTTTTTCCAGCCCTCGATTTCTAGTAGTCTGGTCAGTGACATGCTTCTCATTTAGCTGATTGTCTTGTTGGAGTTTTTCATGCTACCTACTATAAGGGTGATCTCACCGATGATATACCTGCTGATAGATAAACCAAACGCATATGGGAGGATCTATTACGCATATGGGAGTTTTTCTATTGCATGCACCCCAAAACCTTGAACCACTTGTTTGTATCTAGATCTACTCTTTCTTTTTTCCCAGCAACGGGAAGTTCAATCAAGAAAATGTCTGAATAGATTATGCATCCTCTAGAAGCAGCATTGAGAGGGATTCATACAGCTAATACGGTCATTAATCAAGAAAATGTCTGAACGGATTATTCATCCTTTGGAAGCAACCCTTGCACAATTGTTTGCCAAGTTCATATCAAGAGCTTTTAATTCAAGTGGGGTACACTACAGTCGAGGGAAACTTTAACCTTCTTTAGTGGGTCGCCCGTTAATAGTACACTCGAGTTCTTAACCTGCTCGACTCAAGTCAAAATACTTAAGGAGAATAACTAATGGAATGGGTAAATGAACGGTATCCATATCTTTGAGGACGAAGCAGGACGGACATAGCCCTAAGTTCGACAGTGGGTGGGCTTGTGCTGGAACCCGAGTTCATCGCGTTAGTCTCGCCTGACCTCCACCTTGTTGGTTCTAACCTCGAATAAAATTCAGCACATCAAGAATTTTAATTTCTATTTCGATAATAAATCTCAGTTGTGGAGAATATTAGTGAACGAATAGGGTCGGCCCTGAGGCAAGTTGCGCGAGATGGTCGTCTTGGGCCCCCGCTTGAAAAGGGTCCCAAAAAAAATTATATATGTATATATATATATATAGTTGTAAGTCTTAGAATTTATGTTGGAAGTTTCATGGTGTAATGGTAAGTTGTTGTGTATGTAACTTTTTTTATTCAAGTATCAAGTGAAAATGTATAGCTTTTTTCTTTTTATCACATTCATTCATTTTTGTAAGCCAAAAAAAATATGTAATAACAAATGATTTTTATATTATTTTTGCTCTCACATATTTTCTACTCTCCTCTGCTCTAGGAAGTCAATGTTGTGATAATTGGCCTTAGTAGTAACGAGAGGTCTATAGAAAAATTAACACAAAAATTACTTGCTAGAAGTCGCAATCTTTTCTAGTATCTAGCAAGCCCAATTTGTGTTTTACAATAGTGTCAGCACTATATAAGCTCTTGAGACCTGGTACCTTCTACATATAACTAGTTGAGGTTCACCTTCCCTAAATTACATCGAATTCAAACGCTGCAAGAGTTTTTGATCTTCACGGTTATGCAATGAGCTAAGTTAGAGTAGAAGCGTTGTGATGCTTCAATACGGAAGTAAATGCACCAACTATAAACTTTCTTTGTTGGACTGGACCATTTGTATTATCTATGGCTAACTGATTTGTTCCAAATCTGGTTGCAGGATACTTATTCATTGTTGGCCAATTATGGATTCCCTTTGGATTTGATAAAGGTAAGTGAATTTTACTGTCATGACTCACAGGCTAGGTATGTGTTTATACTATTGTCCAACTTTGATCCCTCATCATTTTTCTTGAAGTTGATGGTAGAGATGAAGGGATTAGAGTTTGATGTTGGTGGTTTTCATAATGCTATGGTTTTTCAAGATTATGCTTGTATTTATGTATATGCTTTCGAGAACTTTTCACAAGTACCATCTGAAAGAGTGAAAGAAATAAAGGAGTGTATCAATATTTTTCTGTATTAATTTTCTTAAAAGTTGTACAGTGATGAGGTCAATGTATATATTGCATTTTCCTACCTAACCTAGACCAATGTGTGGATATAAGGCTATGCAGGTGTATTGCGCTACGTAGGCTATTTTCTAGGATTGTTCTAGAGTTTTCTAGAGCTATTACAGCTGTGCATGTTGTGCTATCATTGCCCTTCTAGCCGTTGTAGACGATTTTCATTTGAATTGGACCGTTGTTTTTGAGTATTTTCTTCATTTTAATCAAATGACTGATTTTGTCCTCTATCACTATCAGATGAAGGAAGCTTGGTGGAGGAGGTTTGTTATTTACCTTTTCCCCATTTGTTTTGGTTTTGAAAATGAAAAGTCAACGCATGCTTATATGTCGATATGTCTAGATTGACGATGATATTGAAGAGTTGCCAAAAGTGCCAGAGGGGACAGATCACTACGTCAGGGGATGGTATTATATTTTGATGTCAGCCGTTCTTGGTGCAAAGCGTGTAACTAGTTTGTATAATCAGTTTCAGGCGGTCTTTCAGTTACATCCCCTTGTTGGGGCCTCAAAGAATGAAGAAATCCTTCATAGATATTTTCAAAGAAAATATACTACTATAGATTTCAAAAGGGAGCTTATTTCATTTGTAAGTATGTTTTCTGTTTTAATAATAAATAATACTTATGAAGAAGTGATGACGATGATGATGATATCTGTTTAACTTGAAGGGATTTGAAATAAGGTTGAGGATGAGGACTCTTTGGCAGTATAGGGCTACAGGTGTGTTCAAGAAAAGATTCACTGGGAAGCTTCCCCATATCCAATGTATGAAGCCGAGCTAATCATCGTTGAGACTCCTGATGCTGAAGTTAATGAATGAGAGCTAGTAGAATACTCATTCTGATCTGATTATGAAGTTGTTGAATCTGTTAGGATTTTTTTTTCTTTTTTTTCACCCCTCGATTTTTGGTAGTCTGGATAGTGACATGCTTCTCATTTAGCTGATTGTCTTCTTGAAGTTTTTCATGCTAGCTACTATAAGGGTGATCTCACCAATGATGTACCTACTGATATAGAAACCAAACGCATATGGGAGGATTATGCATATGGGAGTTTTTCTATTGCATGCACCCCAAAACCCTGAACCACTTGTTTGTATCTAGATCTACTCTTTCTTTTTTCCCAGCAACGGGAAGTTCAATCAAGAAAATGTCTGAACAGATTATGCATCCTCTGGAAGCAGCATTGAGAGGGATGCATACAGATAATACAGTCATTAATCAAGAAAATGCCTGAACGAATTATTCATCCTCTGGAAGCAACCCTTGCACAATTGTTTGCCAAGTTCGTAACGAGAGCTTTTAATTCAAGTAGGGGCACTAAAGTCGAGGGAAGCTTTAACCTTCTCAAGTGTGCCGCCCGGTAATAGTACACTCGAGTTCTTAACCTGCTCGACTCAAGTCAAAATACTTGAGGAGAATAACTAAATGGGTAAATGAATGGTATCCATATCTTCGAGGACGAAAGAGGAAGGACATAGCCCTAAGTTAGACCGGCCTGAGTACATAAGACCCGAGAGTGGGTGGGCTTGTGCAGGAACCTGAGTTCATCGCGTTAGCCTCGCCTGACCTCCACTTTTTTGGTTCTAACCTCGAATAAAATTCAGCACATCAAGAATTTTAATTTCTGTTTCGATAATAAATCTCAGGTGTGGAGAATATTAGTGAACGAATAGGGTCGGCCCTGAGCCAAGTTGCGCGAGACGGTCATCTCGGGTCCCCGCTTGAAGAGGGTCCCCCAAAAAAAAAGTATATATATATATATATATATATAAATAGTTGTAAGTCTTAGAATTTTTGTTGGAAGTTTCATAGTGTAGTGGTAAATTGTTGTGTATGTCACTTTTATGACCCAAGTTCGATTATTTTTTGGGGCAATTTTCTAGTTTTTTTTTTTTTTTTCAAACTTTCTATTTTCATGGCCATTTTTCTTTGTAATTCCTTTTTACAAACTCAGTAGATTTCCTTTTACAACTTGACTATATGGATTTAATTACATTTGCATCTAAAAAACGCAAGGCGAACAAGATTTGTGTGACTTTGTTTATGCAAGTATGAAGTAAAAATGTATAGCTTTTTTTCTTTTTATCACATTTATTCATTTTTGTATGCCAAAAAAAAATATGAAGTAACGAATGATTTTTATATTATTTTATGGTAACATACAATAATTGAAAAGTCTTTCAGGCCCCATTTTGAGAGTTCGTCTTAGGCCCCTGAATTCTCAAGGTCGGCCTTGGAATGAACGCTATGGTTCTTTACTCATAGTGCTTTACTCCATATATACTTGATGAACCACTGTTACCAAAGCCAATGTTCTACCAGACTCTAAGTTAATCATGAGATCTTAGTGATCACCAAAACACTTTTATTATTCCATAGCATATTTTAAAAAGATATGAGGTGCCTCCACATACAGCACAGAAAAACAATGGTCTACATAAAGAACCAAATTATTTTCCGAATGAAATGTTATTAGCACTTCAAAATCTCATTGTATGATGAAGGAAATGTTATTAGCACTTCAAAATCTCATTGTATGATACTACAGCGGTTTAAATTTCAAAATGATCCAAACAAGAGATTATTGTGTGTAATCGGCACACCACATCAGCACGTAAGACTTCCCTTCAATTGTTGCCATGTGTCATTGTTTGCCTAGTTGAAATATAAAATTTAGTTTATTCTTTAATCTGGAAATTAAAAAAAAAACATGAAAAATGGAAAATAACCCCAGCAGTCCTTTTGCTTTGCCGACACAGCCAGGTGCCGCCACCAACGGCCATGATTCTCATCCTCTGTGAACCCATACTTAATAAAGCATTGACCTCTATAAAATTGAACATAAAATGAGAGAAGATGGAATCAATTGCTCTTCAAAATCTCTAAACCGATGGGGTTTGAAAAAAAGAAAGAAAGGTTTTCCTCTTTCATCATCCATAAACTCAACAGTGAAGTTTCATATCTAAAATTGAAAATCTACAGCACAAACCACAAAATTCAGAGAAATGAGTTGTATTATAATCCTCTTTCTTCCCCACTATTAAGAATTCCAGAAACCACCTTAGTTTGTTGCCGAACTCCCACTCCGGCCACCTTAATTTCTTCAATAAATTGAGATGAGGAAATTATGAATGGAGCTAGGGCTTTTTTGTGAAAGGAAATAATCAACTAAGATAAAGGTCTTGCAAGATTAAGAAATTAATAGTTATTGGATGGTGCTTGGCAGGGAAGAATGGATGTAGTGGGCGGTGGGAACTTTTCCTAAGGCAATGGAATTGCTGAGTGCATTTCGTCTTTCTATTTCTTTTAATTTTATTTTGAAGGAGAATATATAAATGCTAATTCCAGTTGGACAAAATAGGGAGAAACTTAAGTGCTAAGGCTTAAGCTTTTAAAAATGTTGAATGATGATGTGGCCCAATCAACTTGAGACACCTGTTATGTCTAACCTGTATCCAAATCCCCCCCCCCCCCCCTTTTTTTTCTTTTTTTTTTGTTTCTCTCAGTTTCTCTCCTCAGCAAACACCGATTAATCCCCACCAGCTGATTTCGCCGTCGACGCAGCCGCCTCTGCATTTAACAACCCCTAAAAATCAATTCCAGTCTGTCCTTATCACAACCAATGTCAATCAAAGATTTTCGATTTCGGATTTTTGGTTTTCTTTTGATTTTGCATTTTGGAATTGAACAGAGGAAACGATGATGGTGAAGAACGCAATCATTCCTCTATTTGTCGCTGATTCGATCCCCACCATTCGCAGCCTACAAAATCCAAATCACCGACATACAGAGCCTCCGCCTTCACTTTCCAAACGGACTCATTAGCCGAAGCCAAGTCCTTCAGCACACCAATATCCATCGATTTTAGTTGGGGTTCTCTGGGCTTTGTTTCTTTTGTCTGTAGCCGTAAATTTGTCCATAACTTTTTGCATCTTTTGCCTTTCCATTGGTTTGACGGCGGTGGGAGCGGCAAAGGAATGGGCGGGGAATTCTGCTACATCATGTTTGGTTTATTCGGTCTTCGATTTCATGGCGGTAGCGGCAATCGGCCGATGGAGATTAATGGGTGTTTGTTGAGGAGAGAAATGTTGGAAAATTAGATTTGGAATGTTATTTGCTTTATGTTATTTGATTTGTTAGGATTTGGTTGTATTTAGTTTTAGTAAGCTATTTACTGATTGTCGTGATTGGAGTGTTTTCCAAGTTTACGAAACTTGGGGAGCAAGTAGTTTTAATTTCCTTTCCCTTTGAAGTTCGGTTGTAGCCTATATAAAGGCATCCGTATTTGTGTTTTTGATCATCAAGCATCAATAAGAATTTATGGTTTTTTAGCATATGCCTTGTTTTTCAACTTGGTATCAGAGCTAGGTTTTTCAGCCGTTATCCTCTTTGATTTGGGGGGGATTTAGTTCGGTAACTAGTCATTTGTTAAAGCTTTGTGTTTTTTTGTTGGGTGACCAATCAATATGTTGAGCAGCAAGGATGATTCACTTCAAGCAATCGGTGTGAAGTTGGATGGAGGTAACTATACGTATTGGGGGTATGTTATGAAGAATTTTTTTATGGGAAAAGGCATGTGGGGTTATGTATCGGGTGATATTGCTGCTCCTGATAGTAAGGCAGAAAAGTCTGTTGAAGCATTGAGTAATTGGCAGATGAACAACTCAAAGATTATTACGTGGATCAACAATTCTATCACCATCACCATTGGTATGCCGCTTGCAAAATTTCATACGGCGAAAGAAGTTTGGAATCACCTAGAGAGGTTGTATACAAAAGTTAATTTCGCTGAGCGTTATCAGCTAGAGATGGATATTCGTTCAACCCAACAAGGCGATAAGAGTATTCAAGAGTTTTATAATGTTATGACTGGTTTTTGGGATCAGCTTGCATTGGCGGAACCGGAAGGACTTGGTCTCGTCAAGTTGTATTCAAACTATCGAGAAGAGCAACGCCTTGTCCAGTTTTTGATGGCTCTTCGATGTGATTGTGAAGCACTTCGTAGTTCTATTCTTCATCGAAATCCTCTTCCAATTGTAGATTCCGTGATGCATGAATTACAAGCTGAAGAAGTCCGTTTGTAGACACATACCGTAACAAGAGTCACATCTATGCCAGATCCAGCAGTATTTGCAATGTCAAGGCCACAGTATCGTGGAGGAATTCTTGGAGATGTGTGTGCTTATTGCAAAGAAAAAGGACATTGGAAATCTCAATGCCCTAAGAAATTTCAGAAGACAGAGGTCTCAACAGGACAACCTGCTACAGCTGCATTCGCTGGACAAGCATCATCCCCCAACAATCTCACGTTGCTTCCCACAACTACCCTAGAGTCCGCCACCGAAGAAGACTTTTGGTTTTGAGTTTTATTCCGTGTTTTTATATTGGAATCAGGTTCAGTCAGTTTTTTGTTTTCATTTTGGTTCAGTTTCGGCTTCAGGTTTGGTTTTCAGGTTCAAGTTCATTCAGGCAACATCTGGTTGAGGTTCAGTTATCCGTATCGGCATCAATTTCAACATTCGTCTTGGCAAACTCATGGTATGAGTTTGAGATGGGGTGTTGGAAAATTAGATTTGGAATGTTATTTGCTTTATGTTATTTGATTTGTTATGATTTGGTTGTATTTAGTTTTAGTAAGCTATTTACTGATTGTCGTGATTGGAATGTTTTCCAAGTTTACGAAAATTGAGGAGCAAGTAGTTTTAATTTCCTTTCCATTTGAAGTTCGGTTGTAGCCTATGTAAAGGCATCCGTATTTGTGTTTTTGATCATCAAGCATCAATAAGAATTTATGGTTTTTTAGCATATGCCTTGTTTTTCAACTTGGAGAGAAGGAGGAGGATGGTGTTTGGATACAAGGTTAGACATAACACGTGTCTCAAATTGGTTGGCCACGTCATCATTCAGTATTGTTAAATGCTCAAGCCTCAACACTTAAGTTTCCTCCGACAAAAGAATAACACATGGCAACAATTGAATAGAAGTCTTACAAGCTGATGTGGTGTGCCGGTCGCACACAATAATCTCTCGATCCAAACCGCTTAAAAATATTTTGGTTTGGTTTATCTCACACCTTTTGTCTAAACTAAACCAAACTAATCCGTTCAAAAGTAATTAATTGGTTTAGTTGTAGTTTGAGTACAAAATTAAACTAATTTGAATCGTGCCCAACTCAAGAAATATCTTTATTTTTTTAGAGAATTCTTAGCGCTATCAATATGACACAAACTTTAAGTTACCCTTTAAACCTGGATCATGAGACTCTGCATTTGTTTTTCCACGCATTTGCCGTATTTGTCGAGGTGTCAACCATCAACCACTACAATCATTTTTTTAATTAAATATATCCTCCTAATCCAACCGCCACAAACTTGACACCATAAGCAAATGCAGAGGCTCATGGCCCTTTAAACCTATATCGTACTGCCAACGAAGAATTTAAGTATACTCAAATTACGATATAGCTAGGATAGAATAAATGAATAACCAAATCAAAATAAATTTTTCCTAAAAACTTTGACCATGGTGATCCACGTTGAATAATTTCAAAAACTCTTTATGTTTTATTTGGAAATAAATCTCCTAAATATCACTGAAATTACATGGGGGAAGGGTTTTTGTTTGGCACGTAATTGACAAGTTTGAACCTCAAAAAGAAAAAATTGAAAGGGGTTTATTTCTCTTTGAAGACTTGGATTTTGGTAGAGAGAAGAAACCAAAAGCAATTAGCAGAGTTATTGAAAATCGCAGCCGAAGGTAAAAAAAAGAAAAACAAAAAAGAAACAACACTATTCTCTTCTGGCGCCTTTACAAGCCAGACTGTTGTTCAAACTATTGAGTTCGCAAACACATAAAGCCTATCATTCCTTCTAATTCTCGGAAAGTTTTGGTGTGGAATCTTTGTTTGCAGAGCATATTGGCTTTAATGGAAGACACAAACAACATGGTGTTTGATTCACAGTCCCCGGAGACCGAAAACAAGCCAATCAATGAAGAAGCTGAGATGTTGGAGTCTCCTACAAATTTGGACCCCAAAGCTGATACAAACGGATTAGCCTCACCAGAGAATGGAGTTGAAGCTAAAGGGGCAGAGACGATTGTGAAGAAAAAGAGGGGTAGGCCAAGGAAATTTCCAATTGATGGTGATGTTGGCGATGATGGCAATTTTGTGTCAGTGGTATCAGCACCATTCGTACCACCACCACCGGGATTCTCCACTCCATATTCGGAGGGAAAAGCGAAAAGAGCAAGAGGACGGCCTAAAGGTTCCAGTAAATTGCAGCTCCTGGCCAAGGGTGAGTTCTCTTGTCTTGCTATTGTTAACTGAAAATCATCCTATAATGAATTTTGTGAGAGTTTGTGTTTGTTTATTGGGGAACTAATTCGGCTTGGGTTTTGTTTTGTGTCCTTATTCTTCGACAAGTCAATGTGGTTGCAATGTTGAATGTGTTATATTGTTCTGTATTTGGTTTTGACAGGTTTTTGATTTTGGTATTCTGAAGCTAATGATCACCAATTGTAGGATCCTAGATAGTATTAATGATTAGAGTGACTATGTGCCTTTTCTTTATAAAAAGATCCGAAATTAACTTCACAACCAGGATATCATATCAATGTTTGGGAAGGTGATCTTACAATTTAGAATCCCTTTTGGCTTATGTCACTTCTGACATTGTTATGAAGTTCTGATTTCTGTCTGTCTCTGCTCTCTTTGTGAAAGTCTTTGCTTAATTGGAGTTCCACATTTAAGCAGGACAGTAGTAGCCATTAGGCTGTTCAGTTTTGTTCAGTATTGAAGTTCAAGAAGTTTAGAAACTTGATGTTCTTTCTGCATGTAAAGAGACCAACCATCGCTTCTAATCTAGTGTAAAATCACACTCCTTATGAAAATCTTTTTTATGCTTTAAAAAAAAAAAGTATTCCCTGACTATGATTATGAAAAATTATTTCTAATCAGCGCTGAGATTGTCTGAGATTTTGTCCAGCTAATCTGAAAGGGGAAGACTGTCTGATTGGCTCATGCTTTTAATTAAAGTTTGAATGCACTTAGCACACTTGAGTTCTAACTTTGATTAGCTTAACATGAAATTCCCTTAAGTTTATCTTAGCAGTTGGATTAGCATACTTCTTTCTAACATCTATAACTTCGTTTTTTGAAGGTGGGTTTTCTCCGGACCCAGCTGGAGGAGGGTTGCATCCTCATGTACTGACTGCTGAGGCTGGTGAGGTAGTGTTAGATATGTCTGTGAGACGTCTAAAAGTCATTTTGATTTTGTTTTGTCTTAGTTGTTATGAACTTTAATCTATATATCTCACAGGTGATCAAACGTCTTTCTTTTGTTTTTCTGCAGGAAATATTTAATAAGATTGACTCATTATCTCAAACAATTGGTCAATCACTTTGCATTCTTAGCGCTACTGGAATAGTGTCTTCCGCCCTTCTCCGCCAATCCAATTCTCCGAGTGGCATTCTTAGATTCAAGGCATGATTCTAATACAATATTTTCACTAACTCCTATCTTTTTAATTTGTTCTTCAACACTAATGGGCTGTTGGCGGTGAAAATCTTCAATATAACTCAATCTCCACACGAAGTTAGTTTAATTGAGCATGTTAAGTTGCAATTCAGAGATATATTAGCTTCTGTTCAGTAAGGGGTGACGCTATCTTCTTATCTTTCCTTTCCTCTTTCATGCAGGGCCGTTTTCAGATTCTCACTCTTACTGGATCGTTTATATGTGGTGCAAAGCGTAACGCACATGAGAAAAACGGAATGGTAAGTGTTACATTGGCACATCCTGATGGAAAGGTTTTCGGTGGTGCTGTTGTAGGCGCATTGATAGCTGCTGAGCCTGTTCAAGTAAGTCTTTCATTTCCATAAATTACCATCCTGGAAACCAAACATGCAAATCGAATAATTCGAGTGAACAGCCCAGTTAAAAGTGCTTTTGGTGATTCCTCAGGTCCTCAAATGATTACCGTCGTATGGAAGTTGTATTCTTTTCGAAGAACTAATTAGTATTCTTTGCAGCCAATATGAAGTTCTGCTGCATTGGTAGTCTCATTGTGTGTTCTTTTCGTTTATCAGATCATTGTTGGTAGCTTCAAGACAGATACCGGAAAGGAAGTGAAAAGGAGACCCTCAGCTGAATCTTCAGCATGCACTACTAGTATGGTAGGCAATTCAGACATGGTAAGGGCTCCGGTTCCCTTACTAATGGCTCCACCAATGAATCATGATCTGCCACCAACAAATCGTGAAGACAGTTGCATATCGCCTTCATCTGGTCTATTGGAATATCCAGCCCATAGTGGAGCAGGTAACCTCATTACTGCAAACCATAACATGAACCCTGCTCCTCTATCCATTTATGGTAACACCATCATGCAGCCAATGCCGGATCAAAGAACCTCTCCTGTCACTAACCCATTTGCTCCTTTGACATGAAGGTATATCTTCCTCTCTTTCATGCACGCACCCAAATATAAATAGCCATGAAAAAGAGTTGACTGGTATCTTAGTTTTCCACCTTCTTTATGCCTATGCAGGTTTGCTGACTGGAGTTGACGTTTATTATATGGTTTGCAAGGCCACAGTGACAAGATTTCTACCAGTCATTGGGACATAAATGAGATCTTGGACTTGTTATTGTTGTAGTTTTTACGTTGTAACTCCTTACTGATTTTGCGCTTTGGTTTGAAGATTAGTATTGTGAACTTGAGGATAGTGTAGAACTTTTATGGTAGGACACATATGTCATTGACAATATGCACTAACGTGAGATCAAGTATCTGAAAGCAATTTTTACCTCGAGACATTTGGAAAGAAATCATGGATTTTTATGCAGGAAAAGTATTATATTGCACCTATTTCGAGTTAATGGCACAACAGCTTATGCACATGCATTGTACTATTACTATGTCGATTTCAACCTTTTTCTTAAATTTCAACATGTCTTGCAGCCTGGATAAAGAACAGTATTTGTGTAATGCAAGTACAGATGAGAGTTGCTGCGAATTCGAGATGAAAATTATTATGAATCATGCTTGGAGCATACATAATGGAAACAGGCAGAATGTTTTAGTTACAAGGGGAATTGAACAGAGGATCTACACTTGAGCTATACTTGCGTGCATAGGTGAGCAATCTCTGCTTAATTTGTTCAAACATTAGCAAATAACCGATAAGTTTTGGCATCGAGGCTTATTTGCCTAACAGCAGCAATTGCTGCCAGAACCCCCAAGATTGAGAAAACTACTGCAATGGTGGTGTTTAATAAGAAGATGGGGCTTCTTTTGGATGGCTTGAAGGTCAAGTTGTAAAACACAACTGGCAAAATGAAGTCAAGGGGCATGAAACCAAATGCCCCAATTATTGAATTAACATCCCCGAAAAAGGGAAGCATTGCTGCTATGATTGTTGCCACAACGACAGATAGGGAGCGCGAGATTAGCCTTGGGATTACATTGCGAACAGAAAACTCTGCACTTTTTGGATCCGCAAATGCTCGCTCAAGCACTTCATTTGTGGGCTGCAGATAAACCTGTAGCAAAGCAAATGTAGTTTAGACTAGTTTAGTGAGTCTTTTCAATGTGATTGATAAAAAGGGATATCTGGAGGTGGCGCTTGATTTCTTACCACACCAACAGCTGATAGTTGGAGGATGGTGAAAATGTTGGTCATGATAATGAACCACTTTGGCACCAAAGGTTTGCCATCGTTCAAGAAATTGCTTAGGATTAGACCTTCAGCTTCATTGCCAAATGCCCAATAGCCAGAGATAGAGACACTGAAAAACGTCATTGTAACTACTGCATAGCAAATGCATAGTCCCTTGAACATCTTCCCCTTGACTGGTGGTGCTATTGTTGCCTATCAGCAAAAGTTGGATCGTCAGTCCCAAAGGACAGCGAAAACTAGTACTAGTGTATTATGGTGCATTTAGGAGTTTTTCCAACATTGGCGAGAGCGATATATCCTAGAGAAGGAACTGACAAAGCAGTTAGGTGTTCCTAACAAGAGCAGTAGTGCCGATTAAAAGCAATGTTACGGATAGTTGAATTATTTTGAACCTGGATTTCTGGAATGATACCATTGCCATATGTGGTAGCGATGATCGCATTGGCATTGAAGACCCCAAAAACTCGACTTGGAGTGTTGCCACTCAAGGAATAGTCCTTCTGTGGACCATTGGAAGAACTTCCTGACAAAATCAATCCATATTCTGGTAAGTTTTCATCTAATGGCAAAAGCAATGTTTTGCTTTTAGTGTGTAAGCCAATAAGTTGTGCATGTAGGTATTATTACCAATGTGGATGCAAGCAGCAGTGGTGCAAACACTATAGGCTAGGCAAAGAACCACGGACACCAAGTTGATGTGCCTCAATGAGTGAAATGATGGGATTTGGGCTAAAAACAACATGAAGCATCCAAATATGATTACAAACTCGTAAAGCTTCATAGTCCCATTTGAGTTGGACAGCAAGTAAACGGACTGCCAAAGAAAGTAAAACATGTTTAAGAATACAAAGATACGCATGATTTATCAGTGACAGCGCGTATCCGACGTATATATAAGGTTTTTCCCAAGGGGTTGGTTACCTTCATGCATTGTCCTCCCAAAAGAATAGTGGCCACAACAGCACCATAGCATACCAGAAATTGACTTGGCCCTACAAAATAGCGACTCCATCCGGGCCCTGTAGAACCCATGTTAGGGATGACCCAAGTATTTATTAGCACATAATCTTTATACGTTCTTTATACGTCTGTTGTGATCAATGCAGGTCTACACAGTTTGCACATTGATTACTGGGCAAAAGGTGATGAGTGACATTGATCGCTCGAGAACAAAAAGAGCGAAACTTATGAGTTTTGAATACAACATTGACCACTAGTGGTAGAAACTCAGTTATCAAGTATCTTTAGATTAGAAACTAGCTCTTCTACTGGTTTGTCGACACAATTCTTTGTATGAGTTATCCCACAAAGAAAGCAAAGATTCAGAGGTGGCCAAGAAAGAAACTTAGAACATCTCCAATAACACAAGCTAAAAGATTCAGATGGAGATTGAAGTGCAATATTAGTCTGGATAATATTAGGCTGTTCTAGCTAGAGCCACCGATGAGATAGACACGAAAAACGTGTCGGATCATCATTAGGACCATCATACTTGTCCACCCCTCGATTACTTTGATTGCATTTTGCACCCTTTGGGTTGACATGTATCATGATCGAAATCGTTTATTTTATTGATTATACATATAAGATCATTCATTAAAAAAAACTCAAATTCGAGGTCATTTGATTATCTAACTTTGAGAAATATATAAACGTTACAATTAGATGTTAAACGAGCCATCTACATGTTTCATGATACTTGATAACCAAACAATTTCAAATTTAAGTAATTTTTAACAAGGATAATCTTATCTATATAATCAATAGAATAAATTATTTCAATTAGAATACACGTCAACCGAAAAGATGCAAAATGCAATCAAGAAGCCATTGGCTGCTATGAGTAACCCAATATTGTCCTATTAGCAATTATTATTTAGCTTGATTTTAATTGCCTCTCTCCTCCTCGCGAAATTTAGCAAGGTATTTTTCACAATGTGGAAATAGAAAGCTGGATATTGGAAGAACAAAACTGGACAATTTGGGTTAATAATATAGTTGAAAAGTTACATTTACCGAGTCTCTTAGACAGCTCAAGGGCATAAAGGAGATTCTGACAAGAGCCATTTCCAAACTTAATGGCAAGACAATCCACACTCTGTTACTTTTATTGACAAGCCCACATTACACAAGTAGCACTCTAAAACTTTATGAAATGCCAAAAGTAGGTGGCGTGCGTATTCGAACGTACCTAGAATGTCATGAGCCATATCTCTGAAACGGAGCTGGCGACGACCCATCTGAGCATAGTGCTCCAGAACCAAAGAGATTAAGTTGTACGAATAGAAAGTTACCACGGCTCCGATGACCAAACAGAAAATCCCAGCCGTCCATCCGAGGAAAGTGAAAGCGTAAGGCAGACTTAAGAGCGCCGGAGCAACAATTGACGTCGTCAAGTGATAACCGCAGTGTATCCATGACCCTACATCAACATAAATACATACATATATCTAAGTGACTATAGGGAAAATAATTGTTGACTATTGTATCGTTGTCAAATGCAGGACCAAAGGATTACACATTGGCAACTTGCGTAAAGAAAATTCTTAAATTAAAAAGCGGCACTTAATTTAGTGGTATCTCTCTACTCTAATGTTGCAAGAAATCTTGTGTGACTTTCGTCAACTCACTCAACGAATAGACTAATTTAATGAAAAAAATGAGCCAATACCTATGAAGAAGCAAGGAAACTATTAAATCGAGGCTATTCAAGGTTTAAACTATCTGAAGTATTTGATACATGTGATTTGTATGTTATTATATGTAACATTCGACATACTTTGTCGAAATATGTATATAACGAAATAATCAAGTTAATTTGACGATGAAAATGAAGAAAAAATCAAAATAGATGACAACAACCACATGAGAAAGGACAAAACTGAGGGAAGAAAAAACGTCACACTAATGAAGATGAACATGATGATGATGGCAACCACTTTGGAGAAATCAACATACAGAAAAAATGATAGATAGGAATAAAAACAGTACATATTAATGATTAAATGGTAGAAAGAGTTGATTAAGTTTGTTAACAACGTATTACCTCTGGATTTAAGAACAAAACGAGCACCGGCATCAGGTTGGTCGTGGTGGTCACCGCCAGCTTGATCCTGGCAGCCGGAGCCTTTCGCTTCCTCCGCCGCGCTCGGCGGCAGCGTCCCCATTCTCGATCTCTGTCTCTTCCCCCAAAAAAAAGGCAAAAGAAACAGAGAGAACAGAGAAGTGGGATGAACAAGAAAAAAAATCAAAGAAGTCTGCTAGCTAAATAAAGGTCATCTGTTTTATAATGTGTATACAAGTCAAAGTGCAACTTCTCTCTTGATGCATCAAATGGACGTGGATCTTGGATCTCTTTTGTCTTTATCGATTTTGACATCTTATCTTAATTTTTCTCTATAAATATAACAAAAAGTTATTCAATTAAAGATTATTTAGTTATTTTATGAGTACGAAATAAGATTGACAGTTCATAGAGCAATTAAATTCTTCATTGATGAATCAATCATGCACTTGATACATCAAAATGATCACTTGATACATCGAAATGGTCAATAAACAATCTAAAACTAGATTAGTTTTTTGCATATAGAGAAGTGAAACAGGGAAGTCTCTGATTCCCTGAAGATTTTGGCACCCTTCTTTTTGAAGGTATGCTTGGTTTAGCTAGATTCCGATTGGTAGTTGGCTAGTTTTATTGTCTTTGGGCCTTTAGGTTTCTCTTTGTACCAAAAAAAAAAAAAAAAAAGTTCAGGTTGTAAAATTTCCATTTGGAGAATTTGCCAAATGGCAGGACAAAGTTTTGCTCCCATAAATCGGGTACAAGTTTTGCTCCCGAAGTACATAAACAAAACAAAGATCGATGGCTAGAAGTACAAAGCAAAGGCTGTCGAGGTGGCTACGTCCTCTTCTTAACTGTCAACCTCTCTGGAGCTTGAGATATCGGACCATACAGCCCCTCCATCCCATGACGGTATTTTCTGGCTTTCTCTATTGAATATTTTTTTTTTTGTCAACACTTTCTCAATTGAATTAATAAGTAAGAATCTTGATCATGGTTGTTGAGCCATAATAATTCTTTTAGGAATCTTGATCCACCTTTCAATATATAATTACTGAATCTTGATACTCGCCAGTCGGTAACTTGCGTATATAATAGTCATTTTAATACAACGCCGTATGGTTGGAAGCTTAACTAATTGCTCAGAGTGGTTAAATGTCATACGTCATCGAGTTATTAAGTGGGAACGCCCAACATGCATGAGGTGTCTCCAACAAATTTAATACGTATAATGGTCATACATCATGTTTGAATGGAATTCTAGTGACATCAATCGTGATTAAGGAATAGTGAATAGTTCATATAGCTAGGTCTAATTTGTGTGTTTTGTAAGGGAATTAGTTGTCACATATCCTGCCTCTCTTCACTTTTACTATTAATTTACTCATCAAATAAGGCCACCGACATGCACATTTGGTTCTACATATTTGGTTTGATTGGATACTTGACTAGATTTAAGGTATGCTGAAAGAAGAATGTAGAAGACAACAGGCAAGATGAAGTCCTAGAGGAATGAAACCGAAAGCTCTGATAACCGAATTGATGTCCCCAAATAATGGAAGCATCGCTGCTATGATTGTCCCGTGGATAACCGAAAGCGAACGAGAAGTCATTTGCGGGATCCCTTCACACATAATTCACAATTTTCGATTAATTTTTTAAAAGTAAATTACAATTATACTATGTATTTTGAGTCAAATTTCAATATAATATCTGTATTTTTTTTTCTTACATTTCAGTACCATGTACTTTCAAATCCTTGCAATTCTATTCCACTATTTATAGAATCGTCAATTTTTTGTTGTTCAATGATGGTGTGGACTTTGTGAATTTGATTAGTTGTGTTTGGGTAAATGGGTTGTGTATCTGAAGTAAAAGCAACAGTGCCGAAACTACTAAATGTCGCATTCTCCAATGGCTCAGAGCTACTCAAGGTATTTGCACCACCCACTATAGACCATAGATGATATGGAAGAGTGAATATATGGGCTTCATAGAGTCTACATCATCGTTGAACAGCTAAAAGCTGATGATTCTACAAACGGTGGAACACAATTGCAAGTGTTTGAAAGTAGAAGTGGGCAAAAAAACCGTAAACCCGCAAAACCAAACCGAAACCGAGGAAAAAAACCCGCAAGAAACCGCATTGACCAAAAACGTCAAACCCGCCACCCAACCCGCCCCGAACCGCCCTTGCCGGTTCGGTATATGGGTAGAATTTGGGTGATTTTATCCACACCCATCAATTTGATATTTACACCCAATTTTATTTTAAAACCCATCACTAATTTTGGCTAGTTTGAATTTTATCACTACACCCATTTTATTTTCCAAAAATACCATTTGCTTAACTTTGAATTTGATTTTTACACCCATTACATATTTAATCCAAAAATTGGTAATCAAGAAAACAAGACTATAAACAAAACCCAGTTAAAAATTCACAAAACCATTAATCAAAAAGTAAAACTTGGTATCGTATCCATATTGGCATGCGAGAATCTCCCATGCGCAATCTTCTTGGCAGTGCTGGCCTAAGGACAAGGAAGGAAGCGAGTACCATGTACAAGCAAGCTTTAGATTTGCTTTCACAAGCTTTGAAGGCGTGGCCAACTACCAATGTTATGTTTAATTATTTAGAGAAGTTGCTGAGTAGCATTCAACCTCTGTCCAAATTCTTGTTCGGTAGGTAAAGGACAACCAAACACATCTATTGGCCTTGGCTTCTTGGCTTCTTCACCAGGACGGGGGACAGACTACGGAGGCTGTGGCTTGATGAGTAAGAGACAATTAGTTCAAACTTGATATTAGAAAGGAAAAAGAATACCTTTTCATGTTAAACAATAATAAATAATCATCAAGCAGAATACCTTTTCCTTGTCCTTCTTAGAGACAAGCACGGCCTCCTAAAAGAATTCCTCCTCCTTAGCATACTCGCGGCAAATCTCATCGGAGCAATGGCTAGGGTTATATTGATAATGTTGGGTGTAGAAATATATTTGCTATTTTATTTTAGGTTTTAAGTGTAACTTTGTGTTAGGGTAAAGTAGTAATTTAATAAATAAAATGAATGATGGGTGTAAAGATAAAATCGATGGGTGTGGATAAAATCACCCATAGAATTTTCATACCCATGGGTAACCGCAGTTACCCGGTATCAATTAATTTTAATTAAAAAAATGCAATAAATTTTACACATGGCAGCATTTATTGTGAGAATACATGTTTCTTTTTTGGATGATAGCTTTACTGTAATACTTGTTTCTTTATATTGCAGAATTGGGAGCGTTTTAATCGAATGAGCATGTTGCAAACTAAGGAATTAAGAGGTGATGACAAAGAGATGACTAGCTGCTCTTTTATTTTGACAAGTGCCCAGATGTTTGATGGGTTTTTATCACTTTGTCATTACTAATTTGGTGTTTATGTATTAAGAACAACCCGAATATTTTTAATTTAATTGATGATTATGAATGTTTGAACTTGAATCTAGTAATTCTTTTTTTGACGGCTTAAATTATGTATATTTCATTTGATATATTGGGTTTCTAATGCCCCGTACCCGAACCGAAGAAGAGGGTAGCCGAACAGCGCGGATTTGAAGCTCAAAATCATGGGTGTGGTTTTAGTTTTTGGATTAATCGACTCTTGTGGTTTGGGTGCGGGTTATGACAATAACCGCCCCATTCCAACCCGTGCCCAGCCCTATTTGAAAGTACATGATACTGAAATGCAAAAAAAAAAAAAAAAAAATATATATATATATATATATATGTATCATATTGAAATTGGACCCAAACAGCTGGGTACGTAATTGTAATTTGCCCTATATTATGAAAAGGGAGCCCTTACGAAAATCATGCAATTTGTTAGTCTCCAAGTACAACATCTTTCCCTTTACCGATGGTGCTAATGTTTCAACATTAAACTGTTCATATTCAATATTACTATATTAAAGATCATCATTGTAAATAAGTAATCCATAGAGGACACTCCCTCTTTTTTTTGGATCAATACAAAGGTTTAGCTCGTATGTAATATAATTGACTCACAATATTCAAGCAACATTAACCTGAATTTCTGGAATGATACCATTTGCGTATGTTGTATTGCATAAGAGTCAAAGACCCGAAAACTCGACTAAGAGTATTGCCCTTCAAGAAATAGTCGTTATATGGCCCTTTGGGAGAAGTACTTCTTGAAAAATTAAATGTTATATTTTGGTAAGTCTAAATATAAGAGCTCATTTAGGAGTGACTATATAAAGTTGTTTCTTTTCAGAAGTGATTATAGTCTTTTCAAAATTACTCTGAAGTGATTTAAGTAAGGACATATGCTAGTGCAGATATGATAAGCAAAACGACTGTCATATGTGAAATGCATCTTCAACAACTCATCTATCTTCAATCTTCAAGTATCATCAACAATTCTATAAACCTAGAAATAAATCCTAATTGATCTAATTGAGCTTGTTACATTTATTACAATGTTTTTCTACAAGGACATCCAATAAATAACCTATAATCTCCTCATTTGGCTTTCCTTGACGAAAACAACCCCATAAACTCACATCGCTCACACTCACCAAAACTATGCTATACTGACTAGTCAAAATTATACCTGCAAGTAAGCTCAAGACAGTATGCAATATGATATCCAACAAATATTCTCCCCCTAAATATCTCACTCACGAGACCTAACATTACAAATTCAGTACATATTTTGTCCCGATTGATGCACCAACTCTGACAACCTCATTGGGATGCAGCCCTTAGGGTGGTTCGATACCTGAAGTCCACTCATGGTCAAGGTTTGTTTATCCATCCGATAATCAGTTGAAATTGGTTGCTTATTGTGATTCTGACTGGGGACGTTGGCCTATCACTCATCGTTCTACCACGAGTTACTGTGTATTCTTGGGTAACTCTTTAATTTCATGGCGAACGAAGAGATAGAAGATGGTCTCGAGATCTTCGGATGAAGCCGAATACATGTCCAGGGCAGGTACCCCTTGTGAGATCACTTGGCTCCGTTATTTATTTGAGGATTCGCACCTACCTCATTTAGGTGTGTCACATTTATATTGTGACATTACACATTACAGCTAATTCCGTTTTTCATGAGAGGACTCGCCATATTGAAATGGACTGTCATTTTATTAGGGAAAAAAACATAGTTGATTGTACAATTGCTACACAGTTTCACTAATTCTTCAAATCAGTTAGCGGATATCTTCACCAACGATGTAGGCAAGGATAAATTCTCAACTTTGTTGCACAAGTTGGGAGTTCTTGATATCCACTCTCCAACTTGAGGGGAAGTGTTACAAAGTCTCTGAATTTAGTTAGGAAAGTAAATATGTAATTGATTAGATGTTGATTACCTTCCTTTGTTGTGTTTCCTAGTCATAGCCGAACCCTTGTAGAGCAAGGATACATTTTGTATATGTACCATTGTACACTTTTTTTTAAATATAATTATTGAATAAAGAAGTTTGACAAACCGCCAAACAAAAGGAGTACAGGGAAAGCAACTAGAACACAACATCGTTGGGCCTTATTAAAAACCTCGCAGTGTACGAGGAAAAGAGTGCCAGGTACACCTAGATTCAATAAAAACATTCAAGAAAAGTAGACTTGAATATATTACTTAGTCTGAAACCCGCTTCCTTTCCCTACGACAAAGCCATCAAGAAAAGAAGACGGGAATCTAGTCAACCTCCTTACGGCCTAACCATCAGAGGGAATTAGGCCCAGACCAAGATCAATATCCAGTCCACTAAAATGCTAACCAACTAGAAAGCAACACTGCAAGCATGACAAAATCTCCAAAGTCAAGCAAAACGGTAATTGGGGAAACCCATCAAATCACGAACAGAAGGAGAAAGAGCAGAAGGTGGAGTAGAGTCCCACCAAGTGAAGCCTGAAGAAGAAGTCCCAAAATTAGCCAAAGCATCCGTAACCTGATTACCCTCGCGAAAAATATGAGAAGACTGAAACTGCATTTGTGAGATACGAAACAGACAATTTTTCTACTCCACCCCGAAATTGCCATGACACAAGATGAGGAGAGTGGATAAAATCAAGAACTAGAGAGGAGTCAACCTCTAACCAAATATGCTTCCAATCCCTAACCCAAGCTAACTCAATCGCTTGAATCACTGCCATGACCTCAGCTGCCACTGAACTTGGGATATCCAAGTTGGATGAAAAGGCTCGAAAAACCATTCCCTTATAATCCCGAAAGACACCTCCAAACCCACCTTTACTAGTAGAACTCTTCCAAGCACCATCGGTATTAACCTTGATGAAACCAAAAGGAGGGGGATGCCAATGTACCTCAATAATTCTGGGAGGCTTGCGAGGATGACAACGAACATCAAAATTCTTCAAAATGCAAAGCTGCTGCACATTATTAAACATACAACCAGAGGCAAGGCGACTAGAATCACGAACATGGCTCATAATCAAATCACAAACTTGGTTGACATGAATCACAACTCCATCAAAACGAGTTTTGTTCCGAGAATGCCATATTAACCACAGCGTGGTACAAAAGCATGAAACCCAGAGATCACGAATCTGTTGACTTCGTCTTGTCATAAGACCCTTCTTAAAAAGGGCCAAAATAGAATTAGGGAGAGGCATATGAAGTTCAAAGAATTTCCACATACGAGCCCAAATAGAAGAAGCAAATGAGCAAAACAAAAACACATGGTCCAGAGTCTCCTCATTGTGATGACAAAGGCAACAAAACGAGGCAAGTGAGATGCCCCTACGCTGCAAGAAAGACTCACATAAAATCCGACCCTTCAAAACCTTCCAAGCCAATAAAGACATACGGGGGATGATGAACTTAGACCAAATCAGTTTACACCAATCCAAATTTGAGTAATGCTCTCATTAAAAATTGTAAGCCTCTCTAGCTCAATATACTTTTCTACGTATAGTCGTGATTGAACTTTGTACCCCGTAATTGTGTTTAGGCAATACAATTTTCAAAGCTTTGATTTTCATGGAAGGTTTTGGATTGATAGTGCTTATTTTGTTTGGAATAATGAAATAGACTACAGTCAAAGCAAGGAAATTAAAGCCTCATCATCCTTTGCCTCCGCTTTCTGTTGGGCTTTCCAGAGCTCATCACTTGGTCCATGGGCCTAACTTCTATGCAGGACTTGTCTCATTTGAATAGAAGGCGCCCAGGAACTTTGTGACCAGATCCGTTATACGTGGCCAGGGGCTCATCTTCAATCCTCTAGGGTGACATTCATGCATTGTAGTACAGTAGCTCCAATTCCACAAGACCATTGTATACTACCGCTTGGCAACAAGTTTTTATGCACACAGTACTATTCTAAAATAGGGTAAAGTTTCACCATGGTTATGGAGGTGTGAGCAGAATTAGACTGTTTGATGCATACGGTTGGTTGATCGGACATCACAAAGTTCAAAGCTTTTTGGAAGGTAGTGAAAAAAGGGGTCATGACACCCAATTCAGCGAACATTTTGCAGTGGATTCTAGGTGATATACAACAGTTTAATTAGTAGCCCGACGATGTGGAATAACATTTTGTATGATACCCATTGCAGTTAGAAATGGGAATCCATTAGGAACCCTAATCAAGCTGCAATTCCAGCGTTCACGAGGTACTGTACTATATATCCTAATCTGAATCGAATACGGAAATATGCACGCAAGCAAACTTTATAGCTTTATAAAAAGGGGGATCGACATTATCAATTTGATACACAGCAATCAGATCTAGAAAACAGACTAAATTAAGTATAGGCTGAAGTACTCGACTAAGTCCGTTTGATTAGAGAGATCATACAGTAACTCTTTTTCAAGGATGGGAGACTTTGCAAGGAGCAGTAAGAGAATGAAGCACTACAACAATAAAAATTGCAGTGACGACGGCGACGATAGCGGACTAGTGTTCAAGCTGATGGACCTGCCGAACGAAATCCGCACAGAAATACTTGTGAGACTACCCGCAAACTCCCTTATCTCGATGCAGTACGTCTCCAAGTCCATGTTAAACACCATCCGCGACTCTTGTTTCGCTAACTGGCGGAGCCGACACCTCTTCAGTTCATCATGTAACGCTCATCACCAGGTACCTCAACTTATGCTTCTTAATTGCATGATAAGAAACAAAGGGCAGGTATTACACCCACTTACATATCGATACAACGACAACAACAGCACCGGGTTACTGACAAAGAGCCAACACGCAATTGTCTCCGAGGTTTGGAGCAGGACTTATTCTACATTATCGCTACAGTTTGTTTTCGGCAACTTGGTTTGCTTTACAGACAATTCGTTGGAAAAGCAATGCTACTTAGTGAATCCACTTGGGGAAGGGGAACTTCTAAGGCTCCCAAACAGCCCTCAAGAAGGAGGACGCCGCAGATCCTACGGTATGGGATTTGATGATACAACTAATACGCTCAAGATCGTTTATGCTTTTAGAGACTTCAAGAACCAGCTCGTATCACGAGTTCTTGTGTTAGGCACCAATTCATGGAGGCAAATACACTCAGTTCCGCCTTGGAATTTACATAACGGCAGTGTATCTGCATATGGAGAAACGCATTGGTTGGTTTCTCTAGAAAATAATGATGGTTATAACCCATGGATAGAAGGTACTAGTATCCGAGGCAGTCGCACAAGTATAGTTTCATTCGACTTTAAGAAAGAAGAGTTTTATTCTACTACTCCTTATCCTACCTTGCAAAATGCAACTAGGCACTCATTCGGCTTCTTTCACTTGCTTAACCTTAAAGGATCGTTGGCTGTATTAGATGCTTCGTCAAGTGATTATTTCGAGATATGGATATTGAAGAACGATAACGGGAAGAAAGAGTGGACGATGGGTTACAAAATAAATACCACCACGATGGAATTGAGTACAAATCAACGTGAGTACTTCAGTTGTGGTGAATGGGAGCGAGGCATATTTTTTAAACCCAATGCCCATGGCACAAGTTCGGATATTCTTACGACATATTTCATCGATTTAACATGTGGTATTATTTCTATGAATACAGCATTATGTCCCACCATATACAGTAGGTATGAAGCCATCTTCACGTATACCGGAAGCTCAATTTCTCTAAAAAAATATGGGGACTTGGTGAAAGCAAAACAAAGCACTGGGAGTCCATTGTCTGACGAGAAATTGATTAGAGAAATGAACAAATATTCCAGAATTGATAGGAAGGATGATGTCATCTATCGGAAATTTTAGTTTTTCAAGCATTAATAAAAATAGGGTTTGGGCATGGTCCATATGAGGATATGTCTTTTTTTTTTTCTTTTTTTTTTTTTTGAGAGAACATATCAGGATATGCTGTCACTAGGTATTCATACTTTTGTATATAGTTCATATATTGTATTGATTAATTTAGAAACGTGATCCGCGGCGGATCTAAAATTTTCCATCAATTTGTACCATTGGTAATATATGTATATGTATATATATGCTTTGACCTTTTGGTTTCCTAGAAAGTCAGCGAAATAGAGGAAGAGGATTGAGAATTGGGTTTTGGATTAAATGCTGATTTGGGTTATTGAAACTGGAAAACTTGAGCTTTAGAATGTTATCTGCTGGTAATTAGTAGTTAGAAAGATACTTTTTCAATTTTGAGACTAATTCTGAATCAAGAGCAGACCACTAATCTTGGGGCTTCATGAATTCCAGTTTAAATTGGGAGTTTTGTCATGTAACTTTGAAAGATCATGGGATGTCCGTGAAATTTGGAAATCAAAAGTGAAATATGCAAATTGTTAAAACTCTTGGAATCCCCTACATATAGAATCGAAGTATAGATCTGTTGTTGAATTCGTTTCTCGACAATCAGATATAGATTTTCTTTGTTTCAGGATATGAGATCAAGAGAATTACAGCAGATATTTCCCATTATTGACCTGAAAGCAAAACCAACAGACAGGCCTAAGATCTTCGTAGTCTTCTGTGGATGCAGGTTAACCACCTTGGGTAGACTCTCAACTTTTGCAGCATAAACCATCAAACCAAGCAAAGCTCAAGAATTCAGTTATGCCATATTTGACTTCATTTTCATATTTGCTTCAGGAATGCCGGCTTTGATCCTTCTGCAGTTATTCGAGTACACCCGTATGGGAATGTTCTATATTTCCATGCTGATTCTGCTTCTCCTCTTGCCTGGGATATAGATCACTGCTTTCCTTGCTCAAGTATATCACCCAGCATGCACTAATCACTAATTTCGTATGTTCCACCTCTTATGCAAGTTGTAACCTGTGGTGTTTTCCCCTTCGGATCAATTAGGGGGAGACCTGACTGTGCCAAGAAATTTGAGGATACGACAATGGTAAGCCTGCAAGAGGAAGCACAAATGAGTTCATATCAGGATATGATGTCACTAGGTATTCATACTTATGTACATAGTTCATATATTGTATTGATTAATTTAAAAACGTGATCCATGGACAAATGAGTTTTGATCAGTAGCGGATCTAGAATTTTCCACCATGGGAGTGGAATTTTCCACTATGTAGCTAGCGAACGGAGGGCTGCATCAGAAGAAATTTGACTAGTGGACGACTATAGACAACTAGTGCAAACGATATACGTATTTCACTTAGTTTCATCTTGAGGACTCTTTTTCATTGACTTTACTAATAACAAATCAATTTCAAATTATACATGTCATACTTAGGCGGATTCATATTTGCTCGCCACTAAAAAGTGGTGGTAAAGCATTAACAACACATATCCACCATTCATTGAGTAAAACTACATAAATTTCAAAAAAAAACTCACTCAGTTAGTGGTATTTTGAAATGGTGATAATGTTACCATTACCTTTTTTGTGGTAAGCAAAAAGTCACATATGAACACTATAATAGTGATAAAAAAAATATTAAAAAAAAGTAGGGTCCATAGCCAAAACAAGCAAACTCCTTTACTTAAATGTCACCGTTTGTCCATCAACACAAAAATCATAAGGTCGTGATGCCCCAAAGGTAGATTTTTCGAGGTGTTACAGTTGGTATCAGAGCAAGTCGATCTTGCTTCTGTTGTTTTATTAAAGGAAGGGGTCCAATGTCGCGTCGCCGAAGCTAACTGGTGTGGAACTACTGTTTTCGATTCATACTCGTTTGGTTGTTCTTTCAAATTTTTTATGACTTGTTACGACTCCATGGACTTGAGTTGCAGAGTTTGTTTAGAATATATTTCAAATGCAGAATACTATCCGCTTGAATGTTAGTACATGTTTTTGCTTTGGCTGGTTCAAGAAACCTTCATACTCTTATAGTCAGGCAGGAGTAGCGATGGGGAATGGATTCGGATCTAGAGGAAGAAGAGAGTGTTATCATTCTCGATTAGGATAACCTCAAAGGATTGTACTGTTTCCTTTTCTTTTATTAGTTGATGTGTTCGGAGTAAAGACCCAGGTTGAAGAGGTTGTTGATGGAGGAACCACTTCTTCGTTTTGTTTCTAGTGAGATCGTTGCGTGTTAGCACTCATTTATGCTATTACCTTAGAACTTACAAGTTAGTATTTATAAGATTTAATGGTCGCCTTACTCTACATAGAATGGTGAAGATGGGCCATGGAAGTCAAACAAAAGCTTCAGGCTCGAGGAATGCAACCACTAGACCTAATGCTACAAGGAGTGGGGATTAACCACAAGTACTTGAGGCTTGGGTGCAGGCTTTAACAATAGCTATATAGTTGCAACCACACACGGAGCAGTAACATCTAACTTAAGCCACTGGAGCTAAGTATATGGAGCAATTTCGAAAGCTGCAACTATCTACCAATGAAGGCTCAATAGGTCCATTAGTATTTGAAGAATAGGTCAACGAGTTGGAGAAGATCTTTCGCAGCATGAAGTTTTCTGAATGTGAAAAAGTGATGTGCGCAATCTTTATGCTTAAAAAGAGCGCGAACAGATTGTGGGAGATAAATATGAGGGCATGGGGAAAGATTAAAGGTCGAAACTTGGTTATGCGGCATCGATGTAGATTTAGATGTCCATTAAGAACCTTAGGCTACTAGACATGGTAGGGTTTGATGTCATCCTTGGTATGGAGAAATATATTGCATGCGTAAAGTGTTATGAGAATGAGATAGTCCTCAACCATTCTGGTAGGGAAGAGTTCCACTTTCAAGGATCTGAGGTGTGGCCCATGCCACGAGTCATTTCGGTAATAAGTGCGAAGCAATGTCTCAGCATAGGGTTACTGGATTTTTAGCAAATATTGTGATGGAAGAGGGGCAGCGCTAACTGAAAGCTCTAGATTATGCGGGTGTAGTCAAAGAGTACACAGACATCTTTCCAGATAACTTAATAGGATTACCTCCATAACTGGAGGTAGTTTTCAGTATCGATCTTCTTCCTGTCACACCCCCGATATCGAAAGCACCATATCGAATGGCCTCACCAGAATTACGCGAGCTAAAGGAGCAAGTGCAACAACTGCTTAACAAGGGTTTCTTACGGCCAAGTGCCTCTTCATGGCGTGCCCCAATATTTTTGTGAAGGAGAATGATGGGAGCATGATAATTTATATTGACTACATGGAGCTCAACAAGATGACATCAAGAGCAAGTACTCGCTCCCTCGAATTAAAGGTTCATTCAACCAGCTACAAGGAACAAGCGTCTTCTCAAAAAAAAAAAATAGACATGCAATCAAATTATCATCAGCCACAGGTGAAGGCCATAAACATACCAAAAACAGCCTTTCGGTCGGTTATGGACACTACGAGTTGGTGGTCATGCCATTTGGACTGACAATGCGCCAACTGGTTTTATGGATATAATGAACTGAGTTTTTCAAAACTATCTTGACAAGCACGTAATAGTCTTCATAGATGACATACTAATCTACTTTCACAATGCTGAGGAGCATGGAAAGCAGCTACTCTTGAATTTAAAAAGGGCTACAGGAAGAGAAGTTGTACACTAAGTTCAAGAAATGTGAGTTTTGGCTGGATAAGGACTCATTCGTTGGCGCATGGGGTCTCCAAGGAAGGGATAACAGTGGATCCTAGTATGGTGAAAAATGGTCAAGAACTGGCCAAGACCTATGGGTGAAGTTCGTAGTCTCTTAGGATTAGCGAAGATTCATTGACGGATTCTCTAAGCTAGCATCGGCTTTGGTATAGTTAACACGAAAGAATGCGAAGTTTGTTTAGATGGAAAAGTTTGAGTTTTGAAATTGGAGACAATGTGTTTTTGAAAGTTGCACCAATGAAGGGAGTAATGCGCTTCAGAAAAAGGCGAAGTTGATTCCTCGTTGATGTGAATTAAACTAACCCTTTTGAGTTGATTAATTTAACCAAATTAAAAACTCGCAAGTGCACGAATCAATGTATAGTATAGCTCAGGCAAAATACGAGGTCGATCCCACAGAGAAAATAGTTAACTTGGAAATTGGAAACCAGAATGAAATCTAATTAGAACAAACACAAATACACAAATTGAAAAGTGATTTTGGTTTTTAGGATTTGGTAAAACAACAAATAAACAAACTTTGAAATTGTGAGTTTTAGGGGTTGAAAACAAAGGTAAAGGCCTAGGGTTCGGAATCAACCACAAGCACTTCCGTTTATGACACAATGCAATTAATGAAGTGTTTCGATTCTAAAGATGATAATTCCCGTATCTAAGTCACTGTCGTGCACCTAAACCATAGTTTTCCTTAAGTGCATGATTCTCTCACTGTCGTGCAGAGGTCGTATATCTAATACATGCAACCTATCACTATCGTGCATAAATTTAGCATGTAAGACTCATTACATACGAACAAGAAAACAGGGAACCAAGCAAACCATCATTCTCTGTCGAGCAACAATGTAATTTACCACACTCAATCACAAGAAGCTAATTGAATTATATTGCCGGTTAGGCCTCAAACTCATCTTCCAATTACTAGATGCAAAGTCCTAAGGTGATCAATCAAAGAACTCAAACAAAAAGCAACAATTATATAATAGTGATTAAGCATTCATCAAATAGAATCTATCAATCCATCAATTAACATTGAAATCATAAACATCCATACTTGGGCATCATCCTAGCCCTAGAAAATAGTTTAACTACTAAGAAACAAATAAAACATAATGAAAGACAATTAAAAACTACGAAGAAACACTACGACCAACCCCCCTTGAAATCTGACTTCTAGTCTCTTTATATAGGCGCGTCTTTCTTTTCCTTCATCAACTAGGTAAGAGATCTCCTAATCCTTCTTGAATATGAATTTAGGAAAGTTAGACTCCTGCTGCCTTTGGTTTCCTAGTTGCTCTTGGTGAAGCCCTTTACTTTTCCAAATATGAAGTGGGAAGAATTGATTTCGCTTCTTTTCCTAATGAGACATGGCTTCAGAACATAACTTCATAGCAAACCCGCGTAAAATTACTGCAGCGACGACTTGTACGAAAATGGTCATAACAATCTCCACATTGCTCGGATCGACAAGCCGTAAAGTCCTACTTGAAGCTGACATCCATATCTTTCCAAGGATATATGACTTGCTATCTGATTCTCTTCCAAGGATATCCAGAATCTCCCACGAGCTGCTGCTTGCAAAACACCACTTGACCTTAAAAGCTCCTTTTTGCTCATTTAATCACTTTTCCTCTGCAAACCTACAAAATAACAAAACTAAGTTAAAACAAACTAAAATCATCAAGAACATAACAAGAATCTAAGAATAAGGATATAAAAGTGCATGCCAAATCGGTTATATCACTCGTTATGTGGGCCCATTTGGGATCTTGGAATGGGTAGGAGATTTATCTTGCCGTCTAGCTCTACCATCACACCTAGTTAGTGTGCATGGTGTGTTTCATGTATCCACGCTTAGGAAGTAAGTACACGACCCAACACACGTAGTGACTACAAACTGTTGCAACTTGAGAAGGACCTTACATGTGTGGAGAAATGGCAGAAGATAATAGTTTGGAAAGAACAAGATTTACAGAGACGGAAGATCCATTTGGTCAAGGTAATGTAGACGAACAATGCTATGGAGGAAGTTACTTCAGAGCACGACAAAAAGATGAAAACAAAGTACCTAGAACTATTCACTACTCAAGGTTAGTAAATTTAAATTTCGAGGACGAAATTCTTTTAAGGGGGGATGAATGTAATACCCCGAGTTAAACATAAGAGCTTCAAAGGCATTCAATGTCATGATTAGAGAGACTTTTCCTAACTAATGGTGGTGATTGATGGGAGGATAAATAGGTTTGATTATTAGGAAATTAGTTTTAGTGGTAAATGTCATTGAAATAATAAGGAGACAAGTTTTTTTTTTTTTATCAACATAAATATTATAAAAGCGTTTGGCAAAACCAAACAAAGGAGTACAAATCAGACATCGACCGAACAAGGAATGCCTATACTCCTAACATGACCCATAACTTCACTGCAACTAGGCAGCAAGAGCAAGCCAACTCGCTAGAGAAGGCATCAGTACAACCGGAAAAGATAAACTTGACCGATTAACTACAACTTTTGCAAGGACAACTTGACTACTAAACCAACTTAACAACTAAACCGGCAAAGCAAGGTGAACCTGAATCCTGAAGCCCTTCAAAGAATCTGAATCTAACAATTGCACAAGCTGCCACTAGCTCGGATTAAGCAGACAAACCGGCCAAGCATGGCAAAAAGGAAACCCGAAACTGCACAAACCGCCACTAGATCTCACCCACTGCACAAGCGGCCACTAGATCGGGTGAGATCTGAACATGCTGAAGCTGAAACCTGAAAAAACACCGGCCAAGCATGGCAGAATCGAGGCCCTGGGCTCATCAAGAAATCAGAAACACAACATTACACCAGCCGCCACTAAATGGAACCCATCAAAATAGACCAAATAAAATAAAAAACAAGAACCGACGATTTTCCTTTATTCGGGACTATGAACTCTAATCAAAACAAGCAAACACCATTCAATTCTCCTTTATTCCAACAAACACCAAGCATCGAAAAAGGGGCCCTCCATGGTGGCGGGGGCGGTGGAGACATCGGCTGCATTGAAAAATGATATCGAGGGGGCGAAGGTGGTGGGCCAGCACAGGAGCATCTTCTCGAGGGCAAGAGTATAGGCGGAGATTGAGAGGGAGAAAAGGTGGCCGGCCAACCCCAAGGCAAGCCAAGGGGCCGGCGGCTGTTTTGGGGCTTCTTTCTTTTTGGGATAGCGGCTAGGGTTTTTGAGAGAGAGTTTTTTAAAATCACAAGGAGACAAGTTTTTAATTGCTTTTAATAAGAAATTTAAAACAATTTTAGTGGAGAGGTAATGGAGCAATGGCTGGGAGTGGAAGGGCTGACGTTAGGGGTATTTATATGACATATGGCTGCTGAAAGACTCACACATTACAACCCCTAAATATACAAGGGTTTTGGGAGAGAAAGAGGGAGAAAGAGAGAGATTGTTATTGGACAGAGAAGGATCCTCATAAATACCTGCACGTTTGGAGGAAGAAGAGGAATGTTTCCCATAAGAGTTCCAAAGGTAAGGACGTTGTCTCATGTTTCTCAAAAGAAACTTAGTGAACATGTCTGTTTTCTGCTTCCCGGACAGATTCGTCGGCTTAAATGGTAAAGACAGAAAAATGAACCTAGGGGCGTCCTTTTGATACGAAATTTTGAAAGAAACTAGACAACATATGCATAGACCTCTGTAGAAATTTTATAGAAAACAGACATCGTTTGGTACCCCAATGAAACTGAGCAATAGGACTGGATGTTGCTAGGATAGATTCGGAAGGACTATATTGTAATGAGTTTTAGGACATGTATAAAATTGTTAAGCATATTGCATGATGGCGTGTTATCATATAAAAATGTTTTGAATGAGATGTTTTAAATGGAAGAAAGGTTTTCGAAGGGGAAATACTTAGGGAGGTAGTGATGAAAGTTTATGGACTGTGAAGGAATAAATGACTGTAAAGGAATAGACTCCCGAGAGGTGGGGTCTAGTGAAAAGGTTTTGCTTTTAGGGAAGGCGCCCCCTACTAGGTACGAAACTGCCTCCCAGGTATGTATCCAAAGGGGAAAGAAAGGAGGACATATTTCTTGTTAAAAGGGTTTTTTAAAAGGCATACATCGGTACATTGCATCGCATATGCCCAGTTGCATCATCATGATAGTCAGTTCGAATGTTTTCTTGAATGTCTTGTGCTTATTCGATAGTCACTTACTGAGTTTTGCTCACATAGTCCTGTTTGTGAGTTTTAGATAGAAACAAGGAGTAGGCGATGATATCAGGCATTGGACGAGCGATGGCAGCCCCAGTTCGAGTCATATAGTCATAGAGCTTTTCTCAAGTTTCTTCGTTTGTTGATTAGTTTCTTTTTGGTTGTATTAAGAGTCTGGTATTGGTTTCTCTTTCTAAAGATGTTAAGTTAGTAGGTGTGACTTTGAGGATCATCTTACATTAATAAGTTGTCCAATGCTTTATTAATAATTGTACATTAAAATATGATGTCCAATAATCTAGTCGTACGGTCGTGATGCCCCAAAGGTAGATTTTCCAGGATGTTACATACCACCCTCAAGCTACCACCCTCTCGAGAGATCGACTTTGTGATCGATCTAGTTCCCTGCATTTAACCTATCTCCCAAGCATCGTACAGGAAGGCACCGACAGAATTGAAAGAGTTGAAGGTGCAACTGCAAGAGTTAGTGGACAAGGCTTTTATCAGGCCAAGCGTATCTCCCTTGGGCTCTTGGGTGTTATTTGTTAAGAATGAAGATGGGAGCATGAGACTGTGTATAGACTACAGGCAGCTCAACAGGGTAACACTGAAGAATCGATACCCTTTGCCCCGAATTGATGACTTATTCGATCAGTTGAAGGGAGCTGGCATTTTCTCTAAGATTGATCTAAGGTTCAATTATCATGAGCTCCATTTTCGAGAAGAGGATATACCGAAGATGACTTTCCGAATGTATTTTGGATTGACGAATGCACTCGCGGCTTTCATGGACTTGACGAATAGAGTTTTTCGAGCCTTTCTAGATAAGTTTGTTATAGTGTTCATTTGATGACATCTTCGTTTATTCCAAGAATCAGCGACAACATGCAAGACATTTGAGATTGGTGTTGGAGAGGTTAAGATGGAATCATCTCCATGCTAAGTCACGTGCTCTCAAGCGAAGGAATTTGGGTGGACAATAGTACGATTGCGGCGATAGAGAATTGGGAGAGACCGAGCAATGTGTCAGAAATACAAAGTTTTCTTGGGTTGGCAGATTATTACTGACTGTTTGTGCAAGACTTCTCTTCCATTGCTCGACCACTTACACAGTTGACTCGTAAAGGAGTGACGTTTGACTAGGATGAAAGCTGTGAACAGAGTTTTCAAAAGCTGAAGGGTCGCATTACCAGTGCACCAATACTTACGCTTCCTAAGGAAGAAGTGGAATTTGAAGTCTACTGTGATGCCTCGTTAAATGGTTTAGGTTGTGTGCTAATGCAAAACGGCAAGGTCATCGCCTATGCCTCGAGACAATTGAAGCGTGAAGAGATGAATTACCCCACACATGACTTGGAGTTAGCAGACGTTTTTACGTTGAAGAGCTGGCGACACTATCTGTATGGGGAGAGGTGTCGAATTTTCATAGACCACAAAAGCTTGAAATATATTTTTAGCTAAAGGGATCTGAATATGAGGCAACTGAGATAGATGGAATTGATTAGTGATTATGACTGCACGATAGAGTATCACCCGGGCAAAGCAAATGTGGTAGCCAATACCTTGAGCAAAAAATATCCAGGTAAATTAAGAAGTGTACCTTCCTCGGCTCGTTGAATTGGGGAATGTGGGTGTATTCTTATCCTCTGCCGATGATGGATCAATCTTAGGCCACTTTCAGGTCAGGCCAATATTCGAAGACATGATATGAGCTGCTCAGGAGGGGGACCCGGGCTGTGATAAGATAAAAAATGAGATGTTGGCTGGAAGAAGACCGGAGTTTCGGATTCGAAGAGATGGGATGTTAGTGATGGGCAATAGATTGGTGGTACTTGAGAATAATGATGCAGTTCAAATGGAAATACTAGATGAAGCTCACATGTCAGCATATGCCATGCATCCTGGCAGTACGGGATGAGCTTGAAACGGGTTGGACGGTCTTGGGTTCGCACGGCCTGAAGAGGAGGCGGAGAGATGTCGAAGGAGAAAGAAAATGAGAGAGGAGAGCATGGAAACATAACTAAAGAGAAAATAGAGCGCCTGCCTTCCGTGTTTTTTTTTTTTTTCATTTGCAGACGACGGTTTTGTAAACAGCATCATCTGTTTTTTTTTCCATAGACGATAGTTTTTGATAAACTGTCATCTATTATTGGCTTATAGATGACGGTTTTTCAAAAAACGCCATCTTTTCAAGTAGTCTTGATCATATAGATGACGGTTTTTGAAGAAACCGTCATCTATTATTTTTAGATGACGTTTTTTTTTCGACCGTCATTTATCAAGCGTCATCTATGTGCAAAATTGGCATAGTGTTGCTTGGTCTTATTATTTTTTACTTTTTTGTAAATGGATTTTTTGAAAAAAAAAAATCCATTAAATTCCTCCCAAAGCTGCATGGGGAAAATGGGAAAACATAACATGATTTCTACAAGGGGTGGGCATACGAGTTAAATGACTCGCTAACTCAGCTCATATTACTAGACTTGGTGCAAAACAAACCGAGTTCTAATTTATTTATTTTTTCCAAAACGGGTCGAGTTTGGACTCGACGCGTTTATAAACAAGTCCAATATGAGTCCAAAAGTTTATGAACATGAGTACTCAACTCAGCTCGTTTAAAGATGTGTCATACACGTGGATTCCTATGATTGGCTTAAAAGATATGTAATACATATAACTTGTGATACCATAGTAACTCTAAATCTTCTGTAAACCATATAGAGTGATAGTATATAGTATATACATTCTTTTCTACCAGAACAAAAATCATTGAAGAGTCTCCATAGCTACTTCTCTTTTTCATTGACCATCTCCATAGCCGACATTTATATGTTGATTTAAGTTGACATAGCATTACTGAATTAATTTGAAGTACACTTTAGTAGTTTCCAATAATAATACATTTCATTACTGAATTAATTTTAAATGGATGGGTGGGAAAAGGGAATTAGAGGGTGGAAATAACAGCCCAAATATTATAACATTTATTTGATAAATTGATGGATAGGGAGAATTGATAAACAATAAGAAAAGCGGGCCACATATTATTTTTAGAAAGAATTACATTTTGATGCTACTTCAAGAACAAAATACCCAAAAACACTATTATACTTTAAACATTACAATATAGTATTACTTTGACGCATGGTGATTTTTTATTGGCTTGTATATTGTTAGTAGTAATTTTCTATCCACGCGCTCAAATACTGCACAGCGCCATAAATGTAACAAAAATTTTTCCCATGGCCTATCCCTTTTGGCTTTCAGTCTCTTTCATTTTTATTAACCCCCACAAACCTCAAAACACTCTTTTACCCATAACTTTCTCATTCGAACTCTATTTGACACGAAACCAATTAGGTTGGATTCGTATCGTTGCCCTTTTTCCAAAGACACCAAGATTGTAACCCCAGACCCAGCTGTTCCTTCAATTTGAAGGAGATCCTTCAATGTGAAGGAGCTGTTCCTTCAATGTGAAGGAGCTGTTCCTTCAATTTGAAGGATATCCTTCAAATTGAAGGAACAGCTCCTTCAAATTCCATTATGTTATTCTTCATCTTTGTCACTGTGTTGATCTACACAAAACAAAAACGAACTTTTCCAACAGAAAAAAATAAAAAACACAGAGATTGTGAAAAAAGCTTGAGCTTTTAACAATGGTGGACCAGAAGCGCGGAGCGCGCGATGTGGAATGCATGAGTCTCACGCACGTGAGCTGTGGTGGGTTTGTTAATTTGGTTTTGTATTAAATTGTAAAAGTAGTAGTAAATTGTAAGAAAAAAAAAGTGAAGTAGTGTTTTTGGGTATAATAAAGGTAGAATAGTAGTTTTTTGGCATAAGCTCTTATTTTTATTAGAGACTATGCCTAAATAGTTCTATGGAAAATAAAGTCTTACTAAAATGTCTAATCCATTTTATTCCTTATCAAATCATCTTAAACTCACCGTTTACTCCCAACACCAACGCACACTATTTTCAGAAACTGTTCTTGAATTTCTGGGAATTGTTCTTGCATTTCTAGGAACTGCTCCTTCAATTCTAGAACTACTCATGCAAATTTAGGAGTTTTCATACATTTCCAGCAATTGCTCCTACATATCCGAAAACTATTCCTGCACTTTCAGGATTATTTCTTGTATTTTCAGAAACTGTTCTTACAAATTCTATAATTGCTCTTGCAGTATATTGGACTAATTTGGAAACGTTGATCCTACAGTTAGATAAAAGAATGACTAGAATATAATGAGAATTTCCATCCAAAATCTCTCCATCCTATAAGAAATTATCACATGTCAAGTAGGATTAATTGGTAAAGACTAACATATAATGAGTCTTTTAGTAATTAAGCTCTTAAAATAAGGCTAAAATAAAATTATTTCCTTGTGTTGTTAAAAAAATATTTGTGGACTACCCCACAAAGTTTTAGATTTAAAGAGCAGTCCACAAAGATTTTAATTTGAAGGGAGAGTTTGTGGAGTTTGTTGGAGATGACTTTTGATTTTGACTTTTGTAGAGTGCTTCTACAAATTATGGCCCAATTTAGTTTTGTTAACTCTATCAGAGATGCTCTTACTATTTAGTAATCTGTGAACTCAGAAACTTCGGATTGGAAACTTCGGATTGGATATTGATCTCCTATCTTTCAGAATACATGTCATACAATATACTACACTGCACACAAGTCATACACCTCTACTTCAAGTTTCCTATCTCTATCAATTCATCTTGCTGTTCAACGGGATCACTTCAGAAAGAATAAGAGGGCTGCTATGTGCACCCGATTTTCTTCTCTGAACACCCGGAATTTTTTATAAAATATAATTACATTTATATCCTTATGTGAAATTACATTTAAAGATATAATTTCTTATACACCCATCTCCGTTTAGAAAAATAAAATCTTCTATTTGCACTATTCCATCTCTTGCATCCTACTCTATGTTTCTAAACCATAAATCTCACACAATCTCCTATTTTTGATAAAAGACACAATGAAAGAGGATTAATCAAAAGAATAAAATGTAAGAATTTTCATTGATTGTATTAAAGTTTTGTTGCGGAATCCGAAATTGATCTCTTCAATTTGGCAGCATGTCGGCCACTGAAAGAATTGGTTGTCGATGTTGAGTTCTTGTTGATATTGAAAACCATATCAGTTGGGTATGTTTGTTTGACTCATGCATCCATAGCCTATTCAATTGTACCGTTTGTTTTCATCTCATGAATGAAAGTGGCCAATTGAAGCAAAATTTAATGCGTTGCGGGCTACAAAGTCCAAACCAAAGTGGAGTTAGAAAAACATAAAAGATTCATGCTATTCGAAAGTACATTAGGATAGTAGAAACTGAAATTGAAGTTTCAATTCTCCAAATATATTTGCTTCAAAGTGGTTGAATATCGAAACCCTCTTGCCAAACTGAATTTAAAGGTGTCCAAATCAAAAATTTAAATGTGCTCAAGAAAATTTGTTCAATATATAAAATGAAGGGTATAAGTGAAATATTTTTAATTAAATTTGGGTGTTTAAAGTAGTTTCAAAAAAAATAAGATGGGTGTACAAAGAAATTGATATCCAAAAAAGAAAGATGGGTCTACATAGCAGCCCTAAAAAATAGGGGAATTGGCAAAAATAGGCTCATAGCCAAATCCATTTGCCAAAATAGGCAGCGGGCAGCGGTTAGTTCTTCACTAGGCAAAATGCTACAGTAACTTTGCAATTAAATCCCTGGAGGTTATAGTGCGGCCATAGTGCCTCATAGTGCCCTCATAGTGCCTCATAGTGCACCCATAGTGCCTCATAGTCTTTCGAGTACAGAATCGTTGTAATTCATCAACGCCTTCATAGTCCCTCATAGTGCACCCATAGTGCCTTATAGTGCACCCATAGTGTCTCATAGTCTTTCGAGTACAGAATCGTTGTAATTCATTAACGCCTTCATAGTCCCTCATAGTACACCCATAGTGCCTAATAGTGCCTCATAGTGCACTCATAGTGCCTCATAGTGCCTCATAGTCCCTCTGCTTATTCTCCGAACTCCACCGAAGACGTTTTCGTTTGCCGGTGGCAAACCGCTGGGAATTTGGGGTTGAAACTTTGGGGATATATTCTTGAGGTCGGGAGGGAACTTTTTGTAGTTGGGGTTGTTGTCAATCGATGACCGGAAAAAGTAGAACGGAGGGAGGTTTGTAGGACGGTTTTTGGCAAAAAACATATCAAAACGTTTTGGTTCGCCGGCGGCAAACCGCTTGGAATTTGGGGTTGAAACTTCGTGGGAGTGTGGTCGTGGATGTTGGGAAGCTAGTCTAGGTTTTCCGAACGGAGAAAGTGGCCGGAAAATTAGCGACGGCGGCGAGAACTCCGGCGGCTCAGTTTTGCGTTTGGTTTCACCGGCGGCGTTCCACGCTGTCTTTGGCTCTTAAATTTTGGGGATATATTCTTGAGGTCGAGAGGGAACTTTTTGTAGTTCGGGTCGTCGTCGATCTATGGCCGGAAAAGAGAGAACAGAGGGAGGTTTGTCGGACGGTTTTTGGCAAAAAAACAGAGCAAAATGTTTTCGTTCGCCGGCGGCAAACCGCTTGGGATTTGGGGTTGAAACTTCGTGGGAGTGTACTTGGGGATGTTGGGAAGCTAGTCCAAGTGGTTCCGAACGGAGAAAGTGGCCGGAAAATTAGCGACGGCGGCGAGAATGGAAAGAGGTTTGTCGGACGGAAAAAGGGAATTGTGAAGGGGCTTCTCCTTTGCAATTAGGAAAAAGTTTTGCCTAGTTTCAGCACAAAATTGGCTGACCCAACATTTTGGCAAATGGATTTGGCTATGAGCTTATTTTTGCCAATTCCCCTAAAAAATAAGCACTCTCAATCGGATCCAACAGGGTCCGCGGCCCAGAACAAATTTAAGCATTAGTGGGCTGGGCTTGATAGTCGAAGCCATAACCCTTTCACTAACAGAGAGAAAAAGAAACGAACCAAGACAAAAAGAGGGAAAGAAACGGCAAGTTAAATTTAAGAAACGGATAAAGGGTTTTTCTCTGCGCTTAAACTACTTTTCCCAGAAACCCTACGAAAGAAACGCCAGGTTTCGACAAATTCGTATTAGCCGCGCCAAAAAGTAACAGAAAAAGTTTCCCCTTTTTTCCCATTTCAGGTAAAGTTAAAACTGAATCAATTTCCTCTCTTTGTTTTTCAATTCATATTTTGAATTAGAAATCTGGTACCATCCAGTAAATTAGTGTTTGATTTACTGTGAAGCGTACATCTTTGTTGGCTTGTAATTATATTTATGATTCGTTTACTATCTGAGCTGAGTTCATATAATGATTAGACTCAGTTGTAGTTGTGAAGAGTGAAAAAAGATTTTGTTTAGTTAAAAAATGGAAACCCAAGTTACTAAATATAGCTGAATATTCAGAAAACTTAGCTGGTGAAGTTTAAGATTACAGAATTGATGATTAGGGAATGTTGGTAATTTGAAATTTGTGTCTAAAGTGATGAGCAAAAGTCTCACAAGCTTTGATTCATGGATGGATCAGCGTATTATAAGTTATAACAACATTTTTTGTCACACCAACTCAAATGGTATGCATACTGAGAGTATGCAATTACATTCATAGATGGTTTCCTATTCTGTTGGCATTTCGGGATTTGGTTATTGTGTATCTGTGTGATTGAGTGTTTCGCAATGATGCGAATACTGGAATGCTCTTGTATCTTTCTGTGTTTCAATAAATGAAATCAAGGAAAACTTAGATAACCCTTTTTTTTTTTCTTCCTTCGAGGACTTGTACAAGCACCTGACTATACTGTTTCCTTTTCTCTGAATTGTTGGTTATAAGCCAGTATTTCAATTTTTTCGTCGTGTAGGATCTGCTTGATGTTTTTCATGCCATATATACTGGGGACGGACAATTTGGGAATCTATTATGTATTGATTCTTGTTTAAAGCTCTTGCAAGTTTCTGGGATTAATATTTGTTCTGGGGCTTTGTAGTTGTTCTGGATGCAGTAGAAGGTCAGCGATGGGCAGTAGCCAACGGAAAGATGAGATAGAGCTGAATGGGGACAAGGTTAATAGCATCATGGAAAGTGAAGAGTTATGAGACAGTTCCTGATAATTGTTTATTTCAATGTTGGCAGTGTGGATAATCAAGTTCGAGAAGATAACACTTATGAACATCGAATCAGAGTTTAGAGAGTTCTATTTTTAACATCTGGTTCAAGTTCTGTAACTTCCCTGCTGGTGATACTGTCAATAACTAGGCTTGAACTATGCCATCAGAATCTGATAAGTGGGGATGGAAGCATGTTACTGTGTTCGGTAGGTTTGACAAAGGAAGTGGGACAAAAAAGTGGAAATGCAACCACTGTGATCTACATTATAATGGATCTTATTCTCGTGTTAGAGCCCACCTACTTGGGTTCACCGGTGTTGGGGTCAAAAGCTGTCCAGCAATAGACAGGTCTGTAAGAGAGACATTTCAGACCTTAGAGGAAGAGCGCCTAATTCGGAGAAAGAAAAAAACTTCTGGATGTCCAAAAGCGGGCAAGCACATCCGGACTTCACAATCAAGTCTTACCTATGTCACTAAAGAAGATACGGATCAAATCGTAGCTCGATTCTTTTATGTCCATGGATTGAATGCCAATGCTGTTAACTCTCCTTACTTTCATGACATGGCAAAAGCAATTGCTTCATATGGCCCTGGGTATGAACCCCTCTCAATATATGAGCTCTCTGATTCTTTCTTAAGTAGAGAGAAAGGTAGGATAGAAAAGTCTTTGGCTCTAGTTAGGGAGTCCTGGCCTCACACGGGGTGCACAATAATGTGTTTTGGTTGCTTAAAAAGTATGCCAGACTGCTACCGCATTAACATATTCATCTCTAATCCCAGAGGACTAATGTTTCTGAGAGCAGTAGATATAGATGATGTTGATGGGGCAGACAATGTATTATTGGGTGTTCTTGAAGATACTATTATGGAAGTTGGGCCCAGCAATGTGCTTCAGATAGTCTCTCATCTAGACAAGGCTAGCAAATTATCTGATTCTTTTATAATGTCAAAGTTTCCTCATGTATTTTGGTCTCCTTGTACTTCGAACTCTATATGCATGTTGATGGAAGATATAGCTCAAATGGACTCGATAAAACCTGTGGTAGAATGTGCGAAGGAAATTCAGAAATGCATGACTACATATCAGCAGTTTTCCCCTTGTAAGTCCAATGAACATCTGGAGGGAAGCTTGAACCCACTTTTCATAAAGTTTGCACCTTCTTTCGGAATTGTTCAGCAGATTGTTGAGTTAAAGCAACTACTTCGAGAGTTGGTTGTTAGTGAAGGGTGGAAGAAATGGAAGATAAGTATACCATACGATTTTGTAAGTATAGAAGCTTCCATTCTCGGAGATCATTTCTGGAGCTGTGCTCTTCTGTCGGTACAATTGCTTGAGCCATTTGTGAGATTGCTTGCTCCACTTGATGTTGACAAACTTGTCATGGGTGACATTTGTGATTGGCGGGCTCAGGCTCTTGAAGCCCTGAGAAGTAAAGATATTGATAATGGGACATTGAATCGGTTGGAAGAGCTGATAGAGAATAGATGGGATGCGCTATTTTCTCCACTTCATGCTGCTGGTTACATACTGAACCCCAAGTATTTTGGGAGAGGTCAAACAAAAGATAAAATTGTGATGAGAGGTTGGAAAACCACCCTAGAACGATACGAGTCTGAGAGTGCAAACAGGCGGTTGCTAAGAGAGCAGCTCAGCTCTTACTGGCGACTGGAGGGGTCATTCAGAGATGAAGATGCTGTGGATTGTAGGAATAAAATGGACCCAGTTGCATGGTGGGAGAACTTTGGTTTTGAGACACCTAACTTGCAGACACTGGCTGTAAGAGTTTTGAGTCAGGTTTCAAGTATTGCAGTGTGCCAAGAGATATGGCAGGAATATGAGTTTCCAGGGCAAGATACAGCCAACAGATTTGAATTGCAAAGGGTGGAGGATCTTATATTCGTCCGGACCAATCTTAGACTAAATACTAGCCAAAGAAATCGGATCTCAAACTCCTTGTCCACCACGAAAATGTAACTTCATGCTCTTCATCTGGAGCTTAAACATGTGATGGTGCACAGCTGATCAAATACAGGTGAATGTAAGTCTTAATGAAAATACCTGATACTCTTTGAGACTTCTTATGCTCAATTTGAAAAGTGAGATGATACTGGGAATTGATTGTAAAATCTGGATGGAATTTTCGGCTCTTCGGGTCAGGCTGGGATTAGGGTGACATTTTGCAATGAGTTCTGTACAATGTGTTTGACCCCCTTTCACTTAAGTATTCTTTGCAGCATGTGAATGTGATGAAGAGAAAACAAAGAAAAGGTTAGTGAAATATAGTGCACCTGAGTACTCTTAGGATAAGGGAGCATTCGAACATGGGATCTCTTCTAACAGTGTGGACGAGAAATACCACTTAGACGTAAATTTGTACTAAACTATACAGTAGAAAATTTTCTACATTTAGTAGAGTTTCGTAAGCGGCTTGGCCATTGATTGGTTTAGAGTTGGACCGTATCCCGGCCTATCAATGAGTTGTTGATTTGTTAATGGGACGGTGAAGTCCAACTAATCTCGGCCGGTAGTTTGTCTTCTCTTCTAAATCCTAATTTGCTACTGAATATGCATTCAAACTGGTTACGTACTTTATGTAGGTTACACAGAAGCAGTGTGTGTCGCTCATTCACGTCTACATCCCGTAGACAAACCCAAGTCAATAACTAAAATCGATATCATTCTCTTTGAGACTGATTTGGCGTCTCCATCCCGTAGACAAACCCAAGTTAAATCTGAATGTAAATGGCCTGGGTTTGTGCCCACACAATTGTTCTCATTTGTTTACTAGGAACCAGTACATCCGGGCATTGTTGGGAACTAGTACTTACTTTAGCACGTATCATGGCACAAATCAGTGATCCACATAAATTTTTGTAATGGCTAGTGGGAAAAGAAGACGCAGCCCCTTGGATTATAATACCTCTGTGGAGAGCTCAAGTATCTGCTTTACGTGGACATTAAGTGAAAGCAAAATCAGTTGCTTGTGTATTTGGTCAAGTTACTAGAGGAAGAAAATGCAAAAAATCAAAAGATTGGAAAGTGGCATTACAATTTGGAAAATGGCCAAAAGCCAGTCAACACTCAAGAAATTTGTGATTAGATAGTACTTAGTGGCCAGATCAGAATAATTTTGGGGGAATAAAGGATGCTAGAACAAAACTTGCTTCTACTTTTTAAAGAAAAAGCGCTAATGCTGTGTCATGTATGTTGGGGAATAAAGAGAAAGGAGGGGGAAAAAGGTCAGTGATTTATCAAAAGGGAGCCTTGGAGGGACACGCAACGAAGTGTACCTTTGATGTACAACAGTACTAGCCTTTGTGCATAACGTATGTGCCATGTCAAACTATTAAGTGTTTAGTTCGTTTAAGAAACGGAATATATCAGAATTACGTTTATTAGTTACAAATTAATTGTTCGAATGTATTTCACTGTAATTAAATAAACTCACAATTCTATGTTGATAATTTGCTTGGAACAGTAACACTAAAAAGACATTAAACTCTCTACATAAGGTTAGTTCTGGAACTACTTCTGTCCACTTCGATACATGAGAAATGCTGAGTGATCGCAAACCAATAAAAAAATATTCTTCACATAGCTGTTGTACTTTGGTTGTCAAATTTTTCTATCAACTATATCGAAACAATAAATAATCAATGACACAAGCGTATTGATATCGGTGAGCCAAAAAATGCAGGCCACAAAATGGATCTTGTCATGTCACTAGCACGCAAATAAAAAAAACAATAGTTGAATTATTCTTCTGTAACCCTCACAAAAATTATGGGAAACCATAGTGTATGTATGTACACATTGTATGCACGCACATACAAACTTCTAACTAACACAAATTAAGATGAAGTTTCCGCTTAGCAAATATGGTACTACGGTTAGTTATTAAGTTCGTTAGAACAATATGTTATTTTCTATTTACGTTACTCAATTTCATTTTTTTCAATTTAATTTGTTGCAAATGAAATAATATTTTGAGAATTCAGAGGGATAAGAGAATCCAAAGTAAATGAACACTGAACGGAATACACCGCATATATACTGTATATTGTATACATACGGGACTTTTAGTTGAGAGAAGAAGGACATCTTTGCTGACTTGTTCAGAAAAAGAAGAGTACTCATGTACATCTAATTGAGCAGTTGGGAATGAATATATAAAGCATGGAAGCTTCACCACTAGCTATATACATCAGGACAGTTTTTGGCTGTCTCACTGACCAGTAGCTACATACATAGGGACAGTTTTTGGCTGCCTGATTCCGACTTTTTCGTTAATGTTTGTTAAGATCAGAATAATCGTTTGTTTTATTCATTATATATTTAATAAAAATTATCTCTTACAAACTATTCTTGAATCAACCTTATTGAATTTTTTGCTTACAAAGTTTCTTCTGCAATCCTCTTTAAGTTTAATCTCATCAAAAAGGTCATATACGTGGGTTTTACCTTTTCTTGTTTTATCTGGAAGCAGAACAATGCTTTTCTTTTGTGTCAAGAAATGAATTGATAGTTTCTTAGTTTCTACCTCCTCACCAAAAACACTACCAATAGTAGAAGAAGAAGGATTAATAAACTTCCACGACAAGAATGGCATGTAATTATATAGGGCAGGCCCCAAAAGCCCACACTCTAATGGAGGTAGGTCATAATGTCTAACTTTTTTGGCAGATTGTCCTCTTTTTTATTATCGTCACATTCCCGAAGAGTTTTAAGAGGGAGTTGCCGGCATCCGAAGAGTGACCAAGGGTTAAAGAACCCACTCAATCCTCGTGCGTTTTTCACAAAATGTGAAACAGTAGAGATGGAGCATGTGCGAGACTTAAAAAGTACAAATGGTCACATCCGACAAGAAAAGAATATTTCATGATGCTAGCATGACAATTAGTTTCTATGTATTACCCCATCTCTATGTAACAATGTCATAGTTATATGGCATAGAGTATGCTATGGCAAGGTCCTACGTTAATTTATGTTCTTTTGATAAAGAAAACACCCAACCACCCAATTGATGTAGAGTAACTTCATAGACATCAACTTTAATCTCATATTTATAATGTCTGTTAGTATATCATGAAATTTCATATTTGTCATAAATAAGAGAGACTTGAGAGTAGATATGAAATTTCACAGATGAAGAGATGTATAGAAATATTATAAGAATTCAAAAATTGGTTTTTGGGCGGCATCTCAATTATCTTCAACTAACACGTATTTGGTAGTAGCTCTAACTCGCATTATTGATAATTGTAGATGTTCTTATACCAGGTAGAATTGATTATGGATTTATACATGATTTTGGTTAGTTAGGCCTCCTATAGTGGGTCGGAAATATTGAGTGTCATAGCCATATGTGACAATCACTCTCCCATAATCGATCTAAAAATTTGAGTGCCATAAGCCCGAATTCCATTTCCGAGTTCTATGCATTGAATTCATGAGAGCGATGTTTGTATGAGGACCCAACAAATAATAGAGAAGGGAAAAAAATTGTGTTTTAGCGAAAAAAAATGACTTTTGTATGTATAACCTTATGTCACTGTAGCACGAGTGCTATACGAATGAAACTCAGGTAATCTGAGGTTTATTTATGAGCATCACACTCACCTCTAGGAGTAGAAGTGGGCAAACAAGTCGAATGGCTAGATAATTAAGACTATATTACTAGAATTTTTTTTTTATAGACTATATTACTAGACTTGTTGCACACCAAGTGGAGTCCTAATTTTTTTAATTTTTTTTCCCAAAATGATCTGAGTTTTTGCTCGACTTGTTTATAAACGAGGCCAAAAATTCTGAAATACGAGTATTAGGCTCGACTGAGATGTGTAATACACATGACTTTCAATGATTTTCTTAAAAGATATATAATCTATGTAACTTGTAGTATGGTAGAAACTCTAAATCCCCTAAAAACCCTAGAATGATCTTATACATTCTTTCCTGCTTAAACCGCAACAAAAAATCATTAAAAAGATAGAGCAAACAACCATCTCCATAGTCGACATTTCTCTTCTTCACTAACCATCTCCACAACCGAAAATGTGTGTTGAATCAATCTTTTCGTGTATGCTAATCATTGTCTTTGTCTTAGATTGGACTTCTAAGGTTTATTTGGTTTTCAAGTAATTGTGCCGTGATTTCAAATTTTTGGTATACTTGCAAGTTTCAATTTTTTTTTAGTGGTAGAGCCCTATAAAATCAATTATATCATGTTAAATTTTTCGTTTTGTATAGATACCTAGATAATTTTAATATGAACTCACATAACTCGCGAACTCGATTGGTTTCATAATGATTCCAAACAAGCCGGGTCCTCTTTGAAATCGGATCGAATCAAACTTGTTTTAAAATAAAATGAATCGAGTTACATTCACCAAAAATATGCACAACCGGACTTGTACCCAGACCTATTTAGGATTGTGCGAGGCCTTATAACTTATTACTGAGTTCATTTCCTAGAGTTTTAGTATCAAAATAGCTGGTATGGATGCAGCTCATTAATCTTCTGACAAAAAGAACAAATTCAAAGAAAAAACAACACACATTTTAAACAAAATGACAGACATGACGCCTCAATCAAGAATTCCTCAGATTTTTAAAACGGTAAACATTTAAACTGGGTTATGAAATTCATGCCATTAATGATCCACATGATTAACAATTCCTTTGGGTCATTTGCAACTTTCACGTTCCAATCCAATGGGTTGATGATTGTCAGCTGTTTTTCCAGAAATTTTCTTTTTTATCAACATGAATTAATGCTTCTTCATTAAAATAAGTTGGCAACGAGCCAAAAGGAGTATACAAAGATTGAACTTACACACTGGGGTCCCGTTAAAAACCTCGTGATAATGAGGAAAATGATACCCCATACTCCTAACAACCAAAACATTCAAGAAATAGAAATAGGTGGATCATTTAGTCTGAAACCCCATCCCTCACCCCTACGGCAAAGTCATCAGGATAAAGAAACAGGAACCTAGTCGACCTCCTTACAGTCTAACCATCAGAGAGAATTAGGCACAGACTAAAGTTTTCTACCACTTCTTCTAGCCTTGCATCTCACGAATGAGAGCTTCTTCCAGTGCTTGTAGCTGTTTTTCCAGAATTTAAATTAACACAATTTGAACTTTTTAATTGTTGTGTATACAAACTAAAACCATAGTTACCAGATTCGCGATTCGCTCTGATACGCGATACGAATACGGATACGAGATACGCGAGTTGAGCAAGAATGAAATTCGAAGGGGGTATATTCATCCGATTCGATATTTGGATTCGAAATTCGCTTTTCTTTCAATTCGATTTTATTATCACATATAAAATATTATCTATTAACAATTTGTGGGAAAATAACAGTTTTTTATTGCAAAACAGTTAAATTTTTTTCATATTACATGAGAAATGCATACAATAATCAGAAAAATAGAATAAATAATGCATTAAAATTAAATGGTGGGACCGTGTTAGGTCCTCATCTCCACATCAACATTCGATCAACAACAACAAAATGCAGTCGGAAGCCGCGCGGTAGCCACGGTGCTTCTTCAATCCAGAAGAAAATTCAGCCCCAAACTTTAATTTTAATTTGAAATCGTCACCATTGCTTGAAGCCCATGATATTTCTTCTATCAATTTCCTATTTCCGTCCAACTTCACGGAGTCGCTGGATCAGCGAACTGAGTCGCGAAAGCACCGCGATTCGGTACGCGCGACTCAATTCGGAGTTCGGAGGGGGAAGGAGCGAATCTGGTAACTATGACTAAAACCCTCTGACCAGCTGCAAGAATATTATTTTCACATGTATGGTACTCAGTCTAATCAGAACAATACTATAGTTGTATAATAACATTTGATTTCCTAATCAAAGAGGGTGATGGCTTAACTACAACTTGCATAATACTATCGGTCAATTACCAAGTTGCACAGATCCGCAATGTGTGACTAAATTTGAGTTCACTGTAAGGCAACACTAAATCCTAATGTTAAGCCTTTAACCATACTACTCTAACTAAGCCCCGAAAAACACCAGATATCCTTTGATCTGCTGATATAGTTGTCTCTATTATATTGAAGAAGGTCTTATATGTATGTTATAATCACTTATAATATAAATGATGATACTTATTTAGGTGAGTTTGATACCTAGTTGTAATTGACCACATTCGGTACAAATGATCTATTGAGGTGTGTACCTCATTGGAAAACGACAATATAACCTCTATAAATGCATATTCTATAAACTCATAACCTCTAGAAATATGTAAAAAAACTCTGGTACAACTTGGGCCATTTATAGTTTGTGTATGTAATAATGAATTTTGTTTTTGGGAAATCCTCATTATGCACTTCATTTCTTCTTTATTTCTTATGCATATGTGGAGTGCACAATGATCTTTTTGGAATGCCAATAACAACACCCTTTTTTTAGTCATGTCTTACTAAATTTACTTCCATATAATCATAATCGTAAAAAATAATATACACAAAATCTGAAATATTTCATATAAATTAAAAAAATTATATAGTAATCCGCATCAATGATTTAATCCTTACAAATAATGATGTTTCTTTAATCCTTCGCGTACGTAATAGAAAGAGGAAGCATACAACTTTTATAAGGAATAACTAACCTAAAAATTAATTTTTATACACATTATCTTCATATATGCATAACTTTAAAAATTAGTAAATGTGTCATAAGTAGTAACATGATTATATGTCAAATAATAGTGGCATATATCCCTCTGGAAAATTAGGTAGTTGATGAAGCTGTTCGTACACATCTCTTGGGGGATGTATGTGAGTTGACACAGCACAGGGCTCTAGGATGAAAACACGCATGAGGATATGCCATTTTTTAATACAAAAGTGACTCGAATTTTGTTACTGATTGCCTTTGGTCAATGACTTTGAACAAAACTGTCTCACATGAAAAACTGAAATGAGACAAAAAACGCTAAGCAAGAACAGAGTACTCATACATACATATGTATCTATGAAGGTGAATTCATTCATCGAGTATATAGGATCTACAAAGGATTCTCTCGATCTAATAATGTATGACATTTTCAACACATGTCCTTGTCCAGTTTGGAAGAGATTGATGATAACAAACACGTCCATGTTAGGAAAATAAAGTTCGTTGTGTGACTTGTGATCAATTATCTAATTGAATAAATGTCCTTGTTGTACCCCCCTTGTCATTGAGAGAGACTTCATTTCGGACCTTAATAATTATTTAGAACAAAACATTAATGTGTTAAAAAGTCCAACAAAAGTATATTGGAAAATGATATAATCTTCCCGATATACAAGAAACTTAGAGAGATATAATCATTACTTTTTCAAATCACTTTCAAAATCGAGTTAAAATACGGAATTGAAGAAGGAAATTAAAACACCTGGTTGAATGGCATTATGTGCGGAGTGATTGAATGCAAGGAAAACAAACATACCCCCCCTTTCGCTCCCTTGATAATGCTCATCGTAGAAGACATCTCGAAGTTGAACTCCATATAAAAGAACAAAAGAAAAGAGTCATTATCTTCAATTTTATACATGACTCAAACTGTCAAGTGATTTTGTTATACAGAATCTACTTAAATGCGTGAGATAAGAAGCGTATAAAGAGGGACTCTAAAATGCTTGCCGGTATTTCGTATATAATTTTTTTTTCTATCAACAGAAATATATTATAAAAGCGTTTGGCAAAACCAAACAAAGGAGTACAAATCAGACATCGACCGAACAAGGAATGTCTATACTCCTAACAGGACCCATAACTTCATTGCATCTAGGCAGCAGGAGCAAGCCAACTCGCTAGAGAAGACATCAGTACAACCGGAAAAGACAAACTTAACCGATTAACTACAACTTTTGCAAGGACAACTTGACTACTAAACCAACTTAACAACTAAACCGGCAAAGCATGGTGAACCTGAATCCCGAAGCCCTTCAAGGAATATGAATCTGACAACTGCACAAGCCGCCACTATCTCGGATTAAGCAGAAAAACCGATCAAGCATGGCAGAAATGAAACCCGAAACTGCACAAGCCGCCACTAGATCTCACCCACTGCACAAGCGGCCACTGGATCGGGTGTGATCTGAACCTGCTAAACCCGAAACTTGAAAAGACACCGGCGAAGCAAGGCAGAATCGAGGCCCAGAGCTCATCAAGCAATCAGAAACACAACATTACACCAGCTGCCACTAAATGGAACCCATCAAAACAAGCCAAATAAAATAAAAAACAAAAACCGATGATTATCCTTTATTCGGGACTATGAACTCTAATCAAAACAAGCAAACACCATTCAATTCTCCTTTATTCCAACAAACACCAAGCATCGAAAAAGGGGCCCTCTGTGGTGGCGGGGGCGGCAGAGACATCGGCTGCATTGAAAAATGATATCGAGGGGCGAAGGCGGTGAGCCGGCACAGGAGCATCTTCTCGAGGGCAAGAGTATAGGCGGAGATTGAGAGGGAGAAAAGGTGGCCGGCCGACCCCAAGGCAAGCCAAGGGGCCGGCGGCGGTTTTGGGGCTTCTTTTTTTTTTTTTGGAGAGCGGCATATATATAGTTTTTTAAACCTTCATTCCTCAACATGTAAGCTCTAATTCATGGCAGCATTAGGGTGTTAATTATAAGTAGAGAGATTCTATCCATAGCTAGCTATTATTTCGTCTTTCATAATCTCATTTGATTGGTATTTATGAGCAGAAGTTAAAAGAGCAATTGGTGTTGAAATTATCAAGAAGTTGCTAGGCTATTTGATTGAAGTGGGCAAAGGAAACCGGCAGAAATCTACTTTCAAACTCATTGTGCAGCAGGGACCAAAGTTCAACCAATTTTGCAGCTGTTGGGACAAGGTCGGTTTATTGAGAATTCCATTTTGATGTTTTCGGTCTTAAAAAGTAATTTTATATAAAGTTAAAATAGTAATCTTATAATTGAAATGAATGATGAGTGTGATGATAAAATTAATGAGTATGTATAAAATTTTCCTTATAAATAAGATTTCATGTGCATAGCTTGAACAAGAATACTCACAGAATATGCTTTCGGAATATGATTTGTGTAAAAGTTTGGGCCACAAGGGTTCACATGAATTCATCATAAAATATAATATTGTTCCCATTGTGCCTTTTATTTTCTTTTGTAAAGGCAAATAGGAAACATTAACCACAAGACTTGAACCTTAATTAACCAAACCCTTTGGAAACTGCATTGCTGGCCCAAAAGCATAGCCTTAGAAGAAGTTGATGTAATCAAGTTGTGGCAAAAAGAAACTGTGAGTTTTTTCACTGAATAGAGGGACTGTAAAATGTCTCGAATCCTCATTTGGTTGGGTCCTTGTTTGACGCAGATTTGTGCGTGATTTAGTTGCTAAAACAAATGCTTCTTTTGCACCGGAATTTGATTAATCCTTATTTAGAGTAAATTGATTATCACTTGAATAACCAAAAATAATTTTGTTCTTATGGCAAGAACGCGGTCAATATTGAGGACTTTCTTGGGAGTACAGACCTAGATTAATTTAGTGTAAACTTCATGGGCTGACTACATTTTGACGGACTTACGGGCTCACTCTTGGCTTAAATTTCTGCTTAGTAAAGGTCCAGTCGAGGCCCTATATGCTGACTTGCTTTATGGAGTATAAATCCTATGAAACTTGTCTAATTATACTGGTACATTACTTACCTATACATAGGTGAAGGTGCACCTACTTCAATGGTACATGTCATATGAAACAACTTATTTTCTAAATCACCGGCCGTTTGAAATCATCTCTAAAAAGAGAGGATTGTGTTCGATTTTTGAGCTTTCGGAGAAGTTGTAATAATGTCAGCACATACAACAGCTGCTTTTGCTTTTAAGCATGGAGGCATATTCGCCTGAGATGATTTTCTACCATAACTTATCAATGTGTTAGTTTCGAACGTGAATGTTTTCCTATGTCTTTAACTAATTGCTTAGTTAAAGACATAGGAAAACATTCACGTTCGAAACTAACACATTGATAAGTTATGGTAGAAAATCACCGGACACTTTAGTTCAAACCGCCAAAGAACATAGTTTTTCCATCTATATATAATGCATATATTGAGCAAGTGAACTGCAACAATGAAAAAAATAGACAATGAAAACTAAGGGCTTGTTTACTTACAAAAGGGAATCTGAAACAAAATTGAAGAATGGAAATTGAATACCCAAGTCCGATTATAATTCCTTGGGGTGTTTTGCCCCTAAATTGGAGTATGTCCTACTAAATTTTTTTTCGAAACAAAGGAATGCGCTGTTATAAATAATATAAGGTTTGGACGAAGAGCCAAACAAGGAGTACAAGATAAAGCAAAACGTAACTCCGGTTTAGTGGGTATGTCCTACTAAATTTTGATTCCCAAGTGGGTTAGTAAACGTAGAGTAACTAAGAAAAAATAATGATTCCCAACAATTCTCATTCCTTATATGTAAACATGCTATAAAGGGAAAAAAGTGAAATCTCAATTAAACTACATGCACAGTTAATGCACTTTTGAAATGTCCTTAATACGAAACGTCAAACAATTTTATTCTTATGAAATATTAAATAAGAAATCAACTAATTGTAGTGAGTATTCTTCTTTTTACAAGCCCACATCTTTATGAGATCTTCAATATTCAAAATAGGATTAAACTTGAAAGTTACCTTTGCAGTCAACGGAACAGTGAAAGTTTTTTTTTTCACCCTCGTAATTTCCAACTAATACATTTAAGAGAACAATCACCGAAGTCCGAAGACTTGACAAAACCATATGGAAGGAGAAGAGGTTTTTAGCAGTCAAAGATTAGTACTGAGATATCTCATACTGAAATTACAGTGTTACCCTTTTGCAATATCATATTCGTACCTTGTAATTATTGATTATTTATTTTTGTTACAAAATTGGAATTTATACCTTGTAATTGGCAACAAGCAAGCCAAGTAAAAGCTGGACAATAATGAGGCCACTCACACTTGGAGTTGCGACAGTTAGAAAAGATGAGGATTCTCTTGATTGCAAAAGGATACCTACCTAAAGAAAGAGAGTAAATTGCAATACATATTAGCCTGTCAAAAAGGGAAAAATAAATAACAAGTAGAAAAATAATAGAAAATCACCAGAATAAGACCAAAACCGACTATAAAAGTACCCTTTCTACTCTCTCATCACTCAGAACACTGCCTCCTCAATACTGTCCTCTGTCTCCCTGCCTTCATTTTGACAAGAGGCAGCAGCACAAGTATTGGTTGGCAGCAGTACAGATCTATGAAACCAAAAGCACAAAGTTTAGATTTTTAGCCAATATTGATCGAATCCCCCATCTGGGTTTTCCTCCAAATCAAAGTTGTTTCACCCCCATTTGTCACATTGGTCAGATTTCATAAAAAACAGAGATCTGGGTTGTTGAGTTTTTTGGTTCAGGCATTTCATCGAACACCTGGTGAACTCAAATGGCTGAGGGCACTGGTCAAATTCTGATACCTGAGAGCTTCCAGGGGGGGAGTTATGACAACTTTGCAGGGCAAATTGGGCTGATTTGGGAGCTGGTGAAGGCGCCATTGATAGTTCCCCTGCTGAGAGCTGGTGTCTATGTTTCATTGGCCATGTCGCTCATGCTCTTCTGCGAGCGCGTTTACATGGGTGTTGTCATCGTTTTGGTCAAACTCTTTTGGCCTAAACCTGACAAAAGATACAACTTTGAGCCCCTCCAGGAGGACCTGGAATCAGGCAGCTCCAATTTCCCTGTGGTCTTAATCCAAATCCCCATGTTCAACGAAAGAGAGGTACATGCATTTTTATGCTTCTTTTGCTTTTCTATCAAAACTCCGTGGTTGAATCCAACTTAGAATCTCGAAATGCGGGGTAAATGCTCTTAACTATCTATAATCCCTTGATTACTTCTTTAAACTCTTCAGTAGCATTTTTTGTTTTTCATCTTTTTTGCCATTTTTATTTGGTGGGTGTGTGAGGAAAAAGCCTTAAAGTATGGTGCTTTATGTATTATTTTCAGGTCTACAAGATCTCCATTGGAGCTGCATGCGGACTTTCATGGCCGTCCGATCGTCTCGTGATCCAAGTCCTTGACGATTCAACTGACCCTACAATCAAGGTAAAAAAAACTTCCCAAATTCAGAAAAAATTGACCCATCAAATCCCTTCCATTAAAAACCCAATCTTTTCCAATGTGCCCATTTTTGTGTAAAAAAGCAAATCATATCGTGTGTGATTTCATCCCATTTACTGACATGGGTCCGCTTCAATTCACTGATTTGACTAAAAATGAATCTGATAATCTAATCCAATCTAAATTACGAGACAAAAATGACCAACTTTATTAAAATGTGCAGCAAATGGTGGAGCTGGAATGTCAAAGGTGGGCTAGCAAAGGAATCAACATTAGGTACCAAATAAGAGAAACGAGGGGAGGCTACAAAGCCGGTGCTTTGAAAGAAGGGCTTAAACGCAGCTACGTCAAGCATTGCGAGTACGTCGCCATTTTCGATGCCGATTTCCGGCCCGAACCCGACTACCTCCGCCGGGCCATCCCTTTCCTCGTCGGAAACCCCGACATTGCCCTTGTTCAAGGCCGATGGAGATTCGGTAATTTAATCTTTAATTAACCATTATTAAGCGGTATTATACCACTTTAGCTTTAATTGCGTTTTTAAAATTTCCCATTTGAGTGTCGGTGGTCTCATTTTTTGGATTTTTCTTTTGGTTTTCTTTATTTTTTATTTTTTAATTTTTATTATTTTTTATTTTTTTGCCTTTTTCTTTTCGTTGGCGGGTTCAGTTGAGTGTAGTGTAGTGTGCATGGGCAATGCTTAAGAGTGAAACCCTTCAATCACGGGGTTAGTGGGAGCACACTCCAGCAGCCCTTCTTGTCCACCTCTGATCTCGACACTTGTTTGTCTACTAGCCCTACATCAGAGGAGAGGCTACGAAGGACCCACATCAAAAAAGAATTTGATAGCAACGGTGTAATCACAGACAAAGTGTGATTCCCATACTTAATTTTGTCAGTTTTAGTGCCACTAATCAGTGTGTTTCTCTTGTGGGTTACGTTTTACTTGGCCCGTTTTAGAAAGGAAGGAAATTTGCAAGCATTCATTTGCTTTAGTATTATGATGTCAGATTGTTAATTTTGTGAGTTACGTAATGTTATTCATTCCTGCCATTTGACAACTTGAAACTATAATCGAGTTGTCAATTAAGGGAATCGAATAAGATCTTAATTTAGAGTGACAACGTTAGCATCGGGAACATAGGATAAGATTACCTCAAAATCACAAAGTCATTGTCACCTTCTTCTTGTGACCCGGCATGATTAGAGCAGGAAATCCGGGGTAGGTTTGTCATTTTGCTGCAAACGACCCAGCAAAGTAGTTTAGAGACATTTTCATTTACAGTTGCCCTACGTAAACCCGGATTGTACGGACCAAACAGTCAAACTGTTAGGTAAGTAAAAGTCTGCCGGGACAGAACAGAGTCAATTTGCGGAAAGCTGGGGGGTTAAGTTTGTCATTTCATCTTTCCTCGTAGGGGGTTAACTGCCGGTACGCAGTCCACGTGCTGTTAAATGGCGTGTTGCTAAAACTGGATGGCGCACAGTCAAGCCTTGCGTGGTGGGCCTAATTCTCTGCTTTACCGACACTTGGTTTGTCGTGCTCATGCTAGCGTGGCCGACCCTGGTTTGTGTCACGTGAGCACGCGACCAGCTCCTTCCTTCTATTTGCTTGGATGTTATTTTCTTTAAGTATAATTCATTTTGCATATCATTGCAATATGGATATTCGATATTCCAAAATAGTCATTATTTTTATTTTTTGTACACGTAGAAGTACTACTTTGTAATGCGTTGAGATGTTTTTCCTGGTGAGCTAAAGTTTCGTTAATGGGTTTTTTCAGTGAATGCGGATGAGTGCTTGTTGACAAGGATGCAGGAGATGTCATTGGATTACCATTTCACAGTTGAGCAAGAAGTTGGGTCAGCAACACATGCTTTCTTTGGCTTCAACGGTAAAGATATTTTTCCCTCACAACAACCACCACTGCTTTATCTGAATTATCATTTATGTTGCCAATATTATTTATATATATTTTTTAGTACTTTATCACTTTAATTGGTTGACATGTGCAAGTTCTGAATCAATGCTGCCAAATAGATGGGGACTAATTGGAAAAATACATATTTAGTTGGTATGTGAGAGTGACTAGAAGAGTTGAGGAAAAATGAAAATTGACTAGGTTTACAATATTGACTTGGTCGTAGACTCTCCTTCATTATTGGCTGAAATTATGCCGTGACCAAAGTTTTTTTTTTTTTTCCCAAGGTTACCAAAGTTTAAAATTTAAAAGGAAAGCAGATAGTCTTCAATAGTCAAACTTCAGGATTGATCATAGTAATCACAGTAATTGGTGAATGTGGTCAATTTCATTGTCAAGTTACTAATTACTTGTTAAAGCAACTTTGCTGCATTTTTAGCTATGAACTCTGAAATGGTAATGCATCTTCTAATTAAGATTGCAGCATTCAACTGATAGTATTGTAGTTTGGAATTTGACATAATAGTACATTGCAGGAACTGCTGGTGTATGGAGAATCGCTGCAATTAATGAGGCAGGAGGCTGGAAAGACAGGACGACGGTCGAAGATATGGATCTTGCTGTCCGGGCTAGTCTTAGAGGCTGGAAATTTTTGTACCTTGGTGACCTGCAGGTATTTTGTACCCGAATATATATGTACATCATACAGATTACATGACATGAGCGCAGTTGCTGATCGTTGTATTTGTTTCAGGTGAAAAGTGAACTTCCTAGTACATTCAATGCCTTCCGTTTCCAGCAGCACCGATGGTCTTGTGGTCCTGCTAATCTGTTCAGGAAAATGGTGATGGAAATAGTTAGAACTAAGGTGAGTTTAATTAGTCACATTATTGGCATGTTCTACTAAAGCAATATCTTCTTCCTTCTTATTCATATTTTCTAAGTATGCTTTTTGTATGTGCTGCTTCAGAAAGTTACATTGTGGAAGAAGTTTTATGTCATCTACAGTTTCTTCTTTGTCCGAAAGATCATTGCTCATATGGTGACCTTCTTCTTTTACTGCGTTGTACTTCCTCTTACCATTTTGGTTCCTGAAGTATATGTTCCAATATGGGGAGCAGTTTATATACCTTCCATCATCACCATTCTAAACTCCGTTGGAACTCCAAGGTATTCTACAGTTTTACTCTGTTTCTTCATGATTTTTTTTATTACTTGTTAGTCTATCATATGAAACTAATCAATCTTCTTCTTGAATTGTTCAGATCAATTCACCTTTTGTTCTACTGGATTCTTTTCGAGAATGTGATGTCTATGCACCGAACCAAGGCAACCTTGATCGGCCTGCTAGAAACGGGAAGGGCCAATGAGTGGGTTGTCACTGAAAAGCTTGGAGATGCTGTCAAGAACAAAGCAGCAGAGGCTGCCAAGAAACCAGCCCCCAAATTTTTCAAAAGGCCACGCTTCAAGTTCGGAAACAGGTAAAATTTCTGCTAACACTTTCATTCTTTATCTTGTCATGTGTATTTGTAACTCTTTCCATTGACACCACAACTGTCACTGGCACACAGAAAGCTGTCTTTTCTGCTAATCTGTAAAACATTGGCTTAAAACCAATCACATGCACCATAGATTTTAATTGTTTGCCAACAAGTAAGAATAAATTTTCTGTTTTTACCCTTTTCTTTATTCTAGATCAGAATCTTTCCTTTGATTAATCCAACCTAGGCATCTAAGAAAACTACTGGTAGCATATGACAGCAGATGGCTTTAGAAACTCTGAGTTTATTAATACTGAGAGTGTAGGAAAACATGTGAGGTTAGAAAAATAACATTATCTGTTGATGATACCAAACCTTCTCAAAATTGTTCTTTAACTACCTGTTTACTTTGTCCTCTATCTGCTTTTCATTAGTCTCCAACATTTATTTATTCCATTTTCCCTGATCTGTGGTTCAACATTTACAGGCTTCACTTCTTGGAACTGGGATTCGGAGTTTTTCTGTTTATCGCTGGATGCTATGATTTTGTTCACGGGAAGAACAACTACTTCGTATACCTCTGGCTCCAAACCGTCACCTTCTTGATCTGCGGATTTGGATATGTTGGAACCATCATCCCCAGCTCTTAATGGCAGGCATTTCAAAGTTATATATCGTAAGATTAAATTGACACAATCTTCCCATTGTTTCTCATGCCATGCCAGCATCTTCCTCCTCTTCAACAAAGATTTATGTAGGCAGGGTTTGTTGAGCAATTGTTGGTTGCAACCTGTATTATTTTCAGCTCATTAAACATTCATCTTGCCGGTGGAAAAAAGCGCTTACTGCACCTTCCTCAGCGGATCTCACGTCATAGTTCAATTAAACTTTAGAAGTTTCTGGAGAAAAAAAAAAGAAAAAGAAGAAGAATGCTAGCTGTTACTATTTGAACAAAGTATACAGAGTGAATTTGTCAAGGAAGAAGCAGATACCATTTTTTCCTTTTCAAGGACCAGGAGATAGTACTATTTACTTATTTAAATAGATTGGTTGTAATTGTGAAGTTTTGTTTTTTTTTTTCTTGGGTTTGCCATTTTCATAGTATATTTTTTCTTTGGATCTGGATTGTGGGAGAATAAGCTCTTGGTTGGAAAATTAGTTGGAAGTTGTAATCAGAATTACTTATGTTTTGGTAATCATGTATGCCTAGTGATCCTAGATCTGTACCACAATGAATACCTTATATACACAGAGTAAAAAGCTGCCAAAGCTTTCTTTTGGTCTTTTCCTTTCTAGTGCAATGTTAATTTTTCTTTGATCATGATACAGAGAAATATTATCACTGGAGGAAGAGTTTCTCTTTTCTTTCCAGGCATTGCTTGCTCTCCAAGATAACTATGCTGAGCTGCAATCATAGTGATAAATGGTTAATGATTAATCAAATTTTTAAGCTGTTAAATATTATGTAAAGCACGCAACCCATAAAAACAATTATGTAAACCAAATCATTTTCCTTCAAAGCTTTTTGAGATTTTATTGTTGATGAAGCAATCTGCAGCACAACTTAAAAAGCATGGACAAAAAAAAAAGCATGGAGATGCACGTTGCTTTTCTGGCTATCTGTCAGAACTTTGTCCTTCTAGTGACCCCACTTGCATATGAAAATTGTGGGCTGCCAGAAAATTGAGAGGTACCGTTGACTATTTGTACTATTCCACGGACCATGTTCTTACATATGAAATTCACATGGGCATCCGTATTAACATATAAATGTGGTAAGGTGGAATTTGGTAAAGAAAGAGGTATTATTAACTTTACTAGTGGTTATTTGTAAATTGTATTGGATTTCAAAATACAGATTAGTTACTGAAAAACATATTTGAACTCGCATGTGGAAGGGGGAGCATCCTTGCTCCCCTAAGAGCATCTCCACCGCAGGTCGAATCGGAGGGGGCGATCGACGAAATCGACGACGGGCGAGGGCGATCAGCCTCCAGCTTGAAAGAATCTACTGGTGCGATAGGGAGCTCTGGCGCAGACTGAAATCGCCTTCGCCTTCACCTGCTGTTTCGCCTGTGCTGACGTCAAAATTTTGAGTGGGTTGATCTGTAATTAATTTTTTTTTTATAAAATTTCATAAAAGTACCATAAATTTTATTTTTTCCTATAAATACCACAATATTTTTCATACATTACAATAAGAAAATAAACATCATAATGAACACACAATAAGAAATGTTGGTGCAATTGCCCTCCCAATTGCCTTTTTGAGGTGGAAATTCCAATTGTCTTGAGGCAAAGGCAATTTGGAGTTTAGGGGTCGAGTTGCTCTAAACTCATGCATGACCACTTCAAGACTTACTATTTTCTGCTTGTGATTATCTCAACAATGATTTGGGTTTTAAAGTAACAAAGCATCAAGTGACTGGTTACCATTTGTCCCAAACCTCCGCCGACAAGTAGGGAAGGACATTTTTGAACATTTTATTCACTTTTTGATGCACTGTCTCAATCATTAACTAGTAGATTATGGAGGTTATTATATGAATGTGTGTTCACTTTTTCTGCGCTTTGTTGTGATTAATTTGAAGCTTATGGTTTTGGGTTTACTTGCATTGAAAGTGTCGTTATCTGTCTCAGACTTTTTGTTTATTTGAATAAATCTGTGTCTGCAGGGTCACTAATTATAACCTCCATTGTAGGCCTTTGTAATACAATATAATAAAGGGAATAGCAACAACTTTAATTAAAACTTTAAAAGTTATCAATAATTGTCTTCTGAGGTATGTTGCTTCTTTATGTAATATTACTGCAGAAGTATACATAATGGAAACTTCGAAAACAAGTTGCTCAGATACGTGTAAGGATATACCGCACTACATGACAGAATCTATTGGCTGATTGGATTATGATAGCATCTCCAAGGATTATATGAATATAATAAACAAATGTGTAATATGAAGGTTTACGTGATACTATACGGATTCGTTTACTTAGTCATTAAAGTTAATCACTTCAAGGATAGTTAAGATAATTATTATTATATTGTATATGGTACATTTTGAATTTATGTAGAGCTAAATTTATTAAGAGGTGTAGAAAATTTCTATATTTTTAATTCAATATATTGTGTAAGGTTCATTTTCACAACATCTATTATAATCTATAAATATACAGACTATACTAGACTATATATAATTTGCAGAGTCATTTACAGTATCTCTTGAAGGATTATTTTGCTGACGTGATGCTGCAAACTAGGTTTACAGAATCCTTTGTAGATGCTCTTAGAGCATCTCCACCGCAAATTGGAAGGCAAGGGCGGTTTTTGCCCGACCGATATTGTTACCATTAAAAACTGCCCAAGTGGTACCGCAATTTGGAAGGCGAGGGTGATGGCGCGGGTGAAACGGTCGAGAAGACGAGAAGACAAGGAAGGCAGAGAAGACAAGGAAGCCGAGGAAGACCATATTTTTACACTGACATTAGCATGACATCATCAAAACCAGATCTCCCGCAAGCTAGTCTGGGAGCGAAAATCACCTTCGTCTTCGCTTCTTGAGTCTGATTCCTCCTATTGACCGTCTGAAAAAATAGCGGTGGAAGCCAGAAGATGAAGGCGAGGCCAATTTTGGGTCCGATTGGCCAAATAGGACATCTGATTTGCTGCCGGTGGAGATGCTCTTAAAGGAACGACAACCATCTGCCTTTTGGTCAACTCGAAAAGTCACCATGCTATACTACCAGCAAATATGAACTGAAAATAGTCCCTCGCTACATTTCTTTTCGCCCTTTCTTCTTCCACAATGTCAAATGCTGATTGAAACCGTTCACTTCCAAGGTGGTTATCCAAAGTTCATTCATGCATTAACTAACCAAACCTAATACAAAATGTGTGTATATATTAGATCTACACAATAGTATCGAGAGAAAACGCTAGAGGTGCTCCCACTCCTCTAGGTTCAGAGTTGTCATTTCGCAATTCTGATCGGGTCGATCGTTTTCTTTCCATTTTGTTTGTCAAATTTTATGTCAAATTCAATCTGTCGTCCGTCGCCATCCTCCGTTTCGTTGTCGATCCGTCAGGCGTTTCATCATCGCCCATCACCAATGGTCCCGACCGAATATGATCTTGGACTCGGCGGGTTAGGCGCTTACAATCGCCGGTCATCAATAGGCCGTTAGTGCTAGTTGTCTCCACCGGTCCGCTCTGAGTCGGAACTGGGTCGGGCCAAACGCTACCCACGGCATCTGGTTCGGTTCGGACGTCCACCCGATGCTCTTTTTGTGAATTTTTTTGTTTTTTGTTGATGTCCAGGTGCTGTCCGGGCACGTAGTCGTTAAACAATACATGGAGCAGATTGTTTTATTTTTCCCTTATTGAACTAGTAGGCTAGTTTTTTTGTTGTGAGTGCTTGGTAGGTGCAGGATTGGAGTTAGGGGAGCTTGCTTTTCTCCCGCTTTGTACTTCCAAATCATTAATGAATACTGTCATTTTTACTAAAAAATATACAAAATATGCATATTAATGTTTGTTCAAAATTTCGATTTCATTTATTGATTTATTTGGTGACAGTTAAATAACTAAATAATGATATCATGATTATGATATCATGAGGATTATATCTACCCATTGAGTGGCTGGAAGATGGGTCCCGATCATCAAACGACAATGATATTAAAATGAGAGTCTAACAAGAGAAGGTAGCTCATGTTCATAAATCTTGATCATTTGTGTTCTCATGAGCACTACATTCACCCTAGCCACCAAAATATTGATTTCATTTTCGTTAGGGTAGGGGCAATCAAGCAAAGTACTCTATATTCTTTTCCATTATTCTGCTGCTCAGCACACTGAGTAGTAAGCTTTCTACTAAAATTTGCAGCTGGCCATGTTCAATTTGAGAGTGAGCGTGCCCACTTGCTCTCCATGGTAAATACCAGGTTTTTGCATATAAAGGCATGCATTGTCCTCTAATGCCAACTACTCTGATCAGCAATTCCACATTGTATGTTTGTTCCATTATTATCTATCCACATACAGAAATTTAATTAAGTGGCTCTTACCAAACCCCTAAGTGGATCTAAAATATCAAATGTTGGTTCCATTTGCAAATCTGTAGTTCCCATCAATGGAGAACATAATGCTAGACTTTCTCTTTTCCTTTCTTTTAACCAAGGGTTGTAGCCCCTACACGTAGACTTTACTTGACGTATATGTTTTTCTTTAGACCAAAGTTAGCAAGTAATACAGATAACTCAAGTGATAATGTGAGCTAGTTTACTATGAAGCAATTTATTTAAGTCTAAGTGGAGATATCATAGAGAGTAATATATTGCAATCACGTGTCCAATTCAACTACTATAATATGAGGAGTCATTAAAATTATCCATTTTTACGGTCTAATGAAAATGAACATTAGTTCATATTACAGCATATAAACAAGTAATATAACATATTCATAACATCATACTAGTACAATATTTACAACTGAAAAGGGTTTTTGAGAGAGTAAGAATGGTGTAGAGGGTAAATGAATTTTGTGAAAGTGTCGGCAGTATTGAGGTTAACTATCATTGTAGATTCCTTCATGACCCAAAAATAAACAACATATTCCTTACGAAAGCATATTATATAAAGTGGCACATACTACTCGATGTCTACATGACTGATGCATAGATAGATCAGTTGTCTTTTTCAACTGCAATAGATTAAGATTTGATAATCAAAAATTAAATATCTAAAGCAGGATGATCAAAATCTAAAAGTGCTTTGTTGGAAAATAAATGAAATGTTATTTGTATTTTAAAAAGATCATTATGGACTTTATTTTTATAATTTTTATATAAAATAAAGTACACAATAATTTCATTAAAATGTCAATAATTTCTAATAGAAAAGAATAAAAATAGAAGTCTAATGGTAGGATTTTCAGCATGAAATTTGGCTATATAAATGGAAAATGGCTAAAGGGGAAGAAATCTGGTCCCACAAATGTCTTGAACCGACACGAAGAGAATTTAGGCAGACGGGTCCAAATGCAACGTGGTTGCTTTTATTACTTTGGGGGTACAAATTACAAAACATCCACCAAGTTAACAAGACTTTAGAAAATTTTCTTTTGCTGAAATCAATTTGGTAGGTTTTCCTGGGAATTGCTTCAGCTACCCCCCATCATGTGCATTTGGTGAAAATATTACATTTATAATAGCTCATAGTCAAAGGGCCTGCCTTGATAGCTTTGCTTTTTCTATTTAATTTTGATCATAGATAGCTATGAAGGTAAGGATGCTTTGATGAAACTAAAATGGCACTATACATTACAGTAAACCGCCTGAGCAGCATAATCATTTGGCAATCTACATAATGCATTCACCAACCTGTTAGTAAGCTGTCAAACTAACTAACTAGATATAGCACGTACCTAGTTGTTTGAGAGATTATATCATAAGTTGGTAAGGGGTCTCTTCAGTAGTGTCCTACACAGTGTTGTTATGTGCTGTCATGCGCTAATTGGTTTTTGGATTGAGTCTTGTCTGGTATGGACCAATGCCTCAATAATGAAATGAGGCATCAACAACACTCGAGCATTGGCATCTTTGGCCCCTTTCCTCTGCAACTATGGGGTCATCCTCCCGTTTGATATATGATTTCACATGTTTATTCCACGTGCCTTCTCCAATTGCACAACAAAAGGTAAAAAATTCTCTTTATCTGCTTCTGTGGAAGAGCTGTCACACAAGTAGAGTACGTGTAATTGTGCGTGTAATTTGTTTTTCTGGTTGGACCAAATCTTATGTACAAGTAGCACAGAACTTAAGCTAATCTGGATCACCGTTGATTCCATTACATATACGTTATTAGTAGAGCCAATACTAAGTTGTATGGGCTTTATGACTCCTTGTGAATGTAGCTAGCGAGCCATTGTAAAATGGTTTGTATGACTACTTGAGCAGATTTTTTTTTATTAAACGTGATAATTTATAGAAAATCTCAAATGATAAGTTACAAGAACAGAACGTAAATACTCAAGTAGTAGGAAGATTTGAAACTGACAGGAAAACAAACAGATCTAGTATAAAAGGTTGACCCCTTTATATATATATTGCCCAAATCACAAGAAACCCAATAAAATTTTCATCAAGTTTCAGAATTCTTATTGTGAATGTAGCTAGCAACCCGTTGTAAATGGTTTGCGTGACTACTTGGGCATAAAAGGATGACCGTAGACAATAAGAACGTGTAACATGTTGAGTCTGATTTTTTTTTTGGTAACATGTTGAGTCTGATTCTGAATCTATGGGATGATGATTTGGGAATATTTAACAAAAGAAGGAAGACAAAAATTGTGGTCACATCATCCCAATCTCACATTGAGCCAGAGAGAATGAAATAGAAATTACGATATTAACGGTGTAGAAGCATGTGCTGGGATTGTCACTCCAATCTGAGTGCATATGATACAAAATCAGCATGCGAGTCATGTTCAAGAAATAGGTAATGTGTAGCCCTCAAATTGATGCAGAAATGGATGAACAAAAGTCCAATTTTCCTGCTGGAGTTAACATGCTTTGTTCAGAATTCTAATCTGACCCTTTGTACTTCAATTGGTTGTTTGGATTTATTATTTTTCTAGGGGTAGAAAGAATGATAATGTTGGCAAGTGACTTGAGGTTGAATGGGTTGATGCTAATTTCAGGGTTCGCTTGAGTAATGGAAGAACAATTTTTGGCTGCTCAAGGCTGCTCAACTCTCCCATTTTCACACTTTCTCGCAAATTTTTTTCATGATCGGAACCGTTCACTTTATTCATTAACATGTCAAGATCATTCCTACAAAATTTCAATCAAAACGGAGATCATTTGGTTATCTAGCTTTGTAAAACATATCGACGGTTCGTTTAATGCCTAATTATACCGTTCATATAGTTCATACGGTTAGATAACCAAACGATCTTCGTTTTGATTGAAATTTTGTAGGAATGATCTTGACATGTTAATAAATAAAGTGAACGGTTCCGATCATGAAAAAAATTTGCGAGAAGTGTGAAAATGGGGGAGTTGAGCAGCCAAAAATTGTTCGTAATGGAAACATTAGTGGGGATTGAGGTCATCTAACCCTTCTAGTGCGGTATCTTTTTTTGGTAATTTTTTCAGAGAACCTATTTTTGGTAATTAGTGCAACATCATCGCGGTCTAAGGGACACTTTCTAGTTCAATAATTTGAACAGTCTTAATTTTTTAATTTCGAATTTTAATTAAACCGGAACTTTTTTACCTTTTGATTATGAATATTTTTTTTTTCTTTTCACAAAAGATGTGACTACCTTTGTTTATGTAAATTCTAGTTAGATAACTATAGGATTTCTGATTTATGCGATCTTCTCAGAAGATAATCCTTGAATTAATTGAATGAGATCATAAAACCATCAGATCGCATTGACAGTTTGGCTCCCCTTCAATGAATGTTGGTGAATAGTAAAAGCTGAATCCATCTTACCAAGCTGCAAGTAGCGTATGTCAGATTGCACTCCCTCACCTAATGATGAATCAGGAAAGAGTTAGCATGTGTGGATTGGAGAGAGTTGACAAATGTAGGTAGAGGACTTGGTTTTTGTTTTGTTATCTATTGATTTATCTTTTTGTTATTTCATGTCTTTAATTTAAAATTCTCAATATTTTTTGTGTTACTGAGAAGTAGAGGAGTTAGGTTAATGAGTCGGGGGATACTGCTTGCTCATTGTACACACTAACCCTACATGTCTTTAATTTTAAAATTCTCAATATTTTGTGTTACTGAGAAATAGAGGAGTTAGGTTAATGTGTCGGGGGATACTACTTGCTCATTGTATACACTAACCCTACACCCAGCCTTTCCATCAACACCCCAAGCACCAAATTAGTTTCATGTAGCCGAACGCCTAGCAGAGATATTCACTTATAAAAAAACTCAAAACCAAACCAAAACCAAGCAATTTGTGAGGTTCAGAAAACATCACATTGAAAAAATAATACAGCATAACTTAATAGAATAACAGTTAGGGGAATTAACTAAAATTAACATATTTGAGAAATCTCTTCACAAATTGTGCGGACAACTTTTAATTTTCCAAATTGAGCACAATTTTTGTTATTAGCTACCTGATGTCCTTGTGAACTATAACGATACTATGACGATATTAAATGCGTACTATAAAGCTACTATAGTTCTCTTTAGCATAGTATTCATATAATCTATATGTAGTTTAGTGTATAGATACATCATAGTACCCTTATAGTACCACACAACACGTACAGATGGCCGTAGTTCACTCCTCTTTATCTTCATCTTTTTGGTATTTTTTTGGGTTGATCTATATCTAGGCAGCTTGGAGGCAGCTTGGTTGTAGACGTCGATGGAACGCCTTGGTGACAACTTAATTGTGGGCGTCAATGGCATCTTCGACGGGGTCGTCGATGGTGTCTTCGATGGCTTTCGATGGGGGCTGCTTGGTTGTCAGCCAAGTTGATGGCGTCATCGATGATGAGGTGGTGAGGTGAAGTTGGAGAGGCAAAGAAGTTGGTGGCGGGCGGAAAAGATAAAGCTCGGGCAGATTTTCAAATATTTATATGGGGTAGTTGTGCAAATAAGACAAGTGTGCTTAGTGTGGAATTGCTCAAACTGCCCAACACATTTTGGGAAGACATTTTCCAAAAATGCTTATTTTGGACATTTCTCCTAACAGTTAAACTTGTGCAAGATTTTGGTTTAGCTTCTGCAGTTTTTGTACTCGTTTCATTGCGGTCCCCATGAGATTTAGTAGTGTGTTGTAGGCCCAACAATATTCTGGTTTGGGCCTTGGGCTCTCAAATGTTCCAGAAAAACACAAGAGAAAAGGGAACTAGTAAAATAGTTGAAAGATTTTAACCAGATCTTGACCAAAAAAAAAGTAAAATACAGCAGTTGAAAGAGGTCCTATGAAGTTGTTCACCAATTCCAATTCTAACTTTGTTAGAAAATGGACGAAATCATCGGCTCACTTAACCCCCAAGAAGAAGAAAACAGTTTACTGAAGACGGGCTTTAACTAGTTAGTTAGTAACTCACTAGCAAACTAAGCATATGGCATCAAAATATACAAGCTACTCAACCTCACAAGCAGAATAAGCTTCCATAGAGCTCTCAAACCTCTACCGTAGAAAACAGACGTGAACCGTTGACAACCAAATGCCACTCAAGTGCATGAGAAGTGTTTATAACAATGATGTTGATCAACACTTTTATTTGTTTGATCCACTTACCATGTTTAAATGTCAACAGCTTTAAGATAAATGCATCTGCCAAAGTTATTTACGCATTTCACTACCTAACGAATATATATATCTTTTCAACTATACCCATAATCCAGAATTTTAACAATCAATTCCATGAGAAATTACCTTTCCCACTGTCTATGCGAGGATGGTTTCTTCTACATATAGGTGCTGCTTCAGAATTTCTCTTAGGTAGTCTAGCTGCTCAAAACCACCTTGAAGTTCTTCCCACTGCAAAAAGCAGAGAATAATCTGTTAAAAAACTACAACTGCCAATCATTTGAGATGATAAACCAGATTTCAACATGTAGTATTTACTGAGCATGCCACTGTATGCATAACCACCTAATGCCAGAATTTGTTCCCTAAACACTGTAGTATTACTGAAACTGAAATAGATATGCATGATTATCAAGCTAGTCTACAGCATGGGGGAAGGATAAAAGTGACCTCAGCTTGGATGTGCCTATGCACATAGGCGCATTAGAGAAAATAAACTGGAAAACCCTTAAGTAAAGAACAAAACACAGAGTGTGCACCTGTGTGTGTTAAGGTGATAATTCATGTACAAAACACAGAGTGTGCACCTGTGTGTGTTAAGGTGATAATTCCTGGACGTGAGGACTGAGAACTCACCTCTTGATGAGACAACGACACAACTTTCCAACCAGCAGCGGTTATGTACCGGCGTTTTAGCATAGTATGTCCCAAGGGCACACCTACACAAGGCAGAAGGAGATCAGTTGAATACTGACTAAGGAACTAAGACTAGTCCATGACCCAAAGAAGCACAAGCACACAGACAACGCACAATATTATGTATAGGATAACTAACCAGTATTTCTAGAGAAATGTGTTGGGCCATCAATCTCCATAGCAATCTTCTTATCAATCAAAACAGCATCCAAAGCATACCCGTCAACATCGTATTCTTTGACCCAATCAAGACCAGTGCTAATAAGAAGGCGAGCAACCTCCTTTTGAAATGATGATGTCATTTTCTGATTAAATCTCTTAGTTTTACCAGCACGAGCAATTTTCTCTTCAAGATCTTTCCTTAAAGATAAATGAAGGTGTGGGTACTCAAGCTTCAAGCACTGGTTCACTAGATGGACCTGAGAAGCAAACATGATATCCTCCCTATACTGCTCTGAAATCCTTTGCTCTTCAAATTGGCTCAGAGTTCTCCACACATGGGAAAAGAAAGTCCGATCCATCTGCCCTAAAACAGCATAAGACCAAGCTATATTCCCTAGCTGATCCCTTCTGAAACTGAGCACGGGAGAGCTTATAACTCCATCAATGTTCAGATCTCCTATCTCATCAAAACCATTTTCTCTGCTAAATTCAGATCTTTCTTTGCTTGAGTAGCATAAAAACTGACTTGCATCCTTGAAAACATTATCTAGAGATTCCAGCAAAGGTTCAGCAGACTCTGATAATGAAGCAAAAGCCCACAACACCTGAGCAAGCTCTTGCTCCTGGAAGGTGTGAATTATATTTGATGCCCTTTTTGATAATTTGGAAAAGAGATCAGGAGCCGAGTGCTTCATTGAAGCAAAGGCACCAGAAATATTAGCCACATTCTGAGAATTGAACTCCCCAACCTTGGTTAAGGCCACCTCTGCAACTCTATCCATTTCTGACAAGTAAAGCAGATCACCTCCAATCTTAGACAATGCCCAAGAGATATTAGAAATACCTTGCGCAGAACACTCTGGTAAGGCTGTCATTGCTATTCCGACAAGCATAGACATCTCTCGTTGACGAGCAAAACCCAACCTACGTGTCTCTGTCATTGTAACATTCTCCATGTTCTTAGCAATTCGATGAAGAGCAGTTGCAATGTTCAAAGGAGAGAGAGGTGACGGACTCAAGCCTTTCCCAACTGCCATGATGGTCTCTGCAGTAACCTCCAGCACTTCTTCTGCAGTCTGTGCTTCAATAATTGCTCTATTCAAGTTGATTTCTTTCTTACGATCAGATGGCCCTGAGAACTGAGAAAGCCTCTGAACAAACTCTTCCATGGTCTTCTCCTTTTTCTCTTCAAACATCCCTCCCGCCAGCATGCTCACGGTACTTCTTAAATTACTAGAACCACCTAGACTATTCATATCTTGCATATCGAATTCTTCCTCTGAATCAATATCCAAATCTTCTTCGTTCTCTTTGATTTTCTTACTTATTTTCTCTAATTTCACTGGTTTCTTCTTGTTCTTTTTCTTTTTCTTCTTTTTGGTAATCATATTTTCCATTGCATGAGACAACCCTTTTGCCTCAATCGATTTTAGAGCAGTCTTTCTTGCCCTCACACACCAATCCATTCCCTCAGTTTCCTCAAGCAACCTCGACTTTGGTTGCTTTTTCAGCTGCCCTCCAAGAAACTCCATCTCCCAATCCATCTCACAGTCTCCTTTTTCTTCTTCATCATCATCCTCAACACTCTTTGAGCTAATAGCAGTATTATCTCTGTCTATACTCAAACATTTTCTTCTAGGAAAAACCAGCTCAAGTTTTTTGGCAAAGAGCCCACTTTTTGCAATTGGAAGCTTATGAACGGTATCCGGACAGAAAATGAAGGGTTTAAAGCAAATCTGATGAGGGAAGGCATTAAGAAATCCTCGCATGCTTGCCTAATAACCTGGAAAATGAACACACAACTTAGAAGGGAAAAGGGAGATGAATCAATTCTGGGCAAACAGAACACAGCACTAACTTACCAGAGTTATTCTGCCTAGATTTAGAGTCACATCTATGATATACAAAGTTTGTGAACAGAAGAAGGTTCTTGACCAGTGTCGTAGCCCAGTTACATATTATAGTAAAATTTCTACGCTGATAAATTAGTAACCCCTAACTACTACATATCTTGTTATATATGTTGGGCTCAAACGCTCTTCGATGCAATAGATTTTCTCAGGCATTTCATCAGACACTGTGTTTAACATAAATAGTCAGACAACCAACTAAACAAGTATTGCTCTACGTCCCACTTTTGGAAGAACACATACTTCTATTCACAGTCCGGAATGCCATGAAAGGATCTACGTCACGAACAACGGTTGATTACTCCCTTGAGAAACCGAAACGGAAGGATGACCAAGACTTGCAGTGTGCCAAGTCCATGGCAACTTCAAACAAACACTGCAGTGTGTAATGCAAACATAATCTAGGCCAGATGAAATATCTTCATTTAAAACACAACAAACAAAACCGAAAAGAAAAATACCAAATTTCGATATCAATGACAAATATGTGATTCAAGCCATTACAGCGTCCACACCAGAAAACTTGTACAATTCACAGCTCAACTGGAAAATACCTAATTCTAACTGAGCAAAGCATTAAACCGACAAGTAATGCATCAAGAAGAACGTGCAAAACCCACCGCCACACTGAAAGTTCCAGTTCACAATCCAATTTAAGTTTGGGAAAAAAAAACAACATTTTTCCAGAGTTCGAGCCCATTGAGGATAAGAGAAATCAAAGAGCAGAAATTAAGGGACAAGATAAAAAATGAAATTTGGAAAAGAGAAAGCTTTACCCGAAGGGCGGGCGACGTGGCGGAGTAATTCCCAGTTGAACGCAGCGGGAAGGAATAGTTCGGCGGACGAAATTCAAGTGGGGATAACTGCACTCGGCTGGCTTGGACCGTTGGCGCCTGGAGGAGGAGAGTGGTAAACGTACTTCTTCTATCTTTTCTTTATTTTACTGTTTTGTTCTTGGTGAACGGCAAGGTTCAAAATTTCGGCTGAAGTACCGAAATTTCGGTAATTTTAGCACACCGAAATTTGAATCGGGGTATATTTCTATATCATTAGGAAAATATCGAAATTTCGGTAGTTTCGGTGAAATTTCGGAAATATGTTGGAAATTTCGGTACAATTTCAGTGAAAATTTTATGTAGGTTTTGGTGAAAATATTTTATTTACATACTGTCTCTCTACCACCTCCACTTTCAATTATCAAGCTAACAAACAAACAATATGCTTATTACATTATGCTTTACTTCTCTCTACCTTCATCATCTATCATACAAACAAACACTAGGCTTCTTCTTACTTTATGATTCCCTCCCACCTCCACTCCTCCGTCAATTGACAAGCTCAAAGCAATAGGTATCTTTACATAGATAGTCTTTTTGAAACACGTACAATATGCATGTTGAATATTACATTCACTCAGCCTGCTACCAAATGTCATGGGAGCAATATTGTCAGTTCCAAGATAATATATCAAGAAGTAAACATGAGCCTCATTGTAATAGTTTTATGTATTAGAATAGTATGTGTGTGTAATTCTGATGTATTATATTCCTTAAAACTCTTATAATATATTGTAATGTTAATGTAATGATTATTGTATGTTTCACGAGACTCAGCTTAAGTATTTCACAATAACATTTAAGATATTGTGCTAATTGACAGCTTAGTGGAATGCAAAACATAGATTCTTATCTCTTATGTATATAAAAGTTAATCCATATGAACAATGTTGCATAGCTTAAGTTTTAAATTGCATTATTTGTTAATTTTAGAGTCTATAGAAAGTAGATATATTAATTTATAGGTGTTCTAGCATGTTTTTCGTCTTTTTTTTTACCGAAATTTCCATCGAAATCGAAACTTTTTCCGAAATTTTCATAAATTTTGGCGATCGAAATTTCAACCGAAACTTTGAACCTTGGTGAATGGTAATTTCTAGGGTTATTTTCACTTTACTTGTTTCAATTTTTGACTTCTCGACAACAGATTGTACTCAAGGCTTTCTTTAATGTTGAACACCTAGGATTAGCTAATTAGAGTAACTGTGTATTTCTTTATGCAATCAAGTTCGAATCTTACTTTCCGTAATTTAGAATATATTAGAATTATCACTTTGTATCAATTCTATGAAGATAAATGCAGTGCGATTACATCGCCCACTTTTTCCCTTGGATTAGATAAATGCACTGGGATTACGAAAAATGTACTAAAGTCTATAACTGATACGCCTTTGAAAATATAGATTTATCTTAATCAACTTTGCTCCCCTTTTGCTAATCTTGGTATACAATGAGTTTGCGCTTGTACGACATGTAGATATCAGGAATTTGGGAGATCACTTGGACAGAAATCCCAATTCAAGAACTTGTATACGCTTTCGAGATGCAACCTTTTAATTCTCAGACCAGAAGACTGATTTTAAAGTTCATCAATCATCATTGCCAGGAAAAGGAAGCAATACCAGAGCGCCCATACGCATCAATTCTCCCCAACAAGATGAAAATTTGAAGCACCTAAAGAGCATGAGTGATACCTAAACCATAGATGACCCAAATGTCTACGAGAGTTTTTCATACTTTTAATCAAGCCTTAATAGCTACCCCGGTGGGAAAGTGTTCTCTAGTCCCGCTAACTAACGGAATTAGAGCACCACTTTCTCCTTTGGGGACAACAAAGACTTCACGGGAGAAGACAGGCTCAGAATGGAAGATAGTAGAAGGGGGAGAAAGCAGGAGGTAAGCATTTACAGAAAACCTGCATATTCCGTGTTAAAGCATTCTCATTTTCCAGGCATCACAAAATGCTTCGCACAATGTTAATTTTGATCGGGGGAAGAGAACTATATCGGAGGATTTCTGATGACAAAGGTAACAGGCGGTGTTTGGCATTAGCTTTACAGCAAATTTTACAAACCTTAATCCAAACAACAGTAAAATAAGAGATGCAATATAAGATCACAGGAGCATTCCAAACTCATAACACCAAAGAATAATATCCCAAATCTTTTAACAATCATACATTGTGAAGATTCAAAAACTAGTACAATTCCAAATATAAAAGTACCAAACTGGTCTGAAAACAAGAAAGTCTTGGACTGCCAAACTCAAATCTGCATTCAGATTAGGCGATGACTAAACGAAAATAACCTGCAAACAGTAAATAAACCTACAAGAGCCTTCGAAGTGATGGAAGCTGCTGATACGTTCACACTTCTGAATTGAAACCTGAAACATCACACGATCCCTTCTTCTGAATCGTTTTAAACTGCACCAACAACCTGTACACAAATTTCTTGGTAAGCTGCAATAAATAAGACAAAGGCTCGGGCCTCTTAGAAGCAGGGTACCTGAACCTGCAAAACTTGTAAAAGGCTGTAAGATTGTGGATATCTTTCAATAAACTTAAACTAAGAAGAAAAAAAAAAGGAAAAGGGAGAAGAAAAAAGAACCCAATACAGAACCATGACATTGATCGTTCACTACTCTCGATTTGTGGTGGTCACAGAACCTGACTGTAAATCATGAATGCATGCATGCAACACAAGCAGACAAATTTCATGCAAACTATCAATTAGGTAATATAAAAGTCACCTAACATACTGCATTTTACTGAACATCATAGAATTTCCTCTCCAGAGAAGTATAATTGTAACTTGGAAATTTAATTACTGTACCCTAATTGTTCTCTAAATTCTCTATTTCCTTCCTTTGAGTCCCTCTGTAGTTACTCAAAGATGCAACCCATAGCTTTCTACCAGTGACAAACTGTAAATCGATACAGATCATGCAGAATGCACAGAGTCACACACTATGAATGCAATTAAAACATGCAAAGTCATTTCAAATCCATATCACAGCAGTGTGAACCTGCACACCACCTGCACAGTGGAAAATGTGCTGTAAGCTATATTTCTTCAAGGGAAAGCTTTTTGAAAATAAATTTTTTTCTTCAAATTGAGCATGCAGGATATAGATATATTAGTATAGTTTAAACTGAGCTATACGCACATATATATAGTAGAGAGAACACATCAAATACAGTAAAAAGTCAGTATTTTGTACCTTCATTACTCCAGAAGTTGCTACTTTTTCCTGTTACTCATGGCCATGGCAATGATCTCCATGCCCATTATTGTTGCTTCTTTCAGTGTTGGCCTTGTGAGCATTTTCAGCCTGTTCCTTTTCCCTGTTCCACTGCTCAATTTTGGCCCTTCTCTCTTCACTGCCATCTCTTACTGGACTTCGGTTTCTTCTCCTTTCAGGAGTTCTGCTTCTACTTCTCCCTCTCCTACTATGACCAGGGCTAGTAGTCTTGTTTCTTCGGCTCCTATCATGATAACGATCCTCATCATCATACCTCCTGCTATGACCACGACTCCCATGAGAGCGCTCTTCATAGCTACGGTGCCTGTAAGGGCTACGACTCCTGCTTCGACTGCGGCTATGCCTTCTCCGGTAATTCCCAAATAACTCACGCCTCAATTCCCTGACATTGTGACAAACAAAAAGTTATTTAAGTTAATCAATAAATACATTCAGCAATAAGAACAAATCATCCACCAAAGTTTACCTGCCAATCCTTTTCAGATGCATAAAATTGCAGTATCCACCACGGTTGCATGTATTCTCCTCATATTGCCTGCAGGTAGCCTCACGGAAGTCTGTCACCGGTGAATAGTCAACAATGATAGGACGACCTGCAAGATAAGACATTAGACACATTAAATTCATTGACGAAAGAAGAAAATAAAAACTTAACATCAATCTCCAAAGTAAAAAGAAAGTGAACTAACCAGCATAAAATCTTCCACTCAGGTTGCGAATGGCATTTGCAGCCTGTTCTTCCTCCCGAAACTGAACATACACATTGCCGACCATGTGGTCAGCAAGGTTGTCACAGACATTCAGGCTTTCAACTTCCCCATACTTAGTCAGCTCCAGAAATAGATCCTCATAAAATTCCTGCAATTTCCCATACAAAACATCTTAAGTCAGTAAGTAACCGTATGTGTATTTGCACAAGCAATAACATGTTCAATCTATTTCACCGAGTATTTGGGGGCTTAACATAGAACATAGAAAACAATCATACAATTGATATATCACATTCTAAAATGTAATGAATACTATTTTAAACACGCACTTTAACAACGCAAAAACTATTAGTTTTAACATAGAGCTCCAAATTACAGAAACATGGGTTAATTCCCTCCGAATAACACGAACAGACAAGAAATCAACGATAGGTTATCAATTTCCAAATAGCGAAATCCTCGAATTAATTCAAACAGCACACAACTAAATCAAACAACAAACTTGCCAGTAAATTCAAATCCGCTAAATCATTCTAACAAATTGAAGAACGAGCAACAAATTCATATACAAACATAACACAATCAGATCAGCAATAACTTTCCAATCACAAAGCATAATCGGCTTCAATTGAAAAACACAAAGTATCGAATTAGGGTTTTTAAAATTTTTCAAAAAGGAAGAAGAATCAGGCGACCTCGAAGTGAGCCTGCATCTGGCGGGGGTCGATGGGCTTGCCCTGGGCGTCGACGCCGGGGGTGATCATGTCGGGCCGCTGGTACATGTTGGAGAGCAGGATCGTTGGGCTGACGCTGGGCTTGGTGTGGAGCCTCGAGCACCGATCGCCATGCCTGCAGGCCCCGATCTTGAAGTAGAAGGGGCAGTTCACGCGGTCCTTCTCCGTCCCGAAGATTGATGCCAAATGCTCCGCCATTGCTTTCTCTCCCTACACACAACGATTTTGCTGATTGTTTTTCTGGTTTGTGAACGAATTGGGGGAAAAAGAATGGAGACCTGCGTCCTATTTATATGAACGAGTGAGCCCTATGGGTTAAATCGTGATTTTTCTTCTGGATGGTTCTACGCGGTTGGGTTGAGTTGTACTTTTACTAGGATTCGAATTCCTATTGTATTGAGTCCCAAACAAAAATTCGTATTTTATTGTGCTGTCAATTACTGATTTCTTTCCTTATTTTGGAAGAGTTAGGCCATCTTTACCAATAAAAAAAATATTAAATGGATATATGGTTAAATTTTAGGCATCCTATTGTTAAAGATGAGTTTTTACAAAAAAAAATGGGACTAACAATGTTTAACTTACCCCTAAATTCCATTGCTATAGATGGCCATAGGCTCGGCAGCCGCACCAGCTCGTCAATGGTGGGTTTGGGTTGGGCCGAGCTGGATTTATACAAAAGAAATAAATTATTAGTTTGGGTTGGGTTAGATTTTTCTACTAAAATTATGATCCAGGCTTATCCATCAAAGTGGGCTTTAACAAATTGGGTCGGGGCAACTCATGGCCCGCTACAAAGGCCAGCCCAAATGAGCTTACACATATGTAAATAAAAAAAATAACTTCATAAAACGTAAATAGTTTAATCAATCGAAAAAATAAAATAAAATAAAAAAGATCAACGGTTATAGTCATAGGAAGAAAATAACTCAACAAAGTTAGACAAATGTGGAGAGAATAGAGAGAGAGAGAGAGAGAGAGAGAGAGAGAGAGAGAGATACAAGGGTGGTGAGTTGTGTGCTGCAAAAATAAAATAAAATCAAGCCCCATCGGCTCAAAAATAGTGGGCCGCCAACAGGGCCGAGTTATGCCTACAGAAAATTGAGATTAATGGGCTGATTGGGTCAGGTATTTCTAACAAAATTATTAACCAGGCTCGTCCATTGACTTAGTCTTTAACGGGCCGGAATTCTATTGATTTTCCCTTCTTTGAACTTACTTTTATCTTCCTTTGCATCTCATTTGCCAGATTCAAATTCTCCCAATTACTAATTGTGTCTAATTATTCTTCAAACGAAACACTTTATGCTTAAAAAAGTTTATTAAGGTTTGAATTGTAACACCCACTACTTGAATTTGGGTTTTGGGCTTCAATCTCTTGTGCGTGCATTTGCTTTGTCTTCTGATTTTTTATTGTGTTTAGAACGACTAACTTTTGTTAAGAAAGCCCACGTGTAGAAGTTTAATTTAGTCAAGTGAGACGGGTTGTTTATAGCAAGCCTATGTTAATTTGGACTTAGATATTTTTAAGTTGGGGTTTAATCGCACCCATGAAAGATAAGTAGAGTTCCCATTTTCAGAGCTTGTCTAGACTACATACCTCAAGCGTAGTAAGCACAAACACCTTCTTCCACGAACCTTAGACAGGTTCTACAGCTATCAAGCAAACACAACAATAAATTCCTAATCAAACAATAACACAAACTGCACAAACAGTAACCCACCTGTACCTTCTCAACTTAGGAAATTACCTCATCCTAACCACTTATTTGAATTGAGTGACACTCAAGCAAGGTAACCATGAGACCCTCCTACACCTTCCCTAATTTTTTGGGAAAATACCATTACCATCTTATAGCTGAAACTGAGTAAAACTTGTTAACTAACATTATTGTCAGAAAATACTTCCAACCGACGTCTTTGTACAAAGCCATTTATTTAAAATAACCTCATGCCCATTTTATCTCAAACTTCACAAATCAATGCTTAACACCCTGGCCTTGAACATATCCAAATTCCAGATCATTTCATTCACTTTAGGTCAACCAAAATCCCCGGTCTTCATGTTTTTTTTTCCTTGCGTAGCACTATGGGAACTCCACTAGTTCTAAGCTTACGTAAAGTCATCTTATTTTTTTTGGGCCTTACAATTAAACCCAGACTTAAAAAATTAGGTTACTTTAAATAGCCCGTCTCACTTGACTAAATTAGACTTCTACAGGTGGGCTTCATTAACAAAAGTTAGTCATTCTAAATACGATAACAAATGAGAAGACAAAGCAAAAACGCACAAGAGATCGAAGCCCAAAACCCAAATTCAAGTTCCGAGTGTTACAATTCAAACCTTAATAAACTTTTCCAAGCATAAATTGTTTCGTTTCAAGAAGAATTAGACGCAATTAGTAATTGGGGAAATTTGAATCTGGCAGATGAAAGGAAGGAAAGTAAGTACACAGAAGGGAAAATCAATAGATGTATATTACTTGAACTTGGTACTCATATTTTAGTCATTCTCTCTACCAAACGATCTAGTAAAATTTTCTACTGAATTTGGTTTTACAACCGCCGGATGATAATGACACTTTTTATCTAACTAAAAAGTAAAATAAAGTCCGATAGAAAATTCTACGTAAACGTTTGATAAAGAGAAGATCTGACTTATATTCAGTTTGTCTTAAATAATATTTTATTCACCCATCAATAACCTAGACCCACCACCACACCTGGCCACCACGACTTCACATAATAGAATGGCCAATTATCATTGGATATCCCTGTGGTGGACGACTAATATCAATTCCACCCCTGTGGTGAGAAAACTATCAATTGTAACCTTGTGGGGACCATATGCTATCAATTCACACCTATTCATTAACTCCGTTTAAAAATTCGTCAATTTCAAGGGTATAATAGTAATTTTTGACAACAAATTAAGTAAAAAGGGAAAAACTCATATTAGTCAAAACAAATTGTACTTGAAACCAACCAGAACCGGCTCGAAACCATCCGACGCCGCCGCAATCGCCCTTGCCACCTCCATGACCACCTTCACGAGAGCCACCACCGCCACCACCGAGGTTGTAACCTGTTAGTGTTTCCCCAATTTTTTAACATGTTTTCGGATTCATTGTTTTGATTTTCCTCATTTGCTTACATTGTGGGGTTTAAAGCAGAGCTGGGAATGATTTTGTTGAGCTAGTATGGGAAAATGGTCAGGTTGTGATGTAGGGTCAGTCCAGTAGAACTAGAGAGAGTCCAACTTGTAATAGCTTAGCGTCTTACAGCCCAAGAATCGAGATAAAGATGTACGAAACGGCTACATTGGGAAGACGGGGAAGTTTGGGTCGATGGATCACACGGTCTTGGATAAAATTCCTTTGTCGGCACCGTCTTCTGGAATGGGTTTGAGTGAAGATGATGACATATTGCCTTAATTGACTTATTGCATTGATGAACCTATACATCATGAATACTGCCATGACTTTTTGCCTGAATTGTCTGGTGTCACTGCAAGCGAGATCTCCACCAATAACAATCACAATTCAATTGATAGAAGGAGCAGTCCGTCCACAAATTAAAAATCCAAACAAACCCAGCGGAGGTTACAACCTCGGTGGTGGCGGAGGCGGTGGAAATGGCTACGGAGGTGGTGGCCGTTGTGAAGGTGTTATGGATGGAGGCGGTGAGGGCGATTGCGGCGACTTCGGGATGGTTTCGAGCCGGTTCTGGTTTCAAGAACAAAGTTGTGAGTTTTTCACTTTTTACTTAATTTGTTTTCATAAATTACTGTTTTATCCCTGAAATTGACGGATTTTTAAACGGAGTTAATGAATGGGTGTGAATTGATAGCATATGGTCACCACAGGGTTACAACTGATAGTTTTCTCACCACAGGGGTGGAATTAATATTGATCATCCACCACAAGGATATCCAATGATAATTGACCTAATAGAATTATGCACGAGTGCTAGGCTTGTACACCAATCTTGTTTCTTTCTCCGAAGGCTATGACTGAAATCAGACTTTTGCCCAAAATGTTAAGCAGATTTGGAGTTTTCAATGATTTCCAGGGATTCCTGAAGAAAAAAAAAAATGAAGGCTGGCCATTTTCGGTAGGGGAAATTGCTGTCTCCGGTGTCAATTTGTCGAAGAGAAGGTGTGAGCGGCGGCATCCCAGGAGGGACACGTTTTCCCGTGGTCATGTGACGGGATGTGGCAATAATGCAAAATGATGGCCAAAATCAAAAAAATTTTGGCCAATACACCTCTATTGAAGCTTGTCCACAAAAAAAAAAAAAATTACACCCCTATTGAAGAGGTGGCGGTCAGGCGATGCTGCACAAGCCCACCCACTCCCGGATCTTGTGCATTCTCGGGCTGGTCAGACTTAGGGCTATGCCCTTCCACCTTCGTCCTCGGAGGTATGGATACCGATTTACTCTCGTTCCGACATTTATTCGGGTCAAGTATTTTGACTTGGGACGAGCAGGTAGAGGAATCCGGTGTACTATTCCAGCCCGACCCGTCCGAGATCCTCACCTGACCTTTGATGCCCCCACTTGGGTTACAAGTTCACGTAACTGGACTCGGCGAACCACTGTGCGAGCGTAATTACTAATAAACCTTCATCACTCGGATCATCATTAGTGATGTGGGACCCATGGCTTTTGGGGTATTATTGTTCAGGCAAAAACGAGGTTTTACTTTTAGTAATCAAAATTCAAGCTACTTCCTGATCAGCGTAATGACTTTCTGGACTATTAATCTTCAGCCATCAAACCTTAAAACTTCATAATCTTGGTTGTGGTGGAAAATTTGCAACCCGAAAAAACCATCATGCCTGTACTTTATGCTAAAAACATGTGGTAAGTTCTTCAAATTGTGTCTTCCAAATAAGCGTTTTCGCAGTTTCCTCTCCCTTTCATTGTTTGTCTACTCTAAATCAATTGGGTTCACTGCCATTACAGATCCACTCTACTTTCTGCGATTACCTGATTACCTGATGTCGGGGAATAGTTTAAAGGAGCAAGAAAGACCGACGCTCAACTAAACTTTATCATTCCATTTCATCTAAATCTCCAAATTGTTCTTTCCAGTGAACTGATGCTTCTTCTGGAGTTCGAAAAGTCCAGATGTGAGCCTTGGCCTTCTCTCGAGTTTCCAAAATGTCCTGCATTCAGAAAGTCCAGCTGGGTATTACATGAAGGAAGCATATATAGCTGGAAATTTGTTAAAAGTTAATAATACTGGCAATCACAAAGCAACCTCATTAGATCCATATAAGTAATCTATTCAGGAAAGAATGGGTGGGAAAGACAGCTTCTGGAAGATCGAATAAGATATAGGACAAGTCATGACAATCCATTAATGTGATAGTTTCCCAGGAATCACGAACCTAAGAAGCCGCAATCCATCTTATACATCAATTTGCCATCAGCACGAAGAGGGGAAAGAGTGAAAGGAATCTATGAGATCATTTCTCCGGGACAACCCAAAATAAGAAGCCACAACCCTTGGACACAGACAAAGCACCAATTGAAAGAAAATGTGACCAGGATGAACACATTCAAACACTCATGATACATCAAAATTCATAAGGGACGAACAAGCCCAGGCAAAGCATTAGCTGTAGGTCCAAACTTGAGGTAAAGCAGAAACAGAGAAGATGGTTCTTCCTAAATTTCAATCTCATTATACATGAGTGCTCCATCACTACAAGGGGGAAAGATGAAAATCAATTCATACTATAGTTTCCCAGGTATCACCCGACTTAAGAAGCCACAACCCATCTTATAAATGAAGGATGGCTCTTCCTTACCGTTTGATCTTATACATGACTTCACCATCAGCACAAAGGGGGAAAGAGTGAAAGGGATCTATGTGATAGTTTCCCAGGCACAACCCAATATTAGAAGCCACAACTCTTGGACACAGGCAAAGCACCAGTTGAAATAAAATATGACCAGCTCAACCCATTCAAACATTCAAGATACATCAGAATTCATAAGGGACAAATTCAACGAAGAATGCCTCTTCCAACGCAAACTTCTGCCATCAACACAGTGGGTGGGTTTGGGGGAAGCGAATGAAAATATAACTGGTGAGCATTTGATGGTGAAATTGATGCAGGGAAAAGGGTTAACAGCAGAAAGAATAGACAGATAAAGTCATCACATAGAAGTCCGAACCAACATAATTGAGTTCTAGGGAAAATAAACTAAAAAATTTCTTAAGTCAGATTTCTGACCATTATTATTCATACCGCATCCCAAGCATTTCCATTCCTATTCCTTATTTATTAAAGAATCGTAATTGTACTACTACTTGCCTATTGAAGCAAACTCCTGTTAAAACTAAATAACATAAACAAAAAGTAATCATGGGAAATAATTAAGTAATTAAAACTCCTAAGTTTACTAAACCCTAGCGCAATTTCTACCAGCCCTAAAAGCCTTGAAGATGCTCCTGCATCAGAAATCATCTAATACACAGATTTCAAATAACATAAAGAAATATGTACTGATAATATGTGGGCGTCTATTCGTAGTAAATCAATGTAGCAACCAATAGAGGTCGTGAAAGACCTCATGGCAAACGAAACCCAAAATGAAAAACGTATTGGGAACAACAACTTAAGACTTTTGGAATTACTTAGACAGTCCTAACTTGAACCCACATCTTCTTCCCCTCCAAAAGATAGGAAGAAAGACTAACAAGAGGAAATCCCATACCCCTGGCTAATCCAGATTCCTTCATCAGTTTCAGAATGAAGGAAGACAACATTACTTACATACAAGAGCAGATACGAAAACTCATTAACCTCCTTCTCCCTCAAGCTTTTTAATTTTCAATGAATGTTTTAGCATGTCTCCCTGCAGCCCCTTTTCAAGTAAGAGAAAAAGCTAGCATGCGGCAATTTTTGGTAAAGAAAATTCAATATACACGAATGAAAAGCTATGTTTTCTTGAAGGCTTGGTGCCATGATACATACTTCTAGTTTTCTTTCTCTGAAATCACCAACCCTAAAATTTCTTTCTCTAGATCTTGCTTTTACTATCTGCTCCGCTATAATCATAGCCAATACCCACCATGCATTGTCCTAGACCGTGGACCATAAAAAATTCCTTGGTAACTCAATGGGTATGTTACACGTGCACATTGTTTAGCTCAGTAATTTATGCATCTGGCTTTTCAAGCGTTTGTAATTCAAACCATTATAACTATCTGGTGTTTCAAGCGTTTTGTTCTTTTACATATATATTGTGCCTGTTGTTTCAAGCGGTAACCGTTTTCCTATACGGTCAATGTCTGTCATTTTCAAGCGCTACCTCCGTTCTGTCGTGTTTCAACGATACGTCCATCTCAGTCCTCTTGATACTTGCATAAATAGTTATCAAAAACTCATAACTACATGGGTTCAATGGTTAAAATCCATTGAATATCCATACCTACGAATATTATGCCCATCCCTATCCCAGCCTAATACGACGATGAAAAGTCATAAATGAATATCGACTTGCAATTATAGCATTACAAAATAACTCTGGTTCGTACAGCTCCTTTGTACAATCAACACGTCTCCTACATGGAACCTTAGCTCAAATTCCTAAATCCTAAATTCTTGAACCTAAAACACAACTCGCCACAAAGTTGCGCATGCGTACGTAGCATAAAAGAGGAATAAGGACAACAGCTCCTCTATGCAAACATCTGACTACTTTATGAACATCCATTACTCCACAAAAATTGGCGCCACAAGAAAGGTATCTTGAGGATTAGAATTCCAATATCAACTTTTAGGATCCCAAAAAAATTACCAATTTTCAGTTTTGCTATAAGTGTAGTAAATTTCTCATACAAAATGTGTCACACACCGAAATGGAGATGTGACTTTAGACCAAAAGGAAAAAAGAAAGTTGAGAAAGAAATTTACCATTGTTTCCATTTTTTGCACAGCAACCAAGAAGCATTCCCTGATACTTGCTCTTAATACATGTTGCATCAAGAAAGAGCATTGGCCTACAGTACCTGAAGCCATTCACAGCAGCTCCAAAAGAAACATATAAGCGCTCAAAGCGATTATCAGGGCTGATAATCAGTTGGGAGGTGGAATCATTGGTGTACTGTACATAAGCTTGCAAGTACCAGGGGAGATACCCAAAGGACAGATCCTCATCACCATTCATCTCCGCTTTTGCACGCTCTGTGCTCCTCCATGCAGTCAGATAATTTACATCCATCCCATAATTGAGCTTCACTTCCTGCACAATTTCTTTGGATGGCCTTGACCATTGGATTTGCACGAACTTTCTCGGCCATCAAATTAGACAGAAGTGTAGGTCCAAGCAGCTTGTTTTTTCTTTTGCCGAATGAGACCTTTGCAGGTATGATGGTTATTCAAAACCTTAGTGACAAAAAAATTCTTATTAGATGGCCTAACTGCACTAAAGAACCAACCACAACCCTCGCTGTCTTTTTTCGAACAAACTGCAACAACCCTACTTTGATCATTCTTCAGATAACGATAAGTGAATCCTATTTCCATCGAGTACATCTGCAGATTTTCACGAACTTCTTTCACACCGTCCATAAACAACTGCCCCTCACCCTGAATATATGTCGACCACTTATCAGTCAGGTAGGAATGAGGTCCAGTGGAACCATATTTCCCCTGGTATCGGTTCTCATCAATTTCATTAGAAACACATGATGCAGATGCAGACGCAGACGCAGACGCAGACGCAGACGCAGATGCTGATGCAGAAGCGTAAGAATCTGAGCTGTTCAATGGGACAGCAGCAGGGACAAGTGCAAAATTGTCTACCTCAGCCTTCTCAACAATCAGAACATCAATATAAGGACTACTGTATATAATGTGCACCATACACGCCGTCTTCAAATCGGTGTCGCACTTTATTTGCAAATTTGGAGGGCCATCAGTCAATGAGTAAAACAACTCAAAATGCTGTAAAGACGGGAACCGCCAAGCAATATCCCTACACAGAAAATCGAAGGTGGCGTCTTCTGAAATAGGAAAGAGAAATGCTTCGGTGCCATACTTGCAACAGAGATACTTCATTGTAGACATCATTCAAACATCAATTGCTGCAAAAAAAAATGCAATAATTGCTGCATAATTAAAAGATCTATTTCTGCAAAACTACTATATATGCACAAAATCAACATGTGTATCTATAGAAAACAAATAGCTGTATATGCAGAAGGGAACTACTATATATGTGCAGAGCAAAAAATTGTCTCTGCAGAGACAGTAATCTGTCACTGAAGAGACAGTCAAGTGTCACTGCAGAGACAGTTATCTGTCCCTACAGAGACAATCATTTGTCTCTATAGAGACAGTCGAATGTCTCTGAAAGACAGTCAGAAGTCATCTGTCTGTCTCTATAGTGTAGAAAGTCAAAGAAGTCAATTTCTATTTTTTTTTTCAATTTGGTTGCTGTGAAAATAGTGTAGAAAGTCAAAGAAAATTGAAGATTTAAGCTTCTGAATACGTAAAGTGGGGATCGAACCTTCTCAATTCGTTGGGTGAAGAGTCTGATGAGAAACCCATTTCTTTAATTATTTGAATTCCCTGAAAAGCTTGGATTTCATCAGGGATCATTGGTCTGCATAAAGTTCTCAACTTTATTCAAATGGGTCTAATTTTTTGGAGATGGTTGTAGTTATGAGTTTGATGAATGCAGTGCAGGTTTGCGTGGGATATAAGGTCATCATGGATCGGCTCAAAGCTCCTGCACGTCTAATGATAGTTTCGGATCTTGATCACATTATGGTATGTTCTGCATTTGGTTGTGTGGTTTAAGTTGATTCCGATTTGACAAGTGATTTTAGTTGACAAATGCTTTTATTGCGGGTTGATCATCATGACGCTGAGAACCTTTCTCTGCTCAGGTTTAATTCGTTGTGGAAAATCCAGCGAGCTAAATCAGCACTTCTCAGAGACGCTGCACACAGAAGGTAACAATTGAATTGACCTACCAACAGTTCCGAGCACATCGCTGTTCTCACATTAGGTGGCCTAACATAGCATAGAATCAGTTTTAATCTGTTATGTTGTTGTGTGATTGTGCGAGCGTAATTACTAATAAACCTTCATCACCCGGATCGTCATTAGCGATGTGGGACCCATGGCTTTTGGGGTATTATTGTTCGGGCAAAAACGAGGTTTTAATTTAAGTAATCAAAATTCAAGCTACTTCCTGATCAGCGTAATGACTTTCTGGACTATTAATCTTCAGCCATCAAACCTTAAAACTTCATAATCTTGGTTGTGGTGGAAAATTTGCAACCCGAAAAAACCATCATGCCTGTACTTTATGTTAAAAACATGTGGTAAGTGCTTCAAATTGTGTCTTCCAAATAAGCGTTTTCACAGTTTTCTCTCACTTTCATTGTTTGTCTACTCTAAATCAATTGGGTTCACTGCCATTACAGATCCACTCTACTTTCTGCGATTACCTGATTACCTGATGTCGGGGAATAGTTTAGAGGAGCTAGAAAGACCGACGCTGAACTAAACTCTATCATTCCATTTCATCTAAATCTCCAAATTGTTCTTTCCAGTGAACTGATGCTTCTTCTGGAGTTCGAAAAGTCCAGATGTGAGGCTTGGCCTTCTCTCGAGTTTCCAAAATGTCCTGCATTCAGAAAGTCCAGCTTGGTATTACATGAAAGAAGCATATATAGCTGGAAATTTGTTAAAAGTTAATAATACTGGCAATCACAAAGCAGCCTCATTAGATCCATATAAGTAATCTATTCAGGAAAGAATGGGTGGGAAAGACAGCTTCTGGAAGATCGAATAAGATATAGGACAAGCCATGGCAATCCATTAATGAGATAGTTTCCCAGGAATCACGAACCTAAGAAGCCGCAATCCATCTTATACATCAATTTGCCATCAGCACGAAGAGGGGAAAGAGTGAAAGGAATCTATGTGATCATTTTCTCCGGGACAACCCAAAATAAGAAGCCACAACCCTTGGACACAGACAAAGCACCAATTGAAAGAAAATGTGACCAGGATGAACACATTCAAACACACATGACATTCAAACACACATGATACATCAAAATTCATAAGGGACGAACAAGCCCAGGCAAAGCATTAGCTGTAGGTCCAAACTTGAGGTAAAGCATAAACAGAGAAGATGGTTCTTCCTAAATTTCAATCTCATTATACATGAATGCTCCATCACCACAAGGGGGAAAGATGAAAATCAATTCATACCATAGTTTCCCAGGTATCACCCGACTCTTCCTTACCGTTTGATCTTATACATGACTTCGCCATCAGCACAAAGAGGGAAAGAGTGAAAGGGATCTATTCCCAGGCACAACCCAATATTAGAAGCCACAACTCTTGGACACAGGCAAAGCACCAATTGAAATAAAATATGACCAGCTCAACCCATTCAAACACTCAAGATACATCAGAATTCATAAGGGACAAATTCAACGAAGAATGCCTCTTCCAACGCAAATTTCTGCCATCAACACAGTGGGTGAGTTTGGGGGAAGCGAATGAAAATATAACTGGTGAGCATTTGATGGTGAAATTGATGCAGGGAAAAGGGTTAACAGCAGAAAGAATAGACAGATAAAGTCATCACATAGAAGTCCGAACAAACATAATTGAATTCTAGGGAAAATAAACTAAAAAGTAACTCTTAAATCAGATTTCTAACCATTATTATTCATACAGCATCCCAAGCATTTCCATTCCTATTCCTTATTTATTAAAGAATCGTAATTGTACTACTACTTGCCTATTGAAGCATAATCCTGTTAAAACTAAATAACATAAACAGAAAGTAATCATGGGAGATAATTAAGTAATTAAATTTCTAAGTTTACTTAACCCTAGCGCAATTGCTACCATCCCTAAAAGCCTTGGAGATGCTCCTGCATCAAAAATCACCTAATACACAGATTTCAAATAACATAAAGAAATATGTACTGATAATATGTGGGTGTCCATTCGTAGTAAATCAATGTAGCAAAGCAACCAATAGAGGGAGTGAAAGACCTCATGGCAAACAAACTTACATGAAAAACTTTTTGGGAACAGCTTAGACTTTTGGAATAATTTAGACAGTCCTAACTTGAACCCACATCTTCTTCCCCTCCAAAAGATAGGAAGAAAGACTAACAAGAAGAAATCCCATACCCCAGGCTAATCCAGATTCCTTCATCAGTTTCAAAATGAAGGAAGACAACATTACTTACACACAAGAACAGATACGGAAACTCATTAACCTCCTTCTCACTCAAGCTTTTTAATTTTCAATAAATGTTTTAGCATGTCTCCCTGCAGCCCCTTTTCAAGTAAGAGAAAAAGCTAGCATGCGGCAATTTTTGGTAAAGAAAATTCAATATACACGAATGAAAAGCTATGTTTTCTTCAAGGCTTGGTGCCATGATACATACTTCTAGTTTTCTTTCTCTGAAATCACCAACCCTAAAATTTCTTTCTCTAGATCTTGCTTTTACTATCTGCTCCGCTATAATCATAGCCAATACCCACCATGCATTGTCCTAGACTGTGGACCATAAACAATTCCTTGGTAACTCAATGGGTATGTTACATGTGCACATTGTTTAGCTCAGTAATTTATGCAAATAATTGAGTTTAATATGAGAACAAAAAGCAGAGCCATAAATCCTTGAAAGCTAATGAGAAAGGACACAACAACTACTTGCACGTAGACTGTAGCAGAAGTTGGGCACTATTCAGAGGATCTTCAGAAATACTTAGCTCCCTTGGCATACTAATAAAGCCAGGCCTGAATGCAAAAGATACTTTAGACAACACAGCGAGACAAGTTTCAGTAATAGGCCTATGTTTATGTTCTAAAACTCCACTTTGTAGTGGTAAGTAGAGGAGACTTTCTACCATCTTCACTTCGTAGTGGTAAGTAGAGGAAATATTCAACTCATTTTGAACAATCATCAGTGAAAATGCACATAGTATGACAAGCCAGAGAAGTACTTGACAGGCTCAGGGCCGCAAACAACACTATGCATTGATTAAAAGAGAAACATATAAACCACAGAAAAAAGATGCAAATACAAAACTAAGAACAGTATCAAACCTGCACTTCCGATGACCGTTTTGTCTTCAAAGTCAAACAATCAACAAGAGCAGTCCATTTCCCAGAACAGTTATCAAGTTGCCCAAGCCTATAATACTGCTGCATCTGATGCACTGGAGCTGCCAGAAGACGAATGGCCATCAGATCGAAGGCAAGAACCCGACATAAATCGACAAGACGAAACCACTACAGGTTACAACAAACAAGACGGCTACATCCGGGAACAAAATCGTTGGCATTTATAACAAAATTTGCTTCTGTAAGCTATTGAGCTTGTGTACTAGGCAGTAATTAGATAAACATCTTCAGCACAAATTCAATGAAATCCGAATTGAAATCTACGCTAGCGAACAATTAGGTCTTTTAAATTGAAACTGAATTTGAAGACCCAAAAAGTTGACAACTTCAATTAAGAAAATGGAAAAGAAGGCGAAGAGGGAGGAGATTGCTTACAGTAGCAAAACCAGAGAGCGTCGAAGCAGGTGGCGCACGATAACTTCCGCTGCGGAGGCGAAGTCGCTTCTTCCACCGCCGACATCACTGCAGATTCACCGGAAAACAATTCTCCGTGGGTGGATTTTTTCCCAATTACTTTCGATCTCCAAGCAAAAGGAAATGTACGATTTTGAAATTGCAAACGAAACCGGAGAATGCTAGCATCGGATTTCTGATTACAAATATTAATTCAAAACCAGAGAGGTGGAAATCGATTCAGGTTGCGCATTACCTGAAATCGCAAAAGTTTGTAGAAGACGATAAGAAGGCGAAGGTCGTCGTCGAGCGCAGTGAAATTGTGGGCGTTTTGATCGGCTTTGTTGATTCCAACGAGGTTGAAATCCAAGAGTCACCGGAGAAGATTGATTTGATCGGAGGCGGGATTACAGCGTCGTGGATTCCGGTGGAGTGTGGAAGTTTGTGCGGCGACGAGTTTGCATTGCGGTTTGAAAATCGTCCATTCTGGTTGAAGAAGGAGCGATTTGGGGATATTTGCTTGGCTAGTACCAATGTGGAAAATTTTAAAAATGCCACGTGGAAAAAAAACTTTTATTTACACTCAAAATTTCGTTGGATATTTTCAACTAATTATAACATATAATTACTTTTATATTCTTACATTAAATTACATCAAACCCAATCATTGTTCGGTCATCGCCACCCAACTCAATTCCCGTCACCGTCGCCCAGCTCAACCCCATCACCGTCATTATCCAAATTAACCACCGCCGCCATCCAACCCAACCACCGTCGCCCAACTACACAACTGCTAGCGATCAGGCTCCATTCGACCATCGCCATCGCAACTATATGTAATTGGTCTGGTTTTCTTAAAAACTCCTTTGAAATAAAAATAAACATAATTGTTATTAGTAAGAGTATGTTTTTATACTTGTCTCGGAGGTATGGATACCGATTTTCCCCATTCCGTCATTTATACTGATCAAGTATTTTGCCTTGAGAGTGATCAAGTCTTGAGTTACGAGCTCACGCAATTGAGCTTGGTGAACTTTTGTGCGCGTAGTTACTAATAAACCTTTACTACCCGCACCCTCATTAGCAATGTGGACCCGTGTAGGAATAAAATACGTAACTACTAAGAAATGAATAAGATCGTCTACAATGGCACCAGAAATGGTACAAAACACATGAATAAATATATGTAAACTACTCGAAACTTGAAAGACTGATAATTAAACACCTCATTAGCATCCAAATAGAAGAGAGTTAAACATAGATCACCATAATGTTAACCAACAATGACTCTAAATAACCAAATCCGATAACCCAAAAACCCCGAGGCCAACTGCTACCACCTCGAAAACCTTACAAATTACCCTCTGTACTACCCTCAGATATCAAAAATACTATGTATCATCTGCATGAAGCACTCCACACTCTACTTTCCAGCACTGTGCTTGGCCTTGTTGTGTGACGAAAGTGCAACATCAGTGCCAAATGTCCTGCACCAGAAATCCAGATAACACACATAAGAAACAGAAACAAACACCATACATAACTGAAGAGAAACAAATAGTTGTAGATTAACATACTTGCTGCATGATTTGCAGGAAAAGTCACCACCAGACTTGGGTGTCTTCTCAGCAGTCTTTCCACTCTTCTTCGCAGGGTGTGGGGTGGCATTGTGGACATTCTTTCCATCTATCACAATTTCACAATTACGATTAACACCAATGAAATCAATGCGTGTCTTTTGTTCCAAGGGATTGCAGTTAAGAAAGAACAATTAATCCCATGGTGAAGAGGAGATTGACATGCACAATCAGCTTTAATTAATTACAAAACAAAAACTAGAAACAACAGAGGTAATAGAGAATATTACACATAGCTAGCATGCAAGACATACAAGAAAATTAGAAACAAAACATGCTTCATTATGTGTATTGTGGGAGCAAGAGCACAAAAGAGTACCTGTCTTCTGAGGTGTAGCTTGCTTTGCCTTTTTGGCAGGGACCGGAGTCTTAGAAGCAGATTCATTGGGCCTCTTCTTGGAAGCCTGTTGGATAATAATAAAAGCATGAGCAACAGACATCACAGATGCAACCAAAGTGCTTTCACAAGAATACTAGTGGAACATGGATGCATTCATTTAACCTTCTTGGGGGTAGGTGTCTCCTCTTCCTCTTCTTCAGAGTCATCATCCTCGCTATCACCTTCAGCCATTTCCTACAATCGCAAATGCAAATTTAGAAAGAACACTATTATGGGAACCACTACAAAACTTTGATAGATGTTTCCAAGCATATTTCAAACAATTACCAAAAAAACTTTAAATATATTTTTCCCAGCATATTTCAAGTTGCAGCCAAAGTCTTCATAGATATAGATCTAATCTAATGAAACCACTAAATCATTACCGAATCCGATTCACCAGAGAGATCATCATCATCAGAATCATCATCCTCAGAACCAACATCATCAGAATCATCATCCTTAACTGGTTCCTCAATCTTGACTTTTTGCTTTCCCAATGATTCAGGTTTGGCAGCAATGGGCTTTGCTGGAGCTGGTTTTGCAGAAGCAGCATTCTGGATAACTCCTGTACATAAATCACAACAAAATTAACTTTCACTGACTTGCAGCTGCTCAATTAAAGGTACACACTCAGCGGAGAATAACATACCATTCTCTGTCAGATCCAGAGGTACATCCTCATCCTCAGATGAATCAAAATCTACATAGGTGATACATAAAACAAAATTAGATCAGTTTGATTACTATACTCGTGATCATATGAAAATAGAACAGAAATTTCCGATAGCACTCACCAGAAAATTCATCATCACCCGTGGCAGCAGACAAGCAAATGGTAGTTAAGGAAGCAAATGTTAAACAGCAGACATCACAATATTCATAAACCACAACTTGCTTTAGAACCAGAGTACATAGACTAATTTAACTCAAAACATAAAAAATAAATAGAAAGGATATTGAGGAACAAAAGTTTGATAGCCAAGAAAGTGGACGCTCCCGCTTTTCAGGGTGTGGGATAGCTCAAACTCCTTTTCAAAAACCAAGTCAAAAGATATCTGGGGTTGTTTGTCAGCTGAAAGAGCTCCCAACAGAAGCTTTTGGTCTCCAACCTTCACAGAGATGAGAGCCTGTTCGCTTCCGTTCTTTGCATTGGCCACACATGCCTACACAACAATCATCTATTAAGCATCTTATACAGAGGCATGTAATTCACAGTGATTTTGAAAGCACTATTGCTAAAATAAAGGAACAAATGACGGTAATAACAAAATTGCTAACCTGGGACATGTGCAGAAGCATCTCATCCTTAGGCACTACTTTTGTAGGCACTCCAGCTTTCACTTCAACACCTACAATCAACACTATGCAATCAATATACAGAGCATTCTTAAGAGAAACAAACAAACAAACAAAAGTTAATAACTCATTCTTTGAACTCCGACAACACCAACAACAATGACAAACAATAATACTATTATGGATCATATGCCATCCATAAACATTGAATTGAAACAGGACAACTTCAAAAAGAAAAACTAATCACTAAAAATCATAAGTCAAAAACTTGTAAAACCATTTGGGTATTCAACAGAAATCACACAAAACAAACATGAGCTTATGAACAACAAAAACTTCCAGAGAGCAAACATTGAAGAAGTAACACATGTTGAGGCTACACTAACTCCAGGTTATTGTCAAAAGTCACTTTTTAACTGAAACATAAATTTGCTCAACTTGTCTTAACTTCAGAAACCCAAATACAAAATATCAAATTCCACACAATAGAGCAGGAGCAGCAACTAATAACAGTGAGAAACCCTAGAGAAACACATATGCCTCAACTTCAGAATACAAATCAAACGATAAGCCGTAACCCTAGAGACCGAATAAAAGGCAAAATTATTGATGATTCAAGGAGATTGAGGAAGAGACGGCATACCCCAGAACTCCATTGGAGAAGACATTGTATACGAGCGACGGAGAAGAGAGGCTGACGGCGGGAGACGGAGGCTAGGGTTTCTGGTTTGGCTTTGAGAGTTCGAAGAGAGCGCGAGGAGCGAGGCGAGAGAGTTGAGGGTTTAGGGGGCGTTTTATAAGGGTATTGCCGCCATGTTTTGCTTCTAGGGTTTTAGACTTGTTGGTCATTTGCAATGCCTGCTGCACTGGGCCTGGGCTTTTCATTGCTTTGTAAAGTTCTCCTTGAGCGCAAGCTGCGGATACTTTGTATACGATGTATTAAAAAGCGAACTAAAAAGTGCATCTTAAATTCCACAGCACTCTTATTTTTTTCCAGTACACCTTAAACCACATATCACTACTAATTTTTCTTGTCCAATATCAACCTACTTTTGGAAACAGCATACAAGTTTATTGTGTGAACTCGTGAATTCGATTGAAGGCTCAAGACTTCACATTTGTTTTTGGTCAATTTAAGACTTCACCTTTGGGCAGGCCCATCACATCCCAATTTCTCCAATGAAGCAATTCATGTGATATGAGGGCACAGCATGAGCAAAAGATTATTTGACATCTTAGCTAGGCTTTACAACTCCAAACTGGAATAATGATCTCCTTCAACTTTGGATTTGGTGATGAAAGTGGTTTGGCAATGGCATGTGGCTTACCAATTTTGCAATAAGAGCATTTCCACCTATGAAGGCGAGGGCAAAAGGGAGTGTTTTCGCCTTTGGGCGATGAAAAGTGGATCACCCTCACCACTATTTACCTTCGCAGTTTCCACCATGGAGGACGAAAGCGAGGGTTAAATAGTATATATTATTTATTTATATATTTCATTTTTGAAGATCATGATGACTTGCATAATCCTTCACAACAGGATTGTGGAGGATGAGTACGACTACGACACATAATCGTGGACCGTCCGATTGTTAGATCCGTTAGAATTTGGATCGCTCAGAATGTGCCATGTGTAGTAGCCGTTGGTGCTAATGTCACTTATGGCTTCAGCACCAACGCTCCCTTCTTGGCGCATGCACAATCCTGGCGCGTGCACATGCCCCAGCATTAAAAAAAAAGAGGGCAGTGCGCTATGACGTCACTCTGACGTTAGCGCCTGCAGGCAGAGGCAAAGGCAAAGGCGAAGCTCACCATCACCACCGCCTTCGCCCCAATCGCACGTCTCCCATGGAAGTGCTCTAAGAGATAAGGCGGAAATTTTCATAAACATTGTCTACAATAAGATAGTGGGACATATGGAGGGTAGTCAAACCACTGTTACCATTCAGTGTAACTAATGGTCAAAGAGCATCATCGAATCTTGAACTCAAGTGCGATTGAATTGAATTCCAAACAATAAAAAGGTACCGCATACTATTTGGATATAGCTCATCATTTCTACAACTCTTTACAGTATGAAAACTAAACTGCGTTCACAACAGTAATCGTGCAGTAATTTAAATGCCTAGTGGTACAGATATTAACTCCATATATTGCATTTGTAGACCTTCTTCCAATCAGACTAGAATATGTGTTATCCAAACACCTTTCCTTCTCAGACTCAAAGCTATCACGCAACAAAATGCATTTACAAGCTCTGAATCCTCTTCATTCACAAGGTGCTTTGCGGCACTTGGATTGGCGATGAGGACCTTTGCCGCAAGATATCCAGTCACCGACAAGTTTGTCGGGGCATAGCTCAGTCAAATACATAAAATCATGCTGCTCCCAAGAAGACAATTCTTCATCTTCTTGAGTCTTGAACTATACATAAGGTATTTCCATTCCCCATAAATTTTGAAATGATACTATACATAAAATCATGCTGCTTCCAAAAAAGAAATTTATTTTTGCTCACCTCCAAAAAATAATGGTGAGCATTATCACCATTTTTAGTGGTGAACAAAAATCTCCAAAGAAAGAATACTGAGAGATAGATAGGTAATATAAATAATCCATTAATTATGACTAGTTTCCTAATGCACGTACAAAAGCTATAAAGTCGTTTGGAAGAAAACCAGCTTGAAAGCTTTACTCAAAGGTTGGCAATTCTCATCCTATGGTGACTTGTTTGTAGCAGCTGCTAATTTCTTTTCCAAAAAAGAGATGTGTCTTTTTACTTTCATATGTTGGAATTTATGGAAAAATAGAAACAAGACATTATTATAATCTACTTGCTGGTTGACTGAAGTGCTCTATAACAATACAGTTCATCTTCTTGAGGAGTTCAAGGTTGTGGGTCGCAAGATGATTTTTAATTCCCGAATATGGAGCAGATGGTATTGGTGTTGTTGTTAGAAACTACAAAGAAGAAGTCATGGTGGCAGTGACCCTTCCTCTTGTCACCGCCACCTCTCCCAAGCATGCTGAAATACTGGCTGTTCAATTCGGGTTGCGATTCTCTTTATATGCAGGTTTCTCTTCTCTTATTGTTGAATCTGATTGTCAAGAAACAATCAAGGATCTTATCACTAATGAAGAGGAGCTTTTGGCACGGGACATACATCTTATTGAGGACCCCAAGGAGATATTAAATCATTTTGAGGAGGTTAAAGTTTCTTATATTTCTAGAAATGGCAATAAGGTGGCCATCAATTAGCCAAATTTGCTTTGAAATGTAATTATGTTATTATTTGGGTTGAAGATCCTCTTACTTGGTTGAAACCTTATCTACATGAGAATGTTCTTTTATCTTCTTGATTCCTTTCAAGGGAATTCTATTCGCAAAAAAAAAAAAAAAAAAAAAAAAAAAACCGTTTAAGGTAGTTAAAAAAAAATTACCAGCATAGCCAAAATCTTGACTTATAAACCCAATAGTGCAAAGCAAGATCAATGGCAATAAAGGAAAACCAGCACACTCAATTAAAATGAAAATCTTACCTGACAAAACAATGTTGACCACAATAAGAGTCATATATTTGAGAATAATGTTGTATCTCTCATAGTAAAAGTCAAGTAGTTTTACTTTAATACGTTCATATTCTAGAGTAACTTGAAAAAAAGTTTGAATCTAAAATAGGAATCAGATACAACGTGCATTTAAAATATGGAGGCTGAGAATTTTTTTTTTATCAATATTCTAATACTCAGATGAGTTGGTTCATTGGCTGTGTAGTCACCCCACTGGCTACATACTCAGCATTCTTCCCATATGTAACTTCCACCTTCACTCCCTTCAAAATCTCTTTCAACTGCAAGTAATAGAATGTCATAACCAATTTCTTTCATTGGATATAAACTACGAATTAGATAGCAATCCAACCTTCAATTATGAATGTCTAGAACATGCGTGAACAGGTCCACATCGTCAAAACTTCTAAAAACGAAATCTGACAACTCGAACAATTCATTAAAAGTCAATATAAAGCAAGCATAATCAAGCTTTAAAAGTATTGTGGAGGCATCCATGTCATTTTTACTTCTAGTTTGTTTAAATTCCAAAAATATTATGGAGGCATCCAATCATCAACAATAATACGTAACTCTCTGAACAACCTTCATGATCTACAGATAGCAGTCAGATGATCCTCTCACAACATAATGTCGTGCACGGGAAGCTGCCAAACGAGCATAATATGTTGGAGGCACTGCATACAAAATAATGACACAATTGTTAATAGTTCAAATATACAAAAAAGATATTTATATTTGAAGATAGAAACAAAAATATTTCCAAGGATGCAGCAGAAATATAAGTACCCGCAGATTATGCTTGTAAATATTTTTGTTTCTACTTTCAAATATAATTATCTTCTTGGTATCTTTGAACTATTAACAATTGTCTCATTATTTTGTATGCGGTGCTTCTAGCACATTACGCTCATTTGGCATCTTCCCGTGCATAAACACTAAGTGCTATCCGCAGATCATGAAGGATATCTAGAGAGTTATGTATTATTATTGATGATTGGATGTCTCCATAATATTTTTAGAATTCAAACAAACTGAAGTGAAAATGACATGGATGCCTACACAATACTTCTAAAACTTGATTATGCCTGCCTTATATTGACTTTTAATGAATTGTTCAAGTTGTCGGACTTCTTTTTTAGAAGTTTTGACGATGGGAACCAGTTCACACCATTTTCTGCATATTCATATTTGAAGGTTGGATTCCTATCTAATTCGTAGTTAATATCCAATGAAAGAAACTGGTTGTGACATTCTATTACTTGCAGTGGAAAGAGATTTTGAAGGAAATGAAAGTAGAAGTTACATATGGGAAGAATGCTGAGTATGTAGGCAGTGGAGTGGCTACACAGCTAGTGAATCAACTCATGTGAGTCTTAGAATATTGATAAAACAATTCTCTGCCTCCATATTTTAAATCACGTTGTGTCTGATTCCTATCTTATATTCACACTTTTTTTAAGATTACTTCAGAATATGAACGTACTAAAGTAACACTACTTGACTTCTACGGAGAGATACAACATTAATCTCAAATATATGACTCTGCATGCACTTGAAGTTGCTAGTGGCGAATGTAGACTCAATTATTTGCGTATGGAGGTACTTATCTTTGTTGAACCTTACATTAACTTCACATATAACTAGCATGCAGTACTATATATTAATAATATACTCATAACATGCGTGAAACCTAGTAGCTCTTGCCTATTATGAGTGGTCATAGGATTTCTTCCTCTTTACAAGCTTTATCTCACCTATGTCTCACTGAATATATTGTTTTAACGTCTCTGTGCATAAGCTTGGTAACGTGTGACGATAGACCAAGTGAGGTGATGATTGATCTTGGACATAACTATTTTAAAATATTAATAGTAGATTTGCAGTTTGTTCAATTGAGCATGGCATGAGGTGGTCGAATGGATTAGTAGCAAATTATTATTCAAAACAACTATTATCTTAATCAACTATTATTTTAGGGGTAATGGGATATAAACCCAAAATATTTTTTTTTCTAGATTGGAACCCATGCTCATTTTTTTTGTAGAATGCAACCCAAAATTCAATACTACTGCCACTCTAAGAATTGTAATTAGTCAGTTATTTCATTATAATTACAAACATACCATTCTTGTTAGTTCAAATTGATTCCTTAATCATGCTACTTGTTTAATTACACAAAACGTTTTATACTTAATTTTGAATTCAAATGTGGAAAAAAAAAATGTCTACTTCAAAACAACATATACATAGTATTACATTACAAACAAAGAAATTAGAAGGGAACTGCGAATATGGAAGCCACCTGAACTTCCACACCTAATAAGAACAAAACAAGAACTTTTGTTTATCTGCATTGGTGAACATACTTAACCTAAAAGTACTTTAATCAATCCACCTAAATAAAGCGCCACAAATATGTTACTTAAAAGGTACTTAAGCCAAATTACACCACCCAAAGAAAATACATAAGTTACCTAAATTACACCACCCAAATAAGTCACCTAGTGGAGTACACCTAGAGTATATGCACTACTTAACCTAAATAAGTATCATATCTAGTATCCATGTATACAAGACTTATATTTGGATACCTAATCAAAATATAAAAATATATAAATTAAGGCATGTAACTTTTTTTTTTGTTTGTGAGAAATTAAGGCACCTAACTTAATATATCTCTTTGAACCATCAAACATATGCTAATTAAGATATGAATATAATCATATATGCCACAAAGAGTGAAAAGAAAGAGGGAAATACGGTGGAAAGAGAAAGATGCCCAATGTCAAAGAATGAACTTAAGGAAAGAGTAAAACAATAAATGGATCAACATTAAATTCCACCATAATCATAGCCAAAGTATATTAGGAACAACTATTAAATTTGAATTTAATAGGGGTGTTTTAGGAAGATAATAAATTATATATGGAAAGTTGTTGAGTTTGAACTTAGTCACGGGCTTTATGTAGTAAGAAAAAATGTGATGAGTTGCAGACTAAAAAGAATAAATTATGAGGGTATATATCTCATTTAACCTTATTTTAAGTGCTTGGAGATAAGAGCAAGATATCAAACATGAGTGGTTCATCCTTCAATGTATATATGACATGGGGAATTATTCACGCCTCCTTATAATTTCAAATATAATTTTTCAACAACAATATGTAATGTATTCTACCTCTCTAACTCACTCTAAAACGAAAATATATATATAACATTCAATAGTTTGCATTTATACTTTGTCATTATAGATATTGCTTGTTTGAAATATGCAATAGCTTTAATAGTTTTAAACGTGTGAAACAATTGTAAGAATTTAATAATATTGCATCGTTTATGAGATAACAGTTTGTCTGACTATATCTACTGTTCTAACATCTATATGCCTAGCGCATTCCTTTTGATAAAAAAAAAATTAAAAAAAAACATCTATGTGCCTAAGCTTGCTAACTAGTGGCAAGAGACCAAGTGAGGTAATGATTGATCTTGGATATAACTATTTCAAGGTATCAATAGGAGAATTGCAGTTTGTCCTATTAAGCATGACATGAGGTGGTCGAATGGATTAGTAGCAAATTATTGTTGAAAATAACTATTATCACAAATTTAATTAACTATTATCTTAAGTGCTTAGAGATAAGAGCATGAAATCAAACATGAGTGGTCCATCTTTCAATGTGTATATGACATGAGGACTTATTCATGCCTTCTCACAATTTCAAATATAATTTTTCAACAGCAATATAATGTTATATAAGAATTTAATAATATTGCATAGTTTATGGGATAACAGTCTGTCTGGCCGTCTCTATTGTTCTAATATCTCTGTGCCTAAGCTTGCTTACTATCAATAGACTAAGTAAGGTAATGATTGATCATGGAAATAACTATTTCAAAGGCACTAATAGCATAATCGCATTGTGTTTAGGGTGAGCATGGCATGAGGTGGTCAAATGGATTAGTAACAAATTATTGTTAAAAACAACTATTATTTTAGACTTATTCAACTATTATCATAAGTGCTTGGAGATAAGTGCAAGAAATCAAACATGCATTTTGGCAACCAAAAAACTATTTTTATAAAGTAAGTTATCTTGGACATAACTATTTTTTTTGAAGTAAAATTATCTTTATACCCATAGGTAAATTTACATCAAAGAACCTATGAGAGATATGATTAGTTTCTTAATGTTCTTTTTGTTATTAGCTTTAACATATATCCAAACACCCAAAAATTCGTTGCAACCCAACAAAATAAGGAATGACAACCGCAATCAACCCTTCCACGACCACATCCATCCACTTCAACTGCCGCCGCGGTGAGAATTTGTGGTTTTGGTGGAAAAGATAAGTCATAGATTTTTATTGAATAAAGTTAAATAAAATGTATATTTGGAAGTTTAGTATCTAATTTAGGTGTCCAAAGAACATTGAAAAATTTAAAATAGTTGTGAGGAGAAACACAAGTGTCCAGAGAAAAAAACAGAGTGTACATATCAGCTCTCTAAAAATAACTGTTTAATTATAGTCACGGCCATATTGAGAGACTAAACCGAGAGACCACGTAGTCCACTATTTCAGGAGTGAGATGCATGATGATTATTTTAAAAACATAAAATTTGCCTATTCAATGATGAGTAAGAGGTCCTTGTCAATTCCTTATTTTCTTTACATTGTTAGACTATAATATCACACAAGATATAAATTTCGCTGATGATCAGTATAAATCTAGTGCATACTGGAACCCTTCTAGACGCTTGGTGAAATCCAATTCATGTGCACTGTCATATCTTTCCATGTGAACATCGAATGTATGTTGTACATTGGTACATAACAACAGTAATCAGTCAGCACCCGAATGCCTTAAGGGTTTCTTGGATCACAATGTCAAATGAAAAAGCGTAGCCAGCTGTCTTTGATGGTGGAAATCAATCAAAGATGAATAGAAACAACTTCTTTTATTGAATAACTTGAATGTATTACAAGGATACAAGAACAATTACAAGAACTGAAATTAAAATAACTATGAAAGCAAATACTAACTTGATGTAGATAGAGGCTTGCTATGCAATGTCCTTAAACAGAAATTCGTCCCCACTCGTGTGCTTGTGGTTCGATAGACGCTGTCAAGCCAGGATACAACTATCTATGCTTCAAGGTCGAGCACTCGTTCCTCGAAGTCCGGCGATCTACTAAGTGTTTTCTCTCAAAGACTCTAATATAAATATACAAAACTAAACTTATTCTGAAGATGATATGAAACAAGTTAGTTTTTTTTTTTTTTTTTGATATTTTTGAAACAGCCGCAGGTCTCTATAAATAGACCTCTAACCCAAGAGACATGTCCATTGTGAAGAGTTGTATGAGTTGATTTAAATCAGAAAGGTTGCAACTTTACACAGACGCCCCAATCTGATTGAAACCCACCTGCAACTTGAAAAGTCATCAAATTTGGGTAACAGTCACCACATTTGGAGGTGTCTCTTTGCAGCACGGGAATGCAACTTTCCAAACTGAAAAGGTTGCTAATCTGTTTCTAACCGTTTCCTATGTTTCACGACTAAAACTACAACAATACCCCACATTTTAGTAGTGAAACGAATGACCTAAATGCAAATTTTGAGAGAAACATATATGATATGCATCGGAATAGGTGTCTTTTGGACTTGAACCTACCCTAGTGAAACTTATCGGACTTACCAAGTGGCGCAGTGAAATTACTCTTGAACTGTCCGCTTATGTAGTAAGCCAAGACAACAAGCATCACACATATCACATAAACACTTTTCGTATCATACGGTTGTGTTCGTTTTGGTCCTGAACAACTCCCGGATTCATGAGAGCTTTAGGAAATGTAGCCTTCTAACTTCCATGAATGCGACCCCACATTACTCTCATATAGGTGAAATCAATTTTTTGAACAATCTGCCTTGTCCTCTTGAATAAGATATTGACTTCATTAAATGTTAAAAACATAACCTCAACTTCTGCAGAAACACACTTTCAACATAGGAATGAGTTTGTGTGTTCAATCTTGAATCACTCCCAACTAGTTTGCCTATTGAACCTAGACCATGGGATCTCCAATCAACTAGGTTAGGTTTCCGCCCGGATGATTCATTGTATAGGCTTTAGTCCCATTCCCCTCGTTGTAAATACGATTTGCTCTCTTGCTAGGCCCTTTGTCAAAGGATCTGCTATGTTTTTCTTTGACTTTACATAATCAATAGAGATTATACCAGTAGTGAGCAATTGTCTAATCGTACTATGTCTACGTCTTATGTGCCTTGATTTGCCATTATACATTTTGTTCTTGGCTCTTGCTATCGCTGCCATACAATCACAATGTATGCAAATAGCCGTTATTGGCTTAGGCACTAATGGAATATCTTCCAGAAAATTGCGAAGCCATTCGCCTTCTTCTCCAGCCTTGTCTAGAGCTATAAATTCTGATTCCATTGTTGAACGTGCTATACACGTTTGCTTTGACGATTTCCATGAAACCGCTGCTCCACCAAGAATAAATACATATCCACTTGTGCACTTTGTTTCGGTATCACCCGAAATCCAATTGGCGTCACTATAACCTTCTAATACAGCTGGATATTTGGTGTAATGTAACCCATAGTTCATGGTGCCTTTTAAGTATCTGAATACTCTTACTAAAGCCACCCAATGGTCTTGACTCGGATTGCTTGTATATCTACTAAGTCGACTTACAGCATAGGCAATATCAGGCCTAGTACAATTCATGATATACATAAGACTTCCGATTACACGTGAGTATTCTAATTGAGATACTGCTTCACCAACATTCTTTTTGAGATTATTATTAGCATCAAAAGAAGTTGCAGCAGGCTGGCTCTCATAGTGGCCAAATTTCTTTAAAATTTTCTCCACGTAATGGGATTGAGTAAGTTGATACCCATCCTTGTTCTTTTGAATTCGAATTCCTAGTATAACATCTGCTATACCCATATCTTTCATATCAAAATTCGAGTTCAACATTGTTTTAGTATCATTTATAACACTTTTGTTCGATCCCATTATAAGCATGTCGTCTACATATAGACATACAATGACACAACCATTTCCATTGGTCTTAATGTAAACACATTTGTCACACTCATTGATCTTAAAACCATGAGTTAACATAGTGTGGTCAAATTTCTCATGCCATTGTTTAGGTGCTTGCTTAAGTCCGTATAACGACTTGATGAGTTTGCACACCTTTTTCTCTTGACCTTTTATAACGAACCCCTCGGGTTGTTCCATGTATATTTCTTCATCTAACTCACCATTTAGAAACGCAGTCTTTACATCCATTTGATGTATTTCTAAATTGTAGATGGCTGCAATTGCTATCAACACCCTAATAGATGTTATCCTTGTGACTGGCGAGTAAGTGTCAAAGAAATCTATCCCTTCTTTTTGACGATACCCTTTTGCCACTAGACGAGCTTTATACTTGTCTATGGTACCATCTGATTTCAATTTCTTCTTGAAAATCCACTTATAACCAATTGGTTTATTACCCGGAGGCAAATCAACCAATTTCCATGTGTTATTCTGTGAAATGGATTCGACCTCACTTTGAATTGCTTCCTTCCAATAAGAAGCTTCAGGTGAGGACATTGCTTCACTATATGTTTGAGGTTCTGCCTCGGCCATGTAAGTCATGAAGTCTGGACCAAAATTCTTTGGAATTTTAGTTCGTTTTCCTCTTCTTGGTTCTAACTCTTGTTCTTGACCATTTGACACGTCTCCATGATCATTTTGATCATCATCATGTCCACCATGATTATCCAGACTTTCATTATGTGTTCTTTTTCTACACCTTCCTTCTTTATATGGAAAAATATTTTCAAAGAACTCTACATCTGCGGATTCCATTATCGTGTTCACTTGTATATCCGGATTTTCGGATTGATATACTAGGAACCGATATGCGGAACTATTATTGGCAAATCCAATAAACACACAATCCACTGTTTTTGGTCCAAGTTTTGTTCTTTTCGGAAGAAGAACTTGTACCTTTGCAAGGCAACCCCACACTTTAAGTGTGTTGTAAGATGGTGTTCTGTTTTTCCACACTTCATAAGGAGATTTGTCGGTCTTCTTATGTGGAATTTTGTTTAAAATAGCATTTGCAGTAAGTAAGGCTTCACCCCACATGTTGTGTGGTAAACCCGAACTATTTAACATAGAATTAATCATATTTTTGAAGGTTCTATTCTTCCTCTCTGCAACTCCATTTTGTTGTGGAGTGTAAGGTGCAGTAGTTTGATGAATAATTCCATGTGAAGAACAAAAATCTGAGAATTCGGTTGACTCGTATTCTCCTCCTCTGTCGGATCTTAGAATTTTTATTCTTCTGTCAAGTTGATTTTCAACTTCTGCTTTATATGTCTTAAACATATTCAAAGCCTCATCTTTGCTATGTATTAAGTATACATAACAATACTTACTACAATCATCTATAAAGGTTACATAGTAATTCTTCCCTCCACGAGTTGGAGTGGACTTGAAATCACATAAATCACTATGTATTAATCCAAGCAATTCACTGGATCTTTCAACAGATTTGAATGATTGCCTTGCAAATTTGGATTCAGTACATACTTCACATTTATGATCATTAACTAAAACTGAACATTTAGGCAATAATCCTAACTTAACCATCCTACGAATATAGCGATAATTAACATGTCCTAGTCTAGCATGCCATAAATCAGAAGACTCACTCAAGTAAGCAAAAGCATTCTTATTGTTATTCATTGAATCAAAGGATAATACATTCAATTTGAATAGGCCTTCTGCCAAATAACCCTTCCCAACAAATATCCCACCCTTAGTGAGTACAAACTTATCAGATTCAAAGACCATCTTAAAGCCTTTGTTGCTTAAAAGTGGTCCTGATACAAGATTCTTCCTAATTTCTGGAACATGGAGAACGTCAACAAGGGTAAGTTCTTTCCCAGAAGTAAATTTGAGAGTAACTTTCCCTTTTCCAGCAATAGTAGATGCAGATGCATTTCCCATAAAAAGCTTTTCTCCACTAGTGTTCTCTTGATAAGAAGTGAACATATTCTTGTCGCCACATATGTGCCTTGTAGCACCTGTGTCAATCCACCAATCCTTATTGTCACTGACAAAATTGGCTTCAAGAACAACTCCAACAAAATTGTCGTCTGCAATGTTGGCTTGGTTGTTGTTGTTAGGATTTCCAGCAGTGGTTTGATCCTTCTTATAGAGGCAATCTTGTGCACGATGTCCCGGCTTACCGCAGACCCAACAAGCTCCTTTGATTTTCTTGAAGTTTTGGCCTTTGGGAGCATGGACATATCCTTGTTTCTTCCCGAAACCTTTGCCTTTCGCTTTCTTGTTAGACTTTGTCTTGAAAGAGTTTCCTTCAACAAGGTTGGCTTTGGCCTCATATGGGGCTGCACCATCTGCCTTTGCAGTCTTTCGGTGATCCTCTTCGATTCTTAGTTTCAAAACCAGATCCTCCATTGACATCTCACTTTTCTTGTGCTTGAGATATATCTTGAAATCATTCCAAGATGGTGGTAATTTTTCAATCACTGAACCAACCTGAAAATTCTCATTGATAATCATATCTTCAGCATGTAATTTATGCATGATTATCTGGAGTTCCTCCACTTGATTGACAACAGATTTGGAATCTACCATTTTGAAGTTAAGGAATTGGCCGATAACAAATTTCTTTGTTCCAGCCACTTCAGTTTTGTACTTCTTCTCTAGAGATTCCCACAATTCCTTGGCTGTCTTTATGGATGAGTAAACATCATAAAGAGTATTGTCCAACAGATTGAGTATGTGGTTCCTGCATAGGAATTCATGATGCTTCCAAGTCTCAAGTTCTTTCGACTTTTCAGCGGGAATTGGATCTGCATCTGTTGTAGGAACTTCCTCCTTGAGCACATGAACTAAATTCAATGCCGTCAAGTAGAACATCATCTTTTGTTGCCATCTTTTGAAGTCTACTCCTTTAAACTTCTCTGGTTTTTCCACATAAGACTTGTTCCCTTCATTCATTGATTGATCCATAATTTTCTGTTTAAGATTGATGGTGGAAATCAATCAAAGATGAATAGAAACAACTTCTTTTATTGAATAACTTGAATGTATTACAAGGATACAAGAACAATTACAAGAACTGAAATTAAAATAACTATGAAAGCAAATACTAACTTGATGTAGATAGAGGCTTGCTATGCAATGTCCTTAAACAGAAATTCGTCCCCACTCGTGTGCTTGTGGTTCGATAGACGCTGTCAAGCCAGGATACAACTATCTATGCTTCAAGGTCGAGCACTCGTTCCTCGAAGTCCGGCGATCTACTAAGTGTTTTCTCTCAAAGACTCTAATATAAATATACAAAACTAAACTTATTCTGAAGATGATATGAAACAAGTTAGTTTTTTTTTTTTTGATATTTTTGAAACAGCCGCAGGTCTCTATAAATAGACCTCTAACCCAAGAGACATGTCCATTGTGAAGAGTTGTATGAGTTGATTTAAATCAGAAAGGTTGCAACTTTACACAGACGCCCCAATCTGATTGAAACCCACCTGCAACTTGAAAAGTCATCAAATTTGGGTAACAGTCACCACATTTGGAGGTGTCTCTTTGCAGCACGGGAATGCAACTTTCCAAACTGAAAAGGTTGCTAATCTGTTTCTAACCGTTTCCTATGTTTCACGACTAAAACTACAACAGTCTTTACAATGCCCTTACCAAAAATCATGAGATTCAAAGACAGGGTAGCTGGAATTGATCTGCTGGACAGAATTGGAAGACCATTCCTCGGTGAACACATATCCAAACACACAAAAAAATCTTTGCAACCTAGCAAAATAAGGAATGGCACCCGCAACCCACCCTTCCACCACCACCACCTCCATCCACTTTGATGGCCGCCACGGCGATAATTTGTGATTTTGGTAGAATAGATATATTATAGTTATTTATTGAATAAAGTTAAATATTCAAACCCAAACATTATATTCGTGAACTTAAAAGTTAAAAATAAAATTGAGAAACAAACAAACACTTTGCCAATGGAAAGCCTTCACCACTAACCTCACCACCGTCCATGTATCTTTCTTGATTTTGGTGAAAGCCCTTGAAGAAAGTATGTGTCTAACCATATTAGGTTCTTATGAAATGTTATCTTCCAGTTGAGGGTAATTTGGGAAGTTTTTATAACAAAAATGTAATATTGGATGAGGAGAGAAAAATGCTAGGTGTGAATATAATCTCCCATAAATCATACATGCATTTTGGCCTAAAATTATCTTGGACATAACTATTTTTTCTAAAGTAAAATTATCTTTATACCCATATGTAAATTTACATCAAAGAACCTATGAGAGATATGATTAATTTCTTAGTGTTCTTCTTGTAATTAGCTTTAATATATATCCAAACACCAAAAAATTCTTTGCAACCCAGCAAAACAAGGAGTGGTAGGCGCAACCAACCCTTCCACCACCACCTCCATCCACTTCAACAGCCGCAATGGTGAGAATTTGTGGTTTTGGTGGAAGAGATATGTCATAAATTTTTATTGAATAAAGTTAAATAAAAGGTGTATTTGAAAGTTCAGTATCTAATTGCATTTATGGAAGACTTTTACCACTAAGCAATTTGGTACCAATATGATATGCATTCCCGCAAATCAAAGCTTCAATCTCTCCACCACACTCACTATCAACGCCGTCGGACCCAGAAATTCAAACCCCCAAATGCATCAATGCTGCTACTAAATCCGATTTCATCAGATTCCTTTTCGATTTCGTCACCCCAATTTCGCCTCCATTCAAATCCTTAACCCTGATTTCATTCGAAACCCTAGAATCCTTCACAAGCAGAATCCCCAATTTCATCCCAAACCCTAGATTCTTAACAAGTAGAATCCCCAATCAGAATTCAGAAATGGTAAGTGATTCCTTTTCGGTTTGGTTTATGATTTGGAAATTGTTTTATTTGGATTTGGATGTATCAGATTTGAATTTGGATTTGGAAATTGTTTAAGTTGGATTTGTTCAGTAGGCTTAATCTTCTTCAGCAAGGGCAAGTTGGATGTATCGGATTTGGATTATGAATTTGGAAATTTGTAGTTTAGTACATTGAAAACTAGTATTTCATCTGAAGTTTGTAGTTTATGACTTTGTGTTGTGATAGATTGATTGAGTTGAATTTGATAAAGTTGTATAGGATAGTCCCGTCCCATCCCGTACCCGTCCCGTCCCGTTTCAATTAAACATGATTGGAACAGGATCACCTTCACCCCGTCCTATCCCGTCCCGTGCCCAGCCCTAACCATTATTGCGTTCTGCTGGGCGTAGTGATCAAGCATTCCGTTTCTTTGTGAATAAATAATTTACTCAAGGAGGAACTACAAGGCAGAAAAAAGGACAATTTTATACTGCTTAGGGGTGTGTAGCCCTATATATATATATATCAAACAATCTCAAATTTGATTAATTTTTTGTAGATATAATCTTTGCTATGGAGAAGCCGCAAGGGAGCCATTCAGCAACCAAAGGCTTAAAAATTGTCTAAAAGAGAACATTCACCAAAGCAAGATCCGTGCCCAAAAACCCCCGGAGGAGGCCCAAAAGGACCCAAACATGAGCTTCCTCATGGTTATTGCTATGTTGACGAATAGTTACGAACTACATTCTGCCAACATAAGATATCAACCGCTTGTATTTCTTATCTAATCTTTTAATTAATTTGTACATGTTAAACGATTGGAATTAAACTTGGAGGATTTTAAATTTAAATTATTGACCCTAAAAATAGTTAGACTTGGATAATTGCATAATATTTGCTACCACATTGGATTACTTTGATTTTTATCCTTAGCATGCATGTGACAAGCCAACCGTAAATTTTCCTACATGCACCATTGGCAGAAATGGGCAGCTACGGATGAGTATACATAACGCTGCAATACAATTTGTACCGAAGTGCAGTGTGGACCAAGGCCTAGTGGTCCACTGAGGGACCAACTCTGGAGAACATTGCTTCAAAATTCATCGCAGATGAGGCCTATCTTTAATTGCCCTTTTTGTATATGCTGTGCACCGTTTGATTTGACTACATGAATCGATGTGTAACCATCATCATTCATGAAATTTGAAGTTTGTTCTCTCAAGTTAGGATACCCCTCAGCCTAAAATAGAAGTAGGATGGAGTCCACAACTAAAGCATCCACACAACTGTGTTCTCCATAAACGTTACAACTTTTGAACTTTGGACAAATGAAAACCCAATAATTATTGATTCCCAAGAAAATGCAAATGACCAATCCAAACACTATCCGAATCTGCCAACTCCTCAAAACCAAACTTTAAACAAGCTGCTACTTTGGTGGAGTGCGTATGATGCAATGAATCTAAGAAGTCAATGAAGTACACATATTCTTCGAGTCAAGGGGCTAAGAAACACTTGCGTGCACAAGTTGATTGATTTGGCTGCTTTGCTCAAAATATTAATAACACCATGCAAATGCAAGCAACTAGTCCTCACCTAAACTAAAATGATTGACCAGTTACAATGACGCTTGATTTTAAGCCTCATTTTGCGGCATTCCACATTTCTTATGGAATATTGTAAAAAACACTCAATTTTGAGTCGAGTTTTGCCACACTCAATTAGTGATGATGTTCCGAATGATGGAATAGTCCAGCATTCTCACTTCTCTGAACTCCTTAATAATTATATTTTCCTAATTGCCAGCCATGAAGTACAAATAAACATTTGAATCTTCAATACAAGAGATTCAAAAAGAAATATTTGCTTGAGGTGGAAGATCATGATGCAGAAGATACCCAAAATTTTCAATATACAAACTGCAAATATAAATTTTCAATATTCAAACTGCAAATGCTTCTAATTCAAGGGAAATACATGTATGTCATGAAAAGCATCCTCCAAAACTCTATAATCCTAAGTCTTGTTTTGCCTTTCTTACGCTCTAAAATCCCCCAAATAAAATGTACGTTATTCTAAAGAGACACAACATCCAATTATGTACACAACCCACATGGCTTTTTGTTGGAAAAATAATAAAACATTTTCATTAATTTGGCAATTGGGCCAATTACAACAAGAAATTCATGAACTTGAGCCACGAAAACCCAGTCCTCGAAATTTTCTCCGCCTCTTTTGAACATGAAGCAGACGACGTCGTTAAGGGCCCGCCGCCCCCACCACCGCCGTCCACCGCCTTTGAGCTCCGGCACAGGAAAAAGTTCCTCGATCCTAATGCCATCAGCTTCTCCTCCCTATCCAAACCTGGGCCCACAAAGAATAATCATAATCAATCATACGCAGATTCATCACAGCCGTTAATTTGATGCTTTAAAAATTAAGACGATGAATCATGAGCGCTTACTTTCTAAGCTGAATTGCGAATAATGGAGGTCGAACAGCGACGGCTCGACGGACGGCAAGATTGGACGGCGGCCCTCCTTGCCGTACTGCCGTATCGCCGCCGCAATCAGATCTCCGACCTTCAATTCCGGCGACACCACGACCTGTACGGCCCCGACGCTCCCCTGGATCGTGACGTTGAGGAGCAATTTCGTGAGTTTAGGCCGCGCCTCCGCGGCGGAGGGCGACGGCGGCGTTCCGACCACGTTTCTGAAGGACGCCATATCTGGCACTGTTTTGGGCCGCCGGAGCTGCATCGATGCCGCTTCCGGAATCGGGCCCTGAAACGACGAAGATCGCTCCGACAGCGGTTTCACCCGGCGGGTCTTCTCCTCCGGCCCTTTCCGGTGAGTGCACTTCGGACTCGGCATTTTCGGTATTACAAAATCGATTCAAGGACAAAGACGGAATTTAACAGATTTTTGGGTCTTACCGGCTACCGCAAGCGGCGGTAGCGGAAGAATCGGGGGCGGGGGAAGCCGAGGGAAGAGCTTCGGCTCGCAGGTCGCCGGCAACACACAGCTAACATATAGGACGAGATTGGTGTAACCGTAATAACCAGAAAGCTACCGAGGGCAAAAGCGGGATAATAAACATAGAAGGGATTCAGAGCTTTTGCATACCAGGATTGAGAAATGAAACCATCCCCACGTATGGATTTTATACGCAAAAACAAGATAAGGGGTAGCCTCAGAAACTAGGACGACATTTCTTTGGGAGGTGACCGTCTATCGGCTATTGCAGGTCAGAAAAGAGGTGCTTTCGGTTTGGACCAGGACAATATTTACTTGTCGTTGACGAATTTTTATCTCCACTCAATAATTCTTTAATCACATCTATTATTTATATGAATTATATAATTACTTTTTTATTTTTATGTAAAATTTTACTTAATGATCAAAATATATAAAATAAAAAATATATTTTTTTACTACACCTAACATCTCAAACACAATCCTTCAAATTTTCACATAATGCATTGTTGAAAAGAAAAAATTCTCATATACCCTTTAAATACATTTCCAGTGATTTCAAGTTGCTGGAATTTTTGGTCAAGAATTGAATATATTGGATAATTGAATTTATTTTATTTTGATCCGTTTTAGTTTCTGTTATTAGTATTTTTCTATAGAACTCATTAAAGATTTGTACTAAAATTTAGTTCATCTCTCTCATTCAATCAACTGAAAGTAGATTATATTGCTTGATACTCGAGTGTTTTTTTTAATCAAAATGATGTGTTGGTTTCATATCTTGTGATGTTGCCTCCACCACACCGAAACTTGCAAAATGTGTTGGCTTCATATCTCGTGAAATTCCATGAGCTTCTTGATTTTTAGTATCACGTTCATGAATCAAAGGAGTTAAATTCATTTTCTTATTAATTTATATAGGTTAGAGTGGTGATAGGTGCAAGAAAAAAATTTAATATTTAATTAAGGCTTTTTGGAACATGAAATGGGTGGAAGAAAAAAATTTAAAGTATCTGAAATAAATTATGAGTGTTTTAAGAAGACTAAGTGTGTTGCGAGAAATGATGAGGATATAATCTCTACATATATTATTAATGTTACCAATAAGAACACTGTTTTTGTTAATTACCCCTTCAAAATTAACTTGTTAAACGCTTTAAACATGGTTTAATTACTTAAGTGTATTGACAAGCCTGTATGAGGCCCTACATCATACTGTTTCATTTTTATGATTTTAGGAAGAGAAAAACGTTTTTTTTTTAAAAAAAAATCGAGTACATGAGATTGTTTCACATTGACTCCTACTTATCATGGTGTCCATACTTGAAAGCGTGAGAAAGAGATATAATCTTTAGGTTTAGGAGTAGTAAATGGACATTCTTGAAAGCGTAATAGAAATATTGAATAAATATTTTTTTTTTTTACAACCAGTCAAGTTGTGTGGGTTTCGCTACTGGTCACAACGGTCCCTTCGGGAGTTTGGGCGGAACGGGACACGTGGTGGGGTATTTGTGGTGTAATACTTCCGCGGGTTTCGCGTGGAGCATAATGTTACTGTCACACGTGAAAGGTTAATAAATTGTCAGCTCAGTCGGAAGTGACTTCCCGGAAGTCGGCGGATAGTGGCGTTTTAAGTGCGTGCGTCACGTGATTTGCACATGTTTCCGAGTGAAGCTAAAAGGTTGGCGGTGGTCGGTTCGGGTTTATGCACGTGTCGAACTACGGTGGGCTTCGTGGAGAAGGAGCAAACCAAGCAAGCGATGGTCTTTGGTGGAAGTTTCAGGAGAAGCAGAGCCGAGGATAAGAGCTCGTAGTGTGTAGAAGGTATACGTGGCAGTAACCAAGAGGATGATTGGCTTGGCGGCACACGGTATGACTTCCAGGGCGACACTTCCTTTTAAAAAAAGGCATTTTGTGATGTCATCGTGCAATTATGTCTTTTGTCACATATCAATTAATTTCCTAATGATAGTATAATAATTGAGGGGAGGGATGAGACGTTGGTGGAATGCCCCTCTCATTCTAATTTTTAAAATCCAACTGATTAGAAAAAGTAAGATTTGGAAAACACCTTTTCTCCTCAAAGTTCAAATTCGAAGTCTGATGATTTATGTTTTGTCAAATTACAAGAGGCCGTGCATTCGTATTCTTAATCAAAAAGAAAATTTTATCTCTTGAATCATAATTTAGTTTATTTGCACTAGTCTTAGAGCATTTCCACCTATGTAAGCGAATGTGAAGGCAATTGAAGGTGATTTTGCCTTAAGTCGATAAATAATGATTACCCTCGCCCTCCGTCGCCCGTGTAGCTTCCATCCATGGAAAGCGAGCGCGAGGGCGAAACACAATTCACATTTGTTTTATATATATTTTTGTCAAATAATTTTTCAAATAATGTTTATTTTGTGTGTTTATAGGAAATATTATGGGTATTTATAGGAAAAAAAATAAAATTTAGGGAACTTTTCTAAAATTTAAAAAATAAAAGTTAATTACAAAACAACCCCAAATCAAAGTTAATTACAAAACAACTCCTAATATAGGTTCGGCAACCACTGCCGAACACAGTAGCACTCCAAACCAGTCTTGGCACGTCGCCGACGAGCAGCGCTGGCGAAGCAGAGCAAGGAGATGGTTGGGACCCGGAGCTGACATCGTCTTGTGGACCTGGAGCTTCTTCGCTTGTAGGCGCGAGCGATTTCTGTCTTCGCACTCGCCTTCCTCCCAATCGCCCGTCGATCGCCTTCCCAAACTTGGCCCGCTGGAGCACGTTTTGGGGCTACCGAAGGCGAGCCCTCGCCTTTGCCCGAGTTATCGCCTACGTGGTGGCGGTGCTCTTACGGCACACTCATATGCATATGTGAGAGGTTTTTCATATGCATATGTGAGAGGTTTTTTTTTCTCTTTTGTGGGTGTTTTTTACCATATTTCAATATTATTAGTTTTCATCGCAAGCGTGGTGGGTTGGTTTTCGAATGTTAATAGTGAGATTTTTGTTTAGTATAATGAAATTTTCTATTTATTTTTTTATTAGTGAATTTCTAATTTTATAATTTTACCTCATATTTTAAAATTTTGTTTAATATTTTTGAAAATTTCACTATTTGGTAACCGTCCAAATTTCATCTCCTTAATAGATAGAGAGTTTTTTTTTTTTCGGCGGGGGGGGGGGGGGGAGGGTGTTAATAGAAAATTCCCACCAATTGCCTGGAATGATTTATGCACTTCAAAGAGTAAAGGAGGATTGGGAGTCCGTAAAGCTCAAGATTATAATCAGGCAGCCTTGGTCAAGCTTGGTTAGAAAATCTTAACGGAGCCCGATAACTGGTGGGTGCAACTTATCAAAGCTAAATACTTGAGATTCCACTCCTTCTTTACAGTGAAGCCTAAGAGTACATCATCCCTTGCTTGGAAAGGAATTCTACAGGCTAGGTCTGTAATATCTAAAGGTATGAGATGGATTGTGGGAAATGGCCAGAATATTAACTTCTGGACCTTTAATTGGGTTTTTGATTTCCCACTTATTCTCCTCATCCCGGAAAGCCAACGTGCTATTTTGAAACACTGATGTTTTAGTCAGTGACTTTATTTTGAATCATAGTTGGGACCGCCCAAAGCTACTCACTATACTTGATTCATCCACAGTCAATAAAATTTGTAATATCTATATCCCATATACCCTACTGCTAATGAATTTGTATGGGGTTTTACAGCAAATGGCAAGTTCTCTATTAAGTCAGCAACATGGTGCCAGTCCACTTCTCAGGAGCATCCAAACTGTAAGTCCATAAGCAAAATGTGGAACTTGAATATCCCTCAAAAAGTCAAATTTTTTAGTTTGCTTCTGCTTTGTAACCGCTTACAAACCAAACATAGACTAAATAGATTTTACCCTAATACTGATCCTACTTGTCAGCTTTGTTCTTGTGATGTTGAGACAATAGATCATCTGTTCCTCGATTGTACCTTTGCCAGGAATGTTTGGGCATCAATGAGTGATGTCCAACTCCCTGATACTACAGACATGATCATGTTTAAGGATTGGATATCTATGATATTCACTAATCCATCATCCTCTACATAGTTGTTATCCAAATTGCTCCTGACTTGTTGGTAGATCTGGAATGCAAGAAATAACCTAGTTTTTCATCAGAAAACACCCCATGCTAACCATGTTATTCATCTCGCCATGGCTGTTGGTAAAGAGTTCTAAATAGCGAACTCTCGTCCTCACCCTTCTCAGGCCCTGCTGAATCCGACTATCAAATGGAAACCACCAGATCTTGCATGTCTCAAGGTTAACTTCGATGGTTCGCTTAAGGATGCGGATGCAGCATCAGGTTTCATTATCAGAAATGAGTTCAAGGCACCTCTCCTTGCTGGTTCTCCCCCGGTGGGGAATGCTACTGTCCCTTTGGCCGAGGCTCTAGCCCTTAGAGACGCTCTCCTCTATGTGTAACAAAATGGTTTATCTCGTCTCCAGGTGGAAGGTGACTCGAACCTCATCATAGAATGCATGAATAATGTTTGCACTACTCCCTGGTCTCTCAAGGCTATTTTCCGTAATATTCATCAGTTAGCTGCTTAGTGTGATACTATTTCCTGGAATCACATTTTTAGAGAAGCTAATTTTGTTACAGATGTTATTGCTAATCATGGCCATAGTGTGGCCAATATGTATATTTGGCAGAACGCGGTGCCTCCTTCTGCCCGCCCTGCCCTTCTGTTTGACTCTGTAGCCTGTGGATGTCTCAGAGGTTTTACCATTCAATGTATTTTTCTTAGCAAAAAAAAAAAACAGAGAGAGACATTGCAAAAAAAAAGAAAGAGAGAGAGAGAGAGAGAGAGAGAGAGAGAGAGAGAGAGAGAAATCATTGGACACACACACAGAGTTGGGACAGGCCACACCACTAAACCAAGAACTACACAATAATACACAGTTATAGTCGGAGCGGTAGGGCATATTTTAAAGTTAAATAAATATGATATTTTGGTACTTCCACTTAAAACAGACCTCATTGAGGAGCTAGTACTATCTTTCAAATTATATATCATTGCCGCCGCCTAAGTTGTTTGTTGTTAAAGTTAGATATTTACTATCTTTCAAATTATATATATATCTTTCAAATTACATATCATTGCCGCCGCCTAAGTTATTTTTCACTAAGTGCCACGAACACTTAATCAAGTGACGACTTCCAATTATATGATTGAACTTTGGAGGAGCTGCATGATGGAGGCGGCATGCTGAAAATTAGTTGAAAACGCACTAACTCTTGTATACATGATTTTCTTTTGACTAAAGGGGCAGAATTATTAACTACTATGTAATATATCATTTGAGCCGACCTTTTTGCTTTTTACAATCGGTGATCTACCATAATTGACTTATAGGTAGGGAAGATATCGAGCTCAAAATTAAATGCAAGACCAACTTGACCAAACTAAGATCTTGAACAACCGGTCGCTTCTTACTTTGAGTGCATGCTAAGAGTAAGAGCATCAAAAGCCCACATCGAGTTTGATATACTGACCAACATTGAAGAAAGGTCTGTGTTGATTAGGTTTGAAACATGTATCTTCAAAGAAAATATATGAATAATGATCTTTAAGGACAAAATGTATCCCATAATTCTATGGTAGGTCATTTACATTGAATATTCACCTCTAAGGACAAAATAATGTGGAATACCTCTGACATCTAAATAAAACCCATGCACGAGACCTTATTCTCAAAAACCACGCTCACAGAAACAGTTTGTGGCTCAGAAAAATAATTTTATCAATACAGAAACAGTTTGTGCCACACAGATTTAGTTCATGTCAATACAAAAACAAATTTTACCAACGCAGAAATAATTTGTGCTAGCATAGAAACAGTTCGTGATAACATATCAATAGTTTGTTCCACAACACAAATAAAACCAGAAAAAACAAAAGGCATACATCTTTCTTCAACTAAGACCAAATAAGCAACAAAATTTATGCGTCACCAAACTCATAAGTGAATATTTATTACAGCGAAACCCAAACTCGAAATTGAATAATTATTACAACGATGTGTACGTCAGACATCCACTTAAGGTTGAAGAAGAGCGTATATTGGAGGTCGAGTCTCAAATTCGTAATGGATCTGACCCGATTGTTAGTGGATTGGGTTATATTGCGAAGGTTAGTTTGATTGGTGTGAAATTTTGATTTTTGAAGGTAGGAATGATGTAAGGAGTGAAGGGGGTTGAAGAAAGTTTGGGCCTTTGTAATTCTGGAAAAAGAAAAGTAAGTTCGAAGTCTGATGTTAAAGGTGGGAATGGTGGTGAGAGTGAAGAAAAGGAATGAGTTTTTCGCCGAGTGAGAGGCCCCCAGCACATGAAGAATGCTTGCCGGATGTACCACATGTTGTATGACACTTGTTTTTTTTGTCCTTATATGGAAATATTAGAATATTATATCTTATAATAGGAAGATGCCCAAATTTATAAACTATGAGGTCATTAATATAAAAAATACCTGAGTATGAATTTAATAAATACAAATATTTTAAATTTATATCTCATTCATCGAAATAATAATATAGAGCTTAATCCATGTGTTGCGCATGCCACATATGTAGGAAATATTACCTGATATTCAATTCGACAAATCACTAATGAAGAGAAAGGTCCATGAATAGTGCGTATGAATAATATTTATCTTTATTTTTTTCTGCATAGCTTTTTAAATTTAGATAGTTACACTGATTCTAGCATTTTTCTATAATCAGCTTCTACCATTTCAGATTACTGATTCTTATGAAATTTTGTCATGACGCACCTTAAGAATGTGTCACCCATACATTTGATTTTACTATTTTGGATCTTTCTTCCTATACATAAGTAACATCTTCACTTCCTTTTTATATGCATGATTCCTCTCATTTTCGTCCCCATAATATATATAATGGGGAAGCAACATATCAATTTCTAAGGAACCTTTCTTTTTGGCTTGTCTTATGAATTTACACCTTGGATTGGATAAGATCATGCCATCTTATCAAAGTATACTGTATAAAAATTATTTCCACCATATAAATTTTGTTATTCTAGTTTTGATGTTTAGCAGGATTGGTATAATTGGAACTACATTACAAACTTATTATTGTACTAATCAATTAAACTATTATGAGCACTGCAAAAAAGGCAAAAAAGTCATTCTGCACTAAATTCATGTGTAAAACATAAAAATGAAGTAGATGACACAATAACTATTTTTGGAGTGCCAACTTAATTCAAATATTTAGGGGTCGTTTACTTACAAGAAGGAATCGGAAACAATATTCGAGAATGGGAATCAGGAATGGGAATCGGATACCCAAGGGGTGTTTTTGCCCCAAAATTGGAGTATGGCCCCACTAAATTTTGATTCCCAAGTGGAATAGTAAATGTATGGTAACCAAGGAAACAGAATGATTCTCAGCAATTCCTATTCCCTCCATTTACATTCCCTGTAAGTAAACGAGCCCTTAATCAATTGGCGTTTAAGAAATTGAACTCGAACTTCTTACAACATTAACAAGAAAATTACTAGTATTACATTGCAGTTCTATAGACACGCACTAATCCAATATATAAATTAATATAGGTTGGTGATGTGGGTGGGGATATTGATGAATTGAAAAGTTAATTTTATGGGGAATTTGCTTTTCTTTGTCACCTTATTACCTTTACGAGAATGTGTCGAAAAGTAGAAAGATATTCCATGAATTTATAAGGAGTTCAATTATTTCTCAATTATCAGTTAATAATGAAGTGGGTGGAACTTCAACCTCAAGTTTCTTCTAAGTATCAGAGCCGCATCCACATACGTTTGATGCCCAACAGCCACACGTAATCCGCATTATTCCTTCTATGCTTCCCTGAAGCAGAAGATTAGGTAGGTTACATCCCACAAAGTGAGTGATACATGTTAAGAATCCCGAAAAAAGACAAGAAATTAACTAGAGGTGCCACTAGGGAAGGGTGGATCTAAAGGGCACAGAGCTGGAGAAGCTTCATTTATAATATTCAAAGCGAACAAACACATGTGAGTAAAGTCGGCGCCAAGTCGCAGTCTCCAGAGTCTGGACATGCATCTGCAGATTGGGGGGTTGGGTCGGGTCGGATTTCCGTAGCCAATAGGTGAGACCATATATATGCACTTGGACTCACTCATTAATCATTTCCAAGTGGATGTCTTTGGAGTTCTATGCAACTTGTGGCGATAATGGTGTAGGGGGACAAGTGATAGTCCATCAAGCATGACCATTCTCTATTATTGCATCACGACCTAGTCCTTTTTGTCTACTACTTGGAATATTCAACTTACTCTTTTCCCTCTTTCTTCGGTAGCATTACTTGGATAGAATCATCTGAATGGGTCCAAAGCGGATGATATATATATCTGATCGAAATATGAGCTGTTATCTTGCATCCAAAAGTACTTGCGTATCAGTTTATAACGAGCCGAGTTACTCTTTCTATTACTAATTATATTTACAATGAAAACTTAAATGATTGTGATTCCAATTATCAGCATCTTATTTGTCCAAATATGAAGTCCACCTATACGTGTTATGTCACTCAATATATAGAGTGGTGCTATGTACATCATGTTTTCTTCTTTGAACACTAATGTTTCTTTATACACTCATCTTATTTTTTGAAACTACTTTGAACACCCAAATTTGATTAAAATTTTTCACATATATCAAACAAATTTATCTTTGGACACTCAAAATTAAAAAATTGCTAAAATGTATATTTTCCTATACTTCAGGCCTCCATGATTCATCAAAAACTCAAACTTTATATCCAAAGAAATTCACCATATTTATTTTAAAACATATAAGGCAGAAATAGGACATTATATTAGGTTTAGGATTTAGAAAGATAGAGTAGCATGCAAGGGATGGAAGGGTGGAAACGACTGATTTTTTTTTTCTTTCTAAACCTGGATGGGTGTTCATGACTTTACATGGGGTGTACAAGAATTTAAATCCTTTAGATGTAATTTTACATAAGAGTAAGGTAATTATGATGTCCAAAGAAGAAAATAAGGTTTATATAGGAGCACTCAATATATATTGTCTTCATTAGAACTTAGAAAGTTAAAGGATATTGGATTACTTCATTTATTGCCAATCAGTTGTGTGATGAAACCTATATCTTCTTAAATTGAATAGAGTGGTAAACTAAATATTTGGTATCAGAATTGAGATTATTCATGGTAGTACGAACTCTATCAAAATTGTATTCGAAGAGCTTTCGAGGTTACGTTGTCTTTCCGAATGGAATCTTGTTTTTGGATGCTAATGTGTATGAACGTTGATGATGACAACTCTGCCCGCAAACACATTTACCTTTTGAATCTTAAAAGGAAATTCTTGCCAAATATGGGCTCAGATGATTCTATTCATGTTACGTATTTGATACGTGATTTTCTCTCATTGTATTCCTTTTTGTTTAAAGGGCTAATATCTCAGGGGTCCAAAATAAGACCTTAAATATCTAAAAAAGACATAAAAGATAGTAAATATCTATATAGTCCAAAACTAATTCAAAGTGGATGCCAACTTAGCAAAAGTAACTAACTCCCATTCACGGATGTCATATTTCTCTTTCATATTTTTTTTTTGTTTCACTAAATTAATCATAACTTTTGATATAGAAGTCGTAATGAAAATTCGTTTTCGCCAATGAATTCGTAGAAGTGAGATTTACATTTTAATATCCATATTGAATATGTTTTTCGTAGAAAATATTGTGTAAGTTTTGAATGCAGAGATAGTCAAGTGTCTCTGTAAAAACATCCAAATGTCTCCAGAGACACTATGTGTCTCTACAGATACTCATGTGTTTCTCAGATACAGTCATATGTCTCTGCAGAGACAATCATGTGTCTCTACAGACACAGTCATAGTTAAATGTCTCTGGAGAGACAGTCAAGTGTCTCTGCAGAGACACCAAATTCGAAAGTACTAAATAAAAAAAACTAAAAAATATACATAGACATTTAAGTATCTATACAGAGACAAATGACTATCTCTGCATTCTAAATTTACGAAATATTTTCTGTGAAAAACATATTTAATATGAATCTTAAAATATAATTCTCACTTCTACGAATCCATTGGTGAAAACGAATTTTCATTACAACTTCTATATCAAAAGTTATGATTAATTTAGATAAACAAAAAAAATTGAAAAATAGGAGAGAGAAAGATAAATGAGTTGTTATGCCGTTTGTTTTAACTAAATCATAGCTGACCAATGAAATTCTAACACATAGACAATTTGGACTATTTGGATATTACAATAAAGTATTTTACTTTTTAGATATTGTTTCTCTAATCTAATACTTTTTAGATATTGTTTCTTGTTTAAAAGACCTCCAGTTTTCGTGTATTTTCTCCAGTATACTCCTTTTATTTGACTTGATTTCAAACTCAATTTTATTGAAAATTGCAGTTCTTTTATTTATTTTTTTTAAAAACGTGATTTAGTTTGGTACGATTTGTATCAATCTTTTTTGGAATCTTATATATGCTGCCGTGCATGACCGCTCAAGCTTGAACCATTAAGTGTCAAGTCTATGATTAAGCAAATCAAAATCACATGTTAATTAATTCATGAGACGTGAAGCAAAATTGCTGCATTTCGTGTATATCTCGAAAGATTGGTTTCGAGTATGAGTCAAAATTATAATGTTGGAAAATTTGTTTTGGCAAGTTAAATGATTAATATTATAGCTTGGCTTACAGTCTGCTGGGACAAGTAAAACTTTGAAAACAGTCCCGATAAGTTGGAGAAGATTAGAAGCTGCCAAGTGTTTGATAGGTCGACTACTTTGCATATACAAAAGGTCGGATATTCTTTCTTACATGATTTTTTCCTATCAACATATGCCAAATAGTTGCAACTTTTTATCCCTGTGATGGAGATCGTCAATTCTAACTACAATAAAACTTTCATATAAGCATATTTTCTAAAGAAATAATCTTTATTGATCCCAATTCGTGCTTATTATTTTTTAAGAACAACTTCCATATTGTCAATTTTATATGTTTTTGGAAGTCTCATTCTTAGAAATTTGCCTACATATACTTATAATTGCCCAAAATAAACCAAAAGTATGTAACTTTATAATAAAAATCTATATCAAATGTTTTGTTTTTCAGAGTTGTTGTTTTTAAGGTTGCCGGTAAATAATAATTTGTTAACATTGAAATTAAGATATTTAACCTATGAAGCACGGAAACGGAAACGGGAACGGCGAAACGATACGATACGAAACGGCGATTCTTCAAATCTCAAAAAAGATTGAAACGAAACGTTGTGGAAGCGTTAATTAAAAACCACTTATATTTATATAAATCAGTATTTTGAACTTTCATAGCATAGAAAAAATTGAAATTCAAATGAAATACTACAAGTTCAAGTTCAAATTTGAAGGGAATATGAATGCTAAGTTATGAAATTAATTAATAATTAAAAATTTTTTGCAAAATCTTTCTCCACGTGGAGTTTCAGAATATTTTCTATCCTATACGTGCTTCGAGAAGTTTCGGCCGTGTTTCGGTCACAAAACGTTTCCGGAACGTTTCCGAAACGCGAAACGTCAAGTGCTCGAAGTTTCGATGCTTCCTAGTATTTAACTATTCTAATATTTTAGATACATGCAAGCTCGATTAAAGAATAACTCTATTAAGGATAAATTCTTTATAATCATAAAATTAAATCGGTCTCAACTGTATGATTATACCAAAATTTTACTGTATATGTATTTGGAAAAACCTTCACGTTTTTAATATATGTATCAATCAACTAGTATTGGTGTAGTGGTCTCGTGAAACTATAGTATAGGTAAAGACGAGTTGCTGTCGACGCTCCAAAACAGGGAGTATCACTGTTAGAACTTTTGGCAAAGGATATATATGAATAATCTGTGTGTTCATCTGTGGATTCTTTCTTGTGGCAAAGATTACCACCGAAACAAATAGACAGAGACATAAAACCAGGGTTGTCGGTCTTCCCAAATCTAGTAGTGTAATAATTCTAAAGTGTCAATAACTGATGAAAACTAATAATTTCATCTGTAATTCAAAGTGGATGAGATTGGAACATATTTGGATTTGCAAGTGGCTTCATAGCTTAGCATGACTTTTCATAGAAGTCATTATTTTTCTTTTGGACCAGTTTCTTTCTTAGTTGCAATTCATTTGAGATGCTAGGAAAGCGCAGCCTTTTTAGAATGCCGCCACCATTCTTAACGGCCAGGATTCAAAGCTCTATTTGCAGGATTTAATTAGCTTGTGACGTTTGCGGCATTCATCAAAATCCAATTAGGTGAGCATTGATACTGCCCATGTCATTATATCTACATCAGTCACTATGTATACACATCAAGTTGGTCGATCATTTCACTGCTATGGCCAGCCTGTAAGGTTAGGTTGAAGATTTGAGGGCCTAAGACTGATTGGATGTAACAGCCTTTTCTCGAGTGGTGATTTGATGAACACAAGGAATGACATGGGTCAATGCGCAAGATGCATGTGATGGTATCATTGAATTGGGTTTGTGCCTCTAGTATTATTGTTTCCCGAGAATTTGAATCAAATTTGTTCGATATACTGCTGCACATCAAGTAAAATAAATATCATCGATTGTCTAACAATCCGAAAAGAGAACATTTCAAACTCATGACTCGTTATCCTTATAAACACGAATACCCTTAACCACACATTGTTAAGTAATGAGAAACATATTAGGTTCAGAACGGCACGCATAAGAAAAAGGTTTCTTCTACTCCACATGAATTTCTAAGCGTCCTACTAGCACTAGCTTCCCAACTAAATTCAAGCAACAGTTCCAACACCAGAACATGGTTGCCACTTGCTACTTTGATCGTGTTGCTAAGTGCCTAGTACAGAAAACCCAAAAAACCTCAAGCAATGTATCAATAACTGTATGCAACTGCATAGTTATCAGAAACATTTGTAGATTGAAGATTTCCTGAATCATTATTTTGTTCAAAAAGTGAAGGTATTTTCTTCAGTTGGCAAAAGCGGAACTCAAGGAAATTCAAAATTTTAGAACCCTCCTAGAAATAAGAGTTTCACATCCTTATTATGCTAAAAGGAATTGAGATACAACAACACAAAGAATTACAAAGTAGAATAACAATGGCAATGCCTACACAGATTCGCCTGCCATCTTCATGACACCTACAAGTAATTTCAACTCAAAGAATCGACATTGCCCTCTCTTTTTGGGTTTGGATGGAGGCCTCAAGTAGTGCGTATATCAAACAGCTATAAAATGAATTTGGTGCTTACAAAATTGCCCCTTTTTCATAGTCACGAAATACAAACATTATGTAATCAGGCGAGAGAAAGTGACTCACCATACATAGTTTCTTCATGTGGTGCCAAATAATACACTGGGGTATGGAAAGACAAAATACTGTCTGATTCCGTCTCTGGTGCTGAACGTAGCCAACTATAGTTTATTGATCTCATCTCTTTGGGGCTTATCCTGGTGTCTTTAGAAGCTGACTCAGACAAGCTTATTTGAGATATGGGCTGCAGTCGAGGCAGCCTCTTATTTGTGGAGATTTTGGCTTGTATGTTCAAGTGTCTTTGCATTACAGCTTTCAAGTTCACTTTTGGGCCAACAACTGGAGGGAAACTGAGTGAGTCAACTGTTTTCGAGATGGAACTAAAAGCTTCCTTGCCCGAGGAAATAGCTGCCTTTGGCATTGCTCTACTTTTTTTCCAGGACAAAAATGATTCATGGATCCTGGACGGGACCTGCAGAGCCAAAAAGTATACATAAGAACTAGTAATAAATTGTGACAATCACCACTTAAACGAGTTTTCTGACAGCTTTACTGGCGGTGGAATTACCGAAAGCATAGGTTGAGACTATGAGTATGAGTTTAGGCAAAATATATGCCTTAAAGACCAACATCTACTTTTCGAGTATGAGTTTAGGTACAGTATATCCCTTAAAGACCAACATCTACTTTTCTTGTTTTAGGTCAGATGGATCTACTTTCAGACACAGATAAGATAGTTATGATAAATGAAGTTCAGGCCAGATAAAGCAGTTGGATCACTGCATGCGACTTCAACCTCAACTTATTCAGACAAACAAAAAGGGCATGAAGCCACTACTGCATTAAGTTGTAGCTACTTGTTTGCCTCTACAGAAAAGCTCCCAAAGTACTCGGTTATGCGAAATTCTAAATTTAACCACTATATGCACATACTGCACATAATTAGACACCCTTATCTTCAGTTATAGCAGTCAGATAAAACTTTCATAATACAACCTCCTGTGAAAACGGAACATAAAACTAATTTTACTTGTTATAGTAACTATATCGGGGGACTAATCAACTTATATATCCAGGGACTAATCAACTTATTACACACCTGTTACATATTTTTTAATGTACCCTATCTAAATTCTATGGTTAGATGCAGTGATTACTTTCACAGCAAGAACATATTTTATACGTAGAAGGATGATAAGCGAGTAATTCCTACAGACAAGCAGTTGTTTCAATCATGGAAGCAGTCAATTTCTCCACAGTACACTCTTAAATTCCTTAAATGCATATATAACTGCCTTAAACCATAAACAAGATATAGAATCAAATGAAGTTTATAATGAAGTGAACTAACCAGTAACGAAAACTGACAGATTGTCATCACTTAGTAGAACTATTGAATTTCACCAAAAGATAACTACAATATTAAAGGGTATATTGTACTAGATTTTGATTTAATTTGAAACCAAGACATTATTTGGAATACGAGATTCAAGATTACATGGATTGGCTAGGGCTGGCGCTGGATAGCATGTCTGTCATAAATCACTAGCTCTTCTCTTTAATGATGCTCACTTATCATAATGATTTAATGATATGGAAATCCCAAAAAGCAAAAGAACTGTTGAATTAAATAATTCACAACTTACTCCAGAGACGAGGCTGCTCGAAGCAAATGCCAACGAAGACGTAGAAAATGGAGAATTCCCTGGCTTGCTTTTCTTCTGGCCATTTTTAGTGGCATCCTGAACATCAGTTGCAGACCCAAAACTTGATGGCGCAACATCATCATCATCATCCTCTTCTTCTTCTTCCTCTTCCTCTTCATCTTCTTCAGCCTCTGCAACTAAGGGTTTCTCATCTTTGCTAGCCTTAGATGTATCTTTTTCTTCCTGCGAACCCATTTCCACCTTTTCCTCCTCTTTCTCCTCCTCTTTCTCTCTCCTCTTCAATTCCTCATCCATATCCTCAATGACCTCCTCTAGGCACAGTTCAGCCTCTATAAGTTCAAGTTCTTTTTGAATCAGCTTCATCCTCACCTCACTAGCTTTCCTTTTCTCTTCAGCCCATTTCTCTACTTTTTCAAAAAAGGGCTTGCATGCATTTTGCACTGATGTTACAAAACGCATCCATACATTTTGTTTCTTGACACCAACGCTTCGCCCATAGAACTCATCAAAACCAAGGGGCAGGAACTGTGCCTTTTCTGGGTCTACCTCTTCCCCTTTTTTCAGAGGTGGCTGCCAAAACAAGCGAACCCCATGTTCTTCATCATGGATATAGTTGATTAATCTTCCAGTTGGTGTGTGTAAGATTAGGGGATCTTCAGTATATACAAGCTTTGATGGGTCTTCAGGATCGGGCTCTGGTTCCTTGTTCACAAGAACAAATTCTGGAGTCTCATCTGATCAAGCAAATCAAACATACATTTAGTGTGAAACATAGCTTTGTCCCCTTTGGCTGGAAAAACAAAACCACGCATAGATGCTGATTATTTGGACAATAGCACAAGTAAGCCCAACCAAAATAAAAGGAGTAGCTAAACTTATTATGTCAAGAAGTGAACGGGCTACGTGGCCAAGTGATACGTTTCAAACTATCTACTCTCATCTCAAAACCCAACCTCAGAAAAACAGCAGGTTTTCTCAATAAAAGGGGTGGCAAAGGATTTGCGAGAAGGGAATGTTTCATGTATTTGTGGAAAGCTATCCCACATTTTGCAGCTCATTTTGGACATATTTCTTTTTGGGGTATAGCAGGGAAAGAAAAGGAACAGATTAATGTGTGGTTGGAGTGCAGAGCAAACTGTTCAAAAGATGTGAGGAGGGGAAGGGGTATAGAGAATGTGAGTAATACCCTTTTGCCACCAGTATTCAAGCTCAGCAGGCATGGGTATCCTCAGTGGAGCTTTGTAGAAAGAGTTCAACCACATTTCCCTTTCTTCATCGACCTCACCCACATATGTTTTCCAATAATCAGGGACCTGCCGAAGAAGTGTAAATACTCAATGACTTAACCCTGATCAATCCATTATCCTGATAATTAAGAGTATGGAATTATTTCCATTTTATGCAAAAAAATTTCTCTGGTCATTAAAAATTGATTACAACTTACTTCATAAAACTGGTTTATGAAACCTGGTGCCATCCAAACATCTTCATCTTCATAGAAATAAGGGTGCTGAGGATCACCGTAAGGACCTCTCTCTTCCCTAACCACTTTAAAGCAAAAGAAAATTCTTGTCATGAGCAAATTACAAATCAAAGCATATAAAATGCTAAATGGATCTCACAATATAGACCAGATCAGCATTAGATGTTAAAAGTTCAAAGTTCCTGACTAGAAAAAGTCCAAAATCAACTAAATCTTTGATGAGAACCAGATTATCTCAAAAAGGATGAATCAAGGCCCCAAAGAAGTGCTGTAATCGAACAGAGCAATACATATATAAACCTATATAGGGATGCTGAAGAGCTATTGCTATCTCTTAACTAAAAGTAATAACAAGTACTTCCCATTGTGGGCTGGACCTTTATAAGACAACTTTGTACACAATGCATTGAATCCATGAATAAACTAAAATGCAGATGGCATTCTGGAATACTATTGTAACTGTATTACTGCATCACTTTTTCTTTTAAGACTCAGGTTAGGAACTTTGAACCTAAGAAGTTTTGAGCTTGAATTTTCAGTTTTGAAATGCTAAAATAATTTGCAACCTATCTTTTCCTTTTGAAGGTAGTTACTATTAGCAAAAACAACATACTTCCGTCGGGCTTGTTCACAAACATGCGAGCCTTAGCAGCAGCCACTTCTGCAATACCCGCATGCATCTGCAAAGCCACCACCACATAAGGGAAATCTTTGTTCAGATGGTAAATTTCTCCTCTTTAATAGTTGATCAGGTATGATACAGAATGAGCAGATATCTTTACCGCCGATATATTTTCATCACAGCCAGTAGAATCATCCAATAGCTCCCCAAAGTAGAACCTACCCTGCATGCAAAGAGAAGATTAAGTACTCTACACAATAGCAATGGTCTTAAACACGGAGTGGCAGAAGAGAGATATTTCATTTGATTTGGTCACATATCTCATAGCTGTTCCCTGTATGCTACTTTACATATTTTGCAATGTAATATTGCGAGTTTGAATTTATTTAGGCGTCCTTTATCCTTACGGTGTATACAGGGAATTCACAAATTGTAGGAATTGGCTATCCTAATCCCGGATCTCATTTTGAGACGAGATGTTTCAGTAGTAGTGTACAACTTGGTCAATTAATTCTTTCTAGATAAGGGGGAAACCCTTAAAGGGAGTGTTCATTATGTTATGTTAAGATCTGGAGTAGCCGAAAACACTAATGAACACATTAATCCCAATTTTAATATCGACAGTGTCAGTTTACAGGAACAACAATATACCAATACCCATGGAGGTCAAAAGGAACTACAGATTATTTCTTAAGGATATGAGGATATAAGCTATCAAATTTGGAGAATTGTAAAGCTAGTTAATTATACAACAAAACATTTACACAAAAAATTTGCAAAAACTAATGTGTGAGATGAAAACATTGACACCAGTGAGAACCCTATTAAAGCCAAACGAGCAAATATGTAAAACAGTGTCAATCGCACTATAGCCCATCAATGGGGTAGGTATCCAGACCACACTAATTTTTCCTTTCAGTATGAAGGAGACCATTCACATTATGCAATTGATTATTCGCCACAGGTTTGAACTTAGTTAAAGAACATGATGAAAATACAATAGAGATCTCTTGTCCCCTATTTCTTATGTCCCTCTTTGTCTCTTACTTGTTTTGGCCACAAAAGTACTAGCACTTGTATTCAACAAGTTCTTTCATTCCTGTAACCAATTTTAAGAAATGAAAGGTAACCCTTCCTTTACTACCCCATACTATAGTCATTATATCTAACATGGTGTATTATTCCTTTACTCTTTTAACCTTATTTTAAAGTTGACTCCCACATGCTCAGTGAATTCAAGCAATGAAATGGGTTATATATATCATGCACGTACATAGATGGTACGCTCGTTAACTTCATATACACCGCATCCATGCATTCTGGCATGCTTCCACTGTCCAGCATAACGATATCGACCTTTCTCCCTGACACAGAAAGACAATAATTAACAAAGATGAAAACTGCTATCAGCAAAAAGAATATGCATAAATTGTAATATAAAATTGCGAAATGTTCATAAATTATAGACAGACTTCAGAAATACAAGCCTTTGGCCTCTTGTGGTAATTTTTAAGCGGAGAAGCTACAAAATCGCTATTCTATATTGCCATCTTTATAAAAACAATCTGAAGTGCATACGTAGACCAAATAAAACAAAAATGAAAATGAAAGTCTTCTGAACTCCTGACTTGTGGCAATTAGACTTATCTCACCCTATCTAAACCCACTAAAGGGTGTCTTAGACTCTTACAGCACACCTAGTTGCTTGCATATGCAACCCTTTTGTTCTCACATTCTTGATATTATCAGAATATGCTGCTAGGAGGCTAGCAAAGGAGTGGGACTCTGAGAGTGACATCCTACCTCCAGAAGATACTACTTAAGGAGCTTCAGCCCATTGACTTGATAATGCAAACGAATAGCCATATGGGTAATATATTGAAACTATGAAACTAACGTCTACCAGAGATCAAAACTCATCAATAACCAATACAACATCATGATTATATGCAACAGAAACTCAAAAATATGACTTACGGTTTCCTCCCAAACTGTGTGATCCAGTCATCTTTTTCATAAAAAGGTACTTCATACTGCCCATCTGCTAAACGAATGCTGTCTTCAATATCCATCTCAAGCCATTCCTTGTCCTCAGGGGTCATATAATCTCTGGATATAATGTGCCCTTCAGCACGCATTTGTGCTTCAAGCCTTCAAAAAGGAAACAAGTAACTAATCTACTTTAGAATGGATGGAAAAAAAAATCTTTAGGCACTAACTGTCAAGGTATGGCACATGGTAAATATATAGGGATCATAAACTTACTTGGAACCTGGCATAGGCTCTATGTCAGGAATATCAACCTCAACAACCCCATGGCCCTCCATGTTGTTTTGAAGCCATTCACCTTCATACCTATATAAAAAAAAAATAATAATAAAGGAAATTTCTTGTCACATAACCCGGAAGGAAAAAGAAATTTAAGCTAACTTTCCAAACTTTAAAAATAAAACCTTTTTATCATATGATATTCAACTACAAATTTTAAATTACTCCAGCCTCTCACAAAGGCACAATGGACAGTGGGGACTATAAGTCCTGCTTGAACTCTTTACTTTCTGAGTTCTTAAAATTTAGTATGCTTACTTTCGTTTGTAAAATTAAGGAGCAACCACATGTCCATCAAACCTTTGACCACAAATGGCAATAAGCCGGAACGATTGGGCTAAAAACTAATAAGTTCATCAAATGTGATATATATAACTTATGCCGGCTAATGCATTGCCTCCAGAAAACAAATTATCCATCAATTCAACATGTCTCTCTCTCTCCCTTTGTTTCGCAACTTTCATCATTGTTTTTCGGGCACTAAAAAGTCGAACTAAAGCACAAAACTTCCAGAGTAGGCATCATCAATGTGGGCAAAGAGTACAGTTTGATCAGAAGTAGACAAACCTGACGAGTCCCTGTTCAGCAACATAAACGCCTTTCCCATGAGCCAAGTCATCCCACACAGTCCCCTCATACCTTAAACAAAAGACCACAACAATAACATAATCTTTCTACCAATTTCTAATCAGCAAAAACAAATGTAAACGAAGCGAAAATCGAAATGCAGTAAAATCGGAACGAAGACGTACGAGCTTCCATCAGGAAAAACATAGCTAACCCATTTCAGAAACTCCTCAATCCTATCCATCTCCTCAATCACAGCCTTGGGGTTGGAAATGTCATGGTGGTCGTCGGGTATAGCCGGGTAAGGCTTCCGGTACGGGACGTAAAACGGAGCAATGGGCGGGTCCTTGCCGGCCTTAATCTCCTCCCGCACAATGTCCCACTCCTCCTCATCGGCCCAAACCGGGTCCCAACCCGGTTTCGTCATCTCCAACGGAGCGTCGGCCCATAGCTCCTTCAAATCCTCCTCCCTCCAATTCTCCGGGTCTTCCGGAAAATCGAAGAGGTCCTCGTAAAACACGTAGTTCTTGTCCTCTTCCTCCTGCCGTCTCCTCACTCTCTTCCCCTGGAGGACTTGGGAGAAGAGCTTCACGTTCACTTCGGGTGTGTTCTCGGACTCGGGTATTTCCTCGCCGGGTCGGATGTAGGGGAGCGAATCGTCGGCTTCAGCTCCGCCGCCGGTGGCTTCGCCTTCGTACTCGGACGACTCGTCGGAGTCGTAATCGGAGTCCGAGTCGGAGTCGGAGGGGGATTCATTTGGGTTCGGGTTCGGGTTCGGGTCGGATTCTGAATCGGTGGGGTTTGGGTTTTGCGGGTCCGGCATTGTTGGTGGGTTTTAGAGGAAGAAGAAGAAGAAAGAGAAGATAAGATAGCTGAAGCGAAATGGTGGAGTTGATAAGTCGAAGCAGGACAGCAGAAGAAACAGAGGGCAGAGGGGTTTTTTGCCGTTTTAGGGGCTTTTCTGTACAATAAAAATTCAAAAATATTGAACAAGCTTGAATATTAGCCCATGTTTTACTGGGCTGTGACCTGGTCGACTCAAGCCCATTAGAAATCGAACAAAGTGACCGAGGCCCAGTTTTAGCATGCCAACAGGGCCCAGAACGACCAATAATCATCTTCCAGGGGTGGGAAATTAAACCCGACTGCAAAATTAAATAAGATGTTTGAAATGAATATGCGCTGATCGATTATTTGTGGAAATGTATCAGGTTGAATGGATGCAATTCCCCAGGGTGTAATGGTCAAGAGGGATGCTGTTCATATAATAATTTTCCCCAGCAGTCTTCTCATACACTTGCTGGAACAACTTTGGTGAGCGACATTCATGATTTATGAGCACTTGTACACAATCACAGTTGGAACTTGCAACAAATACTTTAGCCAGTTATGGAAAACTACGGACTATAAAATTATGCATGAATAGATACGAACAACAACCAGAGGCAGCTTTCCACTCAACATGTAACACCCGTTATTTGATTAGCCATGTAATTTCATGTATTGAGCTTGTTCTTTTCTGTTTGTGAGTGATTTGCCTTATTTTCTGTTTTCCTATTAGTGTTTAGGATTACTAAGTTTGTTAGGGAAGCTTCGACTTAGGAACCCAATTAGCTAGAATGTGTTAAGTTGGACTTAGATATTTAATTGGGGTTTAATTGTAAGGCCCAAAATAATTAAGACTGACTTCTAAGTTAGTTTACAACTCTTTTGTATGGGGTGATTGAATTTTAGTGAGAGTTCCATCGTGCTAGGGAAGGAAAGAAGGGAAAACGTGAAAACTGGAGTTCTGGGAGTTTTCTGACGGCCGAGGGGTTCTGAGTCATTTTCATTGAGGTAACGATCTCTTTTCCATTTGAAATTTCAGTATGTTGTACTAGACTTCCTAAGCTTTCTGTAGAGTCTGATATCTAGGTAATTGGTTAAGAACTCGATTTTTGGGTGGATTTTACAAAGTGATACTTTGTGCAGTGAGACTCTTTTAACAGATTTCAAATTTGTACCTAGGTTTATAATTGGCTGACCTAGACTGAACGAAACGATCTGAAATTTAGGTATATTTAGGGTTAAGGTGTCAAGTATCTATATGTGAATTTTGAGAGGAAACGGGTATGGGGTTAGTTTTAAATAAATGGCTTTGTATAGAGACGTGGGTTACAAGTATTTTCTGGCAGTGCTACTAGTTAATAAGTTCTACTCAGTTTCGGCTATAAGATGGTAATGGAATTTTCCCAGAAATTTATGGAAGGTTTAAGGGGTCCTCCTGGTTATCTTTCCTGAGTTTGAATCAATTCGGATAAGTGGTTAGGACGGGGTAATTTCCTAAGTAGAGAAGGTACGGTTGGATTCTAGATTTCTGCAGTTTGTGTTATTGTTTGTTTAGGACCTTATTGTTGTGTTTGCTTGATAGGTGTAGGACCTGTCTTAGGTTCGTGGAAGAGGGTATTTGTGCTTGCTACACTTGAGGTAAGTAGTCTAGACATGCTCTAGAACCATGCCGAATCGTATGCAGGTATATGTATGTAATTATGCGTATGAGTGCTTATGTAGTTTTTTTTTGTTTGGCTAATTGATGTGCTTGGTTGCAAGTGCGTATTGTACTTATGAAAGGACTATGGTTATAAGTATTGACATGCCTTTGTATCCGATAAGATTATGATATAACGTAAGGCTTACTTGGTGGGTGTCGCCGACGGGTGATACTATGTTTTAAGGCTCATTTAGTGGGTGTTGCCGACGGGTGACATTATGTTTTAAGGATCTCATTGTGGGTGTCACTGACGGGTGACATTGATGTGTATAACTTATAAGGCTCACTATGGGAGTGCCATCGAAGGGTGGCTCATTAAGGGCCCACCTTGTGAGACGTCATTGACGGATGACTCATTATGTTATAAGGGCCCACCTAATAAGACGTCATCGACGGATGACTAGTAAGTTGTTAAGCTCTGGTTTTTTTTTTTTTTTTGTGAGGATGTCTTCTTTGGTAAGGTTAAGTAAATGTATAAATATCTTCGTACTACGCTTATTTGATTGTTTGAGCTTGTTTGAAGAGTGTTCTAGTTGCTTACTGAGTTAAATCTCATTATTAGTTTTGTTGTGGTTCCAGGTAATAGTGGCGAAGACGCTTAGAAGACTTGGCAGCGTTGGCTTGGTGTCAAGGTCCCTTAGGCGTGAAGGAACTTTTAAGTCTATTCAGCTAGAAGAATAAGTGAGTTCTCACACAAGGATGCTTTTCTTTGGATTTTGTTAGTCTAATGTTGGGGTTTCAAGTTATTGTTTTCCCGTTTGACTCAATTAAGTTTCCTTGGAGGTTTTCAAGTAGGATATTAATTATAAGGTTCTCTCTAAGTTCTGTCGTTGTTCCGTTTCCATAAATTATGTATGGGTTTGTAAGATGCACCTTGTTGTGATTGCACAATTGGGGGCGTTACACAACATGACATATTTTCAAGTCAATGTTCATCTTCTGTCTGTAGCATGTAAGACACTAGTATTTTAGGTCTCTGTAATAGTTATCATGCCCTTGCATGTATTTTGTGACCATGAAACCAATATACATCCAATTAACGTTCCTAGAGAATGGATGAGAAATCTACATAGGCGAACATCATACTTTAGAACCTCAACAAGTACAATTCTTAAAGGTAATTAAATCTTCAGAAGATGAGTCATATAGAGTGCTTCTCTCATGCAAAAGAGTTCGGCATGTTCTGCAGTGAGATTTTTGAATAAGACCATTGTCGTGTTGAATCATCCATGAATCTGCATTGCGTTGAGATTGATAATGCCAAACTGTGTATGACAAACTCTGAATCATCTCTGAATATCACAACCCTCTACATATACTGAGTGCAATAACGTTTAAAAAATGATCTCTAGATGGTTTTCTTAAATAATACGTCTAAAGGAAAGCTGATACTGATGAGATCAGAAAAGAGCTTGGTTTTCTTAAACCGTCAAATTCTAGTATAGTTTACTAAGAAACAATGATATTATACAGCTAACAACAATACTTTGCACATGAAAAAGAAAACGACTATATTCCTTGTTTTCGCAACGTTCTCTTGTAGAACTCGAAATTGCATTGTCATCCTTATTTTCTGATGGACGATCAAAATTGGCTAGAGGAAAAGATGATATCATTGATATGCGTCCTTTGTGCCACTAAAGAAAAGAATCAAAGGTGCATAAGTTTAAGTTGAAAAAGCATATCCAACTGACTGAATTTTGAGTGGGGAAAATTGAAAAGAAAGAAATCCTTGTCATCATCTTCAAATAGGGAAAACTTTCTCACAGTTCGATGAAAAGAATACTGATTTTTATGGATGCCTACTTTGTGCATAAGTTTAAGTTTAAAGATGCTTTTGATAGAGCAATATCACAGCTTTTCAGTTAGAAAATATGTTTCCAAAATTTGAATAGTTTTTGGAGCACCATGTCTGCTGGACAACCAAGGAGTCACAACTATCCTATGTTATAGATAGACTAGATGGTTCTCATCTCTCTGTTATTATTATAAATAGGAACTTAACTGCTTGCAAGTCATCACTTTTTGATGACAGTTGAAGTGTGTGGATGTAATAAGGAAGCACATGCAGAAGAACTGGCCAGACTCCATTAATGAATTTTATTGGTTTTAGTTGCTGGAAAGTCGGTTGTGAATGTTGTGCTCTTAATAGCCACACTAGATGTGCAGATGGTGATGAATTCTTTGAAGATTTTCGCTTGTTATGTAGTTTACTTGCTCCAAAAGAGCTGAACACAGGATTTTAAGGTGTAATCTGCTCTGCTAATTTGGTATTTGCATCGAAGTAGTTCTTACAAGTAAATTCTGCATTTTTCCAGAATTGTACATCAAAAAGCTGCTGTTTTGCAAGGAGGAAACATTATGACTTGGTGAGGTCCATTAATCATGACTGTTTAATATTGGGACATGCTACTCATGAATGACAACTAGCTAGCAATGCTGGTGTTGGAGGGTCAATGGGCACAATAATTATCCTAATTGTAACTGTGGGGATGGGAGAGCTATTTATCAGCATATGCATTGTTAGTTCCTTCTATATAGTTCAAGTTGTTGGAGTCTGAGTGGTTTCTTAATAACATAGTATCTTTTCCTGTGAGAACAGCATTTGCTTAAAAGCTTTGTGGACATTGTTGGTTCATTTCTTGTCCGTTTAGGATGTTGTGAGGTGGTGCTAGAAGGATTGGATTCTAAGTTATGCATAATCATTCAAGTAATTTAGGACGTTGATCTTCAGTGGAATGCTTTACAACCAGATATTATTCCTCTTGTACTGGAAAGTGTGTAGTAAGTGTCACCGAAGTAGCTACCGCAGAAGAAAACTAATGAGGACAACTAAACAGTTGAGAATTCACAGCTTTTCATGTACATAATGCCTGCACGTGAGCTTTGGACTGCAAGTCAAATCTTTATTATTTTGGCTTCCCAACTGTTTTTGAAACTCCAGTTGCTGGACCTAAATATTCTGAGTTCAACTTCTAACCTGCTTTAATTAGTTGGAAGGTAACTGTTGAATTATGTCGATTATTCACTTCAGGACAAATATTACGAAGAGCAGAAAATTATGATAAATATTCATATCTAGTTGTTTTTAACAGTTAAATTACATTATGTTAAAAGGAAGGTCTAAAATCTGGTTGAGAAATCTGATATCAGAGGAATTATGAAATAATCACTAAAGAGATGAAGGAGCCTGAGTTGAACATGAAATGAAATGTATCAAGGTTTGTGGTGCTGTGTGTAGATGTAGTCCAAGTGAACTTCTGCCATCATCCTTCTCTTCAGACAGTCTTCATCTCCATCAGTACAATCTTCCACCCCCATCAGCTGCTACAATACCACAAAAGCAAAACAGCATGAGATAAATACTTCTGCTTGATGATTAATTAGCTGGGATTTGCAAGGAGGAAAAAAAAACTCATTACATACTTTCATTAACTGATCACTGCCTTCCAACTCTACAAGTGAACCCCCATGGTGAGTGACATCAATATTGAGCTTCACCTCCTTTTGTCCTGAAAAAACACCAAAAGAGAACTATAGGACCACACTCAAGGATGCGAACTTGGGATCTCTTCTTAAATGCTAATGGACCAAAAGCTAGTTGGTAAATGATTGTGTACCTTCTTTGTTTTCCAGAAGACGAGCAGCTGAGGAAGAAATGAGGAAGAGAATGCAGAAAACAACAACAATAGCTCCTGAGTTCAAGCTTTGCTTCATGGTTTCAGCTTCAAATTAATACTAATGAGAGCGTGTAAAAGAGATTTAAAGAGTTGAAAGTTTGGGGTGGTTTGGGGTGGTGATGAAAGGGAGCAGAAGATGGAAATAAATACATGGGAGTTTACAATATGCCTCATAAGGTGGACCCTCCTATAAACACTATCTCCTCTAGACTCCATGTCTATGTGACAACGCCACTTTGGTCATTGTTTGCCATGAGTGGTCCAGAAGGAGTCCGAACACTTTGAAATTAAAATCATATGTTTTATAGTGGTTGACAGTGTTAACAAGTCAACCTTTTGGACAAGTAGACAGCTGCTGCCCACCACCCCAAATATCATTGCTGGTTTTACCACTCACTTTCTGCTGATAGGTGGCATCAATTTTGTGCTGTCTGGTTCTAACTATGAAATGACATCCTATACTAATTAAGCAGTACATATGTGCATCAAATCCAACCACATAACAGGTAGGCTATGTCAATGACTCAATGGTAGTGTGAGTGGCAGCACCACCCAACTTTAGTGGCATCTATGATCAACCCAGGTTTCTATATTTCCACTTTAGTTTCTGTGTCATTCAAAACCAATTCATCTTATTCAAAACCAAGCCATTTGACGATAGTCTTTTTATTGAAGCGGTAGGCTATGATCTAAATTATGGGAGTTTGATTTAGAACTAGGGTATAAAGTGGAGAACTCACCGCTCTAGCTAACTTGACTAAACTCGACTTGATTTCTCTTTCATGCTTTATGTTGAATGAAAGTTCTAATCTATTCGCAGTTCATGAACATAAACGAGCATTACTTAGAATCATAAATTTTTTTAATAAAAATGTTACCCTGTTATTGAACATTAACAATGTTGCACTTAACCACCTCTCTAATATAATAGAGAAACTCTTGGCTTATGTTTATGAGATCCATCTCCATTAGCAACCAAGTGGTTACCATTGTGTTATAAATAGGAGCACTAATTTGGCATCGACATGCATGTGGATATTTTGAAGCATTTGGTCACTACATTGTCATGTCTTTTGGCAATGGTGGAGCGCACACCAATTCTAAAGCTTTGCAGATGTGTCTCTGTCCCTTCTTATTTTCATAGAATGATTATTATAAGGTTGAAGAAGAGATTATGCTTCTCTTTTGGAAGATTTGACTCCATTATTAGTTGGCTAAAGCACTAAACAATTATTCAAGAATGGCCAATGGGCTTGGACTGTGGTGAGGACATAGTTATCGAATTGAGATACTAACTAATTTGATCTCTAGGGACTTTGAGTTGGAAACTTGATAGATTGTGTCTGCTACTCCCAGACAAGTGTGATTAGAACACATGATCTAACTCATCATCAACTGATGAAAATTCTGTTGACCATGGGACAATAACATTGAAAACTGATTATTCTGTTCTTTTGTACCATTAAACAAATTGAGGGAAGGAGATTGGAGATCAAGAATAATCCAACGATTATACGCTCGAAGTCCCTTTTATTTTACTAGAAATTAGCTTGGCCGTGTAGATGATTGAACCGAAAGTACAAAACAAAAGCATCTATATGCTCAATTATTTTGCCAACTATGAGCTACTGCTTTGTATTAAAGAACTTTATAGACCCATCCGCTTTCACTTTCTTATAATTTTCACAACTCCAGTAAGAATCTATTTCTGCCCTACGTTTGTTTGTGTAGGGATCCATGTTTTGTCAAACCAAACAAGACTACTCAGCTTTCAATTTTAAATAGTGAGATATTTTTAATTTCAAAGCTAGCTGGAGGTTCAAGATGTATAAATAGTGGTAAGCACATGTGGCCAATATAATGGGAGTCACCTCCAGAGTCCAGACCACCAGCATATAAGTTGGTCTTTGTTCTTTTTGCTTTCTGCTGTTTACATTGACTTACCAGTCTGGACTGTTTTTTTAATGCAGCATTATTCTTGATTTCCCAAGAGAGCAGTAGACATATACAAATTGTTGTGTATTCTTATCACAGTCAGGGAATCCAATGTGCATTATGTTTCTTTATTAACTTCTCTTTGGGGACCTGGAGAAAATCAATCCAATAAGAATAGGCCAGTTTTCCCTGGATTGGAGAATCAAATGCATGCTTGGGAGCTTTCACTGGCCAAACTGCTACTGAAAATGAAGAGCAAAGTATAACTCTCTGCTTTATTAATTTATTGGGGTTCTCTTCCTTCAAAAAGTTAATCAATTTTAAGTCTTAGGCCAAAACATAAGAATTTTGGTACTGCTTCAGAGCTTTGGTTGATAATTATCCAGCTAGGGAGAAATTGGGGGGAAGTGAGATAGAATAAAACCCAGAAGGACACTACATATTTACTAAAGGCTAATATGTGAAGCTGAATATAAGAAGTGCTGCATGAAGATAAATCTAAACAAAAATCTGATTTATCTCGATTGTATTAATAAAGCACTCAAAGAATGGAAGTACAGCTAGAATCATGAATTCATCAGCAATATGAAAGACAATATACTAGCATCAGTAAGCATATAATTATAATAGAAGCAAACTTTGATTATAATAGCCCAATAGGTTTAGGAGAAGTTTTTCCCTTAGCACTAGACAATTGGAGTTCTTGCTTGTTGCTTCATGTGGTTCTTGGAACATGGATTTAAAGGCTTTTAGCCCAATTGGAGTTCTCTGCAGTTGAGAAACGTAAATGGGCTTGGATTATTCATGCTCAGTCGGGTGGCCCAACATTATTCTCTTGAGAACGGTTGTGGGAAGGGCATATTGTAAATTTAATCGTGAAACTGAAAAGCGATATGAGAGCTGTGTTTGAATTTGGAAGGTGTATTACATGTAAACAACCCCCAAACCACGTGCTCATGTTCTCTGTTGGACAATTGATCTCAACAATATACGTACAGAGGGAAGTTTTGAGTTCAATCTTCCGACGGAGAATGGAGAGGGCCGTGGTTTGGGGTTGTTTACACGCAATACACTCTCCAAAATCAATCACAGCTCTCAGATTACTCAATTTCACTGTTAATTTGTATTTACCGGTGAATCATTTAGTTTAAACTCTTACAATAGGCTTTTACCACAATTTTTGTGTATTCTCTTTGCTTCACTTCCAAAATACAGCCTTCACAACAAACTTTTATTAAGAGTTGAAATAAACACTAGGAAGTATTTCCCCAGTTCCTAAAGAAGTCCTTGGTAGATGCTTTTTTAAGAACTGCAATAAACATTTGGTTGTCTTGTTCTAAACAAGCTCACTTGAGTTAAAAACAATAATTTCAAGTAACCAGCATATAAATGAGATTCCTTGTACTTGATCACTGAATGCCCATCACGTTTTCTGGACCCAAAGATCTTTAACAATACCTTTTTTGAGATCCACATCAATATGGCGTACCTGTATCTGAATATTCAATTTGGAATATCCTTCCAAAATACAGCAAGCATGGTCCTTGCTTCCCACAATTTGGAATATACTTTCAAATTTCTATATTTACAAATCCACACCTGCATTTACAATTTATTTTAAAACACGTATACATCACCTTCTCTTATGGCACGTTTACTAACCCCATTCACTAGCCCCCCAACAGGAATTGGAAATGACCAGGAATCGGAATGAGCAGGAATCGGAGTGAAGCACTCCCATTGAAGGGTTTACTAATTACCCAGAATCGGAGTGAAAATTAAATTGATTGCTATTAAACTGTTTACTAATTTTCATGAATCGGAATGAAAATAAATTAAATTACTAAAATACCCTTAATATAAACCTTTAGTTTTTTCAACGTAAAGGTGAAAAAGTTTCAAATACAAATATCTCCTGCCACCGAAAATATAAGTACTCCTGAGAATTGTAGTTGAAACATAATTATGATCATAGTCTCCATAAGAAAATAATCATGTTCTCCACCAGAAACTTCATACCAAAACAATTGTAATCTCCATTTAAAAATGGTTCTAACTTGCACAAACCTCAACTTACCAATCTTCACCAAAAAGTCGTAAACACCATAGAGGAGTACTTGCTACAATATAATAGTCATAACATCCGAGAACTATTGATATAGTTATGAAAACTAGTAAACCTCACACACGTAAGCCAGGATCCCCAAGTAAGCCTCCATGCTACAGCAAAATACGCACATAGTCCTCTTTCTTCTCATTAGACATGGTGAAAAACACTCTTAGCAAGTCATGTTGTTTAGCTAAATAGTTAGGGTTTGTTTCTTATACGCATGTACAATATTTTTTTTTGCGCAGGTAACTATCTATTTTTCCGGCGGGTAGAAATTATTTGCGAGTGATTAGATTTTGAAGGATAATTTAGGCAGAAAATTTTCATTCCTGGTGGAATCAATAATCAGGAATCACAATACCACCTAAACCCAAGGAATCCCATTCCTTGAAAATCAGGAATCACATTCCTATTTTTGGTGGTCCCACCACAAATTTGATTCCCAAATTTTAGTAAACACGGGAATCGCCAGGAGTGGGAATGACTCCCATAAATTTCATTCCCATTCCAGGTTAGTAAACACGCCATTAATGTAGCGCACTTCACTCTCACGTCTAACTTAGCTAACTATTCATGACAACAAAATAACCCATTTAACAAAGGGGCTCTTATTTCCACCTACCACTCCTCTCTTTCTACCTATCAATTTTAATTATCTCAAATGTAATTATGTTATATCATGTGAAAATTACGTATATGGACAAATCTCTTTTGCCACTCCTCCATTCTCCTGAATCACTCGCTGCCACCGCCAGTACTGTTGGCGCCGCCAAGTATGTCTTTCCGCCCATTCTCGACCACATTGCCCATGCTTTTACCACCATGTACAAAACCGCCTCCAAATGCTCGATATTCTCAGTAAAAGTCGGCAACACCCATCAATCTTAACGACCCTTTCTCTAAATAAACCCCAACAATCAACACAAACCCAAATTCTCAAGTTTCGACTTTTCTCTAAAAGGACCCTAAACTAATCAACAAAACCTAGTAATTGTTGAAACCTAAATCATTCGAATTCGAATGGTGGGTGGAGGACGAAGCGGGCATGAGCCTAATTCCTGGGACAAACTGCACATTGAGAAACACCACCAACTCGAGAAACATGGGCGTCAATTTGGCTTGCAGCTCTGCGAATCCATGCGAAGGGGTTGAGTTCACTTACATAGATTTGGCTCACCTGAGCACCAACAACAAAGACATGTCGCTTATGACTCAATGTTTCTCAATGTACATATGTGTGATTTCTACCTAAATAACATAATTTTATTTGAAGTAATTAAATTTGGTGGGTGGAAAGAGAGGAATGGTAGATGGAAATAACAGCCCCTTTAACAAATACATACAATAAACTATGTTTCACAAATTCCAAAAAAATTTCAGAGTTTTGTGATAGCATAAACATTTCTGATCAATAGTAATAGCATAAACTTAAAATTGTAAGCAGATTTTTAAAAAATTGAACATATTTTAGAGTTGATCATGTTACACGTGCTGATTTATTACTAGAAAACAATGCAAGCAACAAAATGACAACGTATAGTTCTTGGGGCACTCTGTTAAATAATTAAAAGCCAATCACGACTCACTCTAGCTTTTAGATTGGTGACGCACCTCAGTAGTATATCAATTTGTGCAGCCACCTCCACCAAGCTTGATGGTTCTTCACCAACTCAAATCGTAGACCAAAACAAAAGGGGGTAATATAAATATTAATTGGACCTTTTCTCGATCTAATGACTTTGGGATAAGATGAACAATTGCAATGCGCTTGTGGTTGGTAAGGGGCAAATGCGAAATTTGGACATAGACCTACCAACCAAGGGAAGAAGTTTAAAAATACACCATCGATCAAGGAGTGTTCATGTTTTGACTGAGCACCACTTGATGCCAAAAGGACATACTTGCAAACATTTCCAATTTTCTTTGTTAGAAATTGTGCAAATCTACATTTTTCTACTAATAATTAACTTAAAAAATAATGCGGCTAGGAGATCATTAAAATACAATTTTCATTAAGTCGTTAGGCCTTCTCACACTAAGCATTTTCAGAATGAACTTGTTGTAAATAGAAAACATAGCTATTCTCTCTAGGGCCCTGCATGATGTCTTCGAAGTCACTGAGGTTGATATCAATCATCATTTCTTGGTTTAGAAATTTTACCCCTTTTTTTAGACTCACATCAAATGCAATTACAGAGTCATTTTCTCTATTTTTTAAAGTCGATTAACCTATGTGCTAATGCATATCGTACGAGACCAACCATTGTTGACCATATTAAGTGAGGCAATCATGTCACCATCTCACACCAAAATCTTTTGAGAGTGGAACCTCACAGTTTTACACCGATTCTATTATCTAGTGAAGAAAATTCCTCAAAGAGGGCCAATGAACCCAATATTAACATAGAACAATTGGTTAAACATGTATGGGCCCCAATACCAAGATGGCCCATCCATGGTGGAGGATGTACCGACGAACGTCAGGCAGAGTTGTGGAGGGCGTCATGAGGAAGTAGTGAAGTAGCCATCAACCACTTGTTGGCAAGCAAAGCTGCCAAAGCACAATTTGCACAATTTGCACAATACTCTACCTACCACACGGCACACCCCATCCTTGATGCCCCTTGTTTCCCCACCAAACCCTCTTTTCCCCCCCCCCTAAATTTCAACCCCATATCATCATCAAAGTAATCTAATCTTATTCCAAATCACTATTTTTAGCATTGTTTATTGTACTGCTTTCTGATATGAATTATGAAACTTATACATAATCTTAGTCATATTCCAATCATTTTGGGTGGACCGAGCTTTCTTCTTAACATATAAAAACTATATTTCTCAGTCTTCTTAATTAAGACTATGCGTACTCTTCACATATATATACTCTTATATCGTGTGCTTGTTAAAGAATTTTTTAACCTTACAACATTAATCTTCTCCTTTTCATATGCCACAAGATATTAAGGATAAATTTAATATTAATTATTACATGTTCTACTTACGCGCTATTAAACATGGTATGATAAATTGCGTCTCTGTATAGGGACACATAGTCCCTCTTGACAATGAAAGAAAAACAAGAAAGCATAGTTGCAAGACTCGTTCGAACACATTGACTTTGTCTAAAACCATGAGCTACATATAATTAGCTTTAGCCCCGTGCACGAATTACTGAAAGTCATACATGGATCAGCAATTGTCAGGAGATTGACCATAGCACTCACTTTAAAGCAAAAGGACATCTTTCTTTGTTTAAGCTTGACTTAATACGACAGACTAATCGAAATTTGACACATTTATAGCTTGTTTGGTTGGTTGGTGTAGAAGCGAGAAGAGAGATGATGCTACAAGTATCCCAAGTTAATGGTTTTTGTGGTTCGGGTTGCCTTATTCGCAATAGCTTGAAATCAAAACTTAAGACTTACCTCACTTTGGTTGGTGAAAGCAAGCTTTTGAAATTTGAAGCACAACAGCAGCACGAGCTTCTCCAAACATTATGTCAGTCCCAATCTACTTCCATTGCTTAGCTACAACCGGCTTATTATTTTAAGCTTATCCAATTAGTAAAATGTCTGAAAGACGACATCAAACAAAAAATATAAATTGACACACACATCAAATAAACTAAAGCATTTACCATTACCAGTAGGTTTGGACATGCTTCCATTAATAGGTAATATCAGTTTTCATCGATCGACCATACGGCTAGATTTTCTAGTTTAACAAAGCTTAATGTAACTACACAAGACGAGACGAAATCTCTGCTGCCCTATAATTTAGTTTGTCTGCATCAACAGGTACAATAAATTGATGAATTAATTGCGTCCCAAAAGACAAAAACAAGGCTTTCCCCACCAAAAGTATTTGCGAGCCGTTGTTGCTGTCAAGGCCAATGTAGCCTCTAAATGTGATTAGACTAGCAAACTAACTTGAACCATTACGAAAAGAAATTCAGGTGACAAGACAAGTGAAAATTTAAAACTCTAAGTGCACAAAACGGAATAATTGGGGAGGATATATAAGGCAACAGTAAGTATGTTTTTTTGTGCCTACTTTGACAATGACACATTTCACCAACAAGTTGAAACTTAAACCTGAGAGTGGTAGACAAAAGAATGGTAGAGGAGCACAGCGCAGGCCACATTCACCTAATACCTGGGTTGGCGGGGGTATCAAATTTCAAAGATCCGACTTGGGAAATGTACTTGTCGGAACAGATCTCTGAAGTTACATGTACTTTGGAATTTTTAATAACAAACGCAAAACTCATGCGTACAGAACATGTGGTGCATAAACTAAGGACGTATCGGCCTGGAAACATCGAATTATCATATTTATTACACAAGCGTTTTGGATTCATTGAGCATATAGTAAGGTAAGAGAAGATGGAGATTCACATTAATACAAGTAACAACTTTTCACTAAAGAAGAATGTACTCCAAACAAATATATTTACCCAACATCAATTTCCTTTTGTTTTTGGTGGAATGGACCAAACCGTGGAAATAGATCAGATCCATCAAAATCCGAAATTAAAAAAGAAAAATAAAAGAAGAGCAAAGTGGATGAACAAGGAGAAAAATCGAAAATTATTTCAAGTTTTTCTCCAAAAGAGAGGCCTTTGTTTATAATTTACTATCGAGTGGAAAAGGGCCTAACGAATCAAGTAATTTTTCTGTCGGCTGCAAACTAATGGGAATCGCCGCCACGAGAAGGAGACCAAGGGGTCATATCCATGGGGTAGCTTCCCAGCACCCTCAAGAACGACGTGAACTCCTGGACCTCGGCCAGCGCGTTCTGGGCCCTCACTTCCGCCATCGACGCCTCGAAGTCCACGTAGAACAAGTACTCGAAGTGCTTCGCCGTCCCCTCGTTCGAATCGTTGACTAGTCTGATCGGGCGGTTGCGGTGCGGCCGCGACTCGATCTTGGTCAGGCTGATGTTGCGGAAGGCGAAGGCGGAGAGGACCTTGAAGAGGACGGAGGTGCCCTTGTCGTGGGCGAACACGATGGAGGTCTTGAACGGCCGGTCGGTTCTCGGGATGATCGGTTCTCGGGCGAGCATGACGAACCGAGTGACGTTGGAGGAGTCGTCCTGGATGCCGTTCTCCAGGATCTGGAGGCCGTAGAGGTCGGCGGCACGGGCGGAGGCGATGGCCCCCGTGTCGCGGAGGTTGTTGGCGGCGACGAACTCGGCGGCGCCGGCGGTGTCGTCGACGGCCTCGCGGGCGACGTTGAGGCCGAGCTTGGTCAGGGTGAGCTCGCACTGGGCCAGGGCCTGCGGGTGCGAGATGACCCGGTTGAGGTACTCTTTCCGGACCCCCGGGAGGGCGAGGAGGCAGTGGTGGACGGGTAATTGGACCTCGCCGACGATGTGGAGGCGGTGGCGGAGGAGGAGGTCGTAGTTCCGGTGGATCGAGCCGCCGAGGGAGTTCTCGACGGGGAGAACGGCTCGGTCGGCGATCCAGAGCTCCACGGCTTGGAACGCGACTTCGAATTGGTCGCAGGGGATGGCCTCGCACTTCGGGTAGGCTTTGCCGGCGGCGGCTTCAGAGTAGGCGCCGGGGACGCCCTGGTAGGCCACGCGGAGGGTGGAGCCGTGCATCGGAGCCGGGGAGAGGTCGGTGATGGTGAGGGCGCGCGGCGGCGGAGGCGGGGAGGAGGAGTTGTTTCCGCCGTCGACGGCTGTGGAGAGCTTCTCGATCGGGACGAGGTCGAGGTCAACCGAGGAGGACTTGTGGCCGTTGACCGAGGCGACGTGGTCGGCGCTGCCGGGCTTGTTGTCGGAGGGTGGCTGGGGCTGGGCGGAGACGACGTTGGAGGCGAGGATGGCGCAGGAGCTCTGCCAGTCGGCGCGGCTGGAGCCGACGCCGTTGTGGAAGTGGACGGAGTCGGAGCGGTAGGCGCATTGGACAACCGCGATTCGGGTCGGGGCGGCCCGACTCAGCCGCACGTGGCGCTTGGTGAGATAATTCGGGGAGGTTGGAAGAAGAGCCTGCATTTTGATATGTGCTGTGTGTGTCGGGGGGGAGTTGGATGGAATTAAGAGAAAAGAATGTAAAATCTAAAACTGGAAGATGTTTTTTGTTGTTTTTTTTTTTTTTTGGTTTTTTTGGGGGAGTTTGATCAAAGCTTGGTGTTCTCTTTGGAGAAGGGAACGTCAAGCTGAGGAGAAATGGAGGGAGGAGAAGGGTATTTATATTGGGAGGGAAGTGAAATGGGAAATGATGAAGAAGGAAAGGGGGTAGAAGACCAAGGCTGAAGATAGTGTTTGGTTTGGTCAAATCTCACACCTACCCTCGCTCACCTCACCATCCTCCATTTCTGTATATTTTATGTTTTATTTTTTCTTATTTTATTAATTACTGGAAAAATGGGAAATTAATTGTTGAATTGAAAAGAAAATGGTTTTTGTGTTGTTGGGTGGACAAGAATCTGGGTCCCATACTGTTTCTGGGAAGTTGCTGGTTTTCTTTTCGTTTTTTTTTTTGTCTTTTTGAATTTCGTTTGAAAAGTGCATTGACAATTTGTGGGGGGACACCCTGAGTATGTAATTACAAATACAAAGATAGGATTAGTGGTTTTGTACTGAATTATTGGCTTGGTAAGAAACACTGGTTGGGAGTGTTTGTGCAAGTGGCTACGAACGATGGTACCGATCTGACATCGGAGCTGAAAGTGGAGAAGGCGACATGATTAATATAGGCTCCACCGCATACCCGCTTTTTCCTTGCCTTTTTTCAGCCTCCTCCCTAGATCAAATCATATGCAAGTGAAGTGAGGAGTCAGATAGATAGAGTATGTCGAACACAGATTTGCTGTTACAAAGTGGGTAAGTGGGTATTCCACTTTTGTTCCAATTTCATTTTTTTGATATCTCCGATGATTTATGTTATAATTTAAACCGTTCATTTTTTTATTGTCTAGCAGAGATCATCCTTGCAAAAAATCATTCAAATCCGTAATCGTTCGGTTATCAAATAATAAAACATAGCGAATCGACTTTATAAAAATAACCGGGTCTTTATATAACCTAAAAAATTACGGATTTGAATGATTTTTTGCAAGGATGATCTTTGCTAGACAATAAAAAAAAAGTGAACGGTTTGGATCATAACATAAATCGTCGGAGATGTCAAAAAAATGAAATTGGAACAAAAGTGGAACACCCACTTTGTAACAGCAGATCTGTGTTCGAGTATGTCACTCTTCATATTATTAGTGAAATAAACATTCATATCAATTTAATGGTGCATTATGGATGTAATTATCTGATTCATCATATCATTAGTCAAGTGAAGTCAATGGAGTCAAATAAATACGAGGTCATTGCTTGCATGCTCCTATCTAACTCTTCGGACTATTAGTTAAGTGAGGAATCAGATATATATATAAGACCATCTCCAATGGTGGAGTGTTAAACCCATATTTGAGCTAAAAAACCTCCCAATGGTAGTATTTGGTCCGTATACTCCGGCTCAAATTTGAGTCTGGAGTCAAATTCTGGGTCAAATTTGACACAGATATGACTCCAGACTCATAAATGGAGCCCACCAATTTTGACACAAATTATGACTCCAATCTCACAAATTAGGACTCTAATCTCAAATTTGAGTATGGAGTCAAATTCTTGGTCAAATTCCGCACATTTTGTTTAAACCGAATGACAAAAAAATTGTTAAATTTTGAATTTTTTAGGTTGGAATATTCATAAAATTAACTTAAGAAACTCTATCTACAAATTAACATGAGAAAAAAAAATAATTGACAAAAAATTAAGGTTAAACTAAATTAGTTAAAGTATAATGTTAAATTTGAGTCTTTCATCATTGGGAGAAATATCAAATTCGTATAGATGAAGAGTGCTGCTACGTACACTCAAAAAATTTCTTTGGACACCTCCAATTTTTTGATAAAATGCAATTACCTATATACCCATGTGATAAATTACACTTAAGGGCATGTTTTTTTTTTTCACCCATATAAACACCCATCAAAGTTTTTTTTTAAAAAGAAATACATTTCTAAATGCTAACCTCCTTACAATCTCCTACGTTAGATGGATGATACAATGAAGGAGCAATCCGAAGAAAAAAAAATGTAAGAATTTTCATCGATTACATTAAAATTTTGCTGTTTGGTGATTTATTTTCATTGATTTATCGCTGGAATTGTCTTTTTGAATTTAGTAGCGACTAGTTGAATGTATATGCGTCTTTTAGACTCAATATTTCCTTTCAGCATCTACAACTAAACATAATTTTTTTTTTTTTGTCAAAGATGGGATGATCTTCTTTGAATATAAATTATGATAAGTTTTTGCTTAATTATAGGATGATAGAAAATTCGATTGTCACTAAGATTCGTCACTAAGGTTGAGCGATTTTTTCTAGATCCTATACTATGGATATATTGATAAGATTAAATTTTGAATGTCCAAAGAAAATTGATGAGTGATCAGAATATTATACAATAAATTAATGAAAGGGTATATATGGAAAATTTTAATTAAATTTGAGTGTCCATAGAAATTTCATAAATTGAAATGAGTGTACAAAGAAATATGAGTGTCCAAAGAAAACTTTTGAGTGTACATAACAGTCCCCTGAATGAATAGTTGTATTTTGTGATGTCAAATTTGACATTATAACTCCAACCATTGGAGATGGTCTAAGATGTTATGCACTGTGAAGATTTAACTCATTGTGTCATCGGTTTAAGAAGAGGTCAGGTGAATAGAAATGTATATGGCACTCGGGCCCATACGATTCCTCATGCCAGTAGTTAAGTGAAAAGAGAGATATGTTTAAATGCATTGCACCACAAAATGGAAGGTTTTACTCTATTCATGAACTACCTTAATAAGAGGAAAAGTTAAGGAAAAGGCAGAACATGAAATTCAATGCCAATACTGAACCGGCCACTGCAATAATAATATGAGGGGAGATTATATACACACCCATCATTATTCTCTTCCCACCCAATACTATATTTTTGTAATAAAAATTTTTCAAATTACCTTTTAATGAAAAATATTATTTCATAATGACCTAGTAATGTCTTTCTTCTCACACCCAACAACTTTTATCATTTTTTTCACTAAAACCAAGAAAGATATAGGAAGGGTGGCGAGGTTAATAATAAGGGCTTTCTATCGGTGAATTAGTTGTTTGCCTTTCAATTTTATTATAATTTTTTAGTTCACAAAAATAACATTGGGTTTGCAAATGAACCTATTAGGCTCTTATGACATAATCTCTATAATTTGTGGGCAATTATGGAACTTTCAAGGACAAAAATATAGTGTTAGGTGTGGGGAGAGTGCGGATAACAATTCCCTAATATGAGTGATGATGAGGGAAATGCACATGATATAAATGGTGAGGGCATGGTTCCAAATTTATTGGAAAAGGCAAATATGTGAAATTCACTAGATATTAGTATCTTACAAAGGCGGCTTTGGCTATTTGGTGGCCCAAAGTTAGCAAAGATTGGGGCTCTGATTGAGGAACATTATTTTATTACCATTTGTTCTATCGGAATAGACAACAAATCTGCAAATCTAATCATCCCAAAATTTCGTATGCTTTGAAAACCAATTTCCAACAAATATGTAAGATACTTAACTCTGAAAATACTCAACTAGTAACATATGACGTATGAAAAAGTTTGGGGGCCCCCAACTCACGAGCTTCGCTTGCCTAATGGGAGGGCTGGCCCGAGTGTCTTATGTTTGTTTGGTATGAAGTGGGATGAACTAATATGATTTCAGTACCTGAAGTGACAACTTGTTCCATTTCTAGCAATATTACTACAAAGGAAACTTGATTAGATAGAACAAGGGAATAACAACGAAATTTGATTAGATTTTTATTGGGCAAATTACAATTACGTAACCTATGGTTTGGGTCAAATTTCAAAATGATACCTATACTTTTTTTCTTGCATTTTAGTACCCTATACTTTCGAATCCTTGCAATTGTGTTTCACTGTTTGTCGAATCGTCAATTTTTGGTGGTTTAGTGATGATGTAAACGATGTGGAGCCCATATATTCACTCTTCCCTGTCATCTGTGGTCTACAACGCGTGGTACAAGTACATCTAGTTGCTTCGAGTCATTAGAGAATGCGGCCTTTAGTAGTTTTGGCACCATGATTTTTGCTGCAGATACACAATCCATTACCCAAACACTAATTAATCAAACCCACATAGTCCACATCATCTCTGGACAGCGGAAAATTGACGATTCGACAAACGGTGGAACACAATTGTAAGGATTTGAAAGTACATGTATTATTTTGAAATTTGACCCAAGCCACATGATACGTAATTGTAATTTGCCCTTTTTTATTTTGGTTGCTGAGAGGAAAAACTGCCCATCACAAATCTTGAGACAACTCATTGCGTTTAGAAAGATAACCAAATTGGAACACTCCAGTCTTCAATGTTATGCCTCCATTTAGCCAGCAAATTCGTTAGAGCCCCAAAACCAGGTAGATTACGGTGCACCTCGAGTTAGATAAATATGAGCGAGCATGAACTTTATTTATGCAATTTAATTGGGTAAGTATGAATTATTCAAAAACTTTAGTAGAATTCAATTGAAATTTAATCCGAACAGTTTTTTTTTTAAGTATGAATATAGTGTAGACCACGGGAACAAATACTAAAAATGAAATATTACAAATAAACAATCTACAAAAAAGATAGAGAATCGAAATCTCATGTTTTTTTGTTTTTTTTTGTTTTGTCAAAAATAGAATGTTTACAATTTACAACAATGTACAACGAGTTCATAGCCTACCCATAACAGACCCTAATAGCCTACAATGTAATATCGACCTCACTGAAAATATCTTCGATCTCTCCACCACTGTGAGTCGAATTTGAGACTTCCACAACTGAATGATCGACCTCACTGAAAATATATCTTATTTTTGCCACTACTGTGAGTCAAACTTAAACCCTCCTCCACCAAAATGGAAAGAAAATGCCGCTAAACCAACTGATCATGTGCAAAATCTCAGGTTAATTACATAAAAGATTAATCATTTATAACATTTATAATCAGTAACAAGATACGTGTAATTCCGCAGGCAGAAGAAACATGTGAAGGCTGTCGGTATATATATCAAATTTTGATCCGCACCAATCAAAATTCGGTGTTAGTTAACCATATATGAATCAGTCGTTTTCTACCCTTTTCTCCTTCAAGATATTTAGTACAAGTATAGAAATGTTCCTAATTGGAGGCTGAGCATTCTATTTATGATTGGGAGCCGTACTGCTAATTGGAGGCTGCAGTTTTCAGAGCCAGTGCACATGGGGTAAGTCGGGCCACCACCAATCAAACGATTCTATTTTATATTCGTTCGCATAAATTGTATAGCCCCACAATTTTCACGTGCCACATCCATGCTATTCACACTCTCTCTAATTATAGTCGTCTATTTCTAAGCCGTACCGGCACTCCCCATCACATGGGACTATGCCAAATAAACGCGTCCATATGCTTAAAATTTTATTGGACGGTATATGTATGGTCAAAGAATTTTCCCGAAACAAAATATCAATTTTTTATAGCTATCAAGACTTGACCGAAATCATACTAAATGTAATTATAATTTGCACTTTAAATTTTTTCTTAGTTGGAATAATCTACGTAATGTTGTTTTTTTCAAAAGAAAAGAAAATTGCAGTTGTAGTACTCTAAAATAATCACCTTTTACTTTCGTTTGTATGTATTTTTCCATATAATTTAAGGTAGAAGTTCCTAATGAGGATTTTAAGTGTTAGCAACAACTTTTTAGAAAAGTGATATTAGGATATGCAAGGTTTTAGTCTAGTTATGGAAAGGAATTGCAGATATGAAATACAATGTGACAAAGAGGGATAAGGTGGGTGAGCTCCACGCACTTATGTAGTCGGACCGAATACTATATAGTAGTTTGGAAAAAGAAAAAAAACCTAAATAGTAGCCTAAATTTTTCATAAAGAAATGTAGTCATAATGCAAATCATGTATCTTCTATTATTGTTAGCGACAATCTCTCCAGCCCAAAGATCCAGCTGGCTCTCCTACCATAGTTAGGATCCTTAGAATCCTAGTTGTATCTTTCTGTATTTATGTCTTGCCTTGTGCTCCAAGCAAAGGTGTACACTATATATTTGTACTCGTGTATTCAGCAATTAATCAAGGGAACCCAGTTTCTACATGGTATCAGCCTAGGTCTAGGAAACTTCTCTCCAAAATTTTCAATTCTCTCCTGTGTCCATGGCTGCCGACTCCTCTTCCTCCTCCTCCTCCACTCCTCACTTTCCCACCCCAAATACTGCTCACTTTGACAAGCTCACCGAGTCTAACTATCTGACTTGGTTACGCCAAGTTAAACCCTACCTTATTGGTCAAGGTCTTTGGAAATTCATTGATGGCTCTCACCCCTCTCCCCCCACCACCGTCCTTCCTTCCACTACCTCCAAAGACCCCAACACTCCTGCTCCCCCCTGTCAGCATCCCTAACCCCGCCTATGCAACCTAGTTCCAGCAGGATAAACTCACCATTAGCCTCATCACCACCACCCTCACCGAATCTGTGTCCTCCCTCACCATGGGTTTTGATACTGCCAAGGAGATCTGGGATTGTCTTTCCTGACACTTTGCTCAGTGATATGTTGCCAACGCCACTACCCTCAAGTTTCAGCTTCTTGCTCTCAGTAAAGGTACCAAGACCGTCGACGACTACCTTCGTCATGACAAGTCCCTTGCTGACTCGCTTGCTTCCATCAACAAACCTGTCCCTAAGGAAGACCTTGTGATGTACACTCTCAATGGCCTTGGCGTGGACTACCTCATGCTCAACACCACTCTCACTCAAAACCCTCCCCTACCGGACTTCACCGAGCTTCGGGCTCGCATCCTTGCTTTCGATGCTCAGAAAGCGGCCTCCTCTGATGGCACCGTTGCTCCTACCCCTCATGCCGCTGCCTACTACACTGGTTCCGGCCCTCCCTCCTCTGACAATCGCCGCAACCAACGCGACAATCGTGACACCCGTGATTCTCGCGACTCTCGCTACTCTAGCTCCCGCAACTTCAACAACAACAACAACAACAACAACAACAACAACAACAACAACAACAACAACAACAACAACAACAACGGCCGCAACTCCAACAATGGCAACTCCAACAATGGCAACTGCAACTGTCGCAACTAGCAACGCTCCAACTCTCAGCCACAGCAGTCCTCTCAGTACCCGCCGGCTCCCTCCTACTCGCAGCAGCCCTCGTTTCCACAACAATGGGCCTCTCGGCCTGCCTGGTCTCAAGGTCTTCTCGGCCCCAACACCAACTGGTGCCCTAACTGCCATTCCAGTCAGCATGCCCCGGCCCAATGCCCTCACCGCTTTCAAGGGCCTGCTGTGCCCCCTTTGCTAGCTCTCACTACTCCGACGATCCCACCTGGTACCCCGACACCGGTGCCACACATCACATGACCGCCATGCCCGTCCAAAACCCCCAACCCTATGGAGGTCCAAATAATGTGTATATGGGTAATGGCGATTCTATGCCAATTTCCCATACGGGTACACTTCCCCTCTCTCTCAGTTCCTCTAAATTCTCTCTGCTTAATGTTTTCCATCTTCCTTCCATCCACCAAAATTTACTCTCCATTGCTCGTTTTACTCAAGATAATACGGTCTACTTTCTTTTTGCTCCTAACTTTTACCAAATTTACTGCTTACGTACTGGTCGTCTCTTGTTTCAGGGCCCATGTAAAGATGGTCTCTATCCACTCCACCTGTCCCCCACCTAATCCGCTCCTGTTCCTCATGCACTCGCTACCGCTCATTCGTCTCTCTAGCATAACCGTCTTGGTCATTCGTCGTCCTCTGTCTTAGCTCGTCTCGGGTCTTCTTTAGGCTCTAAGTTTTCTAATTTATTTTGTAAATCCCATCAACTCCCTTTTCATTCTAATAAAGATTTTGCACCTTCTCTCTTTTATCTTATTCATAGTGATTTGTGGATGTCTCCCGTTTCCTCTGTTAGTGGTTACAAATATTATGTTCTTTTTACAGATGAATACTCTCACTACTTCTGGATTTACCTTATGCGACGTAAGTCCGAAGTTCTTACTCACTTTCAAACTCTTGTCGCTATGATCCGCAATGTTTTTCAGGGGTCCATCAAATTTCTTCAAAGCGACAATGGTACTGAATATGTCAATCATGCTTTCTCTCACTTTTGTCAATCCTTGGGTATTCAACAACGCTTCTCTTGCCCCCATACTCCCCAACAAAATGGGCTTGCAGAACGTAAACACTGCCACATCGCCACTATGGTTCGTACCCTTCTCCACACCGCTCATATTCCTCACCACCTTTGGGTTGAAGCCGCCCTTACCGCTGTCCATCTTATTAACATTCTCCCCACTCCTGTTCTCAATTGGGATACCCCTTTCATGCGTCTCCATCAACGTCCTCCCTCGTACTCTTCTCTTCGTGACTTTGGTTGTTTGTGTTTTTCCCACCTTGGTCCTTATGTGTCCAACTAGCTCTCTAGTCGTAGTATTGAGTGTGTTTTCTTAGGTTACAGTCCACAACACAAAGGGTATCGCTGTCTCGATCCCACCACTGATCGTGTCTACGTCTCCCGTCATGTTTTGTTTAATGAAACTGCCTTTCCTTACAGAAACTTGCAGGTTCCCACCACTGCCGTTCCTCATGTTCCGCTCGAAATCCATCCACTTTCGAGCCCCATCGCACCTCCGCAGGCCCTCCTGCTGAGCCCACCTCCATCTTCGCTGGATCCACTCACCGACCCCTCTTCGAAGCCCCCAACTCCGCCGTCTCTGTGCATCCACAGCCCTGCCTCTGTTGCTGCACTCCTGCCCTCTACATCGACTGCACAACTTCCGACCCTTCCCAGCTCCCTTGCTCTTGCTGAACCATCGGCACCTCTAGCTGCACTGGCTCCCTCACACCCTATGCTCACTCGCTCTCGTGCCGGCATCTCTCAACTGAAGACGCGTACTGATGGTACCATTCGGTACCCCATTCCCAAGGCTCTTCTTACGGCCTTCGCTCACATGGAACCTACTTGTTTCTCTCAGGCCAACAAGAGTGAAGAATGGCGCAATGCTATGACTAAGGAAGTCAATGCTCTCCTCAAAAACCAAACTTGGTCTCTTGTTCCTCCATCTCGTGATCAAAATACCGTTGGTTGCAAATGGGTGTTTCGTATCAAGCGCAACTCGGATGGTTCTATCGAACATCACAAGGCCCGTCTTGTTGCGAAGGGCTTTCACCAACAACAAGGCATAGATCATGGTGAGACGTTCAGTCCCGTAGTCAAACCCGCCACTATTCGGACTGTTTTGAGGGTTGCCGTCTCTCGAAAGTGGCCTCTTCATCAACTCGACGTTAAGAATTTCTTCCTGCATGGTTACTTGAATGAGGTCGTCTACATGACTCAACCTCCCGGCTTTGTCGACCCCACTCGTCACTCTTATGTCTGTAAACTTCATAAGGCTTTATATGGACTGAATCACAAGCTCCGCGAGCATGGTTTCATTGCATTAGCGCCTTTATCCTGTCTGCCGGGTTCTGTCACAGCACTGCTGATCCGTCCCTCTTCATCTTTCACCACGGCCCCTACACTATCTATCTACTGCTTTACGTCGACGACATCGTTGTCACAGGTAGTCATGCACATCTTCTTCAAAGTTTTATTGCCGCCCTTGGTCGTGGGTTCGATATCAAAGATCTTGGTCACTTGAGTTATTTTCTTGGTCTCCAAGTGGCTCCCCATTCCTCTCACGCCGGTCTGCATATTACACAAGTGAAGTACGCTTATGACATCCTCACCAAACATCACCTTGAGCACAGCAAACCAGTCTCTACACCAATGTCTGCCAAGGCGAATCTCTCACTCACTGATGGTGCTCCTCTCACCAATCCCACTGAGTTCCGTGAGCTCGTTGGCTACCTTCTATATTTAACCATCACTCGTCCCGACATCTCGTATGCCGTGAACTCTGTTGCCCAATGTATGAGTCACCCACGAGCTCCTCACTTGGTTGCTGTCAAGCGTATACTCACTACATTAAAGGTACTCTCGATCACAGTTTGGTGTTTCGGCCCCAACCTCATCCACTTAAACTCTCTGCCTATTCGACTGGGCTGGCTGCCCCGATACTCGACGCTCCACCACAGACTACCTCGTCTATCTTGGCACTAACCTGATCTCGTGGTCTTCCAAAAAGCAACCCACGATAGCTCGGTCCAGCGCAGAATCCGAATATCGTGCTCTTGCTCATGCTTGTGTCGAGACTACTTGGTTAAGCTATCTCCTTTATGATCTCGGTGTTCCCCAACTGTTCTCGGTGCTGCTTTACTGTGACAACCTCAGTGCAACGTACATGGCCTCTAATCCGGTATTCCATGCCCGTACCAAACACATTGAGCTTGATTACCACTTTGTTCGTGAAAAAGTGGCTCTCAGCAATCATCGTGTATGCTTTGTTCCCTCCATCGATCAGCCGGCTGATCTTCTTACCAAGGCACTTCATAAGTCCTGACATCATTTTCTCGGATGCAAACTTGTTCGTCCAAGGCCGTCCCGTTTGACGGGGGGTGTTAGCAACAATCTCTCTAGCCCAAAGACCCAGCCGGCTCTCCTACCATAGTTAGGATCCTTAGAATCCTAGTTGTATCTTTCTGTATTTATGTCTTGCCTTGCGCTCCAAGCAAGGGTGTACACTATATATTTGTACTCGTGTATTCACCAATTAATCAAGGGAACTCAGTTTCTACAATTATATTCTAGTATTAATGATCGCATAGTTCATAGAACAACACATCTTTCTATCAAACGACATGAAATTCAAATATTCTCATACAAGGACAAAATACTAAATTATACATTACAAATATACAAACTGAAGTTTACACACCACACAGTCAAAAAGGGAAGGCCCCAAACTAGCCTTTCTCCGGCCACCCAAGCCACCAACCACCCGCAACACTCATCTGTGACCCTCAACTTTGCTGCTTTCTTGGGCCCTACCATCCCAAATACCACTTTTGATGGCTCTGCGGCCGAAGACGAGGAAGAGGATGACGACGATGTTGACTCCAAGCATGAGGATGACCACAAAATTGACTCATAATCCATGGCCTTGAATGTCTTGGGAATTTCAGATTCGGAAATTTCCTTGTCCAGTGCCTTCAGAGCTGCCTTGTTCTCCTCCCTGCTGTTCTTCCTATCTTTATTGGTATCGAATTTGTCGAATACGTATGTTATCTCCTCCACTTTGGGTTGAGATGAAGCTCTCGATGGCAAAGTATAGCTTCGTATGACTTTGGTGAAGCTCAATTGAGTGGAGATATTGCTCACTTGGGGTGTTGATTTGTTTTGTGGCTTCTTTGGAAAGCCATATTAAAACCTTAAAAAACTGAAATTCGAGTCCAAAAGTTTTAAATTGGGTTATGGTTGATTTGTGTATTTCAATATTGAAACAAGATTTTAAGTCGCAAAATGTTTATGTACTGATCTATATTGACAAGAATTGTTTTTGTAGAGCACAAACTGTTTCCGTATTCACAGTAATTATTTCTATGTGGCACGAATTATTTTCTGTGTTAGAATGAACTGTTTATGTGTAGCATGAACTATTTCTGTATTAGCACTAACTATTTTTGTGCGCATGATTTTTGAGAAGGGGCTCCGTGCGCGATGACTTTGTTTATGCGCGTGGGTTTATTTTGTTGTTAGAGGTGGTCTCCAGTATTTTTGTTTTTCGAGATAGAAATCATTGTCCCTATTTTCTAGAAACAATTACATTTTGGTACTATTTTAAGAGTACAATACCCAAAAACACTACTACACTTTAAAAATTACAAAATAGTACTACTTTTGCCACATGTTAATTTTTAATTGGGTTCTACATTTTTTTAACACTTTTATTGACACATGCTACAGTATCTCCCCTACCCACATCTGTACTCACACACGCTACAGTGCTTTCCCCAAAATTTCCCTATAAACAAAGCCGCAAGTTATGGGAAAACACTCTTTTACCCATAAATTTCTCATCTGGACTCCGTTTGACACGAAATCAATTGGGTTGGATTCGTCTCGTCGCCCTCTTTCCATAGACACCAAGATTGTAACCCCAGACCTACTGTAGAGAGAGAACAGGGCAGCAACGTCTTCATGTTTTCCAGCGAGATTCTCCGATTCCGTCGACAAATGGGACAAACCACCACCCAAAACTTCATTTTCTCATCATTTTAGATAAAGCCCAACCAACATTGAGCCTTAGTTTGCAGCGGATCATCGCTGATGAGGCTCACATATTGGTTGAATCTTTTCGGTGAATTTCCGGCGAGTTTCCGGCCAATGTAATTTTTGAAACTAATCTAGAAAGCTTTGTTGGGTTGTTTAGATGAAGATTGATATAATAATCGTGTGAATTGATGATGAATCAACACAGCTATTCTTTCTTCTTCATTTTGAAGGACTTCCTTCAAATTGAAGAAGACTTCTTTCAAATTGAAGGAACACCTTTTTCATTTTGAAGGACTTCCTTCAAATTAGGTGGGTAGATCATTCAATTTGAAGGATCACATCCTTCAGATTTTGAAGGAGCACTTCTAACACTTACCAAGCAATTTGAAGGATCACATCTTACAATATAATAAGACTTTATTAAACTATTCAGATTTGAAGAATCTCATTAAACTTTAAACACCTTCAAATTTTAAGAATCTACACTTATATAATTTGAAGACTATCAAACTCCTTGAAAATTTTTCTTAAAGAGCACATCCTTTTAAAATTTAATATAAATTAATCCTTTAGATTATTAAGACACATCCTTCAATTTGAAGGAAGTGCGACTTACATCCTTAAATACAAGAAATTTCCTTCAAATTTTAAACATCACTTCAATTTAAAAAAGCTCTTAAATCACATATACAAGAAATTTCAATCTTTAACACTTATCTCAAATTTAACATAAAATCCTTCAATCTGAAGCATTACATATACTAACATCAACTTACAAGAGCCATCCTACATTATAAAAAACAATAACTACAACATAAAGAAGCGCTCAAATCTTCAAAACTCTCCAAGACAAATTCTCTCAACATTAAGGAAGCCTACATTTATACATAAAGAACTCACTACATTTTAAAAGTTCTCTCAAGGACCCTTAAAGCTCTTCACTAATTTACTCATCTAACTTAAGTCAACCAAAACCTTCTTTACTCCTTAAACTTCAAAACAATTTATTTTTCACATAACTTTCTCCTCCAACTTTCACATACACACTATTTTTTTTTTTCAATTTTTCTTTTACATTTAACATCTATACAACCTTTAACTGTAGAGACAGACCCAAGCAGCAACATCTTCACTTTTTTTGGTCACGCGCGTCAGTCTCACCCTCACTAGAGCTATTTTTCTTTAAATATTATAATCAAAAAAAAAAAATATTATATTAAAATAATTTATGTTTATTCTCATAAAAAAAAAAAAAAAAATATTATTAAAGCCCTATTTTCTATCTATATATTTAAACAAATACTTGAGATTTAGATTGTAAAAATTTCCTTGCTGTATTAGTTTTTTTTTTTTTCCCATTAAGTGGTGTGAAGGGTCTCTGAATAAAAAAAGATATTCACTCACATGCATATGCGTGTGGAGTTTCTTTTAGGCCGAGTACATGCACATGAAATATGCAAAACTACATATATTATTTGGACCCAGAGTATACAGTGGGCTTTAGTGATGGCAATGGGTCGGGTCGGGTCAGGGTAGTACTATCTCCATACCCATACTCATTTATGATTTTAATCTCCATACCCGCCTCCATACCCATTAATTTTTAATCGGGTATCCCCATATCCGCCTCCATGGAGATTAGTATCTCCATACCCACCTCCATACCCGCCCCGTATAGAAAAAATAAGGACAATATTAATAATAAAGTTCTATAAATAATCATAATCTATTAATAATTGTTTATAAATTGTTAGGGTTATAGCTTCATTTAAGTTCGGGTGATTTCTAAAAGTTTACATAATTATTATACATATTAATTAATTATATATATATATATATATATATATTGTATATATATAATCGGGTCGGGTTGGGTGAGACTAGTAATACCATACCCGCCCCATACCCGTCATGGGGATTTTAAAAATCTCCATACCCGCCCCCACACCCACTCAGCCCCCCCACACCCCCCCCCAGGCCGACCCCCTACCCATGGAGATTTTTGCCATCCCTAGTGGGCTTAAAATGCAAAGACTCAATCCTAATTCTATTGGGAAATTGGTTAAAATAAGCACATTTGAGAATTTTCTTCCCAAATTGTGCTTACATTTTTTTACTTTCCAAATTAAGCGCAAATTTTTTTATTACTGGCCGAGTCCCCTGTGGACTATAACTATACTATGACGATACAAAATGGGTACTATAAAGACATTATAGTTCTCTCTCGCATAGTATTTATATAATCTATGCATAGTCTAGTGTATAGATATATCATAGTACCTTTATAGTATCATAGTACCGGTTGAGATCGGTTGTAGTTCACTCCTCTTTACTTCATCTTTTTGGTAGTTTTGTGGGCTGATTTTAAATCTGGATGGCTTGGTAGTTCGTTTCGGTTGTACTAGTTTGACAACATCATCCCGGTTGGTGTCAGACCCGATAACCCACCAAGACTGGAATGGAAGATGCAGTGGTGGAGCAACTACGGCATCAAATAATTGGGCGGTGGAGGAAGATGTAGTGGTGAGCGAATCACACAGCGTCGAATCGCCCAACCCATCCACGTTCCCAAAAATCCATAAATCCAGTTGATCTCTATGGTTTTTCGCGAACCCATCCATGTTCTCAAATTGCGGAACCTTGCAGATCGACGTCGGCAACAAACTCGAGCATTGAGGCTTGAGGCCTGGGCCCGTAGAGCATATTGCCTTCCTTGACCGATTTGCTATTGCGATCCAAACTCTAGATCCGGACCCAAACTTGAATTGGATCGGTCTTGTGCATCTCAACGATGGACTTGAGAGCGGAGAGGTGGTGGGAGAGGGCGACAAGTTCGGGTCGCGAGAGAGTATGGTGTCAGACTCGGTTTCGAGCTCGAGGTGGGCATTAATGGAGGCTGGGGCGTAATTGCAAAATGAAAACAATAAATTGCTTAAGGAATAATTGACTGAAACTGCTCGCATATTTTGGGCATAAATTGTTGAAAATAGCTCAAATTAGCCAATTTCCCAATTATATTCGAATGGAAAAAGACTTTCTCTTGATTTTTTGACTTTTCTTATTTGCGAATAAACTATTCATAATGTAAATATATGCCAATATTAGGGTGTCAAGTGTCAGCTGCATCGATCTGTGAGTGATTAAGCAATAAGAAATTAGTAAAACACATCATGAAGCTAAATACTCCCATCTTCATGTCAATTTCAAATTACAATCATGAAGTGTCAGGATATGTGGGATACCTCCGACCTCAAATTTAGAGCATTATTTATATCATCTTCAAAATATTTGGTGGTGTTGTTCGCTCATGAGTGTTAACATGGTACCAGACTCTAGGAAAGCTCGAAGCCATGGATTTTTGAAATAGTTGAGAGAAAACCAGAGGGAGAAACAAGAGAGAAAGGATGATCTTTGTATTAATTACAACATAATTGGTTACAATAATTACATTATTCAGCTCTACCCCTATTCTCATGGATATTTGGAATCATTCATCTCTTTTTGCCTCAATTCATTGGGCTTGGACTCCACGTAAAGCGAATCGGTTTTCGGATGCCGTTGCATCGCGTGCTCGTAGGGGGATGTATTTGGGATCATGGTTTGACCACCCACCATCTGCCTTGGTTCATGTACTTAATTTTGATGGTCTACCTGGGGATTGATTGTCTTTCGCTGGGGAGTTTAGGGAGAATGCATTGTTTTCTCCCTATCTCTTTTTCTATCTTTGGCTATTTTCGTCTTTCACGGATGTATTCTCTTTTGTTTAAGCTGGAGGAGTGAAGGTAGTTCTCTCCTCACCTGGTTTGTACTTGGGTTATTGCCCCCCTCTGGGCTCTGCTTTGTTTATGAATGTGTTTCTACGACCAAAAAAAGCTTATATATGAATGCAGCTGATAGCGTTTATATCCTACAATGTGTGTAGAATAACTTCCTACACCATACTACTATGCAGCTTACATGTGTAGGAATGCTAATGTGTCTTTATACTTCTAATATCCCCCTTCAACCGCAGCTTCCCTAGCTTGAGGTTGAATGAATGTGCCTAGAAAAGAGGACTATGGAGTCCTTTAGTAAGAATGTCTGATGTTTGCTCCTCAGTAGGAATATATGGTACGCGTAGGTCATTTTGTTGCACTTTCTCTTGAATGAAGTGGAAATCTAACTCCAGGTGTTTAATCTTTGAATGCTGCACATCATTGCAACTCAAGGCTAGAGCAGCTAGAGAATCACAAAGCAACAATGGAGGAGTTGGAACCACAACATGTAATGCACACAACAGCTGACGAATCCAACTCAATTCAGCAGCAGCATTAGCAAGAGCCCTGTACTCACCCTCTGCAGTACTTCTGGCAACTGATCCTTGTCGTTTTGACTGCCAAGATACTGGATTATGCCCTAAATAGACCACATCTGTAGTTGATCGCCTAGTGTCCATGTCACCACCCCAATATGCATCTGTGAAAGTGGTGAGTGGTAGTGAACTCCTGGAGCCATGACCATTACTATATGTGGTGAGAAGCATGGGACCAACTATATAGTGCAGTCTATACCTTGGAGATATCTGATAATTTGCTTCACTAATTACATATGAACCTCTGTTGGAGAGGTCATAAACTGACAGGCTGTATTAACTGAGAAGGCAATGTCAGGTCTGGTGAAGCAGAATCATATGCTCAAGACTGCTCAAATCCCTGTTGATTTTGAAGAAAATAATCTACAACTGTGTGAAGCTTGCTTGGTAGGGAAGATGCACAGATTGCCTTTTCCTATTTCTAGTTTAGTAGCTTCAAAGCCCTTTCATCATTTACATAGTGATATCTGGGCCCTGCGCCTTCTAAAGCCTTAGGGGGCTATAGATACTATATTTCCTTCACAGATGATTGCACCAAGTATTTGTGGATATTTCCACTTATAAATAAATCTGAAGTTGCTTATGTATTTGCCCGATTCTATGCATTTAAACCATTTTGCAGCTTCTGTCAAAAATTTTCAATCTGATGTGGTGGGGAATACACCAGTTCAGCTTTCAAAAATTTCCTGGCCATTATTCACTAAATTTTCTAGATCCGCCACTAATCATACTATATTCACCTTCATATTTATTCTAGCAAATACAGTAAAACCTCTATATAATCATAAGGTTGAGACTGCATGATTTTTATGACTATAAGGAGGTTATTCTTTAAGAGAGGTATGACTAGCAAAATTAATTTTTTACTTAGTTTCTTTTTTTAAGGATTTTTTTACATAACCAACATTATATGAGTTTTTTTTTCTATTGTAGGAGTAAATCTAAATTATATTACTTGATATCAATTAGTATCGAGTTTATTTTTCACTTGTCTACCTAAAAAAGCAGTCATACCACCCAAGCAATCTCTGATCTCATACAACAATGTATATATATTTAACTTCATCTTAAATTTTTACTGTAGTATTAAGTACTATATTTTTTATCGTATTGTAATTATGACTATATAGAGGCAAATTTCTAAGAACGGGACTTCAATAATACATGAAATATGACAATGAGGAGGTTATTCTAAAATATAACTAGTCCCGAGTTGGGATCAAAAAATGTTATAATTATATGGAAGTTATTTTATTATAGAGTATTCTTATATGGAGGTTTTACTGTAGATGTACCTTATCGAACAATTGGTAAAGTCAATGAAAAGTAATTTTGTATTTTGGGAGGAAGTGGTGCAAAATCAACAGTCAACAAAAGACACTAATGAATGCGTAAGTCAACCAAAATGAACGGTCAATTCAATATAGTCAACCACATAAAATAAAACATGTTGTGTAAGTAAACTTACTTTAACATAGACAGTGCTAGTAGTAGTAGACATGGACCACAAAACAACCGCTGTTACAACTGTAACTTCATACTCATTCATCTTCACATTCTGCGCCAAATTGCTCAGGCCATTCATCATCATCCTCCAAATTCCTAACCAAAGTATGGTTCATCAAACCATCATCCTCAACCGCGTTTATCCGTCTACCTCTATGCACTTTCATGCATCATTCCTATCCTTAAACTTCACCAAAACAACTCCATCGGAATGATTCTCACAAACCTTAACCGAGTCCACTCGACCCAGTTTCAGACATTCCTCCTTCACATCTGCCTCCAATTCACGACGCAGATTCTCATCGTTCCTCATCTCAGCAAGACCGAGCATAACGAAGCACAATTGTAGCTGGAATCAACACCTTTGTATCGTCGCGTCCAAACCAACTACGCATCCTCTCTTCCACCTTCTTTAGTCCTTTCTTTCTCCTCTTGTTGTTTTCTGCTTGTTTGGCAACAAATGTGTCCCCTTTCTCCTCTTGTAGGTGCCGATACATTCCAAACTTTTCTAGTACAATATTGTCTGCTATGTTGTCAGTGGGTACAAATAATTCTTCCAACAAGTATCTTAACAGAGATAGGTTGTGATTTGCGATCCTTGGCTAAATAAGATTCCTATACTAACCCAACAAAAACAAGCCATATGTACTCTTTTTTTACTATTACCACATCAGAGTAAATAAATAGGTTCACTGGTAATTAGGATACAAGAATTAGGAAAGGGATACAAGAATTAGGATACACCAGAGTACAATATTTTCTTATGCAAAGTTGATTTGATTTTAAAGTGCAGCAGCAGCATGTGTACAATGTAGGTCATTATTGCCAGCATTACTCTAATATTTTCATTCAAAAAACAAAAGCTGAACAATTAGCTCAGAAAGTCTTAGAGAGGAATAAGTCATGCAAAGATTTAGTCATAGAAATCTCCTTTAATAGTCAAGACATTACGGCTCAGCTAACACAATTTAGCCCAGATTCTGATTCTTTGGGCTGGTCTGGGGGGGAATAACATGACACTAGCTGAAAATGTACTGTCACCAAACAGAAATGGGCATCTGTTTTAGTTTTAGGTCGCATTTATATGCTTTAAGCAAACTTTATATCCATGTCTATAATTCATGACATTGTATCGGGAAAAACATGTTTGTCTGTGTATTCTTCGTATGTATGTGTACCTATTGTCAACTGTGAGACACAATGAATGTCAGAGATGAAAAATACCGAGTCTTCAATCATATTGAGTCAACGACATCACACGATATTAGAAAAATAGAACTCTTCATAAGAAGAATAAAGAAAATCGTTAATTATATATCTCAGCTGGCCATAGGACGTGGTATCTCTTGTAATGTTGCGACGTCTCTTAAGTTCAAATTTCCGAAACCGAAATTTTGGTTACTCCATAAAATATATGGGCCGAAACAAGGCCCACAGAAGCACTTAACCTTAACATCTCACGACAGGACCGCATGTGCCACCACCGCCAAGCGGCAACACCCAATCAGCAGAACCACACCACTGGTCCACTGCGGTAGCAGCAATTAATGGATGAAAAGACGTCGAAGAAGGCCAGACCACCCAGGTTTCGCGACCCAGTGAAGAAGCCCAGTAGGTTAAAGTTCTTAAAAGGCCTGTATTCTATCTTGACCCGCAAGCTACGGGACTAGAGTTCTAATTGAAAACTCCCTAAACTTTCACCTTCTTCAGTCCTATAATAATCTGATCCGGTATGCGTAACGTATATGGATCTAGGTGTTCATTCGACGATCAAAATTCGAACCGAATCTTACTCAAGCCTAGTCAAGATCGAGTCAAAAAGACCAATTGAGATTGGATACAAATAAGAATCAAAAGGGAGGAAGACTGGAATAATTTGGTAGGTGGTATAGATTTGACATCAACAGATCGAAAGAGCGACTTGTGAATATAAGCAATGGATTAAAGATGTATACTTGCGAGTTTTGAACTTGGAGGAGGCTTCTTTTCGATTTCCTTGTCAATACATGTTATGAATTTAGTTGTTCATTTTACGTTTATTATATAATAGAGATCGTTAGGTCATTTAGCTTCACCAAACATATAGACGGCTTGTTGACATCTAATTATACCATTCATATGTTTCACAAATTTATGTAACTGAATGAATAAAATGAATAGTTTAGATCATGACATGTATATCAACGAGAAAGCCTTGGACAGCCTAAAATTGTCCTTAAAATAGAGTCTTCCTTGATGGCTTGGAAATCTAAACGTTAACATTGAACTCATCAAAATATAAATGAATACAAATCTACATAAAGAAATAAAAAATATAGAAATTTGATTTCGAAACTTCACAGTGCTTTTTCCGATCCATATTCCATGGCTTCTCATCCCAAAATTGAGAACGTATAGATGATTAATTGCAATGACAACAAAAGGATTGAGAAGATCAGAATGCAAACAATTAACCTATGATAGGGGAGGCGAAAAAGAACACAGAATGATTCATTTGCTGAACATATGGCAGAAACGACATTACGAAGTCACAAAAGAACCCCTCAAAACACTTCACTTTGGGAGTTTTGAACATCCTAAATGAAATCTAGGGCCTCAACGAGAGACCAGTTAACAAAACATTTAAAATTGTGTACTCAAGCAGAACAAATGCTTCAAGAACTAGGATCAATCCATACCGCCTGTATCAACTAGAATTGATCCCCTAATCAAAACTAGACCAAAAAGGTTCCAATACAACCAAGAATTGCACAGATCTCATTCTTAACAACTACGAGAAGTCGAACCAGTTTCCGAATTTCCCCAGTTCATGCCCAAAAAGTCCTTGGTGAAAATTTCTCTCCCCTTGATCTCATCCAGCTTACCAGCCACATTGTTTTTCAAGCCTTCAAGCAAAGCCCTGTATGTTTTGAGTTCATCTACTCCCAAACCTTCGTCATCAATCTCTTCTTCCCACCAAAAATTGCATTTTTCCTCAGTATCCATAACTTCTTCCTCTACCAAATCTACATGATCTTCATCTTTTTCAACAGATTCTTCAACGGATGCATTATCGCCCTCAACGGATCCAACACCCTCCTCATCATCATGATCATCGGTTGTGCACGAACCCTGTTCACCAAGGAACCGCTCTATCACAGTTTCAGCAGAAGGATGTCCAAACAGGAAGGGCTTGTTACCCGGTGAAAAGGCGATAATTGCAATCTGAGCGCCAGATAAACAGCAGAGATCAGTGGCCTTGCGAAACAGCCCCTTTCGCCTCTTTGAGAAGGTGGCCTTTAGGTAGTTCTTGTTGTTGATTTTCTTGATGTCAATCTTCTTCTTCCCCATGCTAATATTGGAGAAGGTGGCCTTTCTGTTTTCTACTGATGGAAACTGCGTTGGTATTCTGCAGAAAAAAAGCTGCTTGAGAGACCCAACAGAGAGATCAGGATGCTAATTATACGAATTCCAAAAGGTTACCTATAATCCTAGGTTTCCTTTTCTATGAACTCCGTGTTTTCCAAGTCAACACAATATCAAAGTCTTAATTAATGGGTACTGATAATTGGGCTCCAATTTCTATCCCCCTTTTAAATTCTGAAAGATTATCTTGGAGCAGTTAAGGAAACAAATCAGAACTTACTTCCTATATCGATTTTTCAATCTTTTTGACAAATAGAAATATCTAATTTTAAATGGGAATGGCATAATTCCTAGGTACCAAACTAGGTAACTAATTTTGGACTCTGAATTAGGAGAACCGTAAAATAGTACGATATTATAATTACAAAGTATAACCCCTCAATGTTGTGTAGTACGTATGATAAGTCCATCACATTGTTTATAAATCTAAACAAAAATAGATAACGACTCATGTTATAACACGTAGACCCAACAAAACCATAACTTCTAGTGATAGTTTCCCTCTTTCTTTGGAGTGTCCCCTAAGCCATGAAATTGAGGTCGGTCAAATTTTCTCTAGTTTCCGATTTTATCTGACAATTAAATTGGAAATTATTCAACAAGTCAGAAGAGAATACTGGGAATTAGACCAGATTGCAATTCAAAGTTTCATGTTTTAATTGCAAACAGGGGAAAATAAAGAATTTGGGGCTTCTTCAATGCTAGAAATCTGCTACAATATACTAATTATAATCATGGAATTCGAAAAAAGAAACCGAAAAGATATTGGGAAAAGAGTAAAGCGAAGGAACTTAGCGCTCGACTCACCGGACTCGCTTCCGGCGAGGAGCCACAGCTCAGAAACGGCCCCCTTCGCCGCCGTGTTCACCGCCGTTGTGTTGTTCACGAAAAACGGAGAGCAGAGAAAATTGGGGTTTGAATTCTTGGACGTCGAATATTTGGGAGAGTTTTGGAATTTTGAATTCTTGGGGGTTCTTGTGTTTGGAGGGATTTTGAAAACTTTGTGTGAGCAAGACGCAACCTATTAGCATAAAACATGTTACATTACAGTTGAATTAAGGAGAAAAGTGTCAATGCCATGATTGGAAATGTGAGATTAAATTTTGGTACTTGAACAAAGTGATTGTTCAGGTTTAATGATGAATCAACTTTAACGACTAATATTAACGAGGCCATCTTGATGGTTGAGGTCAAATTATGCACGTTTTAGCCAGTGGAGTTAGCGAGGCACACCAGTTTTGGGGTTAATTAATCGAGGGCACAACACAATCAACGTTCACAACTTGAAAGTCAACAATCATTACAGTTGATGTTGTAGTTGATCAGTAATGGGGCAAACTGGCACATGTGATTCTACGTGGACGATCAATGCGACCTATATTTCTAACTCAGATACTTCAAATCAAGAGAATTGCAAACTCTAACCTGTAGTAGGCATTAAAACCTACTACATCAACCCAATTTCCAGTTAATTAGCAATTAGCTAGTTGAAACGCCTAGTCAAGAGTATTTACGCTGGATAAGGCAACTAATGCAACAAATTCTGTTTATTGCGCCATGTTAGTCTAACCTACATGCAGCGGATAAGACAAATGCTGAGTTAATTTTGTTTTATGACTAAAAATAAAGCAAAGTTGCATTATCTCCATCTATAAGGCAAACATATTTTTTATTCAAAACATCCACACTATTATTGAATGTTTTCAACTTATTTATACTTCTACTAATTAGGGAGAAAAATAAATTCTTTTATACCAAATCATCCGTATTGTTTTGGCAACTTGTTTAAGATTATAACCAAATCACCGTGGGAGGATCAAGGCTAGCTAGCTAGTACATCTATTAGCACTTTGAAATGTGTGCACAGTGTACATTGTTAGAGGCTTTCAATTTTATGACACATGTAAAGAATTGCCTGATGGATTTACCTTATCTACCATATTTACTCTAATAGCCATTTTAGTTTGGGGTTCTAACCAAAAAGTCCTAAAAAAAATAAAGTGTTACTAAAAAACCTACTTCACTTTTTTTCTTACAAAAAAAATCATATTATTACAATTTAATCCTATTTTACCGGGACACTTATCCATTTTACCGGGGCACTTATTAATTGCATTTTACCGGGGCACATATCCATTTTATCGGGGCACTTATCAATTTTACCTTATCAATTTTACCGGGGCACTTATCAATTTTACCGGGGCACTTATTAATTGCATTTTACCGGGGCACTTATCCATTTTACCGGAGCACTTATTCATTTTACCAGGGCACTTATTCAAAATAGGACTAAATGATTAAGATTAAAATATAATAAATTTTTTGGGTATTACGTTATTAAAATAGGACTAAATGAGCATTTTCTCATTTAGTTTCAGGTTTTCAATTTCTTGTTAGAGATACAAAGAAAATGAGAAGAAACGGTGGGAGGAAAGGCAGTAGGAGAGATCTAGGACCAATCGAAACATACAAACTAAAAATTGAAATTGAAGTTCTTAAAAGGACCCTATGATTAGTAGGTAAGGCGGTAACTCATGAAAAGTGGATGTGATGTTCAAACGTTGGCACTATTTTCATCTGCCAGCACCAGAAGTAGTCACAATCCAAGGCAAATAATGCGAATGTGCTCAGACCGTCAACAACTCAATCTTGGTACTCAGAAATCATATATGAAGTATCTAGTATACATAGAAGAAAATGCGGCATTCACCATAAGATCTCACTCAGTGTCAATATTTTCATTTTCAATTGAGAATCCAACACTCGTGAAAGTAGCCCCCTAGCTGATCAATGAAAACAAAAGAAAAACAACAAAACATATACATGAACCCCACTTGACTGCATGAAAAGTCCATCCGATACTTCCCAAGACTCAAAACTACATACATTAATCTAAAGTTACAACACAACCAGATCCTCTGGCTCCTCAAATGTACACGAATATCTCTATAAGACCTATAAACCTAAATCCCGCCATGTAGGAAAAAACAGTTTCCAGACCAATCATTTTGCACGCGAGCCCTGAACTTACACTTTGTAACATAGTACAATACACTAGAATCGTTCCCTGAAAATGGCTGTTGGGAAGCTTGATTATGGGATACCAACCACCAAAAAATTATATCAAAGTCCAACCCATTTCACCCATCTGAAAGCCCGGCCAATTCTGAATGGCAGCTCATAGTCCTCAGTAACAGCAGGCTCCCTCTTCGCAACCTCCGGTTCAGACCACACATACACCCCACGCTCTTGACGACTGCCAGGTACAGTGTTGTCCAGGATAACAGCAGCAAGGAATGCAACTACCATGTGTAATGATAGTAATGTGTTAAATACATAGTTCATCTGTAAGGAGGACATCGTAATTAGAGTTTGTCAGTCCGCAGAATAACAATAGCCGTGCAAGCCCAGCATGCAAGGATACTTGAACCAATCATCGCACATTCTATTCAGCAATGCAACCAATATAGAAATATGCGTAAATGTGGCCAAACATTGTAATTTTAATAGAGGGTACCAATTACTTGAACTAACCATCTCACATTCTATTCAGCTACATAATCCACTTTCTTCTTATACATAAAACATACTAAAGATGAATGCAATGACCGCCACTGAACAGAACGCTAGAAACTGTCCAACAAGAACACAAAAATACATAGTAAAATTGATAAAAACCAATTCCCAACTGATCATTAGTATCGAAGAAAGTCCTAAATAATCTACTTGGTTCTAATTTCCAGCCATCCATTTTGCTTTGCTGGGGAAAAAGAGTAAAATGAGGAGTTCAATAGGTCTAACAACTGCCTCAAAATCATTACAGGAGACATGAAGCTGATTTACTTCCTATTTTTGTAGGGTCTTAAATGAGTATGAACTCTTGTAAGGTAGAATAGATTTAAATATACAGCATTAAAAAAAGACAGCTGATTATCTTTTATACTTTTCTGTGTAAAGGACTTGGATTCTCTTAAAGTATGCAAGTTATTTTATCTTGCCTTCCTTTATTTCCTAATAGTCAAAAGTAATTAAAGTGTGGGGATCAGTTGGCCACAACATTGTTCGTTCTAGGAATCAAAAGGGGGTCACAAATACACAATAACAGAAGGTTGAGAAGAGCCATACCCCTCCATATTTGCTGTGGAAAGGCCCATGAGAAGCTACAATGTATGGCTGGAAATAACTTGGAACAGATAAGTTCGAGTTGGGAGAAATGCCATATTGCTGAAAGTAGGCTGGTATTGAAAGCGAGAAAAACAAAGACAACCCGACTATGATAATGTTCCGAGAGCTTCCAGCCTCACTGTAACGAAGATTTGAGAGACCTAATGCAGCAAGCATCCCCCACATGAAGCACAGCAGTGCAGCAACCATGACTTGGGGAATAGAAGCTAGAAAGCCTCCAACTTTACCTGCAAGCATAGCATGGCATCAATTAGTTGGAGGGAGGAAAATGCCATCTATTCTACAAACTTGCACCTTTTAAGAAGTGACAATAGATATCAAATCACAACATGGTGGTATCATGTAACTACATAACTAGCTTGTGATTTTTATAACTTCTAATTACAGATAAATACGCTGAGGATCTAACAGCATATTTCAATAGCAGAAATGTTGTATTTGGTTCAACATCTTAACGTACAGACATTAAAGTGCACAGAGCCCAAACTCAAACACTTTGCTAGTTTGATAAGACAAAAAGCAGACAGATCAGAATCACAGTCAATCATGAGTCGCAACAACTTGTGCAATCTAAACCGAGTTTGGAAGAAGACTTGAGAAAATAACTTACATACTTGTCGCGTTTAATTGACCTCATTGAATGTGAAATAGTTAAAAAAAAAAGAAGTCAAAATGATGCTTGTTTTCTGCAGACACGACTAATGAGTCCACTCATTTCATATCAGAACCTATCTAAAGCAATAAAACTAGGAAACAGAACGTGACCACAAATTTGGACACTCTTTGGCTTGTAAAACACTTTTCTTCCAATAACAATTGTAGTATGCATAATTCCAGTCAACCCCTGTTCGGAGAAGAATTTTCTTAGTCTAAGGCAAAAGACATAGCCTAAAAATCCTAAAGAAACATTTAAGTTGTGAAGAGTCCAAGATAATTGCTCTTCCGAAAGTTTGTATACTGTGCCCCTGGAAGTTCATGCCAATTCACCAGGGATTTGGTCTTTTTTTCAGGTTGAATATATTCCACCTCTAGGTAATAAAGCTTAAAGTCAATAATTTTATACTCTCATGTTTGATTATATAAATAAGGCTTTAGTCTGGATGGTGAAGGACTATTATGTTGGAGACTAATGTATTTTGTATGGATTTCTGCATAGGTTCCCTACATCTTTCTCTTTCTCTCTCATTCTAATTTGTCTTTTCTCTTCATTCCAACAGAATTCTAATAAAAACTAGATCTGGAGACCAGAGTTTATCCTTATCTGAAAAAAACCCTAACAGGCTTTACCCTGCCAGTATATAGCCCTAAATAGAAATCGTCTAGGACATAGAGTATTTAGATGTCATTCTGCATCAACATCGTATTAAACCGGCATGCAACCATATGTATTGCTTTTATTGGAGACTAACATTAGCATAGTCAAACGTTTAAAAGTAAACCCCTATGAAGATTGGCAAGAATTTTTATTCTTTTTCCATACCATGTATCTTTGGGAAGAAGAAAGGAAAAACAGCAGTAAGAGCAAAAACAATGTTAGGGGAAAAAATTAAGGGGAAAAAGGTAGGGGGTAAAAACCATGGGGGAAAAAATGTTTAATTTTCTAATGTTGAAAGTGAAAAATGAGGGGGGGAAGAAGAAGAAAAATTGTTAGTAGGAAGACTAGTAGAAAAGTTTGTGGTGTGGAGTAGGTGAAAATATAATTTTTATATAAGATGAGAGAATTTGACCATTGATGCATAAAGGTGATAAATTAGGGAAGGTGCAGATGGTGCCAAGTGTTGGCAAAAAAAAAAAGGGCAGAAATTTGTGGGGCTCACCAGTGCCACCTCAAGTTGGAAAAAATAGTTTTGGGTGTATATTTACCCCCAAATTTGCTTTTTTCCCCCAAATTTTAGGTTTTTACACTCCATCTTCACTACACTAATTCTATTTAGGTGAAAAATATGCGTTAATAAGATGGGTTTATGGGTTTTTAGAGCAACATTATTTTTGCTCTAAGAGAAAGAGTTCATGTGAAAATGCTCAACAAGTAGTATTTTATGGAAACCACTGTCCAGAACCACCATCTGCCTGCAAATTTTCTTAGTAGGCCATCCTTATGCATGTTTCTTAAAAACAACCATCTCTTAACAAGTAAATTTCATGGAGACAACTAAAGTACAAGAACTGGAGAATTAGCAAGACGTATTAAAAAAATTGCAGAAGACTCTGGAGGATATGTTACCCAAACAAGCCACAAAGAAATTGCATGAGCTATTAGAATCCTCTAACCAAAACCAATTAGATGAACCTCCCACTAGCTATTCAAATTATGCACTTGACATTGAAATGTTACCTTGACCAACAAAAGAGCAATAAAGTCCTAGTAGAAGTTTGCAGACATCGCTCAGATACTATGGTAGCATGCTATAACACATTTATCTAATAGCTTGCACCAAAAGTGACAGAAGACTCCATATTTCTTTTGTTATAGTTCATTGTTAAATTGAAAATGAAGCTTAACAAGAACTTACCAACAAGGGATAGGACAATCAAAACGCATGCACCCAATTCAACAGCTCTACGGCTTCCCATCTTAGTAACTGCTATTGTGTGCACATTTTCAGTTAAACTTGTGGACCCAGTTCCGGTACCCCATAGACCAGCCAAGACACTAGAAAGACCTTCCAGGCCAATCCCTCGGCTAAGAACACCAGGAGTTGGAGGTCTGGATGCCACCAATAACGAAGATGCATGATATGATCCAATCTGAGAAGTTCAAACACATGCAAAGTCAGAAACAAAAATAAGACACTATAACAAATCAAATAAGCAGGTTGAAGAGAAGAATACTGACTGGCAGAATAATTTCAGTGTAACTATTACTTTAGCATTAATTCAAATTTCTGCTTGTCCAGTATAGACAGTCCTCAAGGAGAAAGACCATATAGTGATGTAATTGAGATATTAAAAAGACCAATTTGAAGACCATCTAATGCAATCAGATTGGAAACATTGAAGAGAACAATTAGGAAATGGAACCATTTCTCTTTCCTATATACATAGAACTTAGAGTGTTTTTAGTTTACATTCCTACCAACTACATTGTTCAAATCTCCAATCTCTTCAATCACAAAATTTCTATGGGGCTGGCATCAGAACTTAATTATCTCAGCGGCTTAAAGCTAAATCATTATTTCCACACTGCAGGTATCTAATGAATACGAACTCTCAAACCATACATAAAATTTTAGGGAGGCTCATTTTAACATTACAGCAGGGTTCACTAAGATTATGGTTTGCACATGTGTTCGACAGAGGAAATAAAAAAGAAAAGAGCTCAAGCTTATATCAAAACAGCGTACAATACATAACAAATGACAGAAAGCTAACCGAATCCACTGATGAGATAATCGAAACCACACACATGACAAGAGCCATTTTCCAGTGGAAGACAGGAGTACCCCATTGTAATGGATAGGGAAACCTAAACCATGGGGAAGATCTTAGTGCATGAGAAGTATCAACTCGGCATTGCTTCATCCTCGAAACATGCTTTCTGCAATGTTCAGATACTATGTTTGATGCAGGTACATTTACTTCACAACCCTTGTAACTATATGCACCAGCTTCAGTTAGTAGGAAAGCTGCCGACCATGTGATTGCCAGAGCCAATGGAACCTGGCAATTAAGATAGATTGGGCATGTTAATTCACATAGGCATGCTCATTCACACTTTGTAAAGTACAAGCAAATTGGAGTAGTGGAGAGTATGAATGCAATACAAATCTGAAACTTACTAACTTACCGCATATATTAGGAAAACACGATGTCCAAAAACAGATATTTTCCGTAGGTACTGCAGATATGCAATACCACTGAGTCAGGTGCTTCCTCACAAACCAAATTATACATGGAGAGTACAAGGGACAGTGCTGAACGATAAAATTGATTTATATAGAATAATTATGAAAAGCAACATATAGTCACAAACAGAAGTCAGCTTCACTAAACTTACCAGAGAAAATATAATAACCAATAATATTTGCACTGCACCAATCTCAAGGCAAGTACCAACTAATGGGAAACCATAACTATAGAAAGAAAGTCCAACAGCAGCAATTGTTGGTGCCACAACCACTGGATTGACCAACCTGAAAAGGAAACGAAGATGACCTGAGACTGATAACTGATTTCTGTACAAACCCGACTATTTTTGAGTGTTAAAAAATGCAGGACCACACCTCATACAAATATTTTCATATAGGATGTCATACTTGGAAAACATACAAAGTACATTGATTGAGTGAGCACTTTCATATGAATTGTGTGGTACCATGCATAATGATTTCCACTGAGATTTCTTTTTTTCTCCAATGCCCTAACATAATTAAAGCCAGACAACTGATTATTTGATTTAAAGCCACATTAATGAGACTAGATACTCTAAACTAATGGGTGGTTTTGAAGGGGCATCCTATGTCACTTCCTTTACTTAAAACGTAAAAAATGTCTCTTTTAACATTATATATATATATATTTATAAAGGAACCCAAACCTATTGGGCCAGAATCAGAAGGTAATTATTACATCACAGAAAGATCACTTAAATAGGAGCAGCTCCTATCCACTGAAGATAAGTAACTAAAGGTATGACAAGGATGCCAACTATCAACATCAAAACCAAACTTTATTGAAACCATCCACTAATTCCCTCTGTACCACATGAAGAAATTGTACCAACCTATCCATTTGAACACCAAGTATGCAATCCCAGTTTGAATTGGCAAGTATCTCAAAGTAAAGTATAAAATATTAGGCATTTTGATTGTTCACAATTACCATTCAAGTATATACAGACACATGTACATATGTCAGAAGACCAGACATAAGGGGCTGTAAATACTGAAATATTACCTCAAAAACATTGACATTAGTCCACTATAACCCAGAAAGGCCTGAAAAGCCGAACCTATTATTATAGCCCCCTGTAGCTCCTTCATGATATGCTTAAAATTCTGCAAATGACACAGGATTACCAGAAAAAGATTAATAAGAAATCAACAATCGTGAAATGACTATTTAATTTCGTTCGACATGTGAAAGATGGATGGATTGAAATTGAAATAATAAACTCTACAGAAAATTGTACCGTTTGAAAAGTCCAATTAATTATTCCAGCAACCATACATTTTAAACCTAAATAATCTTGCCCAAATGAATTGACTACAGTAATCTTTCTGTCAAAGGACAGAACGTAAGAAAATCAAGCAAAATTATGAGAGCAGACAGCATGCCTATGGCCATAAATAAGGCATACTCTATTGAATGGATTCAACTATAGAACTTCAATTTTCCTTTTAATGAACACTTAAGTATTTAAATGGGCTGTGATAAATACAAAGAGGAGAGTCACGAAGCTCCCCATCAAACTAATCAAAACCAAGAACAGAAGCATACATTTCCATTGAGTCCTTGAAATTCTGGAGAGTTGATTATTGCCAATGCTGGAGCTAGGTAAACAAATGAGGGACCTTGTATCAACGGCAATCTTGATCCAAAGGAAGTCTGCAGGAGAGTGGTCATTCCCGAAACAAAAAGCACTGTGGATACGACATTTGCAGTATCCTCCTACATACACTAAATCCAGTCAGATCAAACTATCCAAATAGTACAATCCAACGAAAAGATAAATACATATAACAATATAAATTTAAGCGTATAACTACTCACAAAATCCCCACCCATTGCTGGAACTATGATGAGTGGAATTAGAACTATCGAACCCAGCATGGAAAGATAATGCTGGAACCCATAGAGACCGATTGGAACTGCAACATTGTACACATTAAACAAAAACCAAATCAGTCACATAAAGAGAGTTTTTAAAGGAGCAAACTTTGTAACCGAAAACACATAATCATGACACAATACACCAATATACCTCCAAACAATCACAAACAAACACAAACCCTTTACGAATTAACAACAATATCCAAGAGTACAACCACTTCCAGCTTAGAAAATTATCAATTAATATCATCAAGAAAGCACATTTGTACTGTACCAAAAATATCATGTAAAAAAACTCACCAAGACCAGGTGTATCTCTGAGCTCATACTTCATATGCGCGTGCCTTGCCGGATACCCGTCGTCATCACCGCCGTGCGGCAAGACATCAACCGTTTCTTCACTCCTCGCCGCCCTCCGCGGTTGCGAATTGGGCTCCGTCTGCCCATTCGCCCCACCCGGCCCATTTCCCGGAGCCGCCTTCGACCCGCCATCCGAATCCTTCCTCCTTTTCACCACCACCTGATCCTTATCCAAAGTCGCCGCCGCCGCCGTTGGAGCCGCCTCGCGCTTCGGCTCGCCATTCATCGCCGGTGTATGCCGTGCTCGACCCGCCTCGAGATCGGGCTGGGCTTCGGGTTCCCGGGGCGGCCGCGGCGGGGTCAGCGAAACCTGACCCGAATCACTGGCATTGGTCTCGCCGGAGAATTTGGGTCGGAACCCGGTCTTCTTCGCCCAGGAAGAAGGGGGCATTGCCGAGTTCTCCGGGACAGCCGGCCACGGACCCGGACGGGCTCGGGTTTTCGGGTCAGACTTCGACATTATGACGGTGGTTTGCTGAACGAGTCAAGGTGGGGAGGGGGGATGAGAAAACTTAGTGGCGGTGCATTTTATAGCTTGAATTGAAGGAATGTGAAGCGCAGATCTGAAAGTGGGGTATAAAGATTAGGGCTTTCTTCGAGCAATGCACGGTGGAGAACAACCGCCAACGGTGGCCGGAGAGAGAGACAGATGGAGCTGCGTTTCGAGGGTTTTGACGGGGTGAGGACTTTGGAGGAGTTGAGTGTGAGAGTGTGTGCAAGCAGAGAGCCCGAGTCTGGGGAAGTGAGAGTTGGCGAAAAACGCCAAAAGCGAGCAAGTTGTCTTTAGATTGTGGTTGGAGAGAGAAATTAACTAAAACCGCGTTTTTCTCTTTAGAGGGAATTATTTACATTCCCATTAATTTTGAATTCATTTCGCATTTACTTTTATATTCCTTCGATATACTCTAAGTCATTCCAGGTCTTGTGGGTCGGGTATGAGAGAAATAAGGGGAAGAACCGAACCAAGTGAGTTGTGTACAGTTGAATTTTCGAGAACCAAGATGTTCAGATCTGGTCGGGTCAGGATCAGATATTTATCGAGAACTCGGTATTCCTCTTATGTGGACTCTTGGTCGCCGCAGCCTACAATCAATTCACATTCGATTTTGTTGTGGATTGGATGATGGAAAAACTAGCAAACCAATATCCTTGATTGTCAAGTCGAGGGCGCAGTGAAAAGGTTGGAAGATCTGGCCAAAGAAGGTGATAGCCTTGTAGATTCGTTCCATGGTTCGATCCTTCCCAATAAAACACGGGTGAAGGGAATCTACTTCTCCTCCTACTGAAGACGCTGACCTAGGAACTATGGAGATTGATCTTATCGAGCCGGTGATGACCTCTTCGACAAAGTACCAAGTGGGATTGAAGTGGCCTCTCTCTTGGAGCAACAGTGACGACTTGGTGTCGTCGATACGCCCATGGCCCACGTTGAGAATAGCTTCTTGGTTGGCCATCCATGAGCTTCAGAGAGGTGAGGGAGTGATGTAGGTTATGCATGAGCTTTAGTGAGGTGATGGAGGACTCGGTATTTTGGGTCCAATGCGGGCGAGGCGGCTGGCATTTGGAAGAAAAAGAAAACTGGAATGTTAGAGATTATGGTTTTTAAGGAGAAGGTATATAATCAAAATTAAAATTAATTATAAAATTAAAATATCCAATTCAGACTGAGGTACCTGCGGGTTTTACATTTGGTCCCGAATATATTGAGGCCGATTTGGTCCAATTTTGGTTCATGTTACATTGACTTTTTGGTCGATTGGTAAATTCCAGTCCAATTCTGGTACGATTCCTATGCAGTTTCGGGTTCTTCTGTCCAAATGCCCAGCCTTATTAATTACCCCTAAGACAAAAAGCTAATATTGTATGAACATCGTGCCTATTATGACCCATAAGAAAAACTAGTGTTTCAAAAAGGTCTAAGCGGTGCCTAGTCGCTCGGCAGTGGCCTGCTGCCATGATTTCCCCTAAATTGGTGGAAAATTAGAGGAGGGGTCTATGCGGGTTTTGAGTAGGCTAGGTGGGTTATTTTAGCTTCAATTTCCAGTGAAAAACGAAGTAATTGGAGAAATTATGCAGGGGTGACGCGGGGGGGGGGGGGAGGTGGGGGTTTCTCATGTGAGGAAGAAAGTTAAATTCAGAAACGCACCATTTTGGCTAATGACATATTTTCCTTTTTTTACCATTTTTAATCAAATAAAATATAATAATAATTAAAAATAGTTTCTAAAATAAAAATATACCTATTATAAATCATATAGTCTATGATTGTAATTGGGAAATTTTATTTGCTCCCCAAATTTTAATGAGTGCATCCCATTTTAGTTTTTAACAAAAAAAATACTATTAAACTTGTTTATAATTACCTATAAAGAAAAAATATTTTTGTAACTTAAAAATTGTTTATGAGAATACCCCATCAATATTTTAGAATTCGCAGATTTCATTTTATCCATCGTTTCATCAAAGCCAAATGTGGGTCACAAAATAGGTAAACTGAAATCGAAGAGAAGATAGTGAATTAATCAACAATTCAAATTATTTGCTGAAATGGGAAGGGGTTGACGAAATAACGGTGCAGTGGAGAATTTGCATGAGATTGGTCTGAGCAGTGGGGAATTATAGGGCTCTACAGTAGTACGGTGGCTGCTTCTGAGCAATAGTGGTGGACAATTTGGTGGTTGAATTGATGTACATCAATGAAATTGGGAGGTGGTTTCTTTTTTGTGGTAATGAACAATATGAATGCAAAAGAAATTTTTTTGATAAAAAAATGAATTAAAAAATAAATCAACAATAATTTATAATAAAGAGGTGTTAATTCATAATAGGGTATAGTGCATATGAAATTTAGTTTGTTATTTCATCAAGGGTAATTTAGGTAATATTTGTAGTGCATTAATATATTTTGTTTAGCAAAATATGTGGTGAACTCATTGAAAATTGAGGTGTTTTCCCTTATAACTAAGTATTTATTATTAGAAGATGTCTTTGGTGGCAAGTGGTGGTCGGTAGTGGTGGTGGTGATAGCGGTACTAGTGGTAGTAATGGCATGGTGGTGGAGGAGATGGTGGCGATAATGGTGGTGGGAGGTAGAGGGAATAAGAGCAAAATTTATTTTTGTAAAATCCTTCTCAAATCTCAAGGGTTGAGGTCGGATTTGTTGAAGAGCAAAATACATGACAAAAATTCTTCCAAATCCATCCAAATTCATCAATTTATGAAATCCTTTAAAATCATCAAATGTTTGAATATACCTAAACTTTGTTGGATTTTTAAAAAGTTATGATTGAATACACCAAGATTTTAATGGATTAAAAAAAAAAAAAACTATTTCAAATCTAGATTGTATACACATAGACTTTTACAAAATACTTTTAAAAATTGAATACACCCGGATTTTAAAACTCTTCCAAATCCAGATGTAATACACCCCATTTATGTTTTGGACTGTTTTTGGATTGGGAGGTGTAGGCCTGCAAGAGGTTTGCTCATTTGTTCTTGGCATGAAGTGACCAAAGACTTCAAGGCATTTTGAGGTTGATAGTTCTCATACTTTTAGATTAGGAAATTTAGGAATTGTTTTGTAATAGTTTTTGTAAACCAAGAGTTAGGAGACTTGCAACTATGACCAGTATTTGGGAGATCTGTAATTAATTTTCTTGTGTATATAAATATGATTTATTGGATTGGTGGTTCCTACCGACTTGTATTTGTTACTGGATTGGTGAGCAAGGGAAGAAATGAGCATAGAGATTGAAGTGGAACTGTGAACCATCGATTGAAAATTGATTTCAATATATTGACGAACTCACCAAAATTGAACTGGACGAAGTAAATTGATGCGATCCCATTGGATGTACCAAACCCTAAATACATACACAAGAAACAAATAATTCAAAGAAATCTTTGAGAAGTTACAAATCAAGAATCAAAGAAAAAGGAGAAGTACTCTTACACTTCTCGATCGCTTCAGACAGATTTTTTTTTTGTGCACTCAATGTAGTGATTATCATATATAAATCACAATTTATAAGTCCAACTGCTATAACAATAGACACCCAAAAGAATTTTCCAAGTTGGGTTCCGATAAGATTGCTTGATATATGGAAAGTTTTATTTATACTCCAATTTTTAATGAATAGACCTCATTATTAATTCACCCCATGATAATTTTTTTTCTTAAATAAAATATCTCAATGCACTTAAAATATTCATGAAACTACCCTCAACGAAAAGCAAACTTTTTTTCTCAGCATGAATTCACACCTCATTATGAATTCACTTTTTATTCATTTTCTTTAAATTATTATTTTCTGTAGATTGAGTATTTTGAATTCATTATGAACCTGTGAATTATGGTCTTGTTTCAATTAAAATATACAAAACCAAGTGATTGGCTCTATTTCAAATGGTGGCCTTGACCCACGTGATTGAACGAGAAAGATAAGTTTCACACCAATTTCATGCACCGAAAAGAAAGACAGAGAAAGATGCAATGAAAAACAAGAGTCTCAAGACACACCGAAGTACAAAGAAAGACTACGTTGGTCAGAATTCTGTCAGATTCAACCTCAGGAAATTCAACTCAAATTAAAACTCTCTAATTCAAATGATACCTCTTCTTGACAGCATCGAGTATTTCTTGTTCCATCTTCAATCAAAGAGTGATTTTTCATTTGTTTAGTTAGTTAGCGTTGATGAGTTAAAGAAGATGAAACTTAAAGGTAGGTTATTGAAATTAGGGGTTCACTAATAAAACAATTTTTAAGTTATCAAAATGTTTTATCTTTATTGGTAATTCTTTTACCTTATATGTGAATTTTGTCTATGATTAACAAAATTACGTACCTTATATGTTAATTTGGTACACCATTGGTTGATCTTAAATCTAAAGAAAATTAAGATTGAATTTATAGATTTTTATCATCATTTTATTTATATTTTTGTATCGAAGTTGAAGTTTTTTCAAAATTTTCATAAATTTAGACTATCAAAATTTTCATCCAAACTGAAATTTGAAACCTTGATTCTAGAGAGGACCGTAGGGTTAAGAGAGGACTGAGAGAAATGAAAAAAAAAACGACTATCGGCGGAAGAAAGGGGAATAGATGAGAAACATCGACTGGATAATTTTGCAGGGGCTCAATCTTTGGGTTAGTGCTTTGCTTCGTTATTAGAAACTAATTATAGGTAGCTAATATTCTGTTCCAAGATACAAACTTACCCTTTTCTTGTTATTATTAAAAACTCAGTTTTGATAAGCTATGAGAGTTTGCTTCTTGTTGGAATTTCATCACTATATATGTTTATATATTCCATTTTGAGTTTTAGTTCAGTAATTTGATGCGTCTTGGGGTATAGGCCCTGCCGAATACGAGCTTTGCTTCTTGTAATTAATATATCATTGCACCTGAGGTAAACGCCATATTCTTAGGGGATTATGTGATTTTGTAAAGTTCTCTTTAGGCTTAAGGTTAGTTATGCGTTTGTTTTGATGCCTAAGGATAGAACGTATATAAGTAGAATTAGTTAACTGTAAGGAAAAGAGTTAATTATAAAATTTGAGAACTAATCATCAACTTGGAAGGAAACGTTGATATGCACATTGGGATTCGAATAACAGAAATTGCAGTGAAGTGTTTTCTTGATGGTATCATTTCTAATCTTCCTAATACCATTTTTTTTTTTCTGTATTGTCTTTCAAATTGCTTGTTCTATGACTTCCTTTCACACAAAAATTATGTCATAATTTAGGGAGCTTAATAGTTTGTTAGTTTCTGTTTCATCTATGTGTCTATTAAGGGCACTTGTGTTTGTTCCTTTCTTTCTTTTTTTGTAGATTTTCCAAACCTAATGTTTGCTGATCGAAGGTGAAAGCTGTACCAGTTAGGAGTCACTAATTTTCTTAAGTTTGCACTAGAGAAATCTAGAAATGTAGACCGTCTCTCTTGCCCATAAAAAATCCATGCGTTGTTCCAACCCAACCAAGAAAGTCCTGCACTCTTAGCAAATCACCGTCTTCGCATACTTCCACCTTGACTTGATCTTTTTTCTGTGCCCTTTTCCATGTAGGTTTTGGTTTTTTTTTTTTTTTTTTTTTCCATCTGAATGTGTGTACGCCAAGGCCTGTGATCCACCGTCTTCGTATACTTCCACCTTCACTTGATCGTTTTTACTTTGTGTCCAGCTATTCCATGGCAATGAGAGGAGCTTAATTTGGTTGGATTATTTGATGGAAACTCCATTTCGAATACATGTCAAAGGGCTTCATTTTATGGTAAAATGAGAAGGGTTGTAGTCATGGTTTTAAAACCTTGATTCTAAAGAGGACCGTAGGGTTAAGAGAGGAGGGAGAGAAATGAAAAAAAAAAAAAAAAAAAAAGGACTATTGGTGGAAGAAAGGGGAATAGACGAGAAAAATCGGCTGGATAATTCTGTAGGGGCTCAATCTTTGGGTTAGTGTTTTGCTTCGTTATTAGAAACTGATTATGGGTAGCTAATATTATGTTCCAAGATACAAACTTACCCTTTTCTTGTTATTATTAGAAACTAAGTTTTGATAAGCTTTGAGAGTTTGCTTCTTGTTGGAATTTCAACACTATATATGTTTATATATTCCATTTTGATTTTCAGTTCAGTAATTTGATGCTTCTTGGGGTATAGGCCCTGCCGAATACGAGGTTTGCTTCTTGTAATTAATATATCATTGCACCTGAGGTAAACACCATATCATTAGGGGGTAATGTGATTTTGTAAAGTTCTCTCTAGGCTTAAGGTTAGTTATGAGTTTGTTTTGATGCATAAGGATAGAACGTATATAAGTAGAATTAGTTAACTGCAAGGAAAAGAGTTAATTATAAAATTTGAGAACTAATCATCAACATGGAAGGAAACTTTGATATGCACATTGGGATTAGAATAACATAAATTGCAATGAAGTGTTTTCTTGGTAGTATCATTTCTAATCTTCCTAATATCATTTTTTTTTTCTATATTGTCTTTCAAATTGCTTGTTCTATGACTTCCTTTCACACAAAAATTATGTTATAGTTTAGGGAGCTTAATAGTTTGTTAGTTTCTGTTACATCTATGTGTCTATTAGGGGCACTTGTGTTTGTTCTTTTTTTTTTTTTTTTGTAGATTTTCCAAACCTAATGTTTGCTGATCAAAAGTGAAAGCTGTACCAGTTAGGAGTCACTAATTTCCTTAAGTTTGCACTAGAGAAATCTAGAAATGTAGATCTTCTCTCTTGCCCATAAAAAAATGCTTGTGTTGTTCCTACCCAACCAAGAAAGTCCTACACTCTCAGCAAATCACCGTCTTCGCATACTTCCCCCTTGACTTGGTCTTTTTTCTGTGCCCCTTTCCATGTAGGTTTTGGTTTTCTTTTCTTTTTTTTTTCTTTTTTTTTTTCCATCTGAACGTGAGTACGCCAAGGCCTGTGAATAAAATCCGTCCATCATCTTCGTATACTTCCACCTTCACTTGATCGTTTTTGCTTTATGTCCAGCTATTCCATGGCGATGAGAGGAGCTTAATTTGGTTGGAGAATTTGATGGAAACTCCATTTCGAATACATGTCAAAGGGCTTCATTTTATGGTAAAATGAGAAGGGCTGTAGTCATAGTTGAAGTCTCCTGGGACCAATCGGAGCAGGATATAATCCTTTATTTTGTTGGTGAAAATACACCAAATATGGTGGAGGGGTTATTATTTCCAATACCACTCATATATTCACATCTGCTCACCTGATTCCTAGTCATCCTACATCTGTGCTTGTGCATGCCCGTCTTTTCCATGAGGATATTTTCTTTGGGAGTGTAAGCAGAACTCCTCTAATAAAAAAGAAAGATTTGTTTTTATTGGAAATCGAGAATTCTGTGCCTAATGATATGTCGAATTATGCGAGTTTTGCTGGCCTAAATAGGTTAAGAGTTGCAAATTGAACTATTTCCCATTTTCCACCCCGCCCGTGATCTGTGTTTCTCATTTGTAAAACACAGATTTCGGGTGAGGTGGAAAATGAAAAGCAATTTCATTCCTACTCTTGACCTATTCGTGTTAGCAAAACCCGCATAATCCGATGTATCATTAGGCCCAAAATTCTCGATTTCCAATAAAAGCAAATCTTTCTTTTTATTCGAGGAGATGTGCTTACACCCAAAAAAAAAACATCTTCATGGAAACGACGAGCACGCACAAGCACGGATGTAGGATGAGTAGGAATTAGGTGGGCAGACGTCAGTATATGAGTGGTATCGGAGATAATAACTTCTCCACCATATTCGGTGCACCTTTCACCAACAGAATAAAGGATTATGTCATGCTCGAGTTGGCCTCAAGAGACTTCAACCATAACTACAAACCTTTTTATTTTACCATAAAAGGAAGCCCTTTGACATGTATTCAAAATCGAGTTTCCATAAAATTCTCCAACCAAATTACGCTCCTCTTGTTGCTATGGAGGAGCTGGACACGAAGTAAAGACGATAAAGTCAAGGTGGAAGTATACAAAGACGGTGGAGGAGTTTTATTCACAGGCCTTGGCCCACCTTCTGAAAAAAAAAAAAAAAATCAAAACCTACATGGAAAAGAGCACAGAAGGACGATCAAGTCAAGGTGGAACTATACGAAGATGGTGATTTACTGTGGCTGCAGAAATCTAGAAATGTAGACCTTCTCTCTTGCCCAATAAAAAATACTTGCGTTGTTCCAACCCAACCAAGAAAGTCCTGCACTCTTAGCAAATCACCGTCTTCGCATACTTCCACCTTGACTTGGTCTTTTTTCTGTGCCCCTTTCTATGTAGGTTTTGGTTTTTTTTTTTTTTTTTTTTTTTTCATCTGAACGTGAGTACGCCAAGGCCTGTGAATAAAATTCCTCCACCATCTTCGTATACTTCCACCTTCACTTGATCGTTTTTGCTTTGTGTCCAGCTATTCCATGGCGATGAGAGGAGCTTAATTTGGTTGGAGAATTTGATGGAAACTGCATTTCGAATACATGTCAAAGGGCTTCATTTTATGGTAAAATGAGAAGGGTTGTAGTCATGGTTGAAGTCTCTTGGGACCAACCGGAGCAGGAAATAATCCTTTATTTTGTTGGTGAAAGTGCGCCGAATATGGTGCAGGGGTTATTATTTCCAATACCACTCATATATTCACGTCTGCTCACCTGATTCCTAGTCATCCTACATCCGTGCTTGTGCGTGTCCGTCTTTTCCATGAGGATATTTTCTTTGGGAGTGTAAGCAGAAATCCTCTAATAAAAAAGAAAGATTTGTTTTTATTGGAAATCGAGAATTCTGTGCCTAATGATATCTGGAATTATGTGAGTTTTGCTGGCCTAAATAGGTTAAGAGTTGCAAATTGAACTATTTCCCATTTTCCACCCTGCCCGTGATCTGTGTTTCTCATTTGTAAAACACAGATTTCGGGTGAGGTGGAAAATGAAAAGCAGTTCCATTCCTACTCTTGACCTATTCGTGTTAGCAAAACCCGCATAATCTTACGTATCATTAGGCCCCAAATTCTCGATTTCCAATGAAAGCAAATCTTTCTTTTTATTCGAGGAGATGTGCTTACACCCAAAAAAAAAACATCTTCATGGAAACGACGAGCACGCACAAGCACGGATGTAGAATGAGTAGGAATTAGGTGGGCAGACGTTAGTATATGAGTGGTTTCGGAGATAATAACTTCTCCACCATATTCGGTGCACCTTTCACCAATAGAATAAAGGATTATGTCATGCTCGAGGTTGTCTCAAGAGACTTCAACCATAACTACAAACCTTCTTATTTTACCATAAAATGAAGCCCTTTGACATGTATTCAAAATCGAGTTTCCATCAAATTCTCCAACCAAATTACGCTCCTCTTGTTGCTATGGAGGAGCTGGACACGAAGTAAAGACGATAAAGTCAAGGTGGAAGTATACGAAGACGGTGGAGGAGTTTTATTCACAGGCCTTGGCGTACCCACCTTCTGGAAAAAAGAAAGAAAAGAAAATCAAAACCTACATGGAAAAGAGCACAAAAGGACGATCAAGTCAAGGTGGAAGTATACGAAGATGGTGATATACTGTGGCTGCAGGAAACTGTTGGTTGGAACAGCACAAGCATTTTTCATGGATAAAATGTCAACGGTCAGACAATTCCACAACGGTGTTGACCATCTCTCTGCTTTTCGATGACATTAACCTTCTCTCCGAGGGTAAGATTGTCTACAAAGGCCCGCCGGAGAATGTTCTTTGAATTCATGCGATTGATATGCCCACACAGAAAGGGTGGTGCAGACTTCTTGCAAGAAGTGACCTCAAAGAAGCATCAAGAACAATACTGGTATAATAAGAACCAAGCTTACAGATTTATTTCAGTATCTGATTTTGTCTAGGTTTTCACCATTTTTCATGTTGGCCAACGGCTTGTGGAAGAACTGATGTATGCTATTGTATGTTACTTGTAAATTGGTTCCGTGTAAGCATCATTTCCGTGTTACACTTTGGCTCAGAATTCAGTTTCTCTCCCATTTCACATAGTAGCATAGCATTCTACCCTCTGGCTTAAGAGGTAAGAAACATTTGCATGTCGAAAAACCCTTTAGATAAGTATTGAGTAACCCCTGATTATTAGTCACGTACCTTGTTTGTAGGGGCTCGTTTTCCATAGAAGTTGTGTATATTCTAGCTTTTTGAGGAATTTTTCTTTATTTTCTACACTTTATTAATATTATAGTATGGTCTCTACGCAAAACTAGTAAATAAAAACACCCACAAAAGTAAATAAATGGAGCCATAGCTGTGTGGCCGTTATCTCCCAGATATTATTATATATATGAAATCTGAAATGGAAATTCCCGTTTTAGCCTTTGGAAACGTTTCCTGATTGGTTGTAATAATAGTGAAAGGATGCTCTCTGCCCTCCCACTATGCGGACGCTTCCGATGTCCTTCCACCGCCTTTCTCTACTTTTATTTTCTCTTCTGTTCTCAAATTTGTTCCCGCTGCTTTCATTGTTTCTTTCCGAATTCTTCTTTTCTCTGTTCTCCATCTTTGCTCAACGGCTTCACTGTTGAAGTCTGATTCCTCTCTTTCGTGTCTTCTCTCTCTCAATTCTCATATGCGTTTTTTTGTTTCTCTGATGCACTTTTTTTTCTCAAGAGGTACAGCTTCACTGTCCTTGACTTGAATTAATGGAAATTTGGGTATTTTGGTTTGGGGATCCTTAAATTCTCTGAATTTGTCTTCTTTCTTTTCATGATTGAATTCTTTCAGGGTTTGTTGGGCATGAATTTTTCTGGGTTTTGTTCTTTGTTTATGGTAACAGATGTTGCAGCTTTGATTGTGCAAGTAGATCAATTTACTGAAGTAACTTTCAGTAACGAGTGCACGAAGTGAATTCTCTTTATATTTCAAATTTTGGAATGTATTTATGATTATCGCACGTTTTATATCAAGATAAGTTTTTTCTATTTCAGTTGATGCTTATGTCTTCAATTATCTGTTCAGTAGTTGTCTCTTTTTGATCCTCATACATGCTTGGTTGTGTTCATAAAGTTAATCTAAATATGCTTATGTTGATTGTTTGGTCGTATCGTTATTGTTGAACTACTTATTTTGATGTAAATACTGGATTTTTCATAAAGAAGAAGTATTGATAGGGTAGATACTGGATTTTCATAAAGAAGCAATGATAGGGTAGATACTGGATTTTCATAAAGAAGCAATGATAGGGTAGATACTGGATTTTTTTGGTTTTGTTTTTATTGGTTTGGTTTATGGCTTTGGATTTTGGTTTATGGCTTTGATTTGGTTTGTTAATAATCTGCATCTTCGTCTCTGGCTTATAAACCAGTTTTTTTATTGGTGTTTTGTAGGTCCTGGTTTGCTCTGTGATTGTTATCGCTTGCTTCCTGTGTATGCTTCGATTGTAGGTCCCTTGTTTGTTCTCTGTCTTAGTTGTTTGCTACCCAGTAAGTATTCTTGCATAAAATTCCTCTTCTTTCTCATCTCATGTTTGTTTTTAATAGTTAGCTTTCTGGTTATTTGGTTGCTTACTCTTATCTTCAATTTAATTGATGTTGTTATTGGTATCCAATTACCTGCAAGAATTATATAGCAGTCTTGATTTTGATTTCATCCTTATTGGTTAAAGAAGTTTGACATACATCTAATGATAAGTCTGATTTATAATTTGCATTCTCATGTGGTTAACAGTTTTCGTTAATGGTAAGATTTAGGCCTTTACTTGCAAGATGGATGTCTTTTTTCCACATGCTTCTTATAAAATATGTATTGTTTATCTGTGTCTTCATCTGTATATATATTTATAACTACGTGCAAACCATTGAAAATAAACTGTCATGGAAATTGTCCGATCCTCAGTTATTTCTGTGTTTATGGAATTTTGCATTGTTTTTATATGGATGGATTGTATATGCGTTAAATGAGTTTGCACCCATGATGACATTCACAGAAATGGAGGCCCCCTATTTTTTAATGCTTCTATTTCATTTTGTCGTCTTTTTAATTATGTTCTTCCTTCTGCTTTTCAGGCCTTATTTTGTGGTTGGTGGTTGGTGGTATGTGGCTTCTGTAGTTCTATTCTAAGCGGTAGGTCAGTTTCTTTCCAACATCTTTTTTTTTGCTTTTCAATCATTTTAAAAAATGTTTCCATCCATTACATTATCTGGTTCTCTCTGTTTTGATTAGTTCATATAAAAATTTCCTCAAATCTTGCATGTGCAGAACTTGGATGAATAAACAAAGTTTTTTATTACATAGACGTAACACTGATATCATCAAACCTTTCTCTAAAGTTTTAAAAAAGGTTTGGGTCATTTGGATAAGGATGTCATGGGGGATGGTCAGATATGGCATTAAGCTGAGAGCGTGATCAGAAAGTCTTCTACACCAAAATACGCTGAAACATTGTTTACTTATCTAATTGTTGTTCATAATATTTGGGTTTGTTGTTATTTGATTGATTATACGTATATATGCTGAGCAGAATTGATGTGATTTTTGGTAAGAATGGATTACTCTTCACTTTTCATTTGACTGTTTTTTGTTGAAAAAGTTCACCATATATCTGAATGGAGGTATGGATTCTATTGGTCTTAATTTTCTAGCAGTGACATATCAAGAATCTACCAATGTTTAATTCCCACTATTATTTGTTTGTCAAGGTTTTATTTATCTTCTTTCTCAAAATTGCCAGTATATATCTTGGATGCTTTGGATATCATCTGTTAAGGTTCAGTCGTGATACCTAGAAACCAACTCAATCAAGTTTTGGATGTTGTGTTTAGACCTAACTGGTCAACAAATCTTATCAGTTTTATCACCCTTCGACTTCTGCAAGTATAGGCTAGGTTAGGGATGGCCATTTTGACCATTGGATATTATCCATGACCATTTAGTATATGTCCATATCCATAACCATGAAATAATAACCATTACTTATTAACATATATATATATATAGGGTTAGGATCATAGAACACACTATTTTGACACATCATTTGAAACATCTCTTCTTGTCCATTGATTTTGCAATTTTTTGTGGGACCCATTGATAATGGATCCAATCCAATGGACAAGAAGGGATGTTTTAAATGGTGTGTCAAAATAGTGTGTCCCTTGAACCGGACCCATATATATATATATATATATATACACCATTTTCAAAAACACCATTTCTTAGCCGTTGGATCGGCAACTTTTTGTGGGACCTATTGATAATGGATCCAATCCAACGGCCAAGAAAGGGTGTTTTTTGAAATGGTGTGTCCCTTGAACCGGACATATATATATATATATATATATGTAATTAATGTATATAATAATAAATATGAAAATGTTTGATATATTATGATTCCTTATGAAATTGTTTTGTTAATATTGTCTATATTTTTCTTTTGAGGCGAGTATGTGGATATCCAATTAAAGATTAATAGATATAGATACAGGTATAAATGTGAAAAATCGCAAATAAAGATTGGTATGAGGGTTAATTCCTCCAATAGTACCTAATGTTTGGTAAATAAGACACTTTGGCACCCAATGTTTAAAATCGAACACTTTGGTATCCAATCTATACCTCTGTTTGTTTAGTAATCTCGTCCAATTTGCCGTTAAAATTGAGAGTATTACAGTCTTTTCAGATTAATTCATAAAATATGACTTATATTGTCCAAATATTTAAAAAAATGGACAGATTAGTACCCATATTACAACAAAGCTAGTCTACTCCTGTTTCCAAAAAAAAAGACTACTCCTGTTTCAATAACACCAAGTACCTATTCTTATTTTGATATTGCATTTCATTGTATGCATCATGAAATAGCAGTTAATTTTGATTCCAATTTAAATTAATTTGCAAAGACTTAAAAGATCAATTGCAACATGATAATATATATTACTGTAAGCTAGCAAAGCACCCAATTTACAAGAACAATCTTCGTCCTAAATTCACCTTGCAATAAAAAATAGGCTAAATTTTGAAATTACCATCTTGCTTATGCCCAGCCAAACGAAAAGATTGTAATATTCTTAATTTTAATGGCAAATTGAACGGGGGGGTACTAAAGTGTCAAATAGAGATATAGATTGGGTACTAAAGTGTCTGCTTTTAAATATTAGGTATCAAAGTGTCTTATTTACCATTGGAGGAATTAACCCTAGGGACTCGTTTGGTTCACGAAATTAGGGTTGGGAATGAGAATTTCATTCACATGTTTGATAAGGAAAGGAATGGGAATATGAGGGGAATAAGGGGGGTTTAGGATCCTCATGAATGAGGGAATCCAATTCCCACCCACACCCATGGAAATAGTTTTTCTTTCCTAGGAATCAGAACTTTTGGACAAAAAGATCCCCATAAAAATTTAAAAATTACACATATTGTCATTTAGACACTATTCAATTTAAAATAATTATAAGGGTGTTATTAAAAATGTTAAGCAAATAATAATTTCTATTATTTAATACACCAAATATGAGAATGAAAAAAAATTGTTATTTCCTAATCATGATTCCTTGATTTGTCCAAATATAGGAATGAATCGTGAATTTCATTTCCTCGGAAACATATATAGGAATACTATTTTCTGGGAATATGTTTTCATAAAACCAAACCGGCCCTAGGAATAAATGTGGTACTTCCCCGACTCGATCCAGTGACATCCATTGCAAGAATCCCACGTGTCACTCTATTACCATCTCTCCTTCCTCCCTGGCCCACAGAAACAACGGTAACCATACAAAAGCCCCTTCAACTGATTTCTCCCAGCTCTTTTAGCGCCAAACAACCAAAACCCCAGGGAAAAAAAAAAAAAAAACCGATCCCGATTTCAAAATCATGATTTCGATCATGCCAATTTCCAATTTCCTCCACCCGAACTCCACCGTCTTCTTCGTCTTCCCAATTTCTTCTCCGGAAAAGCCGAGGCTGAGCAGAAGTCCCTCCAGGATCCGATGCTCATCGGGTTCGGGTCTCCAGGAGGAGAGAGGGCTGATCTCCGAGCTGCACACGGAGGCGCCTTTCCCGCCGGTGAAGGTGGCGAAGCGGGTGGTGTTAGTGAGGCACGGGCAGAGCACGTGGAACGAGGAGGGTCGGATTCAGGGGAGCTCCAATTTCTCGGTGCTCACCAAGAAAGGTGAGGCCCAAGCCGAGACTTCGCGCTTGATGCTCCTTGAAGATTGCTTTGATGTTTGCTTCACCAGGTTCGGTTTTCGGTTCTTTCGGTTTTGTTTTTATGCATTGCTGATTATAAATTTGACTTTTGATCTGGGTAATTAATTACTAATGTTTGTTTTAGTTGGTTATTGATGCTCTTTGATAAGTTTATACGAATCAGGATAGGGGTTTTAGGTTTCTAAGTAGAGAAAATTCATGGGGTGATAAGAGTAAATCATATATGCTGGGTGAAATGTGAAGTGAATTCTCAGTGTTTAATTAGGGGATAGTTTTGTAATGATCATGAATCGAAAATCCATTAGGAAAAGAAAGCATTTTCGGGGGTCTTGTATGATTGTATGAATCGGTTAGTTGTTAGGCACCATTGTGCAACTTCTCCCCATTAAGGGTCGCTAATGTTATGCCTTACCGTGTCTTGTTAACCATCTCAAAGGCTTATCCCACTTGCTCTTATTTGACAGCTGAAGTTATCCAAATAGCAGTAAAATGATTGAAGCTTGGCATTGTATCGAATTGGGAGAATTGAGTTCTAAGCTCCATACTTGAAGTTATATTGAAATAAAAAATGTTGGGCTCACTACAAAAGTATGAGCACACAAAAACACAATTCTGGGGTTCGTGTCTGATTCTGATAGACCGATAAAACTGAATAGCTTTAACTTTCTCAAGCATTCCTACTAATCCACATTTTGGTCTATAGCAATAATAGTGAACTGAGTCTGGTGAAGTCCATATCATTTAGTGAAAAGAAAGCCTGGCCAAATCCATGTTAGCATCTTTGCAGATTTGGTTAATCTGTGGTCAACTGTCACTTCTTAAGACATTTTCTTAACATTTCATCCCTGCTAAAATGTGTCATGTGTTGCAGTCCTCTAACACGGTCAAAGAGAACAGCTGAAATTATTTGGGGCCCTCGCAAAGAGGAAATGATTATGGACTCGGACTTAAGGGAAATCGACTTGTATGCATTTCAAGTGAGTTCAATCTTCTGTGTTCCTTCAACACATATTTTTGTGAATTTGCACCAGCATGAGTTAGACCAAATCATTCTTATGATTGCTGTGCTTTTCTGATTTTAGGGCCTCTTAAAGCATGAGGGAAAAGCAAAGTTTGGTGCAGCTTTCCAGCAATGGCAAGTAGATGCTGCAAATTTTAATATTGATGGTCATTATCCCGTAAGAGAGTTATGGGAACGTGCTAGGAGCTGCTGGAACAGAATACTATTGCATGAAAGCCGATCCGTTCTTGTGGTTGCTCATAATGCTGTTAATCAGGCTCTTGTTGCAACTGCCATCGGTACTTTTTTCTTTCTCAGTTCTAATTTGGGCAACCTGAAATCTATTTACAAATATACTCTGAACGTTTATTTACTTAAATCAGGATTGGGAACAGAATATTTTAGGGCTTTAGTTCAGAGCAATTGCGGTGTAAGTGTGCTCGATTTCATCCCACGAGCTGAGGGTGGACCACCATATATTTGTCTCAATCGCTTGAACCAGGTATACGGCACCTTCACTGATAGAAAAGAAATAGATTACTTTCTCTATGTTGTTTACGAGGAAGTATGCTGCTAGTCTGAGCCATAAGTTTGGATATTAAACGACTTCAAATCTCTTCTTTTGTCGTTCAGTTATACATGGTTCATGAAGGCTATCATTGTTATGTAGGTTATGTAACTGGATATGGTGCCCTCTAAATGGTATTGCAATATTCATGCAGACCCCAAGCTCACCTGTTGCTTCTGGAAGCTCGGGAGGAAGGAAAGCAAGTAAGAGAATCATACTTGTTTGTCATGGATCGACACAAAGCAATAAGGTTCGAGGCGATAGTTAAAATAGTGCCTTTCAAACTTTTAGTTTTAATTATTCTGGTTGTTACATTAGATAGTTTAGTTGAGTATAAGTTATGGTTAGATTGTCAAGGAAGCCAATTTAGTTCTATGTTCGTTTGATTCTCTTTTATTTTTGTGGGAGTTATGAGCTCCTCTTTGAGTGGTCCTAGGTCTGTCTGGATTGGTCATAATATGGAACAAGGAGAAAAATAATATGATGCTTCCGAGAAATAAGGTAGGACACTTTTGGGCTTGAAATAGTTGAAAAATCAATAGTTCAGAACTTGTATATGAACTAATAGTATAGATCATGCATGTGGTGTGACACACAAAGTAACCATAGTTCATGAAACTGTAGAACTTTCAGAATTGAGATAATAATACAGATTTGTACTTCCTGAATTGCATCTTGGAAATAGTCATAGGTATTATTTTTCTAATTATTACCTTCAATGTTAAACAGACTGGTTTTCCTTCAGCTGGGGATCAACCAATGGACATGCTTGGGATTATCAAGGTAAGACGTCTACCGTTCCCCTTCTTTGTTGGTTTAGATTTTCATATTTCATTGTCATCTGAGCTGGTTTGGTGTTCTTTTTGCCGATACATTACAGTCCCAGAAAACTGCAGAGCTGCTTCTTGATTTGAATGTCAGTTCTATAGTTAGCAGTCCAAAAAAAGCTTGTGTTGAAACAGCAACTGCCATCTCCAAAGTAAAGTCACCTAGATGTTCTCAAGTCAATATGGTGATAAGTTTGATTTGATCCAGAGTTAATTACTTTCTAAAGCAATTGTAGGTGCAAGAAGCTGCAGATTGCTTGGGTGTTGACTGTGTGCCACGCTATGTGGAAATGAAACAGATGGAGAACCTTGATGTTGAAGACATTCTTCAGCAGTCACCTAAGGCGAGTTTCTAAACTTTATGTTTGTGATTTCTTGCTGCTTCTTAAAATTCCAGGGGTGCCATGCAGGAAAACTCAGAAATACTTTGGCCACTTACAACTTACAAGTCATTGAGTCTCTTTACCAATTTCAATATCCATGATCTCTAATCAGTTACTGATAATCTTTTCATCGCTTTCTGCAGGGAGAAACGAACGTTCCACCTCTCCGACCTGGTTGGCTGAACGCATTTGAAGATAAAGTCACAGGGGCGATGTGGAATCAATCTGAGAAGGCCTGGAAGTCTCTGCTAAGTGAAGTAGCTGATGAAGCGAAGCCGGAAAAAGTTGTAGTTGCAGTTGGTCATCCTGCTTTGCACATAGCATTGATGGGGCACTGCCTGAATTTGACAAAGGAATGGTTGGGATCTTTCCATCTTGATGCTGGAAGCATCACTGTCATTGACTTCCCGGATGGTCCTACCGGAAGAGGCATTATTCGGTGCATAAACTATACTGCTCATCTGGGGAGATGGTCAATTCCTATCACCAGATCCACATTAAACAATGGAGAGTTTTAAATTAATGTGAATACCTTGAACCACTTGTACCTTCAAAATTAACTGGAAATATAAGTACAGGTATCTCTTGTTAAAGCAAGAAAAAGTATAGGTACTTCTAATAGACTCCAATGTTCATGAGGTTCAATTCTTCGTACATGGGATTGAGATCACCCTCCACCAAAAATGAAAAACCACAAAAATCAAGCAATGGAAATTGTATATTTTGTCTCCTGGTTTTATTTCTTACACTAAGGAATCAAGGCAAAAAATTGAGAGAAATGTTCTCCTACTAGATAGTTCGATATAAAATTAAGATCCAACATTATGGTTATACTGTCAATATCTTCTATTTGATCAAATAATTTGCAGTTTGCATAATCAACTTGGCCCGTATAGTAAGAACTTCCACTATAGTTTACACCATTTGGATTCCATGTATATAAAGCAGAGTATGATTTATATCATTTTTTTAAGTGGAAATAAACTCGAAAAGTCCGATTCATATACTGGGGCATATATCTTCAGAAGGCCTTAGATGTCAATAGTCATATTAACGATGTAGCAATATAACTAAAAAATTATTAATGACCTTCCGAAATAATCATCATGCACTTACCTCATTACCAGACGGACCACACAGCCTCTCGGCCCGGGCAGTGACTTTCTACGGCCCATCATTCTTAATTATCGTTTCCAAACTCAAAGGCCAAACACAAAGCAGGACCCGAATCTAAAAGCTCAGCGTCGTCTACTCTCTCTCTGGCTGAAATGGGGGTTTTTCAGAGGTTTTAGGGTTTCGCAAACGAAGAAGAAGACAGCCAAGAGCGAACGACAATGTCAGCTTCGATCGCCGGAAGGTCGACAGTTCTGCGCGCGTTTTGCAGAGCGGCGCCCAAAACATCAAGAGCGAGAATTCCGGCAGCGCCGCGCCCTTCGATTCAACCCAATTTCATTCCTCGTCGATCTCCATCGTCAATGTAATTTCTTCTTCTTCGTCGTCCTTAATAGATATGAACAATTAGGTTTCTGAATGTAATAATTTTATTTTTTTATTCTATGTGGTCAAAGGCTGCTGAGACGAGAATTGAGCTCTCTTCAACCGCTCCACACCGCCATTGCGTCCGCTTGCCTTATCTCCAAGCTCCCCGCCCTTGCCGCCGCCTCCGAAGGTCTCCGCTGTTATTAAATTTCTCTTCATTTTATTGGCATTTGGTTTATTAGTTGCCATATAATGACATTTACTTATGTTGTGTTATCGTATCCATCTTTATAGCTCTCACTGTTATTTTCCTTTGTGCAGTTGTAAGTAGTAATGTAAGTCGGTAAAAACGAACATGGTTACGACTGAAATAAAAATTTGACTTGGTTAAATTTCTGCCGATGCAATAGTGATGAATGAGTAGTTTTTACCCTTTGCTGGTCAAATTGTCTAAACTGGATTAAGGGCTTAAAGGTTGAAGTAATGTTAGATGCACTGCGTTGCATAGGATGCCGTTAGTAGATATGCTTCTAATGGTATCGTTAGTTTGAAATTGGTGACACGAGGAATTTCAGGGATGCTTGATTATGTGCTAAAGATGTATGCTTTCACTTTCAGATTACTTCTTCAATAAGATAATTTGTGGGAGTTACTTGATGATTGTATGTTTTTATTTTTGTGTGGTGACAGGTAGATTCGTGAACTATGTCAGTCCTATCTAGGAGTGGCCACGTGCAGAGATCAAGAGTGCTTTTAGTGTCCTAGAATTTACTAATGAGTTCCTTCAGAAAGTGAGAATGGTTGTCTTTCGAGGTTAACTGCTGAACATGTTGTTTTCAATTAGATAGCAAATCTTTGGCATGTCCTGAAGTTCTACTACTGGGTTACATGGTGAGTCCAATTTAACATTCATGAGTGACATGATGTACTTTTTATTCGTTTAAAGCAATGACATGTTAATAATTTGTACCAAAAGTAGCTACTGAAAAATAAAATGAGTTGTGGGTCAATTGATGGCTATTTTTTTGGGAAAGAAATTACTAGAAGTGCATCTGATGGCATGTTAACAACTCTGTCCTAATTGTTTCATTAGACAGGCACCAACAAGGCTTTTAAAACCTTGAAGTTTGTTATTATTTCAGTCTAGGTGAAAGTTAAACATTTTTTTTGGTCGGAACTATGTTGAATTCAAGTCGTGGATAGTCTACAAGTTTGTTAGATATTTTTAGTTAGCCTTAAAATTGTAAAATCATCTAACAACCAAAGTCCATGAAAGGATTTTGTTTATCCTCGGAGTCAGAGTATTTGACTTGCTATGCTAAATTTGGAACTGGAAGTAGTTCTAAAAGAGATCAACTGGTGCACAATTACATAAATATGGTATTTCTGAGTCTTCCAACATGATAAGTGGTTTTGCCTCTTGGATGATTATTAGTTCAGTTGGGGCTCAAAGTTTGATATCAGTGACCAAGTTATCTTTTCATACAATTTACTTGTACATAAGAAACATTGAGAATTAAAGATCCCTCTGAGCGAAGGCCTGTCACTTATACCTTTGTGTGTTTATTAGGCAAGTAGATTAGAATCTCTTTGAACTGGGTGCTTGCTGTTGAGTTGCATGCAAGTTTTCTAGAGTAACAACTAGTAAATTCAAAGAAGATCAAGTTACCAATTAATCATGCAAAGAACAGTTTGGATGCAGTGTGGTAAGGGTAATGTACATTTTGATGAGCTGTTTTTTAAGTATAAAATAGATTGGTTGTTTCAGAATTAGAGTGATTGCTTCAGAACTAAAGTTACTTGTTTTTTAATTGATCTTGGTAGTCTTCTTATGCTCATTTTAGAAATTTACGTTATACGGGAATATTTAATACCTTATATAGGCAAATCTATTTGTTTGGGTTAACAAGCTTCTCAAGCTTTTATAGAATAGACACCTATAATCTGCTGTTTTAATAATTTGTAGTTGTTTATGCGTCTACTTACTATCAGTGGTTGGTGCTTAGGTTTATTTAAGGGTCATAGCAAGATTTCCTCTTTACAAGCTTACTGCCAGTGCGAACTTTTCTCACTTGTGCATGTGGAATCCAGTCCACAATGATAGGCTCTTGCAAGTTCTCCTAATTACTTGCTCTCTGCCACCCACTAACTACCAACTAATTCTTTTCTTGTGTAACAAGTTGTCCTCAAGGTTTAAGTTTTGATGAATTAGCTAGGAGATATGAACAGTCTTGCTTGCAGATATGTCTTCTTCCCAGGACCTCAAGCAACATTCTGTCTATGTTATCATCCTTTGTGATGCAAGCAAGCCAGATTTGAAGAAGAGTGAACAAGGTGACCCAACTCCCATCAACTTTCTGCTTTTCCCACCTGTCCTAATATTACAGCGTCCCCATCCAACCTAGGGCTGCCGTATAGGGAAGCTGCCAGCTGTCACAGGAGGGTGGGACTAGTGTGGGGCCCAGTAAGATCGAATTATGGGGTTCCCATTGTTTTCTGGGGAGAATTTTTCATGTATTCACGTTCACGTCGCGGCTTCAAGGAAGATTTTGTCCCAATGACTTAAACAAAGCAAAACAAAACAAAAAAAGGATTCTGTCCCAATGAACCCTAGGTTGCAGGTAACAAATGGTAACTTTAGATCTACGTAGAAGAGTTAGGTTAGTTGGTTACGAGATTAGCGTGGGGCTTTGGTTTTAGAACTAGCCCGAATTATTCATTGCGCAAACGAAATCTATTCTGTATGTACTGAAGAAAGGAAAAACACCGTCTACGTGGTTTTTAGAAAACGTGGATCCAGCACCAAAATCTAAGCAAACAAGTGACCAAAAAGCACGTTGTCTTCCCCATTTTAGTAAGGCTTCCTACAGATACTCCCTATAACGCGTTTGGTCTAGCAAGTCATGACTCATAAGCATATTGTATAAGATTAAATTAAGCACACATGTGCCGGACAAAATGAAGCTAATATCTGCTAAATAATGATTCAGATGCAGGAATTGAATGGGAATTTCAAGTGTCAGTTTTTACTTGTTAATAAATCGTTGGTTAACAACAAAATGGACTTTGAACAAGCTGTCCAAGAAGCAACAAAAAAGCATCGGAGCCTTTTATGGGTGCTTACATGCTTGTATATCTTTGACTTGGCAGATAGATACACAGTACTCTGCATTATTTTAGTTTTATGTTGTTTAATATATATCTGTACTAGCTTCGAAGCTTAGGTTTTCACATGGCCTAGATTAATTAGTAGATGAGATGTCACATTGAGTTTGGTTCATACAATAATTGGGATAGAATTCAACTAGGCCACGGATAGTGATTATGAAAAGACTGAAAATAAGCAAGGTCATCGACCAGGAATTTAATACTTATTATTGGCCATACGTGGAGTGCTTTTGAGATTAACAACGATGACGAGTGCTTGGAACAATTCATTTACCCGCGTATGATTGATTCTTAGCAAATGATTTTCCATGAGACGCATTTTAATCAATCACATCAATTGTTAAGAATCATTCGCACCTTACTTAATTACTTAATTTAAAGTCAGTGTTTATCTAAGAGTAGGCAAGTTTCTATGTCACATCAGGATCTTAGAAAATCGTTTAGCAAACATTGAAATCCAGAGAATGTATTTCATCTATAGAAAAAAAAAAAAAAGAAAAAAAAAAGAAAAAAGAAGGGAGAATTTCAGGGAACTGTTTGGACATAATATTTAGGTATTCCGTAATAACCGTATTATTATTTTTTTTTTATCAAAGGAATAAGTTTGGCGTTGTACCACCAACAAATGAGTACAAGGAAAACTTCTACAATCAACATTTGGAGGCCTCGTTAAAATTTTCACAATATACAAAGAAAAGAGTGCGGTATTTCTAAATTAAATAAACGTGCATTAAAAAAACAAATAGAATAAGAATAAATCTTAATCTGAAACTCGTTCCTTCTCTAAAGACAAAGCCATCAGGAAAAAAACCAACTATTATGTATTCAAATGTATGTTCGCAGTTTAGTTGTAATCTCTAAACCACTTCTCTATGCATAATAGTTTTGTTGTATACAAACATAAACACTAATGCACGATCTTTAGTTGGTTATTGTCAATCTAATTGTATATAGTTCCAAGTATATGAATCGTTGCTAGTACACAATCAGTCTCACAAAACCAGACATTACATCATTTCAATCATCAAGTATGCATTTATAGACAAAAAATGCTAAAACCAATCCATAGTGCCTCTTGATGAACTTGGAAGTACCATTCCCTTGTCGGTGTAGAGATGTGTCTCTCACTGTCTTTTGTCCTTTCGCTAACACACATGCTGGCCTGCGCAAGCGCACTGTATAAGTTGAGATCAGCAGAAAACAACAATTTCTTGACCAAAAGAAAATTTCCAAAAATATCTCATAAACCAGTAGAAAAGACAACATACATTGAGATCAGCAGAATTTTTTCAGTACCAAAAACAATATTCTAATTTTATAATTGTCTTACATTCCTTGATAATTTTATACCAATCTAGGCCTGCGGCTTCTGTATAATTAAATACTGTTGAAAACAGTTGGCTGAATTGACAGTTTTTCATCATTTCATTTTTATGTAATGAATACCCAATTGAAGATTGCAACATGCAAAGACATGATACTGTTTTTCCAATTTCCATACAAGCATGAATACATGTAGACCCGCACGAAAGAAAGGACCATAAAGTGAAGGTTAATCCATGACCTGGCCAATCGTCCAAGTGGGTTTTGTTCAAATTTTTCCTCTATTGCCTAATTCCTTTAGACAAAATTAGTTTAGTACTTGTGGTCCACATTCAAAAATAAAAAAACTCTGCAGTTTTGGTATGTCTGAGGATATATTCCAGTATGTCATAAATGATACTTTTACACAACTAGCTCACTTCACACATAATTCACAATTTTCAATTAATTTTTAAAAGATAAATTATAATTATATATTAAATTTTAATATGATTGATGTATTTTTTTCTTGTATTTCAATACCTTATACTTTCAAATTCTTGTAATTGTATTCCACAATTTGTAGAATTTTCAATTTTCGGTTATTCAATGATGATGTGGAATTTGTGAATTTGATTACTTGGTGTTTGGGCAAATGAGTTGTGTATCTGAAGCAAAAGCGATGGTACCGTAATTACCAAATGCCGCATACTCCAATGGTTCAGAGCTACTCGATGTACTTGCGTCACCCGTTGTAGTCCACATAAAATATGGATTTGTGAATATGTAGGCCCCATAAAATCCACCTCACGAAACAGCCGAAATTTGATGATTCTACAAACGACTGAACACGATTGCACGAATTTGAAAGTATAGAGTACTAAAATGCAAGAAAAACAAAACACATATATCATATCGAAATTTGACGCAAACTACAAGGTACGTAATTATAATTTACCCTTTTTTAAAATATATTCAATGAAATTAAGACCTCGTTCAACAAGATGATCATGAGCTATAGTGGACATTTTATTGATGGTAATTTCTGTCAGTTAAGGATGTTTCAATATTCAATGATTCATCGGTCAGTCTGGTAGAATTGATGGTTGTTAATGTACGACCAAAGGAGAAAGATCCTTTTCTGCCTTCTTGTTCATATACCGTTAAACGTTGGCGGCCGCTGATTCAATTAGGTGAGACGCATATTAAAAGTATTTTACTAGTTCAGTCATCTCACTTCTTCAATTTTTATCTACAAATATGGCAAATATGAACCCGTAACTTGCACGAATGCCCACTTTTTATAGCATTCTTGACAATTTACTGTAACAAGTTTTATAGGAAATACTTTTGTAAACTTTTCTTTGTTTTAAATTAATATTATTTTTAAAGAAAAAACTTAAATTAAATACAAGCGCTTCGAAAATGACCAATAAAATAGAAGTTTAGAAGGAGAGCTTATCTAACATAAGCTGGAACAATATTAAGCCAGATACAATCATAATCTTTTGAATGACCTAAAGGTTGGCTACAAAGTTTGTCTCTCGGAAAATGAAAATGATGTCAAATAATGAAGCTAGCCATCTAGCCATCTAATAATGGAAAGGTTTTTACATTAGTATTGAACTTCTTGTACATGAAGGGTTTGTCATTCTTTTGTCCACTAAGCTTTGTTGAGTTTGTCTTCGAAGCCGAAAGGTTAGGCTAGTTAGGGGCCAATTTACAAGTGTCTGTTTCAGAAATGACACCGCTACAAGGCGACCCCAATTAACACTTTTTCTAAGTCAAAGACTAACGGAGCTATAGTACACTTCGTGGTCGATCAGCTTCATAAGGTTAGGTACATGACGGCTGCTTTTTGAATGTGCACACCACTAATATTATCTTAATTAAGTTCTTAATTCTCTTTAATTAACTTTTTCTCTAGAAAGCGTTTTGAAGAAGTCTGCAATTCCAGGTGGTCTTCTAAGTGAAGTTGTTGATGATCTTAGTGTGTGGACAGATCAGTTCTCTATGTATTGGTAATGTACAAGTGCATTTAACATCTACCGAACCAATTTGGTAGGCATGGTTAGTTATTCTTCCATATCAGTGCTGTCGTTGGGCCGGTGCAACCGGTGATGGAGAACCGGATCCCCCACTCCAAGGGAACCCTCAAATTTGTTTCTTTTTTGAATGATTTATTGATATTAATATTTAATTAATTTAAAATATATCTATTTAAAACCATTTTAACCAAAAAAAAAAATACCATTCTGCTCTGCCCCGCATCCTTCTCTCTTTGTTTTAGTTGCTCGTCAGTGAGGCTTTGATATTTGGTCACTGACACTGTCATAAATTGTTGATAAAATGTTGAAGATTTTAAGTTTGTAGATTTTGATACTTTTATATTTTTATCAATATTCTGTTCGTATATACGCTTGGTGTGGATTCAAGTGGCTACTATGAAGTTAATCATTATTTTATTTTCAAAGCCCCCAAATTTTATCCTTAATACACCTCTATAAATTTAGAACCAAGCCCCAAAATTTTTGGCCACGGTTTTGTTCCATATATAGTTGCAATTACAAGGTTCATGATTCATGATTATTTTCTGGAGTTTAGATTAGTAGTGGTTGATTAGGTGTCTAAAATTCGTTGATTATTCCTGTCGGACGGGACGTTAATCATGTCCAGAAGTTTGCTAACACAATGAGGATGACATTGACGAAATTCCTTTAGTTTTGATGAGCAATTCTCAGTAATCTTCACAATCAATAATATCTGCCTAGCCATCATGAAGAAGGTGACTTGCACCCTAACATCCGGGGTCCACGATTCACGGTAGTACCAAGGAAAAAAAGAAGAAGAAGTTGCTTGTTGTAATTTCTGCGGATGTATTTGTGGATATTTAGTCTTTCAATTTTGTTGTTTATCCCTATTGTAGTATGTCATGTTATTATAGATTGTCAAACTGTAAATAGTAGTGGAGCCACTAGTTTTAGTCAGGTAATCGACTTAATTAGTAGTAATGGCCACTCAGAAGCACAAGAGATTTACAGGGGCTCTATATATGTTCTTTGGTTCAATTCTATATGTTGCTTGGTTCGAACCTACATTTTGGTAAGACTTTTTTATATATATAGATTTGTAGGGGCCGTGGCTATGTATGAGGCTCCTGGCAGCAAATGTGATAATAAATCAATACTTACGATATTCAAATTCTTATTCTCGGGAAAAAAATGCACTGCTCAGTTATCTTCAGGTACAAACTTAACGATTACCAATCAAGAAGGAAAATTTACTCCAATAATGTTCATGTTTTTCATGTGGTGTTCAAATTTAAAGTTTCTCCGAAATTATCAAAATTTCATTGAAAATATTCATAAAATGGAGTAATCGAAATTCAAAAAATATAAACGGGTATTTTAGGTAACCTTACTCATTTGTAATTTTTTACAAATATTGAAATATTTATCTCTTAATTTAAATTACTGAAATATTCATCGATGTCGAAAATTAAATCATAAGGTGTTAGTAGTATGCTCAAACTTACAGTATAGTATTAGAACACCTTGCATTTCATATAAGGGCATTTTGAGAATGGTGAAATTTTCTTGGACCTTTTTAGTTAACTACACTTGCGTAACCAGATAGAATACTCTATGAAATTAATAACTATGGAGTAATCAAAATTCAAAAAATATAAACGGATATTTTAGGTAACCTTACTCATTTGTAATTTTTTACAAATATTGAAATATTTATCTCTTAACTTAAATTACTGAAATATTCATCGATATCGAAAATTAAATCATAAGGTGTTAGTAGTATGCTCAAACTTATAGTATAGTATTAGAACACCTTGCATTTCATATAACGGCATTTTGAGAATGGTGAAATTTTCTTGGACCTTTTTAGTTAACTACACTTGCGTAACTAGATAGAATACTCTATGATATTAATAAGTGTAATTATCACAATGTTGTCATGATAACACAACAACTTCATGAATCATGATTAGTACCTGCATGTTGTAATCAAATCCCCCATCTCTTTCATCATCTAAACCTTAATCTCAAAGTCTAAATCAAAGCTAGTTCTTTTGCTCTAAAAGCTTTAATTCCACTTTAACCGTACCATGCAATGGGTCAATCTTCACCCCCTCCATCTCCTTCCATCTAAAGAACAAGGAATTCAAGAAAGTTGGGAATGCAAATACAAGAGGAAGCTGCTCACCATGAATGTTCATGTGATGGGGCCTTCCCATTACTTTAATGTTCCCAACCAGCAACCACATGATATATTAACTATATTTCAAAGAGTATTACAATAGTCACAGGGTGCCTTCTTCTTTCTTACGTTTCATATTTGGTCAATATGATTAAAAATTATGAATACAAAAGAGAAATTGAGTATCTGTAATTTATAAGAAGTTTTCAGTTCAAATTTTCAGTTCAAATGTCATTAATTATGTAAGCAGTAATCATTATGCCCTGCTTTTGATTATGTGCTTGTGTTGGGTTGGGCGAGCAGGAGTTGAGTTGGTGGGTCTATAGATTCAATTTATTTTGTGGGTCAACATTCCCTATCATAATCCACTGCATGCCCGTATCATCTATTCATCTTTGGTAAATGGGAAATATATTATCTCACATAAATACCAAGAGATGTTTCTTTTGTTGGAGAGAACTTCCCCGGTACATTATGTAACGAAAACGGGAGGATTAGTATCTATTACTATTCATATATTTTAACACGTTTGATTTATTTGAAATATAGAAAATCACAAGTCGATAAAACTAGTAATCATTGTCCCTATAAACAGAAATAAGATTAACTACTTTCACCTAATTTATCAATCACGATATGAAAGATAGGACCTAAGAACTTTGTAATTTTTGATGGGTACGTAAACCGCCATAACTGGAATGACTTACCTACTGTTTTGGACTTGTACGTTAGAAACTCATTTTTATTTCATGAAATAGTTTGTACAGGTAGCTAGTTTGTAACCCATAATTTGATGCTTTCTCAAATATGTCAAAGGTATCATTCATGACTACAGAAGAGTCATTTATACTTGCGAGACTGAACTAGAAAATATTGATTTCTAGTTGTCTACATCCACATAATTTGTTGAGAAGCAAATGAAAAATTAATTCACCAATAAATTAGAAAAAATGAAAAGAAATACACAGTTTACCTGTCTTTTGCCTTTTCTGTCATCTTATATTAAATTCACAAAACCCAAGGCGAAGGAATTAAAAGCAGCCATGATCCTGTCACAAAATAGCGATGGCATTGGCACAACCAGACCTGGTCCAATTCCACTACCAAAACCCTTCTTTGTTAGCCTTTTTCTTTCCTTTTTCTCTTTTGATTTTTTAATGTCTCATATGAACTGGCAAAGGAGATAAACAAGGCAAGCTTGAAGGTCTCTGTCTCAATCTTCTCACACCTCTTTCCTTTCTCATAAGATGCAGATTTTATGGTGAATACTCTCAACATAAAATCATCTTAAATTGACATTATCACCTCCTTCCTTGTGCTTATCCTTGGGTAATGCTAATGTGGCTCCTTGTGAATAAAATAGCTTCAAAAACCTCTAGATCTCTGCTTCTTTTTCTCTGTTCTCAAAAGTAGAGCTTAGCCTGCGAGGTTTTCTGTGTTGTTGATTTCTGTGTATTCTTTACACAATGAGAGACAAACTTTCATGTTTTAGTGAAAATGCTGTGAATATTTCCAATCCTTCATGTTCTAGCTTTGCAAACACTGCTTGCGTTTCTCCAAATTCAACTCCTTCAGTTCAAAATGCAGTCTCTTGTATCTACAGAATCAAACTATCCACCCAAAAACAGCTCTTGGTCACAATCTCCTGGTGCAAAAACCAGTACGCACAGGGCCTGACAATCAAGTTCGGAGATGATCCATCAGCAACATTGAAACTGAGTACGAATTCGGGTCTTTTTCGAAAGAAAAAAGGCTCAAAAGTCCTTGAATCCGATGACTCGAAGGTGGAAATCTTCTGGGATCTCTCCAGAGCCAAGTATGAGACTACTGGTCCTGAGCCAGTTGATTGTTTTTACATCGTGGTTATGGTTGATTCAGAAATTGGCCTAATTTTAGGCGACATGGCAGAAGAAGTGATCACCAAGAAATTGAAGGCTAGCAATACTCCTGTTGCTAAGGTTTCTTTGATCTCAAGGCAAGAACATTGCTCAGGCAATGCAATTTACTCCACCAAGGCTCAATTCAGTGACACAGGCATTGTGCACGACATTTTGATCAAATGCAGTGGAGAAAATGAGGGCCTAAAGCACCCGGGTTTATCAGTTTGCATCGATAAAAAGACGGTCATCCGGGTTAAAAGGCTGCAGTGGAATTTCAGAGGGAATCAGACCATTTTTGTTGATGGGTTGCTGGTTGATCTGATGTGGGATGTTCATAACTGGTTTTTCAACCCTTCATCAAGATATGCAGTTTTCATGTTCAGAACAAGAAGTGGAATGGACAGCAGATTGTGGTTGGAGGAGAAATTGGTGCAAAAGGAGCAGGGCAGAGTTGAATTCTCCTTGTTGATATATGCTTGTAAGAGTTCCTGATGAAATTTCTGTTATCTTTGGTTCATTCTTGACATTCTTGTTATTTTTCATCTTTCAAGTGAGGAATAGATACTAAAACATTTTGATCATTCATCACAAAACTTTATAAACTGTAGACAAATTTAACTGGTTTTTTTCATCTCTATCTCTCAATAATGGTATCTGAATCTTTGCAAATTGATCATGATAGAGAAGTGACTGCATAAGGTATAAAGAATTCAAAAGTAGATGAAAAAAAGATAGCAAGGATATCAATGGAGATTTGATTAAAGGGGAAGTGCGAATTTTGAGTATCAATGATAATTTGCTTTTTTAGGGCTTGTGTTTTTGGGTCATTTTCTTTTTGGGCTTGTTAGCATCAAATCAAGTTGAGAATCCCCCCAAGAAAGATCAGTCTCATTTGACAAGTACATCTCAATTAACCTAGATAACAGATTGATTGATTACTATTTATTGCTTTATGAAATTTTGCAAGATAATGTTTTTTTGTCTCGAGTTTGAATTTTTTTCTCTGAAAATTACACTAGGGATTCATAACATCATCTTTTATCAGAAAATAAATGACTCCTTGATTTGGAAGGAGAATCAAAGAATACAGTTCTCTCATTTTTTCAGTTTTTTCTGAAGAAAAACAAACATTTCATCTTTGTCTATTACTTAATGATCCCCACCTTATTGGCACCATGCGGCCTTGTCCTTGACTTGTCATGGAAAATTGTTTAGATGCATGTATTCAAGAAGCCATTTTGATCTGTACTATTATTAGGATTGGCTTGAAATAGAGCTAGCTTGCGATTGTGAAATTTGAGTTGGGCAACCAAACAGTTCAAGGACAAATATTGTTTTTGTTTTTCAGCAATAATTGACAACAACAGTTCAGTGCATTTACTTGGTATGAAAGACAAATACAAAATAGGATTTAGCTAGCTGCTAGCTCAGTTTTGCCAAAGACAAATGCACAAAAAGTCCTAACAAAGATAACCCACCGAAATATATGGCTCATAACCATAAATAAGTAATGAACTGGTAGATATCAAAGTTGAGTTTGAGATTTCTTTCAGTTCAGTTGAGACAACTGCTACCATGTTGAAGGCTACAACACACAGTTAATATTGAAATTGAAATGTACTGCAACTAAGTTGGGACCACAACTAACTAATTAGTTAAGTCAATCTTAAGTTGGCTACTGACTGAGGCTACCCACTTCAAATTTATGCAAGCAAAGTACTTGGGTGGTGTGCTTTCATCTGAGACCTACTGTTAGTACAAGTCTATGGCTCCCCTTTGTGTTAACCATGTTTGGTCCACTAGTGGAATCCAAGTGATTGCTCCCCTTTGTGTTAACCATGTTTGGTCCACTAGTGGAATCCAATGATTGCACCCCTTCACAAACCAAAAAAAAACAAAGCGCCCTTACTTGGCGATTTTTCTTCCATACCTGTAGGTAGTGAGTACCTTCACCATTTCTTTTATATACAGAATTAAATTTAATGTTTGGAATAAGGGCTATAGCCATTACCGGTCATCAATTAGAAACACACGTGCATTGCACGTGTTCCACAGATATATGGGATTCACCAACGGTCTATGGAAAGGGTGGGTGAAGAGTCTATTTAGCGCCGAAAACCGGTTAATATTGATAAAAATCGGCGATATTGCAGTAATTCTTTGATATTGACTGAGCATATCCATGGAAAGTTATGAAGAAAAAGACTCAAACCAACGAACAGCTGCAGATCTGGTTTAAAGCGAGGAAGAAGAACGAGCTCAACTCCTTTGTCGAAAAAGCGCCACATGTTCCCACCTCGTCATTTCTTCATCATCGCTTTCTCTTTTGCTCCGACGTCGCATCTCCGACGTCCCAAACCCACTTTCTTCTTCCCAGCTACTTCAACCATACCTCCCTCAAATCTCGATTTGACGGCTTCCTTTAGTATTGAAGCCAATGGAAATATGGAATGAGAAAAGAAAGTGGTGAGGAGACGATTTCGGTGTCGGCGCGGGTGATCAGGGAAGGATTAAACGCCCTATGGTTGCAGTGGAGCGAGAGCATCTGGCCGGGTTAGTGATTAGATGTTGGACACGATTTCAATTCCTCGTCAACTTCGACTCGTCATCGTCAAAGGTAGAAGAATCCCAATTTTTTCAGTTTCTTCCCAAATTTGAATTTTTATCATCTTCTAAACCAAAAGAAACTCTATATGACCACCTATTTGTTCTTAATATATCTCTTTTCTCAAGATTTCCAAAGAAATACAAGCAAGAGAGGCAGTGTGCCTCTTCCAATTTGTTTGGCGGCGGCAACTTCTGTGCCTTTTTCCCTTGTTTTCGAGCATAAAACTCAGAATAGGAGCAACTTGCTTCTTTTTGGGATATAGCAGGTCATCAGGTGAAGCAATCCAAGCCATTGATTTAAAATCAATGGTCCAGATGGTAAAGGCACTCACTACCTTGAGGTATTCAAGAAACTCCGCTTACTTGGGGCACATGGCCTAAAGTCACGGGCCATGATTTCGATGTACTGAATCAATCAAGTCAGTATACAGTCACAGGACAATAGTGCATGGTATACATCCATACATCAAGAAAACACAATAAAGTGGAGGTGTTCAATTCTCAAGCCAAAGCATCCTTCGAGGACGTTGCAAATTTGAAGGACTAGAGTCCCCCTCCATATAAAGATGCAAATGGTACAATGCTATTCATGGCGCATCCCCAAGGTAAATTTACAGCTGAATTAAGTTTTCTGTTTGGGTCATTTCATAGGCATACCGCCGTTCTGCAAAAACAAGAGGAGAGTACCATAATTAATACACCAAATTAAAGTTGTTTTTGCGAATCACTAGTGATTTTAGAAGAATTAGAATCACTTAAGAAACGCATTCGTTCTAATTTAGTTTGATTTAATATTTTAAGAAATAGCTTACAGAATTTGAACGAGTCCAAACCAAAATACTTTGATTCGGTTGCTTACATTTTAATTAATGTGATTTTAGAAGAATTGAAATCACTTTAAATACCGCCCTTCTGCAAAAACAAGAGGAGAGTATCATAATTAATATACCAAATTAAAGTTGTTTTGCGAATCACTAGTGATTTTAGAAGAATTAGAATCACTTAAGAAACACATTCGTTCTAATTTAGTTTGATTTAATATTTTAAGAAATAGCTTACAGAGTCCAAACCAAAATACTTCGATTCGGTTGCTTACATTTTACTTAATGTGATTTTAGGAGAATTAAAATCACTTTAAAAAGCGCATCAGTTATTAAAATTTGTTTCAATTCAATTCATACTAAGAAATTAAAACCAACCGTGAATTTCACTTGGTTTTTAGTTTGGTTCTTTAAAAAAGAGGCTAATGATCATCAAAAAACCTAGCCGCCCCCTCTCCAAAAAAACCCAAACCACCCAAAAGTTTTCCCAGCCGTCGCCGGCCCCTTGCTTCGGCTTGGGGTCGGCCGGCCATCATCCCCCTTAGTTTCCTAGTCCTATGCTGCCTAGTTTTGTGCAGGTTGTTCAATAAAGCCGTCGTCGACGCCGTTGCTGCCACTCTACTCTGGGATGCTTCGTCGATTCGATCCATTGGCATTGTGGTGCTGCCTTCGCTGATCTGTCTTGTTTTATGCCGCCGGCCACCACCAACCTTCCCCCTTTTTGGATCTCGATTCATCTGAATTGGGATCTGCTTGGGGTTTTGGGTGTGGTGTTTTTGAGGAGTTTCCTTGGCTTTGGCGCACCCCTGTGCTGTGGGCTTTTGCCGGTTTGATGATTTTTATCGGTTAACTTATCGGTTGAATAATAGTAGTGTTGAGTTCAATAAACGTCAGCTTATTTCATTTTGCTTGGCTTGTTGTGATGGTTTCCATCAAGTGGCGGCTGGTGTTATTTTCTACTTTCCGATTGTTTTGATAGGCATCGGATCTCGATATTTGCCTTGCTTGGCCGGTGTTTTTTTAGGCTTTGGGTTCAACAGGTTCAGATCTCACTCGATCTAGTGGCCGTTTGTGCAGTGGGTGAGATCTAGTGGCGGCTTATGCAGTTTCGGGTTTCCGTTCTACTATGCTTGGCCGGTTGTCTGCTTAATCTGAGCTAGTGGCGGCTTGTGCAGTTGTTAGATTCAGATTCCTTGAAGGGCTCGGGATTCAGGCTCACCATGCTTTGCCGGTATAGTTGTTAAGTTGGTTTTTAGTAGTTTAGTTGTCCTTGTAAAAGATGTAGTTAATCGGTCAAGTTTATCTTTTCCGGTTGTACTGATGCCTTCTCTAGCGAGTTGGCTTGCTCTTGCTGGGCTAGTTGCAGTGAAGTTATGGGTCCTGTTAGGAGTATAGGCATTCCCTATTCGGTCGATGTCTGATTTGTACTCCTTTATTTGGTTTTGCCAAACGCTTTATAATATATTTCTGTTGATTAAAAAAGAGGCTAATGCTGAAATTGGCCCAGTTCAAGCCGAAATACTTGGATTCGATTTTTACTGCTTTGACCTAAAGCCCAATATCCACTATTTCGGTTTGGCCCATATAATTCCACAAGAATTTAGGGGAATTATCTATTCTAGGCTAAGTGGGAAGCATTTGTTCCAAATTGTTCGAGTAGCAGAGTTCATTCTCAAACTAGGCAAAAGTATTGCCTTATTGCACTAAAAGCCCTTTCACAAGTATTGCCTAATGGCACTACCAGCTCCTAATACCAAAATCCCAAAATTTCCTCTGTGTAGAAAGTTCATTTCAATCGACGGCGGTGGCTGTGGCGGAGAAGAACCCCAAGGCCGAGAAGAAGATCCCGAAGGACGGAGGCAGAGTGGAGACGACGACGATGAAGAAGAAGAAGGCGAAGAAGAGCGTGGAGTCGTATAAGATCCAGATGCTGGCATAGGGCGTGCGATCGCAATTCACCTCCACTCCCTCGACGCAAAATCAGTCATCAATTACGCCTCCTCCAACTCGACACAAGACGATCAATTAGCCTCCGAATTGGAAGCGATTGCCCCTCCCCACATCACCCCCCAACTCCAATGGCAGCTCCCACATGGCCATGTTTCTCCATTTCGGACCCAACACCTTCACTGACTCCGAGTGGAGCTCCAGCCACGTTGACCCCTCAATCTTCAACCCGGCCCAACTCAACGCGACCTAGTGGGTCCAAGTCGCCAAAGACTCCGACTTTTCTAGGGTGATTCTCACCGCGAAGCACCACGACAGGTTCTGCCTCTGGCCCACTAAGTACATCAACTACTCGGTGAGGTCTCGCCTGTGGAGGAGCGGAGCGGCGAGCTTGATGCGGCTATGAGGGAGGCGGGTATTGGGTTGGGGCTTTACCTTTCGTCATGGGATCGGCATGAAGATTGATATGGCAAGACTTTGGAGTACTATGAGTTTTATTTGGGACAAATGATTGAATTGCTCACAGTGGGTGGAGAAGGCAAAACAAAGGGACTGAATTGCTCACACTGGGTTGGTTTTATTTGCTTGAAATTTGAGTGATTTGTGTTTGATTTTGGATTATTGAATTGGATTGCGAATCTGGGTTGGTGTTGTTTTGATCAGGTAGGAAGAAAGGCGGGTTAATTTGCGAAGCCAAGATTGAATGCTTTTGAGGAGAAGAATGGTATGAAGTTACCGAGTTACAGAGGGGACAATGTGAATACTATTCGAGACTATGTGCGTACTATAAGAGACTATATGCAAATTGTGAATACTATTTTATTTTTCAGAAATGGACTACGACTACACTACGGTAGATTACGACCACACTTTGGGTACCTAGGGATTTAAGTGCAAATTGTGAATAATGTTTTATCTAGTGTAGAATTGCCCGCTGCCTATTTTGGAATAAGATTTAGCCACTTGACTTATTTTAGATAATTCCCCAAGAATTTAAGCACAAAATGCAGCTGATACAGTTAGCATTGTCAAATCGTTTGAATGAGTTCACTCGGTTGTTTTGCCGATATGGGTAAAATTCCGACCCATTCCTAGCTCCGTGGATCCAAAATAAAAGGCTACTCTAATGATGTTGTGCAATTTTTCATCCATCCGTACACATCTCGGTGCTCTTTCTATTCATACATAACAGCAGAAGAAGACAACAGGACAATAAACAGTCAAACAGTTCCGCCTAAAGCGTTGCAATTTCGACCGGCATCAACATCCACCACTTGACACTAATATTTCTACCAACCCATAATTACTTTCTTTTTTGTTCTGCAACTTTTACTTTCTGCTTGCTTGTTCTCTGCGTCAAAGTTAAAGCAATTTACTAACCAACAATGTCGTGCTTCAAGGGAAAGTATCATGGTAATTGCATTGCATCTCTTTTTTTCCCTGTGGGTTTATTTGTTTGTTCCTTTTACGTTTGAATACCTGTTGTTTCTGGATTTTGTTTTGTGCATGTTTTTGCGATCTCCTGTTAGGCTGTTGTTTTGCATGGAATGATAATTTGGGTTTATTTTATAGTTCCTTAAAACGATTATGTTGGTTGGATTTAATGGAACATTGTTTATGTGCATTTGGTTTTGAAGTTGTTTGGTTTGCTGTTTGTGCGAGTGATTTGGAATAATTGGAATTGGAATTGATGGATACTGTTAGGATTATGGGTCTTCGTGCTCCTGCCCTGCTTCACATTATTAGGTCGTTAATGTTTGGTTGCGTTGTTCTAGCATATTCTTGCTGACTCGGGCTGATACCTGTATCTCGCTTGGCACTGCATAGCATTGGTTCTCTCATGCTGTTCATGCTGGTGTAAAACATTTTACAGCATTAGGTGATAACTTTCGTCTGATTTCGTTTCATTGGTAGTTTTGATCAATGTTGATGATGGTGTTGATTATTGCTGTTACTGAAAAATGCTGAAGTTTGATACCGTGACATTCATATGATACTGAAGATGTGGCGATTAATGTCTGTGTCTAGTCTCCTCAAGAATTAAGAGCTTCATGTCAAGTAACATACCAGACGCAGAGTTCTAACATTCTTATTCTTAACACAATGTTGCCAATTCCCTCTCTCAAACCCCAAATAACTGAATTATGGAAACAGTAATTGACCTTTATGATCCATTTCAGATGAACTTATAGCCAATGCTGCCTACATTGGTACCCCCGGGAAGGGCATCCTTGCTGCAGATGAATCAACCGGCACAATTGGAAAGCGTCTATCAAGTATAAATGTTGAAAATAGCGAAGAGAATAGGCGGAACCTCCGTGAGCTCCTATTTTGCACAAATGGTGCACTCCAGTATATCAGTGGTGTAATCCTCTTTGAGGAAACCCTTTACCAGAAAACAGCTGGTGGTAAACCATTTGTAGAGGTCCTCAAGGAAGGAGGTGCCCTACCTGGAATCAAAGTGGACAAGGGCACTGTTGAGCTTGCTGGAACTGATGGTGAGACTACAACTCAGGGTCTTGACGATCTTGGCCAGCGCTGTCACAAGTACTATGAAGCTGGTGCCCGGTTTGCTAAATGGCGCGCTGTTCTTAAGATTGGGCCAAATGAGCCATCCCAACTTGCTATAAACGAGAATGCCAATGGCTTGGCTCGCTATGCTGTCATTTGCCAGGAGAATGGCTTGGTACCAATTGTTGAGCCGGAGATACTGGTTGATGGATCTCATACGATTGAGAGCTGTGCCGATATCACCGAGCGCGTCCTGGCAGCTTGCTATAAAGCACTGAACGATCACCATGTCGTTCTGGAGGGAACTCTTTTGAAGCCAAACATGGTTACTCCTGGTTCAGATGCCAAGAAGGTTACACCTGAGGTGGTGGCTTATCATACAGTAAGGGCGTTGCAGCGAACAGTTCCTCCAGCTGTCCCTGCTGTGGTATTTCTTTCTGGTGGGCAGAGTGAGGAGGAAGCTACCCTCAATTTGAATGCTATGAACAAGTTAAATGCCAAGAAGCCTTGGTCACTTTCATTCTCTTTTGGGCGGGCTCTGCAGCAAAGCACTCTTAAGGCATGGGGTGGAAAGGTGGAAAATGTAGAGAACGCACGGGCTGCATTTCTCACTAGGTGCAAAGCAAACTCAGAAGCTACGTTGGGCACCTACAAAGGGGATGCTGCAGCAGGCGATGGAGCTTCAGAGAGTCTTCATGTGAAGGATTACAAGTATTGAAGATTTTTCAGGTCTATTTTCTATTTCTAGTAACTGATGGCGTTGAACATGCCATATAAGTGTTTCCTGGAACTATACCTGTCTTCTGGGATTGATCACTTTCTGAAATTCTCTTGAGTCTACCATGGCAGTTTAGCCAATTGGTTTCACTCCACTGATTGTGATCCCTCTTGCAATCGTCACTGGTTATTCAGTTGAATCTAATTCTCTAAATTATACATCTTTCTTTTCGATCAGTGGGCATACGGAGTAAGTTTGGTTAAAGAAATGATTTCTGTGAATTTTTTCTTAACCCTGGATTGACCAGAAACGTATTCAGGTATTGTACCCGATGCTGCCTTACTAAAGCAGTAAATATTGTTGTGGAAATGAGAAAAGCCTCCTCTTATATTCCTAATTTTTGTTGAATATAAATATCATGTTTTTCCATTATGCATATAAGTGCTTGTCAATACAGCCACCAGAAAAATCTGAAAGTAAGATTCTTACTAGAATGCTACTTTAGGTAATTGAGAATGAACAGATAGATGAGGACAGATAGGAAGAAGAAAGTAGTTGTCCTTTGAATTTCTTGTAACAGCTACAAAGACACGAAACATTAGACTGATACATTAATTTCTTACTTTCAATTTGTTATGGGTTAACTGCCAAAACCGTCACCACTGCAAGAGCAAGCAAAGATGCTAGAATATTATTCAGAGTAGGAATGGATCCACCCTCTGAAGTGACCTTGTTTTCTGCAAAAATCCAATGGAAATACAAAATATCAGTATTTTAAAAAACTGAACAGATCCCAAACAATGGTTTCATAGAAACTAGGGACTTACTACACTCTTTTGGGTGGCATATGCACCTCAACCCAGCACCACAGTTGCCATTAGGCTTTTGACAATCATCGCAGATGTTCGGTACATGGTCAGGGATGTCGAAAGAAACTCGTGTCCTCAACTCGTAGCCTTCATAGCTCCCATCTGTAGGTTTTCTGTACACCCTGCTGTAACATGAGCAATTCAAATCTCTTGGATGAAATCCCATGTCAGTATTTGTGAGATCATCCACGAGGAAACACGAAGACGATGTAAGTCCATTAAGTTCTGGTTCTTGATTCTTTGAAGAAGCTCCACATGCATGCAAGCAGGTGAGCTTTTGAAAATTTGATGATGATGATGATGATGGAAGGTTTTCTGTTTTTGCAGTTGTAGAGTAAAACGGAGTAGGACTTTTGGGATTCTTGGGAAGAAAGAAAACCAGCTGAAGAAGAACAAGAAGGTTGGGAGGTGATCAGACTTTTACATTTGTGGTTAGTGAAGGAGATTGGAAACAGGTTACTGGAGGTCCTACTACTATGATTTAGCTTCTGAGATTTGCAGACAACAATTTGGTTTAGCGGCGGTAATAATGCAGTAGAATTTGGTTTTGGAAAGGGTGTCTGAATCTTGAATTTGTCACAAATGCTTGTTGAAGCATCTTGGGGAATTGAAGTTGTTACCCAGAAATTGAGTACCAGCAGGAGGCAGAGTTTCTTTAATGCCTGCATTGTCAAATAAACTGTGGGGCTTATCTTTGGTTTCCTGTAGAATTATGAGGAGGCAGAGAAGATAAAGATAGCAAAGAATCTACTTTTAATCCATGGAAGAATTCTACTTTTTTGATCAAGGTGGCTGTTATTATGGACTTTTTGGCATGTTAATTGGGGATATGTACCATTTGCTTTTGCAATACCCTTTTTCCAGTGGCACAATGGAATATGAATTTTCTCCAACGTTTAGATATTCTCCCTGATCTCCTCCGCCTTTTTACACAGTTTTTTTTTTTTTTTATGGGTAGAGGAGGTTTTTGGCACTGCACTAGAGTAGACATCAGATACAATCACCGATGTGCACCCCCTAGAGGATGACTACTTCAACAGTGACTGGGCTGCACCTGGTTAACACGACATGCGTGAGCTTCAGCTCCCTAAGGGGTGTTAGCGAATCTCTCATCACAAGAGGGTGTCTCTTGACCACAATTTATGATTCCCGAAGAAAATGTCCATGGCAAGAGTCGAACCCCTGAATCCTCAGTTTTTTTTATTGGGGAAGGACATTAAAGGACCATGTAACGACTTTACTACTTTTGTTGACAGTGTTTGATTTATGATGAATCATCAGTTTGGTCAATGTTTAGTGCAAACGTTAAACAATAGCTTTTTACTGAATGGTAAATTTCAAACACTAGCTTGTTACTCAATCTAGTACGAACAGGAGTGCAGAAGTTACAAGTTGTATTTGTATCGTTGTACGTATTTCAGCAAGGTTTTTCTTGATTATTTTTCCAAAAAAATTGAATCTTAAGCTCTCCCTGTATTAATTGTGGCAGGCAAGATTGTTAACATGGGGCCTTCAATTCAATCATAGCTGCGAATTCCTTTTCTTGAACCATGACAACTGAAAGCAACAAAGTCAAAAAGGTACATATGTCATCTATCATTCCCTTTAATCATGGTCCTGTAATTTACTTCCATTAGAGAAGTGGATGGTAAACCAAGTCCCAGCAATTTAGGCAAACTGACCATACAGTCAATTTTTCCAAAGAAGTTGAAATTCCATCACAAATCATTGACTTAATTAGTCCCATAATTGAACAATACCATGATAGTATAAGCATGAACAGATAAGACTCCACAGACAAGCAGAAGCAGCATACATCACATTACATTTTCATGGCCACATAGTTCTTGCAATTTTTCAAGCTTCTAGATCCTTCTTGTCAGCTTCTGGTGAGGTTGGCGGTGCTGCCGGAGGCGACGCCTTGACAAGAGTAGATGGGAAATCAAGCAACACAATCTTTTCTATAACTGTTGAAAATGTGGCTGAAAACTCTTGATGTTTAGGGTGGCCCTGAAACACAGCATAATCTTCCTTCTTGTCGAATGTGGTCAAGAAGGCATGGGTGAAGCCCTGCCTAAGCATCTCCGGGCTTTCCAAGTCCTTTCCCCTGAAAAATTCACAGGAAATGACACACTGGAGCAGATCAAATACACTTTCAAGATGTGTTATATATAGAGATTTCTAATAATCTTACATTATCATAACTCAAAAGAAATGTCAAGAGAACGCTTCTTGATCTCATGCCACATATATATAACATTTCTCTCTATTACAATACGTGGCCAAGTAAACATTCTTGATCTCACGTCACATGTATAATTTACATGTGTAGAACGCTTCTTGAGCTCATGCCACATATATATAAACATTTCTCCATACAATATGTCCTGTAACATCTCATGTCACATGTATAATTTACATGTGTAGCTCTTATATACAAGTAGATTAAGACTCACCAATAAAAGGACTTAATGGCGTCAATCTCAGAAACCATCTTCTCTAACTTCTTCACAATCTCCTCCACCTCCGCATCTTCCTTGAACTTAACTATCACCAAGTGCTTAAACTCCATGTTATTTGCCAACTCTACTGCACTACCCATGAGTTGCAACAACGAGTCCCCCAAAGCAAGAATTTATAGCCACCTTACACAAGCATTGTTTGTGTGTCAACTTCCACAGTCCTCCTATCTGTCCTCTGTCACAACCCACGACCTTGTTTGGACACAATGATCCAGCTATAGGCCTTGGGGACCTCTCCTTTTTCGGGACAACAATATCTATTTGGATCATTAAATTTCAGAAGTATACTACACACGTTCGGTGGGGTGTTTTATAGACCTACCAACTATAGTCCTGTTTTTATGCAAAATAATTGATTTCAAAACACATTTGTTCTCCCATTGGGCTTTATTTCTCGTTGCGTTTTAGTTTTGATTGTTGGATTCAACGATGAAAAAAATAAACTCGAATTAGAAAAATGAATTTTTTTTCATGTGATGTTGATAGATCGTGGACAATTCTACCATGTATAGCGCTATAGTCCCCACTGTTCAGCAATCTAGTCGCTCAACCGCACAGTCATATTTGTCCAATCCTTTTGTCATAACTTTTCTTTTTGCACATGAATAATATGATGTGGGTCCTTTTTCAAATTTTGTTTCATTTACAGTACTCTTGTGGGGACGCTTTAGGTTGAAGTCACTCATCAAATTGCAACTACTTGATGAAATTTGTGAAATTCATGTCGATATTCATTGAATTTTTCCTCTAGGTGATGAAATTAATATTCTTGGGTGCAATTCTTATTGCTGGACTTTTCTCCATGTCCTTGCCATGTGATCCAGGGCCTGTATTATTGGACCCTAATTATGCATATTGGTTCACACATACTCATCTTTAAGGAATCTGAAGGTGACTGAGAGAGTGCACGTGTGCTAGTCCAAGGTATGTCAGTAAAAAGGGAAGTGACATAAGCCTTCCTAGTTCCTATTTTCACCCATGCAGTACAAAGGGGTAAAAACTTGCTTTTTACCAAGAATATATGTTTCTTTGTTATTGCGAAGTAGTAGTTTTCATGAAAATCAGCTGGCCTAAAGGCAAGGAGTAGTAACTTTCATGAAAATCAGCTGGCCAAAAGGCCTTTGCTTGCAAGAGTGGCTCAACTGCGGCACTGCCCCTTTTGGAAAGTGAAGAAAAAAAATTTCCAGATTTGTCTGCACCACCGACAGTTACTTCTATGTAACCATACCCTACTACGTACAAGTCTACCACTACACAAGCTTAGCTCCATTAATAATTACCCTAGCTTTTCGGTTTCACTTGTACTTGCATGTATACATCCTACTCGTAGTTTCTGATTTTTATTTTACTTTATTGTGAGAAGGAGGGCCCGGCCTAAAACAAGAAACCAACCAACAAAACTATACAGGCTCCTATTATCATCATCTAATAAGAGCATTTGCACCGCGGAGGGTGCAAGGGTGCGGAAGGCGGTGGCCGCGAAATCGCCCCTCCAAGCAAAAACCGTTTCCACCCGAGGACGGCTTTGCGGGGGCGGGTGCAGATTCGGGTGGGGCTCGCTCTCCGCCCCTCCAGCGGGCGGGCGCGCGATGGCGGAGCGTGCGGAGGGAGAGGAGCGTGAGGCGCGGGGAAGCCGAGGTAGATGCGCTGCAGCGCGTGCAACGCGTCCCGTGCTGGCGCGTGGAGCGCCCTCGCGTTTTTTGATGACGGCTATTCTCCCGTAGCCGCCGCCCCCGCTACAAACGGGCAAAATTTTTAAATCGCCACGGCACCTTCCTGCCGCGATCTCCAGACGACGCCACGATTAATTGAGCAAAAAAATCATAAAAAAAGGTGAAAAAATGTAGGAAAAAAATTGGAAAAATTGTAAAAAAAATTTCTATAAATACCCAATCAGATTTTACACTTACCACAACAAATCTTCACAAATTCTCTCTCCCTCATATATCTATCTTTCATTTGTGTGTTTCTTTTAGTTACAAAATGTCCTCATCCGATGCCGCGACTTGGACAAATGAGGAGGACATCCACCTGTGGAAGCTTGTGGAACTTCTACGATCCAATCACCGCAACAAGATAAAGGTAGATTTATTGTGGAATAAAATCACAGAGGAATTCGATAAGCGAAGTCCCGGAACATCCCGCACCGCCTAAGGTATTCAAACTCACTTGAAACGTTTGGTCGTAAAGTTCAATCTTGGCGGTATGCTATTAGACAAGGACGAGCCGTTGTACAACAAAGTGGTTCAAATGCACAAGCTTTGGTATTTTTTTTTATCCTTGTTATTTATATATAAATTTTTTCATTTATCTTTATATACTTGTCTAAGTTTGCATGATTTTTTTTTGTGTGTAGGAAGATGCCATACAAGCATTTTACAAATCCAGGCAAAAACCACAAGGAATTTCACTAACCATGATTTATGGGATATTGTGAGCATAGCATCGCTTCAAAATTTTGGAGGATACACCCATCAGTATGCACATCCCAGGAAGAAACGCCGATGAAGATTCACCAGCTGCGGAGAATTTATCCGATGATGACACCCCCATTCGGATAACAAGGCCTCTAGGGAGAAGAAAGGCCAAGGAAGCAAGAGCGGCAAGGAACAAAACTCCCACTAACATCAAGATTCTTTGAGCAAATTGTACAGCAAGGTGCAATTACCATTCAAGAGAACAGGGAAAGAGAAACGGACAGGAAAGGCGGAACTCCAACAAAGATTGGATAAACTTCCGCGGATAATCAAGCTGCGCAAGATTTTCAAATTATGTCAATGAATAAAATTGCCAAGGATAATCAAGCTATGCAAGATTATCAAACTATGTCAATGGATACATCCAAGTTTTCTCCCCTAACTGCCAAATATTGGAAGGCAAAACGTATGGACGTCATGAGGAGAGAATTGTTTCCAGTTGATGATCCCGAGGTAGGTGGAGGGTCAAGCGCTGGCGGAAGTCATGAAACCCCGTACTACCCAGAGCAACCTTGGAGGAATGATGTTGAAGAATAAGTTGGATTGTAGCGGTTATTATTTTGTATTTAATTTTATGTAATGGTTTGTTTGGGATTTTAAATAAAAGTTTATGTATTTTTTTATCGGATGCCGTTTAATTAATTGTTGTATTATTTTTAGTTGACTTGAATTATTTTTTATTTTAATGAATAGTGATCGCCCCATTCGCCCCTGCCCCTGCTTGGTGAACGAAAAATGAAAAAAAGGTGCAATTCGGTGGGCCCTACATAAATAGTACCCATCTTTGGGTCTGCACCCTGCCCTTTGCACCCTTGCACCCGCCCCTTGGGGTTCAAATGCTTAAGCCTTGAGAAAAAACATAAATGATGTGGTAATGGTCTATTATAAGAGTTTAAAGTAAGAGTTTAAATATAAATTAAGAGTGAAATTGAATAATTAGAGGACTGTGATTGACCTTCGAGAGTTTATTACATAAAAACAAGTTCAAACCACGGCTTCTCTGTTCTTCGTCGGATAATTGAACTCAAAACTTTTATCTTTACTTGTTATTGAGTTCAGTCATCCGGCAAAGGACATGAGCACGTAATTTGGGGTTGTTTATATGTAGTACACCCTTCAGATTCAATTACAACCCTCATGTTGCTCAATTTCACTATTAATTTGTATTTAACACTAAATTCTTTACTTTAACCCCTTACAATAAGCCATTAACACAGCCTTACTAGAGCAACAATAGGCGGCTGAGAGTACAAATGCAAGCCTGGGTCCAAACCATGAGCAGATTTCGCAAGGTCATCAGCTACAGTATTTCCTTATCTATAAATGTGAACCATTCTGCACCTCCATAACCTTCCCAACAGATCTTTGCAACTAGTAGTCAGATTAAAATATGGATGATCAATATCAAGTGACCCTTATAGTAACTGGTAGGTAGAAAGTGAGTCGCATTCAAGAATAACTTCAGAAAAGCCTTTGTGCCATGCCTTCTGCAATCCATAAAAAATGCCCCACAACTCAGCCTCCAAAACACTGGCACGTCCAAGGTTAGCCGCAAACCCTGGAAGCCAAGCGCCTTTAGAGCATTTCCACCCATGCAGGCCCAGGCGCAGGCGCGAAGTGGGTTGTTGCCCTCCTCAGGCGAGCAGGGGATGAATAGTGATCGGGCAAGCCTTCCGTCAAAAAAACAGCGCACACCCATGTAGGCATAGGCGCAAGCGATAACTTTTTTTAATTTTTTTTTTTTCAAAAACATGTATAAAAATTATCACCAATATTATATTCAAGTAATCTACACATAAAATTTATTCATACAAATTTTATTCGTACAACTATTTTATTCATACATGAATAAAACAAATTTTATTTAAATTTGAAATTTAACATTACATACTAATTAAATAAAATATGAATATTACATGCTAATAAAATAAAATAAAAACATCATCAAATTAAATCACTCTTCAGGAGGAAACCAAGCGGAAGCCTCAGCCTCTTGGGCATCCTTAAAAAGCCTCCGTCTACGAGTAATTTCATGTCTTTCCTCTGCCCAATATTGTTTTGAATTTGGAGTCATATAACTGCAATCCATTGACATAACTTTATATTCAGTTTCCTGTTGCAGTAACTCATTTTCTCTTGCTCGTTCTGCTTGTCGGGCAATGACATACAAATTTCCAAGATTTGCACAACTGGATAACTTCTGCTTCAATCCATACACTGCCCGGGATTGCTGCATTAGCTCTGGAGGAACGAGACATTTTGATTGGAAAAAGATGAGGAAATTTTGTGTGCAAATTGACAAAGAAAGTAGCAAAATGGTGTGTAATGATGGAGTGGAAATTTAATTTGGTGTATGAGAAATTATATGAAGGATTGTATTTATAGGGAAAAAAATTTTAAAAAAAATATATATTTTCAAACGGTCAGTACACGTGGCAGCATCTGGACCGTTGATTGCCAACGGCTATATTGGCGGACGCACCAGATGCTGCCACGTGGCAGTCAGCAAACTTAAAAAAAAATAGCCGTTAGGCTTTATTTGGTGTTCGGCAGTGGCTGCCGAACACAAACCTCAGACCATTTCCCCCGTTCGGACGCCACTACCGAACAACCCTCAACTCTTCTTCCACGCTCCCCCACGCGCGCGTGTAATGCACGCGCCCGAATAAAAAAAAAGGTGGGTGCGATCCCACGTCAGCTGGGGCCCACGCCCCTCACCGACCGCGGTCGCGGGCGCGAGCGATGCTCGCCGGCCCGCCCGCCTTCTTCCGTCAAGCCCGCCGCTCGCCCTCTCTCGTTTTCGCCGGTGTGGCGTGAGCAGTGCCACCCACTGTCGAGCGAGCGCCTCCGCCTGCTGCCTCGACCGTGCGGTGGAATTGCTCTTATGATCTCTAAGAGCATCTCCACTGGGAACGCAGCAAATCGACCGCGACCTCGGGCGAAAGGGGGTTTTTCGATCAGGCGATTTTGTGGGCAAGGAAATCGCCTGGTCGATTTCCACCGTGAGAAAGGCGAAAGGCGAAGAAAGGCGAACAGCGGGTGATTTTGCAGTGCGCGTGTCAGCCACCCACGTGGGTTTTGTCGGAAAGGCGAGGGCGCGTTCGAAGGCGAGGATTGCCTTCGCATGCGCCTCCGAGCCGATCGGATGTCTGATTCCAGCAGCGGTGGAGGCGGTTTTCGTGGGCGAGGGCGATTTTGCAGGCGATATCGGCGATCACCCGTCCGATTTGCTTGCTGGTGGAGATGCTCTAAGAACTCCTCTAGCACATATCTGCTTTTTCGTTCAACTAACACATTTTGACTGGTTTCTTTTTCTAAATCACTTCATATAAATTATTATACAAAAATGACACCAATCAAAAGACCGTCTAATCATCCATATACACTAACTATATACTGAGATAAGAAGGAAAACAGAGGAAAAAAACATTATGGATGGTTTATTATGAGAATTCTGATTAAGATCATTGGTTCCTTCGACACCCAAATTGTCGATTTGTTTGAAACCCAGATCGCTAGTATGTTCGATACATACATATGTTTTCACTTTCTTATCAATTTAGGGCCTCCATGAATGAGTAGTAGAGAGTTTTGGGGAATTATCAATAATAGGCCAACTGGCCAACTTGAGTTCCAAAATAGGCAACGGGCAGCGGTCTGATCTACACTAGGCAAATTTGTATAATGAATTTGCAATTAACCCCCTTGTACTTAAAACCATTGTAGTCCACCATAGTGTAATTGTAGTCCACCGTAGTGCAGTCGTAGTTTACCATAGTGTGATCGTAGTCCATCATAGTATGGTTGTATTCCATTTTTTAAAAATAAAATACTATTCACAATTTGCAATTAAATCTCTGGGTACCCAAAGTTTGGTCGTAGTCCACCATAGTGTGATCGTAGTCCACCGTAGTGTAGTCGTAGTCTACCATAGTGTGATCGTAATCAATATCTGAAAAAAATGAATTACTATTCACAATTTGCATATAGTCTTGTATGGTATGCACATAGTCTCTTATAGTACACACATAGTCTCGTATAGTATTCACATTGTCTCCTCTGTTACTCTGCAAATTCACACCATTCCTCTCCTCCAAAGCCTGTCGCCGTCGCCATCTTTGTGAAATCAAAGTTTGGCCCAAATACTTCGGTATGAAACATTTGTTTTGTGAAAGAAAATATCATTTGGAGCTTGGCCCAAATCGCCCGATCACAAACTTCACTATCACCTAGTATATCCGATTCAATCGCATTTCAAAAATCCAAAGATGAGTTCGCCGAATTCCAATGGAGGCCGAGGCAAGCCCAAAGCCTCGATAGCTGTGTCCAGGTCCTCAAAGGCCAGCCTCCAGTTCCCCGTCGGCCGTATCGCCTGAAAAGAGTTTTGTTTCTTAGAGTGCTGCAGTTGCGGGTTTTGTTCAGAATGATCGGCCTCCCTAGCTGCTGCTGCGAGCTCGCCGAGAAATTCGGCAGTGCCGCTCCTCCACTGGCTAGACCTCACCGAGTAGTTGGTGTACTCAGTTGACCACATGCTCCGACCTTGACTTCGCCTTCAACCTCCAAATGCAGACCGTCTCCTTGGCTCTCACACCCACCACGACCTCCGCTTCGAGCTCCGGCGTTTCCGCCCCCGTCACCGACATACGACGCCGTATTGGACATTGTCGCTGTGCTCATGCTCGAGGATGTCGAGCGGTTCACCCAGGACGACTGCATAGTTTTGGAGATGGTGAAGGTGAAGGAGTATCTCTGCCATCGGATTCACGAACAGAAGTTCACCACCAAGCTCCTCTCCGTCCCCAACGACGATTGGGCCGAGTGCGGCGGCCGGGTTGCAATTTGTGACCCGAGGGACAATTTGATTTTCGAGGTGCGGAAGAAGCTGCCGTCGTCGTCGTCGTCTAATTGATGGGCTTGCGTCCCAATCTTCATCGCATCGTCTCCACTCTGCTGCTGTCCTTTGGGATCATCTTCTCCGCCACATCCACCGGTGCCTGATTGAAACGAACTTTCAGAGGAAATTCTTGGATTTTGGTATTAGGGACTTGTAGTGTAATTAGGCAATACTTGTGAAGGGGCTTCTTGTGCAATTAGGCAAACCGTTTGCCTATTTAGAATAGATTTGGCTGCCCCTACATTTTAGAACACAAGTTGGCTAGTTGGCCTATTATGGATAATTCCCCTAGAATTTTGAGGATACATAGGCTGCAATGTGGGCTGGGCCATGAGGATATTTGGGTCGTTACGAGGCTACATGATATCTACATGATCTCATCGTTTGTGTGAAATAACTTCATAAATACTTCATGCATATATTGTAAGAATATGTGAAAAGACTAGTAAATATAAAAACATGTGCTTTTCATGTTTTGAATAAAAAATGAAAATTTGTGAACTTTGTTTTCTATAGTAGGGAGGCAGAAATCACTGACTGTATGCATAATTTTGCATAGAGATAATGATGAGATATTGGAGGGAACTAAAATGTACTATTTTTCATAATTTTGCAGAGAAATAATGTTAGGATGATGAGATATTGGAAGCTGAACTTTGGGGTATGTTCTTTGGGCTCAAGTTGGTTTACTGATTTCTATCCAAGTGAAAACATATCTGATGATGTCTTGAAATCTCTTCTAGCAGCAACAGAACCATACCCTTGCAGACTTGCAATCTCCTCCTCATTCTCCCAGAACCTCTAGTGCTACTACTAGTAAAAATGTTGGCAAAGGTAACCAATAGAGAGGGGTTACTATTGCCTTTTAGTAACCAATATTGGTGACAATTGCCCCCTTTAGTAACCAATAGTTTTTTTTGTTGGCTACTAACACTCTTTAGTAACCAATAAGGTGTTGGTAGTAACCAAAAAGGTGTTGGTTAACCTAGAGAGGGGTTACTAAAGGGTTTTAGTAACTCCTTCGTTTTGGTTACTAAAGGGTATTAGTAACCAATATTGATTACTATTAATGTAATTATTAGTGGTATTAATAACCATTCTTTTATTGGTTACCAATTGGTAACAAATTAGTAACCAATATTGGTTACCTTTGCCAACATTTTTACTAGTGTGCGTACATCTACATCTATGACTCCTCATGCAAGATTGGATCATGAAACTCATCAATAATTTCCTTTGAATCGCCCATATGTCCGTTATGTTGCATCCAATTCCAAACAGTTAAAGAGCCCATTCTTTTTTCATGCAAAATAGTATGGCGTTCGACAGTCATGAACGACAATTTGATTTTAATGTAAGATAATCAACACCCGGACATTAGAGGAGCTAGCTACTGAGAATTGACTAGTAAATTGTTGCAATGACCTCTTCAAATTTTGTTTCTTTCCAGTGGTACCACATTTTTACCAGCTATAATTAAGCAAATCAATATAAAAGACTTTATAGTACGTGACTAATTGATCTATAAGCATTTACTTGTTATTGTTAAATGAGGTGGTCGATGACGGCTTTGCAATTAAGGAAGGAATGGGTGGTGAATTGTGAAGGGTGAATTGTGAAGGGTTTATTGTGCAATTAAGCAATAATTTTGACAATTTGAAAAGGATTGTGCTGACCAAAAAAAATTGGCACAAAATTTAGCCACTTGGGTCATTTTAGCTAATTTCCCAAGTAAATTAAAGGAAAAAGACTAATACTAAAGAAATATAGACATGGTTAGGTCCTAACAACTGGGCTCAAGCATATGGGGCCTAGTAGTGATTGGGCTTCGATAGTCACTCGACTTGAGATAATAATGACGCATTATCAAAAAAAAAAAAAAAAAACTAGAGAACAATTCTCAAACAAGCTGGCTTCGACCTCAGAGCTTACAATAGTCAACTAAACAAGTTCAAGGAAAGTCTCAAAAGTTGGAAATCTGAAGTTGCAAATTATACCGACGCTTGCGGTTCTTAACAGGAAACAACAGCAAACCCCAAACTTAGAAAAAAAAAAAAAAAAGTGTTCTAAAAAACGGCGTCTAGGACCGCCTAGGCGGCGCCTAGGCGTTAGGCGCCCTATGCCCGCCGCGCTTTTGCCTATAAGCGGTCGAAAAACGGTGAGTCAATTAAGCGGCCATTAAGCGGCGCCTAGGCGGGCAAGGCGGGAGCAAGGCGCTATCCAAGGCGGGAGGCTAAAAACATCGGGCTTTTGTTGACAATTTTTTCAGCCGGCCCTATTCTTTTCCTCTCTTATCTCTCCTCTCCTCCTCTGCTATTTCTCTCTTTCTCAAATCAAATCTGGGCATCTCAAAATCGGCAGCAGCTTCTCAAATCTTGGTAGCAGCATCTCAAAATCTGGGCATCTCAAATAGACAGCAGCATCTCTCTCTTTTACTTCGGCAGCAGCATCTCGTTCTTCATCGATTGGGTGCGTTGCGGGTGAGATTGCAGCGAGTTCTTCTTCGTCATCGTCCTCGGGCTCACGGCCAGCACGGCTTCTTCTCTCAGATAAAGGTTGGAACACCATCTCTCTTTTACTTCGCTGGAATCTTTGGAGCCATTCTTGATTGAGTTACTTTCTCGAGTTGAATTTGGGAAATATTTTGTAATTTGGCAATTGTAATCGGTTTTGTGTTGTTCGGATAAATGTGATAAAATTTGTTTGAGGTGTTGACTGACATATATGGATTACTTGGTGGGTTATTGACGTGTGGGTTGGAGAGTTGCCGATTGAATATAGGTGTTGTGTGGTTGAATTATTGTTTTGAAACTTTGATTATCTTTATTGATATATATAGATTGAATATTTATATATGGTGGGATTGTGTTTCTAGATTAAGATGGTTAATAGAAAATTCAATTATGATATAGATTGGTTGCCTATTGTAGTACTCATATATGCTTGATTTTTTCCTTAATTTTTTTAATCAATTGTGGTATTTTAATATATTTATTTGATTTTTTTAACCGAATAAAGTAGGCGCCGATTAATCCCCGATTAATCCCCGACTAATCCTCTAGGCGCTAGGCTCCTGCTTGCCGCCTAGGTTCCGCCTAGCGTTTTTTAGAACCTTGGTCATAAGGTTAAATATCTGTTGTAGAATTCCAATCTATCAGACTTTTGCTTCTGTCTATTGCGCTCTGTAACTACAGAGTAGTTGAATTCCGCCATGCCTACTGTCAACGTGGGATGCGATCGTCTCTTCGCAGAGCTATCAAGATCATACGAGCAGGACGAGTTTGAAACACTATGCTTCAGTTTCGGACTTGAGCTTGACGAGGTCACAACCTCGAAAGCAATCATGAGAAATGAAAAGCACTTGGTCGATGAAGAAGAAGTTATTTACAATATCGAAGTTGCTGCGAATCGACCTGATTTACTCTGCCTAGAAAGGATTCTCAAGCACTCAAAGTCTTCAATAGGGATGACGAGGCGCCTAACGTATAAGTTGGCAACCGTTTAGTAAGGAATCAACGATCAAAATTCATGTGAAACCAGAGATATCGGCGGTTCGCCCTCATGTCGTTTGCGCTGTTTTAAGAGGCCTGAAATCCGAGAAAGTTGGTTACAACAGCTTTCTTGATCTCCTAGACAAGCTCCATCAGAACATATGCCGAAACCAAACCCTGGTCTCAATCGGGGCACATCACTTGGACAAGCTTCAACCCCCTTTAACGTATGAGGCCCTGCCACCTTCAAGTAAAAAATTTCAGCCCCATGAATTGGGGAAGAATTTGAGAGCTGACGAGCTGATGGAATAGTACAAAAAGTCTGATTCAAAGCTGAAGAAGTTCTTGCACATAATAGAGGGCTCAAAGGTGTTTCCTGTTTTGTATGATCGAAACAGAACCGTGTTGTCTTTGCCCACAATCGTTAGCAGCGCGCATTCCGCAATCACACCAGAGACAAGGAATGTCTTTGTGCAGTGTACAGCCACTGATTTGAGAAAGGCCAAGGTTGTGCTCAACACAATAGTGACAACATTCTCAGCATATTGCGAAACAAAGTTCGAGATTGAGCCTTTTGAAGTGATCGATTCTTACGGAACGTCGCATGTTTATCCTGATTTGGCAATCTACAACATGGATGTTTCCTTATCCTATGTTAATGGTGTTACTGGAGCCTCTGTGGGAGCCGACGAGGTTATGATTTTTTGCATCGAATGCAATTGCGAGCAGAACAATGTGATTCTGCAGAAAAGATCACTGCGTTTGTACCTCCAACCAGAAGTGACATTCTTCACCCTTGTGATGTTGCGGAGGACGCGATAGCTTATGGATATAAGAATATTCCGAGGAGAAAACCTGCCTCTCTGAAGCCAGTAATCTTGAATGAGTTTGCTGACCTCCTCAGGCAGGAGATTGCAATGGCGGGGTATACAGAAGGATTTAAGAAGATTGGAATTTTCGGCATTGTGCACCCTGATCGGGTCATCATTTGGCCCGGGGGCCCATGGGCCGAAAAAAAGCCCGAGGCCCACAAGGCCCAAGCCCGGCCCGGCCCATCATGGGCCGTGGGCCGGCCCGGCCCGTTTATTATTTGGGCTGGACTTGGACAAGGTGTTGAAAGCCCGGCCCGGCCCATAGGCCCGGCCCATTTAAGTTTATATGGGCCTGCCCGGCGGGCCCAGTTAGGCCCGGCCCACAAGCCCACTAATTTCTAATATTTTTCCCCTTTCCTTCAATTTTCCTACTCTTTTCTACCTCTTTTTTTCTCTTTCTCTCAATCTTTTCTTCTTCTCTTACATACTTGCCCTCTATCTCTCTTTATCGACAACACTCCACCTATAATTTATCTTGAAAAAAGCTATGGTAGTCATATAGCTATTATAAAGATAATATTTTAGACGTTGAATATTATCTTTTGAAGATAATATTAAAATTTTATGCTAATTTATGTACTTTTTTATGATGATGAATTTTTATTGGTGTTATTAAATAAAAAAATTTAAATTATTTTGAAAAATAGTGGGCTATGGGCCCGGCCCATGTGGGCCCATCTCGGCCCCGCCCATGTAGGCCCATTAAAAGCCCGGGCCTGGGCTGGGCTTGGGCTTCAATTTTTTCCTAAAAGCCCGGCCCGGCCCGGCCCATGAGTTTACATCTTTTGATGGACTGAGCCTAAGCCCGGCCCAAGCCCATGAAAGCCCGGGCCGGGCCGGCCCGTGCCGGCCCATTGCCGCGCCCTACCCTGATGTTTAAAGCAACTTCAGCATTCCTGATCCATGCTTCTTTTGTAGAACTTTCTCCTCCTTCCGGTGGGCTGATCGTAGTTGCAGACGCTGGACTAGAGATCGCTAACAAGAGGGAAAGAACATTGCAGCAACTGGAGCTTGAAATTCAAGCTCTAAAGCACCAGATGGAGATGAAATGCAAGGAAGTGGACAAGCTTCGGGCTCAGCAAGAAGCTGATTAATCCACTTACAGGACCAGCTGAATGAGTAGACTGTATTTGTTTTTCCTTTTAGTCTTTTGTAACAAAAATTTAGCGTGGACAAACTTTACATGGTTGATAAAAAAATAAAAAAATAAAAACTTTACATGGTTTGTCTTTTCTGATGAATGAAAGTTCAATACTAAGAAGAACAAAAGTCTTATGAGATGGATGAGTCCCATGTCATACTGGATGTGTATGAAAATCCACTTGGTCTAGTAAAGTGAGTGATAGTCTACTATGTATGCATTCATCTCCTCCCTATAAATGGAAATGAGTCTTACAAAACTAATGGAAAGAAAAATTTTCAATTTGTTCGGCTTCTCTTTTTCTGTTCCCTATAATCCTCATTCTACGTAATTTCCAAAAGAGTAAGAGTCCAAAAAAATGTATTTAATTATTTATCTTAAATTGTCTAGTTTATAACAAAAATGCTTCTCAAGGTTTATCGCCTTGCTATATACATGCAGTGTACATACATTGCTTTTCATGTGCAGATAGATATACGAGGAAGTTGATTTTATATATTATAGTTTTACCTCAATCTATCACTACAGGTTTGAGCGAGATGAAGCTTTTTCATCTTGACCCAGCTTGATCTCCAGGCTTGTTATCTCCCGCAGCGCCTTCGGGATCTACTTGGCTACCACCATTAACAGCCTTCTCTTGATGTCTCGGTCCTTAGATCTATTACCAAAGCCCAGCCTACAAAGGCCGTGATCTGTATGTTCTTCAATATAGCCTTCTGGTTGACTGAGCCAAGTAACGATAGATAGAACACTCAATCTCGAATCTACAAAAGGAAAACAAAAGGATGTACACCGAAGCTTACATGTACAAAAATTAGATACCGTGGGAATGTACTGTAACTGCACAACTCGTCAGCAGTTACATGCTCCAACTTCAAGTAAAGCTGTAGGAAAGAACTCGTACAAGTTAGATCAGCTACTCTTATATTCCTTGATTGGGTAGTCACATTAGTGGAGAAAATTGTTCAACTTTATGGATCAGTGACATGAGTAAAATTCCCAACTAAACCATAAAAAGCAAATCTCACAGACAAGGCATAAAGAAGCATAAAGAGACTAAAAACCAAAGATACCAACTGTATACGATAGTTAGAGAGTTTACAAAGACATAAAAACTAAGAATAAATTAAAGATAACATTTATTAACAGATCTAGTAGAGTCCACATATATGATTTCAACCTTTCATATGCTAATTTTCTGTTCATGTTCTTTTGTTGTCACTCATGACAAAAAGTATGGTTCTACAAGAATGAAAATTGACAATATCTGTCTCTATGTTAAGATGCCTGCTGCTGCTCCAATTATCAAAGTCTTTCGGACTTTTTAAGTCGAGAAATTCTTTTACGATGGTTACGACCCTGCCTATGTTGTTCCCACTCGTGTGCTCCCCTGAGGATCTTGTCACCACAGGCCTATCAATAGAAAAAGTCATTTGTTTTAGCAACTTAGCGAAACTCAGCTTAACCACCAGTCAATACACTGCAAGAAACCTAAAATGATGGATAGAGATATTGAGCAAACCAAAACAGTCAGCTCAGTATTCAATTTCAATTATTGCTAACCTTGCATGTATACTGAGTCCATAAGTCCCTTTGAATCACATCCATTTCAGTGTTTGGGGTATCCCAATCAGCTGTGCCCTCATTAAGAAAGGATCTAATGATTTCCACAGCAGGATCAAACACTTCTGCACCCCACGTATCCTCTGATTTGCCTACAGTATTGTTTGGAAAGAAAAACAAGTGCAAATTAAGTATCAGCATTCAAAAGAAATGATATCTCAGAACCTAATCAGAACCAAGTAAAGCAAACAACAGAACAATTAAGAAAAATAATAGACCCCATAAGGCTTACATAATATGGATTCGGTTGCATCGAGGATATGTACATTCCATCCAAACAGTGTCTCCAGTCGATTTATCCTCCGTTTCTGTGAAACAACAAAATTACTTTACAAATGCTTTCACTTTAGTTTTTGCAACTTTTTGATATCATTAACAATTATTCAGAATACCTTCTTTTCAAAAAGAGAGAGTTTAGCTTAATGACTATGGAGTTGACGATATGCTCCATAATACAGTTTGGGGGATGAGAGGAATTCAACCAAGAGAAAAGAAAGACTCTTGAAGTGCATGCACAAGATAACTTATACCTCAAAATATCCAGAATTAGTAATTAAATACTATCTAAGAAAAAGGTCATGTTCTTTAAACGTATTGATCTTTGGCATATAGAAGGATAAACATGATGCATGACAGCAGAAAAAGTGATCAAATGACAAGTTTTGTTCACAACTAGTGTGCTGTAATTGAAAAAGCACATTCGTCAGGATGTAATAAAGTTGAGCCAGAGGAATGTTTCACGGTGCAAACACAGTATTAAAAGATAAAGAGAGATATTCAACAGAAATTCATGAATAAAGAAGTCAGGTAACACATGTCAAAAAAAGAACCATTTTACCTGACGACGAACTAGTCTTCTTGTGTTCATTTTCATTTTATCAATAGCTTCTTTTAACACGATTTTGGGTTGGCTGTCATTGGACTTCAGGATTACCCTAATTTTCTCCTTCAAAATCTTATCAGCCAGGTCTAATGACTTCACACCCATTAAATCATCTGCGAAATGATTTTCCTGATCAGTGGCTTCAATTACGTAAGCTCTCATAAGTCCTTCAAACTCCCGAACCCCAATAGCCTGCCGCAAACCTCGAGTATAATCTGCATTCGGATTGAAAATTTCATAGACTTCATTAAGCAACCCAGCGTCTATCATGCAATCTACTCTTTGTTCCACAAATCGGTCCAGCACAGGGAGAGAGGCATCCACACATATAAAACAGCAATGGTATCTGAAATTATCAACACGGCCCCAGTTCTGGCCAGGCGCATGCCCGATTAAACATCATGTTGTTTCATCTTATGAATATTATTATCAACAGTACTAAATTGGAAATATCAGTGGCGTAAGGAGGTCCAATCATAATGTTCACTGAAGCAATTATGAGCAACCAGGCATTTCAGTGGAAAGGGTGCCAATCAAGGAAAATCAGAAAAATCAATGTGAGTAACCAGGAATTTAAACTAGGACTGTCAGAGCATGAGTTAAAAAGGACGATGGAAATGGACATTATGCTCAAGCTAGCCTAGAATCATACATAAAAATTGTCAAAATTGAAGGAAAAGCATAATGCAACAATTCGTAAAGCTCTGCCTGAAGTCAAAAAGTAACCCCTCCAGCAAAGAAACAAAAGGTTCATTTAAAGGTGAGAAAAATATCACACTGATCCAGCCTGTTCATAAAGACTAGGATACCACATGATATGCGCAAAATAGGAAAAGGAAGATTACGCACTTTTACAGCTTTTCCCTGAAGAAGTTGGCTAGGGAGAACACCATGCTGAGCATACAGACTAAGATACTGACTAATCTGCAAAAGATTCAACCAAATATAAGCACCACCAAAATACACCTATCCTGCTGAAAATTATCAGACATGCCATACTTATAGATGAGCAGGACATAAAAACTAGCAGAAAATTTTCCATGACTCATTACCCCAAAAAAAGGGACTCTTAAAATCGTCTTGACATAGAGGAACAATTCTAAACTATGCTATTAAATCTAGAAAACATCTTGACTCTTATTATCCAAACAGATTGACTTTACAAGAAAACATTTCTAGAGGTCATGTAACACAGCGATTACAATTATAAACTGAAAACATCTGTACTTCCCATACTTGATATGAACTATGATCCTAAAATCAGGCAAGTATAGATAACCTTGATAAAATCCCATATTCATCATCGCAAGAAAATTGCTTCAACTAAGAAGCAGAAAATTGTGTCAAATATGCCAGAACAAGGCATAAGCTTAAAAAACAAAAAAGCGGTAAAGCACAACACTCTTTACATATTCAGCAAAAAGACTGTACATAAGCACAAACCTACTTTTCTATGGTTATTCGGATGGATCCGGTTTGCTGCAATGGGATCAATGGCTTTAAGATGCTCATGATTATAATTGGAACTATCAACTTCAACATCAAGGTCGCCCTGTGGTTGTCCATCTCCTAAGACACAAACAAAAGAAATGAATAGAATAAATTGGTCAATACGTATGCATTTACTTAAGAAAACTAAACAAACAAGTGAAACAGAAACAGAATTTTAAGTACAAAAGTTGCTATTCACCTGGATGATCGCCTAAATCTCTTTCATCAGTATCTTCTACTGTGTCGTCTAGAAGGAATGGACTAACAAGAGCCTAGAGTAGTAATACGAAAACACCAACAAAAACAGGTAGAATAAATGAGCTGGAAAAAGTGTAAGTTAAATGGGATATAGTCTAATCTTAGACTCTTTTCATACAATTCTAATATTTATCAAATAAAACAAGTAATGAAATTCTTTACAATTTCAAACCTAAACTTTGTAATGCGTTTAAGTTTTTCTTTAAAACCAAAATTTTATTGCTAATTGATAGCCAATTTCCAAAAGCATAATATTGGTCTCATTTTTTGCAAAATTGAGCCAACAAAAAGTTTTTCCTAGTGGTTGGAGATAACAAGGGTGAGGATGATTACGAAAAACTTGTTTATCTACCAATCGGCTGCTATTTAAGGAAATTCAGAAACTGAAGAGACCACAGTTTTGCTTCACTCTTCTGGATAATTAAAATTTTCTATGAACAAGGACGAGGCCTTATCTTTCTAAGTTTTGGATCAATACAAAATCTAAATGCCTGACAATAATTCTAGGGTCTACAATTATTGTTTTCCAAAAAATAAGATATTATAATTCACCCCAAGCCAGCAAGCCATATCACTATAGCCTAGCTTACGCATACGCATTCAGCACCAAACAGATGGCTGTAGTCGTGGTTATGGGAAACCAACTTAATAATCTTTCCATAGACTAACAAAAGTTGAGAACCATCACGAACAGGATCCATTCACTATAACACTTGCGATAAAGTTTAATTTATATACAACTAGATGACAGAATAAACGAGTCTTATACCTGGATATAGTAATTTGTTCCACCAACTATGACTGGCAAGCAGTTCCGAGACAAGATGTCATCAATCAGCTGAAACCCACTATGCTGAGTCAACATCAAAATACACAGAGGGAAATAGAACCAGAGATTTGTAACATTAAGATAGGACTAAAAGAAAGAAGAATTATACAGATAACCCAGGATGGTACAGCCTTATAAAGAATGAAAAATTCACATAAATACGTTTCTAAAGATTCAAAATCTATATTTGCAGTTATTTACATAAAGACAAAAGATAACCAAAATTGGATATGATCTATATCCTAGAACATCAATTTCACAGCCAAACTAAGTCTCAGAAAAAGATAATTAGACTGTTTGCTAACTCGAAAGGATGAACTTAGTGCACAATCATTTCACTAAGAGTAAAAATCAGCCTAATTTGGTCTCCACATAAACTGCCAACTTTAAGTACTGAGGCAATGTTTGGTAGTAGCACACTAGGACCAGATAAAGATGCCTTAATTTGACTAGTCGAGTGTCAGTGTAAGACTGGACTGTACCAGAAATTGGGTCTATTAACTTTCCTATTAGCATTTGTCACTTAGAAAAGACTGATTATTGACACATAATCTTCATATATTATGCAATAACAGACAGATTTATAACCAGCTGCAAATTTACTAGAAATAGGAGATAAAACCCACACCACGTTGCTTCACAAAGCCTTGATGAGAAGTTCGGCTACGATTGTACTTAGTACTCACATCTATGACAAAAGTGCAACTCTGGCCCCCCTACCAAGAAATTTCTAAAGAAACCTCATACATTAGATTAGTACTAAGAATGGCAAACCCTCAGCTACAATAATTTAGCAAATCCTTCTCATGTCAAATTAACAAAAGGTCAAAAACTCTAAAGTTTGAGAATTTCTTACATAAAACTGCAAATTCTTTCTTGGGTTATGTACACATTCTTAAAACTACCACAGCAAATACCAATACAAGCACTAAAACTAGAAGTGGAGTTACTGACAGAAATGGCAGAATCCCTAAACTCTCTAGCTGTAAACTCCACATTTGGGCTTACAGTGCCCAGAAGATGATGAGGCACCCCTGCAAATTACACAACCAACCCATTTCCATAATCAATTCAAAGCCCAGAAATTCAAATTCAATTTTCATTGAGCCAAAAAGAAAAAACAGATCGGTGGGGAGTAAGGAAATGACCCTTTTGTTCATGAAGCGAAACTTTGTTGGTGAGAACATCGAGGCCACTGTAGACCTGCATGGAATCAGCGTTGATGACCTCGACGGGAAAGTGTGATGCCAAATCAATGGCCAGCCGAGACTTCCCTGAGCCGGTGGGCCCCATTATGACCACCACCTTCGGCTTCTCTCCGCTGGGTTCTGGGTTTTGGGGTTTCTGCGTTTCCATGGAAACCACAGCACCACTCTCCATCGCTCTGAACTTTTGACTTCAAATCCTCAATGTTCTAATTACCCGAGCCCATTGAAAACCTTCTAGCTTTTGGGCAAGCCCAATGGGTAACCAAAAAATTAGATCACTAATCTAAACAAATCTTAAATGGGAGAATTAGCCAAAATAGGCTCATGGGCAAATTCATTTGCCAAAATGTTGGGTCAGCCAATTTTGTGCTGAAAATAGGCAAAACTTTTGCCTAATTGCATAAGAAGTCCTCCGCTGGTGAAACCAAACTCAAAACTGAGCCGCCACCGGAGTTCTCGCCGCCGTCGCTCTTTTTCCGGCCACTTTCTCCATGCGCCACCACCTGGACTAGCTTCCCAACATTCCCGAGTACACTCCCACGAAGTTTGAACCTCTAATTCCCAGCGGTTTGCCGCTGGCGAATGAAAACATTTTGCTCTGTTTTTTTGCCAAAAACCGTCCGACAAACCTCCCTCCGTTATCTCTTTTCCGGCCATAGATCGACGACGACTCGAACTACAAAAAGTTCCCTCTCAACCTCAAGAATATATCCCCAAAATTTCAGAGCCAAAGACAGCATGGAACGCCGCCGGTGAAACCAAATGCAAAACTGAGCCGCCGGAGTTCTCGCCGCCGTCACTAATTTTCCGACCACTTTCTCCGTTCGGAAAACCTGGACTAGCTTCCCAACATCCACGAGCACACTCCCACGAAGTTTCAACCCCAAATTCCAAGCGGTTTGCCGCCGGCGAACGAAAACGTTTTGATCTGTTTTTTGCCAAAAACCGTCCGACAAACCTCCCTCCGTTCTATGTTTTCCGGTCATCGATTGACAACGACCCCAACTACAAAAAGTTCCCTCTCGATCTCAAGAATATATCCCCAAAGTTTCAACCCCAAATTCCCAGAGGTTTGCCACCGGCAAACAAAAATGTCTTCAGTGGAGTTCGGAGAATAAGCAAAGGGACTATGAGGCACTATGAGGCACTATGGGTGCACTATGAGGGACTATGATGCACTATGAGTGCACTATGAGGGACTATGAACGCGTTGATGAATTACAACGATTCTGTACTCGAAAGACTATGAAGCACTATGGGTGCACTATGAAGCACTATGAGGCACTATGGGTGCACTATGAGGCACTATATGTGCACTATGAGGCACTATAGCCGCACTATAATCTCAGGGATTTAATTGCAAAATTACTGTAGCATTTTGCCTAGTGAAGCACTAACCGCTGCCCGCTACCTATTTTGGCAAATGGATTTGGCTATGAGCCTATTTTTGCCAATTCCCCATCTTAAATTAGTGACTCGGTTTAGATTAAATTAGAAAGGAGTATGATCCATTACCCATTGGTACACTACCATTTAGTACAGTTACTGTTCGGTACGCTACGCTACCACTACTGAAAACTTTGGTACGGTATTGGTATTGAAAACTCAATACCATGGTATACCGAATAGTGTATATGCATATTTTATGTAATTTTTTAATAATATTTATAATGTTTTATCCCTTTTATTTTTTTTCTCTTCTTCACGAACGAAGCACAGTCAAAGCTTCTTCCCGTCCACGAGTTTTCTTTGCAAACCTCACGATCGTGGTAAATTGATTGGGGTTGTGCTTGGTAAACTATCCTGGAGCTGTGCTTGATAAATTATTGAGATAGATGGTTATTGGTGGTAAATTGATTATATATGGTTGTGTTGTTTGTTTGATTGGTAAACTATGATAATATTGGCTTTGAATTTAATTTTGTACATTGAATTTTAGTACATTAAACATGGTAGATTCTTAATATTGGCTTTCAATTTAATGTTGTAAAATATATAGATACATAGTTTGGTATTGTACCAATACCGAACACTACCGTACAAAAACTTTGGTATGGTATTGGTAGCCATTTTATAGAAACACCCTTAATTTGGTTGGTACACGGTATTGGGGGTTTGGTACGGTATACCTACCATTCCCACCCCTAGTGAAATATTCATAATATCAAAACTACCCTGATTGGAAAGAGCAAAACAAAAAGAGGGCTGATATGTACATCCAGTTTTCTTTTTTGGATACCCATCTTATTTTTTTGAAACCACTTTGAACACCCAAATTTGATTAAAATTTTCCACTTATACCCTTTATTTTGTTTATTGAACAAATTTTCTTAAGCGCCCTTAAACTTTTTTTTGGACACCCAAAATTAGAATTCGCTAAACTCATCTCTCCCTACCCCGTCATACCTTTAGGATTCACCAAAAACTAAAATCTATATTCAAAGAAGTTCACCAGATTTGTTTTGAAGCACAGGAGGCATAAACATTGAGTGATTTATTTTCAGAACGACATAACATTGACAGCCAGTTCTTTCTATGGCTGACGTGCGGCCAAATTGAAGAGGTCAATTTCCGCAACGAAACTTCAATATAATCAATGAAAATTCTTACCTTTTTTTCTTCCAATTCACCCTCTTCCATTGTGTATTTCATCAAAAATAGGAGATTGTATGAGATTTAGGGTATAGAAATATAGGGTAGGATGCAAGATGGAATGACTGCTTTCTTTTTTTTTTTCTAAATCAAGATGAGTGTATAAGAAATTAAACTCTTAAATATAATTACATACTAATTTCACATAAGGGTATAAATATAATTACATGTTATAAAAAAATCCAGGGTGTCCAAAGAAAAAAATTGGTGTTGTAAATGCATGTGTTATGGATGCCCACCATTACACCCCTATTATTCCTAACTTAATGATTCATCATAATATTAGTCATTGAAGGAGTTGTAACCTATGAATTAGTGCTTGAGTGTTTGTAACCTACCCATTAAGGGTGTGGTAAATGATTGTAAATTTCTTTGTCATTTGTATCTCTATATATACTTGTACTGAGGGGCTCAATGAAATAACAAGTTATAGCATCATATCTATTGTCTCTCTACTTCTCTTTCTCTCTATTTTCTTTTAGTTTTATAACACGTTATCAGCACGACTCACTCTTGGAGTAATCGGTTAGAAAGAGAACTTGTAGCAGGACATGTAGTACAAGAGACCTTACATATTGAAAGGATTATACACACCATGCCTCTTAAGACTTTTACTCATTTATATTTATATGATTCTCCTCATGGATTAACTTGTTTTTTTTGTCTTCTTCTTGTTAAATAGATCAAGTTATCTACGGGCATTTGCAGATGGAACCTTCTCACTAAAATATGAGATTCACGACATCTATTGGAAAACTAAATTAATATTCCTTGGTTTTCTTATCACAAATTATGCTTATTTCATTGTTTTGCTTGAACATCTCCAACTAGTTATTTGTATATGCAGATCTCTTGATAAGGGTGTCATGTTAGATTTCTCGATTGCCATGAAAAAGAAAAGGGTATTAGGACATTGAGCTCCTTAATACTTATAGCAATCAAAGCCTATTTGAGCTTATTCAATTTTGACTTAGATTTGGAACTAGAAGTTCCTTGATACACCTAAAGACGGAGGTGAAGTTTTTGTTGTTAGATCATATGAGAGCTTAAAAGCCTGTGGGAAAGAAATTCCTCAATATCATTAATGAATATGCAATTTTTGAGATAAAGATTCCAATGAGATCACATATCTCTTGGAAACCCGACATATGAAGGTTTTGGTACAAAAGATGAAATATATTATGTGAATAAGGAGTTCCATAAAATCCATTGTAACACATGAGGATGAAGTCCCTAGTTATTGTATTCACCATTATGAGTTTTTATAAGAGACGATTGAGTTAGATCGTGGTCCATGATAATGATGTACATGATCCTATGAGAGGCTCAACAGCCTGGAATTATTATTTGATCATTTGCAAACCGGAAGTTTATCAAAGAATATCCAATTAATTGCAGAGTAGAAGATCGAAAATGAACATGCTAGAATTCTATTTGGATCAGAAGATCCCTTACATACCTTGCAGAATTGATTGAGGATCTCTACATTCATATTTACATGAAGATAGGCAAGATGATCCTCCATATAAACAGTTAATTTTAATTAAGAGTTTGGTGTACAGGCCAAAGCTGTTCCTTGTTTGATTAACGTGAGTAAGAACCTCAATCCTTGGGCAATTTTAGAACAAAGGTTTTAATGGGACTGTCTTAAACTCGAGAGCGTAAGTCTACGGGTTACCTATTCATGTTCTACGTGAAAGGAAAGTTCCACAGAATCTAAATCAAATGAACGTGAAGTTCATGGTTTATTCTTGCTGTTTGTATTTTGTGGCTTTCTATTAATGGCCAGAAGTTCCTCAACTCATATTCATACATTTGAGGGCTAGAAGACCCTCCCTATATGATGAGAACTGATTAGAAACCAAAACAAAAATGGTTGACGCGCACAAATACACGAGGGTCAAAAGTTGTGTTCTTTTGTTTTGGCCATATGCATCTATACGCATATGGAGTACTAAAAAGTATTCTCGAGCGTCTTCTAAGAGGTGGTTACATGTAATTGATGGAGAATATCCATGGGATATATCAGGGCGATGAAGTATATAAAGCAACTTGCTCTTTTGTGTTCCCCCATGTGGTTCTATCACTTTGGATGAGTATAAACTATGGTCTAGCGATTTGGCCTAACGTTGGTATTTGAAAATTTTGTTGTCATAGAACCTTCATATGATGGATTCAGGATGTGTCACCAGAAGATCTTCACAATTCCAATGCTAGGAATATGTATAAGAACATTTCATGACTTGAGAGTAGTCAAAAGATTGAGATCTTTTAAGCTTTGTGGAAAGTTTCAAGAATAATTTCATTAATGGCATTTTTTTTTCTAAATCAAGATGAGTGTATAAGAAATTAAACCCTTAAATATAATTACATTGTAATTTCACATAAGGGTATAAATGTAATTACGTGTTATAAAAAAATTCTAGGGTATAAATGTAATTACGTGTTTAAAAAAAAGAAAAAAATTGGATGCCCCCAACAAAAATCAAATTTTTAAAAAATAGAGGTAAATTTGTAAAACTAGAAATTCATTAATATAAAAATAAAAAGAAAATTTCATCAACGCTAAACAAAAATCACATAATTACCATCCGAAATCAACCCAATACGCTCAAGACGAAAATCAACAACATTAAAATATGGTGCAAAGTAACTGCGTATACTTGTGCGGCTAGGTTATGTAATTGAAAGTCTCTACGTATGATTGACATGTAAAGAAGTTGCATTCTCATCATATATAAGTTGATCAAACATAAGTCATATTTAATAAAAATACAAATCCAAAATGGGGTCAACGAAGTTTGTTGCTCATTGTCTAAATCAACATGGAGACCCAAGTATTAACTCATTTCACCCAAAAGTATAATTTCTCCCCAGGAGAATCCATTTAGTTGCCCACCTCTGATTCGAGGTCGAAACTTTAAACGACGTGAATATCTTTCAATAACTTTTAATTATATATATAGCAACTCTAAAATGAGTAAAGTGTTTGGCTTATTATCATTTTTTGTCTGTTTCAGATCGTGTTAGTAATTATATAGCGAACTCATCTAAACGGGCTATTGTTTTCATTTGAATCAATCAACACAGTTTCTTCGAGGATGCATGTCAGGTTACAACTTGATCATTTAAGATGCTCTCACACACAGAGCAAATGATAGGAGCATGACAATGCTTAACTAAATCTATCATTAATGTACTCAATAGAACATTGCATTAAAGTACATGGGATCATAAAGTGATGGCGATCCAAGAGCACTCGAGGAACTTAATTAACAACGATTACAACGCTTCAAACAAGTTTGATCGATATCTAGCTGGTATTACCGCTCTAAACATTTTGACATTATTTTCTTCTTATACATTAATGTTGTCTCTATAATGTGTGGGCCTTCATCACGAGCGTTTCTAACCTTCCGATAAGTGGCATCTCAACTTCTTGACATCAGAGAGCCGCAGAGGCTTCAGCAAGAAGTCCTCAGCTCCCTCCTCAAGACACCTAATGATCAAATCAATCAGTTTAATAAGACTACTACAGTAAACTCTACTAATAGGAGTTCATGAATAACAAAAATTTATACAAAAACGAAGTGTCAATTGCGATTACTTCTCAATTCGATGAGGTACGTTCTCAGATGACACAACAACTACTGGTATCTCCTTTGCTGTTGTTGATTCCTGTTTAAAGGGAGACAATTAGTTAGTTGGTTTAGTTGACTTTAAAGTAATCGCATGATTACTCCTTATAATCAAGAGTTAAATTACCTTAACTTTTTTTAGTAGCTCATACCCTGTCATTCCTGGCATGCAGTAATCAGTTACTATCATGTCTACATTGGATACCTGCAAAGAGATCAATGTGACAATTTCAATATCATATTATATACTAACCTCTTAGCACCGTAACTAAAGCAAAATAGTTTGATGGTTAAATTTGTCAACTTTTCTTTGATTTAAAAAATAAATAAATAAAAAAAAACAAAAAACAAAAGGAGAAGAAGACTTACTGTGTTGCTGTAGTCTTGTTGCCCGTCTGCCAAGCCCAATAGTTCCAAGGCCCTATAGGCATCCTCTGCAGTAGTCACTGCCAGCGCCCAAAATTTATTAAAATTTGTCCCCTAATTATTAGACATAAATTCGTTACATCCAGCTAGCATGTCATAATGTCATGCAGCGTTACTGCAATATATAAAGGGCGTGTAACATCTACCTTTGCAGGCAGATTTGGTGAGTAACAATTCGATAAGTTTCCGGTCCACAAAACTATCATCAACCACCAAAACATGCGGCCTTTCATCGCCATTCAACGCCATTGAAGAGCCTGCCATGAGTTCTTAAATCTCTCTAAAACCCCAAAACAAATTAACCCACAAGACAATACCCGAGCACTCGAATCGAATGCAAAAACTTTCTAGCACAATTGCAATGACAAATTACTCGGTGGAGATGCATATAATATATAGCCAAAGAAAGGCATACAAAATCAGGAAAATCAAATGTCACAGGATAATTCGATATCTTTTCAAGTTCTTATGATTTACTTTTTATATTACATGATGTATTGGTTTTGTATGAACATATCGACTGAAGAGCAATCAAAATCATTTCAGATTTTCTTATCTTTTTGGTCGATAATCCTTTCAGATTCATTGCTTTTAAAGATTATGTGATAATCCAGTATTCCAGCTCAGGATATGATGTACAACTACATTTGTAGCTAAAATGTAAAGTTCTTAGGATTATCTATCATTTTTTACACATCAACAGATCTACAAAAATATTGAAAAATATAAAGTTATTAATCTCAGCATCCTAAAATAGTACCAAAATTTGGGGATTGACAAGGCCCAAGTGGCCAGGCACAAAAATAATCTTTGTATGCTGTAATTAAGTCATACTTCCAAATTAATATGAGAATTTGTATATGAAAAGCCAAAGAAAGATATTACCTATATCTACACCTCATATCAAACATGGATTATCGTCGTGCTAATATGAACAAAACATGAAAAGCCACAATGATTTTGCTTGTGACGGAAAGTGAAATTTGGAGCAACTCACATGGATTATTAATGCAAATTAGCTAATGTAACAAAAAGACAAGTAACAGCTGGGGCCCAACCTCAAAAATAAACAGGACTAAACATAAGGAGACAAATAGATATTTTGCCCTTCTCTCTAATCAGTCACCTTCGCAGATTCCAAGCATCAAACGCATCAGAAATTAATCCTCAAGAGCTTGGTGATTCAGACTAATGGCCAATGGCAAACTGGCACCAGATGAGTTATTCAATTTATAATTTTTTTAGTAGACACAAATAATCAAATTCTATACACAATTAAGGTACATTTTTTTGTGGCAACATTGTTAGGGGTGAATATGTTGATACGAAACCTTCCGTGAATACAAACCAGTGAACAAAGAGACACAAATCACAAACCAGATCAAAATGTAAGCACCATCATCCTAATTATAGCACACATACACAACGTTTTCCATCTTAATCATGGATCATTAGCGAGTTTTAATGCAGAGTTTCGAAATGTTTGTTCAGCTCTTCCAGCTTCTTCAACCTCAATCTCTCACTTTCCGCCACAAGCTGATCAAACAAAGCATGTACAAAAAAACATGGATGAGTTAAATTGCCTTAGTGACGAAACCCTTACTGGATTCAACTGACTTTGTTTTGAAAGCAAATTAAGTTAGAACATTCACCTCCCTCAGTCTGGAAACTAGTTGAGCTTTCTCTTGATTCTTCTCGGTTAAAGCTTCAAGAACTTCTTTATATTCTTTCTCCTGTGACCAAAATGAATAACATTAGTGATTAATCACCATACAAATTACAACAACATCAGCAGAAGAAAATGGTCACAAAGTTTCACCTTCCTCTGGCAGCTCTGGCCAAGCGGCTTTAGCTCTTTGTTAACTATATCGATCCTCTTGCGAACATTTGCAACATCCTTTCTATATGGATCCGCCAGCTCTTCAAGCTCCTATAAGAAATCACAGAATAAATTTGCTTTGAAGCAACCTCAATTGATCATCATTGACAATTTTTTATGAACAAATAAACAAATCCATCTGTATCATGTTTCCAATAGGTATGGATAGCTTTTTAGTTTCAAAACTGTCTTTTCTCAGACATTTAAATGAATCATTCCAAGAATTTGTTTCTTTTGATTTCAGTTTAACAGAAAAGTGTTCAATTGCCGTATATGTTACATTTCAGTCTGATATATTGGCATACTTTTTAGTAGCAAATTGTGATTGATCACTTACTTCTCGAATCTCAGCCAAGCGCTTAGATGCTTCTTCAAATTTTCCCAACTGAGCGTGAACCCTGTCCTTCATCTCCAACTTCTTCTTCTCAATTTCTTCCTCCTTTGCCATGAACAAAGCCAATGCAGACCTTGACATCTCTTCTTCCCTGTCATCATTGACTGGACTACCATTGTAATTGATGATACCGGAGTTCTTCACTCGCTGCATCTGCTGCTGCTGCTGCTCCCACATCTGTTTCGGCGTTGTCATTTGTCCGGTTCCTCTGCAACAGACCCCTTCTTTCTCTCCTTTGCAGCACTATCTTATTGCTCTCTTTTCTCTTGAAATGATGGCTATCTTTCTCCTGTTATAGCAAAGCTAGCTTTAAAGCTATGAAACCCATCAAACCAACTCACTTTACAACATAAATTGCATTTAGTAATGAACTCGAATGACCAAATTGCCTGCTTTTATAATTATAAAGTTAAGAGTGGGTCTACCTTTGTTGAATGAGGATCTTCTTTCCATTCTTCTCATTACAATAACTTTGGTAAGGTTGCTATTTTCTTAAGTTGGTGTGCTGCCAAATTCACCTTAACCAACATCAGTACTAGTGCTCATTCCTTAATGTATAAAACTACAAAATGATGTATACTTGGGCTATATTATATTGGCCAATTGCCCATTTCTTGGTGTACAATTGAAGATATACAGTATACTAACATGGGAAGAGTTACTAATAATTCTCCCTGTTTGATAGAGGTGTGAAAAAGAGCTGTGTTTTTTCTTTTTGGGGGGGGGGGGGGCGAAAAAAAAGGTTCCCCCCCTGCTTTTTTCCAACCGACCCATATCGTGAAATATCGATTGCTTGTTGAACCCTGTAAATGTGAATTGCGTGAAAGTAGGATACTCCAAATTCGGGAGTCCAAGAGTTTTATAAAACGTTCTTGATGGAAAAAAATGTGAATAAAAGATCCCACTGAATTGAATTTGGTCCATGAATCTAAGAAATAGTGAGAATTAGAAAAGAAAAAAAAAAAAAAAAAAAAAAAAAAAAAAAAAAAAAAAAAAAAAAAAAAAAAAAAAAAAAAAAAACCGACAGGGCAACGGTGAGGGGATCCTTAGGGGACAAGACAAACTTTTTAGAGGAATTGGCTAAACTAAGCCATTTCCATTTCTAGCAATTTTCTTTTTTTCTAAATTGTGTGGCATCCTTTTTTATTTAATATTGAGCATAAATTCTTCTTATTTGCTGATTAAGTACCCATAGTATCTCTAGTTTTAGTTCAATCTGCTCTTATCTTTTTCTCTCTAAAACTGCAACGGTATTTTCGACGGCGAACTTGCCCATGACAGAGATGTTTGCAAACGTAGAGCCCAACTCTGAATCCTTCTCAAATCTCCTTCTGCTAGAATACTTGAACATGTTGATTTCTTTGCAATTAGAAGAGGAATAGAAGTTTTTTGCACACATCAAACTTCCCTTTGTAGTTTCAAGCTCGACTTCTCTTCTTTATGGGTAATTAGTTGATTAAGAAAAGGTTAGTTCCCTTTCTCTATTTTTTTTGGTGCAATCAAAGAGGTAAAAGTGGTGAGGTGTTTTGTTGCGTGTTGTTGCTTTAAGTCCAAATGGACTAGCTTGGATAGTAATTCATGTAGTTCCAACCTTATGATTATTTAGATGTTTTACTGTAGATTGAAGCTATTTTGAGTTCACCACCCAAACACCATTTTCTTTCCACCCACATGCCGAAATTGGGGTTGGAGAAGATGTAACCCCACTTTCATTTGCTGGGTTTAACCCAATTCGTTTTAATTCATGGTTCTTTACTCGTGTTCGGATCTTAAAGGTGATAGAGAGGCTTAGGTAGGGGGGTGGGGGACGGGACGGGGACAGAGAAGAAGACGAAGGTAGAGAAGGATAGGCAAATCTAACAAATGACTATTTATATCAGGCCATAATTGCCAAAATATAAACAGTAATTTGCATAGAGTGGAACTAACTAGTGTTGCCCACATATTTTGAGAAAAAAAAAATGTTGACAAATGCTAATTAATGCTTATTTTAGCTAATTCCCCAACTTTCTACCTTGGACCATTAGGTCATTTCGTGCTATTGGGCTTTTATCACAGCGGACTGTCTTCAGTTTCTTAGTATTTCGGGAGGAACTTAGGTGCTCAAGATTGAGCACCCAACCATGCTCAATTCCTTTTATATTTTTCATCGTACGATTGTATATCATGATCCGAACCGTTCATTCATTTAGTTCTGTAGTAAAGATCATTTCCTCAAAAAATCAATCTAATTTGAGGTCGTTTGGTCATTTAACGGTACCAAACATATAGACGTCTCGTTTTATCGATTTTGCACCGTTCATATGTTTTGCACAATTAGATAATCAAACGATCTCAAATTTGATTGATTTTTTTAGGAGATGATCTTTAATATGTAAATTATAAAATAACGGTTCGGATCATGATATACAATCGTACGATGGAAAAAATAAAAGGAATTGAGCATGGTTGAGCATGGTCGGGTGCTCAATCTTGAGCACCTAAGTTCCCTTATTTCAGTTATCAGTTTACATCTTTGGACGAATCAAATAAAATATTTAACAATTAAAAGAGTAACTTGTGAACTTTGTTTAGAATTTATTAGTTGGGTGATAAAATTGTGATTTAGCTAATATTTATTGATTATAGGTCGTAGTTGCTAAGGTCGGATCCTCAACAAATTCCTAAAAGAAGAAAAAATTGAAGTATTTTGTCATGGGCAGTGCTTGGGCTCGGAGCCTTTAGGATCCCAAGTCCTGATTTTTTACGTGGACCAATAAGCTAAGGACATGTGGACTTACTTAACTTTTTAAACTGAGTAACCAAACATCCATTGTTCCGCAAACCAAACACATCCACTAATCTGCTGCCGAACTTCTCTAGGAAAAATACCCAGATTTCCATCGGAACATTAAAAAAAAAAAAAGTAAATTGGTTTTAGATTTGAGCTTCCTATGTCTGCCAAAAGTGAACGCACCCCACCCTAGCTTTGAAACTTTTCAATGTGGTAGCGGACGGAGTCCAGGACATCTAGGTGGTGGGCGGCGGCCGCTTGGAGGATTCTAATGAGTCACTTCATCATCAAGGGTTGGAGTTTCAGACATAGTAGATGTGTTTTGGAGGGGCGTAGGGAGATGGAGCTTAATTGGGCATGTCTTTTAGGATTAGAGGAGCGGAGGGAGATGGAGCTTCAGACTGCGTCGTGTATAGATAATGAATTTCATTACATTGGTTTCGTTTAAAAAGAAATTTCAGATTCACTGAAACTTGATATTTGATTACATTGGCTTGGCCATAAATTGATCTGCCATGCTGTATGAAAAGGAGATGATGAACAGTCCGTGAGAGAAGAAATTGGGATTGTTTGGTTATATGGTTTATAGGTGTTTGGTTGGTTGATTATGAAGAGTTAAAGAAGTCCACATGTCCTCACTTTATTGGTCCACGTAAAAAATAGAACTTGGGGTCCTAAAGGCTCCGGACCCAAGCATCACCCTTTTGTCATTCTTTTCTAAAAAGAGTGATCAGCCATCACCAAGTGAGATCCCCCTACCCCTCCTTCATGTGAGCCGAGTGTTGAGTCTTCAAGAGTAGAGTCCCCAGGAGTTGAGGCTCAAAGTCAAAGAGTTGAGTTTAATGAAGATAGAAATAGTAGTTCTCTTCAACGTGATCCATGATCACGTCAAGCAATATGGAAGTACGTACCCAGTTAATGATCAAGAAAATGTTAGAAGAGCTTATATATTATTAGTTTAATTTTGTATTTCATTTATCATTCATGTTTGTATTTTGTTATTTTTTTTTTGTAATCTATAATACGTATTGGAGAGGCTCACTACGTCCATCTTGACTAGGTGTATCTTTTTACTAATCAATAAATTTCACTCGCATCGTTGGGTTTTGCTTAGAAATTTATAAATTTAGTTAGTTTATATGAGTAGAATATATTTGAAATTTAGAAAGTTGGAAAATTGGAGGACATATCTTCGTTTACGAAAGGAAAAAAATTAAGCTTATATTTTAGCCCGGATGAGTTTCAAATCCTGGTTCCACCATTGTGGGCAGCACATTTCATTCTGAAATTGGGCAAAAGTATTGCCTAATTGCACTACAAGCCCTTTATGGACTATGGGCACACTACGACGGACTAGGACTATACTACAATGTACTATGATGACACTACGATGCACTGCGATGACACTACGGTAGACCTATGCAAATTGTAAAGAAGGGGCTGTCTGTGGGAGTAAGAAGGCGCTGGGGATTTTACTAAGATTTTTCCACACTGAAATTTTTCCGACGTACAACATAGGCCCAAAATGTGTCGGTGGAAGATCGATGAGTGCTCGCTCAGATTCCCGATCCGATTCATCAAGACGATCGAATGACGCAAATACCGTCCTCATCATCATCATCTAGTACTTGAAGATCACGTCGTGAAATTGCATCTTAATGAATGAAGCAATAACAGAGTAGCCTTTCATCCTCAACTTGACGTTCGCTTCGTTCAATTGGTGATCGTCGGACGACCTCCATCGCCTGACTCTGAAACGTTGGCTCTAGGTAGCCAAGGTTCTTGGCGGCGTAGCTCCAAATAGGGCCCTAAATTTTGAAATTCGGGTCATAATCGAAGATTGGGGAAAGCGGGTCGTCGTCGAAGATTGGGGAAAGCGAGTCGTTGTCGACGATTGGGGAAAGTGAGAAGGTGATGGACAGTGAGGAGTCAGACATTGAGGTGAGACGGTGATAGACGGTGAGGCGCCAAGCCCATTAACCCGATTTCCAATTCGGATTCAAATTCGGGACTGAACTAGAATTGGGCCAGTGGGCTTTTCTCGTCTTCGGCGTCGCTGTTGGGTATGGAGTCTACCAATTCCAGGTCCAGTTCAGAAAGTGATCAATCCCAAAAACCTCGACGTAGCTATGGTGAACTACGACTACACTATGGTGTACTACGGAAACACAGAGGACTTAATTGCAAAATATAAATAGTAATTTACCTAATATAGAGCTACCCGCTACCTATTTGGAACATGAATTCGCCAATGCGCCTACTTTAGATATTCCCCAGTTTTTCCCCCCACAGTCGAGTCCAACCCAAGTAGACCGTTTGCAGAATTTCCCCCGAAAAAGCGCACACTAATCTCAGCGTAAAGTTATAATCCAGTACCCACAAAACCACCCTAAATTTCTCTGTCGCTCGTATCATCACTCGACAACATACAATCCAATCGCCTTTGTCTTCCACTGTCCAGTATAAACCCGCCACATCACTAAGCCCGCTACACCATCTCTCACCTTAACCCACCTTCCCCAAACATTATAATCGGTAAAATCCCAAATATACGGTAAATTTCAATTCTTTTACCCAACCAACAATCGCGAAACACAACCACCGCAGCACCGCCCGGAAAACCCCTTCTCAGCTATCTCTCCCCATCGTCTCCGTCTCTTCACTGCCTCTTTTCTAGGGTTTCGAATGAAGTCTGGCGTCCTGCTACGACGTCGGATTCAAGTTTCATCCTTTGCAGTCTAAACGTTTCGTTTCTTCTCTTTTGTCGCTCTTCATGACGAAGCAGAGGTTTCCCGACTACCGGAGTCGGCCTTCGGCTTGCGAAAATTTCGACCGCAATCGACGCTCGTCGCGACCCGACCCGCATGACCGCAGAGAGTACGATACGCGAGGCTATTACGACGATGGCGGCGGCGGCGATAGAGGTTTTCAGCCGGTGAAGCTGTCTGGACTCGGCGCCGGCTTTACGATGTCCGAGTCGCCGTCGGTGAAGTTTCAGTGGAACAATCTGATGGACAGAAAACCCGACGGTCACAACCTGGCCGCGAATCCGAGTCTGAGGCGACCCGAATTCGGCTTCAACAACGAGAGCGACGCTTATAGGCTCAATCCTGAGAATGGCTACGGCGAAGGAGGTGGGGAACCTAGGGTTTCGGACCACCATCCGGGTCGGGACCCGGCCGGGAGATACGTGTATTCTCCGCATGCCTTCGCGTCGCCGCCATTGCCGAATTCTCACGTGGGTGCTCCGAAAGGTGAGGACTTTAGGGTCCGGGACCACAATGCGTACATGGGTCAAGCTGATACGACGGCCTTTCGCGCCGGGCCTGGTTTTCGCGGCATTTCGGATGAGTTCAGCAGAAGCAGAGAAGTGGGTCCACCACCAATGGCCTATGGTGGGTATTCTCAAGCTCAAATTCCACCACTTAATGAGTTCGTTGGAACAATTGACCGCAGCAGAGCTCCAAGTTATGGTGGCCAATTTAGACCAGGTAGTAGTACTCAGGAGGTAAGCCAGTGGAACCCTTACCCTAGTTTCGTAGAACAAGCACAGCCCAGCATTCCCAGCTATCAACCTTTGAGCCAGCAACAAGCAGTGCCGACCGGGGACTTCGGGTTCGGAGGCGATGATGGCCTTGAAAGAGGGCTTGAAGCTGTCTCATTTGAAGGTGCATTGAGGAGCACTGCTCTGGTCGAGGGTGGTCTAAGGGCGGATGAAGTGAAAACTCTGAAAATGTGCGCTAGGAGAAGAAAACTTGCTCAGCGGGGACGACGACGACGACGTCGGAATGAGCCCTCTGATGACTCTCAATCCGACTTGAGTGATGATGAGGAAGATATTGGAGAGTATCCGGCCCTTGAAGGGTTTGAATGGAACAATCATCAAGTTGAGGGTCAGTGGAACATTGACCAAAATGCGCATTTGGGAGATGATCAATTGAACATGAACCAAAATGTGGGCTTTGTAGAGGACCAAATGGGCAGTGGGGGCATCCACCAAGGTGGGATGTACGGAGGGCACCAATGGAATGATCTCAACAACCTGAATTCTGAAAATATGTTACCTTCTTCTTCTAGACCGCCAGCAGCTATGCAAAAGCATTCTGCTGAACACTTCCAATCGAAGCGGAGAGATATAAAGATGCGGTTGCAGCAGCCCTTGAAATCACCTGGCAGTATGAAGAAACGTTTGGGACCTGTTAAATCGCCAGACAGTATAAAAAGGCGTTTGGGACCTGTGAAACCACCAGGGAGTATAATGAAGCGGCTGGGGCCTACTCAAGATCATGTTCCTAATGTCAAGTTGTTAGGTTCTAAAAGTCAAGATCATTACAAATCTCAAATAATAGGAACAGAATATTGTCACAGTGGAAGCATTCATGGTCAAAGGGGTGGTCTTCCAATATCTAAGGGGAAACATGCTAAGGAAGAACTCCCGAAGGCGAAACCACTAAAGAAAGAGCTCCCGAAGGTGAAACCAGCGTTGGAAGAACTCCCGACTGCAAAACCAGCAAAGAAAGAACTCCCTGAAGATTCTGTGGAGTTCAAAAAGCTGGTAGATAGTGCCTTTTTGAAGTGCATTAAAGCTTTGTATGACATCCCAGAAAGCTTGACTACTAAGTGTTGCGTATGTGCCAGGTCTGTCATCTGTCGTTTAGTTCCTATTTACTTTTTCTGCTGAAACAAGGGAATGGCAAGGATTATAACTGAGCTACATAGGTAGGGTTTAAGTTTTTGTTATCTTCCTGCTTATGAAGAGAGTAATGGCTGTCTTGAGGCTTTCACTATGTGATTCCTAAATGTTGGATTAGTGAAGCGCTAAGGTTAGAATGCAATCAGAGATGAGGTCTATTGGCCTCGAAGAGCTTTTGAGATGTCCCAAGTGTGATTTCTGATTACCTCCGAAGTCGCACCCCAATTGATGTGGTGAGTGTTATTGGAGCAGCCTAAAACTATCTTGTTTTAGTTTACTTATTGTAGATATAAGTTATGAACACGGCCAAGGGTGAATGAGCCATCTACAAGCTAGAAGACCGAAAGTGGATGGAAATTGGAGATGGAAGAAAAAATGGTTGGAATTGCTCTCCTATTTATTTTAATGTTTTCTTAAGGAAGAATTGTTGATGGTGCAGGTGGAAGCTTTATTAGTTGGGATGGTAATTACAGTTTCGGTGATGTATATAGTAAATTAGGCAGAAATTAGGAACCATAGGTATTGTTGTTTCCAGGTTCTGTAGCTCCTACTTAAATAGCTGCATTGTCAACTTCTCATCAGTCTAGGACAAAATGTAGTAACCGTATTCCTGGAAGTTGCATGTATGTGCAGTGAGCGCGGAGAATTAAGATTTTCTTTGGGATACCAAAATTGCTGTATGAGTTCTTCTACCTATGGAAGGGGGTTGGGGACCTGGGAAATTTTAGACTCATGTTTAAGCGCGTCTAATGTCTGGGGAAATATCTTCTTTTCCTTTGTTGTATCTCTAGTTTTATACATTCTATTTCCGACTATGTTGGTTCAAGAGGGTGGTTTGAGCGTCTTATTGATTAATAAGGAAGTTGGGGCTCGCCTTAGGAAACATATTCGTTTTTTCTGCAAAAGAGATATGCTAATCATTTACTTATGAGATTTACTTTCTACAAATAGGATGGACTTGCAAGTGCATCTTTTGTACTTGCATAGGATGGACTACTTTTATTTGAACATTAATTTCGGATGAGTAACAGTGGGTTATAGAGATTGTGGTTGAAAGTTGATAACTGTAGGTTTTCCATTCTATTAGTAATCTGAAGGTCTGGCTTATGATGCTATGGAAGAGATCCCTCCTGGGTAATCTATATTTTTTCTTCTCTAGTATATGGCTGTTTTTTTTTTCTCGTCCCTTGTGATTGGATAACCCTGTATCCATCGTAGTCTTTGACTTCTCACAAACCTTGTGGTGAAGTAGTAATTTGTCACTTTCCTGGGCATGATCCTGGATTATAAAAGGTACTTTTTAGGGAAGTGCTACTGATAGTACCATGCACTTTATGATTTACACTGTAGCACGTGTGTTTATTTATGAATAAAGATATTGGTTTTGTGCTTTCTTATTTCACTTGATGTCCTACCAGTTAGTTTTGAAGTGATGCTGTAGTTGATTTAGATTCTCAAGGAATGTATTTAGTGACCTGTTATTCTTTCTGTCTGTTGTATCAGCAATTCGAAAGAGTTTGCAGGTACGGTGGCTCTGGCAAAACATGCCTTCATGTCATCTAAGGGTTATTTCAGAGCAGAGCACTTGGGTTATCATAAGGCACTTTGTGTGCTGTTGGGGTGGGACAGTGGAGTTGTCGAGAATGGTGCATGGGTTCAGCGGTTTTTGCCTGATTCTGAAGCCTTGGCTCTGAGAGAGGACCTGTTTATCTGGCCTCCGGTTGTTTTCATCCACAACACTTCCATAGCAAATATAAACCCGCAGGAAAGGCTGATTGTTAGTGTTGAAGGGCTGGAAGATATTCTTAAAGGTAAGTTGCTCAATATAATTTGCTCACTGATGATTTCTGCCACATATTCATTTGAATCTTGCCTTTTCTTTGTTTTCTGGGAACTCTTTTAGCAGGTAGATATCATGTGTTTCTTCGCATATTTCTGTTTGATTCTTTGATTTCATCTCTTCCATACTCAGAATTCCTTTCGTTGCCAATTGATTTACAAAATTCTTTTTGATCAGTTACGACAGCTGGGGTAGGGTAAATGATTTTCTAAATATTAAATTATTACGATTCTTAGTATTATAGTAAAGCAAAATTAAAGGTAGTCTGCAGGCAGGGTTTCTGTGCAGGGCAGTTGCATCTGTCCAGCTCAAGAACCAACTGCGTTTCTTCCCTTTTTACATTCTTTCTCCATTCGACCTTATGGTTGATATAATGCTTTGTTGGTCTGTTTCGTATGACATCTCTTTTTTTTCAAATCAATAGATTGCTTGATCTAGTTTTGCTATTTTTCATCCCAACTTAATTGCAGCTATAGGATTTGGTGGGGGGAAGACTAAGGTGTGCCGTGGGAAATCTGAAAATCAGAGTATCATGGTGGTCACATTTAGTGCCACATTTTCTGGTTTGAGAGACGCAGAAAGGCTTCACAACCTTTTTGCTGAGAACAAACATGGGAGGCCCGAGTTTCAGCAAGTCAGTTCTAGCGGAGGCGACCAAAGTTTGCAGGCGAACAATGTAAATTGTTTATACGGCTATTTGGCCCTTGCAGAGGATTTGGATAAATTTGAAGCCGAAACCAAGAGGCGGTGTGTGGTGAGGAGTAAGAAAGAGGTCCAGGCTATTGCAGATGCTTCTCTGTGAAATGGATGACATTAACTGTGTATATCTATCAATATGTTGAACTCCCAGTTGAGCCCTGTTGCTTTTTGTCCAATGCAAAATTCCAAATGTATTTGGTTGAATTTTGTTTTAAGAATGTAGCTCAACTCAAGGGCTTTTATGAGCTGAATTTTTGAATGTTAATAGTGCATGCCTCATCTCCTGGGTTCTATTTTCCTGTTGTTTTTTTTCCCCCAACTGTTTGTCTACTTCAATCTAAACTATGTGAAACGTGGAATCAAATCCAAGCAAATCTCTATAAATATCCGACAGTTTCTCAAATCCAAAAGCTTTTACTCAAATCGTCGACAAATAAATGTCAACCAAGGAACAGAAGAAATTACAGGTAGGCGGGCAGACTAACAAAAGGACAACCAAAGTTTTCTACACCAGATCAATCAAACAAGATGGAAAGTTTCTATCTCCTCTGGAAGTTCAGAAACCTGATGCCATAAGCAAAGACAAAGAAGAAGAGGAGGACCCAACCAACATGTGCAAGGACTACTGGTACAAGGAAGTCATAATCATACCCCAAGTATTCCTTTAAGAATGCATCCACTGCCTTTGGTGCTCTACCCGGAATTTCAAGCAACGTCTTTTTATCGCCGACTTGAGATGTGAAGATGCCATAGATCGTCCAAGCAACTGGGGAAGCCCAGTAGTACCACCTCCACCATATTGGGATTAGCTGCAATAAAAGAATACTACTAAGTATCAATGGCTCAGAACCCATTAAAGTAGCATTCTTTACTGTTTCTTTCCAGACTGCATTGAAGATTAGTCAGTTGTAATAACATACCGGTCTGGGAATGAGGAAACCGGAAAACAAATTCCAGAAGCTAAGGAAGAAGGACATGACAATGGCAGCAATTTGATGGCCCGGAGTTAGTGCAACCACCATCATACCGTACATGGAGAAGTATGTAAAGCACATGAATATGAAGTAGTAGAAGTACAAGAACTTGCCCACCCTCCAGTGGTAACCAATCATGGAATAGAGTAGAAGAGTATAGATGAAGGATTGTATTGCAACATAGATTGTTTCTATAGCCACCTGTGCAGCGGAAAGGAAAAATAAATGGTCCAAACGATTATAATGATTCTGGGACTAATTAAATTTGTAGAGAGGAGACAACTGGAGACAGATAGGCTTATGTATCACCTGAGCAAATGCATAAGGCAACTCGGAATACATCCCTGCTGCTCTCTCGCGATAGAAAACTGTTCTCTCGATTGCCACAACAGATTGCACTGCAGAAGCGTTGGAGGCTCCAAGGAAAAGAACAGCAGCATAGGTAGCTCCCAACAGATTGATAAGGTCTTGTTGTTTGTGTCTGCAGATAATGTGATGTGTCACTGCTTTAGCATCTATTTACATGAAGAAAAACAAAACAATGTAGCTTATTTGAGGAGAACTTCGACTTACATTTGGTCTCCTTTGCCCCAGAAGATCACACCAAATAAGATACCAATAACAATTGTCATGAAGAACCGGATTGCATTGTATCGCGAATTCCTCCAGTAAGACCAGTGCTGCTTCCAGAAACAAGCCCTGCACTGAGTTATGAAACTTTGGGAATACTTGGTGGGGAAGTAAAGATCCTTGGAACCTTGCTGTGGAGTGCTTAGCTCCTTGATGAGCTCCTGATTCTTCCTGAAAATGTGGAATATGTAGAGAAATTTCAGAACATAGCTTAAAGGGGTTTAAGAAGAATAAGATGTAGCAGATTGCTCACCTATGGAGGTCGGAATTGGTGTAAACTTCTGCAAAATCAATCCCAAGTTGGGTTTCAACTGCAGTGGAGCTTATCTCTAGCATCCATGTAGCTGGATTGTACCCTTCTCTTATTTTTTGGATCCCTGGAATAGCCTAGAAGAGGTTTGAGATATCAATCAAACTCAGATTAGGTCTCATTGACTTTAATCCAATTTTCAGAATTCTTTTTCAACTGGAGTCGAGCAATCTCAAAAGAGCTTACCTCAAAATATTCAACAAGTTCGCGGGAACTAGTACCTAAGGAACCAGCATAAATAATTTTTCCTCCTCTTTTCATCAAAAGTAGCTGCAAAAGAAATGACATCAAGTTCGGTTAATTACAAAGTAGAAAAGTGAAAAGGGTTGAAAACAGAAGATGTATCGATACAACCGAGTTCCGAGATGAAACATGCCTCATCAAAAGCTTCAAAGATATCTATGCTTGGTTGGTGGATAGTGCACACCACTGTTCTACCAGTATCCACTGTGTTCCTTACCGCACGCATAACAATTGCAGCAGCTCTAGCGTCAAGCCCAGATGTGGGTTCATCCATAAAGATAATGGAGGGATTAGCAACCAACTCAACACCTATTGTGAGTCTCTTTCTCTGTTCAGTTGAAAGACCATCAACTCCTGGAAGTCCGACTAAAGCGTTCCTCAATGGGTTAAGCTCAACTAGCTCCATTACTTCTTCAACAAACATCTGCAGGGATGGATGAAAGTTCATGTCAACTATGAAGTGTTTTAAACAACTTTCCAATAATTAACAACTGTTTAAACATTAGCTTTGTAGCCATTATAGTACCTCTCGGGTCTCCTTCTTTACGTCTGCAGCTAGACGCAGCCATGAAGAGTACAAAAGAGATTCATAGACAGTCACATAAGGCGAATGGATGTCATTTTGTTCACAATAACCGCTAACTCGAGCAAACGTTGCTTGGTTCTTTGGGTAACCAGAAATGCTGATACTTCCCTCGATGTAGCCACCAGTCTTCCTCCCTGATAAAACATCCATCAAGGTTGTTTTCCCAGCACCACTGACCCCGACTAATGCTGTTAACACACCAGGCCTGAAAGCACCACTGACATCTCGCAGCAGCTGCAGTCTGCTCTCTTCAACCCCTTGACTCTTCATTTCCTGATAAGGTATGAGAAAACTCTCATTGAAAGTGCTCTGGTATACTAAATTCCAAATCCAATTTCAGTTTTCCACTGATAAAGCTGATAAATTTCTTACAAAATTCAACTGTACCAATAGGAAAATATTCTTGAAATATTAAGACATGATGGATAGGAGAAAGGACTTACTGCAGGCATATCCACATAATAATTGACATGGTCAAAGGCAAGTGAAAGGGGTTGGAAGGGCAAAACCATTCCTCTTTTCCTAACATTGTTAGAAAAAGAGCTAGTAGTCCCTGTAATATTTCTCCACAGAATATCAGTACATACATTTAGTGCTATCAAGAAAGTAATCAAATGGTATTACAGTAGTAGAATTATCAAAACACACCAACCTTCCAGATTTGATGTCAACTGCTTCTTACTACTGCTTTCAGAGTGTTCATCCGGGACTATAGCTTTAGAATCGACAAGTGCTGAAATCGAGTGCAGGAAAGGAACAACCAGTAGAGGGTTTATCAGTTTATTTAAAGCACTGTAGAAAACTTTGAAGGTAAAACCGTGACTTACGCTTTAAGAATGTCAGAGCTGCAATGAAAAGAATATTGAAAATAAGTGAGTATCCAAGAAGTGCTGCAATGCAAATCCAATACCAATATTCATCTACAAAAAGTCCTCTTTCCGCAAGGAGGGTCTTTCCCACTGTGGGTTGACTAGAACCATTTATAGGCTGGAATAAGAGAAAATGAGTTTAGTCGGTAGACAAAAGTACGAGAATTTTCTTTTTCCAGGCATTAGGATAACTTACAGTGCTCCATCTTTTGTCGAGAAACTCATTGATAGCAATGGCATTTTGTCCATACATCATAGGAGAAATGTAGTAGCCCCAGATCATCCAGGGTTTAATATCATCTGCACAAAAAAAAGTGACATTGGTTAATGCATTTCATTGAAAATTCTTATATATGACTCATGAAAGAGCCCACGGATGCAGCTAACTTCAAAAAATTGCTAGAAATCTTACCTTTGGAAACTATGAAACCTCCAAGCACAAAGACCATTAGCAAAGTAAAGGTACCAATTGTGCTCGCAACTATTTCTGTTCTTCCAGCAGCTGCAATGAAACGGAAAAGAGAAAGAGCCATTTGGTGCACACCAAACAAAGCCAAGAATTGTTTGAAAAACCTGTAAATAATGAAAATATTTCATCTCTCCTTCATCAAGCTACCAGATACACACTAATGAAAACGATGAGCTAAAACTAATTAACTTCGCAGTTTAGCACCTACCTACTGGCAGCAGGAGCAAAACCAATGGTGTAGTACGTCAGAGTGATCCAAATTCCAGACTCCATCAGTGAAATGGGAATTCTGGTTAGCCAAATTGGCAAGCCAAAAGCCCATGCAGGGTAAAACAAGGCATCCCTTTGTTTAAAGAAAAGTGGAAGTCTGAAAACTGTCATTGCAAGCTCAGCCATCCCATTGAACATGACATTGATAAGGCTAAAAAATAGAGCTCCCCAAAATTTTGGTGCATCTTCTAAATGACCAACTTTCATTTGCGTTCTTAGGAACACAGTCAATGCAATTGTAGCCATGATTGTTATCTGCGTAGTTTTGAATATGTACACAAATGAGTTGCGCTTCATCAGCAACCATTCCCTGGAGAAGCATGCCTTGAAGAGTTCCCAATTGGAGATTCCATACTTTTCTCTGACCAAAGCAGCAGGATGGACAGTGGATTTGTCATAAGGGACCCTCAGCTCTTCCGAAAGCCTCTGGAAAATATGGTAGGAGTTGAAAGTGTGAGCAAACTCTGTTACGGAGATATATCTGTAAGGTTCATTCCTTCTGAACCAGTATTGCTCTTGGTCCTTCTTGGAAGTTACTTCTTGCAGAAAGTCCGCAACACCTTTCCTTTGTGGGCATTTGAAGCCCATGTGTTCAAAGAATTCGAGAACATTCTCACGGGAACCTTGATACACAATTTGACCCTCTGAAAGCAATATAATGTCATTAAAAAGATCAAACGTCTCAGGTGCAGGCTGCAGAAGAGAAATGACCATTGTCACATCCATAATATGAACCATCTGCTTCATGTACTTGATGATTTGGAATGTTGTGGAGCTATCCAAGCCTGTTGATATTTCATCCATGAAAAAGGCTTTAGCTGGCCCAACTAACATCTCCCCTGCATCCATTGCAAATGGTGATTGAATTACCTCATTAATAGGAGATCAACTGTAGTCCTTTAGTAATGATGCATATAACTTGTAAGTCCGAACGAAAAGAATATGTATCTACGTAACATTAATAGATGTGATATCTAGATCTTCCAAGTTCATACCTTACGCGTGTGTATCTGCGATAAACAGGTTTCTAGCAGTTTTATACATGACTTTTCATTCATTTGGAGCGTAAGCAAAATACAGATTTCTAACAACTTGGCCAAGAACTCTTTTTGAAGGTTTTCAAGCTTTATATTACCTCAGTTATCTATAAAATTGCAGAAATTCTTTATACAATTAACATGTACCTGTAGTAACACGCTTTTTTTGTCCTCCGGAAATGCCCCGTCTCATGTCATCACCCACCATAATATCCGCACAAATATCCAATCCAAGTATCTGTTAAAACAGTCAGTGGATGTTACGCTTTTAGAACATCAGATGAAAACATGACTGGTTATGGTTTCATGTGTGAGGGCAACAAATTAACCTTGAGTACATAATCTGTGATCAAACTGGTTTTCTGACCAGCCACTGCTGTGGCTTTCATGAACGCGTCAATCTCAGGGTCTGGTTTTATACCTGCTTGTTTTTCACGCCGTGAGGCCTCTACCAACATCTCATACCTGGTTCCGACTCCCAGGCAACGTCCTGAAAAATCCAAAGTCTCACGAACTGTCATCTCACCATAGTGAAGATCATGCTGGCTGATATAAGCACAAGTTCTCTGAGGAACAAATTCTGACAACTCGTGGCCACAATAGGTGACTTTCCCAGTTACCTGTACACAATTTTCCAGTAAGTGGAGTTGAACAATACCAATTTGAAGCGAAAAAACACATACATGAGCACTACACATTAGAAAACACAGAGAGAGATTAGACAGACCCTTAAATCTTCATCAAGTTTCCCAGAAAGTGCCTTTAGAAATGTTGTTCTTCCCGAACCAGGCGGTCCAAGAAGTAGACACATTCTGTAAACCAGTAAGAAAAAATCAAGACGGAATTTCAGAAACCAAAATTTAACTGCAGGCAATGGTAGCACAAGCTGCAGAACTAAAAGTTAATGTTTTTAGAAATAATGGTGGCTCATCTAAGAATACGAATTATAGCATAACATTTTTTCGCAATATGCTGTGTGAAACTGCATCAAGAAAAGCTGGTACTTACGTTTGAATCTCACAAACATCTTTATAGCATACATGCAGTATTCTTTGAACATACCTTGATGGTTTAACTATTCCACTCACATCCTGAAGTATCTTCACTACCTTTTTCTTCGAAGGAGAGAGCCCAACAAGTCCAAGCAACCCCTAAGAAAATCGAAAATGATTCATGAGTAAAGAAGAACATGAGACTACAGATCTGAACTTTCAAATTCACATTTTCCATTTTGACTCATAGTTAAGAGGAAGTTCTTAACTGTTGAGCAAACTTGAGAAATTATACCTCTATTGCATTCAAGGTGGAATTGAATAGAGTTGGAAGTGCTCTGGTCCCAACATATGCATCTCCCTCAACAGACAAGTGCTCAAATCTCACTTCAATCTTCGGAACCTCAATTCCCACCCTATTTTCCGAAAATAAGAATTAATCATTAAGAAACGTCAACAGATCACAGAATCGACCCCCAAATGGAGCACATTGAGAAAAAAAGGCAAGACCAAAATTGGACATCCCCATCAAAAACATCGTCCATGGGATTAAAGACACTAACCTGTCGGTTCTGTCTCTGAGCCTCCTGAGGAACTTCTCATTATCATCCTCAACAACTTTCAATATGCTGTCCATCAACTGCTTCTTATCCGTAGCCCTAAGCTTCGTAACGTCAACCTCATCTTGCACCACCCTCCCATTGCTCATCACCTGCCTCAACATCCCCTTCTTCAGCCTTTCATAAGTGGGTAGCCGCTCTATTGCCGCCCACCTCAGCTCCTCCTCCTCCTCAGCCGCCGTATTCCTGTGGAACACGTCTGGCTGCTCATTCCACATTTCTTTAATGCTTATTGTCCTCCAACTCATGTTACTTGCTGTCCGTACCAGGCCATCTCCGGCCAAGGCCCCTGCCATTCTTAAATTTCCGGTCACCCCAAAATTCGCGACAAGTACTAATGATTTGAAATGGATATATCAATTATACACACTGTGTATATATGTGACAACTTGTTGCGTGTTACACAAGATACTGAGATGCATAAAATTAAGAAAGGCAACAATTTTGGAAGTCTTAATGAATCTGTTTCCCCTGCCAGTCTTTCTCATTAGGATCGGAGAGTTAAGAAGACGTACGGTGTGGAAGAAGAATCTCACATTTCAGATGATAAAGTCAGAACTACACCATTTTATTTTTCCAATGGAATATAGTGCTTTTACTTTAGAAAGAATAGCTAGTATTCTAATTGGTGGATGATATGCGTGAAGTTGCAGCAAAGCAATCAATTGTTTTACAGCCTTTCCTTTAATCGAAGGGAGAAAGGGGTGCCAATTGGCTTTTATTAGATATTCAAGATTCAAGAATGAACATATTTATACGCTATATTGGGGCAAAGCCCAGCGTGTTTTGGTTAAAAGAATACACTAAAAAAAAAAAAATTAGGGAAAAGGTCGAGCAAAAGGGAGTTATGTCTTAATCCTCAACTATCAGTTCCAAACCCTGAAGTGCACTCAGCTTTGCTGCAGATTGAAGTTGCTTATCTCCTCTGGAAGTTAAGGAACTTGATACCGTAGGCAAAGACAAAGAAAAAGAGAAGAACCCAACCAACATGAGCAAAGACCACAGGAATTAAGAAGTCATAGTCAAAACCTAAAGAGTCCTTGAGGAACACACTAACTGCTACTCGTCCTTCAGGAGTGTCAATCTGCTTCTCAATATCACCAACTTGAGATGCAAAGATTCCGTAGATTGTCCATGCAATCGGAGATCCCCAGTAGTACCACCTCCACCAGATGGGAATCATCTGCAAAATTCATCATCAATTTGTTAGAATGCAAGGATAAAGAAGATGGTTTCTAAAAACCGAATGATAAAAAAATTGCATTTTAGTAGCTGAATGCTTATTTCATCACTTTCATGTCATAATATACAGTCCCTAACAAGCAAAATAGAATCTGTTCAGCATTATCATGCTTCACAGTAAGAAGAATATCTGAGTTTTAAATACCATACCGGCCTGGAAATGAGGAAACCAGAGAACAAGTTCCAGAAACTCGTGAAGAAGGACGAAACAATTGCAGCAATTTGATGGCCAGGAGTTAGTGAAACCACCATCATGCCGTACATTGAGAAGTAGGTAAAGCACATGAACATGAAGTAGTAGAAGTAAAAAAACTTCTCCACTTTCCAAGTGTATCCAATCATGGAATACAGAATTAAGGAGTATAGAAAGGTTTGGATTGCAACGTAAAGTGTCTCAATAGCCACCTGCAAGACCGCCAGTTGAGTCAATAACAATGGCATTCAGATACTAATGCTTCACAACAATGAGGACATAACCGTGCTCGAGTGTAAGTTCCAAAATTTTACCTGAGCAAAGGCATAAGGCATCTCTGAATACATTCCCGCTGCTCTTTCACGGTAGAAAACTGTTCTCTCGATTGAAACTACAGATTGCACAGACATAGCATTACCAGCGCCAAGGAAAAGAACAGCAGCATAGGTAGCTCCCAAAAGATTGGTCAGGTCTTGTTGTTTGTCTCTGTTTAACAGATTGCAATTGAACATTGTATAAGTGAACTATATAGGTGAAGAACCTTAATAATACACTCACTCACACAGTCAAGGGGGAGTAATTCTAAACAGTATGTAGCTCATAATAAGGTTTTTAAACTTACAGCTGGTCTCCTTTGCCCCAGAAGATAACACCAAATATTATGCCAATCACAGCTGTATTGAAGAACCTAATGGCATTGTATCGAGAGTTCCTCCAGTACGACCAGTGTTGTTTCCAATAGCAAGCCTTGCATTGAGTGAAGAAGCTTTGCGAGTACTGGGTGGGAAAGTAAAGGTCACTGGACCCCGGCAGTGGTGTACTGAGTTCTTTGATAAGTTCCTGGTTTTTCCTGAACAAGTGAAAACAAAAAGTTGAAGAAAAGAATCTTTATTGCACACAAACAAGGGGTTTGCAAAAAGTTAGAACTGAAATGAACACACTACATCTTCACTGACCTATAGAGCTCAGAGTTTGCATATAGTTCTGCAAAGTCGATGTTGTTTTGAGCCTCAACTGCAGCAGAACTGATCTCTAACATCCAAGTAGCAGGATTGTGGCCTTCTTTGATCTTGGGAATTCCTGGAATAGCCTGCAAGAGAAAATTTTCAACTGTAAAACTCTTTTGTAGACTGAGAGTTGTTGCTGCATGGATGATATGATTTCATTGAAGAGAATTCAATCTCCGGCTTAAAAAATCTTCACAAGAATACAGATGGGATTGAGGCTGATAAAATGAGTTAGGTCTAGAGTAAGCAAATCTAGATTGTAAATAAAAAGAAACTAAGCGTACTTACCTCCAACATAATTGTTTAAGAAAAAAGATAAAGGATTGATAAGCTTACCTCAAAATATTCAACAAGCTTATGAGATTGATGTCCTAAGGGTCCAGCATAAGTCACCTGTCCTCCCCTTTTCATCAAGAAAAGCTGCAAGGAAAAGAAATATCAGCGTCAAATATGTTATATGAATGTATAACAATATTACAAAGTGATAGATTCAAAACTCATACCTCGTCAAAAGCTTCAAAAATGTCTATGCTTGGTTGATGAATGGTGCAGACAACAGTTCGTCCTGTATCGACTGTGTTTCTCACTGCACGCATAACAATTGCTGCTGCTCTAGCATCAAGACCGGATGTTGGCTCATCCATAAAGATGATGGAAGGGTTAGCAACCAATTCTACAGCAATGGTGAGCCTCTTTCTCTGTTCAGTTGAAAGTCCATCAACTCCTGGAAGTCCAACTAAAGCATTCTTCAATGAATTAAGCTCTACCAAATCCACAACCTCATCAACAAACATCTATAGAAAGGGATAAACAAACACGAAACAATTGATCAGTTGTTCAGACTGTACTAGGAACAGATAGCACAAATAATCTAAGGGTGGTTAAATAAGCAACATGCCTTTCTTGTTTCCTTCTTGATGTCCTTAGCAAGGCGCAGCCAGGCAGAGTATAGAAGAGATTCGTAAACAGTAACGTATGGTGAATGAATGTCATTCTGTTCACAGTAACCGCTGACACGAGCAAATGTTTCTTGGTTCTTAGGGTACCCAGATATGCTAATACTTCCTTCAATATATCCACCAGTCTTTCTTCCAGCTAAGACATCCATCAAGGTGGTTTTTCCAGCACCACTAACACCAACTAATGCAGTCAAAATACCTGGCCTGAATGCACCACTTATATCTCGAAGTAGCTGCAGCCGAGTCTCCTCAATCCCTTGGGTCTTCATTTCCTGATAGACACAAACTCGTTACTGCCAATAGTCTATGTAAACTCACACAATTGTGAAAGATGCATTAAACCAAATTTTAAGCCGATTTGAAACTTGCTCCAGTTTGTAATTCATTTAACTTTTAAAATGCCACGAACTTTATGTCTCAGAGCAGAAAGAAGAAAAATTGACTTACCGCTGGCATATCGACATAATAATTGACATGATTGAAGGCAAGTGAAAGGGGCTGGAAGGGCATAACCATTCCTCGTTTGGCTTGAACATTTCCAACATTAACATCCGAACTAGTACTTCCTTGAGCATTTCGAACTTGCATATCAGTACCTGTAATATCGGAGAAGCAAACTCATTCGTTAGCTAGTCAAATAAAGCTTGAGATGTACGGTTTGTGCGGTTAATTTGTTTGTACTATCACACGCTGACATAAAAAACAGAGTTATGCAACCACTGAGTAGGAAGTTTTAAGTAGCCAGTAGTGATGTCATCTTGCCAAAACAGTAGAAGTACCAAAGTTAAGAATCACAAGGAATAGCATTTTAACCTTCTGGATTGGTTGTGACTTGCAGCTTCCTCTTTGTTTCAGAGTCATCATCCATGATCAAAGTTTTGGTATCACCAAGAGCTGAAATTGAGTTGAAAAAGAAAGCAAATGTTCAACACTTGAATGTGCTATCTTTACAATATCCGAATGACAAAGGTAAATTATCCACTTACGGTTTAAGAAGGTCGCTGCTGCAATGAAAAAAATATTGAAAAGAACAGAAAATCCGAAGAGTGCTGCAACACAAATCCAATACCAAGTCTCTGTAGTAAATAGGCCTCTATCCCTAAGAATATTCTGTCCAACAGTGGGCATACGGCGGCCAACTACAGGCTGTGGCACGGGATATCAAAATTTCATTGAGAAAAACCATAGAACCAGAATATGAAACTTAAAATGATACTATTTGAAGTTTAGTAGCCAAATAAGATTTTGGTAAACATACCGCGCTCCATCTTTCATCAAGAAATTCATTGATAGCGATTGCATTTTGTCCATACATCATAGGTGAAACATAGTACCCCCATATCATCCATGGCTCAATGTCATCTGCACAAAATTATGGGAATATGCTGACCATTTCAAAGCATATGATTGAATATAGCTATCAAATTGACAACAAAAACAATATTTACTTCGAAACTAAATACTTTTGACAGTGAACAAAGGACTCTTACCTTTAGCAACAATGTAACCTCCTAGAATAAAAACCACCAGAAGTGTAAATGAACCAATGGTGTTTGCCACGACTTCTGTTCTTCCAACCACAGCAATGCAACGGAACATGGAGACTGCCATCTGATGTATACCAAAGAAAGCCAAGAACTGCTTGAAAAACCTGCACATATTTTGTCCTCTTGGTCAGATTTGTAATCAAAAGCTAGAAACTTCTGAGAACAATATGAATCGGCAATTTAAAACGTACCTACTGGCAGCAGGTGCAAACCCTATGGTGTAATATGTTAAAGCTATCCAGATAAAAGATTCCATTAGGGAAATGGGAATTCTGGTAAGCCAAATGGGCAAGGCAAAAGCCCACCCTGGATAGAACAAGGCATCCCTCTGCTTAAAGAACACAGGAAGCCTGAAAACTGTCATCGAAAGTTCTGCCACGCCATTGAACATGACGTTGATGAGACTGAAGAACAAGGCTCCCCAGAACCTTGCCGAATCCTTTTCTTCACCATATTTCATTTCAGTCCTTAAGAACACCGTGAAAGCAATTGTTGCCATGATTGTAATCTGGGATGTTTTAAATATGTATACAAAAGAGTTGCGCTTCATCAGAAGCCATTCCCTGTCAAGGCATGCCTTGAAGAGCTCCATATTGGAAATTCCATACTTTTCCTTCACCAATGCAGCAGGATGGGCAGCTCTTTTGTCGTAAGGAACTCTTAGTTCTTCAACAAGACGTTGCCCAACATGAAAAGTGGTGAAAGCCTGTGCAAAATCAGCTACCGAGACATATCTGTAAGGTTCATTCTTCTTAAACCAGTATTGTTCTTGGTCCTTTTTTGAGGTCACCTCTTGCAAGAAGTCTGCAGCACCTTTTCTTTCAGGGCATCTGAACCCCATATATTCAAAGAACTCAAGCACATTCTCACGTGGTCCTTGATAGACAATCTGACCCTCAGAAAGAAGGATAATGTCATCAAAAAGATCATACGTCTCAGGTGCAGGCTGCAATAGAGATATGACCATGGTCACATCCATAATGTGAACCATCTGCCTCATGAACTTAGTAATCTGAAAGGTAGTGGAACTGTCCAGCCCCGTTGATATTTCATCCATGAAAAACGCTTTCGCTGGTCCAGCCAACATTTCTCCTGCATTCAGAACAACCACCTCCAGTTATAATGACAGGAAATACATTTGCATATTGATCATCAGTCCTCTTAATTCAAGCAGGACTTAATTGGATAACCTTTTGACATCAATGCCTTTAGCACCTATTTTAAGTGATTATTTAGAGTGTATAAGCAGAACTACAGTCAGAAATAAAGAGGAAAGCATGCATAAGCAATTTAGAGTACCCAATGGTTACAATATGTAATGTGATATATAGCAACATACCAGTAGTTACACGCTTCTTTTGTCCACCTGATATCCCTCTTCTCATGTCATCACCCACCATTATATCAGCACAGATATCCAATCCAAGTATCTGTCAGAAGAACAAAAGATTGTTACGCTTGTACACTAAGAGAGCAAGGATAAAGTCTTTGGATTCGATCAACAAACCTTAAGAACGTAATCTGTGATCAGACTAGTTTCAGTGCCCGACATAGATGTAGCTTTCATGAATGCATCGATTTCAGGATCTGGTTTGATGCCTGAGCCTTTTTCCCGTCTAGACATTTCTACTAGCATATCATACCTTGTTCCTACTCCCAGACAGCGTCCCGAGAAATCCAGTGTCTCACGAACTGTCATCTCACCATAATGAAGATCATGCTGGCTGATATAAGCAGAGGTTCTCTGAGGCACAAATTCATGGAATTCATGTCCACAGTACGTCACTTTCCCAGTTACCTGTTTTTCATCCCAATTAGTCACAATACACATGAAAACCTAAACATGTATGCACACTGATACCATTCGCCAATTGGTAACAATATAGAGAAGATGACAAACCCTTAAATCCTTATCAAGTTTTCCTGCAAGTGCCTTCAACAGTGTTGTTTTTCCAGACGATGGAGGTCCAAGAAGAAGTGTTAACCTGGAAATGTGACAACAGCACAACGTCATCAATCGAGTTCAGAAACAAAACTCACTTGAGTATCACACCAATAAAATCATTTCAATCTTCTTTCTTAAGAACAATGAGCTGTTTGTTTATGATAATTTGTTCTTTTCACTTGTACAGAACTGATACTAGTCTGCAAAAACGTTTACAAATGTAAATCCATGAACATACCTTGATGGTTTAACAATACCGCTGACTTCTTTCAGGATCTTGACAACTCTTTTCTTAGACGGTGAGAGTCCAATCAATCCAAGTAGTCCCTATTCAGAGGATATAATTTCAGGAATCCAAGCAATAACTAGCCTAAGCACTATATTAAAAAGTAAGGTTTGGTATTAAGAAATGTTGACAGATTATTACCTCCACTGTGTTCAAGGTGGAATTTAGCAGAGTTGGAAGTGCTCTGGTTCCAACATATGCATCTCCCTCTATTGATATATTCTGGAATCTAACCTCAACCTTAGGAATGTCAATACCAACCCTGTTTCAAAAAACAAACAATAAATGTCACAATTAGTCCAAATCAAGCAGTGACGTAGCCAGGATTTTCTCTCTAGGGGTTACGTTTTAGGGGTAGAGTTTTAGGAGTGAAATTGAAAATGGAATTATATTTTGTGGGTAGTTTTGAGGGTGAAATTGGAAAGGAGGCTACATTTTGTGGGTAGAACTTTGATGGTGAAATTTGACAGAGGTTATATTTTTTATGGATAGGAATTTTAGAGGTCAGTTTGTAATTGTAGGACAATATATAGTTAGATTTTAAGAATTTTTGGGGTGAAATTAAAAAGAATGTTATATTTTGTGGGTAAAATTTTGGTGGTGAAATGGAAATGGGGGTTATATTTTTTATAGAAAGAAATTTTGGGAGTCATTTTGTAATTTTAAGAAAATATATAATAAAATTTTAAGAAATTTAGGGGTCAGTTTTTAGTTTTAGAAAATTCAGTGGGGGCACAATGTCCCCCTGCCCTGCATGTGGCTCCGTCCCTGAAATCAAGCATGTTCAACAAGAAAAATAGGGAAAAGTACAATCTTTCACTTATAAGTTTCACGTTTCACGATTTCAGAAACTTAAATTTTCTTCTCCACTGAAGCCAGTAGTTGTATTAGGCACAAAATTTGAGTAGATTTAGAAACATGGGTTCTTTTTCCACTTTCTAATTATGTCCAGTCCTTAATGTTTTCCTACTGCTTTCTTATCAACCAAACAAAAACTATACCCAACAGCACAAAGATACACAACGCGTACCTGTCGTTTCGCGCCCTGAGCCTCTTCAAGAACCTCTCATTGTCATCTTCGACGACCTTGAGTATGTTCTCCATCAACATCTTCTTATCTTGCACCCCAAGGTTTGCAACATTAACTTCTTCACTCACAACCCTCCCATTGCTCATGAATTGCCTCAGCATCCCTCTCCTCATCCTATCATACGTTGGCAGCCGCTCTATGGCGGCCCACTTGAGCTCCTCCTCCTCGTCCACCGTCTGCTGCCTGCTGCTCCGCTGGAAAACATCCTGCGGATTCCACATTTCTCGGACGCTAGTAGACCGCCAGCTCCTCCGGCTGCTGGTCTGCCTGGCTAAGTCCTCCCCCACCAATGCCGCCGCCATTTTAACGGCCAGAAACCAATCAAATCACCCCAACAATTCAAAATTTCAGCTACTGGGTGGGACAAGTATATATAACCAACTTGGATGCCCCTATATGTTTTGTAGTGATTGATCTCACTACAGCCCCACAATTTGGGGCAACTAAACTTGAAAGAATCGATGATCAACTACAATCCTAGACTTTGGTTTTCTGCTGCTCCAAGTCTTCACACTTGGATTGTTCTTTGTTTTGGGTGAAGAATGAAAACGTGGAAGAAACAGGAAGATTACGTTAGCGAGGAGAATTGGGCTTGGACTTTATAGAGGCAGCAAGCAGAAAAATTCTCTTAAAAACGATTTTTCAATTTGATTCAACAGCTGTAACTCTAAAAAGTCGTGAAGAAATATCAAATGGGATGGGACTTGTCGGACAAAAAGAAAAAGAAGTTTCCAATGGGATGTGGCTGCTATGTGTTTTCCCGCCTTTTTCAACGAAAACTGCTTTTCGTGAAGGGAAAAACTTGAGGACACAAAAGTTGAATACTGAAGCCCACTCAATTATTTTTTCTTTTCATCTTACGATGTAATAACATAATTAAAATTATTTATCTAATAAAAATTATCTTTTAAAAAAATTACTTAATGTGAGATTATTTAGCTTTTTAATTTTGTATCCAAATTTCTCCCTTTCCTACAATGTGCAATTTCTATTTTTGTATTATTTCGGAAAAAAATAGATATTGCATTGAGGTTAGCTAAAAAGTAAAGTCAATTTCATCAATTATCAAAGAATCATTTCAGGCGAATGAAACTCCAAAAATAAGAGAAAGATTAGAGTCGGTTACAAAAGATGCAACCAGATGAGATAATTACAATTAGGGTGAAAGACCAAAGATAAGATGGTTACAAAACAGGCATGAAAAAGTGTAACAAAAAGAGAAATTAATGCTTTCTAGCAACGATTTTATGTTAAAATATCTATCTGGGAAAACGAAGAAATGTCAAAAGTATCAAGGGCTGGGGGCCGAAGTTGACCACTTCTAGATGGTCTTATTCCTATGTTGCTACAATTCCACGTTGCTGGATAATTAAAATTTCATGACTTGAACAAGAATCCAAGATTCTGAATTGCAAAATCAGTTATTCAGATTTTGTAAATATCTTGTAAACAAGAAAAATCAATTTTAGAGCTTCAAGAACAAAATTGAACGAATGTGCTAGGAGTAGGACAAGATTTCATCCACTTTTAACGCACGTGCATAATAAACCCTCCCAATCTGGTGGCCCTAATTTGTCATCTTGTCAGGGCTGCCAACGGTCAACTTTTGAGCATTCATTCAACTTAAGTTAGATCATTTCAAGTTCGTTAAATGTTATTTTAATTTATTTTTCCTGACGAACCAATCATTGTGTTATATCCCAATATAATATAATATGTTGGTTTAAATTTCCCACTTCAGGCCTGATTGTACCCAATATATTGGATCAAACTATAAGAGCATTTCCACCGGTGTCGAAATCGGACGGGGCGATTTCGTCAATCGCCTATAAAATCGGACGAGGCCGAGAAAGGGAGCTTCCTCCGCTGCCAAAACAGACGGGCGATTCGGCGCTGGCGAGGGCTAGGTCGCTGGCGATGTCGGCAATGGACATCGGACGAGGTCTTCAGACTCGCCCTCGGACTCCCGACAAACCGGTTGCAAATGCTGACGAGGGAGGGTTTTTTTTTAAAAAAAAATTGTGAGTGCGTGCTGACGTCAGCACGCACTACCGACTTCGCATCTGGGCTGTTGGATTGATCTGCCGAGCAGATCTGGACAGTTGATTTGGGGGTCATTTTGTAATTGTTTTATTTTTTAGGTTTGTTTTGTAATTCTGATTTGGGGGTCATTTTATAATTTTTGGGGCTGTTCTGTAATTATTTTTAGGGGTTGCTTTGTAATTATTCTTTAAAAAAATTTCAAAAAAGTACCCTAAATTTTATTTTTTCCTATAAATACCACAATATTTCTAATATATTACAATACAAAATTAAACATTACAAGGAAAAATTTAACACATAAACGAAATGTAATTCCTTGCCCTCCAAATTGCCCTTCAAATTGCCTTTGTTGGGTGGAAACAACAAAGATAATTTGGAGGGCTCCAAATTTCCCTAGGGCAATTTGCACAAATTATCTTTAGACTAAAGGCAATCCACCCAACATGGGTGGAGATGCTCTAAGGACTTAGCTTCTGATAAAAAATGAAAAATAAAAATTAAGGATTTAGCTGGCTCCACTATATACAACGTGCAGCGACACTTGATTGATTCATTGAATTCGTAGACCAGGAGTACAATATGGAATAAAGTGTCCATGAAAAAAGGTCGTAGGCATTCAGTTTCCTAGAATAGAGTATAATTGTCATTTTCTGTGACTTTATGAAAGGAGTAGTAATTTAAGGTTTTGTTATAGAGTTACCAAGATGCTTAGCTTCAAAGTAAGCTAGTTCATAATTCTAGAAGGACGGTTGAAAATGAACTTGAACCGTTGAAAAGTCGTGGTAAAATTGATTAGATATTTTATGTCATACAGGATGGGAAGGGCATTAGGAGAGAAGTTCGATCACGGCTAATTGTTTTCGTATAAATGAATGTGATTTTCTGCAAACAGTATTTACAAAGTCCAGTGATCGCTTGTTTTTGGAATGGTGCGCATTTCAGCAGTTCCAAGATGCAAGCAGGGAGAGCAATCTCAATTTTTATGAGAAACCAACAATATGAAGAAGGGTATGTTGGAGTTTTGAATGTTATGTCCCACAATTTTAAAAGAATTTATGTTTTGTGATTTTGGTTTATAGTTGACATATTATGGGACTTAGTTTAAGACTAAGTGTGATGCACTCATGTTTAAAAAACATGAAGGTACAAGTCTTCAATTTAAACATAACGATACATCCTCTGGGAGATACCTCTTTGCAAAAGGTATTAGACTTCCTATAAATAAAGGAAAACATTAAGCCTAAATTAAGAAGAAGAAAGAAAACATATTTGCTTCACGTGAAAACATATATTTTTCAAACTATTGCACAGTCTATTGGAGAGAAGCACATGGAAGTTCGTTGAATCCAATGTTTCGATGCTGGAATAGAGGGTAATAGATAGGTGAATCATGTGAGATAGACGTTCGTAGAACTACAATACTGAGTAGGGACAAAATTCTTTCTTAAGGATAGGGTACTTATACACGTTTCTATCTTCTGTTCAAGTCAGTATGTTTTCTATTTATACTTATTGGTTTCATTGAATTCATTTTCTATACTTTATTGTTATGAAATTGCCTATCTACTTAATTGTTCCCAATAGAGTAGAGGTAAAAGTAACTTACAGCATTTCTTCGTGCAGCTTAAAATATTGTTTATGCAGCAAATTGCAACAAAAGTTTAAACGCTAGCTGCAAGCAATACTGAGCCGTTGTTTTACATGATCAAGGCAAGCTTTTCATTACTAATGATGGGAAGCTTTCTATTGACTCTTTGAAAATACAAACTATACACAACTACAAGCAATGCCCAAAGGCATGCAAGCCAGTTGAAACTACATGTGAACAGATTCTTGGTCTCGCTAACTAACTACAATGTGGTCTACTTAACTATGTATATGATTTGTTTTGTATTCTGATAGTTCATTTTTCTTTGAGGTCACCTCCAGTAAGAAGTCTGCAGCACCTTTTCTTTCAGGGTATCTGAATCCCATATATTCAAAGAACTCAAGCACATTCTCACGCCTTGACAGACAATCTGACCCTCAGAAAGATCACACACTACAAAAAAAAAATGGAATAGGCATCGGACATTCTCCACAGCCCATCCCACCCACCTGCTGAGGTTTTTGTCAGTGATGCCTAAAGTGGTACGTGTCTCAGGTGCAGGCTGCAATAGAGAGATGACCATTGTCAGATCCATAATTTGAACCCATTTGCCTCATGAACTTATAGTAATTTGTGATAGCATATAAGAAATTGAACATTTGAGAATTCTAAAGAGTGTTTGGAAAATCAGAAATTGAGAGAAAATTCCAGAAACAGAGCACTATATTGAATCTTTACTGGAAAAGTTTACAAATCAGAATCTATCAATTACAAAGAGAGGCCACCAGCTATTTATACAAACCGTTATGAAGGAAATTGAGGTTCCACCCCAAAACCAATTGGCATTGGGGGAGTAGCCCAATCCTTTAGGAATACCACTAAGGTCCCTTCACTAGCCAATGTGGGACTTTTCACACCACATTCTCAACACGCCCCCTCACGCGTGGTGACTCTCAAGCCAACGCGTGAACAACACACCGGGGACGGTGAGCACGTGCGGCTGTTAAGCTAACACGTGAGCAACCTTGCTCTGATACCATGAAGGAAATTGAGGTTCCACCCCAAAACCAACTGGCAATGGGGGGAGTAGCCCAATCCTTTATGAATACCACCAAGGTCCCTTCACTAGCCAATGTGGGATTTTTCACACCACATTCTCAACACGCCCCCTCACGCATGGCGACTCTCAAGCCAACGCGTGAACAACACACCGGGGACAGTGAGCACATGCGACTGTTAAGCCAACACGTGAGCAACCTTACTCTGATACCATGAAGGAAATTGAGGTTCCACTCCAAAACCAATTGGCAATGGGGGGAGTAGCTCAATCCTTTATGAATACCACCAAGGTCCCTTAACTAGCCAATATGGGACTTTTATCACACCACATTCTCAACACGCCCCCTCACGCGTGGCGACTCTCAAGCCAACGCGTGAACAACACACACACTGGGGACGCGGAGCACGTGCGGCCGTTATGCCAACACGTGAGCAACCTTGCTCTGATACCATGAAGGAAATTGAGGTTCCACTCCAAAACCAATTGGCAATGGGGGGAGTAGCCCAATCCTTTATAAATACCACCAAGGTCCCTTAACTAGCCAATGTGGGACTTTTATCACACCACATTCTCAACACGTTAAATACACTGACATCATTATCATCATAAAATGACACCACTGCCCTTCACCTCTCTGTTCATGTACAGATTTGCCATCATATACAACTGTAACTCCATCTGTATTGGTTAATACTCCTCCCCCCTCCCCCCTCCTCCCCCCCACCCCCCCCCCCCCCCCCCCCCCCCAATCGATATCAGGGTACTGAGATGAAGATTGAAGCAATGTTGTTGAAACAAAGGAGTATTCAATCCTTTTGTAAGCACATCAGCTACATTATGATCACTAGCAAGAAACTGAACATGTAATTCCCCACATTGAACTTTTTCTCTACTGAAATGATAATCATTATCCAAATGTTTTATCTTTGAGTGAAACACAGGGTTGGCACTAATGGCAATAGCAAAAAGATTATCACAATATATCACTGGTGGGGAGGGAATAATCTGATGAAGATCTTTGAGAACTTGCCTTATCCAAGCTAAATCTGCCGCTGCATTGGCCAACGTCCTATATTCAGCTTCGGTTGAGCTTCTAGCAACTGAAGGCTGCCTTTTAGATTGCCATGAAATTAGATTTTCACCCATAAACACAGTGAAGCCAGATTGAGACCTTCTTGTATCGGGATCCCCATCCCAGTCAGAATCACTGTAACGGGAGAGAAGAACTGGTTGCTTTGAGATGCTATTAACTACTAAAGGCCCATGAGAATGACTAAATCCTGTTAGAGATAAGCCACCGTGCACATACTTCAAACCCAGATGAATGGTGCCTTGTATATAACTGATAACTCTTTTTACTAATCCAAGATGAACATCAGTTGGTTGCTGTAGAAATTGACAGCATGTGCTCACTGCATAGGCTATGTCATGCCTTGTAAAAGTGAGCTACTGCAAAGCTCCAACAAGACTTCGATACGAAGAAGGATCAGGAAGAGGATTTCCATTTGTTTTTAACACATGATTATGTGGTTTGCAAGGCGTAGGACATGGTTTACAACTAGCCATACCAGACTTCACAACCAAATCTTTAGCATACTTGCTTTGATTGATAAACAGCTGCCCTTGGGAACCATAGAGGATTTCCAACCCCAAAAAGTAAGTAAGTTTACCCAGATCCTTCAATTCAAACACCTCACTGAGTGCATTAACCACTGATTGAATCAGAGGAACTAGAGCCTGTCAAAATGATATCATCCACATATAAGAGAAGAATGACCAGCTGACCATCACTATGCTTGATAAACAAACTAGAATCTGATTGAGACATCACAAAACCAATTGCTGGAAGGAAACTCGTAAATTTATCATTCCAAGCTCTAGGAGCTTGTTTTAAGCCATACAATGACTTGTGCAGTTTGCAGACAAAATGAGGACATGTAGAGCTGACAAAGCCTTGTGGTTGTCTCATGTACACTTCTTCCTGCAACTGCCCATGCAGAAAGGCATTCTTTACATCTAGCTGCCTCAGAGACCATCCAAAATTAGCAACAAGTGCAAGTACCAAACGAACAGTAGTATGTCTAACAACGGGACAAAAAGCCCCACCAAAGCCCAAGCCACGCTCTTGACAGAAACCTTGAGCAACAGGGCGGGCTTTATATCTAGCAATCCCCCCACCAGACTTCCCCCTTTCCCTAAACCCCCTTTTTCCCCCTATTTTTTCTCCGGGGGGGGGGGGGGCCCCCCCCCCCCCCTTTTTTGTAGGCCCCCCTCCCCCCTCTCCTCCCCTCTCCCCTTTCTGTTTTACATCTTCTATGCGAAAATGTTTAATTTTCATAAGATCTTCTTGACTGTTATTCAAAAGGTCCACTAATGTATGTATATTGGACCTTTTGAGGCAATTATAGACCCTGGGGAGCAATTCTGATTGGTCAATAAAAATATATTTAAATGCGATTTCTTTTTTATTTTTTCTTTGTTTAGCCAATCTACCATGAAAAGTAAAAAGGGGTAAAGTAACTTTATGTTGATTGTTTTCTAAATGTAAGTTTTCTTCTTCTGCATGTAAAAAAGGAATAAATAAATCAATCAAATTCCGGGAGGCTTCATGAAGTGCTTCTTTAGGAGTTAAACTTCCATTTGTCCATATTTCGAGAAAAAGTATCTCTTGTTTTTCATTCCCATTCACATAAGAATGAATACTATGATTCGCATTTCGAACAGGCATGAATACAGCATCTATAGGATAACTTCCGTCTTGAAAGTTATTTGGCGTTTTTATACGATATCCGCGATTCCTCTCGATTTGTAATTCAATACACAAATTAATTGGTTCTGTTAGGTTAGCTATATGCTGTGTATTATCAACGATTTCCACAGAAGGTGGTAAGATAATGTCTTGAGCAGTTACATATCCAGGACCCTTCACACAAATAGACGCGTTACAAGTTCCATACAGATTACTTCTCAATACAATTTCTTTCAAATTCATTAAAATTTCATGTACGGATTCTTGAATACCTACTATGGTAGAATATTCATGTGGTATTTTCTCAGATTTTGCGCGTGTGATACATGTTCCTTCTATTTCTCCGAGCAAAGCTCTTCGCATCGCAATGCCTATTGTATCGGCTTGACCTTTCATAAGTGGGGCCAGAATAAAGCGTCCATAATAAAGACGCTTACTGTCTGCTCTTGATTCAACACACTTCCACTGTAGTGTCCGAGTAGATACTGTTACTTTCTCTCGAACCATAGTATATTATTTGATCAAATCATTGAATTATTTATTTCTCTTGAAATCTCTTCAATGTTTATTTTATTTTTACACACGTCTTTTTTTAGGGGGCCTACAGCCATTATGTGGCATAGGGGTTACATCGCGTATGAAACTTAATAGTATACCACTTCTACGAATAGCTCTTAATGCCGCATCTCTTCCGAGACCCGGGCCTTTTATCATGACTTCTGCTCGTTGCATACCTTGATCCACTACGGTCCGAATGGCATTTCCTGCTGCGGTTTGAGCGGCAAATGGTGTACCTCTTCTTGTACCCTTGAATCCACAAGCTCCGGCGGAGGACCAAGAAATTACTCGACCCCGTACATCTGTAACCGTCACAATGGTATTGTTAAAACTTGCTTGAACATGAATAACTCCCTTGGGTATTCTGCGCGCATTCTTACGTGAACCAATACGTCTATTTCTACGTGAACCAATTTTTGGTATAGGTTTTGCCATATTTTATCATCTCATAAATATAAGTCAGAGATATATGGATATATCCATTTCATGTCAAAACAGATCCTTATATATTTTTTTTTTACTTATTTATTTGTACATCCGGTCCTTTAGATTTCGAGAGTCTTTTTTCTTTTAAAAAGATTATCCTTGTCTTTGTTTATGTCTCGGGTTGAAACAAATTACTATAATTCGTCCCCGCCTACGGATCAATCGACATTTTTCACAAATTTTACGAACAGAGGCCCTTATTTTCATATTTGTACTTCCTTTTCTTAATTCAGAATTTACTTATTGGAAGAAAATAAGGTGGTGTTTGGTATTGTTTTACAATACTGATTTTTGTTTTACAAATTCAAAAATAGGATAAAACGTGTTTGGCATTAACGAATTTAAAAAAAACTAAAAAAAAAAATAAAAAAAAAGAAAAAAAAAAAGCCAAACAAAAAAAAAAAAAATAAAAAGGGAATCGGGAAAAATAAAAAAAAAAAAAAAGAAAATGGGAAAAAACGGCGGAGACGGAAAATTCCCCCCCCAAAAAAAAAAAGAGGGGGGGGGGGGGGGGGGCGGGGGGGCGCTCCCCCCCCCTCCCCCTCTTTTCTTCCCCCCTCCCCCCTTTTTTTTTTTTCTCTTTTTTTTTCTTTTTCCTTCCCCCCCTCCCTTCCCCCCCCTCCCCCCTCCCCCTCCCCTCCCCCCTCCCCCCCCCCCCCCCACACACCCAAAAAAAACAAACAAAAAAACAAAACACAAAAAAAAACCACACAATCACCCCCCTCCTCTTCTTTTCGTTCCTTTTGCGCATCACCATAGTCATAGGGCAATGATTCTGCTATGATTTTCCATTGATGTTTTCTCTGTTAATCTTATAAGATCCTTCTTTTGTTGTGTTTTGTTCTTTTGATTGATTTTTGATATCTGAAATTTGAAGTGGGTTTTGGGTTTTTTTTTTTCTCGGTGATGAACAACACATAGGCACTACCTGTATAAAGCATACATCTCTGCTCAGGGAGTAGGTCAAAGCTTTTTATAAGAAAAGTAAAAGCTGGAATCCGAGAAGACTCCCTAAGAGCGTCGTGTAAATCAATTATTCGATCTGGAGATCCCATCAAGGCTACCGCAGAAATCACTAAACCCCAGGATGTCTCGATGAGTCCTATCCATTCATATATAAAAATCGTGAGGAAAATTGAGGCATGGTGATGATATCTGAAATTTGAAGTGGGTTTTGCGACTTTCAATTTGTTTGTCATTGAATTTTTTTTGCTTCAGATTGATTTGTTTGTTTGGGGTTTTAGTGGCACTCATACTGAATGTCTGCTCATCAGATTTGTCTTTTATGCTTTGGTTGATTACAGGGTTAGAATTATTGTTTGCTAGTGAGTTTTTCTAATTGTGTTCCTCAAGGATTGAGAGAGAAGGATGATGCAGCAGTGATGAAAACTTGTGTTTCTCCCGCTTTCTGCTTCCCCCGTTTGTCCACTTTCTCGCCCTGTTCGTATCAGCTCTATTTCCTTGGTTCGCTTCTATTTTTTGATGCTTCTTGCTCCACATTTATGTCTGCTGCTCTTTTACAACGCTATCAAGTTGATTCAATGATCTGTGTTTTCTTAGGTTAATTGGTGTTGACCCTAATTTCCACGTAAGGAAACCTTACTTTCTTGAATGCGCGAGCGTGCCACCAATAGCACCGTTACGGTCTATTGGACTTGTGAGTGAGTGATTGCGCGTCTTTGACCTCTTACCAAACGATTGTGCTAGACAGGGGACATGCAAAGAGTAAGTCTAGACAAAGGTTCTTTTTTGCCTTTGGGCGATAAAGGACTTCAATTAATTCAAAGTGCTACACTTGATAGTTTAAGGAATAAATCCTTATTGAATTTAAACAACGAGAGCTATGAAAGTAAGATAAATACAACCGGGATGTGCGTCGGTTGCGGGTGAAGGAGAACTAGATCGGCCTAGTCTTTGCGTCGTCGTGAAAGCGCGATACTCGTGATCGGCTGCGTCCGGAAGCGATGCTCGTGATCGTCCCTTGGAAGTTCGGTGCTCGTGACCGTCTTCTGCGTCGGTGCCTTACGGCGAAATCTGGTTGCCTTGTGGCGAAATCTAGTGCCTTGCGGCTAAATCTTTTTAGGGATTTGTGTTGAGGGATCGGGGATCCTTTACTTGTTGCATGAACTCTTCTTTATATAGGCTACGCTTCATGGACCTTGGGCTTTTCCTTGGACGGCAAGTAATGAATTTCCCAATTGAATTCTACTTTCTCTTCTTCCGAAATCCTTCCTAAGCTGGGTTTTCTTAAGAATCCTCCTTGATTTGATCTTGATCTCCTTCGGCCCATGGGAAATACTTTCCCAATAACTTGCCAAAACCCTAGCCGCTGAAATCAAGCCGATTTCCTTCTAAACACGAGATTCTTCCATCATCAATCCGCCTTCCGCTGGGCTTTGGCCACTAGAAGGCCTTACATTATTTACTGCACTCAGGCCCAACAGTGTGCTTAGTCCAATTGCACAATTCGGGCCCAAACAATGCCCCCTAAGTTGCATCGATTCGGCCAGAGGCCCAGAACCGATGGGACTTAAACTGCTCGCCTACTGTCAGCGCGTCGCTTGCGTGTGATTCGCGCACTTCCCTCCAAAATCGGCTACATGGGCGACACCTCAGCCACTGTCCCTTAGATAACTGTGCGTGATTTAGTGGGAGAGTGGGAAAACTCTTCCACTTTTCCATGATTACTTTGTACTTCCGAGACGAAAGCACTTTTCCCATTCTTTTCGGACGTTTGACGTTTCTCCTTCACGTCGTATTAATTGTTGCTGCGCCAAAATCCCCTTTAAATATCTTCCTTTTTCAGAGATTTGTCCTTACTGCTTTTAAACCTTCAGAGATTTCTTCCGCCCTTTCAGAACTTCTCTCTTCTCCTCCAAACCTTCACAGAAAAGCTCTTTCTCTCATCCTTTCAACAATGTCTTCCATTCCAGCTTCTTTCACCTCTGCCGCCGGAGTCACTACTCTTTACCAGTTTCCTAGAGGGACTCGCTCCTTCGACGTCTCTCACACCGACGCCGACATTATGCGCAAATACCACAACACCCGGAAGGAAGCTCTAACTCGTGACGGTGCCGTCGTTGACGAGGATCGGCTCGTTGAACTCCCTGATGGTGAATGGTCCCTGGGTCCGTCTTTCACCGGGCCGATACCTGAATCCCTCCGTCCATTCTGCGACTGGCCGGCGCAGGCAAAATACGGCTACCTCCAGCGCTCCCTTTCCTTCGGCGACTGGTCGGTTTCCCTTCCTGGGTGGCCTAACTCCGACGACGAGTGGCAGTCCTAGGTCATCCGCCTTGAACCCATCTATGGTGATAAATGGAAGGTTTCTGGCATCTGGGACCTCATCCAGATGTCTAAGAACAAGATAATGAAGGACGACGGTCTGGTGGCGGCGGCACTCTGCTTCTGGAACTCGGCGACCAATACCCTTGACCTTCCGGTGGGTCCCATGTCTATCACTCTCCTGGACATGGCCGCTATCTTCGGCCTTCGGCCCCATGGCATAGATATCCGGGCCAACATGCGAGTCGAACTTGAGGATGGCTCTGAGGAAGTTCCTTTCGATCCATCCAGTATCGTCGTCCGTAACTGGACGACGTTGAAATATTCTGGGATGAGGCCGATTCTGCCGGCCGATGAGATGCCATCCTTGGGCGAAAAGTATACCGGCTCAATGGAGTTTGAATATGAAGTGCCAGGAGATCATGAGCACATGAGCTTCCTACTCTTCTTCATCTCTAAGTTTCTACTCTGCTGCAGCCAGAAGAAACCGACGAAAGAATGGATCCCATTGGCGCAAATGCTGCACAACGGTGACAACTTGGCGCTGGGACAACTGGTGTTGGCCTATTTATATCGTGGCTTGCACACCATGACCTCCACCAATCCCATCAGTGGGTCTGCACTGGGCCGGCTTGGATGTTCCAGACTTGGCTGCGAGTCTACTTCCCCCAGTTCAGTCCTGTCAGCGACCCCAGTCTGATCGACCCCAATGCTGCAATGGGACTCGGTCTCACCCATCTCTGCCGTCAATCAAGCGCGCAGGAATGCTTGGCCTACTTTTCCACGCTCACTCATCTCCCTCACGACCGGTGGATGGTCACCGTGAAACGCCACTACCCATTTTTCACTCCCAGCACTATCTTCTGCGGTGCAGAGCTAGCCGACAGCAAAGATGCAAAGGTTTGGCGGCAGATCAGAGCCAGCTGCATTTCTACCAGGGATCTCCCCTGGGGAATTCAGAATCGCGGCCACGTCACTTACCACAGTGGGGTTGAGGTATACTCCCCCAATCTCTTCGCACGCCAATTTGGGCTAACGCAAGGCCTTGCTGCGCCCTTCTTCCACAGTCTCAACTTCCTGTCTTCCTGGCGTCGGCTGGATAAGGACGACGACGAGTTTTCTGCCACTAAGGCTTTGTCTAAAGTGGCCAAGGCAAGTAGGAAACTGAAACGGTCGGTGCGCCTACCTGAAGGTTTTGTGGTAAGTTCGTCGGCCACACCGGAGTTTTCTGCCTGGTGGAATCATAAAGCCGCGTATATCTTTGCTCGGAAGTGGGACAGAGCCTATACCCGAATCTTTAAAGACTGCCGCTTCTCTCTACCGATCATGGATGACGCCGACAGAGACTCCTACCTGATGAAAGAGGCTAGGATGAGTAAGTCTTCTACTGCACTGAATGTTTGTTTTCTTCTCTTTTAAAATGACTTATGTATTTATCTCCTTGTGTTCCTTTGCAGATTTTGGCCCTGATGGACACCCCCCTTCTCCCACCACAGCTGAAAGCTCTGCGGCCGGTTCCCGCAGAGGAACGTCTGCCACTGCTGCTGAAGAAGAGACATTTGCTGAGGAAACAGTGTTTGACATTCCTCCATTGGCTACAATCCTGCCGGATGATCCGCCCGTCGGAGATGCTCCTGCTGCGGCAACCGCGGAGGCTACTGGCTCCTCTGCGCCGGTTCGGCCTGGCATGCGCAGTGAGTGCTACTTCCCTATCTCTCATTTCTGCAAGAATTAAAATATCTTCTAACACTTAAAAATCTCGTATATCTTTGATCAGGGAAAGCTGTGGCCAACAGGAGGTGGCCAGGCCTTAGGAGAAGGCGTGTATCTGATGGGGAGGACGAAGCTGGTCCTTCCAAACGGCCGTGTCCGGCAAATGTCGAATCTCCACCAGTCATCGTTGTGGACGATGATGATGAGGTGCGTGTTCCAAACTTTTACTTTTTCAACCTTTTCTTCCAGTGTCTTGCTGAACTCCTGTAATCCTTCTTCACTCATATTCGAAGAATGAAACTGGAAACGGTGAAGAAGAAGGAAAAGAGGAAGACAGTGAAGCGGAGGCGGAAACTAAAGAAGAAGAAAGCCGTGAAGAGACCGCTGGTCAACCTTGGGTGCCGTCTAACTCTTCTCCTTCTGCTGAGGTTAGTTCTTCTAAACTGTCTTAGAAACAAATCTTCCTCCTCTTTCTATCCTGTTTCTGAAAGACTGGGTGTTTTCTTTCAGTTTATGGATGTGGTTGACGAACCAATAGTGGAAGAAGTAGCCACTGAGGAGGCTGGAAACGCTGAAACCACCCAACCGTTTGAAGCTGAAGAGGTGATCTATTTTCCTACCCTTATTCGCATACTTTCTTTTGAAATTTGAATACCTTCAGCTAAGTTTCCTTTTATCCAGGCTGTTGGTGTGAGTACTTCTGAAGATGTGGCATCGCCAGCTGGCGCAGCTCCCCAAGTGGCTATGGGTGCAGACCTGCCTGCATCCTCTGCTGCTCAGGTACTAACTTTTGTTGTTCCTACCTGTTGTGACCATTTAATATGCTAAGGGAACGTGGAATTTAACACTTGGTTCTACCCTTGATAGGTTGAGATCCCAGCTGGCCCCTCTGCTTCTTCCTTTGCCAGCCTGTTGGCGAACTTGCAGCCGTCGTCTTCCACTGCTCATGCGCCCCTATCCCCTTCTGCTGCGAACGAACTGAGATATCTTCAGGGGTGGGCGCGTTCTGGCATGATAGATGAAGCTTCACTTCAAAGTCTGTCGGCCAGTCTGGAGCAGCTGTCTGACCGAAACCTCATTGATGCTACCTTCGCCACATGTTTTCAGGAGTGCGTTGCCACTTCTTTCCATGGTCTAGAGAGGACTGCTCATCTCTTCCAGGATGTAGAACATGATCGTGCAGAACTTTCGGCACTTGAGAGTAATCGTTCACTTCTGGCGCAGAAGATTCAGCAGGGTCAGGACTTGGAGGTGCGCCTGGTCGAAAAACAGGCAGAGATCGGTGCCCTAGAGCAGCAGTTGGCAGCAAAACGTCGCGAATACGAACTGCTTGCAGCGGAGAAAGCCCAACAGCTGTCTGATGCCCGAGCGCTAAAATCATCCATCTCTGATCAAGAAGCCAGGCGAGATCGATTTGAGTACAAGGAGTGGAAGTTATGGCAAGCCCAGCAGCAAAACTAATTCAACCGTCTCTTCCTTATCAGCTTAATCGATCAAATTAAATTGTAGGAGAAATGCAGCTTTGTATTTTTCAATGCTTTAATGAACAACTTTTGCAATCCACTATTTTGGCTTTATATTGATCATTACTTTGTACAACTTTGCATCTTCTTTATGCCACTAAATGGCTTCAACACCTCACTCATTTGTTCATCGGATCGGCCGGAGGCCCGGAGCCGATGAACGATTGCGTTGGCCAGTGAATTGGCCTTTTACACTTGTAATTTATTTTCTAAACATGCGTTTCTGCCACTAATTGGCTGAACTTTTGAACTTTTCTACAAAGTTGGGGGCCACTTATTGGCCAATCTACTTGGAGTATTTCCTGGTTTACTCGTTTCCGTCGGCGACCTCCGTAGTGATAGAAATTCTAGTGGCGTCCCATAGAGTCGGGTAGAATTTTTTAAGCCACTTGCCGTTGATGGGCAGTTCATGGAGGTCTCCGTCGCGATCTTTTAGTCTATATGCGCCTTTCCCCAACACTTTGTGAACTACAAACGGTCCTTCCCATGTTGGGCTCCATTTTCCATATCCAAGAATATGTGATCCGAGTGGTAGCAATACTCTCCAGACTAGTTCTCCTTCTTGGAATGCTTTATCCCGAACTCTCTTGTTGTATGCTCGCGCTACTGCGTGCTTCCCGGCCATCGTTCGGTTTAGAGCTTCCATTCTGATGTCGTCTAGGTCTTCCACTTCTTGCATCATCGCCTCCGTGTACTCGTCAGTGTATAAACCATGTTGTCGTGCGAGTCTTAACGACCTTACATTGATTTCCATTGGAAGAACTGCGTCGTGGCCGAATACTAAAGCATAGGGTGATGTTCCAGTCGCGGTCCTCTTGGAAGTTCGATATGCCCAAAGTACCTCAGACAATTTCTCATGCCATTCTCTCGGGTTGTCTTCCAGGTGTTTCTTCACCATGTTGATGATCACTTTATTACTGGCCTCGGCTTGGCCGTTTGCTTGTGGAAAATACGGTGTGGATTGCAGCATCTTGATTTTATATGCATCGCCCAGGCATTGTACTTCGTCTGACACGAACGAAGTTCCATTGTCTGTAGTGATAGTCTTTGGGACGCCGAATCGGTGAATAATGTTGTTTTTGAGGAAATGGACGACTTCCTCTGAGGCGATGCTTCTGAGAGGTGCGGCTTCTACCCATTTGGTGAAGTAGTCAGTCGCTATGATGATGAATGTATGTCTCTTGGAAGAAGGTGGTGAGATCTTTCCGACGAAATCAATTGCCCATCATGCATCTTTTTCCCTGCTTGGTGTGCTCCGCACGTCCCTTCGTGCACTTCAGCCATCACCCTCATCTGTTCGTTCTTCCCTAAACAGCGTAGAAAAATTTCATCGCCTGTCCTTCTGAATAGCTCGTCGTTCCAAAGGACGTAGTTGGTGGCAACTGCTCTAAGTTTACGATCGGTGGGGATACCGGGATTGGATAAGTAGTTTATTATCGGCGTTCGCCAATCGTCTTCTTCTAGTTCGGTAGACATGATTTCCAAGTCCATTCCTCTATCCAATATTGATGGTAAAGCCTTGCGTCGGACCAAGATAATGCGTTCGTCTTCTTCATCGAGTAGTTGGACTCCAGTAGCCACCTGGGCCATCTCGTTGGCCGCCCAATTCTCATCTCGGGGAATGTACTCTTCCCCCACGTCCTCGAAGTCTTCGATGAGGTTTCTGGCTGCCACGAAGTAGGCTGCCATGCTTGGGTCTCTGCACTTGTATTCCCCAAGGATCTGCTTGATTACTAGCTGGGAATCGCCTTTGACTTCCACATGTTTAACTCCCATTTCTAACAACATCTCGAGGCCGATGATGAGAGCTTCATATTCTGCCCGATTGTTTGTGCTCTCGAAATCTAGTTGGAAAGAGAATGCATGCCGGGTTCCGTGTGGGTCGATGAGGACGACTCCCGCACCCGCGGCTTGGTCAGTGCGCGACCCATCGAAGTATAATTGCCATGGAGTGAAAGATATAGTTGCAATTTTTGAATTTTGCCCCCTAGGGGTGACCTCAAGTTGGTTGATCTGCTGTCGCATCGCCTTGTTCCATATCGGCCACTTTTCCTCCCAATATTCGCGTTTGTCCAATGGTGTCCTTCCTGTTCCGAACTGCAGGCCGTGAGGGGTTATTTCCACTTGCGCCACGTCGGCTTTCGCCGTTTCGTCTACCTCTATCTCCAACGATGGGTGATCTGCCAGAAAATCGGCCACTGCTTGGCCTTTGACTGATTTCTGTGGAACATACTTCAGCGAAAACTCTGAAAGTCCTAGCATCCATTTCCCTAGTCGGCCCCTCAAAACAGGTCTTGATAACATGTATTTTATCAAGTCTGTTTTGGATATGACTAGTACATCGTTTGGGAGTAAGTAGTGTCGCAGTTTGACGGCGGTGAAATACAAAGCTAGGCAGTGTTTCTCGATTGGCGTATAGCGTATCTCCACTGGGGTGAGTCGGCGACTCAGGTAGTAAATGGCTTGTTCTTTTGCTTGTTCGTTGTCTTGAGCAAGTAGGACGCCGATTGATGCTTCGGCTGCAGATACGTATAACTTGAGTGGGATACCTTTCCGCGGCGGCATCAATGCTGGAGGATTGGTGAGGTATTGCTTGATGGCGACGAAAGCTTGTTGATGTTCTGTCTCCCACCTGAATTCCTCGTCTGCTTTGAGTTTTAGCAATGTGGAGAAGGTTTGGAGCTTTCCCGCCGAATTGGGCACAAAACGCCGAAGGAAATTGATTTTTCCCAAGAAGCTTTGGAGCTGTTTCTTGTTCCTCGGTGGTGGGGCCTCGATGATGGCCTTTGCTCGGTTCTGGCTGATCTCGATGCCTCTGTGGTGTATCAAGAAGCCTAAGAAACTTCCTGCTTGTACTCCAAACGCACACTTCTTGGGGTTCATCTTTAATCCATGCCGCTTCATTCTTTCAAATGCTTGTCGCAGATCGGCTATGTTAGAGTCCTTCTGTTTAGATTTGATGACCACGTCGTTGATGTATACTTCGAGATTGTGCCCGATCATATCATGAAATATGTGGTTCATTGCTCTTTGGTATGTTGCGCCTGCATTTTTCAATCCAAATGGCATCACTACATACTCAAAGGCGCCTGTGTGGCCAGGGCACCGGAAAGCCGTTTTGTGCGTGTCCTCTTCAGCGAGTAATATCTGATTGTAACCGGCGTTCCCGTCCATGGATGACATGATCTGATGTTTGGCCACTCCGTCTATTAACATGTCGGCCATAGGCATCGGGTACTCATCTTTTGGTGTAACCTCGTTGAGATTCCTGTAGTCGATGCAAACTCGGACGGCCCCTGTGTCTTTTTTAGCCACTGGAACGATACTGAACAACCATTCCACGTATCTGGCTGGTCGAATAAAACCGGCTGTGTGTAGCCGCTCTATTTCTTCTTTGACTTTGAACTCCGTCTCCCTTGTCATTCTTCGCGGTGCCTGCTGCACAGGCCGATATCCTTCTTTGATGGGTAAACGATGTTCCACTAGTCGGCGGTCGAGCCCTGGCATTTCGGAGTAATGCCATGCAAAACAGGTGCGGTACTCTCGAAGAACCTCGATGATTTGGGTACGCAGAGGTTCACCCAAAAGGCCACTGATGAACGTTGGTCGTGGATCTTCTTGTGTACCCAGGTTGACTTCTTCGAGCGGGTCCCGCACTTCGGGAGGTGAATCTTCGAGTTCTCTTGGCTCGAATTCTAAGTCTTCCCCCGTGGCCTCCAGAATGTCGTCTTCTGGCCAGTCTGATTCATGTATAAATTCTGCCATATTGATAGCCATTGACTGGCCTATGACTTTCTTTTCGCTCCAGTACTTCAGCAGTCGAGTGATGAGCGACCTTATGACTGCTGAATGGTTCGCCACTTCGGATGGCGTGTTATCCATGGGTTCTTTGTCGTTTGAGCAAAAACGGCCGGTCAAGGTCGTCCTCACTCCCTAGTAATCCTGTGGCGATGAGTCTGCGGGCCGTCTCCCCTATGGGGCGGCCGTTCTGGTCAAACTCGGACACGATGAATGGCTTAGTATTGTCATCCAAGTAATAATGGGCGTCGACGTGGTCGGCTGATGGTAAAAATGGCCGTGGATCGGCCGCTACCAACTCCCAACGTTCTTGAATCTCGTCCCAGATTGCGAGTTGTTGGTGGAGAGTGGAAGGTATGCACAAGTTCTGGTGGATCCAATCTCTTCCCAACAACGCGGAGTATGAAGACTTAGTATCGACTACAAAGAATGCCACAGTGATGGTTTTGTTGCCGATAGTTACGTCCAAGGTTACGATCCCCTGCGTAGCGGTTATGCCCCTTGCGAAATTGGACACCGTGTATTCTGTCTTGTATAGGTCCTTGGTGGTCTTCCCGAGGCGTTTGAGCTGCTTAGATGGTAAGATGTTGACTGCTGCTCCGCCGTCTACCATGACTTTGGCAAATGGGACTCCTTGGATATGGGCGAGGACATAAAGTGGCCGCAGGTGATTGGCCATGTCCCTTGTTGGAATGTCGAAGAGCTGATTGCCTGTCGGTAGGATCTGAGCGATCTCAGAACTGTTGTTGGCTCCCTGGTCTTTGTTAGAGATACGAATAACCGGCTCTTCTTCTGGAAACACCTCTTCTACATGATTGACTACCTGCGAATTTGTGTTCCTGTGAATAGACGATAGCAAATGTACCATGTTTACCTGGAAGGGTCCTAGTGTGAAAGGTTCTTCGTCACTCTCATCTTCTGACCAATTTCTATCGTCTATCGCCTTCTGACCTTTGGATGTAACTTGGGACGGCCCTGGCCCCTTGCCTTCGTTGATTGAATCGAAATTACCCTCCATGCGCATATCGCTCATCTGGGTGGTGGAAGATCCTGCTTCTTTGTCGTGGCTGCCAGCATAGGATTCCTGGAATGTGTTCCCTTCGTCTTCGTCCACTGGTTCCGGCTGAATGACTTCTTTCCCTTTGCTCGTGGAGATCGTGACTGTTTCCCTGACTAGCCTTGACCTCACCGATGGTTCTTGGATGACGATTCCGGGAGATTTACCTGCTGCTGATCTTCGTTTCCACGAAACAGTTCTACTGCATTGACCGATTGGTCAAGTTCTGGGGCGTTTTCTGTTGTGTCCGGGCGAATGCTCCTTCTTAGATGTCGGATTCTCCGCCATTCTCTTGGCTATGGCGTACTGTCGCTGGAGTCTTCTGCGCTGGGAACTAGTCACTTTTCCTGCCGGCTTCCCATTCTTCCCAATGAAATACCATTGGCCGTCTTTAATGACTGTCGGCCGTATTTCTTCTAGAGTTGGATCCCTTCTGGGTCTTTTCACCATTGGTGGTGGAGTCTTGGTCGTTTCTGCCACAGCTTCTGGCAGTTTCCCCTTAGGTCTCCACACCTTTCTTTCTCCCGGACGCTCCTTACTCGGCGACGAACTACCTGGTCTTTCTCTCTTCATGCCCCCAAGCCTGTGGAAGATGGCTTTCTTGGGGGATGAGTCTCTTACCGGCCTGATTGGTGATCTGGCCCTTGGTCTCGCTGGTGCTTCTTTGCGAAGACTTTTCTGGAGCTCTCCCAACCTCCTGAATACGTTACTCTTTGGTGGAGGGTTTCTTGGGCTATGTGGCCCGTAGTGTTTCGGAGACGACTTGAGCGCTTCCTTCGTGCGTTCTTCCTCCTCCTTTACAATCTGCTCATCCAACACGGTAGCCGATTCAGGGATCTCTAAATCACATTTGCACTTACAACGACTGCAAAGGACCACTCCAGCCACAATCGAGGCTTTTGGTCTTGATGGTTCCGCTCGCCGGGACGTCTCTCTCTGCATCGTATCACGTGCATTATTGTAGCCGACATCAATGGTAAGTCGCCTCTGAGCTCTCCCAACACCCTGCAAGCCCACGTGATTGACTGGGAATGGCTGTGAATCAACTTTCATGACCGGTTTATCCCACATGACCTTCCCTTGGGCGATTTGCTCCATGACGTACTCCCTGAAGCCATTGCAGTTGTTGGTAGAATGGCTCCAAGAATTGTGGAATTTACAATATGCCTTGCCCTTCAAGTCTTCTGGTTTAGGCAAGTTGATTCCATCTTTGTATTCAAACGCTCCGGAAGCTAGCAGTTTATCGAACATCTGATCGCTGTGGGAGATATCGAACGGATATTCCTTTGGTGCGTAGGGTTTGTTGTAAGCCATGCCCCCAGTTGGCGCTGCCGGTCGTTGGTTTCGGTTGGCCCTTACCATAGATTTTAGGACTATTGGTTTCTTGATAGGAACCATCTCGGCGGCGGCCACTTCAAAATATGGTGTTTCCTCTTCGGTGTAACCTTCGAGCTCCAACTGGCTCACTTTAGCTGTGGGCGGCTTGACAAAGTTGTTGCGACCCGAAGCTTTCTCTTCTGCAAGCATCTTTTCATACCTCGTGCCTCTGTGCACAATGTCTTGCAGATCAAGGAATTCGACTTCGCTGAAGTGCGTCTTCAACGGATATCGCAACGCTTTCTTCGCCATGTCAATGGCGTATTTCTCCTCCATGGGCATGCGACACTTCATCCGTAGTTTCCTGAATCGCGCAATGAAGTCTTCAGTAGATTCGGTCTCCTTCTGTTTGCATTCAGAAAGATCTGTGATGGTGACTTCTTGCTCCACTCGGTAAAACTGTTTGTGGAATTCTTCTTCCATCATGTCCCATGAAGTAATAGATCCCGGCTCCAGATTGGAGTACCATGTAAACGCTGATCCGGATAGTGAACTTCCGAATAAACGTAATTTCAAGTCCGCATATGGACCTTCTAGGAGCAAGCATTGGCTGGTGAATCGGCCAATGTGTTCCACGGTTGAAGCCCTCTTCTCTTCCCCTGAGAACAGCGAAAAAGACGGGACTTTGAATCCTTTAGGGAACTCCAAAGCATCGATATAATCAGGGTATGGCTTGCGATACTTTGGTCGGCCACCGGTTGGCCTTGGTTTCCCTGTTGTAGTATAAAACTCGTTCTCCACTTTTTGCATGCGCTCTTCCCACACCCTTGCTTGTTGCGCCGCTCTTTCGTCGACTCGTCTTTTGACTTCGTCTTCCAGGTTAATGTGGGAGATAGCCCCATCAGGTGTGGAAGATTTTGATGTAGACATCTGCGGTGGATCGATCTTTGGGCCATTGCTGCTGGCCCCTTTGGTATTCCACTTATCCCAATCAGGTGTTTGCTCCAAACGTTTGATTGGATTGTACGGCGTCTTCCCTGACTGGGTCTCGATAAGTGGTTTGATAGGCGTTTGTTGGTCGTAGCTGACCTCATGTTGAAGAGTATGCCTTGTAGTCGATGTGCTTTTCTGTGGCCCCTAACTTATTCTGGGCCGATGAAGGCATACCGAATAGTGGTTTAGCCATTGAGCCGAACGTGAGGTTGGGCATGGCTTCTCTATCGCCGACCTTTGCTTTCCCATTATCGGTATTGGGAGGTGGGCGATCTTCGCCTACTTGGGAAGCAGCGGCCATTCCTTTAGCTTTCTCCAGCTGTTGTGCAAGTCGATCAGAAACCTTGCTTTCCATCTCTGTGAACCCTTCCCTCATGGATTTCTCGAAGTCCTTCTTGTTTCCAGAGAGAGATAACAACAGCAACTCGATGGATCGGTTCTGATTCTCGATGTTCTTCTGACTTTCCAGGAAGAGAGCTTGCGCAGCTTCGGCTTGACTTGTGCTGTACTGCAACGTCTGGTTCAAGCTCTGTCTGAAGTCGTCTTGTGTCTGAGCCATGCTGCTGATGGCTGTCATCAACTCGTCGCGCGTAGCTGATGATGGTGATGCAGGAGATTGACTCCGTGATCTTCCAGAAGCATCGGATCCAACAGGGGTATGCTCCTGATTCGCCATGTAGGAGGCGTAGCACTTAGATCCCACCGGGCGTGCCAATTATGTTTACCCTAATTTCCACGTAAGGAAACCTTACTTTCTTGAATGCGTTAGCGTGCCACCAATAGCACCGTTACGGTCTATTGGACTTGTGAGTGAGTGATTGCGCGTCTTTGACCTCTGACCAAACGATTGTGCTAGACAGGGGACATGCAAAGTCTAGACAAAGGTTCTTTTTTGCCTTTGGGCGATAAAGGACTTCAATTAATTCAAAGTGCTACACTTGATAGTTTAAGGAATAAATCCTTATTGAATTTAAACAACGAGAGCTATGAAAGTAAGATAAATACAACCGGGATGCGCGTCGGTTGCGGGTGAAGGAGAACTAGATCGGCCTAGTCTCTGCGTCGTCGTGAAAGCGCGATACTCGTGATCGGCTGCGTCCGGAAGCGATGCTCGTGATCGTCCCTTGGAAGTTCGGTGCTCGTGACCGTCTTCTGCGTCGGTGCCTTACGGCGAAATCTGGTTGCCTTGAGGCGAAATCTAGTGCCTTGCGGCTAAATCTTTTTAGGGATTTGTGTTGAGGGATCGGGGATCCTTTACTTGTTGCATGAACTCTTCTTTATATAGGCGACGCTTCATGGACCTTAGGCTTTTCCTTGGACGGCAAGTAATGAATTTCCCAATTGAATTCTACTTTCTCTTCTTCCGAAATCCTTCCTAAGCTGGGTTTTCTTAAGAATCCTCCTTGATTTGATCTTGATCTCCTTCGGCCCATGGGAAATACTTTCCCAATAACTTGCCAAAACCCTAGCCGCTGAAATCAAGCCGATTTCCTTCTAAACACGGGATTCTTCCATCATCAATCCGTCTTCCGCTAGGCTTTGGCCACTAGAAGGCCTTACATTATTTACTGCACTCAGGCCCAACAGTGTGCTTAGTCCAATTGCACAATTCGGGCCCAAACAATTGGTTATTTGTTTGTTCTCTATTAGAACCATTTGTGATAGTGATCAAATCCGAAGGAGTAGGTGGTTTCTTCATATGATGATGATGTGCTGCAAATTTTGGTGAAGTGGTTGCCAAACATATTTTCATTTTTTTGTCATCCTAGAATATTAGAACCAAACATGTTTTTAGTGTTTTGGTTCCTAGAGAATTGTTTTTTAACTTCGACCCCAAAAAAAAAAACCAAAAACAAAACACCCAATTGTATCCCCACGAAAGAATGTTGAAATTGAAAAAAAAATCACCTAATCATTCGAATCTTTACTTTTGAGTCTATAAATTATATATCCTTTGGTTGAATCATAAGGACTTAACTCAATTTTTATTATATTTCCTGGTAGTCTACGTATAAAACTACGCCCAATCCTTTACTAAAAAACCCAGAATTATCTTTTCATTATCTAAACGAGCCCGTAAGATACATACCATTGGTAAGTTGTTCCGTAATTAAACCCTCATGAATCCATTTTTGTTGTTTCGTTTCATTCTAGGTAAAATCCCTTTGACGTATCAACTAATGTAAGAGGGGTAATACTATAAACTTGTCATTTCTCTTTTTTCACAAATATGAAAGTTCCGCGTATAATTCGGCTATCAGAAAGATTACCATATATAACACAAAATTTCGCCGCCTATTCCTTCTATTCGAGCCTTTCGGTCTGTCATTATACCTCGAGAAGTAGAAAGAATTACAATTCCCATCCCACCTAAAATTCTAGGAATTCGTTGATAGTTCGAATATATTCGTAGACCGGGCCGGCTGATCCGTTTTAAATTTAAAGCAGTTCTATATGGTCCTTTCCTATTTCTTCTATGTCGTAGGGTTAAAACCAAAAAATATTTATTGCTTTCCTGATGTTTTCTCACGTTTTCAATAAAACCTTCTTGTAAAAGGATTTTAACAATATTTTCAGTGATGTTAGTAGATGGTATTCGAACTGTTCTTTTTTTAGTCATGTCAGCATTTCGTATAGAGGTCATTATGTCAGCAATAGTGTCTTTACTCATGATAAACTAAGATTTTTGTTGCCCCCGAATTTTGATATAATCAACATGCTCTTTTTATTTTTTCTTTATTTCTGAATTATAAAATATTTATTAATTTTAAAAGTTAATTTTAAAAAGGTATATACATGATAGATAAACAATCTACTAATAAATCAGTCTTATTCAAATACTATATTACGGTCTTACCTTATAATACCTCAGGTGCTAATGAAACTATTTTAGTAAAATTTAACTGTCTTAATTCCCGGGCGATCGCGCCAAAGATTCGGGTTCCTTTTGGATTTTTTTCTTGATCAATAACAACTGCAGCATTGTCATCATATCGTATTATCATACCGTTGTCGCGTTTGAGTTCTTTACAAGTACGTACAATTACCGCTCGAATCACTTCTGATCTTTCTAGAGGTGTGTTTGGTACTGCTTCCTTTATTACAGCAACAATAACATCACCAATATGAGCATATCGTCTATTACTAGCTCCTATGATTCGAATACACATCAATTCTCGGGCCCCGCTGTTATCCGCTACATTCAAATGGGTTTGAGGTTGAATCATATCATTTTTTTTTTTTATCGGTTTTTTCTTTTTCAATGCCAAGGTCTAAATAAAAAAAAAGAAATATTATTTGTTCAAAACAAAAAAAGAAACCTTCATTTTTTTCTCATCCAAAAAACCCCTTTTCCTTTGTTTCTACATTCCTATCCCGAAAGAATGAATTGAGTTCGTATAGGCATTTTAGATGCCGCTATTGAAATAGCCCTTCGAGCTATATTTTCTGCTACTCCACTCATTTCATAAAGTATTCTACCGGGTTTAACGACAGCTACCCAATATTCGGGAGATCCTTTCCCCGAACCCATACGTGTTTCTGTAGGTCTTACTGTAACTGGTTTGTCTGGAAATATGCGTACCCATATTTTTCCACCGCGACGGGCATTTCGTGTCATCGCGCGCCGCCCTGCTTCTATTTGTCTAGATGTAATCCAAGCGGGTTCAAGCGCTTGAAGAGCATATCTACCGAAGCAAATACGATTACCTCGATAAGATATTCCTTTCATCCTCCCTCTATGTTGTTTACGGAATCTGGTTCTTTTGGGGTTATAGTTGATGGTTGGTTATCAATTCCATCCATCTCTACTACAGAACCGGACATGAGAGTTTCTTCTCATCCAGCTCCTCGCGAATTAAACGATTAAAAAATAATATACACGGTGAATAATATACGGAATCGTGGGATTATTTTAAATTTCATCTATTCATCTAATAGATTAATAATTCTAAATCTATTCTATTTATAGATAATGTTGTTTTGGTATAACGTTATAATCTTTATTTTCTTTTGCCTTTTATTATTCTATTGAATCGACTAAAATTTTATTTAGAAAAAAAAAAATTCGCGGGCGAATATTTACTCTTTCAACATTCAGTTGTAAGATTAGTCTATCACATGATCTCTCAGAATAAACGAATAGGTTTCTGGTTCGTTCCGCCATCCTACCCAATGAATCATTAGGATTCGCTTTCAATAGAATCTTATGCATTCACAGGTTCTGTCGTTCCCACCACTTCTCGATTAATGGTTAGGTCTGAATTCTACAACGGAGCCCCTAAGGAAATTTTGAGTCAACCTTCTCAGTCTTTATTGGCTCGGGGCTCTTGATTTTTTGTTCTATGCATGGATTTGTCTAATTATGGATTAATCAGTATTGATGCTTTATTACATTCCCTTTATATGAGATGACTCATAGACCTTACATATTGGAATTTTATATCATTGATATTCTTTTTCTATCTTTCTCTCACCCTTCCATTTATCTGTATACTTTTATTGCTTTACAACTCAATAATTTGATTGGTTTTTCTTTTTTGGTTATGCAAAAAATATTTCAGTTGCTACAATGATACCAAAAAAAAAATGACTTTAAAGGGAAATATTGTTTCATCATGTATGACATGCCTTGAGAGAACCAGCTTGTGAGTTTGCTGCTGTACCAAATGATTCCTTATAGCCAAAAGAATATCCTAAAAATACACATTGACTAGTCCTTGGTTGTAGTTTGTGTGTGTTATAGGGCCTTAGAAAGGGGTAAACTGCACTTCCAAATATCTTCAGATGTTGAATAGCAGGTGGTTTGTTGAGGAGCTTACTATAAGGACATGCATATGCTAGAGTTTTACAGGGCATTCTATTGATTAAGAACACTGCATGTTTACAAGCATGAATCCAGAATCTACTAGGTAAAGAAGCTGCAGAAAGAAGAGTGATTGCAGTTTCAATCACATGTCTATTTTTCCTCTCAGCAAGTCCATTTTGCTGGGGAGTGTATGGGCATGAAGTATAATGAATCATTCCTTTTGAAAGAAGGAAGGTATTAAATTCATTACTCATGTACTCACCACCTCCATCTGACTGTAAAATTTTAATAGAAGCATCAAACTGAGTTTGCACAAGAGCATGAAACTGCACGAATTTACTGCATACTTCAGATTTATTCACCAAAGGGAAATTCCATGTAAAACGGGTACTCTCATCAATGAAGAGTACAAAATATCGATATCCCTCTATCGAAATCACAGGTGATGGTCCCCAAACATCACTGTGTGAACCTTAGCAAATGGTTGTACAGAGGGATCTATATGATCTGGAAAAGGTATTCTATGCATTTTACCACCGAGACATGCAATACACATAGCTGAAGTATCATCCTTGACAGAGGTAATATTGATGCTAGATAACATCCTAGCAACAATATCATTACTAGGATGGCCTAACCTCTGATGCCAAGTAGAGACTTAGACGTTTTGGCCCAGAAGAGCAGATTGTGTAAATTCTGATGAAATTGCAGACTTTGATTGTTGATGAACACTTCTTTGTTGACTATCACTTTGTTGTTTGTTCACTGGAAACAGATACATTCCTCTCTTATTACTCTTTCCTTGAAACATCACCTTGCGGGTTGCCTTGTCCTGCACATAAACCTCATGTTCATCAAGGGTAACATAACATTGATTCTCTGTGCATAGTTGATTAAAAGAGAGCAAACTAGCAGCAAGTTGAGGGACATGTAAAACTCTAGGCATAGCAAGGTGACTATTGATACTTGACAAACCAATATGCTTAGCTTTCAAGCTTGCACCATTGCCAATAGTAATTTGCTCCTCTGGCTCGTAAGGCTGAGCATTAATAATGGCTTGCAGAGATGGAGTCATATGCAGGGGCGGAGCCAGGATTTTGGGAGGAGGGGAGCGGAATTGGTTGCTCAAGTATTCCAAAAAAAAAATTAAAAGATCTAAATACCGTAGAATTTAAATAACACAAATGTCATTAATACAAATGTCATTAATAATATTAAATGCTTGAAATAAAATTACAAAAGTGGTAGCTTACGGTTTCTCATATCATGAAAACGTTGCATAATAAGTTCATTACTGATAGAAGCAAACACATCTCTTTCAATATAAACCACCAAGCTATCATTCAACCATTGATTTCCCATTTTGTTGCGCAAGGGTGTTTTCACAATATTCATAACAGAAAATGCTCTTTCCTCCGAAGCAGTTGCAACTGGTAAAACCAAAGCCAGTGTAGGGGTGGGCAAAAATACCGAATCGTAATGGTACCGTACTATCCCGGCATGGTACCGGACCGAAAATGGGGTACAACAACGGTTCCTTCAAAATTCATCCCGAACTGGAGTGAAACGGGACGGGACTGATTCTGATTTTTGAGAACCAAAAATCCCGTACCGGACCGTTTACATATGCCTGCTCTTTCACTCTGCAACTTCGTCGACTTCCATGGACGGTGGTGCTCGCGCGGAGAAGAGGAGAGATCTGTTTTTTTAATGGGCTGATTTTTTTAAAACAAATGGGCTCATTATTTAAGCAAATGGACCGAAATAGAATTGGTATGGGCGAATGGGCTGATTGTTTAAACAAATGGGCTGCTTTTTTTTAATTTTTATTAGACAAAAGCAGCCTTGCTGCTCGTTCCACAACCACACAACCACAACGCCTCGTGCAGATCGTCGCTTTCTCAGAGAAAGCTTTGTTGTTCGTCTTCTTCTTCACGTCGTCGAAGCCGACTTCAAAAATCCAAGATCAAAACTCGGTACTTTCTTTCTTTTCTACCCAGAACTTCTTTAGGTTGCCCAGAACTTCCGCGCCGCTCTTCAAATTCCGGCGGACATGGGGAGCGGAACCAGCACAGATCCGCTCCCAGTCCATTGATTTCCGGTGGACATGGGGAGCGGTTGCTGACCACTGCGCTGTGGTGGCTCCGCCCCTGGTCATATGATGTGAAGCACCAGTATCACCGATCCACACATCATGGGGTGAAAAACCCATATGAGAAGCTGTCATGGCATTGTGTGGTGGTGGAGCAGAGGACCTTATAGTGGAATGTTGAGATTTGTGATCTATTAATAAAACTGGTGTGAGTCTGATAGGCAAGGTTAGCCCTATGCCTGCAAGTCAAGGCAATATGGCCTCTTTGTCCACATATTTGACATGAAACACCCATATAAATGCCATAGGAATCCGTAGCAAAGCAACTGATAGCTGTATGCCCATTTCTGTGACATATTTGACATTCAACTCTAATACTGATATGAGTCATGCTACTATCACTAACAATTCTTCAAATCACAGAAACTGAGAATAATACGTTCACAGAAGACCACGAAAAGAGCTCAATATCCAAATCAACAAGAGCAAGCACCCAACTTTGACAACAAATCAAAACACCAGCATTAACTTTGGTCGAAGTACCTCCAAATATCTTCAAACCAATACGAACAGCACAAGCACCAACTTTGCTCTGAAAACTTGGACAACAGTAATCTCCACCACAATCAAATCAACTAGAAACACCTTCAATTAACAGCCAAATAGCAACAGAAGAGCACAATTCGACACTAACACATCGAATTGAAGACAAACCCCAAATTGCAAACCCCTACTAGGACAAAGAGGAAACTTTGATTCGGCAGTGGAAACACTCAACAATCAACAATAGAGATTCAGAAACGAAAATCGAAGAGAATTCGAACACAAAAACCTTGGAAAGTGATCGAAAACAGAGATCGATGTGGAGGAACGATGTCGAAGATCACGAACACCGCCACCGCCAGAAAAATCAGAGTTGCGGAAGACAAAATCTCAGGATCAAACCTCCAAGCACCCCCTAAGCAAATCGAAAATGATTCATGAGTAAAGAAGAACATGAAACTACAGATCTGCACTTTCAAATTCACATTTTCCATTTTGACAAATAGTTAAGAGGAATTTCTTAGGATGCAGAGAACTGTTGAGCAAACTTGAGAAATTATACCTCTATTGCATTCAAGGTGGAATTGAGTAGAGTTGGAAGTGCTCTAGTCCCAACGGACAAGTGCTCAAATCTCACTTCAATCTTCGGAACCTCAATTCCCACCCTATTTTCCGAAAATAAGAATTAATCATTAAGAAACGTCAACAGATCACAGAATCAACCCCCAAATGGACAGCACATTGAGAAAAAAAGGCAAGACCAAAATTGGACATCCCCATCAAAAACATCGTCCATGGGATTAAAGACACTAACCTGTCAGTTCTGTCTCTAAGCCTCCTGAGGAACTTCTCATTATCATCCTCAACAACTTTCAGTATGCTGTCCATCAACTGCTTCTTATCCGCAGGCCTAAGCTTCATAACGTCAACCTCATCATGCACCACCCTCCCATTGCTCATCACCTGCCTCAACATCCCTTCTTCAGCCTTTCATCAGTGGGCAGCCGCTCTATTGCCGCCCACCTCAGCTCCTCCTTCTCCTCCTCAGCCGCCGCGTTCCTGTGGAACACGTCTGGCTGCTCATTCCACATTTCTTTAATGCTTATTGTCCTCCAACTCATGTTACTTGCCGTCCGTACCAGGCCATCTCCGGCCAAGGCCCCTGCCATTCTTAAACTTTCCGGTCACCCCAAAATTCGAGACAAGTACTATTGATTTGAAATGGATATATCAACCATACACACTGTATGTATGTGACAACTTGTTGCGTGTTACACAAGATACTGAGATGTATAAAATTAACAAAGGTTACAACTTTTGAAGTCTTAATGAATCTGTTTCGCCTGCCAGTCTTTCTCATTAGGATCACAGAGTTAGAGGACGTACGGTGTGGAAGAATCTCACATTTCAGATGATAAAGTCAGAACTACACCATTTTATTTTTCCAATGGAATATAGTGCTTTTGCTGTAGAAAGAATAGCTAGTATTCTAATTGGTAGATGATATGCGTGAAGTTGCAGCAAAGCAATAAATTGTTCTACAGATTTTTCTTTAATCGAAGGGAGGTGCCAATTGGCTTTTATTAGATATATTCAAGATTCAAGAACGCACATATTTATACGCTATATTGGGGCAAAGCCCAGCGTGTTTTGGTTAAAAGAATACAGTACCCAAAAAAAAAAAAAAATAGGGAAAAGGTCGAGCAAAAGGGAGTTATGTCTTAATTGTACCCTCAACTATCAGTTCCAAATCCTGAAGTGCACTCAGCTTTGCTGCAGATTGAAGTTGCTTATCTCCTCTCGAAGTTAAGGAACTTGATACCGTAGGCGAAGACAAAGAAAAAGAGAAGAACCCAACCAACATGAGCAAAGACCACAGGAATTAAGAAGTCATGGTGAAAACCAAAAGAGTCCTTGAGGAGCACATTAACTGCTACTCGTCCTTCGGGAGTGTCAATCTCCTTCTCAATATCACCAACTTGAGATGCAAAGATTCCGTAGATTGTCCACGCAATCGGAGATCCCCAGTAGTACCACCTCCACCAGATGGGAATCATCTGCAAAATTCATCATCAATTTGTTAGACTGCAAGGATACAGAAGATGGTTTCTAGAAACCGAATAATCGAAAAATTGCATTAGTTGAATGCTTATTTCATCACTTTCGTGTCATAATGTTCAGTCCCCAACAAGCAAAATAGAATCTGTTCAGCATTATCATGCTTCACAATAAGAAGAATATCTGAGTTTCAAATACCATACCGGCCTGGAGATGAGGAAACCAGAGAACAAGTTCCAGAAATTTGTGAAGAAGGACAAAACAATTGCAGCAATTTGATGGCCAGGAGTTAGTGACACCACCATCATGCCGTACATTGAGAAGTAGGTAAAGCACATGAACATGAAGTAGTAGAAGTAAAAAAATTTCTCCACTTTCCAAGTGTACCCAATCATGGAATACAGAATTAAGGAGTATAAAAAGGTTTGGATTGCAACATAAATCGTCTCAATAGCCACCTGCAAGACCGCCATTTGAGTCAATAACAATGGCATTCAGATACTAATGCTTCACAACAATGAGGATAGAACCGTGCTCGAGTGTAAGTTCCAATATCTTACCTGAGCAAAGGCATAAGGCATCTCTGAATACATTCCCGCTGCTCTTTCACGGTAGAAAACTGTTCTCTCGATTGAAACCACAGATTGCACGGCCATAGAATTACCAGAGCCAAGGAAAAGAACAGCAGCATAGGTAGCTCCCAAAAGATTGGTCAGGTCTTGTTGTTTGTCTCTGTTTAACAGATAGCAATTGAACATTGTATAAGTGAACTATATAGGTGAAGAACCTTAATAATACACTCACTCACACATTCAAGGGGGAGTAATTCTAAACAGTATGTAGCTTATAATAAGGTTGTTAAACTTACAGCTGGTCTCCTTTGCCCCAGAAGATAACACCAAATATTATGCCAATCACAGTTGTATTGAAGAACCTAATGGCATTGTATTGAGAGTTCCTCCAGTACGACCAGTGTTGTTTCCAATAGCAAGCCTTGCATTGAGTGAAGAAGCTTTGCGAGTACTGGGTGGGAAAGTAAAGGTCACTGGACCCCGGCAGTGGTGTACTGAGTTCTTTGATAAGTTCCTGGTTTTTCCTGAACAAGTGAAAACAAAAAGTTGAAGAAAAGAATCTTTATTGCACACAAAGGGGTTTGGAAAAAGTTAGAACTGAAATAAACACACTACATCTTCACTGACCTATAGAGCTCAGAGTTTGCATATAGTTCTGCAAAGTCGATGTTGTTTTGAGCCTCAACTGCAGCAGAACTGATCTCTAACATCCAAGTAGCAGGATTGTGGCCTTCTTTGATCTTGGGAATTCCTGGAATAGCCTGCAAGAGAAAATTTTCAACTGTAAAACTCTTTTGTAGACTGAGAGTTGTTGCTGCATGGATGATATGATTTCATTGACGAGAGAATTCAATCTCTGGCTTAAAAAATATTCACAAGAATACAGATGGGATTGAGGCTGATAAAATGAGTTAGGTCTGGAGTAAGCAAATCTAGATTGTAAATAAAAAGAAACTAAGCGTACTTACCTCCAACATAATAGTTTAAGAAAAAAGATAAAGGATTGATAAGCTTACCTCAAAATATTCAACAAGCTTATGAGATTGATGTCCTAAGGGTCCAGCATAAGTCACCTGTCCTCCCCTTTTCATCAAGAAAAGCTGCAAGGGAAAGAAATATCAGCGTCAAATATGTTATATGAATGTATAACAATATTACAGAGTGATAGATTCAAAACTCATACCTCGTCAAAAGCTTCAAAAATGTCTATGCTTGGTTGATGAATGGTGCAGACAACAGTTCGTCCTGTATCGACTGTGTTTCTCACTGCACGCATAACAATTGCTGCTGCTCTAGCATCAAGACCGGATGTTGGCTCATCCATAAAGATGATGGAAGGGTTAGCAACCAATTCTACAGCAATGGTGAGCCTCTTTCTCTGTTCAGTTGAAAGTCCATCAACTCCTGGAAGTCCAACTAAAGCATTCTTCAATGAATTAAGCTCTACCAAATCCACAACCTCATCAACGAACATCTATAGAAAGGGATAAACAAACACGAAACAATTGATCAATTGTTCGGACTGTACAAGGAACAGATAGCACAAATAATCTAAGGGTGGTTAAATAAGCAACATGCCTTTCTTGTTTCCTTCTTGGTGTCCTTAGAAAGGCGCAGCCAGGCAGAGTATAGAAGAGATTCATAAACAGTAACGTATGGTGAATGAATGTCATTCTGTTCACAGTAACCGCAGACACGAGCAAATGTTTCTTGGTTCTTAGGGTACCCAGATATGCTAATACTTCCTTCAATATATCCACCAGTCTTTCTTCCAGCTAAGACATCCATCAAGGTGGTTTTTCCAGCACCACTAACACCAACTAATGCAGTCAAAACACCTGGCCTGAATGCACCACTTATATCTCGAAGTAGCTGCAGCCGAGTCTCCTCAATCCCTTGGGTCTTCATTTCCTGATAGACTCAAACTCGTTACTGCCAATAGTCTATGTAAACTCACACAATAGTGAAAGATGCATTGAACCAAATTTTAAGCCGATTTGAAACTTGCTCCAGTTTGTAATTCATTTAACTTTTAAAATGCCACGAACTTTAAGTCTCAGTGCAGAAAGAAGACTTACCGCAGGCATATCGATGTAGTAATTGACATGGTTGAAGGCAAGTGAAAGGGGCTGGAAGGGCATAACCATTCCTCGTTTGGCTTGAACATTTCCAATGTTAACATCCGAACTAGTACTCCCTGGAGCATTTCGAACTTGCATATCAGTACCTGTAATATCGGAGAAGCAAACTCATTCGTTAGCTAGTCAAATAAAGCTTGAGATGTACGGTTTGTGCGGTTAATTTGTACTATCACACGCTGACGCAAAAAAAGAGTTATGCAACCATTGAGTAGGAAGTTTGAAGTAGCCAGTGCAATGTACAAAAATGATGTCATCTTGCCAAAACAGTAGAAGTATCAAAGTTAAGAACCATAAGGAATAACATTTCAACCTTCTGGATTGGTTGTGGCTTGCGGCTTCATCTTGGTTTCAGAGTCATTATCCATGATCAAAGTTTTGGTATCACCAAGAGCTGAAATTGAGTTGAAAAAGAAAGCAAATGTTCAACACTTGAATGTGCTATCTTTACAATATCCGAATGACAAAGGTAAATTATCCACTTACGGTTTAAGAAGGTCGCTGCTGCAATGAAAAAAATATTGAAAAGAACAGAAAATCCGAAGAGTGCTGCAACACAAATCCAATACCAAGTCTCTGTAGTAAATAGGCCTCTATCCCTAAGAATATTCTGTCCAACAGTGGGCATACGGCGGCCAACTACAGGCTGCGGCATGGGATATGAAAATTTCATTGAGAAAAACCATAGAACCAGAATATGAAACTTAAAATGATACTATTTAAAGTGTAGTAGCCACATAAAATTTTGGTAAACATACCGCGCTCCATCTATCATCAAGAAATTCATTGATAGCGATTGCATTTTGTCCATACATCATAGGTGAAACATAGTACCCCCATATCATCCATGGCTCAATGTCATCTGCACAATATTATGAGAATATACTGAACATTTTAAAGCATATGATTGAATATAGCTGTCAAATTGACAAAAAAAAAAACAATCTTTACTTCGAAACTAAATACTTTTGACAGTGAACAAAGGACTCTTACCTTTAGCAACAATGTAACCTCCTAGAAGAAAAACCACCAGAAGTGTAAATGAACCAATGGTGTTTGCCACGACTTCTGTTCTTCCAACCACAGCAATGCAACGGAACATGGAGACTGCCATCTGATGTATACCAAAGAAAGCCAAGAACTGTTTGAAAAACCTGCACATATTTTGTCCTCTTGGTCAGATTTGTAATCAAAAGCTACAATTTCTGAGAACAATATGAATCGGCAATTTAAAACATACCTACTGGCAGCAGGTGCAAAACCTATGGTGTAATATGTTAAAGCTATCCAGATAAAAGATTCCATTAGGGAAATGGGAATTCTGGTAAGCCAAATGGGCAAGGCAAAAGCCCACCCTGGATAGAACAAGGCATCCCTCTGCTTAAAGAACACAGGAAGCCTAAAAACTGTCATCGAAAGTTCCGCCACACCATTGAACATGACGTTGACGAGACTGAAGAACAAGGCTCCCCAGAACCTTGCCGAATCCTTTTCTTCACCGTACTTCATTTCAGTCCTTAAGAACACCGTGAAAGCAATTGTAGCCATGATTGTAATCTGGGAAGTTTTAAATATGTATACAAAAGAGTTGCGCTTCATCAGAAGCCGTTCCCTGTCCAAGCATGCCTTGAAGAGCTCCATATTGGAAATTCCATACTTTTCCTTCACCAATGCAGCACGATGGGCAGTTCTTTTGTCGTAAGGAACTCTTAGTTCTTCAACAAGACGTTGCCCAACATGAAAAGTGGTGAAAGCCTGTGCAAAATCAGCTACCGAGACATATCTGTAAGGTTTGTTCTTCTTAAACCAATATTGTTCTTGGTCCTTCTTTGAGGTCAGCTCTTGCAAGAAGTCTGCAGCACCTTTTCTTTTAGGGCATCTGAACCCCATATATTCAAAGAACTCAAGCACATTCTCACGTGGTCCTTGATAGACAATCTGACCCTCGGAAAGAAGGATAATGTCATCAAAAAGTTCATATGTCTCAGGTGCCGGCTGCAATAGAGATATGACCATGGTCACATCCATAATGTGAACCATCTGCCTCATGAACTTAGTTATCTGAAAGGTAGTGGAACTGTCAAGCCCCGTTGATATTTCATCCATGAAAAACGCTTTTGCTGGTCCAACCAACATTTCTCCTGCATTCAGAACAACCACCTCCAGTTATAATGACAGGAAATACATTTGCACATTGATTATCAGTCCTTTCAATCCAAGCAGGACTTTAATTGGATAACCTTTTGACATCAATGCCTTTAGCACCTATTTTCTAGTAATAAGTCTAAGCGATTATTCAGATTATATAAGCAGAACTATAGTCAGTAAAGAGGAAAGCATACACAAGCAATCACCAAATGGTTACAATATGTAATGTGATATATAGCAACATACCAGTAGTTACACGCTTCTTTTGTCCACCTGATATCCCTCTTCTCATGTCATCACCCACCATTATATCAGCACAGATATCCAATCCAAGTATCTGTCAGAAGAACAAAAGATTGTTACGCTTGTACACTAAGAGAGCAAGGATAAAGTCTTAGGATTCGATCAACAAACCTTAAGAACATAATCTGTGATCAGACTAGTTTCAGTGCCTGACATAGATGTAGCTTTCATGAATGCGTCGATTTCAGGATCTGGTTTGATGCCTGAGTCTTTCTCCCGTCTAGACATCTCTACTAGCATATCATACCTTGTTCCAACTCCCAGACAGCGTCCCGAGAAATCCAATGTCTCACGTACTGTCATCTCACCATAATGAAGATCATGCTGGCTGATATAAGCAGAGGTTCTCTGAGGCACAAATTCATGGAATTCATGTCCACAGTACGTCACTTTCCCAGTTACCTGTTTGTTATCTGAATTAGTCAATACACATGAAAACCTAAACATGTATGCACACTGACACCATTCGCCAACTGGCAACAATATAGAGAAGATGACAAACCCTTAAATCCTTATCAAGTTTTCCTGCAAGTGCCTTCAACAGTGTTGTTTTTCCTGATGATGGAGGTCCAAGAAGAAGTGTAAACCTGAAAATGTAATAACAGCACAACATCATTAATCGAGTATAGAAACAAAACTCACTTGCGTATCACACCAATAAAATCATTTCAATCTTCTTTCCTAAGAACAATGAGCTGTTTGTTTATGATAATTTGTTCTTTTCACTTGTACAGAAGTGATATTAGTCTGCAAAATGTTTACAAATGTAAATCCAGGAACATACCTTGATGGTTTAACAATACCGCTGACATCTTTCAGGATCTTGACAACTCTTTTCTTAGACGGTGAGAGTCCAATCAATCCAAGTAGTCCCTATTCAGAGGATATAATTTCAGGAATCCAAGCGATAACTAGCCTAAGCACAATATTAAAAAGTAAGGTTTGGTATTAAGAAATATTGACAGGTTATTACCTCCAGTGTGTTCAAGGTGGAATTCAGCAGAGTTGGAAGCGCTCTGGTCCCAACATATGCATCTCCCTCTATCGATATATCCTGGAATCTAACCTCAACCTTAGGAATGTCAATACCAACCCTGTTTCAAAACACAAACAACGAAAGTCACAGTTAGTCCAAATCAAGCATGTTCAAAAAGAAAACTAGGGAAAAGTACAATCCTTCACTTAGAAGTTTCATGTTTCATGATTTCAGAAACTTAAATTTTCTTCTCCACTGAAGCCAGTAGTTGTATTAGGCACAAAATTTGAGTAGATTTAGAAACATGGGCTCTTTTTCCACTTTCTAATTATGTCCAGTCCTGAATGTTTTCCTACTGCTTTCTTATCAACCAAGATACACAACAGCACAAAGATACACAACGTATACCTGTCGTTTCGCGCCCTGAGCCTCTTCAAGAACCTCTCGTTGTCATCTTCGACGACCTTGAGTATGTTCTCCATCAACATCTTCTTATCTTGTACCCCAAGGTTTGCAACATTAACTTCTTCACTCACAACCCTCCCATTGCTCATGAATTGCCTCAGCATCCCTCTCCTCATCCTATCATATGTTGGCAGCCGCTCTATGGCGGCCCACTTGAGCTCCTCCTCCTCCTCGTCCACCGTCTGCTGCCTGCTGCTCCGCTGGAAAACATCCTGCGGATTCCACATTTCTCGGACACTAGTGGACCCCCAGCTCCTCCGGCTGCTGGTCTGCCTAGCTAAGTCTTCCCCCACCAATGCCGCTGCCATTTTAACGGCCAGAAACCAATCAAATCACCCCACCAATTCAAAATTTCAGCAACTGGGTGAGACAAGTATAAGTAATCAACTTGGATGTCCCTATATGTTTTGTAGTGATTGATCTCACTACAGCCCCACAATTTGGGGCAACTAAACTTGAAAGAATTGATGATCAACTATAATCCCAGACTTTGGTTTTCTGCTGCTCAAATTCTTCACACTTGGTTTGTTCTGTATTTTGGGTGAAGAATGAAAACATGGAAGAAATAGGAAGATTACGTTAGTGACGAGAATTGGGCTTAGACTTTATAGAGGCAGCACGCAGAAAAATTCTCTTAACCGATTTTTCAATTTGATTCAACAACTCGTGAAGAAAATATCAAATGGGTTATTATCATGAATGGTACCTGAACTTTCATTAACAGGACTTCATGGTGCCTGAACTTTAAAAGTGATCAATTTGGTACCCAGACTTTTAAAAACCGGACTTTATAGTGCCTGAACTTTAAAAGTGATCAATTTGGTACCCAGACTTTAAAAAAGAGGACTATGTGGTACCCAAACTTTCAAAAAGAGGACTATGTGGTATTTTAGTCAATTTTTTTAATCAAATTCCGTTAAAATGAAGGATAAAATGGTCTTTTAACATTAATTTTTTATGTAAAATATTTTTTTTACCTCTCAACTTCTATAAATATGTTTTATGGTGTTTTGAAAAAAATGAAAATGTCATATAGCTATTTTAGATAAATAAACAAATTGATTAATGAAAATATAGTTGAACGGTAGATTTTTTCTATCTCTTAATTTCTATTAGAAATAATTTTTAATGTTCGAGTATATTTTTATTTATCAATTTATCTATTACTTTTCAATAGTCATATGCATAAATGTTTTTTGAAACATCGTAAAACATATTTATATAGTGGTTGAGAAGTAAAAAAAAACTATTTTATGGTGTTTTGAAAAAATGAAAAATGTGCATATAGCTATTTTAGAACAATAAATAAATTAATTAACGAAAATATACTTGAACGGTAGACTTTTTCTAGTACTCAATTTCTATTAGAAATCATTTTTAATGTTCGGATATATTTTTATTTATCAATTTATCTATTATTTTGCAATAGCTACATAATTTTTTTTGAAACATCATAAATCATATTTATATAGAGGTTGAGAGGTATAGTATTTTACATGAAAATTAATATAAAAAAGGATTTTTAAATATGATTTATGATGTTTCAAAAATACTATACCTCTCAACCTCTATACAAATATGATTTATGATGTTTCAAAAAAACATTTATGCATATAACTATTGCAAAATAATAGATAAATTGATGAATAAAAATATACCTGAACATTAAAAATTATTTCTAATAGAAATTAAGTGATAGAAATAATCTACCGTTCAACTATATTTTCATTAATCAATTTATTGATTGTCCTAAAATAGCTATATGACATTTTCATTTTTTTCAAAACACCATAAAACATATTTATAGAAGTTGAGAGGTAAAAAAAATATTTTACATAAAAAATTAATGTTAAAAGACCATTTTATCCTTCATTTTAACGGAATTTGATTAAAAAAATTGACTAAAATACCACATAGTCCTCTTTTTGAAAGTTTGGGTACCACATAGTCCTCTTTTTTAAAGTCTGGGTACCAAATTGATCACTTTTAAAGTTCAGGCACTATAAAGTCCGGTTTTTAAAAGTCTGGGTACCAAATTGATCACTTTTAAAGTTCAGGCACCATGAAGTCCTGTTAATGAAAGTTCAGGCACCATTCATGATAATAACCCATATCAAATGGGACATGTCGGACAAAAAGGAAAAAGAAGTTTTCAATGGGATGTGGCTGCTCTGTGTTTTCCCGCCTTTTTCAGCGAAAATTGCTTTTTGTGAAGGGGATAACTTGGGTACACAAAAGTTGAAAACCGTAGATACCCAATTAGTTTTGTCTTTTCATCTTACGCGTAATATCATAATTAGAATTCTTTTTTTTTCATTTATCTAATAAAAATTTATTCTTTAAAAAATCACTTGATATGAGATTATTTGGTTATTTATGTATCCCAATTTCTTCCTTGCATAACATGTGCAGTTTCTATTTTTATATTCTCTTCGGAAAAAATTGAAATTGCATTGAGGCTAACTGAAAAGTAAAGTCGAATTTCATCAATTAATATATCGAACAATCATTTCAGGCGAATAAAACTTCAAAAATAAGAGAAAGATTAGAGTTGGTTACATAAGATGCAACCAAATGAGATAATTACAATTCAGGGGAAAAACCAAAGATAAGATGGTTACAAAACAGGCATGAAAAAGTGTAACAAAAAGAGAATTAATACTTTCTAGGAACGATTTTATGTTATAAATATCTATTTGGGAATACGAGGTGTAAGAAATGTCAAAAGTATCAATAGTTGGTGGCCGAAATTGGTGTAATTCTTTATTTGGTCAATTGATGGTCTTATTCTTATGTTGCTGAAATTCACATTGCTATATTTAGATAATTGAAATTTCATGACTTGAACCAGAATCGAAGTTCAATTGCAAAATCAATTATTCAGAATTTGTAAATATCTTGTAAACGAGAAAAATCAATTTTAGAGCTTCAAGAACAAAATTGAACGAATGTACTAGGACAACAAGATATGGGACTCGTGAAATTGCAGTAAAAGACATTTCATCCACTTTTAACGCACGTGTATAATAATTTAATAAACCCTCCCAAACTCGTTAAATCCGTAATCGTTCGGTTATCAAACAATGAAACATAGCCGAATCGACTTTATAAAACATAATCGGGTCTTTATATAACCTAAAAATCACGAATTTGAATGATTTTTTGCAAGGATGATCTTTGCTAGACAATAAAAAAAAGTGAACAGTTTGGATCATAACATAAATCGTCGGAGAAAATGAAAGTGGAACAACAATGGAACACCCACTTTGGAACAGAAGATCTGTGTTCCCCTAATTTGTCATCTTGTCAGGGCTGCCAACGCTTTATTAAGTTTTCAAGTTCGTTGAATGTTATTTTAATTTATTTTTCCTGAAGAAACAATCATTGGGTTATATAACTTAACTTATGTGTAAGACAAGAAATGTATATTCAACTCTCGAGAGCCCAATATAATTATAATATAATATGATGGTTTTTTTTTTTTTGAGAAGATATAATATGTTGGTTTAAATTTCCCACTTCAAGCCTAATTGTACCCAATATATTGGACCAAACTAAGGATTTAGCTTCTGATAAAATTAAAAAAAAAAAAAAAAAACCAAGGATTTAGCCGGCTCCGCTATACAACGTGCAGCGACACTTGATTCATTGAATTCGTAGACCAAGAGTACCATATGGAATAAAGTGTCCATGAAAAAGGTCATAGGCATTAAGTTTCCTACAATATCATATAAGAGCATCTTCAAATTTAAAACGTCAGTTTCCTACATCATGTGGCTTATTGTCATATTCTGTGACGTTATGAAAGGACTAGTGATTTAAGGTTTTGTTGTAGAGTTACCAAGATGCTTATCTTCAAAGTAAGCTAGCTCATAATTCTAGAAGGACGGTTGAAAATGAACTTGTTAACTGTTGAAAATTGATAGATATTTTATGTCGGCAGACCAAAGACCCAGCTGAGCTAAAACGCAAGTGCTCCGAAAATGGTGCAGCGGCTTACGTACCGGTCGCATCACAGCTACGCCATCAAATCTAACCAGCACCGCATCGTCAAAACCCTCGGTGGTAAGTTGGTGTACAGGGCCGGTCCTGAGATTTCGAGGACCCTGTACGAATCGTAAAGCGAGGCCTTATATCCTCAAACAATAATATACTTTTTTTTTTTTATCTAGAACAAATTCTTTAAACCAAATTTATAACTAGAATTATTATAGATGTATGATAATATCGTCAACTAATATTCCAAAACAATAAGAAATCAAACACCAAAATCTCAAACTTCCAAACCTACAACTTTAATATTACAACTTGAAAAAAGAAAACAAACAAGCTCCATATGTGCTCTCTCCATAAGCAGCTACCACTAAGATCCAGTCTGCAAACATAATAGCAACATCAATTATGAATTCCAAATGAAAGAACAGTTCATCTAATTAAATTATAACATTCAGATTAGAAGCAAGAATAGAATCATACCTAATAAAAACTCATTCCTAATCAAGATGGTATCTTTATTTTATGAACTGACACTTTCATGAGAGCCTTTTTCAAGGGAAAAAACACACAGCCCCTCCAATATAATTATCGTTTAAAAATTGATCTTCAAGAAATAAATAAAAACTTAATAGATTCTATCATATATAATTAGCAATAAGGGAATGAATTAATCTACATATAAAGATCAAATTGATATTAGAATGTGAATTCATACCTCAATTTCAATCACAATCTTCTTGGAAGAATTGATAAAAATTGGAAGAAGAGGGCCTCTAGATTTTGACGGGGGCTGCTTAAGTTGTTGAATGAGTATATATAGCTTTAGGTTTCATAAGTCAACAATTAAAAAAGTATTAAAAAAATCTAGACGTTTTTGGGGCTGCTTAAGTGGTTGAATGATTTTACATAGGTTTCTTAAAGTCAGTAAGGGTTTCTATAGGTTTATGTTTCATAAGTTCAATAATTAAAAAAGCACAAAAATAAATTGCTCTCTGGGGTTCGAACCCCAACCCAAATGTACACCAATCAAGGGCCCCTACCACTGGACTAACGACTGCATCATGCTACATGTCAGATATATATATATATATATATATATATATATATATATATTTGAGGCCCTTAAAAATCGGAGGTCCTGTACGGTGGCACCATGTGCACCCCCTCAGGGCCGGCCCTATCAGACCACCAAGAAGAGAGCCAGCGGCCCAAAATGCCCAGTTACTGGCAAGAGAATCCAAGGGATTCCTCACTTGAGACCTGCTGAGTACAAAAGGTCTAGATTATCTAGGAACCGGAGGACTGTGAACCGAGCATATGGCGGTGTATTGTCTGGAGGTGCTGTCAGGGAGAGGATTATTCGAGCCTTGGTGGAAGAGCAAAAGATTGTGAAAAAGGTGTTGAAGATCCAAAAGGCCAAGGAGAAGCATTCGGAGAAAGCCAAGTGAAGCAGTTAACTTCTGGAGTGACAAATCAATAGGCCTTTTGAATTGAGAAACATGATTGAGTGAGATTTTGATGTTAGGTTTCGTTGTTAATGAGTTCGGAGCTAGATTGGAACCGTCTTTTATTGTTATTTGCTACCTGGTTACTTGGGTATTTCATTTGAATGACAAATCAATTGCTCTTTTAAAAAAAAATAAAAAAAAGGTTCGATCACGGCTAATTGTTTTCATATGTATGAATGTCATTTTCTGCAAGCAGTATTTACAAAGTGCAGTGATCACTACTTGTTTTTGGAATGGTGCGCATTTCAGCAGTTCAAGGTGCAAGCAGGGAGAGCAATCTCAATTTTTATGATAAACCAACAATATGAAGAAGGGTATGTTGGAGTTTTGAATGTTATGTCCCACAATTTTAAAAGCATTTATGTTTTGTAATTTTGGTTTATAGTTGACATATTATTGGACTTAGTTTAAGACTGAGTGTGATGCACTCATGTTTAAAAAAGATGAAGGTACAACTCTTCAATTTAAACATAACGATACATCCTTTTGGAGATACCTCTTTGCAAAAGGTATTAGACTTCCTATAAATAAAGGAAAGTCTTTAAGACTGAGTGTGATACACTCATGTTTAAGAGAGATGAAGGCACAACTCTTCAATCTAAACATAACGATACATCCTTTGGGAGATACCTCTTTGCAAAATGTATTAGACTTCCTATAAATAAAGGAAAGTCTTAAGCCTAAATTAAGAAGAAGAAAGAAAACATATTTGCTTCACGTGAGAATATATATTTTTCAAACTATTGCACAGTCCGTTGGAGAGAAGCATATGGAAGTCGGTTGAATCCAATGTTTCGATGCTTGAATCGAGGGTAATAGATAGGTGAATCATATGTGATAGACGTTCGTAGAACTACAACACTGAGTAGGGATGAGATTCTTTCTTAAGGATAGGGCACTTATACACGTTTCTATCTGCTATTCAAGTTAGTATGTAATCTCTTTATACTTAATGATTTTATTGAATTCATTTACTATACTTTATTGTTATGAAATTGCCTATCTACTTGATTGTTCCCCAATAGAGTAGAGGTAAAAGTAACTTACAACATTTCTTTGTGCAGCTTAAAACATTGTTCATGCAGCAAGTTGCAACAAAGGCTCAAACGCTAGCTGCAGGCAATACTGTGCGTTGTTTGACATGATCAAGGCAAGCTTTTCATTACTAATGATGGGAAGCTTTCTATTGACTCTTTGAAAATACAAACTAAACACAACTACAAGCAATGCCCAAAGGTGTGCAAGCCAGTTGAAACTACATGTGAACAGATTCTTGGTCTCGCTAACTGACTACAATGTGGTCTACTCAACTATGTATATGATTTGTTTTGTATTCTGATTGTTCATTTTTCTTTGAGGTCACCTCCAGTAAGAAGTCTGCAGCACCTTTTCTTTCAGGGTATCTGAACCCCATATACTCAAAGAACCCAAGCACATTCTCACGTGAGCCTTGACAGACAATCTGACCCTTAGAAAGATCACACACTACAAAAAAAATTGGAATAGGCATCGGACGTTCTCCATAGCCTATTCCACCCACCTGCTGAGGTTTTGGGCGGTGATGCCTAAAGTGGTATATGTCTCAGGTGCAGGCTGCAATAGAGAGATGACCATTGTCAGATCCATAATGTGAACCATTTGTCTCATGAACTTAGTAATTTGAAAAGTACTGGAACTGTCCAGCCCCGTTGATATTTCACCCATGAGAAACGGTTTCGCTGGTCCAACCAACAATTTATCCTGCATTATGAGTAGCAACCTCAAGTTCAAATTACAGGCAACTGTTTGCGTTTTAATTATCGCCAATTACCGCAATAAAAGAAGATATATGACCGCAATAAAAGAAGATATATGGAAACAAAACCACCTCTTGACATATATAATTAGAAATACATTAATGCAGAAATATCTTATTCATAGTTACATAGATTCCAACTGAGAGATTTATTTGAAAGCGTATAATCCATCACGTATCCCCAATTTCTTTTTGTTTTTTAATCTATAATTGGCATCTGAGTCTCAGATCGGTAGTTACACGTTTCTTCTGTCCACCAGATATGCTCCTTCTCACGTCATCGCCCACCATTGTGTCAGCACCGATATCTAATCCAAGTATCTGTCAGAAGAACGAAAAAAAATTATTCTTGTCCACTAAAGCAAAGATACAATGATTACAATATTATGGATTCAATCAACGGGCGGATGGAGGAGGGGTCACACGAGGTCAACGGACCCCGTAGAGTTGTAGAAACCCCCAAGAGAATTTCCCCTTTGACCCCTGAAGTCTGGTAAAAATTGTCTACCTTCATTGAAGCTTCTGGCAGCAGATGTGATGCGGTGTCGGTGCTGCTGTGCTGCTATCTTTTTTTCTTCTTCTGTTTTGTCAACCGGCTGCTGTGCCGCTGTCCAAAATAAGCTTGTTTTGTACTCCAGCAACAACCCGTACATCCCCTTTTCCAATTGTACTTCCCAATAGCAATGCTCATTATTTAAAACAAATAAAAGCTTTCCCCAACCCCAAAATTGTGTTTCCCAACCCAATCCCTCTATAATAATGAAAACAAATAAACTATCTTCCCCAACACAACACCAACCCAGATGGATCATTCCCAATTTATTTCAAAACCCAACTCCCAAAACAACCCCTCACAACCAATCCGTTATCTTCGAGTATTCCCAATCCGTTGCTGCCGGCAGCATCAACCTTTCTTCCACCAAACTACAACTTTTTGTACTTTATATGCATGTAATTTTTAAATTCAACCCAAATTTTAATAATTTCTATCAATATTGTAGTTATTTGATATGTGAAATTGTTTAATTTGGTTGGGATGTTGTTGTGTAGATCAAATAATAATATAGTTTTGTTTGTTTGTTTCTTGATTAATTGTTATGTAGAATTATGTTAAGGTACTATAAGAAAGTTTGTAGAGAGGAGTCTTCGAAAATTCTGGATAGTTCAAGTTCAAAAGAAAATGAGTTAGATGAAATTATAGCTAATCTTGAGGCAGATCCTGGCAAATACTGAGTTGCTTATTCGTTTGGCATGTTTGAGCCCGAATGATTCATTTGTAGCTTTTGACAAACAAAACCTACTTGACCTTGCTCGGTCTTATCCTCATGATTTTTTAAGTCGAGATCTATTGGCTCTTGAAGATGAACTTGAGATTTATATCAATCTCACGCGGTCAGATATTGCTTTTTCTCAAATGCAAGGAATTACTAGTCTTGCAAAAGGATTGGTGGAGAAAGGGTTGCATAGGACATTTAACCATGTATATTTGCTTATTACATTGGCAGTGGTTCTTCCAGTTGCAACTGCATTAGTTGAGAGGGCATTTTCGGCTATGAAGATTCTAAAAGGTCCACTTCGCAATAGAATGAGAGATGAATGGTTGAATGATAGCTTACTTGTTTACATTGAGAAAGACGTTTTTACTTGTATTGAGAATGAACCTATCATGAGATGATACCAGAGCATGAAAAAACATCGTAAATTGTTGGAATAATTGTGAAGTTAATGGATTTTTTTGGTTATATATGAGTATATTTTTTATTTAAAAAAATTAGGCTACTTACATTCTGACCCCTTAGGAATTTGATCCTGGATCCGCCACTGTCTGTGATCAAAACTAGTTTCCTGGCCTGTCATAGATGTGGCTTTCAAGAATGCGTCGATTTTAGGATCTGATTTGAAACATGAAGCTTTCTCCCATCTAGAGAACTTGTTCCAATTCCCAAGAGCTAGAGAAATCCATTGTCTCACGAACTGTCATATCACCATAATGAAGGTCATGCTGGCTACTATGAGCGGAGTCTTTTGAGGGAAGAGTTCATCACATGAGCAAGAAGAGCTTATCCGTTTTTTGAAATAAGCAACATCCCCTGAACTGCCAATCGCCATGCAAGAGAGTTTATAAAAATTGTTTTGGTTTGATCGCCATGCAAAAAGAGTTTATAGAAATTGCTTTGGTTTTGAGTTTTGGTACCAGTTTCTTGTGGTATGTACATATGTGTTGATCTATTGTGCAATGACAAAAAATGCGATAAATGTTGGCCACTTCCTCATTGCCTTGATACATACGCATCTGAAGATAGAGGTTTCTGTGGATCTGTTGGTGACAGTAGTTGACGATCAAATCCGACCCCGTACATACACCAACTAGAACAGAGTAAAAAAAAGGCCAAGAAAAGGTATTATCACAAAACGCACATTTAGACAAGCTTGATTTAATTCTGGGAATATACTGAGCATTGTTTCACATGATCTAGACAGGCTTGTAAGTTGTATGATTTCTTTCAACATTTGTTAGAAAGAACAATGGGACTCTTTCTATTGAAAATTTGATGATACAAACTATATATACACAAGAACTGGATAAACAGGTGAACAGATTTTCGTTCGCGCTAACTGATTACAATGTGGTACACTCAACTATGTATATTTCTTATCTTCTTTGGAAGTTAAGGAACTTGATGCCGTAGGCAAAGCCGACTAAGAAGAGGAGGACCCAACCAACATGAGCAAGGACCACAGGGATTAGAAAGTCATAGTTATAACCGAAATTGTCTTTCAAGAATAGATCCACTCTCTGTGATTCTTGGCCCGGAATTGCAATTGAAGTCTTAACGTCACCAATTTGGGATGTGAAGATGCCATAGATTGTCCATGCAACTGGAGAACCCCAGTAATACCACCTCCACCAGATGGGAATCAGCTGCAATATCGATATTCAGATTTTAGGATAACAGAAATCAAGTAGATTGTCCGAAACAAGGTAAATGAGATAAGAAAACTCAATTAGTAAGCTGGAAAGATTTTGTTTCGAATTATTCAATGCCTCTCACTTAGCATATTCTGTTACGCATTGTGATTTATCTAGGAAAACTTGCTCAAATATGCAGATACTAATGCATTCTAATAGATGTATACTTGCTATGTTCCTTAGGAGCAAGAAGCATAACAGAGTGTCAAATTTATAACATACCGGTCGTGCAATGAGGAATCCAGAAAACAAGTTCCAGAAGTTCATGAAGAAGGACATAACAATTGCAGCAATTTGTGGTCCAGGAGTTAGGGCAATCATCATCATCCCGTACATTGAGAAATACGTAAAGCACATGAACATGAAGAAATAGAAGTACAGAAACTTCTCCACGTTCCAATTGAACCCAATCATAGAATACAGAAGACAGGTATACACAAAGGTTTGGATGGCAACATAAATTGTCTCAATAGCCACCTACAGTAGCGGAAACATCATCAATAACAGACAAAGTTTAACAAAAAAGGAAAGCAAGATACAATCATATCAGTGGTTTCAATCTCATAGCAAGGAAACATGACCCGGAGTAACTTCCAACATCTTACCTGAGCAAATGCATAAGGCAGCTCGGAATACATTCCTGCAGCTCTTTCTCGGTAGAAAACTGTTCTCTCAATTGAAACCACAGATTGCACTGCAGAAGCATTGTTGAAACCAAGGAAAATAATAGCAGTATATGTAGCTCCCAACAGATTCAAAAGATCTTGTTGTTTGTCCCTGTCAAGATAATACGGACATCATTAACTCACGATTCTAGAAAAGAAATGTTAACAGTAATGTCGTGATGGCTGAAAGCATGCCAGTGTGTGACAAGTTAAATTTAAATAAAAGAAATCTAGCAGTTCATAAAGTTCTTGAACTTACATCTGGCCTCCTTTGTTCCAGAAGATAACACCAAATAATATTCCGATGCAAATTGTCATGAAAAACCTAGTGGCATTGTATGCGGAGTTCCTCCAGTATGACCAATGTTGTTTCCAGAAGCAAGCCTTGCATTGAGTTAAAAAGTTTTGGGAGTATTGGGTGGGGAAGTAAAGATCGGTGGAGCCTGGTTCTGGAATGCTTAGTTCCTTGATAAGTTCCTGATTTCTCCTGAACAAATTACATAAGAATGGAAAAAAATATTATTACATACAGGCAAGTGAGTGGCAATGTTAGAAATGACCAGAAAACAAAATCACGTTCAACAAACCTATAGAGGTCTGAGTTTGCAAATATTTCTGCAAAGTCGATGTCCTTTTGAGCTTCGATGGCAGGAGAGCTGACTTCCAACATCCAGGTTGCAGGATTGTAACCATCTTTGATCTTAGCAACCCCTGGAATAGCCTGCAAGATGTGTTAGATTTTAGTGAAATTTAAGTACGAAAATATCGGTATAATGCCAATTTGTTTTAGGCAGGTCGCTTTAGTTTACGTAGAGGACTTAATAAGTGTGTCGTGCTTTCGGAAAACTTAAAGTTTAGGTACAATTATAAGCCTACCTCAAAATATTCAACGAGTTTGTGAGACTGGCGACCTAGCGGTCCAGCATAAGTCACCTGTCCTCCTCTTTTCATTAAGAAAAGCTGTAAGGAAGAACCACATCGAGATTAAAAAGACACATGAATAAATGAACAATGCTAAGATTTAGCATTTTGAAATCAAATGATACCTCATCAAAAGCTTCAAAAATGTCAATGCTAGGTTGGTGAATCGTGCAGACAACAGTTCTTCCAGTATCTACTGTGTTTCTAACAGCACGCATTACAATTGCAGCAGCTCTAGCATCAAGACCAGATGTTGGCTCATCCATAAAGATGATGGAAGGGTTGGCAACTAATTCCACGGCAATGGTAAGCCTCTTTCTCTGCTCAGTTGAAAGTCCATCAACTCCTGGAAGTCCAACTAAAGAATTCCTCAAGGGTTTAAGCTCCACCAAGTCCATGACCTCATCAACAAACATCTAAACAAAATGAAGATAAAGAAAAAGATCAGAGTCAGCTACATCATCTCTATCATCCTAGTCTCTTCAAATGGGAAAATATGATTGTCAGCTAAATGGTGGACACCTAAAACTTAAAGTTGTGCAACTTAAAACATGCCTTTCGTTTTTCGTTCTTGACATCCTTGGAAAGACGTAACCAGGCGGAGTATAGGAGAGATTCATAAACAGTAACATATGGTGAATGGATGTCATTCTGTTCACAGTAACCGCTGACCCGAGCAAAGGTGGTTTGGTTCTTTGGGAAACCAGATATGGTAATGCTTCCTTCAATATACCCACCAGTCTTTCTTCCAGCTAATACATCCATCAAGGTCGTCTTTCCAGCACCACTGACACCAACTAATGCAGTCAGAACTCCCGGCCTAAATGCACCACTAACATCTCGTAGTAGTTGCAGTCGGGTATCTTCAATCCCTTGGCTCTTCATTTCCTGGTAAGGAAGACAAAAGTTGTTAGATTTTACCATGGAGATTCATACTAGACCAATGACATGTGTAGTTGGCATCATATGATGGTGGTCATATTGTATATACTGTCTGTTTCCATTCAACATAATAATCTTCATTTTTGGAAATTAAAATCTCCAAGGAAAGAGAAGTTAAAATTTACTTACGGCAGGCATATCCACATAGTAGTTGACGTGGTTGAAAGCAAGTGAAAGGGGCTGGAAGGGCAAAACCATTCCTCTCTTGGCTGCACTATTTGAAGCATTTCTCACTTGCAAATCAGTACCTGGCGTTGGTCATTATATATTAGACAAAGAAAATAGTTTAATAGCACATAAACTATTCAAGATAGTAAATGTTTATGCAGTGAAAGTTGTACAACCACATGATGGTATAAACAAGGTGTATTTTTGCAGCAGGGCTGGTTGATACATCTTGTTTTACACCAAACTGTGGCAGATACATGAAGGCCGCTTGGATTAATTATAATATTAATATACACAAGAAGTAAGAATATCATTTCACCAAAAAAAGAAAAAGTAAGAACATTTTACCTTGTGGATTGGTTAGTCGCTTCCTACTACTTTTGGAGTCATCAGTCTCAATCAAAGTTTTTGTGTCACCGAGAGCTAAAATTTTATTCGAAAAGAACGAAAATAATCAGCAGTGAAATCCACAACGCTAGTATATCCAAAAAGTAAAAGAAAAATAAAACTGTTCACTTACGATTTAAAAAGGTCAGCGCTGCTATGAAAAGAATGTTGAAAAGTAGAGAAAACCCAAAAAGTGCTGCAATACAAATCCAATACCAATATTCTTCAGTAAACAAGCCTCTTTCCCTTAGAAGGGTCTTTCCAACTGTAGGCTCAATGGAGTTGTTGAGAGGCTGTACCAAGACAAAGCAAATTTTGTTCAGCTCACCGGTAATAGTAATGTATAGGAAGAATTCAGTTCAGATATTAGAGAACATACAGCGCTCCATCTTTCATCCAGAAATTCATTGATGGCAATTGCATTTTGTCCATACATCATAGGCGAAGCATAGTATCCCCATATCATCCATGGCTGAATGTCATCTGCACACCAGAATGAGAATACTGTGAACATTTAAAACCATATGAAAGAATCTAGAGCCCCATCACCACAACAATTTAACCATGAGCAAGCTGATATATGCAACAATTTACATTGCCAATGAAAGAGAAAGACTTCGTACCTTTAGCAACCACAAAGCCTCCTAAAACAAACACCATTAGCAATGTAAAGGAACCAATAGTGTTCGCAACAACTTCTGTTCTTCCAAGCACAGCAAGGAAACGGAAGAGGGAGAGTGCCATCTGATTTATACCAAAGAAAGCCAAGAGCTGTTTGAAGAACCTGTACATTTTAAACTTTCATCAGAAACAGATGGAGTAGAAGAATAACTAGGCTATTTTATATGTCATCATTCATGCATACCTGCTAGCAGAAGGTGCAAAACCAGTGGTGTAGTATGTAAAAATGATCCATATCCCAGATTCCAGCAGTGAAATTGGAATTCTGGTTAGCCAAATTGGCAAGGCAAAAGCCCATCCAGGGTAAAACAAAGCATCCCTTTGTTTGAAGTACACAGGAAGCCTGAAAACTGTCATTACAAGCTCTGAAAGTCCATTAAACATGACGTTAAGGAGACCAAAAAACAGTGCTCCCCAGAATTTTGCTGAATCTTCTATAGCCCCAGCTTTCATTTCTGTCCTTAAGAAGACCGTGAAAGAAATTGTAGCCATGATTGTTATCTGTATAGTTTTGAATATGTATACAAAAGAGTTGCGCTTCATCAGAAGCCATTCCCTGTCAAAGCATGCCTTGAAGAGCTCCATATTGGAAATTCCATACTTTTCCTTCACCAATGCAGCAGGATGGGCAGTTCTTTTGTCGTAAGGAACTCTTAGTTCTTCAACAAGACGTTGCCCAACATGGAAAGCGGTGAAAGCCTGTGCAAAATCAGCTACCGACACATATCTGTAAGGTTCGTCCTTCTTAAACCAGTACTGTTCTTGGTCCTTCTTTGAGGTCACCTCTTGCAAGAAGTCTGCAGCACCTTTTCTTTCAGGGCATCTGAACCCCATATATTCAAAGAACTCAAGCACATTCTCACGTGGTCCTTGATAGACAATCTGACCCTCAGAAAGAAGAATAATGTCATCAAAAAGATCATATGTCTCCGGTGCAGGCTGCAATAGAGATATGACCATTGTCACATCCATAATGTGAACTATCTGCCTCATGAACTTGGAAATTTGAAAGGTAGTGGAACTGTCCAGCCCCGTGGATATTTCGTCCATGAAAAATGCTTTTGCCGGTCCAACCAACATTTCTCCTGCATTGTGAGCAACAACCTCAACACGGATTAAAGAAGATCTTTGTAGAACAAAACCATCTCTTGACATAAATGGTAGTGGTTCCTAAGTTTGTGGTAAATCCAAGTATATTTATGCAGAAACATCTTAGTCCATAAGGAGAAATTGGTATGAAAGCATAACAATTATGTATCCCCAATTTCTTTTTTAATGTATATGGCATAGAGTCCCATACCGGTAGTTACACGTTTCTTTTGTCCACCAGATATACCCCTCCTCATGTCGTCACCCACCAATGTATCAGCACAGATATCTAATCCAAGTATCTGTCAGAAGATCAAACAAAATTTAGGCTTGTACAGAGGGAGAGCAAGGATACAATCATATGATTGAATCAACAAACCTTGAGAACATAATCTGTAATCAAACTAGTTTCCTGGCCTGTCATAGATGTGGCTTTCATGAATGCATCGACTTCAGGGTCTGGCTTGATAGCTGACTCTTTCTCCCGTCTAGACAACTCTGCCATCATTTCGTACCTGGTTCCAACTCCCAGGCAACGGCCAGAGAAATCCATTGTTTCACGAACTGTCATCTCACCGTAATGAAGGTCGTGCTGGCTAATATAAGCAGAAGTTCTTTGAGGGACAAATTCCTTAAATTCATGGCCACAGTAGGTCACCTTCCCAGTTTCCTGTTAGTAATCCCAACTATTAATATATATGAAAAACTAAGCATATAGGTGCATTGACACAATAGACATATACGGATAAAAGTTAAGGAGATAAAAGAGGATAACAAACCCTTAGATCCTTGTCAAGTTTGCCGGCAAGCGCTTTTAACAGAGTTGTTTTTCCTGATGCAGGAGGTCCAAGAAGCAGTGTCATCCTGTAAAGAAACAAAACAAACTCGTGAATGGAGTTCAATGAAAAAACTACTTCACTTGAGTAGCATTAACATCCTTTCATCTTTCTTTTCCAAGAACAATTATTTTGTTTGGTATATCTCAATTAACATCCTGTCGTATGTTTTAAGAATCAATTTGCGAGATTTAAGAACATGAAATGAGGTCAAATTCGCAAAGTTAATGAGCAAACCTTGACGGTTTCACAACACCGCTCACATCCTTGAGTATCTGAACCACTCTTTTCTTTGATGGTGTGAGTCCAAGCAGTCCAATTAATCCCTATCAACATTGATAGAACGCGTGAACTCACCAGAGGAACAGTAGATTAATAAGGAAAGTTACCATCAATAATTGTTCTGATAGAGATACCTCCACTGAGTTCAAGGTGGAATTCAATAGAGTAGGAAGTGCTCTGGTGCCAACAAATGCATCTCCCTCAATTGATACATCCTGGAATCTAACCTCAACTTTTGGAATATCAATACCGACCCTGTTTCCAATCAACCACAAAAGCAACAAATCCAAAACTTTCAAAATCCAACCCCATTTGCCTCCTCATCAACCAAACAAGCCAAATATCAAAAACAGAATTCCAGAAAAGGTGCTAAGAATAAAAACCTGTCACTTCGGGCTCTGAGCCTCTTCAAGAACCTCTCATTGTCCTCCTCAACAACCTTAAGTATGCTCTCCAGCAACTGCTTCTTGTCTTGAGCCCCAAGGTTTGCGACGTCGACTTCGCCGGCCACAACTTTGCCATTGCTCATAACCTGCCTCAACATCCCAGTCCTCATCCTATCATAAGTGGGCAGCCTCTCTATGGCGGCCCACTTGAGCTCCTCCTCCTCATCCACCGGCTGGTGCCGCCCTGAGTTCCGCTGGAAAACGTCCGGCGGATTCCACATTTCCCTCATACTCGTCGACCGCCAGCTCCTCCGGCTACTTGACTGCCTTGCCAAGTCATCTCCGGCCAATGCAGCCGCCATTTTTATCTCCAAAAGGCAAAAACTAACCCAATCACTCAAAGCGTAAAACTTTGCTCAAAGGGGATGAATCCCACAACCAAATTTTGTCTACCCAATGTCCAAAACTGATCAAAGTTTGTAATTTTTCCCCCCAACTTGGAGCCAGTGCTCAAGTTCACCAAATGTATATACACCAAAGAATGAACAATTTCTTCTGTTGCCTACTCAATATCTAATATTCCCACTTTTGAAACTTGAATTTTGTGAAGAATCAGTAATCTAGAAGTGGAACATATATTTTTTGCTTGGGGTATGGGCATTGGTTTTATAGACAAGATAGTCATAAAAGAGTAGAAACAGAGGAAGCCCATGAGACTCTTCTTTTTTTAACCTTCTTTTTTCAGGTTTTTGAATATTTTATTCTTTTAAACACATTATAGAGATTCGTAACAGGTCAAAATGGGACTGTTTGCGGACTTTCCAGTTCATCCCGCTGAAGTGTTTGACTTGATAACACACGCGATAACCACATGCTTAATTACGAGAATAACTATATTATAATTAGGACATTATTTCCCCCTGGATTAGAAAATGCAGACTTGCAGCAGTTCTGTCTTTTGTTGGGTTCACTTGTAGAGACACGTGGGACTGTCGAAGCATTTTCCACGAGGGGCAAAAAATATAGTATAGGATAGGTGGTTGTACAGAACATGTCAAAGCGAATATTTTTCTTTCTTGTATGAGAAACTCGAATAACACAGCTCAAAACAACAATATTTATCGTATAATGGAGGAATCTAATCTGCCAACTGACAACAATATTTATCCTATTGTATGGCCCATCCATACCATGCATCTTTATCACATGTTTGTTAAACTTTGTTTACACGAAGAAAAAAATACATATAATGTGTATGCACTGAAAAGGGTTTTAATGAGGGTGTTGACCAAATTGCAAAATGCTTAAGTACGTCCTTTGCGATTAATGTGTTTATGATATCCAACTTTTATATGTATTCTCAATTACTTGTTACAGTCCATTACTGAAACAAACATAATTAGAGGTCATTCAATCGTTTATATTATGCAGAAATTAACAAAATTGAAAAACTGTAGTGAAGGTCTTCATTGTTACTTAATTCGTCAAACGTTTCCAATTGATCTTCATTTGGACATACTCTTGATAATATGATCGTTAAACTGTAGAAAATGCATTAGTTACTGAAAGGTGTAAAATCATGTACCATAAGTATTAGGGATGGACAACCAAACTGAAAAACCAACAAACAATAACCTTTGGTGCGGTGTGATTTGGTTTATATTTTTTGAGACTGTGGTTTGTAAAACCGAACCGCACCACTTATAATGGTGCGACTTTGTTCCAATAATCAAAACGCGGTTCCGCCGCACAAATTAATAAATAGTTTAATTATATTAAATAATTAACACATGTCATCTTTTCATTAGTTATTATTGTGCTACCATGCATCCTTCACAAGTAATCAAACCCACAACTCTAATTAATATATGTCATCTTTAAAATAATAATATTTTATGATGAATATTGATCTTGAAATAAATTTTGATCTACTTATATTAAGTAAGCATTCATAAATTTTAGAAAATGCATATGAAGTCAAACCGAATCGCACCAAACCGCTAATTGCGGTTCACCGCACCACTTGAAGTTGCTAATATGTGGTTTGACTTTGGTTTGAGATTATGTTAAACCGCATAGGATGGTGTGGTTTGCGGTTTTACCCCAAAACCGCACCAAACCGCACCACGCCCAGCCCTAATAAGTATTATCCTCCAAAAAAATTTTCACACTTTTGGCAATCATGTAGACATAATTTGGACAAACGTTTCCGTTTATATCCAAAAACTAATTTAAGTTGGGCAATTATCTATCTGTTTGGTTATAGTCGAAAACTACCTCTAAAACGCACCCGAGGGAGGCTCGCAAAACTCACTATTTAATTAATTAATCGTGTGTATGTACAGAGCCAACGCAGGGCACATGCCTCCCCCCTAAAGATTTGTGCTACCTTCAATTGAGTAGTTTTTAGGATAATATTTATAACACCTATTAACCCTTTTGTTTTTTTTTAACTCATTTTGAGGAAGATTTTGTCTCATACAACTCTATTTGTATCACATCTATCCCTACAACTCATTTTTTGAGAAATCTCTATTTGTATCGTATCTATCCCTGCAACTCATTTTTTGAGAAATTTGAAATTTTGCCCCATTTTTCATTAAGTTAACAGTTTTTGTTAAATTTGCTGACGTGGATTAGCAAATTTAACGGAAACAGTTAACTTAACAGAAAATTGGACAAAATTTCCCAAAAAATAAGTTGCAGGGAGCAGATTGGATATATATAGAGTTACAGTGAGTAAAATTTCCCTCAAAAAATTTATTATTTATTATTTTTGCTGACTTGTATACGTATGTGGATCCTTTTTTTTTGCTGACGTGGAATATTCATGTCAGCAAATTTAACTAAAAATGTTAATTTAACCGAAAATGTGGCAAAATTTCCCAAAAAATCAGTTGCAAAGGGCAGATGAAATACAAATAGAGTTGCATGAGACAAAATTTTTCTTAAAGTGAGTTGCAGAGGACACTAATAAGTGTATTTTAAATTGTAAAGAGATAAAAACTCCTTTAAAATTAATTTTTTTTACACTTCTACCTGCACCACATAATCCATTCGGCTGCTTTTTCGATTTTCGCTTTCTTCTCTATTTCTCCTCTACTCAATTCCACAAATTCAGACCACAAATTACACAAGATTTCCTAACATAGAGAATAGCTATCCACCTTTGGGTCGAGGACGATGTAGAGCTCCACAAATGACAAATCTACATTACGGTCAGGTTGATTTATTTATGGAGGTAATTGATAAGCAACTCATAAAGGTAAAGAGTTGTTTCACATATAAAAATATTTAGCTACTTCTTTGTATGGCATGCTTGAGCACGTTTGATTCATTCTCTACTTTTAACAAAGAAAGATTAATTCGCCTTGCTCTGTTCTATCCCAAACAATTTTTTGGAACTAGAGATGAACTAAAGGCTTATATTATCGGATATGCAATCTAATAAGGAATTTTCAAGAAAGAAAGGGAGTGGGGGTGGAGGAAAAAGAAAAAAGGAAAAAATAACCCCCCCCCCCCCCAAACAAAAAAATTAAAAAAAAATAAAAAAAAAAACAAAAAAAAAAAAAAAAAAACCTTCCTCCCCCAACACAATATTAAAAAAAAAAGTACGTCAGGGCTCAAAATCTTAAAAAAAAAGGGGAAGGGGCTGTTATTTCCACCCTCTTGTTTTATTTCCCCACCCACCACTTATAATTAAATTTAATTAAGAATTAATTTATTTTGTTATTCCGAAATTACCCTCATCTTACTCCCTCGTTTAAACCCTACTTCTAGTTAAAAAAAAAATTGTCTCAGATTAGCTCCTTAACATTCTCCAAGATGTGTCAACCCGACATCCTTAGCCGCTGTCCAACAAAAAATTGTCCTCAAGACTTTGCATAAATCTGAGGTGTTTTTTGGTGATGTTGCCGAGGTTGTCATGTGAGGGAAGATGTTGAGGCTTTTCTTGGTGATGTTGTCGAGGTCGTCGCGGGAGAAGGTGCTGAGGCGTTTCTTGGTGGTGGTGGCGGCAGCGGTGGAGAGGTGGTTGGTTTGGCGGCAAGGGAGATGTACACAAAGTATTCATCTAACTTTATAACTTTTTGATTCTTCATCTATATGTCACCATCTATCAAAATTTTAAATCCATTGATTGGAAGTAGCTAGAACTTGGTAATGGCTATGAGGGTGCCATTGGCAGTCTCATCTCATCTCATGAGTGGAGTTGAATGAACATGACGGCAACAACAAGTTTTTTCTTCATTTTTTTTTTCCTAATTTGATTAACTTAGATATGTCCCTTTAAGTAATTTTACAAAATTAAAACTTAAAAAATAAAAAATATTATAATAGGTGGGTGGGGAAATAAGAAAGGTGGGTGGAAATAACAGCCCCCAATTGTAATTGATCATTACCAAAATACCCCTTACTACTTAACGTTTATATTTTGGGCAAGTTATGTAACAAATTAAAAAGTTGCAAAAAAGCCCCAAAATCCTCAAAAAACCGCAACCAATACTTTTTTTTTTTTTTTTTTTTTTGGGAGGAGAAACAAAAGGACCCTCCCCCCCCTTAACCTTTTATTTCTAAATCTTACAAAACATGAGGATTTAAAGAACTCACATTTTACTTTTTGAATTTGTTTCACCTTTGTCTTATATCCATCTGAATTCAGTTAATTCAAGTTTTTTTTTCTTTTTTGTTTTTTTAGTGTACAAATTTTTGTTTAATTACCATGTGCTACCATTTTTGGCCATGCAAAATTTAGTATGGAAGAATAAGAATGGACCCATTCAAGAAACTCATATGTACCCTTAATTTACAAAAGAAATGTACCAAAAGCTCTCCAAAAAAACGTCAGGGTGCAAAAGAGATTGTACCAAGAAGCTTACTAAGAATGTAATGTACCCATTTAACAAGAAAAGTACCCATATATGTAGAAAGAAAGTGAAGCATTCATAAATTCTTAAATGGGTACAAAAGTTCTCAGAATACTACATAATGTAACCAGAGTTTGACGAACAATATGGGTACAAAACAATGTACTGGACAGGACAAAATGTACCCATATCATAATATAATGTGTCCTACACGAGCGAAGAAGAAATTGTATTCAACCAGAGGAAATTGTACCAAATGGATTGAAAAAATTGTACCCAACTCAAGTTCAAAATATACCCATATGAAAAAAAAAATGTACCCATTTTGAGAAAACCATGTGCGCGAATGTACCCAAGTGAAAGAAATACAACGTACCCAATGAAAGAAATTGTACAATTGTACCCAATTCAAGTTCAAAATATACCCATATGAAAAAAAAAAAAAAAATAGTACTCATTTGAGAAAACCATGTGCATGAGAAATGTACCCAAGTGAAAGAAAAACAAGGTACCCAATGAAAGAAAGAAAATGTACCCAATGGAAGAAGAAACAAATTGTACCTAATGCAAGAGAAAATCAATGAAAAATATATAGATTATGGGTCTGATCGTAGTATGGAGTAGCATAGGGTTTGTACCAAGTTTTTATTTTGAACTTAAATGCAGAATGTTTGGTTATTGAGGATTATTTTATAGGCTACATTTTGAGGTGGCATTGTATTAATAATTAAGGGCTATCTATTAGACTAAATGTTGCCAAATAGATGAGCAATGGCATGAAGTTGTAAATTTTGGTAGATTAATGTGCTAATGTTATATTATGTAGCAACTGATATTAATTTTGTCCATTCAATCTAACTTTTCAAATTCATAATGTGTTAGTCTAAAAAATATGTAGACCAAGGACTGGAAACAAAGAACCCCTTTTCAATCCTTATTTTCATTTTGATTAGATTTAGTTACTAAATTTTCATCCACATTCATTATTTATCTCCTTCATCCAACATTACATGTTTGTCCCTAAAATTTTCAAAATTACCCACAAATTACATAGAAAATTCATAAGAACCTAATACATTTCTTTTCAAAGCTGAAAATTATTTTTGTGATCTTGAAAATTAAAATCAAATAGAAGGCAAACAAGTACTTCGACGATAGAAAGCCCTTGCTACTAACTTAACCACCCTCCATGTGTTTTCTTGGTTTTGGTGAAAACCCATGAAGAAAGTATGTGTTTCATTAGATTCTTATGAAATATTATTTGCCATTTGAGGAAAATTTGAGAAGTTTTTATGACAATAAATATAGTGCTGGGTGAGAAGAGAGAAATGATGACCGTGGATATAATTTCCCATTTAGTTACCCACCTATGCGCTCTATGTATGACTTAAAAACATATCAATCATAAAAATAAGGGTTTTATCATAAGGGGTGCACGAACTTTTAACGACCAGATTATATGATGGTACTTGAACTTTAAATGTGGAGGTGGATACTATTGATGGGTTGGTGGATTATCTTAAGCATAATGGATCAAAACAACATTTTCGTACACTGAGCATTGTGGGATGGATATTGTGGCATGAAAGAAACAAAAGTTTATATGGTGATCATATGACAGAGGCAGGGAGGCTAGTGGAGAAAGCTGCAGCCCTCCAAAAGGAATATGAGCTAGTTGGGGGAATCAAGGATGTCAAAGTTGGACCTAATCCAGCTTCGTGGAACCCACCAAGTCGAGGAGGACTAAAACTTAACGTCGACGGGGCGGCAGATGTGGGGTGTGGAAAAAGTGGTTCGGGGGCGGTGCTTCGTGAAGAAAAGGGGAAGTTGGTGTGGGCAGCAATGAAGGCTGGACCAGCGCATCTCTCTCCTTTTCTAAGTGAGCTCAAGAGTTTGTGGTTGGGCCTGTATATGTGTGCAATGAGCGGGACCTGCCCTACGGAAGTGGTAATGGACTGTTCTGAGGCAGTGAATTGTATTAATTCGAGGTATAATGAGTGGCACCCCCATGCTCCTACTATTGCAGACATTCACCGGTTGTGTGTATCTCCTGGGGTGAAAATAATCAAACAACAGCCGCGTTCGACGAACACAGCTGCACATGTACTAGCACGGAAGGCCGTAGAAACGGGTGAAGCAAATTTGTGGGGTGGTAAAGGACCCCCGTGGCTCGAAGAAGTCGTATCTAAAGAGATGAGGGTTTAGTATGTGTGTAGAGGTTAATCTAGGCCTAATTCCCTCTGATGGTTAGGTCGTAAGGAGGTTGACTAGGTCCCCGTCCAGTTTCCTGATGGCTTTGCAGTAGTGAGAAGGGATGGGTTTCAGATTAAACTCTATGCATACCTTACTTGGTTTCTTTTTGAATGCTTGCTTGGTTAGTATAGGAGTACATGACACTCTTTTCCTCGCACATTGCGAGGTTTTTAACGAGGCCCGGGGGTCTTGATTAATTGTATTACTATGTACTCCTTTGTTTGGTGTGATGCCAAACCTATTTTGAAATAAAGCGCATTCCTTTTGATAAAAAGAAAAAAGTATCCATTACATTCCAGAACTTCCAAAAACGAGCCAAAGTGATCCCTCCATCCAATTTTTGTTAAAGTGCTGTTATTTTAGGGTTAAAATTGTCAATGTCGACCTTTTCTCCATTTGGGATCTTCTTTTCGTTGGTGGCGAGGACCAATGTGGCGGATACCGGTGGGGGTGGAACTATCGGCAATGGCGAATAATCACTATAGAGTCTCTTTTCCTTGTGTTTAAATTTCCAACTTCCAACCAAAATAAAGATTTCTAACATTAATGTTTCATGGTAGGGAAAATCATATCAAATCTGTGAAACAGTCTGGGAATCAACCATAAAATATCCACCAATTGTTCCAACTCTAGCACATTCACAAAAATAGCGATTTCAGTCCGGAGATCAAATCCTTCAATTTGTCAAGCTCCTTCGCATTCTTCTTCAATTCGTGTGTCACCACTGCTTCGAAACTGAAGATTTCCATCAACATTTTCCATTTTCATTTGTTCCTTGCCTTCGAACCAGTTTTTATCATCATCAACAACGAATTTTGACCCGAACTTAAATGAAACCCACCCCAAAAAGTGAATCCTTATCCCCATTATAATAAACAAAAAGAAAAATGGAAGATCGTTAACGAATCCAATACTAGATGAGGAAAAGAAGTTTGGTTTTCGGAATTGCATGAACATGGAAGATTGCTTCCTAAAACGCCGATGCTTTAATTAGAGTGTTTCACTATGATTACTACTCATTTTGATTTCTGCTCACTCTCATTCTTGTTCATTCTAAATCTTGCTCACTCAGACTCTAAATTAGTATACGTGCCATAAGACTTTCATAGACCATGTAAAAGTCATGATTAAATACACCAAAATTTTCATGAAATTCTAAAAAGTCATTAGAAATCTTAATTGAATACCACTATACTTTTCTGGACTCCTTAAATGTCTATATTTAATACACCTAGATTTTTCAATGGCCACCAAAATCTACCAGAATTCATAACTTTTAAGATTCTTGTTTTTCTAAATTTTGGTACCAAATTGATTATTTTTTAAATTCCAAATACTATAAAGTCCGTTAATGGAAAGTTCACATACCAATAATAAAAAAAAATTAGAAATGTGTTTTTAACCCACCAAATCAAGCACTTTTATGAAAAACCCTAAATCTTTTTAGTTAAGTCTTTCGTCATAAGCAATTTTCTATTTCTTAAAGTGATGAGTCATTAAAATTATATTTATATTTGTTTTCTTTTAAACTATGTATCTCTTCTGCCCTTTGGTGACATTTTGGTTAACTTTATGGCATTTAATGTTGTTGGAATCTCTCCTAAGAAAAAGAATAAAACCATAACAAGAATAAAGAAGAAGAAAACCAAAATTCCTGAAGAAGATGCAGTCCAAAGCTACCCATCTCATAGGTTTCTTTTGGACCGAAGCTCATTTACTATAAGAAATTTGAAGAACAACCTATCAATGTTGAATCCCAATTGCAGTAGCCACTGAATTTTTCACATCTACCTATCAACTACTTAATATATGAAACTCCATCAACATGATGAACTACCTATCAATTCGATATGACAACTACCTACCCGTTGGGTTTTCTTTTTTCGATCAAATACCTACTCATTAGAAATTTTAATTTCCTCTTCTAGCTATGTTTTTCTCTATTACGTTCGTTTACATGTTCTTTTCTGTCTTTTGATCTTTTTTCCTACCTTTCATGGAGGTATTTTGTATTTAAACATCAACCTATCCTAGAGGTATTCTGTTTACTTTCCAAAGCCATCATCTTTCCTCTTCTCCAGGTATATCTTCATCCCTTTTTTTTTTTTCCTTTGTTACCATTTTATCACAATTTTTTTCCTTCATCCTTCTACCATAACAAGAATCAAGGAAAAGAAAACCAAAATTCTTGAAGAAGATGCAATCCAAAGCTACCTATCTCTTAGGTTTTTTTTTGGACTGAAGCTCATTTACTATAAGAAATTTGAAGAAAAACCTATCAGTGTTGAATCCTAATTGCAGCAGCCACTGAATTTTGCACAGCTACCTATCAATTACATAATATATATATGAAACCCCATCAACATGATGAACTATCTATCAATTCGATATGACAACTACCTACCCTTTAGGTTTTTTTTTTTTTGTCAAATACCTATTCATTAGGAATTTTACTTTCCTCTTCTAGTTGTGTTCTTTCTCGATTAAGTTCGTTTATATGTTCTTTTCTGTCTTTTGATCATTTTTCCTACCTTTCATGGAGGTATTTTGCATTTAAACAACAACCTATCCTGGAGGTATTCTGTTTACTTTCCTAAGCCATTATTTTTCCTCTTCTCCAGGTATTTCTTCATCCCTTTTATCCTTTGTTACCATTTTATCTCAATTTTCCTACCTCATCCTTCTACCATAACAAGAATAAAGGAAAAGAAAACCAAAATTCATGAAGAAGATACAATTCAAAGCTGCCTATCTCTTAGGTTTCTTTTGGACAGAAGCTCATTTTCTATAAGAAATTTAAAGAAAAACCTATCAATGTTCAATCCTAATTGTAGCAGCCACTGAATTTTGCACAGCTACCTATCAATTACTTAATATATGAAACCCCATTAACATGATGAACTACCTATCAATTTGATATGACAACTACCTACCCATTCGGTTTTCTTTTTGGTCAAATACTTATGCATTAGGAATTTTAATTTCCTCTTCTAGCTATGTTCTTTCTCTATTATGTCTGTTTATATGTTCTTTTCTATCTTTTCATCTTTGTTCCTACCTTTCGTAGAGGTATTTTGTATTTAAACAACAACCTCTCCTACAGGTATTCTGTTTACTTTCTAAAGCCATTATCTTTCCTCCTCTCCAGGTTTTTCTTCATCATTTTTTCCTTTGTTACCATTTTATCTCAATTTTCCTACCTCATCCCTCTATGTACCAGGTAGATTGTCCCCCATTTTTTTTTCTTCCTCCACGGTAGAACCACCTCCGTACCAGGTAGATTGTCTTCCATTTTTTTTCCTCCATGATAGACCCACCAAACCTTCCTCCACGGCCAAATCGCCACCCCCACATCCCACCCCACCCTACTCCCAAACCTTCCCAACATATTTATAGAGGCACTGCCAATTTAAATTCGAATTGGAAAACGGTTTGTGTAACTACAACCAACATTAAAAGATTCTGAAGGGTAGTGGTTGTAATTTCATAATAAAAAAGTTTTCTTAGTTTTCATAATATTCATTTTTTATGCTGATTAGGATAAGTGGGTTGGATGCAAGGTTTGAAATGTCGCCGGAATCGGTCGACATGTCGCCGATATGTCGTTTTTTCCGGCACTCGACATGGAAAGAGGGGGTGAAGTATATATCTTCACCCAATATCGCGATTTTGGCCCAAAATTGGTAAATATCGATGAAATCGGAAATTTCGCCGAAATTTTCAACGATTTTAGATCCAAAAGCCAGCTAATTTGAACAGAAATGATGGAGGAGGCTTCAGTTTTTTGCAGAAGGCGGTTGCTTTCCCGTTGACTTCACCTTCTTGTTTTTGTTGGGCACTCAACAGCTTCTGATTGACTGAATTTGACGATTTCTTTTCGCGCTTCATTCGCTCGAGGGATGAATTTTCTTCTGGATCGAAGAAGGATAGCGGCTCTGTGTTCAGAGCTATTGAAAAGCTATGCTTGATGGTAAAGACGGTTGACTAGTCAGTCCCACCACTAATATATATTATTTAATCCATGAATTGTTGTGAGCGTACAACTGTGATGCACTAGAAAAGGATTAAAAGTCCAAGATCAATGCACATCATTAAGTTCATCCGTATATTCAAACTTCTTTTTTCATAAATTTCTTGATAAATAATATTAAAAATACTTTAATTTGTATTAGTATAATAAAATCGAATCGGATGAAATTCGAGAGCGAATTAATCTTGTATCCAAATCACGAATTCAATTAGTACACCCTCTTCGAATCGCACAACACCCAACTCGCGTATCGCGTATCCGTACCTATGTCGCGTATTGCAGTGAATCGTGAATCTGGTAACTATGGCACTGACAGCTTCTGTACTCTCACCCACCATACGAATGACCTGCCATACCAAGAAGTTGTTCTAGTGTTTCTTTATGCTCATAGATTTGTACAACCAAGAAGCTTAAATAAATAGGGTTGTTAACAGAGGCTTTACGGATTCGCCATATGCTTGGCTGCATGTTTAACTTGCACGCTCTTGGTAAGTCCTGTGCTTAGGCAATGTGTTGTTGCTGTTCTATTTGTCAATCGTTGTTGGTTGGTGGGTAAATCTCATCCTTGTGAATTTTTAGTCTAAGTTGTTAGATTTAGGGTTTCATTTCATGGTACAAGAGTTTAGTGTTTATCGAATGCATTATGTCAGATTAGGATTTTCCTTTGTTAGTCTACAGACATTTTAGATATATAAATATCATATTCTTATCATATCATCGGACATTTTAGGAAATTTGTTAGTCTTAAACATGCATTATGAGATGATTAAACACTTCCTACAGTTCTTTCAAAATTTTCAATTTTTTAAGCTGATTTCCATCAGTTTTTTTGACGGTCGTCGATATCGACATCGATAACCAAAATATCCGTCGATATATCCGTAAATTGAGCTATCGATATTTTTATCGACATCGATATTTTAAACCTTGGTTGGATGTAAAAGTTGTGTTATCTAAAGGGGTTGATATCAAAGCCCGAAAGAAAAACCTTAAAAACAAATAAGTTGTTACTAACTCACCCGCTGCAAGTTTCAAATCACAACGGCCCATTACATAATGGCCAGTGTACACTACATATAATATAGCACTGCATGTGATCAACGTAAGTAATTAATTTCTTCACATATCAACTCAAAGAACACAAAATGTGTCGAGCTTGGCAGAATATAAGGAAAAACAAACACAAAACTGACGTTTGGGTTACACACACCAAATTCACAATTTCGCAACATGTTAGAAAAGTTTTTTTATGTTGAACGTTATTGGAAATATTTATCTCAATATATATATATATATATATATATATATATATATATATATATATATATATATTATGTCGAATAGTGCCAATGGATAGTTTATGAGGGCCGCCGTTGGGGTGGTTCCAGTCGGAGATTCGGAACTGGGTTCTCATTTTTAGTGGGCCCTTAATTTTTAATTTATATTTTATACATTTAATATTTATATTAATATTTATCTTAAATAAAAAATTTATACCCATTTAACACCATTCTTCACCCGTAATTTTTCTTATTTTCGTCACTGCAAGGGGACATTGTCATATATTAACATACTAAGATGTTGTAGGGTTAAAATTTGTTGATTTTTTGATTATTTTCTATAAATATTTTATTTGTAATACGCTTTGCGTGGATTCAATGCAATTATCTTTTCTGCACTTTGCTATAATTCGTATTTCAAATTTATCTTTTCATCGTTAATACATTCAACATTGAAAATAATTGTTATGATTTTTCGGACGGTTGAAGGGCCCCGATAAAAATTTTGAACTAGGCCCCCAAAATTTCAGCCACGGCTCTAGAGCCAAATGTACTTCATCATTCTAAGTTTCAAAACATGTCTACTCTCTTTGAATTATGTTGGGGATAAGCTACAAAGTTGCAGAGTTAATATCTGATTGATAGGTTTATTCACCTTGCATTAATTCTTCATGTTTCGACAACTACTGAATGATCTTTTTCAACAATGAACAACATTTCGCAAGATGATGAAGAATAATTTTCTAGCAGATATTATGATTGTTTACATTGATAACAAACTTGCTGAGAATATTTATTCAAATGAATTAGCAAAAGATTTGTTATCAAATGTGTATTGGATTACTACTTTTTTAAAATTATTTTTTATTTTTTTTATGTTTAGCGTTGTTGGAAATATTTTTCTTTATATATATATATATATATATATATGGCAAAATTACTAAGATCTTGAATTTCTAAACAAAATTAGTAACGATTGTACAATTTCTTAAGATTACACAGGAAGACTAGGGAAAAGAAAACTAACTTTCGAAAGATTAAAAAATTAACTCAAAATTGAGCGACCTTCTAGTTCGTGAAAATTCAAACATGGTGACTAGAAGGCATAATTCAACAGGTAAACAAACACCATGGAACAAACAATTGAAATTCCAAGGGTGGGCATTAAGGCCGATGAGCTGCTCTTATGTGGAGGATGAGTACTATAGCACGCCCAACGCTGGATTTACGCCTACTCCTTTACCAGTATCTCACCACTGTTGCCACTGCGTTCACCGCCACCGCGTGAACCACCACCACGACCAGTTCCACCACCGCCTTTGGAAGCCACAGTGGTGACAATGAGGACGAGGAGAAACTCAATTTATACTAGCATGATCGAAGTTTTACCCATTGAGATTTTAACCAAAAGTGGGATTGTGTTGTGACAAAAGATGAGAGATATAGTTTGATGTGACGAGTACTTATATAGAGGTACTCCATGAGATCCCAAACCACCCTACTAGTGTTAGGAAACAGAAGAGAACTAACTCCTATTTAATAAAGGAAAATACCAAATCCTTATGTAACAAAGGAAGTTACAGAATTGATAGATTCCTTCTAATTATGTGCATAACCCAACCCAAGTAGGAAACCTGAAGTGCATATGCTTACCTATTTCCAAGACAGGGGTTTTTTTGGTTATTTCTTGCTGTTTAAAGTTTACGCTTCCTAGTCAATAAATTAAGGGTAAGAGAAATGGTAAGGTTCTCTTTTTCTTTCAAGTCTCTCCCAGAACAAATAGGATTTTTTGATATATAGGTCCGCCTTAGTACGTTTAAAATCATCTGCTTATTAATTTTGCATTATAAAATCCTCTTCAATCGTTTTGTGTCCTTGCAATTTTTGATGTATAGAAAGTTGCACCTACGCCGTAAATTTTGACACCATGCTAGCGAAAGTTGTGTTTCTCCTCACGATCATGACCATTCTCACCGCCGTGGCTGCAAAAGGTGGCGTTGCCGGAGATGGAGGAGGACGCAGCGGAGACAGTAGTAGTGGAGGCAGAGGTTTCCGCAACAAAGGGCATGGCTACCACGGTAGTGGACCCACACCGAATGCCAGCTCATCTAGTGCCTTAATAATCCCGGCGTCGACGACTTCGATTGCTGGTTACTTAATGTCTCTATACTTGTTTTGGATCCTATTTTGACAGTTTTGTCAATCAACTTTCCTAACCAGCTTTAAAATTTTAAGAGTTTCTCGAGTTTTTTGTGGTACATTTTGAGCATCGATTCATGTTGTTGTCGCATTGTGGATGCGGAGTGCATTTGTCGAGAAGAATTATTATCATGTCATATCTTGATTTACGTGCAAGGAATTTTGTTCGTTCTTCTCTTATCAATTGAGCTATACACAATTTTTTTTTTACTAATTAGATTTCAAGTTTTGACACCAAAATTTTGGCTGCTTAGTTGACCAAAAAGAGTTAAACTTGTTGACTATGGGAAATCTCTTTTATATATCATGCAAAAACATATCAACAGAAAACTTTTTAGCAGAAATTATATGTGACTATTTGCTTTAGCAATTCCACAACGCACTGTTGCTTGTCACCCAAGAATGACGAAACTAATAAACCTGATTAGCATATGAAGATCAAGCTAATATGTGAAGTAAGGTCACGTACTAAGTAATAGGCCATTTATGGTTTGTTATAAGTGATTTAACAGCACACTGTAAATTAAGCTCATTATTTTATGGTTTGTCAAACAAAATAAAATAAGATTATATATATATATATATAGAGATAGATACATGACATTGGAAACAATATATATATATATTTTTATTTGACACACCATGTGAAACGTGTCTTCTAACTTAATCTCAAAAAAAAAAAAATCATTTCTTATACATTGAAAAAAAAAAACAAATTTTGTAATATGGATCCGATCCAACGAACAAACAGAAGGGATCCTTTGTTTCACATGGTGTGTCAAAATAGTGTGTCATGAGAACCGGACCATAAAATACGCATCCTTTATCTTATTGTGAAGCTCAGTTTTGACATATTTCATGGCTGAATATTGTCACGACCCGGGAAATTATCACCTACTTGCTTGGGTCGTGAGATAAGTAACTAAGGAAATTTTTAAAATAAGGGATAAAACTAAAGAAAACTCAAGTGTTCTTTTATTTCAAACTGGGATATTATACAAGACTTATTACAGAAAACTTAAAATAAAACACTCTATTTTACAGAAGCTTTGATACATAGTCCTTACAAACTAAGTTTTTCAAAGCATTTCCCATCCAAGTTTTCTTCCGTTTCCAAAGGTAATTAAACATCTGGTTCCCTTCCTGCAAATTTTAACATATAAAGGGTGAGCTCTAAAAGCCCAGTAGGGGTCCCGACCTCTAATGCATTAATTTAATGAATGTTATGATAATGCAGCTATCTCCACTAAACCCGTTAATCCAACACAGAAGAGCAAGCGGCCTGCATGTCCCATACCATGCATTTTTACCGTTGGGGTCCTGAATGCTCCACTGTTTGAACTAACACCCGTACAATCCCATATTGTAAAATTTAACCCCTTTTGCTAGTCATCTTGCCCGGACCATTGATCTCCAAGCCAAATCAGCCAAATCGACAATTATCCCGCCGATTTCTATCCTATGCGCGCCGGCCTCGCCTGAACCTGGTCCCTACAATGGTCGAACTCAACTACACAAAAGTTTTCTCATATTTTCAACTTCAACTCCATCATCCCATCCCAATGTCATGATGATATGCTTATGACCAAGAACCAAAATAATAAGAAGGAAGCAACAACCTTAAGCAACAAACACGTATTGACTCATCAGGCAATTTTTAAATTGAGCTATTTATTTTGTGTGTTGATAAGGAGAAAGACTTGTATACACTCACTATTCATTTTTTGGGCCAATCCGGTATTACCATGTGTCACTGTAGGGTTATGTGACAACATTTGATTGGCCCAAAAAATGAATAGTAAGTACATGAAAGTCTTTCTCGTTAATAAGGGGGCTGGGCTATTTTTTTATTTCAATAAATTTACACTATAATATTATATAGTAAAGGAATTTTGGGAAAGTGGGTTGTGCTTGAGCACACCCTAGCCCTAACGTGCTTTAGAGAGGACAGCTATAGTTAAACGGCCGTGAAGAAAAACAAGCTATAGGAAAGAAAATAACTAAGGATTTGAACTATAGTGTATATTTGAGCATCCATGATCTACATGTTTTGTCAATGAGGAGTGTATATTTGTCCTCGCAGAATTATTCTTATCTTAAGATATAAGGACGTCGTAAAACTTTGAACTATAGTGTAAAGCTTGTTTACCACGATGTACGAGAACAATCTCTTTTATCATGCAAAAAGGTATGCAAACTAATCAGAAAAAAAATCTTATAGGTAGGCTAATAGCCCATTATAAAGTTCATTATTCTATTGTTTCTCAAATAAAAGAAATCAAGATCTGAGCTACACTGTAACGAGAACAGTAGATCATCAATAGTCAAATTTCTTACTGGCACATGAGTGACTTTAAAACCACATAAGCATGGAACAACTTTTGTTGTTTTCCTGTTCATTAATTTCTTCAACAAATTGTTATAGGACTTTATTTGGGTTTCTATCTTACTTATGTTGCTCATGCCCTACCTATTATCTTCTTAACTAATTGTTTTAGGACTTTATTTGGGTTTCTATGATGGCATATTTATTTAGGGGTGGGTATGGTAGGTATACCGTACCAAACCCCTAATATCGTGTACCAACCGTACTAAGGGTATTTCTACAAAACGACTACCAATACCGTACCAAAATTTGGTACGGTATGGTACGGTACGGTAGTGTTTGGTATTGGTACAATACCAAACTATCTACTTATATATATTTTACAAAATTAAATTCAAAGCCAATATTATCAATCCATATCTGCCATGTTCAATGTACTAGAACTTTCAAAATGTATCATAGTTTTACAACCCAACATCTAAATATAACAAATTACATAGTTCAACTTCAAATTCTATAAATAGTATAGTCCTCTTTCAGGTTCAAACTTTTGAGCATCAATCATTTCAACTACAAGCATAATTGTAACAGATTGTAGAATTTCCCATATATACCCAGCAGGATGTACCTATTTAAGTCTTCCAAGAGGTATAAGATTGCATGCAGTTGTAAAGCATGTATAAGAGCCTAACGTTATGCAAAACCGTTGTTCAAGCAGCCTCACAGACCTTGAGAGTCCATAATTTTATGAACTCTTGACCACAGTGGCGGAGCTAGGATTTGAGTATCATCCGAGCTAAAATTCAAGTTTCAAATATTTTCTTGTGACAATGAAAATATATACTTAAATTCATTATGCTTGCATAAAGTAACTAGTTAGGGGAGATATAGTGAGTTTTACCCCAAAATAGACATTGTTATATATCACAAAATAACAAGTTAATAAAATCTAAACATGAATTACAAATGCAATACAAATGGATAGGGGAGTTCTCACTTAGTGATGGATGATCACTCTTTTTAGAAAAGAATGACAAAATACTTGCATTTTTTCTTCTTTTAGGAATTGGTTGAGAATCCGACATTAGTAACTATGACCTATAATCAAAATTACACAAATATGAGATCAAAATCAAATTCCAACAAGAACTCAGATTAAAATACGATACCCACAAGATCAAAGCTCTATCTCTTTCATCAAAGCATCAAAACAACAAGAACCCAACACAATTAATCAATAAACTAATCTATCAATTGAAATTTAGAGATTGAAACATAAATCAATTAACCCACCCAACCAACAATCCAACACAATTAACCCACCGCAATAAACATAAATCAAACCAACCAACAATCCATTTCCATTCTATCAATTGAAATTTCAGATTTAGAGATTTAGGGATTGATTGCATACTTGTTGGCGGCTCATGGAAATTGGAAGCAGCGGCGAATCTCCCACCACCAATCAACACCAGCGGCGGCGAATCTTCTGTTGTAGAAACGAAGCCACCAACGCCCCCAAATCCTTTGTAACTCTGTTGTAGAACCGATGCCCTCAACTCTCTGTATAAACACGCACTTCTTCTTTTTTTTGATCAAAAAACGACGAGTGTTGGAGAAGAAAACGACGCCAGCTCTTCTAAAACGACGCCAACTCCAGCACCCCGAATAAAACGACGCCAACACATAAAAAACGGGTCATTTCAGTTATCTCCAGAAAAAACGACGCCAACGCAACGCCCTTTGATAAAAAACGCGCCGTTCCAATTAATAACAACGACGTCGTTTCTAAGAGAAAACTGAATCGCGTTCTTCTTCCTCTGCATCGTCGTCTTCTACCTCTCGCCGACCAGAATCTCCACAACTGAACCCGCCAGCCACCACCACAACTAGTCTACTACTAGTACTAATTTTTTTCCGCCTCAAATCCTAATCCGGGCTTCAGCTCGGGTCAGCCCTCCAATAGCTCCGCCCCTGCTTGACCAAACAAATCCATACCCATTGTTCAAGCATGGTAATGTAGGTATGCAAACGAATTTACAAGAAAACTAAGAATCTCCACACTGCAACTACTTAGTTGAGTGTTATAAAAAATTGCATGTACACCCTTGGTAAAATTACATATGTACCCTCAATATTTGGTATACCATGGTATTGGATATTCAATACCGTGTACTGTACCAAAATTTTAGGTACGATATTGTACCGTACTGAACAGTGACTGTACCGAAATTGTACTATACCAATTGGTATGGTACAGTATGGTACGGGAGGTATTTGGTAGTTGGTATTAAAATTCCACCTCTATATTTATTAATTAGGAGTGGGAGTGAGTAGGAGTTGAAATGAACATGATTTGGAGTGAAGCACTCCCATTGCAACTTTTACTAATTGTTCAGAATCAGAGTAAAACTTGAGTTGATTATCATTAAATTGTTTACTAATTTTCATGAATTGGAGTGGAAATTAAATAAATTACTAAAATGACTTCAATATAAATGAATTTTTGTCAATATAAAGGTGAAAATTTTTAGGTTTCAAGTCTCACTGAATAATATTTACACGCGATTACAATTTAAGTTTTTAATTACTCCCAAGGCATTGTAAGAAGATGAAAGAGCATTAAAGCTAGTTGGATATCTTTCTTATACACGAGAACATTTTTTTTGCTCGAGCACAATTGAAGAAGATATTAAATTTGTGAGGGTAATTTAGGCATAATGTGTAATCAATTTTTAGGAATCACAATATCATCTCCTCTCGAGGAGTCTCATTCTTTTAAAATCAGAATGTGATTATTGATTTTGTTGTGGGTCACATCTTAAATTTGATTATCAAATTTTAATAAACACATAAATCACCTGGGTGGAAATGACGTCTAATACTTTCAATCCAACTCCTAATTGGTAAACACGCCATTAGGGTTGTATATCAATAATTAATGAGGATGTGCCCATGTTGTGTTGTTCTTTCGATTTTCCCTAGTAGTATTAAGTGATTAAGAGCAATTTTACTGTAAAGATGTGAAAATAAGAATGTAAATAAAATTTTTACAAGTTCAGTGATTACAATATTTTAAAATGACAAATTGTTAAGCAAAGACTATTGAAATGTAGAGAGTCTGCTTTCTCATAATGACATTTGCATCCTCTCATTAAAGAAGTGAATTCTCAAAAGTATGTACATGCGATTTCAATTTGAATTATAGGTGGACGATCATAAATCGTCAATGTATATAATTCATGTATGCAATAATGCAACTCAAAAACTGCTGGTAATTCAGGATCTTCACGAAAACACTAGCCTAATCACGGCATATTGCTTCGTTTTGTGCAACTCTGAATCTCTCTGATCGTGCAAAAGCAAAAGGTCCAAGCTTTACTAGCAAAATTTGTCTTTGACGGTAATTCTCAAGCATGCAGAACCAAGTTAACCCGCGTGACCACAAGACAATCGCCTTAGTTGACATCTGTAGAAATAATTACCTTTTATCACATGATCAAGGTACGTAAACAATACTTCGTGATTGATTGGGACACACGCGTTGATACGCGACGATATACAGTACATAGGGAATAATGAGGTTAGTACTAAAAGCATCTGCAGCGGGTGCAAATCGGACGTCCGAGGTGGCAAATCGGACCGCAACAGAAATGGGCCTCCAGCGTGTAAATCGGACGGCAAATCGGACTCGCGACGAAGGCGAGTCGGCAATGACGTCACGAGGTCTTCACGCGCAAATCGCCGCCACAACAAACCTAAAAGCAGAGAGGAAGCGTTTTTTTTAAAAAAAAAATTGTGAGTGCGCTGCGACGTCAGCGCACTCAAGGTGGGGTGTTGTGGGCCGTTGGATTGATCTGCGAGCAGAGACTGGGCCGTTGATTTGGGGGTCAGTTTGTAATTAGTTTTTTTTTTTGGGTTTCTTTTGTAATTCTATTTGGGGTCATTTTGTAATTTTTGGGGCTGTTCTGCAATTTTTTTTGGGGTTGCTTTGTAATTATGTTTTAAAAATATTTCAAAAAAACTCTAAATTTTATTTTTTTCCTATAAATACTACAATATTTCTAATATATTACAATAAAAAATTAAACATTACAAGGAAAAATTTAACACATAAATGAAATGCAATCCATACCCTCCAAATTGCCCTCCAAATTGACTTTGTTGGGTGGAAACAACAAAGGCAATTTGGAGAGTAAAAATTGCCCTAGGGCAATTTGTGCAAAATTGCCCTTAGACTAGAGGCAATCCACCCAACATGGGTGGAGATGCTCTAAGTAGTGGGCCGTTGTGATTTGCAAGTTTGCAGCGGGTGGGCTAATAACAGCCCATTTCTTAAAAAACGATTGAAAAATAGAATGATATACAGAACAGAAGGGTGGATCAGCGAGGTATATGTCAGGAGCCCTTTATTATTGATGCATGCTGGTCGAAATACCAGATAGCCAGGCATGGAGCAGCTTTTATTTCCTATTTAATTGTTTTCTTGCACTTCAGGTTTTATGACATTATTTAGATTCGTTGAATTCCTTTGTTAAATAGGAGTTATATTTCTCCCGTAAAAGTTTCCTAACACTAGTCGGGTTTGGTATCTCCGAATACCTCTATATAAGCAAGTGCCCCAGAAAACTATACCTCCCATGTTTTGTGACAATATAATATTATCAGACCTTCGGTTATAATTTCAATGGGTAAAACTTCGATCATGCTAGTGAAACTTGCGTTTCTCCTCGTCTTCATTGTCACCACCGTGGCTGCCAAAGGCGGTGGTGGCGGTGGTGGACATGGCGGTGGTGGTTCACATGGTGGCAGTGCACGTGGTGGTCGTGATGGACGGGGTGACAGCGGTAGTGGAAGTGTAGGAGTAAATCCAGCGTTGGCGTACCATGGTACTCATCCTCCACATAGGAGCAGCTCATCGGCCTTGATACCCACACCCGGGATTGCAATTGTTTTTTCCATGTTGTTTGTTTACTTTTTGAATTATGCCTTTTAATCATACCATGTTCGAATTCGAACGAACTAGAAGGCTTAATTTCGAGTTCTTTTTTTGAATCTTTTGGAAGTTAGTATTGTTAAGAAATTCAAGATTTTACTTCTCTCAGTTAATTTTGTCCTGTAATCTAAACGTTTCTAATATGTTGCAAAATTGTGAATTTGGTGTATATGACACAAATTTGGAAGTTAAGACTTTCTAACGTGTTTACTAATCAGAAGTGGGAATGAAAATTTTGAGAGTCATTCTCAATCCTAGTGATTCATGTGTTTACTAAAATTTGATAATTAAATTTATGGTGAGACTCATAACAAAATCAGCAATCACATTCTTGATTTTCATGGAATGAGACTATCAGGGTTAAGGTTGTATTGAGATTTCTCAAGATTGACTACACCAAAAATGAAACTTTTATATCTAACTTAACCCTCACAAATTTTATCTTGAAAAAAGCTGAATTTTTGTATTGAGAGTTTTTTTTTTTATAATTCCACTATGATTCTAGAAAATTAGTAAGCAATTTAATAATAATCAACTTAAACTCTAATTCTGACAATTAGTAAATGTGCTTCATTCCAATTCTTGCTTGTTCTGACTCATGCTCATACCGATTATTGCTCACTCTGACTCTTGCTTACTCCGATTCCGTTAGTAAACATGCTATTAGGTTTTGATCATCGATCTCAATCCTAGAGCTATACTGCACAAATCGATTAATTGAATCTAAAAGATTGTCAACAATCAAATCGAAACATGCTATCACCTTAATTAAAGCACTATGCTAAATGGACATTAAATAATTTCAAAGATCTCCATACTATGCAAAGTAAAAACAAAAACATAGTTAATCTCATCTACCAAACTTCATCGCCAACCTCAGCATATTCGGTGCCAAAACCTCCAATAAAATCTGAGCCAATACAAAATCCCCTCCTTCGACGACCTCAGTCAGTCGAACTCTGGACTTACCATCCTCAAATCTCAAATTCTTCCTCATTTGAGGCAGCCCATTCATCACAGGATTGTATCCTAGTGGGGGCTTCACAAAATTAACTAAGTTTCCAAAAAATTTGATAACATATGTAGTCAATACATTTAAGCATGCCCTTTACAAGGATGTCATGCCTTAAAACCGTTTTACAATAAGATCATTATCAATAGCATGAAAATGTCATTCCCTCCAAATTACAAAGTCCTCAAAAACCCTTCCCAAAAGACACAAAAAAACAATATCCATATATAGCAAATAAACTAGTGGATAGACCTTATAATGATTTCTTGTCTCAACTAATTTCTTTGTTAGATTGGAAACTTCTCAAATCTTGAAATTTGAGTTAGAATGCATATCCACAATGTAATTCATAAGTAGATTTTCAAGTTCCAAGAGTTGTTGAGAAGTAAAATCACTTTCATAGAGTTCAATAAGGCGTACCTGTAACACCCTGAAATATCAAGGTATTTTCTTCTATTTAAATTGTTAATTTTGATGTCACATGCCAAAATAGAAGTGACTACAAGTTCGTAATATTTTTAGGTGCTTGATTATAAATGGTAAACAAAAAGAAAAATATTTTATCAGAGGCCATGTGGCGCGTTCTAGTTGCACCACATCAAAAAACGAAAAATGAAAAGAAAGAGTGACAAGTGGTGCTGACCGCACCACACAAAAGAAAAGGCAAAGGAGACTTTTTAATGGGAAAAGAAAGAGTTAGAAGGCAGAAGAGACGGGAGGTTTCTAGGAGAGCATTTTTGCTTGGTGGTGAGCATTACCACTCTTTCTAAAATCGTTGGATAAATGAGATTCTTGAGATCTGTGAAGTTATCTCACTCATTCAATGGTGTTAAATGATATAGTAATGCTCACCGCCACTTTTTTGTGGTGAGTAAAAATGAATCGAGGTTTCTAGAGTGCTAGAGATAGTGCTCTGAAGAAAAACCAGGAAAAACGGTCAGACCGGGTGAGAGCCCAAAACGACCAGGTTCTGTTGCTCGAATCTAAAAGATTTCTTCACGAAAGTTGCTCGTCAGCTCGATTTCTATAACATATCAAAAATTCATCTCGATCCAACCGTTCTAGCTTCTTAAAAAATCTGGGCTAAGCTGAGGCTGTTGAGGAGAGTCCGAAATGGTGCTGGACAGACTAAGGGGCTTGTATGTCCTTTGACAGTGGGTGGATGAAGACGAGTTCTTCATGAAAGTTGATCAAGAATCTTTCCTCTACAACATACTAAAAAATCGTAGCTATCAGGCAAACCAATCTATCAGTGGGGGCTTACTATTGATATAAGGGTAGTATAATAAGGAAAAAAAAATTGCAGTGGGGTCTTGAGCCCCCACTCGTCCCACACAGGTCCGCCACTGATTTGAGGAAGCCCATTCATCACATGCTCCGTACCCAATTGATACTCGTTATATTTTTTCATTTTTCCCCCCTCCCTTTTATTTTTCCCCAAAAAACAAATTAATCCAAAAACTCCCCCCAATTACTCAAAATTTTTTAAAAACCCCCAATTTTTCAAAAATTTTGGTTTTTTTCCACAACAAAAAACACTTCCAACAAAAAAAAAAAATCCACAAAAAAAAAAAAATAAATGCGGAAACAAATTCTTTCTATTTTATCTACAATTATTTTTTCACACTCCCAATCCCCCCCCAAACCCCACCGCCCCTCCCACACCACCCACCCCCCACCCCCCCGCCCGCCTCCCCCACCACTTCCCCCCTCCACCCACACTACCTCTCACAAACCAACAATACTCAGTCTCTTTTTTGATCTTCGACCACAACCACCACAACCACCACTATTATTCCCCCCCTATTTTTTTCTCGCGTTGGCCACAAAATTGACGGGGCCGGCCCTGGGTATTATTGGTAACACGCCTACGCAAATAGTCATGGATTTGCCTAAAACTGAGCCAGGGAGATTTGGAGCTAAATGGCCATATATCCTCATATTACATCACTTTAATTACAAAATAATTCAGAAGATCTGTTGAGTTTGAGGACTTTAATTACTTTGGTATAATTGTTGTTAATGGTGGAGGCGCATGATCTCTAAAGTTTTCAATACACTTTCATCATGCAAGTGAAAGTGAAGCATATCAAAACACATGCTTCTCCATAAATCACTTTATAGTTTTATAGGCCAATTAGCGTGTGGCATGGTGGGCATGGACAATCAATTCCACTCATGTGGTGAAAAAACTTTTAAACCCCTATGGTGGCCATCCGTTAGCAATTTACTCCAAATGGCCAATTGCATCTAAAAATCTGTCAATTAGAGGGATAAAAAGGTCATTTACACCCAATATTGACTTACCAAACAAATTAAAAATATAAAAGAAAAATAACCCCTCCGGCCACTTCAACAAGAACGAAACTATCACCTCCCATCATCCCAAATCTCCCCAGCAAAGCAAAGCACAAGAAAGATACCAAATTGAAGTGAGAAAACCATATAGTATAGCCAATGAAAGTATCTGATACCTTTATAATTTAAAGAATAGAATCGAGATTTGGGGATGGATTGAGAATACTAAAATCGCCGTCCAAGGAGACAATGTGGGCTCATCAGATAGAAAATCTCCGGTGACGTTGGGGCCGCTGCCCTCGATGGTGGGTTCTTGACATCTCTGACAATAATATATAGTCATAGTAATCCTCAGATGGAAAGTTTTTTGGCGTTGAAAGCAAACTTTAGATAACTTGGATCTGGTGCAGAAATTCAACAAAGTTGATTAACTTGCCAATTATGAAGGTTAGGCAATATTCAAAGCGAGTCGTAATTCAGAGAGAAAAAGTTGCGGTGGCGGAGTTGGATGGTTAAGGTGAAGGAGAGGTCAAGAGTTGGTCTGATCGACAAGTTGACTCGGACGTGAATGAGTCGGAGGCGGACGAGTTGGAGGGGAAGAGGAAGTAGATGGTGGCAGAGAAGAGCAGGAATGCATCGACGATTTAGAGGTAGAGGCGGAGATGCTCGGCAAGGCTAGGGCGGAATTAATGGGTTAAGCGACGACGACGGCTTGGTGGAGTTGGTCGTCGTCGTATTTAGTTGGAGTGGGTGTAAATTACCTTTTTATCCCTCTAATTGACAGATTTTTGGATGGAATTGGCCATTCGGGGTAAATTGCTAACGGATGGCCACCACTGGGGTTTAATTGAGAGTTGTGGTGGGCACTCACTATCAATTCCACCTCTATGGTAAAAAAACCTATCAATTGTACCCAGTGGTGGATTTCTGTTATCAATTCACACCTCTATTAAGTTTTCCATCCAAATTCAAGGGTAAAATTGTCATTTTTCAATTTTATTCATAATTTTTTTCACAAAAATTGTGGTCATTAATTTTCAATTTGGACTAACATAAAAGTATTTATTCGTAACGATGATGGTTTAATGTGTTTGGTGTTTTAAGATCAAAATAATCTTACAAAAGATAATAATAGTGGGTGGAAAGATTTAAAAAATTATGAAATTGAAAAAAAAAAATCCAAAATTGAAAAAGACAATTTTACTCTTGAATTTGGATGGAAAACTTAACAAATGTGTGAATTGATAACGGAAAGGCATCATGAGAGTATAATTGATAGTTTTTTGACCACATGGGTAGGATTGATAGTGAATGCCCACCACATAATTAGCCTTAAGAGTTTTGTCACCACAAAGGTGGAATTGATAGTTTTTGCTTACCACAACCACATGGGTAGGAATATAGCCCACCACATAATTAGCCTTAAGAGTTTTGTCACCACAAAGGTGGAATCGATAGTTTTTGCTTACCACATGGATACCACATGCTAATTGGCCTATTTTTATATTGTCAAAAAAGTGAGTTTGATTAAAGAGAAGCGCTGCCTTGTAGTCTGTTTCTGTCCTTTGGGAAGTACTTCCGCACGTTCAAAAGTTCTTTTGGAATGGAAGGAAGCACAACATATGTATAGGCGCATCTAAGGTCAAAAATACTTTTACATAAATAAATAAAAAAGTACATACGAGTTGTTTCTTACCTAACAAAATGAGTCTAGTTATCTTTCAAATCGTAAAAGGCTTCTGGGATTTTGTGAAACAGTTGCCAAAAGAGCACGTAGTCTCCTTCTCAATAATTTGAATCTTATGTTTTTTGGTTTTAGTAGCATACTCAACCTTGTTTTAATTATGAGAGGAAGTGACTTTAAAATGCAGAAAGTCACGTTCCCACGCTTGAAAGCCAATTCAAAGCACAACGTGGAACAAATTTCAAGCGAGGTAGCAACTATAAAACCAAAATATTGGAAGTCACCTAACAACACATAAATACACACGAATACTTTGTCGATTGGTAGATTATACAAATTCTTGGTCCAAAACCAGAACACACCAAATTATGGAGAATGAAAATAAGAGGCTAGCAGTGTTGGTGGGCTGCAACTACCCAAACACCAGAAACGAGCTGCACGGATGCATAAACGATGTTCTCACCATGAGAGACACGCTCGTAAACCGGTTCGGCTTCGACCCGAGCCACATTCAGCTGTTGATTGATGATAATGTACCACCATCTGGTTCCTCGGCTGCAGTCCTGCTGCCCACAGGTGCAAACATCAAGAAGGCACTTGGTGCAATGGTTGATGAGGCAAAACCAGGTGATGTCTTGTATTTTCACTACAGTGGCCATGGAACAATGATTTCTTCATTGAAACCGAGCAACCCTTTTAGGCAGGATGAGGCCATTGTGCCTTGTGATTTCAATCTCATCACTGGTGAGTGATCTGATCAGCTACACAATTTTGTTAGGTCGTTTCCTAGTAACTAGTCTTGGCTCATTTCCTAATAATTAAGGCCTAATTTGGCGGGGCTGAACTTATTTTTAAAGATACTTCGAGAATAAGTGGCTTATTCTTTGAGAATAAGCTACTGTGAAAAAAAGCAGTGAACTGTTTGGTAAACTAATTTATGTGAAAATGCTTTAGTGTAAAAAGTAGAAGAAAAGTATTGGAAAGAAGCTTCAAAATTGGAGTTTCTTGGTTTCCTTTTGTTTTTGGTGCTTTTAAAAAAAGCCACTTCTAAAAAAAGTCTACCAAAAGTGAGTTACCAAACACATTTTCACTAATTGGCTTTGAAAATAAGTGTTTTTTTTCAACTTTAAGCCATATCAAACACACACTAAGTCTTGGGTATGGGCTAGTTGTTGGTAAGGCATCGGCCCAAAGTTTTCGGGGGCTAGTCGTTGTCTAACATGATATCAAGTATCGGAACCTTATTTGAATTGCAAACAGCTCATTTTCTTATAGCTTAAACTTTAACTTTGGCCTAATTGTTGTCTAACTTGGTATGAAAACCTTCTTTCCAAGTGGTTGTAAGTTCGATCCACATTCCCGACTTCTTTCTTGGTTTGGAAGGTGCAGAGTGGAGAGTATGCGCTTCATCTATATGTTTGTGTCTAATATAAGCAGTCTTAACTTATAGGTGATCTTTTTATTTGTGTAGATGTGGATTTCAGACAATTAGTCAACCGGCTGCCAAAAGGAGCAAGCTTTACAATCCTTTCAGACTCTTGCCACAGTGGAGGCCTAATTGACAAAGAGAAAGAGCAAATTGGACCATGTAAACTCACTGACACTACTGAAAAATCCCCTGTTTCCTACAAGCCTAAGGCCATTCCTTTTGAGTCCATACTACACCACCTTGGTTCATTGACCGGCATAAACACATCGGACATTGCAACCCACTTGCTCAAATTGTTTGCAGCCGATGCCAGCCTCAAGTTCCGGTTGCCTCCGCTCGAAGTGCTCAACTTGTTTGAGTCATCATTGAAGCCTCATGACGAGGGAATTTTGCTGAGCGGTTGCCAGGCAAATGAGACTTCCGCGGACATGATGAATCCAGGTATGAATGGTGGAAAGGCATGTGGAGCATTCAGCAATGCGGTTGAAATGGTGCTGAAGAAACATCCTGCTGAATTAAGCAACAAACAGGTTGTGTTGCTTGCTAGGCAAGTTTTGAAGGAACAAGGGTTTGAGCAACACCCTTGTCTGTACTGCAATGACGACAATGCAGATGCTACTTTCTTGTGGCAACCTCAGATCAGTTCACGTTCATGAAGATATACATTGCTTCTTCGATTTATCTAATAATGGATGTATGACCACATCACTTGTGGGCCCTGTTTTCATTATACAAATAAAGAAGGCTCTGTTGACAATACTGGTACTAATCTCAAGTTTAGTGCATTATGTCTACTAATCTACAGTTACTTCGTTCAGCTTAAGTTCTGCATCTGTCGAATTTTTTTTTTGGTTGAATATATTCGCATTCGTCATGCCTACCATGACGCAAGATGTGGCAGTAGACAGAGGACCTATTAAGTTATGCGAAGATACATAATAAAAGAACAATTGCAAGCTTCTTCTATAAAATACTCAAGAATGACAGTAGCTATACAGATTCTGAAGAAAAAGGTATCCACGCCAAAACAAAATTACACAGACGTATGAAACAAAAAACTGAATGACAAAAAGAGAGGACAAATTTTGTCTCTCAAAATTGACTATACTCAACTATCTATTTTCACATTCTGAAGGCTCTGCACTGCCTGTACAGTGGAGTAGCTTATCTCCTTTGGAAGTTCAAGAACTTGATGCCGTAGGCAAAGACAAAGAAGAAGAGGAGGACCCAACCAACGTGAGCAACGACAACAGGGATCAGAAAATCGTAGTCATAACCCAAAAAATCCTTGAGGAATTGGTCAACTGGTTGTTTCCCTCCAAGAGGGATGTCAATTAAGTCCTTGTTGTCACCAACTTGAGATGCAAAGATACCATAGATTGTCCATGCAACAGGCGAGGCCCAGTAGTACCACCTCCACCAGATGGGAATTAGCTGCAACATCGTAATTTAATAGTTACGATTGCAGTAATAAAAGAGATAGTCTGGTTTAATTAAGCATTGTACTAATCTGCTACTAACGAAAGTATTTCACTATTTTGGATGTTCTTTGGAAATTTTTAGAATGATAATGAGAAGAACAATTGAGTTTCGAATCACATACCGGCCTAGCAATGAGGAAACCAGAGAACAAGTTCCAGAAACTCAAGAAGAAAGACATAACAATTGCAGCAATTTGATGGCCAGGAGTTAGGGCAACCACCATCATCCCGTACATTGAGAAGTAGGTAAAGCACATGAAGATGAAGTAGTAGAAGTAGAAAAACTTCTCGACCTTCCAGACGTACCCAATCATGGAATACAGAATACATGAATAGATAAAGGTTTGGATTGCAACATATATTGTCTCAATGGCCACCTACAACACCATATCAATAACAAAGATAAGAGACTTTAATCGCATACAAAAACGAATACATAACCAAATATATTTCCAAGATCGTACCTGAGCGAATGCATAAGGCAACTCTGAATACATTCCTGCAGCTCTTTCACGGTAGAAAACTGTTCGTTCAACCGCAACCACAGATTGCACAGCAGAAGCATTACTAGCACCAAGGAAAAGAACAGCAGCATAGGTAGCTCCCAAAAGATTAACCAGGTCCTGTTGTTTGTGTCTGTTGACAAAATAATATTAAGTTAAATATCTCTACAAGAATCACAAATTCAAAGAACAGTGTGAATGACAGATACCATTCATAATAAAGTTCTTAAACTTACATCGAGTCTCCTTTGCTCCAGAAGATAACACCAAATAGTACTCCGATGCAAATGGTCGAGAAAAATCTAATGGCATTGTACCGAGAGTTCCTCCAGTATGACCAGTGTTGTTTCCAGAAGCAAGCCTTGCATTGAGTAACAAAGCTTTGGGAGTATTGGGTTGGGAAGTAAAGATCCTTGGAGCCTGGTTCCGGAGTGCTTAGTTCCTTGATCAGTTCCTGATTTCTCCTGAACAAGTGAAACATAAACGAGGAAGAAGTTTAATATACGTAGACAAGAGAGTGGCAATGCTAGAAATGACAAGAAAACAAAAGTTACATGCAACTTACCTATAGAGGTCAGAGTTTGCAAATATTTCTGCAAAGTCCATGTCATTTTGAGCTTCAACGGCAGCAGAGCTGACTTCCAACATCCATGTAGCAGGATTGTAACCCTCTTTGATCTTGGCAACCCCTGGAATAGCCTGCAAGATATTGTCAGAATTCAGTGAAACTTTCAACTATAAAACCCCATGGGGATGTGACAAATTTCTCTCTCATAGATAACAAAATGAACTCAAACAGAATTTTATGGATGCAAATACAACTGTTTTGATAAATGGAAATGAGTTAAGAAAAAACTTACTTCAAAGTACTCAACAAGCTTGTGAGACTCACGACCTAAAGGACCTGCGTAGATCACTTGTCCTCCTCTTTTCATTAAGAAAAGCTGCAAGACAAAAAAAAAAGAATTAAGGTGAAATATGGTACGTAAAATGATAAACAATTTTATAGGTTTACAGATTGAAAATCAAATCATACCTCATCAAAAGCTTCAAAAATGTCAATGCTAATAAACAATTTTATAGGTTTACAGGTTAAAAATCAAATCATACCTCATCAAAAGCTTCAAAAATGTCAATGCTAGGCTGATGAATCGTACAGACAACAGTTCTTCCAGTATCCACAGTGTTTCTAACAGTACGCATAACAATTGCAGCGGCTCTAGCATCAAGACCAGATGTCGGCTCATCCATAAAGATGATGGAAGGATTGGCAACCAATTCCACTGCAATGGTGAGCCTCTTTCTCTGCTCAGTTGAAAGTCCATCAACACCTGGAAGTCCAACTAAAGCATTCCTCAAGGGGTTAAGCTCCACCAAGTCCATAACCTCATCAACAAACATCTGAAGGAAATAAGAAAATAAGATCAGTGAACTGAATTATCCAAAACCTTTTGTCTTTTGCATATGGAGCAATAAACTTATGATTCTCAGGAGTGATTTAATAAGATAGTCAGGAAAAAAATGGTGAAACTTCTTGAAATATTTAACCATGGTAGATCAGGACCATACCTTTCGCGTATCGTTCTTGACATCTTTAGCAAGACGCAGCCAGGCAGAGTATAGGAGAGATTCATAGACAGTAACAAATGGTGAATGAATGTCATTCTGTTCACAGTAACCGCTGACCCGAGCAAATGTGGCTTGGTTCTTTGGGAACCCAGAGATGCTAATGCTTCCTTCAATATACCCTCCAGTCTTTCTTCCAGCCAAGACATCCATCAAGGTAGTCTTTCCAGCACCACTGACACCAACCAACGCAGTCAAAACACCTGGCCTAAATGCACCACTAACATCTCTTAGAAGTTGGAGGCGGGTCTCATCAATCCCTTGGCTCTTCATTTCCTGGTAAGGAGAATAAATTGTTAGAAAGGAGATCAACTAAACACCACAGATGTTGCCAGACACCTGTTCTAGGTCATTGGGTGTCAGACTAGAACTTAACTCATGACTAAAGTTGAGCAAAACTACGAAGAAAAATGGCAAGCGACATTTGAAAAATGCTGTAAGCTGTAATATATCAACTTTGAAGGAAATGAGCAGAAAGTGACTCACTGTTCAATCTTGTTTTTATTGTTTTTCTTTAAATTTTACGTAAGTGAATTCGATATAGTTTCTGGAATTAAAAACTTCAAAGCCCAGAGCAATAAGAAATGACTACTTACAGCTGGCATATCCACATAGTAATTCACATGGTTAAAAGCAAGTGAAAGCGGCTGGAAGGGCAAAACCATTCCTCGTCTCGCTTGATTGTTTCCACCATTTTTGACTTGCATATCAATACCTGTGATTGATCATTACTTCTTAGATGAAGAATACAACTTTGGCAGAAAAAGTGCTAGCAAGATCAAAATGTACTGCTTATGTAGAAGCATTTGTACTACGACATGCCATCTTAGGAAATATAGTTAATTACCTTCTGGATTGTGTTGTCGCCTCTTCTTGCTTTCAGAGTCTTCGTCATTCTCAATGAGAGTTTTAGTTTCAGTAAGAGCTATAATCGAGTACAAAAGAAAACGCATAATCAGCACAGTCCATTTCCGAAACTATGGCTAATGATTGAAAACTGTTCACTTACGATCTAAGAAGGTCAGTGCTCCAAGGAAAAGTAAATTGAACAGAAGAGAAAACCCAAAGAGCGCTCCAATACAAATCCAATACCAAGTCTCTGTAGTAAATAGGCCTCTTTCTCTGAGAAGTACCTTTCCGACTGTGTTTTCAATGGAGCCAACGACAGGCTGTATAAAGGGGTTTCAAATTTTGTTAAGTTCACACAATTCAACTTAGAGATAAAACTATTAAATTTTATCATGACGGTACACTGGTATAAGGAGAAAGAATTCAATTAAAATTACAAACAACTTACAGTGCTCCATCTTTTATCAAGAAATTCGTTGATAGCAATTGCATTTTGTCCATACATCATAGGCGAAGAATAGTAACCCCATATCATCCATGGTTGAATGTCATCTGCACGACAAGATGAATAATTTGATCATTTGCAAAGCATATGAAAGGACTAACAGTCATCATCCAAATATTTGGAAGTAGCATACTTCGAAATCAAATGAGAAGGATGTCTAACCTTTAGCAACGACAAAACCTCCTAAGACAAACACCAGTAGCAATGTAAAGGATCCAATTGTGCCTGAAACAACCTCGCTTCTTCCAAGGGCAGCAATGAAACGGAAGAGGGACAGTGCCATCTGATGTATACCAAAGAAAGCCAAGAACTGTTTGAAGAACCTGAACATATTGAAATGTGTCAGATTGAAGAATAACTGGGTTATTATAACTTTCACTCTATAGATCAGAAATCCAAAGCTTCTGAGAATCCTATGGCTCATTTAATTAAACCTTACCTGCTGGCAGCCGGTGCAAACCCGATGGTGTAATATGTAAGTATGATCCATATCCCAGATTCCATCAGTGAAATGGGGATTCTGGTTAACCAAATGGGCAGGCCAAAAGCCCAGCCAGGATAGAACAAGGCATCCCTTTGTTTAAAGAACACAGGAAGCCTGAAACCTGTCATTGCAAGCTCTGCCATTCCATTAAACATGACATTGATTAGACTGAAGAACAGCGCTCCCCAATACTTTGCCGAATCTTTTGCTTCTCCAGCTTTCATTTCTGTTCTTAGGAAGACTGTCAGAGCAATTGTAGCCATTATTGTTATCTGGGTAGTTTTGAATATGTATACAAAAGAGTTACGCTTCATCAGAAGCCATTCCCTAGCCATGCAAGCCTTGAACAGTTCCATATTGGAAATTCCATACTTTTCTTTCACCAAAGCAGCGGGATGGACTGTTCTTTTATCGTAAGGAACTCTTAGTTCTTCCACAAGCCGTTGGCCAACATGAAAAGTGGTGAAAGCCCGGACAAAATCAGATACTGAAACAAATCTGTAAGCTTGGTTCTTCTTATCCCAGTATTGTTCTTGATCCTTCTTCGAGGTCACTTCTTGCAAGAAGTCTGCAACCCCCTTTCTGTCTGGGCATCTGAACCCCATGAATTCAAAGAATACAAGAACATTCTCACGTGGGCCTTGGTACACAATCTGACCCTCAGAGAGAAGGATAATGTCATCAAAAAGCTCATATGTCTCAGGTGCAGGCTGCAAGAGAGAGATGACCATTGACACATCCATAATATGAACCATCTGTCTCATGAACTTGACAATCTGAAAGGTAGTAGAACTGTCCAGGCCTGTTGATATTTCATCCATGAAAAATGCTTTCGCGGGTCCAACCAACATCTCTCCTGCATTCAGAGAGCACCAGTAATCATTAGTACAGGAAATAGGTTTACGAACAAAGACATCATAAGCTTACTAAAAGCACTAAATTTTGCAAATATATTGAGGTCAGTATCCTACTCAGGTATCCCAATACAAATGAAAAAGCATAACATGGAACCCAAATGTTCTGTTACGTAACAACTATTCTGATATCGGATATATACACGTACCAGTAGTTACACGTTTCTTTTGTCCACCAGATATGCCCCTTCTCATGTCATCACCAACCATAATGTCAGCACAAATATCAAGTCCAAGTATCTGTCCAAATAATCAAAAGATGTTAGCCTCGTGCATTAAAGATTACGAGAAAAGGCATGCAGTCTTATGATTGAACCAACAAACCTTGAGAACATAATCTGTGATCAAACTAGTTTCCTGGCCTGACATAGATGTGGCCTTCATGAATGCATCAATCTCAGGATCTGGCTTGATACCTGAATCTTTCTCCCGTCTAGACAACTCTACCATCATATCATACCTAGTTCCAACACCCAGGCAACGACCAGAGAAATCCAATGTTTCACGAACCGTCATCTCACCATAGTGAAGATCATGCTGGCTAATGTAAGCAGAGGTCCTCTGAGGCACAAATTCGTTGAATTCATGACCACAGTAGGTCACTTTCCCATTTACCTGTACATTACCCCAAATTTTCAACACATACAAAGGAGGAACTACACAGGTATGCTATGCATAGTAATCCAACTGACACAAAATGATAAGAGGTAAGGAGGTAAAAAGGATGACGAACCCTCATATCCTTATCAAGCTTGCCGGCAAGTGCTTTTAATAGTGTTGTTTTTCCTGACGATGGAGGTCCAAGAAGCAGTGTCATCCTGAAAAAAAAAAGTCCAAGATGGATTAAGTTCAGAAACGAAACTACTTCACATGAGGAGCATACTAAGAAAAATAGTTTCCACAGTCGACTTCTTTGTTTTCACTGATGCAAGAAAGATTGTACTACTCCAGAAGTGATGCTAGAAATATAAACCTATGAGCTGATGAGCATACCTAGATGGTTTAACAATACCGCTGACATCTTGGAGTATCTTCACAACTCTTTTCTTTGAGGGTGAGAGTCCAATCAATCCAAGTAGTCCCTGTTGAGAGGTATGTAAGTTTAAAAATCTAAGAATGCACTAGCCGAACGCCACATTAAGAGGTAAGGTTTTGTATTAAGAGTTGTCGAAACAATACCTCCAATTGATTCAAGGTGGAATTTAGCAGAGTTGGAAGTGCTCTGGTACCAACATACGCATCTCCTTCTATTGATAAATTCTGGAATCTCACCTCAACCTTAGGAACTTCAATACCAACCCTGTTTCCACAGTAAAACACAAATTTAAAACCTAATCGAATTCAAACAAGATCAGCGAAAAAATGAAGGAAAGTAACAGATGAGCTGATGAGCATACTAAAATCCAATTTAGTTGAATCAGGCACACAATTAAGAAAGTAACAGATTGGAAATCATAGTTCTTTTTCCTTTTCAACCCAATTCCAATCAACCAATAACTATCAAAAATCCAACTATCTTTTTTTTCTTCTCTTTTTTCCTCCTACTTTCTCATCAACCAAAAAAACTATATGAAGATAACATAATCACAAACCTGTCATTTCTGGCCCTGAGCCTCTGCAAGAACCTTTCGTTATCATCTTCCACAACCTTAAGAATGTTCTCCATCAACTGCTTCTTGTCCTGAGCCCCAAGGTTTGCAACATCAACTTCTTCAGTTATATACCTCCCATTGCTCATGGCCTGCCTCAACATCCCTCTCCTCATCCTATCGTAAGTGGGCAGCCTCTCTATGGCGGCCCACTTGAGCTCCTCCTCCTCATCCACCGCCTGCTGCCTCCCGCTCCGCTGGAACACGTCCGGCGCGTTCCACATTTCCCGCACACTCGTCGACCGCCAGCTCCGCCGGCTGCTCGACTGCCTCGCCAGATCATCTCCGGCCAACGCCGTCGCCATCTTTGCCTCCACCAAAACCGATCAAATCACCCGAAACTCGAGATTTCCACTATTGGCTTTGTCAAAAACACCAAATCAATCCAACCCAATATCACAAAAACCAATCCAACTCTAATCCTCCAAGCAAATGTCGACCTTCCCAAGTTCAAAAAGTCCAAAAAAATGAAGCTTTACACACTTAAAAATCGAATCTTTATGCGCTTTTCTTCTTGTATCCTCAAAATTCTTCACAGATTTTTTCTGGGTTTTGGTTGAAGAATCGGAAAACCCAAAAGGGCGAGAGAAAAAAAATGAAATAAAAAGGGAGAGATATTTCTGCCATGGATGCTCTGGTCAGCTTTAAATAGACCAACAAGGAGTAAACCGGACAAAGAAGAAAGTGGAGGGAGTCGTCTCTCTCCAACTGGTTTTTGTTTTACTTTTGAAATAAAAATTTTCCTCCCAAGACTAATAAATTAATTAATCCTACAATTTCTGAGTGTTTTCGTGTGGACCGTCGCCGGTCAAATTCAGACTACTTTTATACTGCAACACGGATTTCGGCGAATCAGCGTGGGGACGTAAGAAAGACGATCCCCCACCATCCAATGCTTCGCTTTGAAGATATGTTATTATGCAACTTTGTTTTCTGACCGTTGGTGTATTTGTGCTGTTCGATCCAACGGCTGGGAATGAGTGTGCATGATAATAGGGTACAGCCATATTACAGCAGAGGCTGAATGCTGCGCTCTAGATTTTGACCGCTGAAAAATTGTCCAACGTTTGTATTTTGCTGACCAACTGTGACCACTCAAAAGTTTTTGGGCGCTATTACTTGGAAACTCTATTTCGTTAATGTCAAAGAAAGAATCACTTGGCTCTCGAGTGCTATTGCACTGACTGACTATTCGCATTGGATAATACCGGAGTCTATTCATAGTTGATTCTTGAAGTGACGGGCCTTGACAATACATTTACATCTAAATCCCCTCAACAAAATGTTATTTTGAAGAAAGGTATTATAACACTGAAACGTTTATGAAAACATTACAGTTGATAAATTTGAAGAGGGGTGGACCTATATGGAGGCCAGATCCCGAGTCTCTGTATTTGCTTATCCACGCATTTGCCGCATTTGGTGAGGTGTCATGCTTGTAGTGGCTCATCTCAACCATCCTCCTAATCCAACCACCTCACTTATTCACCATTCACCACTACAAGCATGACATCTCACCAAATGCGGACAAATGTATGGATAAGCAAATGCAGAGGCTCATAATCCATGGAGGCCTTAGGTGGTCTTGGCGTCTCCAGCATCCATATGTCTTATTTTGATTGGCTATTAGTTACGAAAATTTATATTGATCACAAAATCATTTCAATGAGAAATAACATTACTGGCCCCCCCAAACCTTCAAACCTGGATCCGTCACTTGATTCTGAAGCTTGTTCTTGGTTGTGTTGTTGAAGTGTATGTTTCTCTAAACGCCACAAGTATCCGTTGGGCTGCACTAACTAAGAATAATTTTTGTTTTCTTAGCCAAAAAGTAAAATAACCCAACAAATGCTCCTTCTTGTCTTTTTGTTTTGTATTGTAATGTCAAACATGCTTTTTAGTGTCTTGGTTGAAAAAGTTTATTATCCGGATCCACGGGTATATATATTAAGCCGGTGGATATCTTCTTGCTTTACTTTACACTCCTACTTATTTCATGTAATCATATATAAGAAGACATGAGAGGGCACCACATAACAAGAATTCTTCATCCAATAATTACCACGTGATTAAGATAAGAGTTTCCAAACTCCCACTAATCATGTTGCCAAATTGTCAACCATGAACCATATTTCATTTCTGAACATTCGGGTCATGGGTTTAAAACTTCAAAATGAGAGCTAATCAATGGCAAGATTATTATTACAGTTCCATTGGTACTGATTACCGCTTAAACGCTACTATTTAGATGTTATTATCGAGTTTTACTTACATTCCATGTTAGCCCCTTTTCACCTTTTTACTTTGCCTATAAGTCGTTCACTTGACCTATATCCATATTACTGCTTCTTCTATCCAAGGTCAGCCATAATTTTTTATTTTTAAATTGCTTGCTAATGACAATGCATATAAGAGAAAAACATGATTGATTGTTTTCCTTACATTTTAATTGATTGAAACTCACATTTCTAATTTTGAAAACACATCGAACTAAGATATATAATTGATAAACATATTATTATGGTAAGCAAATTAAACACACAAAACCTAAAGAACTCAATAATCATAATAATTGCAATCATTTTGATTAATTAATCATGTGACGATCCGATAGACATTTGATGTGTTTGCTTCATCTTCTATCACCAAAAGTTTAGCACACACGTCATCAATGTTACAATAGGAACACTATTAATTGCCATGCGAAAATAATACACAAGGTACTAAAAAAGTCATTCTCCCATCAATTTGGCATATCATTTTCTCAAAATATCTAACGAAAATATGCCATGTTGGGTGGGTAATCACTTTACTTATCTACTTTGAATGAATCAATCACTAGATTCATTTTCAATTTCAACGCCTTCTAGAAAAATAGGACCAGCAGCTGGCATTAATGCGTTTACGTAGTTTTGCAAGTATTTTTTTTCCCCAATTTTCAAAGCCATCCGACTTTGATCCTCTCCATTTTTGTGGGGTCCTTTTTGTCTCCACATGGTACAAAACAATATTTTTATATTAAACGAAACAAAAGGACGAATCCAAGGCGGGCGGCTGTGAAATGCCTCAACTCGCCTGCCAAGCCTGATTATCAAATCATTTGTGGGTCCCACTCTTTCTTATCCAGGAACCATGATTTACGTGGTTTTCACCACCACCTCACTATTTTGAGCATATCATAAGGTTAACCATGTCAGTCAAAAAAAATAATAAAAATTATAACTCTAGATGGTCAGCTCGCATGTCTACTTCTATTTATAGTATGCTCGGATTGACCTGTGCATTTCAAACTAAAGAACTTTAAAATAAAGTTTCCTTATATACTATTGAATGCAAAGTGGACCTCCTATATTTTTACTACTGAAAATTAGCATGAACTTTCGTTATGAGTGTTAACAGTTAGCAGTCGATAATTGAAGTTGTAAAGCGTCAATTATTCAACTCTTAGTTAGTATAAAAAATATAAAAAATTCAAGTTGGTATATAAGAAACACTAAAGCTCCACTTTGAATAATTCAAGACCTGTCAATGGGTCAAATGACTCAATCTAATTACATGGATTCTAGGAGTTCTTTATTAGTTTAAATTAAATATATGTGATGTGTTTTCTTCTTTACGTATATTTCATTATTTTTTCAATAAACATTGATTAGAGTCATATCTAACAGAACTGCTTATTGTAAGTATATTACAAAGCCGGCAATTATTAGCACCACTGCAGTATCGGACATGGCTTAATCTAAAATTAATGAGTTATAATCATGCACCTAACTAAAGAGGCTAATGGCGACCTAGTTTACCAAAATAAATAAACAATTGCTACCTAACTATCTTCAATCAGACGATTCAAAACTAAAGCAAGATTATCAATCTCGATGTTTGTATAAAAAAGATAACTACGCCGAAAAACTACCAGAAAATAAATAATCTTAACATCTGATTGACCATAGTTAATTAATGATGTTAGTCCCAGCAATTTATCCCGCTTGTGACAAAACAAATAGCACAAGTTGACAAAAAAAAAACAAAACAAATAGCACAAAAAAGAAAACCAAGATTTTGAAATGCCTAAAATAGTTTCTACTCTTCCTTAAGGGAACTAAGACTACCCTGGAATATTGACACTAGTGACACGGGTTAATAAGTACAGTACTATGTCTTTGGAATTAGTGGGATATTTGTTTATTATGTAAGTAATTGGGATTACGATTTTTTTTAGACTTTTTGGTTGAAAAAGAATGGGCTTTAAATAATTTCTTTTGAATATCTAACTAACCTATCAGTGTGCATGAAAAATCTTGATTAATTAAGTTTTCTTTAAATTGATTTGACTAAGTCTAATTCATATGTTTGCAGATTCCCTCCACTAGTTTAACTAGATGTTTATAGTTTAAGTGTATCGATTCTACTCACAATAATGCAATTTATCGGTACTCCGAATGATTTTATACGTAAACATTTTAATATACATTATATTATGGTGTAACATGTAAAAACATTCCGCTTATGCAAATATACACTCATTATACTAATCTAGTTTTCAAACAGTGACAAATTAATATAAACTTATGTTTTCGAATTTTATTTTGTTTATGACTTTCGTCGGGCCTAATTGGCTTCAGATGAACTGTTCTTGGAAGCTTCTGAGACCGCTTTTAATGTAAATACTATATATACTATAAACGCCAGGTTTGACCGCAATTTTCGCCACCTGTTTTATTGCTAGAAGGTCTCACCTTTTGACTTGTTGACTTTGCAGGCAGACATAGGGGAGGAGGCTGTCTCTGTATATAGTTTGTCAATTCACACAAAAAGGCCCTGGATTGAATTCGATTCTCCATCCAGGCCCAGTTCATGCCTCAGGGGTACTTATCCCATTCACAAAAATCTTGAACTGTGTTGGGTACAGCATAGATTAAAGAGGTGCAAAGCATAAATCCAACTATAGGAAAACTTGTAAAAGCAATTTACAAAGCATACAGGTGATCAAAAACTTTCATTGATTTTAGATATGCTAGGCTTAGCTCTGTCGTAGGTAGGTATTTGTGTTTGTACACCTATCCTTATAAGCATTTCGTTGGGAGTTTTGATTTGATATATCTAAATTATTGTGGCTACTACGTGAATGGTTCTACGATAGGTGTGGAACTTCTTTACGTAAGAAGCAAATGAGGCGTCCAAGGCTGTTACAAAAGCATCTGCCATGACAAGTATAAGCTATTGTTTCGAATGAGAACCGCCTCTTAAACAAAGCCCTACCACAACCGACTAGCATATTTATACTGTATTCAAAATGCTATAAACAATCAACAACTCAAAGCTACTAAACTTTTAGCTAATATCGTACTAATTTTTTGAAAGGTGCTTGCATTGTTAATCTGTGGTCAATATTTTAACATAGTAAGCACCATGTTCTTCTTGCCCAATATCTTGTAAAATAAACAAAATATATGCTGCCACATTTAAGTTGTACAAACTTTTTAGCCACTTTTTAGCCACTTTTTACATATTTACATATATGTAAATATTCTTATTACCTGCAGCAACGTGCGGGCACAATTCCTAGTTCTTCACTAGAAAGTGTCGTTCCCTATATAGTTACTATATGTCACGGGTGATAAATTGGAAACTAGTGTGTGAGACTAACAGAGAGATGGACATTTATTAAGCTAATGTACGATATTTCATATTCTCTCTTAGGAATTTTTCTCGTATTAGTTATAACAAACACTGGTTCCCTGTGACTTATTGCCTTTTGTGTTGTATTGTACATAAAGTTCAACAAGTCTCGAGTTCGACTAATATTTGTTTCATAATTGATTCATTGAAATTTAATTAGAACAAACGTTATTGAAGGTGGCGGGAATCGAGTTCCTTTTCAGTTTACCAGATTGACACTAACACAAATTGAATGATATGGGCTTAAATGGTAAAAACAGCCCAAGTTCTTTGGTCTCTCATTTGACAAAAATGCCCACTGCCAAATCCCAACATTCCGAAATTTTAAACAAAAAAATTCAAATTACTAAACCCGTCTTGAGAACGAATCACACCCCTCTGCCAAATCCAACGGCCAAAGTTTCAAATTAAAAAATTGATCCGTTGGGGCTAAAGTCGGTTCATGGGCTTCAAATAACACCTTTGCTCGCTTTTTGACTCCTGAAACAAGAAACAAGAGCAGAGCACCCAAAGAGAGATCGAAAAGAGAGTAAAGATTGAGGCTTTCCTCAAGGAAATTGGTTGAATTCGAAAACCCAAGAAGGAAGTAGATCGAATCCATCAATGGAGGACGCTAGAGCAGCGGTTGTTCCGCAACAATCCAGAAGTGTTCGCATGAAACCCACTTCGATTCTTTCATGTTTTGTTTATGGGTTTAGGAAATTTTTGAATATGGAATGTTGGATTGCTGTTTATTTGATGATATTATGGGATTTGCAGTGTTTGCGTTTTGAATTCTGAGTTCTTTTGATCTTGTTCTATCTGGGTTATCTGGGTTTCAATCGGAAAGCGGTTCTGTGTCTTGGGGTTTTAGTAATCTTTTGAATTTAGGATATTGGACCTTGGATCATGTTCCTTTTGTCGTGTTTCTCATCTGGATCTTGGGGTTTTGGGTAAAAGTCCATTTCTAGATGGATTTTGGGATTTTGTCCCCGCTGCTTCTGACTTCTAATCCTAAGCGGATTCTACGATATAGGTTGTGATTCTTTGGTTAAAAGGTCCATCCTTTTAGGGTTTTCCCTTTTCTGGGTTTCTCATTTGTTTAGGGGTTTTTGTCCCATTGCTTAAAAATGCAGCATTTCCTAAATTAACTGACAATTGAACGATTTCTGATTTCTAATCCCTAAATGGATTTTGGGGATTAAAGGATTTGTGTCAATTCCCTAAATGCAATCGCAACTACTGATATGTTTAGGAATTATGTTAATGTTGTGTTTGGACAGCACCAAAACAAGGAAGCAAGCATAATTGCACAGTGGAATCAAAACAACAAATGATGCAAGAACACGAAATAAAAACGACACACAAATTTAACGAGGTTCCTCAATTGGTCATTACAACCGGAGTACTCCTCGGAGCAATAGTGGCTCAAAATCCACTATAATCAAATAGGTATTTACAGTATGGTGATCCCACTCTCAAACAAGAAGAGAAGCAAACAAATTGAGAAAGACAACAAGTTTCTTTCTCCAAAAAGTGTGCGGCTGTTCTTCACTCTCTTACAAAAAAAAGACAATAAAAAACCTTAATATGCTTCTGCCAACAAACCCTACAAAAACCACCATGTAACCAGCACATGTCCATCTAAATGTACTTCTTCAACTTGGGCTTCGGGTGAACACAAGGAATGATCCAACTTAATTGAGCCACATTCAACAATCTCCACCTTGGCGAAATTCAGACGAACCAAATGAGCCAAGTTAAAGAATAACAAACATCATAAACACCACCACATGCTAGCTGGAGACCAAAGACTCAAGCTATGCCAAATACACAATTCCTCTATTGCTCAACCAACTACTCAAACACGAACAATGTGAGCCAAGTCCAAGCAATGCTCAAACTTGGCCTCCGAAACAACCACTTTTGTCAACATATCAGTTGGGTTGTCTGCAGTTGGTACCTTTTTCAATACTATCTTCCCTTTAGCTACAATATCATGCACAAAGTGGTACCTCACATCTATGTGCTTTGTCCTCTCATGATTAGTTTGATACTCAGCCCAGTAGATAGCACTTTGACTATCACAATCAAGGTCCACCGGTTTCTGAGCAACACCCAACTCACCAATCAGACCATGAACTCATACGGCCTCCTTCATGGCTTCAGAAATAGCCACATATTCAGCCTTTGTAGTAGACAAGGCCACAAAAGATTGCAAAATAGTTCTCCAAGATATTGGCCATTTGGCCATAGTAAACACATAACTAGTGGTAGACTTTTGATTATCCAAATCACGACCATGATTTGCGTCAACATAACCAACAACAAATCTTTCTACACCAGAACTATCTTTCTCAAAACACAAACCAATATCTCTAGTACCAAATTAGCATACGGAACATTTTCCATACGCTTCTTCTCTTTATCATCTTTAGGACATAATAAAGTACTCAACTTGAGATGAGGAGCCAAAGGAGTACTTACAAATTTGGTTATGTCATTGATTCCAAATTTTGCCAACAACTTGCTTAAATATTGCTTTTGAGTCAAGTATATCAAACCCTTCTTTCGATTACGAGTAATCTCCATGCCAGGAATCTTCTTCGCTTCACCAAGATCCTTCATCTAAAACTCATTCTTCATTTGTGCCTTCAAATTTTCAATCTCTATGACATTCTTGGATGCAATCAACATATCATCAACATCATCAACATATAGTAACAAGTAAATGAAAGAGTCATCTTGCAACTTCTTGAAGTAGACACAACGGTCATATTGATTTCGAGAATACTTTTACCTCTCATGAACTCATCAAATCTCAAATACCATTGTCTTGGAAATTGCTTCAAACCATAAAGAGACTTCTTCAATTTTCAAACCAAATTCTCCTTCCTCTTTACGCTATATCCATCCGGTTGAGACATATATATATATCTTCATTTAGGTCACCATGAAGAAATGCAGTCTTCACATCAAGTTGCACAAGCTCAAGGTCAAACTGTGCAACAAAAGCTAACATGATACGAATTGAAGGGTGTCTCACAACCGGAGAAAATATTTCATTATAGTCAATGCCCTCCTTTTGTGCATACCCTTTTGCAACTAACCTCGCTTTGAAACGAGCACCATCCTTCTTAGCATACACCCATTTGCAACCGATAGTTCTCTTACCCTTAGGTAATTAAACTAACTCCCAAGTCTTGTTCTTGCAAAAAGAGCTCATCTCTTCACTCATGGCATTGCACCACTTCCCATTTTCAACACTTTTCATGGCTTCCTCAAAATTTGATGGAATTTCAGCAGTAATGATAGGAAGAGCCAAACATACAAAATCATTCAAATTAGATGGCCTTGTGATGTTCCTTCTTAGTCGATCTCTAGCAATGGAGTATTCGGGTTGATCCTCCTCTTCATTCTGCATAGGAACTTCATCTTCTTCTTGGATAGGTTCATCCTTATGGACTTCTTCTTCATCTACAACATGTTCTTCGTCACTTGGACTAGTAATAATTTCAATTTTAGTAGGACTTGAAGAACGAGGAGCGACATTTTCAACTTCCACATGTTGCACATCTTTCTCATTCTCCTTGGAGGTCTTCAACATAATGTCACATCTCTACTAACCACAACTTTCTTCAATTATGGGAACCATAACCTGTAACCTTTGCAACCACTATTAAAACCAACAAACATCGCCTTTTTGGCTCTAGGATCAAATTTATTTTCAGTCACATGAAAATAAGCAAGACAACCAAAAATGCGCAAATTAACATATTCAGCAGGATTTCCAGTCCATACCTCAGGTAGTGTCTTGCCATGAATTGCAGCTGAAGGTAAACGATTGATAATGTGACATGTGTAGTTGATCGACTCTGCTCAAAATGACTTGTTCAAACCAGACTGAGCCAACATGCACCTCACCTTCTCAAGCAAGGTTCGATTCAACCTTTCTGCAACTCCATTTTGTTGTAGAGTTCCCTTCACACTAAAATGTCTCACAATACCTTCCTCCTTGCACTCTTTGAGGAAAGGATCAAAGGTGTATTCTCCACCATTGTCGAATCTCAGTACCTTGTGCTTCATCATGAAGACCCAACACCTTCGTGAATAATCATCAACAAGGTCACACACCAATGCATACCACTCAAAGAAGGAGTCTGTGTAGGACTCTAGATATTGGAATGCACATAATCAAGAATACCCTTTGTCTGATGCACAGCAGTACCAAACTGCACTCTAGTTTGCTTACCCAAAATACAATGCTCACAGAAATCCAACTTGCAAGTCTTGACACCTTTGAGCAAACCTTGACTCACAAGAGTTTGAAGAGCTTTCTCACCTGCATGTCTAAGCCTCATATGCCATAGTTTACTAATGTCATTGGAGCTTGAGACAGATGCGCATATACTCTCAACGACAACTACAGCTCCACATGCGGCATTACTCGCTTGTAACAAATATAGCTTGCCATATTTAGGAGCTCTCATAATCACAAGTGCACCACGAACCTCCTTCAAAACATTGTCTTCAGAATAAACTCGATACCTTGGGACTCAAGAGTTTCTAAGGAAATGAGGTTCTTCAAAGTGGGTACATATCGAACATTAGTAAGCTCTCTAATCACTCCATCATGCATCTTCAAGCAAACTGTACCAATACCTTCTGTTGGACATGGGTTGTCATTTCCCATGTACACAATCTCACCATCAAACTCTCTCAAAGTATAGAACCACTCCTTACAAAATGTCATATGGTGAGTACAACCAGTATCCATAATCCACTTGGTTGAATAATCAACCGATGAAGAACTACTCAAAGCAAACACATCTTCATCTCCATCAGCTATTGTCACATTTGCTTCTGAACCTGCTTTCTCTTTGCCTTTGGACTTCGACTTTTTCTTCCAATGGCCTTTCTCATGACAGAAAGCACATTCATCTATCTCCAAGTTTCGACGATTTTTAGAGTTTCCTCTAGGCCGGGACCGAGACTTCTTCCTATTAGAGGAATTCTTCCTATCCGGTTCTTACCCTATAACAACTAAAGCTTCAAAAGGGACCATCATCTTCATCGTCTCTACTTATAATATCATGATTCATCAAAGTATTAGACACTTCTTCAAAAGTTATGGTTTCCTTACGATACATAACAGTTGTAACAAAATGATCATACGACTTAGGTAAGAAATTCAACAATATTAAGGCCTTATCCTCATCTTTAATATCCTCATCCAAATTCAACAAATTAGCATTCAACTTATTAAAAGCATCTAAATGTCGAATTATCTTTCTACCTTCTTTGCAGTGAAACAGTTGTAATAAAATGATCATACGACTTAGGCAAAGAATTCAACAATATTAAGGTCTTATCCTCATCCTTAATATCCTCATCCAAATTCAACAAATCAGCAATCAACTTATTAAAAGCATCTAAATGTTGAATTATCTTGCTTATAGGTGGAGAAAAATTTTAATCATCTATTGTATAGATTAAGAACATAATTCTTAAAATTTATCTTGCTTAATCTATACGTTGAGAAGAAATTAAGCACTTATTGTATAGATTAAACATAATTCTCAATATTTATTCTGCCTAATGAATAGGTCAAGAAACAATTACCAAAATTATTTACCTATGACATGAAGAAATGACATAATTGCTTAACAAAAATATTAACCTCATCTTAAGGTATTTCGAAATCGTATACCTATCCAACAGATTCATTTTATTTTGACATCTGCCAAATTATCAAGTATCCAAATACTTATTTTGCTCTTATTTAGTTGAGAGTTACATTGATAATATGTACTCAAAGTATTTTTCTTAGAATCAATATAAGTTTTCTCGATGAGATTAATTTACCTCTTACAGAGGTTCAAAAGTATCAATTGATGCAAAAAAAGTTATAATCTTTAACACACCTTCATTGTAGAAAATGAAAAAGGCAAAAAAAAAATGAAAAGGATGAATAGAAAGGAAATTTTTTGTAGCATCAATATGATATTTAATGAGGAATAGTCAACTCTCTCACTACTTACTCGAATTCAAAAGTTCCACAAATAAAACTATTCAAAGTTAAGAATTAAATCTTGCATCTGCAATAATTAGGGTGACCAATAATTTAGAATGTCAAAAACGGTATTAAAGCAAATAGAAAGTTATCACATAAAAAATGTCTGATACATAAATGCAAAAAAAAGAAAAATATTCACACGTGTAATACTCATTAAACATGTTTTGGGTTTTTGCAAAAAATCTCCAATAAACCTGTACTTTGTTTGCATTGACAGTTCAACTGAATTTCTGGTGTGACGGTCGTTGTAACCAAAACACAACTCACCAAACATAAAGGAGAGGTGGCAACTGTTTGTGATCTTTAATGGGATTTCGCAGTTTACGCAGAGCCACAGAGCAATATCACCCTACATGGCAAAAAAACATTCTTGTGGAATCGACGTTAGTCACTTACACCTCACCATGTTCAATACAAACAATATGAGAGGCCCTAAGTATATGTGGGGTTTAGAGATAATAACACAACCACCAATCACACTCTTTTCACTTTTAGGGACCACACTATTTTTTATCCAAAAGGATTCAATAATGACTACAATGTCTTTCATTCTATTATAAAATGCATTCATTTGAGCTTCATTCAAAGGCGAAGAACCTTCCAATTCTGTGATGAAACTGACCTCATTTCTTGTAGTTGCGGTGGAGAAAGATATTCCTACAAAACAAGCAACTAATGTGAAGATGTATATGAGATTTAGTCAAATCACCAAAGAGCAATTAGCATCCAAAGTTCTAAGTAATACCACACCCCGCAAACACCCACCCTCATACTCATGATCTAATTCGGTAATTCAATAATAATAATAATACATCAAAAAGTATTCCCCATCTCCAGTGATTAGAAACCAAAAATTAAACATATGACATTATATATCACTCCATAATAACATGAATAGTTCCAAAAGGATAGTGGAGATGTTGCGCTATCTTTAAGACGAAGTGCTAGCCTTATTGGAGATTGTGCATATTCATTTTCGAACTAAAATTTGAATACAAGGAGGGATGTAATAGTTAAGGATTGGAAGTTTGGCCATCGATACTTTTGAACTAAGATTTTGTTAGAGAGTGTTATAACGGCTGACTAATGATATTTGCAATCTACAAGACAAAAATAGGTTTACATGAATGAAGCAATTTACAGCAACAACAAAATGTCTCCTATTATGACTGTTATTTAAATTATCAAAGAAAAAAAGAATCAGATGGATCTAGTCCACCCTTTTGGAATTGGGTAACAGCACAAGCCACTTTCCCTAAGTTGAATTCATTAAAGTGTTACTATCAGCAAAATAAAAATATTCCTCTATATACATGTATTGAGAATTATTCGACTAAGGAATGAGATAGTCACTAATATGGCAAATGACCTTACATCGCGACATACAAACTCACATCATTCATCATGATGAATAACTATGTTACAAATAAACACAATTGATTCCAGATACATAAGACTTTGATGTGCATCAGTTGTTCAAAGATTATGTTATGGTTTAATCTCATACTCTATAGTACGTGTTTGATTTAAAAAAAAAAAAAAAAACTCTATAGTACTTGAACTTTAACAAAATGTATGAGTTTAACTTGTTTATTATAAAGTTATATGTGATATTTATTACTGTTACAGTTTATAAATCATCGTACCACTTCATTTGGTGATGAAAATGGCAAATTATAAAGCTCTTCATCAACGAATATAAGGATTAACATTACGAAGTCTGTGAGAAGCTATGACATGACACTCGCAATCGAGAAAAAAAAAAAAAAACCAAAGAACCAACCCTAAAGACAACTGGATTTGATAGCACAATATATGGTTTTCATTTTGTAAGTTGAAGCTGGCAAAAGTGTTTTTGAGCTGATGTACAAGGATCATTGGCAAGTTCAGATTAATCTGAATTTGAGAAAGGATGAAGTTGATAGCTTGAAGAAGAAATTGAAGGTATACCCTCAACTTAGGATCTAAGGATTGATTAGAGTAGCAGTTTTAGTAAAAATCCAAGGTTTGATGTATTTTAACTATTTTATTGGGATTTCACTCTGCACATTTGGATGTTTGATTATCCATATATGATTTCAAGTTTTCCAATTTTTTATATAAAAAAAAAAACAACATAATTCTTTTTTTTTTTTTTAAAAATCTAACAAAACACATCTGACATCTAGCAATATGTTGATGTTGTGCTAGGTGCATTGTATTCATTGCCATAATTTCCCACACATTAAAGATAACGGAGACATAACAACATAACCTCAAATATTACAATTTGCATGAATGATGTTATGCCATCTGCAGAAATGTTGTTATGCAACATGAAACTAACATACATATAACACTTAATTTTGTTTTCAAATGGGCTTTTATGTTCTATTTCTTCTAACAACTCTACTATGGTGTGATGTGCATCGTCTTTAGGTCAGCCAACGTGTACATTTGACCATTATCTGTATCTACATTCGTCCATGATATTGTAACTTAATTTGCCAAACTAGGGAGAGCGTTATGGAAATTATTTAATTCAATGTTGAACGAGAGATATCAATATGAATCTGCACTGGCAAATATGTGGCGAGTGTGAGCACTAATATTAACTTCACCAGCATGATCACTATATGATGTTGACATAATCCAAAGAGTCAACAGTGCATATTGCTTTCTCATATAATCATATCACTCCTGATGAAAATAAAAAATATATTACTCAATTTTGCCCATAATATATTGGGCAGTGCTTGGGTCTGAAGGGTATATGACCTACCATCATAATCAAAGAAGCTGGACCAATATAAAACGAACACCATGTCATATTAAATTCTCAAATATTCACTACTTTTCTTCTTATCAGTGATACCAAACAACAATTTTCTCTCTCACTCGAAAATTACCATGGCGTCACCAATTGAAGAAATCAAGTGGTAAAATTGCAGGCACAAACACCCATATCAACTCCTAAATTAAGAGATTTTGACTACTATTAGATAAAAATTAATTGTTTCTTTTTCAGAAGAATGAGCACTACCTCATCGCCTCTGTACTGCAGAGATCTCAACAAAGCATAATGATCCCTCCATTTTGATTGGTTTAATTTAAATCTAACTTAGAAATATCAGTCGGAGTTCTTATCATCTCTTGGCCACCAATAGCAAGTTGAGCTTCTCATAATTCGTGGTTCATGGTTGTATACTTCACTGAGCCAAAATTTATGCTAGTGTGGAAAACATATTGAGGAAATATAAGTAGAGAAGATGGACATAAATAGGCAGGAAGTGATAAAAGGCAGATCCCATCGAGAGATGGGGGGGTATGGTGAAGGGGACGATGGTAGTTTAATGGTTGCGGACTATGTGGAATTAATGCTAATTTAGTACTAGTGGGGGTTAGAAAGTAGGACGATGATGCTTGATTATGAAGTTAATATGTAACTAAAAAACATCAAATGACATGAACCAGCCTTGTGCTGAACCGAGTGTCACGTTGAATGGAAATGTGGAAAAAAAAATACTACCAATAGTAGTTATGTAAAATATATACCAAATAACCCATAACTAACTTGTCTTTCTCTTATCCGTGAAGTTAAGCTTTTTATTTTTAATTTGTCTTTCACTTATTTGAGTGTGCTTGAGAATTATAATTGATGCTTTGTGATGCGATAATTTTAGCTTTTTCAAATTCTATAATTGATGATTTTGAAGCTTTGAAGCCTCGTAGAGTAGCATATAAATATTTATTTTCGTATTGCATTTGTTATAACTTTTGTATGCTGTTCTCTTGTAATTTAGTATAATACAATTATGCATTATTAGGGGTAAAGCTCACTACGTCTCCCCTGACTAGGTATAACTTTTATCTTTATTTTTTTTTTTGTCAATAAAATTACTCGAACCATCGAGTTTTGCTTAAAAATTTATAAATTTAGTCATTTTATACATGTCTAATAAATTTGTAATTTGAAAAACATGGGAAATAGAAATAATAAAAATTGTACGAAATATTGACAAAAGAAAAAATCTTACCATGGTGAATTCCAAATCCTAGTTATGTGATACGACCCGTTCCGAAAAATTTCCCATATTGGAGTGAAATAACCAAAATGCCCTTGTGGTCAAATAGTTGACTTGTGAACGTTGAGGAATTTCATATTTGATATTGGACTTTATGCGAAGAGCTCGTCGATACGAACACGTCCGCGAAAACAGAATCGGTTTCCGAGCATTATCGAAGTAGTTATAGAAGTTTTACGGACAAGTGGTGTTGGGGAGGAAATGACACGTGGCGCAATTTGATTGGCCACATGGGGAGATATTTTGGGAAAGCTGGAACCGGATTGGGAAGCCGAGAACCAGTCGCGACTTTCCCAAAAGAGAAAGCCGCAGACAGCCGAACGCTCCTCGCCACCATCGACCACCGTCCGGCCACAGATCGGGAAAAGGGAGCTCAGATTCTTCTTCCCCTCGCCGAGACGAAGCCGGAGCACCAAGGATCGGAGCCAGCAGCCGTCGGGAATGCCGGCAACAAGCTCAACGGAATCCGCGAGCTTCCCGGCGAGATTCCGGCCAGCACAGTTGGAGGTGAGCCTTGAAAGTATGATTTTTGGATTCCTCTCGTTCCGTAGATGAATTTCCATATAAGGATCGTCGAATTTGGTGCAGAAATGAGGGAGATCGGACTTAGAATGCCGATGGGGTTTTCCAGCGACGTTTTAGTGTTTTCCGGCCAACTCCAGCGGATTTTCGAGAAACCGAAGGTAGTTTCGGATTCCTTGTTGTCTGGGCTTCAATTTGGACTGCTTATTTGTTGAATTTGGAGTTGTTTTGAGGAAGTTATGGGGTTTTGAAATCGGATAAATAGTGCTGCCGGGAATTTTCCAGATTCCGGCGACGGCACTTTAGTGCGGTGGTGACGTCATCACCGAGCTACAGTGCTGACGTGAGTTACTGCTCAGTTCAGTTAAATTACTGTGAATTTCCGTTAAAGTTAATGGGGTCACTATTCACTGCCGTTAAGGTACTGTTCATAGATGTTGACCAAGTTTGACCGACCACTTTTTCGAGTGGAAACGACGTTCCGGATCCAATGGCGAACTCCGTTTTGCCATCCGAGATACGGTTATACCCTAATTGAGCGAAACATTGAGAATTAGGGTTTTACGGTTATTCATTCGGTTCCGTTTATTAATTATTATGATATTGGGGTTGTTAGGTGATCAGTTCCCGAGGAATCAGCGCTACCGACCCGAGCCTACGAACGACGATGACTACGATCGCTCGGTATCACTGTGAGTGGACGGGTTTTGGTTTGTCATTGTTGTTTGAGTATATTTATGTATTTATATATAGGTATGCTTTGGTGATATGTTGGTTGGTTGATGACGTATGGTTATGAGTATTCTTTGAGCATGTTTGCGTTTATTTGCATATTTGTTATGATGATGTGATTATGGGATCTATGTTGGTGGTTATGGCTATTGTTGGTTAATTGTTGTTTGGTTGCTGTTGGGTATGATTGTTTGATATTAGTACTGTTAGTGGCACACTAATTGGATCGGGTGGTATGGCCCTCATCCAATAGAGTACGGTCGGGTGATATGGCCCTCGACCATACAGTATACCTTGGACGGGTGATATGGCCCTCGTTCATGAGAAGTATATCTCGGTCGGGTGATATGGCCCTCGACCATACATTATACCTTGGACGGGTGATATGGCCCTCGTCCATGAGAGGTATATCTTGGACGGGTGATATGGCTCTCGTTCATGAGAGATATATCTCGGTCGGGTGATATGGCCCTTGATCACACATTATATTTTGGACGGGTGATATGGCCTTCGTTCATGAGAAGTATATCTCGGTCGGGTGATATGGCCCTCGACCATACATTATACCTTGGACGGGTGATATGACCCTCGTCCATGAGAGGTATATCTTAGACGGGTGATATGGCCCTCGTTCATGAGAGATATATCTCGGTCGGGTGATATGGCCCTCGACCACAGTTTATATCTCGGTCGGGAGATAAGGCCCTCGTCGAGATCACGTCGCAGTTTAGGGCATGGTTTGTTTGTGTAGGGTTGTCTCGTGTGTTAGTTACTGTATGTGTTGGATGGTTTGCTGGTTGTATTGTTATGGGGCTTGTGTTATACGTATGCGTATTGTTGGATTGTTGGGCTATTGTGTATTGTTCGGCGTTGTCATGTGCAGCTATACGACGGTATTGGGGTGAAGTCCCCTTACTTTCGATAATGGCCGTAGATCCTGTTTATATGTGACGGACTATGGTTCCTTTTATCTTGGCGTATTTCGGTTGTTTACTTATGCTTAGTATAGTATAGTCGTATACTATTATTACTGGTTTTCAACTGTGGGGGTTATTATTGTATGTTTTATAACTGTTTTTCACTGACGGTTATTTTCTATGTCCACTCACCCTTGTTTTTACGCCCCCTCAGGTCTTGTTACTGTTGAGCACCACAGAGACGAGCGGCAGGAGTCAGGGTAGCTCTGTCATGGGGCACGAAGAGTGGGAGTCTTTCGGTCGTGTTTGGTTGTGTAAGGCTTCGTCACCCTTTGGGGGTGATGGCCACACTCCCAGGCCCCACTTTTCGGGGCGGGGTGTGTCATTATGTCCCTAGGGACAGTGCCTTATTGGTCCACCTCATTTGATATGGATGGGAGGTCCGGACCCAAGCTCCACTCCGTGATTTTATTCAGCATAAAAAAATAAGAGAAACTAATAACAGCCAACTCCTATTTCTCCTTATATGTTTATCCTATGCATATTACCTCTAATTCATTATGTTAATAACTTAGCTTCCACCTCCAAATCCAAAGTAAGGCTTTTTTCCTCTCCTTGCGGGTTCGAATTTCCTATTTAATTTTTGCGGATGATTGTCTCATCTTTAGTAAAGCTTATCCTAAAGCAGCTTGCACTGTCAAATTCTTCAATTCTTCCTTTGCCTTCGAATTTGGTCAGCATAATAATTTCCATAAGAGTACTATTTATTTGTCTCCTAAAGTATCTTCATTTGTCAAGTTGTCTTCAGAGTCTTCAAAAATTCAAATCACATGATTATCTCCTTGCTTTTTTTTTTTTCTTTTTTTTTTTTGGTGTCTTCACCCCTTCTTCTTCCTCCTCTTTCTCCATCCGCTCTTCCCATTTATGTGTCTCCATTGAGTGACAAGAAAAAGTTCTGATGAAAGCATATGGCACCACCATAGGGATCAAATATATTACCCAAATTCTGTGTTGGAACCCTCCAAACAAGTTTAGTGTAAGGTTCTTTTGATAGCTTCACAAGTAGAAGACTTTTTTGCACATTGACAACACAATGCCAAGAACCCACATTTAAAAAAAAAAAAGAAAAAAAAAGGAGTATTTAAGTTGACCTTTGTACACTCAAAAGGCTGTATATCTTAAACCAGCCACACCAGGAATTCATCCTTATCCCAAAGAGCTAGCCTCTCAACCCCTATTCCATTGTCACACATGACCACTACTCCCATGGCCAAATCCTTTGGAGCCATGTCGTCTAGGAGTGCTGCGTAGCCAATCCTTGAAGTTTCATAGTCAAAGTGGATAATAGAAGGCCGGTACCTTTGTTGTCCAGACTCCAAAACATTCTTTGTTCCATTGATTACACTAGCCACTTCAGTCTAAATCTCCAACCTAATTCATCAAGGTGAAAAATGTGTCTCAACCCATTCCCTCCCATCCGCAGAAGTGAATCCACTTCCACCAATTACAAAGTGTCTTAGCACACCACAGCGCTTGGACTGGGGGGCAATGCGGTTGAACAAGCACAAGGTATTACTCTTGTTGTCTACAATGCACATCAGTTCTAAATTAGTGTCTACAATTGATGCTTCAGGTACAGGAAACTCAGTAACAGTACTTGTAACAGTTGCTTTATGGATCTTCACATCATAAACTGTTGCATTGTTCAACACTATGGTACTCCATTCCTCATGCATACCGTTTTTGCCATTCTAAATTATTGGTCACCCTAATTATTGCAGATGCAAGATTTAATTCTTAACTTTGAATAGTTTTATTTGTGGAACTTTTGAATTCGAGTAAGTAGTGAGAGAGTTGACTATTCCTCATTAAATATCATATTGATGCTACAAAAAATTTCCTTTCTATTCATCCTTTTCATTTTTTTTTTTGCCTTTTTCATTTTCTACAATGAAGGTGTGTTAAAGATTATAACTTTTTTGGATCAATTGATACTTTTGAACCTCTGTAAGAGGTAAATTAATCTCATCGAGAAAACCTATATTGATTCTAAGAAAAATACTTTGAGTGCATATTATCAATGTAACTCTCAACTAAATAAGAGCAAAATAAGTATTTGGATACTTGATAATTTGGCAGATGTCAAAAGAAAATGAATCTGTTGGAAAGGTATACGATTTCGAAATACCTTAAGATGAGGTTAATATTTTTGTTAAGCAATTATGTCATTTCTTCATGTCATAGGCAAATAATTTTGGTAATTGTTTTTTGACCTATTCATTAGGCAGAATAAATATTGAGAATTATGTTTAATCTATACAATAAGTGCTTAATTTCTTCTCAACGTATAGATTAAGCAAGATAAATTTTAAGAATTATGTTCTTAATCTATACAATAGATGATTAAAATTTTTCTCCACCTATATGCAAGATAATTGATTTTGATAGTTAGCTAAAATCAGCTAATGCCAACCTCTATTCTCCAAAATCCCTACGACACCTAATCCTCCATTTTCCAATTAGAGTGGGGCAAATTGGAGCTTGAGAGGAACTGATGAACATTCTGCCATTTTTCTTGGCTCTCCTTCCCACGTCGCTGCCCATTATACTCTTCGTAGGGGAGAACCACCTACCACCAATTGAAATCATACTAACCTCACGAAGAACATAACCACCATCGGCCAAAAAAAATACCTCCACATAGGTGTATTACTTAGCACTTTGGATGCTAATTGCTCTTTACTGATTTGACTAATTACAAACTTATCTTTTATTATCTAATCCCCAATTCCTAATTAATTGACATCTTCTTCTCATTCGGTGCACACACAAAACATTGAAAATGAAAAAAATTCTTGAAAATCATCCTCTTGGATGTCCATATATTGATCTTCATTGTATTCCTCATCCTTATTTTATGAAAGAAACATTTAATAAAGTCCACCATTCTTAACATTATGAAAGGCTATTTCTATAGTATTGATCGTGTTAATCATCTTTATTTTCTGTAAGAAATTTGATCATCTTGATCTCCAATGGGTTTGATGTTTGATTAGAAAAATAAAACATTAAGTTTGATGTGTGTAGAGATAATGATATCAATTAAAAAAGATATGTTTGTAATTAAATTTATTAATTGATTTTGAGAATGATTAAATGCAAGAATTTAACCACGAGTTAGTTTTTTTGATCAACAGAGGGGGATAAAGTGGGCGTAGATCTTCTATCCCGAAATTTCCTATCCCTTTGTGTTCTCCTCTTGTATGCTGACATATGGCATGTTACTTAACACTAATTTAACTCTTCTTTAACCCCATTAATTCCAAATTGCCTTCTATTCCAAGTCTCATTTTATGAACATTCTCATCTTCCCCCCTCCCTTTTTCCGCTGCCATCGACTCTCTCTCTCTCTCTCTCTCTCTCTCTCTCTCTCTCCATCAACTCCCCCCCCCCCCCCCCCCTTTGCCTCCCCGTCGACTCCTCTTCCCTCGTCGCTCTCTCTCCCTTTTCTTCTTTTATGCCGTTGTCGTCATCATCTCCATAATCTTAAATCTTTATATTCAAGCACAATACGACGTTTATGCGGCTGTAATCGTTTGTGGGTCGCTCTTTTTAGCTCTTTTTGGAGCATTTTTAGTGCAAAGATTTTCAGTTTCAGCCTGTCGGGGTTTTTTGAGCTATACCCATGTCAAAACACTTTGGTTTCATTGTAAAATTCTAGTTTTTTTTTTCTTGGATTTGATATATTTTTGGATTAGGTGTAGTTGGTTTGTTTGGAATTTATTGTTTTGTGGTTGTTGGATGATGTAGTTGTAAATGAGAGATGTAATTTTGATAAATCAACTTGTTGGTTATTGTAGGTTTTGAAGGTTTTGATTTTTCAATCATTTGAGAGAGAGAGAGAGAGAGAGAGAGAGAGAGAGGAGAATGAGTAGAAAAAAGGAGATTGGAATAGAAGAGAATTTAGAGTTAGTGGGGGTTAAAGAGTTAAATTAGTATTAAGTTACATGCCATGTGTCAGCATACAAGAGAAGGACACAAAAAGATAGGAAATTTTAGGACAGAAGATTTGTGCTTGGGTAAAGTTTCACCATGATTTGGAAACCGACCATATTGACTTTCTTGGGATTGATGCTTTCTGTAGAGGGTAGATTAGGCTAGGGTTAATCGGTTAGTTACAATTATTTTCCTTTCTTTATTTTAAAAGAATAGAGTTCATTAGGATAGTCCAACTAAAAATAGGATTTCTTATTACGCAAGGAATTGCAATGTTAGGGTTGATTGACTAGTACACTTAATCCACGCCCGTTGGCCTCTTCGCTAGATCGTACATATATTTAGTCCTCTCCATCATGAGTTTTGAGATTCAATATCAGATTTATACCAAATTAAGCATATATTACCAACCCCAGATGATAAGTGCATAATTGTTATAGTTTTATGCCCTATTTTGTTTAACTTTTGTATAAATATTTATTTTAAAAGGGACTTATTACTTTCTTTTCCTGATTTTTAGTTTTACTGCACAGTTGGAAAATTTTTACTCGAAAAGCGACTTTCCAGAGGAGTTTTAGTAAAAGATCAGTTGGAGAATGAAGGCAGGACATTGAAGATGCTTGTGTGAATTTCTCAGAATTGTCCCATCTTCTAGTGATGCAGTTTTGCAAGCAAAGTCGGACAAAATGCAAATCCCGTCAGAACTGTGCAGCTGTTGAAGAAGTGTGCATAGAAGGCTTTCCCTATTTTTGCAAGAAACGTGCGACCTATTTTTGGAAAGAGGAGACAACAAGCTTCAATTTCCATATTTTTAGAGAATTTTCTGGAAGGTAGGAGGACCTCAAATTATGCAAGGAATCTGCTATGTTGTTACCCCAGCCGAGTAGGAATAAAGAGTTAGAAACCCATCTGTTTTAGGATTAGTTTTTACACCTTTCAAGAGAAGGATTTAGGATTTATGTTCTCTATAAAAAGGTAGCCTAAGCTATATTTTATCCATCGCTGACGAACTGAACCAAAGTTGAAGAGCTTAGGCGAGCCACCACCATTGTTATCAGGGTTTTATCTCTTTCTCATGATTTGTAATTTTGATTTTCATCATGACTATGTGTAACTAAATTCCTTTCTAAGGCTCATGATGAAGCTATGACATGAATATTTTCAAAGTTCTTAGTTGATTATTATTCAATTATGTGTCATAGGTTAAGTTCTTAATCTTTGTTATTCATTCTATTCTATTCTATTTACATTGTTTTTTGTGACTGGCCATCATTAGGAATTTTGCATCTGGATACTTAGATAACTTAGGCGAGAGGACCAATCCGCTAAGTTATTGGAACCAAGATTGAGAAGAGTAGTAATTAGGGAAGGGACCAATCAAACTAATGCTACTTGGTTGACTTATATTCTTCTGTGCTTAAAGGGTTTTTGCGTGTCAATTGTGAACCAGACCAAGGATTAAATTGCATGTAGGAACACTTGATTAATACCGGACCAAAGATTAATTCATATTTTAGAACCTTGACATTGGCATGTAGTTGGATAGTAATTGGCTAAGGAAAAGTAAATAGGATTGTCATAGGTGGATTCATAGCCTTAGGTTTCTCATCACTTATTTACAACTCCTTTCATGTTTGCTTTCATTGTTTGTCTTTTAGTTCTTGCACCTTACATTTTTCGCATTCAAACCAATCAATCGTTTGCTCAATTAAGTTTACGTCAGTTAATCAATTAAGTTGTTTTAATCAGTCCTTGTGGTTCGACCTCGTACTTGCATAACTCTATATTATCATTGATTCGTGGGCTTGCGAGTAATTTAATTTGTGATCTTAGAGTGTCTTTTCAGGTGTTCTCAAATCTACACCACCATACACGAATTACCCAGATCGTACATGCATGCATCTCTGGTAGTTAGCTAATACTTCTGTTAGAATATCAGATTTTGGAGTGTTGGCCGATTGAATTATATGGCCCAAAGCTTTTCGGCCAATTGCAAGACCAATATTTGGCCAATTTTTCGGTCGATGGTACTTTTGGCCTATTTAGCGGATGTGGACTCGGCCCATTTTCTGAATTTTGTAGACTTGGTCGACTGAGCTTCCAGGCCGGGAACTCAGCCGATTGCAAACTTTGAATTTCGGCTGATTATTTTCAAAATCGGCCTAGTAGGCCGATTGTCACTTCACACTCTTTCCTGATCATTGGTTTATTTTTCCCGGAAGTAGACCAATTGAATTTGGACTCGGTTGACTTGCCCAATTTTGGTCTATCGTTCATTTTCGTACTCTGCCGATCATTTAACCCTTTTTCTTTTGATTTGCATATACTTGGTCGATCTTAACAACTTGGCTGATAATCTGTCCTCACATTTTTTGGTCAATGACCCGTCCTAACAAGTTCGGCTGATGATCCATCCTTGCATTTTCGGCTGATCGTCCGTCCTTACATTATTAGTCGATCAACCATCCCCACATTTTTGGCTGATCATCAGTCCTTACATTTTGTCATCATCATGCTAGATCATGTTGTCCACTCCGTACGCCGCCGACGTCACCGAGTTTTCCGCTAAAATCAACGCATGAGAAGGGTACTGAGGGTTCGACCATACACCGCGCCTTCATACAGCTTCCAAGCAATCCTCCTAGCAGGTACGCACTTGGACCTCGATATGCCGGACAAAGCCAAGGCTGCTTATCCTAACATTTGCTATGGGGTCATGTGGTATGAATTGTGGGAATTGCGCTAAATGGAACACTCCTCGGCCTCAAAGATTGGCCTAGCTCAGGCGTCAGATGGGCCAAATTGGTTGGTCGAATGGTGAAGTTGAAGCATGATGCCTTGCAAGATATTGGTATTCTCGACGTTATACGTCTCTCGGCCAAAGATTAGCCAGTCTATCCGTCACTCTTAGCTGATGCGCTCTGCTTTTAGTCCTCGACAACCAACACCATGAATCTTAGGTTCGGAGCCTTTGGCCCGACACTCCCTGATGTCGCTGCATTGACAGGTCTCCGTTCACATTGTGAGCTTGTTCATGCCGGAATGTTACAAGATGACCTGACTTTTCTAAAGGATTTTGTGGATCAGCGGGTTGCGGAGTCATCCAAGGAACAACATGATGATTTAACAACCTCCGGTGAAAACTCCACAACTCTTAACCCCATCTGGGCCAAAATTCACAAGAACTTCTGGAACTATGTTAATATGGTGAAGGCCTTCGCTAGGGAAAGACATGATGAACTTGGCGAGTACAGATACAAGGTATTTCTTCTTAACTGCATCTGTAGATTCTTACTTTGCTGCCAGTGAAGTGTGTTCAAGAATTCTATCCCCTAGCCGCGACCTTGGCGGCCAGGAAAGTTTTCCCCTAGGCCCAGTAGCACTTGCATATCTTTACCAATGTCTTCATCTTATTACCACTAAGGATACGAACCCTGATTTTGGTGGCTCACTATGGATCTATCAGCTTTGACTTCGAGTTTATTTCCCCAAGTTTCTACCTAAGTCGCCGACCTTCGAGCTTGACCAAGTTATGGGAATGTCGTTAGGCCACCTAGTTCTGACATGTATAGCATGTAAAGACATCTTCGCCTATTTCTACGAGCTTAGTATCTTCTCGGCTGGGAGTTCTTGGTTTGTTGCTCTCAAACATATCCACAATTTCTATCTGCTCGCCTAAAGTCACCATTGCCGGAGGATCGTGCCTAGGAGATTTATTATGTATGGGCTTCAATCTCCACCACTAGGGATTTAGCAGTTGGCACGAGCATCGGGGGGCAAGTGAGCTACTTTCGTTGTAGTTTCGAGGCTTATCTTCCGGGTTGTTTTACTCTCCAATTTGGTTTTTTCCAACTATGCCCGGTACCAATGGTTAGTCTAGCAAATGGCCTATCGTCGATGTGCACAGATTGCCTGAATTTGGAGGATCTCCAAGTTGTGGTAGACCTGACTATGGATAATCTTTGGAGATGTAAGGTTGATAAGAGGGCCCTTCTCTCCAGTGCACCAACCAATTATTTAACTTGGTGGCAGGTTTTATTGCCCCAAAATTTGTCCGACCGGTGGAAGATATTTATACCATTAAGATCTTCCTTGGGAGAAAAAGAAAGATGTTGCTCGGCCGCCTCGAGGTAACCCACTCATCTTCCTTGTAAATGTGTAGCCAAAATTTTACTGCACTTTGCTAAATTTATGTGCATGCAGGTACTTCTTCGAAAGATACCGATAAAAGTGATGCGGAGACAGCTGCTGCATCTTAGGTGACTGGTCGAGGTATAGGCCTTCAGCCATGTTCGACAATCGTGACTCATCAAAAGCGCAAGGCAAACCGTCAAGAAATTTGAGTACCAATTTCAATTTAATTATGACCAAAGAGTGTTTGTTGTGTGTTCACATCCATATATGTTAAATGTACCTAAATCTACTTCTGTCCTCATTCAAACCTTTTTGATAATTTCTTCTTCTTCTTTTTTTAACTTTTGTGTTCAATTCTTCGTTTTTTAGCAACAGAAACTTTGGTGTTTTATTAAAAAAAAATTGTGTGTTGAATTCAGTTACAAAGACACAGTTTTGAATCCAAAGAAGAAAGATCTCCTACGAGAATAGCTGCCCAGAAATGTATAAATGGTTGTAATTTCGGAAGTGTTAATTATGATTTGGTGGGTATGGATATTTATTGGTTTAGCAAGACTACTTTTGGTTTTATGTGTTAATAATCTACATGTGGATGTAAATTTCTTAGTTTTATTGAGTGGTATAAATTGTAGAAAAGTATGTTGATCAAGGATAATCAATTCATTGATAGACGAATGGTACAAATACAAGTAATATGCTTGTCCTACAAGTATGCTAAGCTATAATTCCGGACTACAATTAGGAAAGGGTTAACTATACATATTTGTTTCCTAATAGAATTACAATACTTTCTAACATAAATGGTGTTAATTTTTATTTATAAATTCATTTACGCATGAGTTTGCTAATCGGAACAGAGTTCATTTTTGGCGAGGTTTGTAGTTCCAGACTTGCAATCCTAATTTCTCTCATTTTATCTTTCGCCACTCTTGCCTTCGTAGCAACCATTAGAAATTAGGGATATTATGGGAAAATTGCACAAATACCACCTGAATTTTTCCACTTTTGTGCATTTACCACCCAGATTAAATTTTTTTACAATTCACCACCTGAACTCTTGTGATATTTACAAAACACCACCTCCGTCTGATTTGTCATCCAATCTGCCTTTTCCGGTCACCGATTGGCGACGACTCCAACTACAAAAAGTTCCCTCTCAACCTCAAGAATATATCCCCAAAGTTTTGGAGTAAAAAACGGCATGAAAAGCCGCCAGTGAAACCAAACGCAAAACTGAGCCGCCAGAGTTCTCGCCGCCGTCGCTAATTTTCCGACCACTTTCTCCATTCGGAACCACCTGAACTAGCTTCCCAACATCCCCGAGTACACTCCCACAAAGTTTCAACCTCAAATCCCAAGCGGTTTGCCGCCGGTGAACGAAAACGTTTTGATCTATTTTTTGCCAAAAACCGTCCGACAAACCTCCCTCCGTTCTACCTTTTCCGGTCACCGATTGCACAAATATAACCTCAAATAGTGGACCATGTGCCTCTCACATGCCGAGTTTAATGGCAGATTGGATGACAAACGGACGGAGGTGGTGTTTTGTAAATGTCACAAGAATTCAGGTGGTGAATTGTAAAAAAATTTAGTCAGGGTGGTAAATGCACAAAAGTGAAAAAATTCATGTGGTATTTGTGCAATTTTCCCTAGAAATTAATATATAACAAAAACCGAATTGGATTTCTATAGACTAAATTTCCAGGGTTTCTAAATCTGCTCCTTTCAGTATTCTATTCAGTTTTATATAAGCAAAATCTACTATAATGTTAAATATTTGACAAATCTCCATGTCACTCTCATCTCAATCGAGATATAGATGATAGAAGGACTGTATTGCATTGTAACTACAAACCAAGGTTCGAAAAAAGTAAACATGATTTAGTCACGTTCACTTCTACTAATCTGGGTAGCTATGACATGCTGCTAGGCGTAAACCACAGTTTGTGGAACATATAGTTTCACTGCTGGCTTTAGCTAGAACCTAAGAGGTCACACACCTATGGTAGTGCTGACGACATTAAAGGATGATGGATTATGTAATTAAATGTTAATTACATAGATATATATAATTAATTTTTAATTATATATATTGGATCAATTAATATTCGGCTTGCATAATTAAATTAGAAAGCATTGGGCTTTATTTAATTATACAGTTGAAAAAGTCAATACCCCATAAAGGAGTAGGATTGGGCCGAGCGCCAACCCTAGTAAGCCTGCGACATAGGGCCTGCATATATAAATATGCAAGTCATGCTATTTTTCTCTAAGACCAATGATTGCTACAATTTGATTGTACGAGAGTCCCAAAATTCCAATAGAGAAAAATACCTAGAGTGCCTAAATACATTGTGTGTGCCGCACCCTCCTTGCCTCTCCAATTGTTGGAGATCGATTGATCATCTTGCGTGAATAATCTTGCTAGCACAATTGAGAGTTCATCCTGTTATCCGTCGTCGGCGTTCCAGTGTGGATGCTTTTAGAGGAGCTATCGTGATTGAATCCAAGATCATGACAAGCAAGAGGAGCTCAACAATGGCATATGCACGTTGAAGAAAGACAACAAGTATGTTTCTCAATATCCTACTTGTTTTGTTTTCTATTTTGCCAATTATCGATACAACCAACCGGATATGTAATTGGGAATTATATGTTTACTTTCCGCTGCGTAATATTTATTGATTATCGAATTAATAAAATCCCAATTATAGGCTTGGAAACCCAACAAAGACTGTAATACCCTCAATTTTAACGGTAAATTTGACGGAAGCACTAAAGTGTCAAACGGAGGTATAGATTGGGTACCAAAGTGTCCGGTTTTAAACATTAGGTACCAAAGTGTCTTATTTGCCAAACATTAAGTACCATTGGAGGAACATGACTTATAATTTCAAGGGTTAATTCCTCCATAGGTACCCAATGTTTGGCAAATAAGACACTTTAATACTTAATGTTTAAAACCGGACACTTTGGTACCCAATCTATACCTCCGTTAAAATTGAGGGTATTACAGTCTTTTCATATTAATTCATAAAATATGACTTATATATGTAGTCCCAAATGTTTAAAAAATGGACAGAATAGTACCCAAATTATAACAAAACTAGACTACTCATGTCTTAAAAAAAATATTAAAAAAAAAAAAAAAGGACTACTTTAGCAAAGCACTAATTTTACAAGAAAAATCCTAAATCCAGCTTGCAATCAAAATAAAGTTTTTAGAACATTCAAAAAAAAAAAAAAAAAACACAATTCAAGAGCATGAAGACTCGGTGGTGTGCTTGGGAACTGAAAAAGATGCTAAATTTTAAAATTACCATCTTGTCCATGCCCAGCCAAACAAAAAGACTGTAATACCTTCAATTCTAACAGGCAAATTGAACGGGGGCACTAAAGTGTCAAATAGAGGTATAGATTGGGTACCAAACTATCTGGTTTTAAACATTGAGTACTAAAGTGTCTTATTTGCCAAACATTGGGTACCATTGGAAGAATTAACCCTTTATGAATTAATCTGAAAAGACTATAATACCCTCAATTATAACTGCAAATTTGACGGAAGCACTAAAGTGTTAAATGGAGGTATAGATTGGGTACCAAAGTGTCCGGTTTTAAAGTGTCTTATTTGCCAAACATTGGGTACCATTGGAGGAATTAACCCAAGTTTTATATAAGCAAAATCTACTATAATGTTAATATGGAACAACTCTCATTTCTATGCACATAACACCCTAATGTTAAATGCCTAACTGATGCTGCTGCAGCATTAATTTCACGAATTATGACATCTATAGAAATATTTCCGGGAAATTTCGTGTGTTGTTTTTTTCGAATTCAGGCCCTTCTAATTTCTGCTTTTGGGTTGAAAATCACAATTCGGATTGTTGAAAGTCTAGGGAGGATGGAGTAGCTGGGAAGCAAGGTGAAACCCAATGACGAAATAAAGGTAAAGACGAAAATTTTCCAGCATTTGAATCTTAAAATTTTAGGGTTTGTTGTGGTTTTGGTCTCCAAATCCAATTTAGGTCCCCAATGTACAATAGTTTCGGGTTTCAATTGTTAATTAATGTGGTCGTGAAATGTAATGTGATGATTTATGAATTGGAAACTTTTTTTTTTTTTTTATGCATTGAAGAAGACTGCTGGATATGTTAACTACAAAAGGGAGCAACATTGTACTTCATCTTGGATACACTTAGGGATTGCTGACTTTAGCTACTGTAGTTTTTGAGCAGAATAGAGGTATGTTGTTTGCTTTATTTAGCCTGACTCTAGTAGCTCTGTTTCAGCTTTAAAAGCATTAATTATTTCATAGATCGAATATAATGTTATTAAGTTGAATAATTTCTCATTCGAAACAATTGTTTTGTTATAATTTCTCATTCGAAACAATTATTTTGTTATAATTTATATTGCAGATTGTGACTACTGTAACCATGCCTTTTTGCTTGAAATTGCCACTACCCTCAATCCTGCAGTGTGTGATTGATTTTAGAGTTATTACATTGATTATAGAAAATCATTAGTCAGTATGTAGAATGAGAATATTCCATAGGATATATAATAAAAATATATACCATCAGTGGTTGTGGTTGTGTTGAAATTGAGTTGTATGAATTCGACCCGGGTGGTCAGGTGCTCGTGTGCAGTCCTGAACTGGCTAGTGAAGCTTATTAGATATGGTCTTCAAATGCTGTCTGCGGTGACTGGGCCTGCTCTTAACGTTCCTGGTAAAATGGTGAGGCATGGCTTGTGGTGGTTTGGGATGAAAATATGCGAGCTTCGACTCTTACTATGCAGTACAAGGATTATGTGATCCATGTACCATAAGAATGCGCATTCGAAAAAAAAGCTTTTCTTCATTAGAAGTTGCAGCTTCGCAAAACCCAGGGTTTTTAACTAAAAAGAGCTGCGATACATAAATATTTGAGTAAGCATGAGGCCAAGTTGCTCAATGAAAAGTCCAATTCATAGCCTTGCAACTAAAGTATTGGCAATGCAGATCACACTAGGAGAGGAAAAACGTGCCAATGAAAAGGCTAAAAGAGTGTAGTATTTATACCGAAACAGAGAACTCCAACTCCATTAACAATAATTCAAAAACAAAAGGTCCGCCTTTCCTGGAAGTGATGAATCTGCTACTAAGCAATTATTAGAGGAAACAAACACACCAAAAATCAAGAGCACCTCTAGATACTAGCACAAAAGTTTAGGAACTTTGGTTGCCAGCCAATAGTCATTTTTTTTGTGCTCTGTCATTCCTTCTTTCCAATCCCATGTGACATGTTGTAGATACCTCGTCCCTGGAAAAGTTTCAACAAACCTTACAATTAAATTGCACGAAACACAAGGGGTCCTACTAGCTGGGGCTTGGATAATCTTAAAAGCAGTGAGAGAATGAGAAACTTACAATAAGGAACAAACAAGTACCAGCTAAAGCAGCTGGAATGGCAACTGAGGTGATCTTATCATACGGTCCCTTCATATAAGTGTGCTTGTGGATGTTTTGGAAAAACTTTTGCTTCTCAACGAGCTGCTCACGTGGTCGGAAAGGTGCTTCTGACATCCTATGTATACATAGAAACATTTTAACGTCAGCTTATGGACGTAACTTTCAAAAACAATCCAAAAAGGAAACAAAACCATGATGTATTTAGGCAAAGAGAGAGGTTACCCAACTACCCTTAGATAATAAACTATCCTTCGACAGTTACAATGAAAAGAAGAGAGGTAGGAGGGCAGCACTCCAGCAAACTAGATAACAACTGACTTAATTGGACTTAATCAAAATAAAAAAAAAAGGCCCAATCAAATAATTTAGAAACAGAGGCCTATCATACAAATTAGAAAACAATGGACTATCATACAAATCAGAAAACAATGGACGTGACTCTGGACTCAATCAACAAATTAGGAGACAATGGATTGCAGTTATGATGTGAATGTCTAATGTTTATGGCTATAATGGGGGGTAAATCCAGTGGCCTATCAATATAAATATTCCCCCAACTCCTTTTGTCATTAACAGGGAATGTACAATTGAATAAAATGACTTAAGACTCTGTACAGCTCCAGAACAAATCGAAAACCAAGACTTAGTTAATCTCCAGGATCAGGGAGATCCTTAGAGTACCGTATAAAAGAATAGACGTTAAGAATCACTTCATCACAGGCAACAATATTGTCAATGTAAGCTGGAGAAGAATCATGCTAGACTCAATATATTCTCATGAACCATTAAGATAAGCACAAGCAAAGTAATCAAATTTATCCTGATTTCATGTTCTATAATACTCGAATATACAAACGCAGAAAAGATCACTTGCCTTATCAGAACTACAGGTCACTCATATCAAGAGTTACATGATCTGAAGCCTAATGTTGTGGGTCGACACCCAATCTCAACGAATAGTATAACATAATACCAAACTCATGATCAGTTAGCCACAATCATAACAAAGAAGCTAATGAAAGTTCACACTCCAACACAAATCCCTTCCCAAATGTCGCATTACTTGAACAATACACTACAATCGATGACAAGTTCAGGTCATCAATTAAGGCAACATGCAATTTCAAATTACACTAAACCTAATTTTTAGCTAATGAAACCAAACAAAATAAATATGGATCAGATTAAAACTGAAACTTTATGCCCGCTATTAGGCATCAAATTGGTAGCTCTCAAAATGATGTAACTATAAGGAATTAACAGTCCTCTCTATTCTTTAGCCTACAACGGGAAATTTCCACATACCTAAAATCATCCAAGTCTTTACCACTCAACCCAGACCTTATGAACAAAACAGTATTAATAATCAATGGTTTTCGCTAAACCCAACAATCATGCGAAATTGAAAACCCTGGACGCCACATCAAGAGTGAACGCATAAAATTACTTCTACAATTTCAGCCTAAAAAACAGGAAACCCTAACTGAGCAAAACAACAAATCGAGTCAATAGAAATCGATTCTGGGATCAGTTATCTAGAATCAGGTTATCGATCGCATCCAGAGACTTCGCAGAGGAAAACAAATGAAACAAAACACAAACCCTAGATCGAAATCGAAATCGAAATCAGATTAAGGGTTGTTTTGATAACGTATAACGAGATTCCAGCGCGGGTGGATAGAAATCTTACTTGCAAAGTTGGGATAAGCTGGAGATCGAGCGGACGACGCTGCGTGTATGTGAGAAGATGGAAGAAGTAAAATGGAGAGAGTCCAAGAAATGGCTTATAAAAGAGTTCGAGGTCCTCTCCGGTTATGGTGGGAGCTAAGAGTTCATTGCAATCAACAAATTAAACTTTGCCACGTAATAATTGATTTTTGGCTGTTTTTTTTTTTTTGGTGAAATTGGATGTTATTATTTTTTAAAAGAAATAAGATTCATTAAACACAAGCACATCGAGTGCGGCCATTACAAGGGAGGTCAGATAACACTGTTTGCCTGGCACGGGGAGGAATTACATTACACCTGATGATACAATCAGAAGATTTTTGAATGACTTAAAGTAGCTACTGCACTTGCTATGAAGTTGGCTTCTTTATGAAGATACGAGAACGTAATAAGCTTGAACTTAGCAGCAAGCTCTCTAATGTTGGAGAGAATTGACTTGATCCTCCAAGGCACTTGCCACATCTCATTAATGCAATAAAGATTTTAAACCCCCCACACTGAAAACCAAACCGAACTAAACCGTTTGGTGCGGTGTGGTTTGGTTTAAATATTTTTTTAAGACATGTGGCTTGCAAAACCAAACCGCACCACTTATAATGGTGCGACTTGTGATTCATATATCTTCAAAACAGCAGTTCGCCGCACCGCACCGTAAAATTAAAAAATAGTTTAATTTATATAAAACAATTAACGCATGTCATCTTTTCATTAATTATTATTATGCTACCATGCATTCTTCACAAGTAATCAAAACCTCAACTCTAATTAATACATGTTATCTTTAAAATAATAATATTTTATGATAAATTTTGATCTTGAAGTGAATTTTGATCTACTTGTATTATGTATGAATTTATAAAATTTAGAAAATGCATACGAAGTCAAACCAAACCACACCAAACTCGCTAATTGAGGTTAACCGCACCACTTGAAGTTGCTAGTAGGTGGTTTGACTTTGGTTTGAGACTTTCTTAAACCCCATAGGATGATGTGGTTTATGGTTTTACCCCAAAACTGCACCAAACTGCACCATGCCCACCTCTACTATCAATAACAATTTTCAAGAAACCATTAAGAGAAGCCTGGTGGAGGCGCATAACAAAAGCAACCGCTTCAACTAATAGAACATCTGCCTACCCCAGTAGTTTAGTACTAGCAATTAGAGGGTTACCATCCACATCTCTAAGCACAACCAACAGCAGCATGAGAAGTGATTAAGCCATCAAAATTTAGCTTAACAAAGGAGGGGAAGGGAGGGTGCCATTTAATGTGAAGATTTTTGATAAAAGTTGGCACCGAAGAAGGATTACGCTCGAGGAGGGTTGGGGGAAAGGTTTCTCCAAAAACTAGTGGCAATTCTGAAAGACTCTACAAGATGGAGGGGTAATTTTTCTGAAGATTACGTCGTTACGAGTAAACCAAATTTGCCAACAAATAAGGAGGATTTTAGTGGCAATGGACTTGACTTGGGATGAGGGCACTTACCAAGGAGAAGGATTAAACCAGTCTAAAAGGGAGCGGAGGGGGAAGAGGTTGGGATGGTGGTAATAGTGGACCAAATAGAGCGAGCAAATTCACACTAGGAAATCTGATGATCAATATGATTTCAAATGGATTTTAAAGGACAAGTTGGATCAATATTAGGGTATGGGCAGCAAAGCGGCCTTTGCTCTTTAATATTCCTCTAAGAAGGAGCTGATAAAAGATTTTAGTTTTGAAAGGTATAGGAAGATGCCAAACAAAACTGAGGAGATAGGCTTTAGGGTGAGAGAGATATTGATTAACTTATATCCAAGTTCAGATATAGAAAAAGCCATAAGGGGAAGGAAAAACCCCCCAAAAAGGAAGAAAACCCCCCCCCCCCCCCCCCCCGTGTAGGATATTTGTATCTTAGACTTAATGTAATATTGGCTATCCTTGTAACAAAAACATTGTAAAATCATTCACATGCTCAATTTAGGTTTTAGAAGTTTAGGATGAAGTTTAGTGATAGGTGATTGAAGTGAAGATCAAGAAATGAAGACATGTTCAGCTTTTGCATCATTTGCATATGCATAAGGTTTTCATAAACTTAGGTTTAAAATTGAGAAAAATGTGTTCTTCATCAAAATTCCAGTTTTCATATGTTTGGTGACTGGTCACCTTAAGCTTTGCTTTTGACAGCTATCCTGACAGTGACTGGTGATCAGTTGCTTGACAGATTAGTGCTCTTTGTCCGGTTTTAAACAGATCAGTGTTTTATCAGGTTTTAAACAGGTCATGTTATTATCCGGTTGACTGACATCTGTTTAACCGATGGTTAGTCAGCTACACCCCACTCCTCGGTTTTGACTAGTTTTGACAGATCCTTTTTGTCCGGTAAGCATGCTTTTAACCGTTTGTAGTCAACTGGTGCGTCACCACAGACACTCTTTTACCCGGTTTAGACAGGTCATGTCTTTATCCCTGAAGCATGCTTTTAACCGCTTGATTCAAATGCATCCCACTATCTCGATTCTGCCTAGGTTAAAATTGCTTAAGAAAATCTCAGCCGCTCCTCTTGTGAGATCTGAGCCGCCCCTTTCACCTCTTCCTTGGCTTTAAATACCAAACTCTATCCGCCACTTTTCTTTGGGGTTTTTGCATAATCATAATCATCTTGCATATTTCAAAAACTCCCATCTATGTGCTGCCATTTTTCCTCTCCGATTCTATCTTTCTTCTTGAGTGCTTTTAGTTCACTTATATAGAAGCTTGTAAGATATTGAGGATGGCATGCGTTTTGAATTTTCTTCACTAAGTTTCGGTTTTCATATAAACTCATATTGAAGGAAACTTTGAAGAAGTTCTTATCTTCACTTTTTGGCTTCCATGATTTTCAAACTCATATAGTTAGAAGTCCAAAATAGTTGTGTGCAATCTTGTCTTTCATGTTCATGCATTTTATAAGACAAGGTTGAGTTTATTTAGGAGTCATTTGACTTCGTGTTTTTCTCCCAGTTTTGTGACTTTCAGGAACACACTCGTTGTCCAGCAGACTTACTGAAGTATTATTGCTCTCTGTAACTCTGCTGGTGACTAGTCACATATATTCATAGCTTACACATTTGGTGCCGCTGACCAGACATACGTGTGTATTCTCTGGGAAGTGAATGACCAGTCATCTGTACCACTGGAGGTGAAGCGATTGAAGAAGAAGCCGCACGAGGGACTGCTGCATCTAAGACTAGGTACATTAGATATTGAGCATTGTATGAACCTTGTATTGGGCATCTTTTTGCCGTTTCATAGTGGAAGGCCGGTCTTCTGATAGACCCCCGGTTTTTTACCCTTTTGGGGTTTTTCCGGGTACCAAAACATTGTGTCCATCTCTTTGATTTGTTAATCACTTGGCTAATTATAAAATCAGATTTAATTATGCACCAACTTAACTTAACATGCAATATGGACAAATCTTGACTGGTCATCCTATAAACTGTTGCATTAAACCGCTGGATTTGAATAGGTTGTATTGTGGATAGCCCCAGATTTCATCTTCCTGAATCCTGGGACCTAAGTGCATAGCATTCGCGTGTGGTTGAACAAATTCAAAGCATACACAATCTGTAATCTAAGTGACTAAGTCAGATACTTGAGTTTGGAAACTAGTGACTGGTCACGTGATTCAAGTATTGAAACAAGTATCAGGTTCATCACTTTAGGTGATGGTCACTGAAAGTGATCTTTTGTGTGAATTGATTGTACGTGCCGTGACTTAATTAAAAATTACCCCCCTCATTGCCAACCTGCAATTGGTATCAGAGCAGGGCTTTAGACATACTTAAAGAGGTCTAGGGACTGGTTGGTTAAGGGCTAGTCATGGAAAGAGATCGAGTAGCCGTTCGGTGAATTCACCTCCCTACTTCGATGGCACAAACTATGCTGCTTGGCGTGATAAATTTGAGATTTTTCTTGATGCTTATGATGAGTTTGCTTTCCAGTATTTGTCTGTTGAATGGCGTCCTCCGTTTAGAATTGTTGACGGTGAGAGAGTGAATGTTCCAAGAGATGACGGACAAGGTCCAAGTCAATGCGTCTAATGCAAACAAAAAGGCTAGGAACGCCATAGTTTGCTGTATCCAGTGCACAATATTCACATATTCAGCACTGTACAACAGCTAGGGAAGCTTGGGATAGATTGCGTGTCATTCATGAGGGTGATGACCAGGTCAGGGATTTAAAACTTGAAATGGTTCTGTCCGAGTTCAGGACTCGATGACGATTCCGAGAGCTTCTCAGATTTTTATCTAGACTTGAGAGTGTACTAATGCACGATGAGTCTAGGGTCACCAATTTAGAGCTTACAATTGTTCAAAAAATCTTAAGGGTGTTGCCTAGGAGGTTTTCCCGAAGAAGACCGCAATCAAAGAATGTCAAAACATGGACATAAAGCTTCCTAAACTTGTTGGTAAATTAAAGACTTATGAGCTGGAATTAAAATTGGAAGAGAGTATGCATAAAAAGGACAAAGGTTTCATACAGAGTTGACCGATATCCTGAACCCAAAAGTTCTAAGTCTGACCAGTCATCCTCTGTTGATGATGATATGGCACTGTTTGTCAAAAGGTTTAGAAGAATCTTAAGGGATAGAAAGGATCACAAGGGTAGTACAAGCTATCCTAGAGAGTCAAAGTTCAAACCTCAAGGTGAAATGACTAATGAAAAGAAATTTGAAAAAGAACTAGGGTCTAGAGAGAATAAGTTCAAGAAGGGTCCTTGAAGTGTTTCACCTGGTGGGACTGTCATATTTCTGTTGATTGTGCTAACAATAGGAAAAAGTCATACAAAGGCAAGGATAAGGCCTTGAAAGCATCTTGGAGTGATAGTGAGGATGAGGAATCACTTCACTCTAACTCTTCTTCAGAGAATGAAGATGATGAGATTGCCTTTGTTGTTAGAACTCTGATCACAACTCATGGGTGAGGAATCCGAGTCGGTTCACAACACATATGATGATGACCAGTCACCTGAGATGTATTGTCCTGTTTTTCATGATTATGATGCTCTTCCAGAGAACAGACTTATGAGAAGATGTGTGAAAGGTATGATGCCTTATTTGATGAAACTTGTGTGATCAAGGCGATAGCATTGAGCTGAAAAAGCGCTGTAATGAGTTGGAACTGGAAAAGGCTGCACTCGCCTCGCTTTAGAGGATTACGAGACCGGTCATTCACATAGAGAAAGGGAGAGTCAGATGACCAGTATCTAAGTCTAGATTTGAAGTCTTGTATGCACAGATGTGTGTTAAAAATGAAAAGGTTAAAAAGGAAAACAAAGATCTTAGGCATCAATTGTGCATTTCGGAAAATGATATTAATCTCATGCATAGTAAAAGTCTTAAGTTAAAAGAGGAAGTTGAGTCACTCAAGCAATCTAATGTCCACTTGGTTGAATACAATAAATCACTGCAAGTAAAGGTTAATGATCTGTCAATTGGTTCGGCTAAGTTAGACAAGATGCTTAATGTTGGGAAAAGTCACAATGATAGGACTGGTCTAGGTTTTGTAGCTGATGGTCTGGTCCCTCAACTTCACAAACCAGGTTTGTAAAAGCTACTAGCAACTTCATCTAAATCACCTTATTTTACACGAATCTAGAGTCAGCACTAGCAAAATGAGCAATCAAGTGTCTTCTAGGTCCACGTTCCTTCAAGACCAGATATGTACCCACGTGTCATCATTGTGGATGACTGGTCACATTAGGCCTAAGTGTCAAAGCTTAAAATCAAAGGTAGACTAAGCATAATGAGAACTTAAAGAACAGGTTGATTTGTTACTTATTGAAGTAACTAGGATTGCAAAGCTTGTTGGGTCATCTTCTTCTTCACCTAGTGCTCCTAAGAACAAGTGGGTAAAGAAAAATGAAAACTGTCTTGTCGCTTTGTCTGTTTTGAATGTGGTGATCCAACTCGTTGGTACATTGACAGTGGCTGTTCCAAACACATGTCTGGTGACAAATCTTCTTTGTAAATTTTAAAAATTTTGATGGTGGTTGTGTTGAATTTGGAGGTGGTGAAACTGCTAAGATGATGGTCAAGGTAGTGTTAAACTTGGTTACTCCTTGAAAATGTAAGGTATGTAGAAGGCCTTAAGTCCAACCTTATAGGTATCACACTTGTGTGATCAGTGGGCTGAGGAAGTCTGCATGTCAACAAAAGGTTGTAGGATTATTGATAGCAAGGGTCGGGATCATCAGAAGGAGATCTAATGACAATGTATACACTTATAGCCAAACCCTGCTACCAAGGTGACCTGTCACTCTTGACTGATAAGACCACTGCTTTATGGCATCAACGGTTAGGACATATGAACTTCAATGATTTGTACACCTTGGCCAAAAAGCAGCTTGTTAGAGGTATTCCTGAACTAGATAAGCCGTCTAAACACATTTGTGGTCCATGCCAGTTGGGCAAACAGTCACGTGTCGCACACAAGAGAGTCAAGGATGTTGGGACTAGTCACCCCCTTAACTCATTCACATGGATCTTGTTGGTCCAGTTCAAACCGTGTCTGTTGGTGGTAAGAAATACATTCTTGTGATTGTTGATGATTTCAGTAGGTTTTCTTGGGTGTCCTTCTTGAGAGAAAAGTCCGATGCTTTTCAAAATTTTGTGACGTATTCAAGCAATTCAGAATAGGTTGTGACTGGTACCCCTCTATTGTTAGAATTAGGACTGATCATGGCACTGAGTTTGAGAATTCCTTGTTTGCTGAGTTCTGTGCCAGCATGGGCATAAAGCATGAGTTTTCGCTCCAATTACCCCTCAACAAAATGGAGTTGTTGAGAGGAAAAATAGAGTCTTGATTGAAATGGCTAGAGTGATGCTCAATAGCAAAAATCTGGCTAAAAATCTGTGGGCCGAGGCCATTAATACTGCTTGCTATATTTCCAATCGAGTCTCTTAGACCAGGCAATACCAGACTCCCTATGAGATCTGGAAAGGGAAGAAACCAATGATCGGTCACCTAAGAGTCTTTGGCAGTACTTGTTACATATTGAGAGATAGGGAACACCTTGCCAAGTTTGATCCCAAGAGTGATGAAGGCATTTTTCTTGGTACTCAGAATCGAGCCTATAGAGTTTTCAATCTTAGAACCAATATCATCATGGAATCCATAAATGTCACAATTGACGATCTTGATGCGTCAGTTGATTAGCCTTAGATGAAGATGGTCTGTTTCCTGAGAAGGTCATAGTCTACTAGTGAGACTCAGCAGAACAAGATGACCAGTCATCTGGTTCTATTCTAAGGTTGAAGTGTCTAGTCAACCACCAAAGAAAAAGCCAAACTGGGTAGTGTCTAGACATCCTAAACAAACATAATTGGGTCAGGAAAAGAGGGTGTGAGGACTAGAGGTCAGATCCAAAGTGAAGTAGCACATGTGTGTTATGTCTACAATAGAGCCAAGAACATCAAAGAGGCTCTATCCATGAGGAATGGGTGCTTGCCATGCAAGAAGAGCTGAACAGTTTAGAGAAATCAAGTCTGGACATGTAGAGACCAGTCACTTCAAATGTCATAGGCACAAAGTGGATCTTTAAGAATAAGAGTGATGAGACTGGTCACATAGTGAGGAACAAGGCTAGGCTTGTTGCTAGGGATATTCTCAAGTCGAAGGCATCGATTTTGAGGAAACTTTTGCTCCTGTAGCTAGACTTGAGTCAGTCCTTTGTTGTGTGCTATTGCTTTCATCTTAAATTCAAGTTGTATCAAATGGATGCAAAACGGCATTTCTAATGGATACTTGAATGAGGATGTGTTTGTTGAACAACCAAAAGGCTTTGAGGATCCTCATATGCCCAATGGTGTGTATAAATTGAAAAAGGCTTTGTATGGTTTGAAGCAAGCTCCTAGAGCTTGGTATGATAGGTTGTCTAGTCATCTTCTTCAAATGGCTATACTGGTTCGGTGGAAAAACTTTGTTTCAAACGAACAAGAATGATGTTGTGGTTGCTAGATCTATGTTGATGATATTGTTGTTGGTTCCACATCGAATCAAGTTCAACAGTTCATAAAGATTATGACTAGTGAGTTTGAGATGAGTCTCATTGGTGAATTGAATTATTTTCTTGGTTTGCAAGTTAGGCAAGAAGAGACTGGTCTCTTCATTTCTCAATCCAATATCTGCAAATCTTGTTAGCAAATTTGGTTTTTCCTCTTCCAAACCCGCTAGAACCCCCATGAGCAAATCCACTAAGTTGTCTAGTGATAAAACCGGAAAGAGTGTGACCAGCACTCTACAGAAGTATGATTGGCAGCCTGTGTACCTTACTCAAGTAGACCAACATCTCCTTCTCTTGGAGTTTGTGTCGATTTCAAAGCGACCTAGAGAATCACATCTTCATGCTGTAAAAAGGGTATTAAGTACGTTAGTGGGACGTTGTCTTATGGCATTTGGTATACATTTGACACAAATACCAATCTTGTTGGGTTTAGTGATGCTACTGCAGGATGTAGTGATGATCGGAAAGCACCTCTGGTGTCTTTTATCTAGGAAACAACATGGTTTCTTGGTATAGCAAGAAGCAAAATTCTTTTTAGGCAGATACATACAGTAGGGAGTTGCTGCACAAGTTGCTTTGGATGAAGCAAATGCTTAGTGACTATGGCATAGTCGAGGACCAGTTCCTCATATATTGTGATAACACGAGTGCTATATGCATCTCTGAGAACCCTGAGCATTCTAGGACCAAACACATTGATATTAGGCACCACTTCATTAGAGATCTCGTTGAGTCAAAGACATTAATGCTTAAATTTGTGCCCTCAAAACACTCGATATTCTCACAAAACCTTTGGAGGATCAGTCTGACTGGTCTTCCAAAAGTCTTGGAATCTGCTCTATTGACTAGTGTGACTAGTCAATTAATGCTTGTGTATTTTTCAATTCCTCATATCATGCATCATCTCTAAATTGAAAAACACCTCTCAAACTGTTTTTTCTTTGTGTTGATACTATCATATATTTTTAATATATTGAAGCTATGATCAAAGTATAATCCCGTCTCTTGATCTAAAGTAAAGATGCATATTCTAAATTGTTGATTTAAATTTGTTTTCAACACTTTCTAATCCCTTACTACTTGATATGATTAACCATGTTGACTCTTGATTTTTCAAAAGATGTGTAGTTAAAAATAAAAATGGAGATTTTCCTCGAAAATGAAAACGAAAGGACAATAAGGCCCTAACTCAAAAGAAAAATAAAATCAAAAGTTAGGGTTTTGGGCTTGAGTCAAAGAAAAGATCCAATGTTGCACCACTACTTCAAACATATGATTGATCTACACTCAAAAAATATAATTCAAGTTATCACTTGTTTGAAAGTCTTAAGATGTTGTGGGTGCATGAAAATGAGTCTTCAAATAAATCTGTTTTCTTTGTAATGTACACTAATATGACTAGTCATCCCCTTCCCAAATATGTTGTTTGACTTAGTCATTAATCTTTTTTATCTCTTGAATATTATTGAAAGTGTCAAAATGAATGAGAAAATCAGTTTGAATACAAAAATACAATTCATGCATTTTCTTAATTTATTTATTTTGATTATTTGTTAAGCATTAACTAAAGTATATATTATGTTTAGTTTCTAGTAAATTTTGTTTATTCATTTTTTTATTTACAATAAATTATTCTACTTTAAACTCATTGTCGCTTTTATTTATTCTTGTATTATCTTTTTTATTTTTTACTTTTAATATATATTTTCTTCTCACATTCACCTTATTCCCCTTCTTATATTTATGCTTTCATGTTTTTTATTTTTTTTTTATTAACTCCAAGTATCTTAATATAGATTTTTGTATGACTATTCTTTTATCTTAATTATCTAACCTTAGTAAATTTGATGGTTGTATCATGTCTTATTGGATTAGTTAAGAAAATTTGATAGTGGTTCTTATGTGTTGATTGATATGGTTATATTCTATTTTATTTTTTGTGTTATGGCCTATATTTGAATTAACAATGGATTCAATTTTTTAAATATAATTAGTTTTGTAGGTCTATCTTATTTAATTACTATTTTTTATGTTTACTTATTTATTGACTATTATGATTTATTTAATCTTATACTCATCTTTATTACCTCACCTTTGTCTTCCACAGGAGAGTTTGGAGTTAGGAGTATAAAAATCCATTTTGATTCTATTTTTTTTCTAACTCTCTTAATTTGAATATATTTATGGTACTTAGAGAAATTATTCAACAAAAGTTAAATACATATATATATGTGTCTTTAGTACATTTTGATAGTATAGCATTTGGTGAGTGTAGAGATGTGAGCATATTGTTTTTTAAGGAAAGCCGGGATTATTTATTTATACTTAATTAATATGGCTATCCTTGTAACAAAAACATTTAAAATTTCAATCTCATTTAGTTTAGAAGTTTAGGATGAAGTTTAGTGATAGGTGATTGAAGTGAAGATCAAGAAAAGCATTTTTTTATATGCATAAGGTTCATAACTTAGGTTTAAAATTGAGTTTACCTTTTTTGCTTCTTTGACACCTTTCTTATCTTACATTATTATTTACCGGTTTCAGCTCACCCTTGAATTTTATCAGCATGCTTACCGTCTACAAACACCTTTTCTTAGCATATTCTTTATCCTAAGCATGCTTTAACCTCAAATCCACCCTCCCTAGTTAATCTTAGAACACCCTCCTCTTAGTCTGAGCCGCCCCTTTCACCTCTTCCTTTAAATACCAAACTCTATCTTTTCTTGGGGTTTTGCATAATCATAATCTCTCTTTTCTCCCTCTCCTTTTTCCTCTCCTTCTATCTTGTCTTCTTGAGTGCTTTTATTCACTTATATAGACTTTAAATATTAGGATGCATGCGTTTTATTTTCTACATTTTTTTAACTCTTTGAGGACTTTAGTTTTTCACTTTTCTTCCATGATTTTCAAACTCATAATTAGAAGTCCAAAATAGTTTGTGAATTTTCTTTCATGTTCATGCATTTTATAAGACAAGGTTGAGTTTATTAGGAGTTACTTCTTTTTTCCCTTTTGCAGCTTTCTACTAAGTATTATTGCTCTTAACTCGACTAGTCAATATATTATAGTTAAATTGTCAATACGTGTGTTCTCTGGAATGAACATTCTACCATATGAGCGATTGAAGAAAGCACAGGCGCATCTAAGACTAGGTACATTAGATATTGAGCATTTTAACCTTTATTGGGCATCTTTTTGCCGTTTCATAGTGGAGGCCGCTTACTCCCTTGCACATATCTCTATTTGTTACACTCTAATTATAAAAATTTACACCACTTAACTAACATGCAATTGGACAAACTTTACTTTCTTAACTTTTAGAACCTGATTTGAATAGGTTATGTAGCCAATCTAACCTAATCAAGTGAACAAATTATCACCTTAACTAACTAAGTATCTTGAGTTGAAATAACGTATTCAGTTTAACAGTTTCCTTTTAACTTATGTCCTGACAATTCCCCACCAACCTGCAAAAATACTTTAGGAGAGCTATTGTACTTTATATATCTTCTCCATACAAAGAAAGGAGAATGGATTTGGTCGCTCTTTAGGATAAGCTTTACTAAAGATGAGATAATCGTCCAAAAACATTAAATAGGAAATTTGAAACCCGCAAGGGAGAGGAAAGAAGCCCTACTTGGGATTTGGAGGTGGAAGCTAAGTTATTAAGATATTGAATTAGCAGTTATATGCACAGGATAAAAATGTAAGGAGAAATAGGAGTTGGCTGTTATTAGTTTCTCATATTTTTCTAAGTTGAATAAAATCACGGAGTGGTGCTTGGGTCTGGACCTCCCTTCTCGATCAAATGAAGTGGACCAATAAGGCAATGTCCTTAGGGAAATAAGCAGGATTTGGAATTCACCATGGTAAGATTTTTTTCTTTCGTCAATATTTCCTACAATTTTTATTATTTCTATTTCCCATGTTTTTCAAATTACAAATTTATTAGACATGTATAAAATGGCTAAATTTATAAATTTTAAGCAAAACTCGATGGTTCGAGTAATTTTATTAATAAAAAAATAAAGATAAAAATTGTACCTAGTCAGGGGGAGACGTAGTGAGCCTTACCCTTCAAAATGCATAATTATATTATACTAAATTACAAGAACAACATACAAAAGTTATAACAAATGCAATATGAAAATAAATATTTATATGCTATTCTACGAGGGTTCAAAGCTTCAAAATCATCAATTATAGAATTTGAAAAAGCTAAAATTATCGGATCACAAAGCATCAGTTATAATTCTCAAACACACTATAAGAATAAGTGAAAGACAAATTAAAAATAAAAGGCTTAACTTCACGGATAAGAGTAAGACAAGTTACTTATGAGTTATTTGGTATATACTTTACATAACTGCTATTGGTAGTAATATTTTTCCCGCATTTCCATTCAGCGTGAAACTCGGTTCAGCACAAGGCTGGTTCATGTCATTTGGTATTTTTTGGTTACAACTTCTATTAACTTCAGAACCAAGCATCATTCTCCTACTTTCTAACCCCCACTGGTACTAAAGTAGCATCACCCCCACCCAGCCCGCAACCATTAACCACCATCGTCCCCTCTCGACGGGATCTACCTTTTATCACTTCATGCCATTTCCGTCCATCTTCTCTACTTCTATTTTCTCAATATGTTTTCCACACTCGCGTCAATTTTGTCTCAATAAAGTACACAACTATGAACCATGAATTATGAGAAGTTAAACTTGCGATTGGTGGCCAAGAGATGACAAGAACTCTGACTGATATTTCTAAGTCAGATTTAAATTAAACCAATCAAAATGGAGGGATCATTATGCTCCAGTGAGATCTCTGCAGTACAGAGACGATGAGGTAGTGCTCATTCTTCTGAAAAGGAAACAATTAATTTTTATCTAATAGTAGTCAAAATCTCTTAATTTAAGAGTTAATATGGGTGTTTGTGCCTGCAATTTTTCCACTAGATGTCTTCAATTGGTGACACCATGGTACTCTTCGAGTGAGAGAGAAGATTGTTGTTTGGTATCATGAATAAGAAGTAAAGTAGTGAATATTTAGTTCAATGTTTGAGAATTTAATATGACATGTGTTCGTTTTATATTGGTCCACCTTATTTGATTATGATAGGAGGTCATGTACCCTTCAGACCCAAGCACTGCCCAATATATTATGGGCAAAATTGAGTAATATATTTTTTATTTTCATCAGGAGTGATATGATTATATGGAAAAACAATACGCACTATTGACTCCTTGGATTACGTCAACATCATATAGTGATCATGATGGTGAAGTTAATATCAGTGCTCACACCTGCGACATATTTGTTAGTGAAAATTTATATTGATATCTCTCGTTCAACACTGAATTAAATTATTTCCCTAACACTGTCCCTGGCACTATTATGGACGAATGTAGATACATGTAATGGTCGAATGTACATGTGGGCTCACCAAAAAAAACAACACACCACACCATAGTATAGTTTTAAAAAAAAAAAAAAAAAAAAACACAAATAAAAAAAAAAAAAAATTTTAAATATTTATCAATTCACATTACACCAAAACACCTCCCAAAAAAAAAAAAAAACACAAAAAAACAAAATAAAAATTTTTATGTTTTTTTTTATTCTCCGTTATCTTTGATGTGTAAGAAATTATGGTAATGACTACAATGCACCTGGCATAACATCGACATACTGCTAGATGCCAGCTGTGTTTTGTTGAATTTTTTTTTTTTTTAAAAAAAAAGTAATATGTTGTTTTTTTTTTTGAAGAAAAATATGAAATACTTGAAATCATATATGGATAATCAAACATCCAAATGTGCAAAGTGAAATCCCAAGGAAATAGTTAAAATACATCAAACCTCAGATTTTTACTAAAATGCTACTGCTAATCAATCCTCAAATCCTAAGTTGAGGGTATACCTTCAATTTCTTCTTCAGGCTATCAACTTCATCTTTTCTCGAATTCGGATTAATATGAACTTGCCAATAATCCTTGTACATCAGCTCAAAAACTCTTTTGCCATCTTCAACTGATAAAATGAAAACCATATATTGTGCCTTCAAATCCAGTTGTCTTTAGGGTTGGTTCTTTGGTTTCTTTACGTTCTTCTCGGTTGCGAGTGTCATAGCTTCTCATAGACATTGTAATCTTAATCCTTGAATTTGTTGATGAATGGTTTTATAATCTGCCATTTTTATCACCAAATGAAGTGGTACGATGATTTATAAACTGTAACAATAATCAATATGACACACCCCGCCCCGAAAAGGGCCCGGAGGCGCCCCCCCCCAGCGGGGGCAACCCAACCAACCACAACAACCAAAAAAAAAAACCAAAACAAGACTTGGGTCGAAGCCCAATAGAATAAATAACAACAATGTATCAGAGCATCTACAACGGAAGCAACTACACAACTGTACTGCCGAAGGCGAAATAAAACACAATACAGCTACGTACGCCAACTACAGTCAAAGACGGATAGCAAAGAGTCTCCCACTCTTTGGGACCAAGAACAGAGCTATACTGACTCCTGCCGCTCCTCTCGGTGTGCTCAACAGTCTCAGTCCTAGGGGGCGCAAAACAAAGGTGAGTGGACAGGGAAAATAAATGTCAGTGTAAAACGTTTATAAAACATAATAATAATCCCCCACAGTTAAAACAGTAATATACTACTATACCATAACAAACATGCAGCAACAACCAAACTCACACGACAATAAACATCACACTACTTATGCACTTTACATTGGCAAGGAGACTTATTCACAATACCAATGTAAGTATACTACCATTGGCAAGGAGATGTATTCGCTACCATTGGCAAGGGTATGAGCACATTGGCAAGGAGCTGTATTCACAATACCAATGTACAGTATATTACCAATTGGCAGGAGCTGTATTCGATACCAATTGGCAGGGTAAGTACATTGGCAGGAGACTGATTCGCAATACCAATGTACAAGGGAGGAAACCATACTACCATACCAGCATATCCCGCAACATAAACCCACATACCAGCAAACAAACTTATATGCATAAACGTACAACACATGCTCCATAAACCATATAGTAGCAACCACCAACAATCCCCATTTCCCACATAATATATAAGCATACTCAAAACTTAACCCCCGTCCCTCACTTGCCGCTCCCCCTCCTGTCTGCCGCGTGCCTCGCCCCCTCCGGCTGCCGCTCGCCGGGCCCGCGTTCCTCTCTTGGCCGCGTCCGGGGTTCCGTCGGCTCGCTCCTACTCTCCCCACCCCCCTATCACATATAACTTTATAATAAACAAGTTAAACTCATACATTTTGTTAAAGTTCTAGTATTATAGTGTTTTTTTTTTTATCAAACACACACTATAGAGTATGAGATTAAACTATAACACAATCTTTGAATAACTGATGTACATCAAAGTCTTATGTATCTTGAATCAAATTGTGTTTATTTGTAACGTAGTTATTCATCATCATGAATGATCTGAGTTTGAATGTTACGTTGTAAGGTCATTTGCCATATTAATGACTATCTCATTCCTTAGTAGAATAATTGGCAATACATGTATATAGAGGAGTATTTTTATTTTACTGATAGTAACGTTTTAATGAATTCAACTTAGGAAAAGTGGCTTGTGATGTTACCCAATCCTAAAAGGGTGGACTAGATCCATCTGATTCTTTTTTCTTTGATAATTTAAATAACAGTCATAATAGGATAAATTTTATTGTGGCTGTAAATTGCTTCATTCATGTAAACCGATTTTTGTCTTATAGATTGCAAATATCATTAGTCAGCCGTGATAATATTTTCTATCAAAATCTTAGTTCAAAAGTATCGATAGCCAAACTTCCAATTCTTAACTATTACGTCCCTTATTGTATTCAAATTTAGTTCGAAAATGGGGATGCACAATCTCCAATAAGGCTAGCACTTCGTCTTAAAGATAGCGTAACATCTCCACTCTCCTTTTGGAACTCTTTATGTTATTATGGAGTGATATATAATCTCATATGTTTAATTTTTGGTTTCTAATCACTGGAGATGGGGAATACTTTTTAATGTATTATTATTATTATTATTATTATTATTATTATTATTGAATTACGAAATTAGATTATGAGGGTGGGTGTTGGGGGGGTGTGGTATTACTTAGCACTTTGGATACTAATTGCTCTTTGGTGATTTGACTAAATCTCATATACATCTTCACATTAGTTGCTTGTTTTGTAGGAATGTCTTTGTCCACCGCAACTACAGGAAATGAGGTAAGTTTCATCACAGAATTGGAAGGTTCTTCGCCTTTGAATGAAGCTCAAATGAGTGCATTTTATAATACAATGAAAGACATTGTAGTCATTATTTGGCTAGAAAATAGTGTAGTCCCTAAAAGTGAAAAGAGTGTGATTGGTGGTTGTGTTATTATCTCTAAACCTCCCATATACTTACGGCCTCTCATATTGTTTCTATTGAACATGGTGAGGTGGAAGTGATATGCCATCGTTTCCACGAGATTCATTTTTGGCCATGTAGGGTGATAAAATGTGATATAGGAAAGGATTTGGCTATATTGGTATTGAAGAACTTTCAGGTTTCAACTACTTGTGATCTTCAATGGGATTTCACAGTTTTTGCAGAGCCACAAAGCTTAGTACCAGGAATGAAACTTTTATCCATTTGCCTCCTCTCTAAACTAGTTTTCACATTTATGTTTGGTGAGTTGTGTTCTGGTTACAACGACCGTCACTCCAGAAATTCAGTTGAACTGTCAATGCAAACAAAGTACAGGTTTGTTGGGGATTTTTCGCAAAAACCCAAAACGTGTTTAATGAGTATTACAAGTGTGCAGATTTGTCTTTTTTTTGCATTTATGTGTCATACATTTTTTTTGTGATAACTTTATTAAGTACCGTTTTTGCCATTTTAAATTGTTGGTCACCCTAATAATTTCAGATGCAAGATTTAATTCTTAACTTTGAATAGTTTTATTTGTGGAACTTTTGAATTCGAGTAATTAGTGAGAGAGTTGACTATTCCTCATTAAATATCATACTGATGTTACAAAAAATTTTATTTCTATTCATCCTCGTTTTTTTTGCCTTTTTAATTTTTTCCTTTCTACAATGAAGGTGTGTTAAAAATTATAATTTTTTTTTTGCATCAAGTGATACTTTTGAACCTCTGTAAGAGGTAAATTAACCTCATCGAGAAAACCTATACTGATTCTAAGAAAAATACTTTGAATATATATTTATCAATGGTAAATTAACTCTCAACTAAATAAGATCAAAATGAGTATTTGGATACTTGATAATTTGGCAAATGTTAAAATCAAAATGAATTTTTTGGATATGTATAAATTTTGAAATACCTTAAGATGAGATTAATATATTTTTTAAGCAATTATGTCATTTCTTCATGTCATCGGTAAATAATTTTGGTAATTTTTTTCTTGCCCTATTCATTAGGCAGAATAAATTTTGAGAATTATGTTCTTAATCTATACAATGGGTGATTAATTTCTTCTTAACCTATAGATTAGGCAAGATAAATTTTAAGAATTATGTTCTTAATATATACAATCGGTGATTAATAGTTTTCTCCACCTATTCGCAAGGTAATTGATTTTGATAGTTACCTAAGATCAGCTAATGCCAACCTCTATTCTCCAGAATCCCTATGACACCTAATCCTCCATTTTCGAATTAGAGTGGGGCAAATTGGAGCTTGAGAGGAACTATGAACATTCTGCCAATTTTCTCGGCTTTCCTTCCCACCTCGCTGCCCATTATACTCTTTGTAGGGGAGAACCACACACCACAATTGAAATCATCCTAACCTCACGAAGAACACAACTACCATCAGCCAAAAAAAAAAACCTCCACATAGGTATATTACTTAGCACTTTGGATGCTAATGACTCTTTGCTAACTTGATTAATTACAAACTTACCTTATATTATCTAATTCCCAATTCCTAATTAATTGGCACCTTCTTCTCATTCGGTGCACACACAAAACATTCAAAATGAAAAAAAAAAAAATCTTGAAAATTATCATCTTGGATGTCCATATATTGATCTTCATTATTCCTCATCCTTATTTTATGAAAGAAACATTTGATAAAGCCCACCATTCTTAGCATTATGAAAGGCTATTTCTATAGTATTGAATTCATCGTGTTAATCATCTTTATTTTCTGTAAGAATTTGATCATCTTGATCTCCAATGGGTTTGATGTTTGATTAGGAAAATAAAAGATTAAGTTTGATGTGTGTAGAGAAAATGATATCAATTAAAAAAGATATATTTGTAATTAAATTTATTAATTGATTTTTGAGAATGATTAAATGCAAGAATTTTAACCATGAGTTAGTTAGAAAACATGTGGTAAGATTTGAAGAGGGGGATAAAGTGGGCGTAGATCTTCTATCCCGAAATTTCCTATCCCTTTGTGTCCTCCTCTTGTATGCTGGCATATGGCATGTTACTTAACATTAATTTAACTCTTCTTTAACCTAATTAATTCCAAATTCCCTTCTATTCCATCAAAGTCTACTTTTTTCTGAACATTCTCATCTTCCCCCCTCCCCTTCCCTTCCATACCCATGTCAAAATTCGTTGGTTTCATTGTAAAATTCGAGTTTTTTTTTTCTTGAATTTGATATATTTTTGGATTAGGTGTAGTTGGTTTGTTTTGGAATTTATTGTTTTGTGGTTGTTGGATGATGTAGTTATAAATTAGAGAAGCAATTTTGATAATTCAGCTTGTTAGTTATTGTAGGTTTTGAGGGTGAGAGAGAGAGAGAGAGAGAGAGAGAGAGAGAGAGAGAGAGAGAGAATGTGTAGAAAAAAGGAGGAGATTGGGAATAGAAGAGAATTTGGAGTTAGTGGGGGTTAAATAGGGGTGCAAGTTGGAATGGAAAATCCGGTTCCAACCGATTCCAAGCCGAAACTTTCCAAGGAAATCCAATGGCCGAAAATGCCGAAATCCGAAATTTCCGAAAAAATCGATCGGAATCGGAAGTTATATGGAAATTTCGATCCGATATTTCTGAAAATCTTGCGAACCTATTCCTATCCGATAATTCCGATTTATTCTTTTTTTATTTACTAAGTAATTACCACATTACTTATTATAAAGAGGCTTTTAAATTATACACATAAAATACTATACATGTATGTCTTTTTTTTAAAAAAAATAATACACATTGTCTTTGCTCAACATATTATCGACTAGTGACTAGTGAATACCAAAAATTATCAATGTATCGTTTTTCTCATAAATTAACACTTGTTAATTACGGGACTTGTAACATGAACTCTAAAAGGCTAGTCACTAGATCTTTTTACTAAAATGGTTTTCAAGAATGATTAAGGAGTGATTTTCGGTACTCATATATCAATCAATTTAACCTATGCGAATAAACTAGTATAATACAATCTAAAGATAACCAAATAACACCTGACTAAATCTCAATTCCTATTCGAACATCGACATAAATTCCTTCACTTTATTTGAAAGTATGTTCAATTTTCTACATAACTCGGTTTGTACATGATTGGACATAACATAAACTGCTAGATCAATATCACGTTGCCACTCATTTACATTTACAATGTTCAACATTGAATAAATTAGGATAAGAACCAGCAAATAAAGATTGATATTCAAATATACATAGGATGAGGATTACTAGAGTTTCACTCACATAATTCATTTTTATTCTTTTAGGGTTTAGGGTTTAGGGTTTCACATTGTTCCTATCTCACATTGTTGATTCCTATATCTACGGCTGCTATCTAATCTAGCCATCAACTATAACTATTTTCTTAAGTAGAAAGCAAAAAAAAAAAAAAAACAAATTCTGAAACAACCAAACGACTAAGATACATCCGTTTGTGAATTGAGAACCTATATAGAAACAATCGAAATTAAAAGTTTTATTCAGTCTCTCTATTGATCTCACTCTTTTCGTTTTCTTCACTAAGATACCATCCATACACCTCTACCTTTCCAATACCTTTTGACACCTCTGCGGATTTGGTTCAGGTATGGATTACTCACCTTATCTCATCCATTTGTATCTGTTTTGGTTCATATGTTATCTGATATATCTTTCTAATTTATACATGCAAATTGATATAGATTGATAAATATCACTTAGAGTTTTATGGGAAAATTGCACAAATACCACCTGAACTTTTTCACTTTTGTGCATTTACCACCCAGACTAAATTTTTTTACAATTCACCACCTGAACTCTTGTGACATTTACAAAACACCACCTTCGTCTGTTTGTCATCTAATCTGCCGTTAAACTCGGCATTTGAGAGGCACATGGTCCACTATTTGAGGTTATATTTGTGCAATCGGTGACCGGAAAAGGTAGAACGGAGGGAGGTTTGTCGGACGGTTTTCGGCAAAAAACAGATCAAAACGTTTTCGTTCGCCGGCGGCAAACCGCTTGGGATTTGGGGTTGAAACTTTGTGGGAGTGTACTTGGGGATGTTGGGAAGCTAGTCCAGGTGGTTCTGAACGGAGAAAGTGGCCGGAAAATTAGCGACGGCGGCAAGAACTCTGGCAGCTCAGTTTTGCGTTTGGTTTCACCGGCGGCTTTTCACGCCGTTTTTGACTCCGAAACTTTGGGGATATATTCTTGAGGTCGAGAGGGAACTTTTTGTAGTTGGAGTCGTCGTCAATCGGTGGCCGGAAAAGGCAAATTGGATGACAAATCAGACGGAGGTGGTGTTTTGTAAATGTCACAAGAGTTCAGGTGGTGAATTGTAAAAAAATTTAATCTGGGTGGTAAATGCACAAAAGTGGAAAAATTCAGGTGGTATTTGTGCAATTTTCCCGAGTTTTATAATAAGTAGGAATCCTTGTAACTTCTTTATGCTTGCATTACACCAAATTTTTTTTTTTTTCAAATGGACGAAAAAGAAAAAAAAAGGAAAGGAACTTTGTTCCGTTCTTTAATTTTTTATATTATTTCTTTGGTTTATTTTGTGTTTGGTGTTTCACCCCTTTTTTTTATTTGGTATACCAATTCCTTTTTTCTCTTCTTCTCTCTAGATGAAATTTTAAATATTTCTTCCTCCTCTTTCCTTCTCTGTTTTTCTTTCTCTCTTCTCTTAAAGGGGCCCTTATAATCAGTATGATTCCATGTAACTTCTTTATGCTTGTATTAACATCTAGAATTTTTTTTTTCAATTTAACGTAAGATATAAAAAAAAATAAAAAAAAAAAAAGAAAAGGAAGGAATTTTGTTGGGTTTGCTCTTAATAATATTTTTTAAATATATATATATAAAATAAAGGTGGTTAAAAAAAATATGATTGAATATTGGTTACTTACCTCCTTTATTAAAAAAAAAAAAAAGAAAAAAAAAAAAATATTAATTTTAATTTTTATTCTTCTCTCTAAAAAACGAAATGCATATAAAAAAAAATTTCTTCTTCTCCTTCTATTCCTTTATTTTTTTTTTTTTTCTTTTCTTTCTTTCATTATATTTTTATAAAATAAAGAGGGGGGCCCGGCCCCGCCCCCAGCCCCGCACCCAACCATTCAAGCACCCAATCAAGTTCCCAGTTAGGTTCCCAATCAAGTTAACATTCATCCTACCAATGAGGCTACCATTCAAGGCATTCTAACTCAAGACAATTAGAAGAAACAAAAGGTCCTTAAGAAAACTGGTTTACCTAGGAATCATGGAAAATTCAATGTATGAGAGTATTTTACTAAACTTATGGATCAGGAGGAGTAGCACTTTGCATCTTTTGTGATTCTAGAATTATTGCACCATCCTCGAGCGGGGCAAATAAGTTGTGGAGCCATTCTAAAAATTGCAAAGGTTTCCCTCGCAATCTAGACCACCAAACACAAACACTTATTACTATAAAGGGAGCTCAGGCTAGCAACTGGAGATTTGATCAAGAGCTATGTAGGAAGTTTCTTGGAAAAAATGATTATCATTTGTGAACTTCCATTTTGCTTTGTTGAGAAGGAAGGCTTTAGGATGTTCTATGGAGTTATGTAGCCCAAATTTCATGAGATTTCCATAACAACAGTCACTAAGGACTGTTTACAAATTTATCATGAAGAAAAATCAAAGTTGAAAGGTAATTTGAATGAGATTTCTGCACGCATATGTTTGACAATAGATATGTGGACTTTGGTTCAAAATCTTGGTTATATGGTCTTGACAGCTCACTTTGTTGATAAAGATTGGGTTCTTAAAAGAAAATCATCAACCTTCAAGTTATTCCACATCCACACACGGGAGAGGTCATTGCAAAGGCAATAGAAAATTGCCTTTTGGAGTGGGGAATAGACAAAGTTATGACATTAACTCTTGATAATGCATCGAGTAATGGTACATGCATCAAAGATTTAAAGAAGATATGCAACAAGAGAGGTATGATGCTTCTAAGTGGACATTAACTCTTGATAATGCATCGAGTAATGATACATGCATCAAAGATTTAAAGAAGAGATGCAACAAGAGAGGTATGATGCTTCTAAGTGGAGAATTCTTTCATGTAAGGTGCTTAGCTCATGTCATGAACTTGGTTGTAAAGGATGGGATTGAAGAGATCAAGGATGTCATCAAAAGTCTTCGTAGGAGTGTTAAGTATGTGAGAAGCAGTCCATCACACTTGCAAATGTTTAAAAAGTGTGCTTCGGATGAGAATGTAGATTCCAAGAAGATGGTGAGCATGGATGTTAAAACAAGATGGAATTCAACTTATTTGATGATAAGTGCAGCCCTACGATTTGAGAAAGTGTTCGACAGGCTATTGGACCAAGATGAAAACTATAAAAGTGCATTGGGGACGGGCAGTTATATTGATGAAGCTAGTTGGAGACAATTGAGAAGTTTGCAGACTTTCTTGGAAGATTTTTATCATCTAACAAAACGTATATATGCTTCTCAATATGTCATGTCCAACACTTATTGTCATGAGGTAACACAAACTAAGGATATGCTAGTGCTATATAAGGGTAGCAATGATTATTTTCTGCGCAACATGGCCATGAAGATGACTAAAAAGTTTGACCAATACTACAATATTGAAACTTTGAATCCAATATTGGTTGCTGCAGTTGTCTTGGATCCCCATATATAAATTTGAATATGTGGAATTCTGGTATGATGATCATTTGACTAGTGTGGTAGGTGATCTTGAGGAGGATGAAAAAAAGAAAAAAGTGAGTGATTGGGTTGGAAAATATAAAAGTATGATGTCACGGCTTTACCTTGAGTACAAGCTAGAAGCATCATCTTTAGATGTTCAACCTGCAAATTTAGAAAGTAGTGTTGTCAGCCAAGGAGGGAACAATTCAAAGAAGGAGAAGTTTAGAAATAATTTGAAAAGAAAGGAACATGTAGATGCTAATAATGATCTCGAAAAATGCTTGAGTGATGGAATTTAGGATGAAACTCCGAACTTTGATGTGTTAGCTTGGTGGAAGGGGAAACATGCAACCTACCATGCACTTGCATTGATGGCACGAGATGTGTTTTCCATTCCTTTGACATCTGCGGCTTCAGAATCTGCATTTAGTACTGCTGGAAGAGTACTTGATCCATTTCGGAGCTCCTTAACACCAACCATGGTGGAGGCATTGGTGTGCACCCAAGATTGGTTAAGAGATCCCAAGCTAGATTTAGTTGTTGAAGAATAACTTGAGGAACTTGAGGCAATTGAAGAAGGTACGTAAAGTTTGGCTTCAAGTTATTTTACAATTTCTTTTCATTGTTTACATGAAGAAATTCATAATATCACTTTATGTTAATTGTAGTTGTAAGCAAAGAGTTGGCAGGCATGACACTTGGATGAATGAAACTCAACCATGAAAGTACCTAGCTAGTTCTTCTACGTGTGTTTTATTTAGCTCCGTCACACATCTATTTTTTTTATCTCAAGAACGAAGAAAGTTATAAATTAGAGGTTGATATGCTAATAGTAATTTAATGTGGTTGGAATTGCAGCAAATCATATGATTTAGTATTCAAATTATTGTGCTGCTTGCCTTACTTACTCATAGTTCGTGATACTCAGGCTTTGAAGACAATTGATTTTGGTTTGCTAAAGGTTGTGAATGCTCTACGAAGATGTTCTTCAAGACTCAAGTAGGACTACATGATGCTGGTTTTTATGTTTCATTTTTAATAGTTATGGATGGATGTTATGCAAGTTGAACTTTGTGGTTTGTAAATTGTAATTTTAACTTTAAGCTGAATCATGGATGCTATTCTTCTACGTTATGGATTCTTTTGCTTAATTGACGTTTTTTAAGAATCAATTATTGGGACTTAGATTTATTTTTTTTTCCTAAAAAATTGTAGTTCCAAAATTAATATCCGAAAAAATGGCAAATTTTGGAAAATTCCGGAAGTTCCGAATCAGAATGAATTTGTAATTTCTGAAAATATTGGAATGGAAATCGGAACAAAAACTAAAATTCGAAAACTTTTGGAACGAAAATTGGAATAGCTATTTCCGATCCGTTCAGTCCGAAAACCAGCACTAGGGTTAAAGAGTTAAATTAGTATTAAGTAACATGCCATATGTCAGCATGCAAGAGAAGGACACAAAGTGATAGGAAATTTTGGGACAGAAGATCTGCGCTCGGGTAAAGTTTCACCATGATTTGAGTAGAATCAGATTCAATGAAAGTATACAGAGTGTCATTAACCATTCTAGATAAAGGGCAAGAATGAATTGGTGGGTTCCACAACATCCATATTATTATTTAACTGAAAAATTAATGATCAAGTAACAGCAGAACAAATTTACAAGATTTTGAAAATACAAAAAAAAAAAAATATATAGGATTATTTTCGAATTTATACAAACCACATATTACGTAATTCTAATTTATACCTAAAAGAAAAATATCACAAAAGCTCACAGCTCTCCCCTATTGAACCAAAAAGCGATTAAACGACGGCGTTGGCCGGTGGGAGTCGCTAAAAGAAGAAGGATTTATCCAGTACAGAGGAGGGACCTTGTCGTTCTCTTTTGATTCGAGCTCTTGCAATGGCGGAACCTCAGTAGTCCAATCCTCCTCCGTCTCCCGCCCTTCCTCGTCCGCATCTGCAGAAAAAAATGCGCTCCAACGACAAAATCGCGTACTTTTACGACGGTAACACTTCTCTCTCCTCCTCCTCCTTCGCTAACCCTAAACCCTAAACTCCAATGAATACCTACTGGGTTCTCTTCAAATCCTCGAAATTGTCGAAATTTAAGATTTTTAAGTTTGGTTGTGAAAATTCACGTTTGCAGGGGATGTGGGCAGCGTCTACTTTGGGCCGAACCATCCGATGAAACCGCACCGGTTGTGTATGACCCATCACCTCGTACTCTCATATGACCTCCACAAGAAGATGGAAATTTATGTTAGCATCTAATACTTCCCATGTTTGTGTTCCTTTTTTGTTTTTCCGTTTGAATTTGTGTATTGGTTAGTGTGATGAGGAATGACTGCCTTGTTTTCGGTTTCATTGTTAATGGTTATGCAAGTTTTGGGTTGAAGTTTGAATCTTTGGTGTTGATTTTTCTCGCGTTGTCGCAGCGGCCCCATAAGGCATATCCAGTGGAGCTTGCGCAGTTCCATTCAGCTGACTATGTGGAGTTTCTCCACCGAATTACTCCCGACACACAGCACTTATTCCCGAATGAAATGGCAAGATGTATGTCTTTTGGTTGTGTATATATGTTATTAGATGTGCTTGCATAGAATGTTTTTGTTACTGGCTTCAAAAATAAAAGTTAGTGAGGGTATGCTGCCATAGGTGTAATAGAAAATTTGATCACTGGATACTAGTGCTCACTGCACTTACAGAATACTGGAAATTTTGATAGAGCTTTTTAGATCTTCCTGTTGGTATGGTTTAGCAAAAGTTGGTTTATTCAAACTTAAATCATCTTGACCGTATTCCGGTCTCTGATTTTGGGAGAATCAGTTTTAGATTTTAACCCGTCATTGGACCACAATATTCAAGTTTTTCCTTGACCCTTCGAATCTTTCAGGCTTGTTGATTATGTTTTTGTGAGTACTCACTTAGATGTAAACCAACCAAAAAGGTCGATCTGATCAATCGCATATGTGAATTAGGTTAATTTCGAAGAACACTTTCTGCAGAAAGGGTGTACCAATGACTGCCAAGTTAGGTTCTTCAAATCACCAATTCCAATTCTTGTCCGAGATCTGTAAGGTTTATCTTCTGTAGTAGTGACTGCACAAAATAGAATCTCCCATAGGCTCTACAACATAAATTTTCAGTTCTTCTCTTCGAGTGGCACTCGTTTGTTTTCTGTAGGAGCATTTCAAATCTCTAAGTTGACTGCAGTCAACTGAAATCCCTCTCCAATGTGCTTTTGCGGGTTACTAATTCTTTTGTTTTTGTTTATTCCAGATAATCTTGGAGAAGATTGCCCTGTATTTGATAACTTGTTTGAGTTTTGTCAAATTTATGCTGGTGGAACAATAGGTAAATCTATTTATATGATGCTGACAGTGTCGGTTGTGACAATTCTGCTAATATCTACTGATTGAAGTTTATCTTGCAGATGCTGCACGTAGGTTGAACAATAAACTTTGTGACGTTGCTATAAATTGGGCTGGTGGACTGCATCATGCCAAAAAGTGTGAGGCATCAGGATTTTGTTACATCAATGACTTGGTCTTGGGCATCTTGGAGCTTCTAAAACATCATGCCCGAGTATTGTATATTGACATAGATGTGCATCACGGTGATGGCGTAGAAGAAGCTTTTTATTTTACTGATAGGTACATAACCTGCCAATTAATGAGTTTTTTTGGTTAAGAAATGGGACATTTAAATTATGCTAGACTTACTAAAATAATAATGCCAACCCCAGAGTTAGAGAAATAATCTTGAACATTTGGATGCAGTAATAGATAAATGGTCTTTGATTATGTCAATAGAAGTAAAAAGTCTATTACTTATTTTAAGACAATTCTCAACTTGTAACTGTTGCATCTATGATGTTGAATCTAGTAGAAGAAGGCTGTTGATTACAAGATCTATATTAGAATCAGTGACGCTCTGCCATTATTTGTTTAAGTTCTCAGATTATGATAAATTAATTGTTAAGTTACAGTATATTTAATGCATGCTCTTTGGTCTTGTTCTGATTTACAGGGTAATGACTGTGAGTTTTCACAAGTTTGGGGATATGTTTTTCCCAGGAACAGGTGATGTTAAGGTAAGCATTTAAACCTTCCTTTTTCCTTCTCATAGTAATTTTGATGGTGATATTGTCAAGGATGTATGACGTATGAGTTAATTTCTCTTGGTATTCCTTTTAGTAGATGCTTGCTTAGTTAGTCATAAAAAGTATTTTTGTGATCAGCTGAATGGAAAAAATTGAATGTTACACAAACTCACGGACGAAGGAACAAGCATATGGGCACATACTATAAATGGATCTAAACAATAGTCAGATGCATGGTGATAACTAGTCGATATGCTTGCTATTTTTGTGCTCTGGCTTTCTTGTATATGGCAATGTGGAATAAATATAGTAAGTTATAAACCTGACATGCTTGTATAATTGGAAGTGTTGTAACTTGTATCTTATATTGCTAGTCCTTATGATATTGAACTTGTAGCGATAGGTATTAATATTATTTATTTTGAAGGAAGTGGGAGAAAGAGAAGGGAAGTTTTATGCCATCAATGTCCCACTAAAGGATGGAATAGATGACGCTAGCTTCAATAGACTTTTCAAGACTGTAAGTTCTGTTAAAAAGCAGATGTTTTGTTTTGGCTTTAGTTTTTCTGTCGTCATATCAAGTGTAAAACTTTGCTATTTAAATTTTGTAGATTATTTCCAAGGTTGTTGAAACATATCTACCTGGTGTGATAGTTCTCCAATGTGGAGCAGATTCGCTTGCCGGAGACCGCTTGGGCTGCTTCAATCTCTCCATTGATGGTGCATGTCTTAGTGTAATTCAAGCATGTTTTCATCCTATTTAATAGACTATTGTCTGTTTGAAGTCTGTTATCCTCGTTTTTTATGTGATTAGTTATCAATAGTCTAAAGCTATTCTATAGCTAGTTGTTTAATGAGATTGCTCCATGGTGACATTTGAACTTCTTACAGGTCATGCTGAATGTGTTAGATTTGTGAAGAAACTCAACATTCCCTTACTGGTATGTTCTTTACTTGACACAATCCTACCTTCCTTTCATCAATGTCATACATCTATCGTACTGAGAGGATGTTTTCTGCCTGTAGGTTACAGGAGGTGGGGGATACACGAAAGAGAATGTTGCTCGGTGTTGGACTGTTGAAACTGGAGTTCTTCTTGATTCAGAGCTTCCAAATGGTAGAGCAACCGTTTTTTGTTTTATGGAATATGCTCTAATTCTCCCATTGCAGAGTGTTTCAACACTCAGTGGTATAGAGAATTATTTTTGCCCTGTGCAGATTTCTATTTTCAGTTGCTCTTATTCTAGATATTGCATGATCTTCTAATTTAATATTGGATTGTTAGGCAGCATTGTATATGGCTTATCTTTTTTAACTGTCATGGCATTGGAGGATTAAATAACCTATACCGTGGTGGTTCGTGTGTGCGTATCTTGTTGCTAACGAGCAGTGACGTACATGCATAAAAGGAAATTCCTGCAATCAATAGTCTTATATTTTGAAGAATTTATACGTTGTAATAATCTTGTGTGACTAGCTAGTAACCATGACATTGGAAGTTAGAATAACTTTGCTCTGCTGATTTCTGTGTGCATTTGGTATAGTTTGCCTGCATTCTAATTTCTATCTACCTCCTTTCTGTATTGTTCTGATGCAGAATGGACGTCCATTGCCATTATAATATTTTCAATTTTGCTCGTTTAAGATGTTCCCATGTATTTTGTATTTGGGTTGTTGGAGAATTATTATTTTGTATTGGACTTGGATTAACCAAAAATGATAAAAGAAAAATCCTGTTAGGAGAACTTTTAGTGGTGCTTGTGGCATATTGACTGTATTATGGATATCGTAATCTAAGGGTTGCTTGTGCTAGCCTACTTCTTGGATCATTGATAGATATTTATACATGTGTGTGCTTTCGGTACCATTCTACTCTGAATTACATCTTATTTACCACTATCGTTTTTCTTCTTTCTTGCAGAAATCCCAGACAATGAGTATATCAAGTATTTTTCTCCAGACTTCGCCTTGAGAACTCCAAGTGGACATTTAGTATGTCACTAATTAGAAATTTTCATTTTATATTACTCTAGAACTTGGATTTCTTTTCTTACAATTACTATGATTGCCCCAGCTTGTGTTGGAATATGGAAAAAGTGGATCCATATAATAGGTGGATAGTGAAATGATCCCATCATTGCCATTTTCAGTTTTCCATGATCTAGAAAAACCTTAATTCTTTTTTTTTTTTTTTTTTTGGGTGTGCAGGAGAACTTAAATAGTAAATCGTATCTTAGCACAATTAAAATACAAGTCTTGGAAAATCTCCGCAGCATCCAACATGCTCCTGGTGTACAGATGCAAGAGGTAAGCAATCAAGTACTAGGCGAAACAATTTGTTATCAAAATTATCTTGCGTGCTATGTTTTCAGTGGCAATCTGGCAACAATCCACCTAAATACTGGTGTATAGTTACATAATGTCAGATTTGCGTGCTAATTATCTCAGTTTGCTGCATTCGAATTTTGAATTTGCAGTCCTATAAAAAATTATGCTGTTATGTACTGTGGTTTAGTCATGTCAAGTATGGTGAGGGACAAAAATGAGCTAAATTTATAATGCTCCGTAGAACACATAGGGTTGGCTATGATGGCATGAGAGATTCAATAATCATAACAATCTGCTAGGTGTGTTGATTTGGACATTCCATCCAACTTTAGTGATAGTAATTTATTTGCCGTTTCAGTCGCTACATAAGTTGTCACGACTCTCACCACAACATTAGTATAATACTCCAAGAATAATATTGATCACCAAGTCGGTCTTCCCATATTCATCCAACACAAGAGTTGTGTTATATTGTATGCAGAGTCCTTCACCCCACATAGTGGTTGATTCTAATATCATTATCATCACTCAAGGATGAATTCGCACCATTGATGTGATGTGTGAAAACTGAAAAGACTAGTGACTGATCAGACTTCTGTTAAGTAGTTCACATAGCTAGGCCTATTTATTCAATCATTGTATGACTGAGGACATGGCCAGACACCAGTAACCTAGAGCTTGCGGACCACATAAGCTGACTGGAATCTATATGTTGTCTACTGCAGGTTCCACCTGACTTTTATATTCCCGATTTTGATGAAGATGAGCAGAACCCTGATGAACGAGTTGATCGTAAGTAAAATATTTATTTGATTATTAACACTTGTTCTTTGAGGTCTTGAAATCTGTTGGTTTGCTTGCCTTAGGCTTATGACACTCTTCTAATTATTGGATTATCCTCCCAGAGCACACCCAAGACAAGCACATTCAGCGAGATGATGAATATTATGAAGGCGACAATGATAATGATCACAACATGGAGGACGTGTAAAATCAAACATGAATCATTGTACTTTTTAGGATACATGTATTTATTTTCAATGTTTAACTACTTTACCTTTTAGGATACATGTATTTATTTTCAATATTTAACTACTTTATATAGTATGAACAAGGCCATCAAGGAACAAGAAGGAGTTTGCACACGTGTATGTGCTTGCTCATATCGGTGTTAGACTCGTTAGTACTGTAAATTGCATATGTAGCAAATGAGTTTCATATAAGAAAGGTTTTTCGACCAAATAATTTGCATTTAGTTCCCAGATTTTAAGTTTGTCAATTAAATAATGTTCTTTTCTCTTTTGTGTTTGTGAATATAGCTCCAATTATTTGTCCAACAAACTGGATCTCTATCCAGAATTATAAGTTTATCGGCATAACGTCTACATGATTGTTATACGAACACCACATGATCGTTTCCTGATCATAGAATTTCCTATCCTATTCATAAAACCTTAGTGCCTGAGTTTATGTCAAATTTCTTGTATTCATTTTGTTAAGAAGCATCATAAGTAATTGCAGCAAAAGTGCTTTTACTATGAACCATAGAGATTTTTCATAAAAATTATAAGTGCTTCAAGGAAAAGAAGAATACTCTTTCAAGGATTCATCAAAACTTCTAACTTTTTCTGTGAAACGATATTAGAAACACTTTTAATTATTAAAGAGCAAGCATTGAAATATGTAAATGCTCTCTGCCACTCACGTTTCAGGTAAACTAAAATGACTCAATTTACTCCTCATTATTTAAGTTGGTGTTTTACCTTCCCTGCCCTATCCGAATTCTGTTAATTTTGTGTTAAATTTGTGTTGATTGGGATTGCCACATGGCTATAAAATGCCACGTGTCAAAATTTATTGGTTTGGTTATAAAAGTGGAGGAAATATTTTTGCTAACCATCCAAAAAGGGGTGGTGAGCATTACCACCTATTTTTCCACCATTGATTTGAAATTGCCTACTCAAATCAATGGTGAAAAAATAGGTGGTAATGCTCACTACCCCTTTTTGGTGGTTAGCAAAAATGCAGTCAAAAGTGGATCCGGCATGTAATCTCAATTGGGGCGTTGCCCTTGAGCTCTGGCTTCTTCTGCTTCTCCAAATGGCACAGTCACAGTCAGCACTAGGGATGACCATTTTGACCATTGGATATTATCCATGGTTATTTATCCATAACCATTTAGTACATGTCCTTATCCATAACCATGAAATAATAACAATTACTTGATGGTTCTATCCATAACCATAATCATTGGATATTGGATATCCAATGGATATCCATTGTGAATTTCTTTTAATATATTTCTTTTAATTGCTTTTTTTGTCATCCTCTTTTCCAATCATTTCCGAGCTATGGTTTCTAAATTATTGAAGACATAACGAACTATTGAAATATACTCTATATAAATGTCACTTGCAATTACTAAAAGTCTAAACAACAAAAATATATAACAGACATAAAAAGTTCAAATGTCTTAAAATTAATCGGCAACATTAGCTATTGAAACTCTGAAATCCCGAATGCTTGCATCTTTCCAATAAATTTGCATTGTCAATCACAAAGTCTGATGGACTCCTTCTCCATGCAAGAGGCCTAAAAAAAGTAAAAAAAACATTATGAACTTCTTGAATATCTAAATTCAATCAAATAATAATCCAACTAAAATCAAAATTAATATTGTTCTTACCACATCCACATCCACATCCACATCAAATGTATAATCTTCAAGAGGTGTTGTGGAGCTTGAATCTAATTGCACATTAAACAATAAATTAGTAAAATATATACTTATATAACATATTTTTCATACCTCGTATTTGTCCTCATAACCAATCTCTAGCACAAATTAAAGCCTCCACGGTGCTTGAATGACGCCGACCGCTATGTGGGCAATCCTCCCACTGGTTCTAATTGTAGACTCTGAAGCCACTGTGGATAAAGGATTAGCCAATATATCGCGAGCAATATCTTGCAAAATCGAGTACTTAATTCCATTAGTCTTCCACTACGATAGTATATCAAAGTCTGAAGTCCTGGTTAAGAGTGTTTCTTTCAAATAAGACTCTAACTCAGACCCTTCTTCACGAGTGGAACCACTAACAAACAAGTTGAATGGTGCAAGAGGATCTACATCTACTCCCTCAGGTGGCACTGATGAAGAATCAACTACTGAAGATTTAGAAAGTTCACGACTAGGTTTCATGAACTCATATTCTTTGACCATATCATTAGCCAACATGCGAATATTCTCAGTTTGCAATGAAGCACCATCCTTGTAAATGAGTGGAAAATAATATTCAATCAACTTCATCTTATACCTCGGATCCAAGATAGTTGCCATTGCCATCACTCCATGAATTTCATCCCAATACCTTTCAAACTTAGCAGACATGTTTTCAGCCATCAACTTCACCCACACCATTATCAGACTGAAGCCAATCATCAATTGCTATTCTAATGTGACAAACATCTGGGAAATAGAGATTTGTGGTGGGATATTTTGTACCTAAAAATAACTAAGTAACTCTATAAAAGAGTTGCAATTTTTTAGAAATGATCTCGGTCAAAATCCAATCTGCTTCACTTGGCAACTTCACTTTCTTGTACGAGGGCTCCCGCTGCTTTAGGCGTGGAAACACATCTTTGTAGATCAATGCAGTATTGAGCATCAAATAAGTGGAGTTCCATCGCATCTTGCAATCAAGGACCAATTTCCATGATCAATCAATTTTCATTTGTTGAGCTACCTCAACAAACCTCTCCTCTCTTTTAGTAGTGCCCACCCAATACGCAACACTAGTTCTAATGCTCTCAACACTACTCTTAATTGCATCCAGCCCATCCTTTACTATCAAATTAAGAATGTGTACACAACAACGCATATGGAATAGCCGCCCATTCAGAATAAGTGAGCTAAAGGAAAGATTTTGCTTGAGACTATCCATTATCTCCTTAAGCATAGTATCATTCGTTGAACAATTATCAACAGTCACCATAGATAATTTACTGTCAATATTCCAATCTAAAAGACATTCCATTAGTGCAGAAGCAAGTGTCTCACCATTATGTGGGCATGGAACATAAATTAACCTCACTAAGCGACTTTGCAAAGACCATGAATCATTAATAAAGTGTGAAGTAATGGCCATGAATCCCCTTTTTTGATTATTTGATGTCCACATATCAGTTGTTATTGCTATTCTACTTTTATTCATCTACAATAACTTCATCGTCTTCTCCTTCTCATACTCAAAGATCTTAAAAACATCCCTCTTAATGGTGCTTCAAGAAACAACCTTGAATAACGGTTGTAATGATTTGACAAACCTCTTAAATCTAGTGTGCTCAACCATAGAGAGTGGATATTCATGCATTATAATCATATTAGCTAGCTCCTTCCTAGAATTAGATTCATCAAATCTATAAGCACCGCGCTTAAAAGACCCATCACCAACTAGACTAGGACTTGGCATGGATTTAGAACATGATTTTATATGTGCCTTTAATGATGAAGTCCCATTAGACCCTGCTAACTTCTTTTCACAGCGAATACACATGGCTTTCACTACTCCATTCACCTTCATTAGTTTGAAATGATCCCAAACTACTGAGGTTCTTTTTCTCTTGTTACCAATACCATCCACAGTGAAACTTTCTAAGTCTTCTTCTTCAATTTCCTCTTCCAAATCTACTTGATTCATACTTTGGTTCTCTCTTCCAGTCTCCATCAAAAAAACAGTTGAAAGAAAAAGTCTAAACCTAAAAGCAACAAAGTTACCTCCATCAACAACGTACACCAAGCAAAATCAACAATAAAACCAATAAACTAAACTAATTTGTGGGAGACAAAGAAAACAATCAAATCAATCAATCAACTAATCCCACGATCAAAATGCCACAACATTTTAGGACTAAAACCTGATCAAATGGAATCGAAAGAGCCAGAAAACTTTAACTAGGAGACAAAGAAAATGGAACTAGTTCTCTGCTGAAAGTAGGATGCCAGCCAAGTTGCAGGCTTATGCTGATGTACATAGGCTTGCTTTCTTTCAAAGAAGTTGAAATAGCAGTATCAATCAACTCATGTGCATCCTCAAGATTATTCACCACAGCCTAATCAAACCCACACACCAAAATCAGCAAAACTTCAAAATAAAAAATAAAAAATCCAACACAATATTAAAACCAAACCCAATAACAATCATTAGGAATCAAAGTTCATAATAACCTAAAAACCCAAACTTGATCACAACCCATTACCTGATAACACGTCACGGTCTGAAAGCACCAGAGTTCTTGGGTAAAATCCGGCAGCCCAATAGTGTGTTGGAGGATCCGATTGGGTCCGTAGTCGTTGGAGTTGGGTACTCCGGTGATGCAAATCAGAGGCAAGTTCTCACTGTAAGCTCCGGCGTTTGGGTCGGCGACGAGGGGACGGCGGAGTTTGGGTCAGGCTCGAGCTCTATGGGCTAGTAGAGAGAGAACGAGGAGATCGAGAAGGAGAGAAAATAGGATTTTGTGGATAAATAGATATTTTAGATTTAACCGGATATATCCATATCCATCCATTTAGTTAATGGACATAACCAAGTCTATGTCCACCCATTTAGCTAATGGATATAACCAAATCCATATCCATTAGATGAATGGTTATCCAAAAACCAAAACCACATATGCTAAATGGTTAAAATCCATTGGATATCCATAACCATGTACATTTTGCCCATCCCTACACGCAAGCCCCCCTCAACCACTAAAGATATTAAAATTTAGGGGTAGTCTACATTTAAAAAAATTATGTTTTAGATGGCTAAAATTTAGCCATATATCCCTTTAGCCCCTTTATTGCTAAAGATGGCCTAACTATTTAAGTAAAAAGGTCCTCATTGTTAGTTTATGTTAAGACATGTATGCGATGTGGTCCATGTTGTGGATCTTCAGTTCGAATAAGATTGTTCTACAGACTTCAAGTTGATTTATCATCAACTACCATTACATAAAATATTTAGGTAAACAGGTCCTCATTGCTAGTTTATGTTAAGACATGTATTAAATGTGGTCCATGTGGACCATAAGTTCGAATAAGATTGTTGTACATACTACAAATTGCTTAATCATCAACTATACACACTACAAGTTGATTAATCATCAACTATGTATATATCTTAAGTTATGGTTGGATGGAATAGAAAATTGAATCGTGCATATAGGGATACGGTTTTCACACACCTTTTATTAATTCTGCACATTTCTATTTATGTTGTTCTTTAGGCTGCATTTGGTGGGGGGTTTCGGGGGTGTGAATTAGAAGAAATAGATGATTCAAGTGTTTGGCAAGCTGAGATTGGGAATTGGTTTATGTGGGCCCGGAAAATGAGATGGGCTAAGCAATCCCACCTCTTCGGTGAGTTTGTGATTCCCATTCGGGAATTTTTATTCCCACCCAATAATTATCTCTCCACTCCCATCAAACTTTTCATTTATGAATTGACTATTTTTTCCTAACATGTAGTTACTATTAAGGACTAACACCAATTTTTCTTCAACCAATGAGTGGCTTCACCACTTCATTTATATACAGATTTAAAATTAAAGTTTGTGTTAAAGGCATTTGCCCACTTCCGGTCATAGAGAGAGAGAGAGAGAGAGAGAGAGAGAGAGAGAGAGAGAGTATGTTGAGTTTGTGTCACCAACCAATTAGGATATGACATGTGGACAACCCACTCAACCTCCACCTCTCTCTCTCTCCCCCAGCAGCGCAGCCCACAACACAGCAACGCCCAATCTAGTCTGATTCCCGATGGAATAATCCGGTGAACCTCTCTCCCTGCATCAAACTCAGTCCAGAAAATATTTCTCAACGAGATTTGGGTTTGAATGGAGTTAAGATATGGGGTGGTCGGAATTTGATGTGGTGGATTGGGGGAGAGATTTGGGTTGCTGGAGTTTAGTGACCAAATGGGCAAGGCTCGTAGGTGGTGTCAAGGTGATGCCGATGTGGCAAATCCTGGTCGTCGTTCTCATCAGGGTGTGATTAAAACTTCGTAGATGCCGGATTTAATTAAACTAATTCCAAATTATCAGGGAAGCTCCAAATAAGGATTTTTAGTGAAGCAGAGGCTTTTAGGAATTAATATTTGTTGATGTCTAAAAATGGTTTAGGTCACCGATCAATGTAGAGGAGGAGAATTAAGTCGATCTTCCGTTTCGGGGAGCTAGGAGGCTAGCTCCAAGTAGGTAGATCCGGCCCTGACCCGGGAAAGGAGTATTCGGCCTCGGGTAAGTCTCGGCCGGTCAGTGGATGGAGTTCCCGGATGATGTTCCTGGATGGGGATGTTCCCGGCCAACAGTGAACCTGCAAGGAAAGGAGTCACGGAAAAGCACCGATGGGGTGCCGGCCTAAGACCCTCCGATGCTTAAGTCAGCGTAAGGAGGAGGGTAAGTCTTAAAGGCAAGTAAAGAGAGTTTGGTGAGAGGAGTTAAGTTACCTTTGACTTGTGAGGTGAAGTGGTATTTATAAGGAAAGAGTTTGGACCTTCTTGTAATATGTGGGTAATGTGGGATGAGCTACCCACATTGCCCTTTCTTGGAGGCTTGTGGAGGCCTTGGTGGCTTCTTATTAGGATGATATGTGGCCGGTTTGGGTATGGTATGAACAATATTGGGTGTAGAAAGAAATTTTTACATTATAAAAATATGAGGTGGGTGTGTAGAGTATATTGGGTGTGGGGAGATAATTATTGGGTAAGGATATAATCACCCTTCCCATTCACACGAATTAGAGTTGTTTTACAATTTTACCCACAAAATACTTTTTTTAAAAAAAAGTAAGGGTACGAAAAAATTAACAAATCTAATTTCAACACAAATTCCTATCTATATTCCCACTCCCATCCAATATAACCAAACAAAAAAATTGAATCAATCATTCTCATTCCCTATTCTCACATGACATCAATTATTTTTCACGAACTCCAAATGACAGAAATGAACACGAGTGTGCTGATTACCCGTATGAACCGGTCAACACAATTGGACCAAAGTTCAAAATTTCAAGTTTTGGGCTTCTATTAACCATAAGAACCAATCAATACAAGTGGACCAACGTTCAAAATTTAAGTTTTGGGCTTCTATTTTTCGGTTTGAAGATTGTATTTGGGCTAAGGCCAGTCAATTTCAAGTTGGAATGCCAATGGTGATTACGTCAAAACTCGAATTGGGGTTCTGCAATTGAATTCTTAGGGCGTAAGCAGCGGGTAAAACAACAAAGAAACGAAACGCAGAAATTTTGCGGCAAAACGCTGCATCGCTGCCCTCCCCCTTGCTCTCTACCCCTTGCTCTTTATATTTACTTTTCCCTAACTCCATATGTACGTCTAGGGTTTAAGCCTATTCAACCTGGAAACTAGGGGTGGGAAAAAAACCCAACAAACCCGACCCAACCCGACACTCAACCTGTTCCCGATCTTGATTTTATCCGTCCCGATAATTATAGGGTTTGAGTTTGGGTTGAATTTTGAAACCCCGATGGGGTACACCCGACTCGACTTAATTTGTTTTGTAAATATATATTTATATATATATATTAACTAACTATATACAGTTATAAACCCTATTTAATTTGTTCCATTTGTTCGCCCCAGAGTCCGCCTCCAGCCATCCACTCTGCTGTTCGACCTCGACAACCCGACTCAGCCTCCATTCGACCTCGACCCCAAAAACCCATCGCCGCCGACTCACAACGCCGCCACGATCGTCCGCCGCAATCTCAGCCTCGGCTCTCGAACCTCCGCAGCGCCATCAGTCTCAGATGCCATTCCTCCTCCCGCCGATCCCGTTTCAATTCCGCCGCCTCCGAACCCTCATTCTCCTTCTCCGTCGTTTCTGAACCAGTACGAACTCGCCAAGTTCGCTGCCATTGCCAAAACCTGGTGAGGTCTGCGATCAAGTTTTGATTTTTAATCAAGGAGTTTCAATTTTGTGCATTTCATATGTGATTTAGCTTTATAAAGTTGTGAACTTTAATGGAGAATTTTCTGTTTGTGCACTCAAATGTGATTTAGCTGTGGTAAAATGTGAATTTCATTCGAGAAGTTTCGATTTTGTGCACTTCTAGTGTGATTTAGTTGTGGTAAAATTGTGAATATATGATCAAGGAGCAAGAAATTTACTTTCTCAAATTTCCTTCGCCGGCAGCCATTCAACCCCGACCCCAAATTTCGTCGGCAAGCACATCGTCCCGGACCGACCCCTCCACGTGAACGACGAGCTCATCTGGGACAACGGCCCAATAATTTTTGTTTTGGCCCAAGAACCCAACTGTCTCAGGTTCAGCCCATCCCAACCTGACCCGACTCGATCGGGTCGGGGTACCCGAGCTCTGTTGGGTCGGGCTCGGGCTGCAAATGAGGAACCCGATCCTTCTCGGGTCGGGATTCGGGTTGAACCTTTTTGGGTCGGATCCCGACCCCTAAACCCTACTGGAAACCCTAAACAGTGAAGTTGCCCTTAAGGTGTTCGATAAAATGCCTGAACTGGGGGTTTCAATCGATGATAATTTATATTATTGCTTGTTTTTTTTGTTTACAGAAACACTGAGTTGGGTTTGTGAGCTGAGCTAGGAGGAGAGAAAAAGAGGCAGGAAAAATGGAGGAAGTTGCCCAGGATGAAGGCTATAAAGTTCCAGAGGAGTTTCAAGAAAATGCCAATGAATCACTTGTGGATATCACTGCGAATGAAAACACAGAGCTTTGGCTCATCAGCTGGCCTAAAGATGTAGTATGTTGCTTTTCGGTTGATGGGTTCTTTTCACATTTTTCGTATTAGTGCCATGTTAAGATGCAAGTTTTCTGATAGTTTGTATAAGGTTTACCCAATTTTTGTTAGAAGAAAATATTTCCCTGTTGAGTATGTTTAGTCAGTTACTTCATATACTTGTGTAATGAGTTGGAATGACTTAAAGCTCAACTAGCTGTTTGGAGTGGCTTCCATGGCCTCAGAGTTCTTGTGGTGGGAAATGAGTGACCATGTCGTTAGTATCTAGAATCAGTTGTGCTGTTGTTTGCTAATGTGGTCTCTTCCAGGCTTCGCGAATTTAATTGATTGGTTTATCGGTATTGCAGAATCCTGATTTTCATGGGACAGAATTGTCGCTCAAGCTTCATGATCAGGGAAATTTGGGCAGTTTGCAGAGCGAATCTGGTAAGTATATATAAACTTTGGGCCTCCCTAAAGTTTGCTAGTGGATTGGCAAGCTCTTATGCATTCCTTTTCTTTAATCTAGGTGATTCAAAATTTCCAAGAACCAAAGAAGCTGATTTGCATGATTTCTATTTTCTATTGACAGCGGACACTAACTTCTCTATTTTTGGTAGGGAAAGTATATGATGTATCCAGTTCTCTAGATCAAGAGCAGAAAGCTACAGTCTTTTTATCTTCTCCGTCAGGCACAAAAATTGGTATGCTGGAAAGTTATGTATGGTATCAAGAATCTAGAGGGCATGCTTTAATCTCAACTTTCATTCTTATGCTCACATTTCAGTTTGTTAATACTTCAAATCAGAACTGACCCTTGGAATTACACTTGACTTTCTGTCAGAACATCAACAACCAACTTCAATTTCATTGCAATCATTGTTCATAAGAACTTGGCATTTGGCTTCCATGCTAGCTGAATGTGTTTTTAGATTCCTACTATCTTTATTTTCAAAACAGATACAGATGATTAGTAGCTTGTTTTGCTATCTGGTGATGTAATTTTTTGTAACTAAGGTCTGGTTTTAAGTCTTGCATTTGCTGTAAGATAACCTTAGTAATGGTAGGTTGATATGGCAAAGTACGATTGTCTTTAAGCTTTTTCTTTGTTTAGCCTCGTGATAGAGGTTGTTGGTAATTGTATAATTACAATTGTTGCTGTTATTTAATTTTTTTTTTCCTTCTGGCAAAGAGCTTTCTCCTCACTTTATGTCTTGGCAGCTGGCAAGATTTCAAGGAATGTTTGTCTCGTGCATTACACTGAGCCTAGTGAACTTGAGGAAAAACGAAATGCCAAAAAGATGAAAAAGATGTATCCAGCGTCATCATCTGGAACGGTGTTGACCCAATCTTCCAGTAAGTATGCAACTCCTACACGAAGTACTATGACGAGAAACTCAGGAGGTGGACGTTCAATTGCCACTCACACACTCAGTCCTAAAAGTTACATATCTGGTATTGGAGAGCCATCACAGCATCGAAAGAAGAGGCATGTACCTGAACCTACTAAGTCTATGAACCAGTCTTCCCAAAGCTCAGGACGAAGACAGAGTGCAGTCACTTCCTTGGGACAAGGTTCTAGTGGAGTCAGTTCCGTAGGGAAAGGTCATAGTGAAGCTACTTCCTCAGGAGAAGCAAAATCAAAGAAAGATCAAAAGACAAAAATATAGTGAAGCTACTTCCCCAGGAGAAGCAAAATCAAAGAAAGATCAAAAGACAAAAATTGACATCCCTATTGGAGGGTCCTCTGTATGACTGTTGGGGTTGGCCAGCCATTTCAAGCAGCATGTTGGAGGGCCAAAATGTCTATGCTACAAGGGTATCATGACTATCTCCCAGCGAATAGTTCAATTTATCTCTAGGATATTTCTGTAGACTACTCTGATCCCAGAACATATACATTATTCACTCTTGTGATATAATTCTGTCTGGATTCCTAAAACCCAATTTTGAAATTTATCCCTTGATCTGGTATCAACATGTGATTCACTTTTTGATTGTTTTTTGCAGAGTGCATTCAGGTGGTCTGAGCTCAGTAGCAACTATAAGTTTCTTAAACTACGTTTATCTGGTTGTAATCCTACTGTCGAAATCCAAAATCCTTAACGCGTTGGGACCGGTGGTGTTTTATTCCGATTTTAGTGATTGGTATCTCTGACCCACTTTGATTACTATACTTGTTAAACTAGAATGATGTTAGTTCAAATGTATAAAAGGCCCAGTATTCACATTTGCCCCAGTATTCGATCTTCTCTTTGTCTCATAGTTACCATCTCCTATCGAAAAGTCTACAATTTAGCCATGCTACATTGTAACAAAATAAATTTTTTTTAAAGATAAATATGCTAGTTTGTTATCTTCAAAAATACTACATTCTACCCTTTTAATATTTTTTTAGTTGTTGACCGTTGCCAACCAGAGATGGTTGCCCTTCTCCCAAGAGTTATCTAACCCTCTTTTTACTTCCCTTTTGTTTTTGTAGCCCAAAATGTAGCTTTCTTTGGATGGTTTTACATTTTAAGTCCAGCCCTCATACCTCGGCGACCTTACCTCAGTATTCCACAACTAATCTCTCCACCAAAACAAAAAAATCTAGGGAATTAGCCAAAATAGCCATGTCATTTTTGTGCCAAATGTTACCAAATTGTGCTACTAAGCAAAAGTTTTCCTATTAAGGAGCCCTTCAATTTCCTTTTCCATCCCAACCTATTTCCGTTCTACCTTTTTTGGCACCGATCGACTTCAACTAAAAAGTTCCCTCTTGACCTCAAGAATATCCAGTTTCAGTCAAAACACGCGCCGCCACCCGCAAATTCTCCTCCCGCTTCCCCACTTTCTCCGACTACCTACTCTTCGAATCCCTAAAGTACCCATCCAGCGTTCCCCCGTTTTTTTTTTTACCGCCGAACCTCCCTCCGTCTCCTTTTCCCGAACTCCAACAAAAGTTCCCTCCGCCAAGAATATCCCAAGTTTTGAGTAAAAACAGCATGAAACGCCGCCTAAAAGCAAAAATACCGCGTTTTCGCTCCGTCGCTATTTTCTGACCACTTTCTCCTTTCTGCACCTCTAGCTTCCCATCCCCGGTACTCCACGAGTCACCCAATCCCAAGTGTTTCCGACAAAAACGTTTTGATCTGTTATTTGCCAAACCGTCCGACAACCTCCCTCCGTCTCCTTTTCTCACCAAGACGACCCAACTAAAAGTTCCCCTCGACCTCAAGAATATCCCAAAGTTTCACCCAATTTCCAGCTTTCCACGCGACAAAACGTCTTCGGGGAGTTTGGAGAAGAGCAAAGGGGGCAGTGTGATGCTATTACGAGACATATGCGACTATAAGAGACAAACAGACTATGTCGACTATACAGCTATATGCAAATTATGACAATATTTTATTTTTTCAGAAAGGACTACGATCACACTATGATGGACTATGATCACATATGGAGCTACGAGTATTACGTGACACGACCACACTATAGGACTATGACCACACTTTGGATACCCATGGATTTAATTGTAAATTTACTGTAGCATTATGCCTAGTGAAGAAATGACCGCTGTCCATTACCTATTTTAGCACAAGTTTCCTCATGGGCCTATTTTAGCCAATTTTCCAAAAATCTGCTGGGGGATCTCCTCCGGAGTCCACTTCAACTGTCCAAGCCCAACCACAGCTTTGGTGCTTTTGTCGTGTTCCTCTTGCCCCAACTTGGCACGGCTAAGTTGGTAAAAACACCTCCCACACTAATTAAATCCACCACGGCACAGCCACCTCTCCTTACCGAGAAAGACTTTCATGCACTTACTATTCATTTTTTAGACCAATTAAATATTGGCACATAAGTCTAAAGTGTCACATGGCTATATCGGATTGGCTAAAAAAATGAATAGTGAGTGTATACAAGTCTTTCTCCTCCATACCCATCCTTTTTCGAGATCCAACCATCGCAGCAGCTTTACACTTGTACCGTTTTGCAATCATGATTAGCACAAGTACATGGAAGTAAGTGGAAGGTTCAATTTGGTCGTAGTAATAAGAATTTTCGTTCCAATAACATGTTGTGTTCGATGAAGTGTATTTAAACTCTGTACGTCCACCTCAGAAGTGTTTAATATGTGTGTTTGTTGTTAGCCTAACCATCAATAGAGTTGGCGGATGAAAATACTCACATGAATGAATGGCATGGTACAAATCTACTTTTTCGTGTTATTTGCTATTAATTGAACGACAATTCTAGTATTTCATATCTCTTCTTCATCAATCTCTTCAACTCAAAACACGAGGGAAGTGATACGCAATATCGCAGTTGCTGACTGAGGAATTAACGTAGAATAGCGCAACCAAGTGAAATAGTGGCCAGACCAACAAAAACCATATTGCAACTTTAAAAAAGAAGAAGTTATTCTGATGATAAAACATATGTATTAATTAGGGGCGGTCAATCAAACCAAAAAATCGCAAAACTAACTCAAACTAAACCTCTCGGTTGGGTGTAGTTTGGTTTTTTTTTTTTTTGGACATGCGGCTTGCAAAACTGCACCGCATCACTTATAATAGTGCTATTCGTGGTTCTATATGTTGAAAATTGTGGTTGATTGCACCACACTGTAATATTAATAAATAATTTAATTTATATATCTTGGTATTATAGTATTGAGATTTTATAAGTGGTTGTATCTTGGTTGTGATGATTATTAGTTTAAAATAATAAATTTTGGTGATGACTTTTAATCTTGAGATATGTTTAGAACAACTTGTAATATGTATTAATTATAAAATTTGAAAAATGGATACAAAAGTTAAACCAAATCATACTAAACCGCTAAATGCAATGCCGCATTGCCTGAAGCTGCTAGTAAGTAGTTTGAATTTAATTTAAAATTTTATTAAATTACGTAAGATAGCGTGATTAGAGGTTTTAACGCAAAATCGCACCACATCCAATATTACTTGAAGGAAAAATAATCGTGCTAAACTGATATGGACACAAACTTGAATTTCTAAAGAAAATTTATTGATCTTCTAAAAAAAAATATTGATATTTAAAATTAAAACCATAGTAGAAGGGGGACTAACCACTAACCAGTAGCCAGAAACCAGGTCTACAGAGAGTTGTATCCACACGTCTTACCTCAATTTAATCCGTTTTTTAAAATTAAATTAGCCATCAAGGCTTAAGCCTTTTAAACTCAAATCTCAGTTCACTCCAACTAGTGCCTTTTGCATTTTGACTAATTTTCTCTGCCCTAATTCTCATTTCAAATCGTTTCTCTAGTTACTCGCTATTGCTGTTTGAAATGTATTTTCTGTTATACATTGTCATGAATCTGATAGATTTATTTGCCAGCTTCTACGTTTGGTTTGAATCCTTGTTTGGTTGCCGAGAAAAGCAAAATTTTTATTCAATTTCCCAGCAACCAGATTGGATTTTTTGCATAAAGTTGGTTACTTGGTGCTCAAACTTAGATCTAATCGAAATCTAGCATCAAAAGTTGGGAAATTTTTGTTGCGTTTTGGTTACAATTGGTGGTGAGGTGAGTGCTAGTGCTAATTGAAAAGCTGCTGATTTTGTACATTTATACGTGAATTTTGTGACTAGGACCCTGTACTTGCACCAAGTTATGGTGACAATGGATATGGATAACAAGCTTTTCAATGTGAGTGTGGTTATTTTGGCCACTCTAGTGGTGGCCAAGCTAATCTCAGCCCTTATAATGTCTCGATCCGGAAAGCGAACCCCTCCTGTTGTAAAGACATGGCCTGTGATTGGAGGGTTTCTCCGGTTCTTGAAAGGCCCCATTGTGATGCTCAAAGAAGAGTACCAAAAGCTTGGGAGTGTGTTCACATTGAACCTGCTTAATTAACAAGAAGATCATTTTCTTGATTGGTCCTGAGGTTTCTGCCCACTTCTTCAAGGCCTCGGAGTCTGATCTTAGTCAGCAGGAGGTGTACCAGTTCAATGTACCCACTTTCGGCCCTGGGGTTGTGTTCGATGTGGATTACTCAGTGCGGCAGCAGCAGTTCCGGTTCTTCACAGAGGCTCTAAGGGTGAATAAACTTAAGCAATATGTGGATCAGATGGTTGCAGAGGCACAGGTAATTGCTGGTTGAATGCCATCATGAATTTTTGAATTTTGATGGATTTGTTGTTTTTTTTTTTGGTCAATACTCAAGCAATATGTGGATCAGATGGGTTACGTTAACTCTGTTTACTTTCAATACAAAAATATGCATCACAGAAGGCATAAACAGTTTCCTGCCTTGGTTCTTTTCAGAATCTGAAAGAGAAAAAATACCACCAAGCATCAATTACTAAATCACTATACGGTTAGTAAATCGTCCTCGTATTGAATGATGAACAAAACTTGAATTTGCATCCTTATTCACTAAATCACTATACGGTTAGTAAATCGTCCTCGTATAAATTACATAATTACTTCCCATATTATCTACTAAAGACACATCACTTAAAACTTATTTAGACTATAGACAATTTGCAAATCATATGCATTACTTAACTTTAACTTAATTCGAGAATCTTTATAATGGTCATCAATTTGAGGTGGACTCAAGGTATGGATGCAAACTATGGTTTATTTGCTCGTTTGTGTTTATCTATGTTATTTAATAGTATCGTTATAGAGAAATAAAATGATGGGCACCTGTACTGCAAATTTTTTCAATAACGCCTTGCCTCCTCAATTGTAGCTTCATATTCCTTTACTATAGATAAAGCCTAAATATTTATTTTGGTTGTTATTTAGCACCTGTGAGCATGACGTTCTTGACTCTTGGAGGAACACTTTCCTAGTTTGTGTACAAGCTGGTAGTCACTGTAGAAAAGGATGCCTTGAACAAACAACATGAACATATAGTGGACAAAACAAAAAAATCTTGGCAGATACCGTTTACTATTATAAATTCTTGGTTTTTTTAAAATTTTTTTTTTTATTTTATCACAAGAGGCTTTCATTCAAATGAACCCCAAGTCAAGACTAAATGAGATTTGCAGCACCTTTTATCTTGATTAGTGTAAACATAACTGAATTCTAAATTTATTAAAATGGCCCTTGAAAGGGGTTTAGGTTAAAATTCTGATATTAGTCTACATATCAGTTTTTTTTAATCATTGTTATAAGATATCTCAAGTTCGTTTCTTTTATTTTCAAAGTGATATAAAAACTAAAAACAGACACACCTTCAGTGTTTGATTAAGATGCATAACCATGTACTAAGTATATGTCGCTTGCAAGTGCAAAAAGACGAAGAAGCAACCAATTTTGCACCACTACTGTCTTTAAGCATCAGTAAGTATTTGACAAACAGTTAAAAGTTGGAAACAGACTTTGAGATAAATCCACAAGTATTGTCTTCTTTGGTGATGGGAGACGTATAAATCAAAGCTCGGAAGAATCCTGGTCAAATTCGACCTGCCCTCTTCCAATGTTTAGTCTCCAATGGCTTTGGATCAAGAGACTAAAATTAACTTTTCTGCTTGGATCTAACATTTACTACAATGTTAGTGTTGAGATCTTGTGGAGACACAGTACGGTAGTAGCAACTTAGAACACTATGTAAAAACATTGTCATTCTCACCATTCACACAGAGGGCAAAGTGGTAGGGGGAATAGAAGTTTGAAAGTTGGACATAAACACACTAAGCATAATATTTTATGGAACAAATTGAATTTTTCTAGTAACATTACATGACAGTGTTATAGTCATAACTTAGAATTTTTCTTAAAAACGGCTGTTAAATTTACGCTAACTGACCAAATATTTGATCTAATTGCTTGACCTTATTAATTTGACCCTTAGGATAGTTGAAGGGCTAAATTTATTTGTTATGGATATGGACCTCTGGTACGCAACTCTCTCCTCCAGGTCCTCCTTCCCTTCGAACACTCTTCTTTTATAGTCAAGCAATAACTTAATCCAATATAATTAACTTGAGGCATAGGGAGCTAAGATTTGGGGAGCATTCTATTTTAGGCAACTTGGGAAAGCGTCCCGGGTTGTGCAGGTTGTGGGAACAACATCGCCCATTTCATCGAAGGATTTGCAAGCAATCTTTGTTTCCTCAGAATTACGTCTGGTGGAATAGATGTGAGAATTTTATCCAGGTCAGGAAACGCCAATTTCTCCCCAAGGGATAGCAACACCAAAGGGTAGAACAATATCATCTGCTATAATAACAGGGATGCAACCAAATACTACTGCTTCAACGAGCCTTGGACTCCATGGGGCCCAACCCAGAGGGCACAAACAGAATATGGATCGTTGCATGTTTTCATAATATGTAGATGGATGGTCAGTGGAGATGTCAAAGAGAGGGTTATTCTTGAAATTCACCCAAACAGCCGCCCTTGCACCTCTGAAAATCAATTGCAAGGGTCAAAAACTCAACAAGATCATGCATGAAAGCTAGATAGAGAGAAAAACTATCGTGTGCACGCCATTCTAATTAAAACTGCATAGGAGACATGTTCAATGTTCAAACGGATAAAACACTGCCTTTAACATAGTTCGATACTTTAGTATACGTAGTACACACATACCTTGCATAGTAGCCACCTTCGGGGTCATTATTAACACCATAAAACAGACCACGGAAGTAGAAAAAGATGGACCGCGGTGTTTATGGGGGAATTAGGTGTGACTCCATCTTTTGTGGTAGAGCATAAGGAGGAATTGTGATCGAACCATCTTTCAAGCATACATGGTTCCGTTGTCCAAAGGTTTGAACCAAGGTGGCACGCTGGAGCAATGGAAGAATCCCTCGGACATAGCTTTCTCTTCCTACAGAATTCCAGCATAATTGTTATTCATGGGAAGAATACTAAAGGATCACAATCACAAAACCCAATTACAAAAACAGCATAAAGAAGAGAAAGAGGAAAAGTAAACTTACACCAAAGAGCCCTTGAGGGAGGGCTTGCTTCGAATGATCAAGCTTGAAGACGAAACTTTGGAGTTGAAGTTGGTGGCGGTGGTGAGGAAGCCGATCAAGCACTTGGGAGTCAGCGCCCCATTCTCCGTCGCAGCCTTCCCTTCTTTGACCACTCCATTGAGGAAAATGTTCCCACCACATCGATGGCCCACGTGTAAGTCTCACCACTCATCAGTTTCAAACTCTGTTTATAATCTTCGGAATTTCGAACAGGGAGTTAACGTGAGACAATATAATTAACGGAATTTAGATAACAAGGTAATATAAAACAACATTTTAATTTGTAAGAGAAAAAATGAAATAAAACCCAGAGTTACGTATCTCCTGTTTGGACCGCGAGAAAATCATAAATTGGGAAAAAAGAGATAATTGCAATTCCCGAAAAAAACCTCGCTGTTTTACGAAATTTTACGAAAATGGATATCCTAAGCCTCTGGTACAAAACAGAGGCAGCCTATTGAGCAACCCAAATATAAAAATCCTGAATTCATGTAAAAGTGAAGCCGATTTTCATACCGAAGCAAGCTCGCCAGTTTTAATTCGTTGCGTGTGATCGTCGCTTTGGTGACAAGCTCCACAAAGCCTCCCTTTTTTGTTTTTGGTGTTTGGCTTTTGAGGTAAGATTCCAAAGCATAGAGAAACATATCCAAGTCAAGAATCCGAAAAAATTGTTGTTTTTTCTATGAAATTCACATAAATTTCTATGGTTTAATTTTATATTATTCTTGTATATATACACAGATGAACTGTTGTTGTGATCATAATCAATTCTACTTCTGATGTTGGTTAGTGGGGTGGGTTTCATTTCAGTTTTTTAATTTAGTGCCCTAGTATTTGATAGATTTTAATAGGTTTAGGTGAAAAAAAAGATTGAATTTTAGCTTTGTTAATTTGAGTTCATTTCAGTAGTTGGTTGATGAGTTTGAGATAATGTGTTGTTGTAGGCACTTATAGTCAGGAGATTTCATCGTCAGAGGTATAGGCTGTGCCCGATGGCTACTTCGGAAGTTGTTCGACAAGTTGTGTCTGGGGCATTACCTCACCTTGGCTGTTTTGATCTATTTTCAAGCAATGTAAATGGAGTAGCCTCTGTTAAATCCGGTGCTAGTAAGGCACGGAAAAGAAGTTCGGTGTGTGCTCAGGCGCATAAAAGCTTAAGATTTGGTCAAGACCACAGGAGGGCGTGTGGGTTGCAAGGTCGAAATGGTGTTTCCCGTGAGAAGAATAGTGGTTCTAGGTTGGATTCTCTGAGTTGCAGATGTCAACCGGCAGAAATTCTTAGAGGACCAACTGCAGAAGATCAGCATAGGTCCTTCTTAGTAGATGAATCGGGTAAAGTGAAACCGGTTTCTCCTAACTGTACAAGTAATCTAGGTATTGATGAATTCACGGTGGATCAAAAAGTGAAATGTGAAGACGGAGGTTTTGGGTCAAATGGTACAACAGCTGCTGGTGGAAAGAACAAAGAGTCTACAAAGGCCAGGGCTAATTTAATTGAGGAGGAAGCATGGGCATTGCTGAAGAACTCCATGGTCTATTATTGCAATAGTCCTGTTGGAACCATTGCTGCTAATGATCCAAACGCTACTCATACTCTGAACTACGATCAGGTCTTTATTCGTGACTTCATACCTTCGGGAATAGCGTTCCTTTTAAAAGGGGAGTATGATATTGTGCGAAACTTCCTTCTTCATACCCTTCAGTTGCAGGTAAAGCAATCTCTTTGTCTAGTATCCAAATCCATAATCACAAACGGTGCTTAGTCTTGATTTAAGTTCATGTGATCTGTGATAATTATTTCTGAATCATTTGGTATCATGCATTCGGTGTTTTTGTCCCCTTTTCCTCGCAAATCTTAGAAATTTTGTTGCATTTGGATTCCCACCCTCAATATAACCAATGAAGAGCCTTATGTTAGTTGCCTATGCTTGATTGAAAGCCCTCATGTTATGACAGATTTTAATCAGTTGATTCATCTGAGGTGCATGGTTGTGTAATACTTATAGATTTTGTTTCAAATATGGATGTTATAACATAGGGGCACGCTCACCATATTAGAGTGATAATTCAAATTGATTGGTCACTAATGGAGCTCTTCCTAACTCACCTCACAGTCAAATTGAGACTACGCATGCACTTGCACAATCCACTCGCAAATGGAAGGATGTTATCATTGAGATCCAAAATCAAATCCTGACTGGCCTTATGTGGCAGTGTCTTTGGACCCATGTTCTGGTGGCACTTGCCCAACTCAATATTTTGAAAAACTGGTCACAATGAAGCTCCCTATCATCATTTCATATAGTCCAAAGTTCCAAGTGATACACAGCCAAAATGAGACTCAATCCACTGCAAAATAGGTCTAAGCACACTAGCATGACCCACACAGAGAGAATTGGATATCACGATTCACAATAGAGGTTTATTTTGTACTCATAACTGGCACACTCTTGCACTTCTTTATTTTTTAAACAAACTAAGGCAGGTAATGTTATGTTTTTTTTAATTGATTTCATATCTACTTTAAATGTCTCATTTCATGGTTTTTCCTAAGTACGAAGTTTATATAAAGCCAAAGACCAAATATTGTGTCTCCACAGCTTTGACTTCTAAGATAAGTACCTACGTTCTAAGTACCATGCTTAGAGGGGACGTTATCAGGAAGCTCCCAGGAAAACATGAATTCTGTTATAGATGTTGACTTTGATTGTACTTAGTTTAATTTGTTTGTGCATTTTCATTATAGTGATGATACTGTTTTTCAGATTAATTCTTTTCTGTTCTAATGAATATCCCTCCTCTTACAGAGCTGGGAGAAGACCATGGATTGTTATAGTCCTGGTCAAGGACTAATGCCTGCCAGTTTCAAGGTCCGCACTGTTCCACTTGATGGTGATGATTTTGCTACTGAAGATGTATTGGATCCTGACTTTGGTGAAGCTGCTATTGGTCGTGTTGCCCCAGTTGACTCTGGTATGGAGTTTATTCTTTTTATAATTGTTCTCTGAAATAAAACTGCTTTTTATTTCTTGAACCAATAGGAAAAACAAAGAGAAACAAATGGGGTAGTGACTCTGTTGATTTGATCTTTCTGTCAGGATTATGGTGGATTATATTGTTGCGAGCATATGGAAAATGCTCTGGAGATCTTTCAGTGCAAGAACGAGTGGATGTGCAAACAGGGATAAAAATGATTTTGAAGCTGTGTCTTGCGGATGGTTTTGATATGTTTCCAACTTTATTGGTCACAGATGGTTCTTGCATGATAGATCGCCGCATGGGAATTCATGGCCATCCTTTGGAAATTCAGGTGAGTGATTTTCTTATGAATTGTATGAAACCTTTCAATGAATTCTTGCATCTTTTTGTGTCATTTTTATACCCCCTTTTTCTTTCTTAGTTCTTGTGAATACTGTTAGAGTAATGCCTTTATGTTTATACATCCAATACTACAACTTTCTATTCTTTCTGGTGCTTCCATTTTTTATATCTTTTTCTTTGTTTCTCCATTCGAAAAGGGAAGCATGTCTTGTTTGGGATTGCCTTGTTCTGCATTCCTTTAAGTTGGTAAATTAAGGACATTCAAGACCTGAATTTTCTTTTTGTACAAGCTGATAAATCAGTTTTTGCTGCAGTCCTAAGGAACTACAATTAGTACACACCTCGTAGTTTTATCTATTTCCATCATTTCAAGTTTTCCAATTAAGTGTGATTGTTGGTTACAACCTTGGATTCGATTGCCAAATCAATGGATGTGGTTACACACATATCTGGAACATTAAATAGCAATATCACCTATGATATTCATAAACATTGTTCACCTATACTGATGTTGATATCCGACTGGTAATATTAGTAATTTAGGACTTCCAATGGAAGATTATAATGCCCCCAGTCAATTGGACTTGGAACCTACTTTTATGAGCAATGAGTTTTACTATAGTGCATGCTTATGTCATTATTTACATGGAACACTTTCGGGTTTCCTTTAGGCAACAATCAAGTCAGTGTGTTATCATGATTGCTCGATGTGGGTATGCAAGTTCCCTCTTAATGCTAAATTTCAGTTGTACGAACCAAAGTTATTTTGTAATGCTATAATTGCAAGTCGATATTCATTTATCACTGAATGTAGTGGAGTTAATCATCGTCTTAGGCTGGGAGAGGTTTTTATCTGGATAAAGAAGATGAAGTTTCAGACCCATTTATGTAGACTTGCTGCTATATTTTAAAAAGTTTGTGGCTTCATTTGAATACTGATGCATTTGCCGTTTACTTGTTTCTGTAGGCACTGTTTTATTCAGCCCTACTTTGTGCCCGTGAGATGCTTGCTCCAGAGGAAGCATCAGCTGATCTTTCACGAGCACTTAATAATCGTCTAGTTGCATTATCCTTCCATATCAGGGAATATTACTGGCTCAATATGAAAAAACTCAATGAGATTTATCGATACAAGACAGAAGAGTACTCATATGATGCTGTTAATAAGTTCAATATCTACCCCGATCAGATTCCATCCTGGTTGGTGAGATTTATGCCCAGTACAGGTGGATACTTGATTGGAAACCTGCAGCCTGCTCACATGGACTTCCGGTTCTTTTCTCTTGGAAATTTATGGTCCATTGTAAGTAGTCTTGCAACATTGGAACAGTCACATGCTATATTGGACCTTATAGAAGAAAAATGGGATGAATTAGTAGCTGACATGCCGCTTAAAATATGCTATCCTGCTCTTGAAGGCCAGGAATGGCAAATCATCACAGGCAGCGATCCCAAAAACACGTAATAGCCTCTACCTTGACTTTAGCAATGTTTTCTTTACCTGGTTTCTGACACCTTCTTTACCTGATTTTCCATTGCAGTCCCTGGTCTTACCATAATGGAGGTTCTTGGCCAACATTGCTTTGGCAGGTAAGCTTTTCATTTTAATTCGAGTGGTCTGGTTTTCCTCTATTGCCCTTGATCTTGCTTTGCACTGTTGGGTTTAAGTCCAGATTTTGCATTTGCTGTGTCGTTTTTTTTGTAAATTTTTAGCTTTATTACGTCAACGATTTTATAGCTTTTGCACATACGCTAGGATACGAGTCATAATTATTGGATTCTTTATACCACCTTTCTATCACTCTGTCTTCTTTCTCTGTATGTTTAAGCACATTAACAAATATCTAGTTTCATTTCAAATTTATGGAGACTGGAGACACCTTATGTATAGCTCAAGATCAAGTAGATGAAGAATTGTCTACTTGGGAGCCGCATAATTTTAAGTTCTAACTGAGCTACGCCCAGACACTATTTGCATGGTTTTAGTATTGTGGTATCTCGTACTATCCATTCAGGTTTTCATAGATGGTGTTTCCTTATTATTCTGGCATGAATTTGTTAAAAAGAATACTTTGGAAATGTGAATAAAGAGAATTGGTTGAGTGCAGCTTCAAAAAGTTATTTAAAATGGTAGACCAGGTTCACAGTGCAGCCATCTGGCTAGTGTGCTCTCGAATCACCATGTAACTTTGATTAATTCCATATGCCTGGACGGAATTCCCATTTTTGTTGATCATAGAGGAAGATAACTGATGAGAATCCTTGTATGTACTGAAAGGAATGAAATAGTTAATTTAGCATCAAGCAGGAATCATTATTTCTGCGATTAACACTATTATTGGTCTTGTTTCAGCTCACTGTAGCATGCATAAAGCTTAATAGACCAGAAATTGCAGCGAAGGCTGTTGAGATTGCTGAGAAGCGCATATCTTCTGACAAGTGGCCTGAATATTATGATACCAAGCGAGCAAGATTTATTGGTAAACAGGCACAGCTGTATCAAACTTGGTCGGTGGCTGGATATCTTGTGGCAAAGCTACTCCTCGCCAATCCAAGTGCCGCAAAAAACCTCGTGAATGAGGAGGATTCGGAGCTTGTAAATGCATTTTCCTGCATGATAGCTTCCAGCCCGAGAAGGAAACGTGTTTGGAAAAAACAGATTCTAGTATGAAGCAAAGAGGGTCTGGCACAGAACTCATGTCTCAGACACTTCTTAAATTGACCATACAGCCACTAACGGATTGAAGCATGGGACAGAGATCTATTACTTCCAACGGCAATACATGGAGCTGATGTCTGTATTACTGGGCATCTAAACTACTGCACGATTGTTCTTGTGAACGCAGTTTAGTGTTCATGCTGTAAAGAGTTGCAGAAATGATGATCTGTGTCCAAATATTATGCAATCGTGTTCATGCTGTAAAGAGTTGCAGATATCTGTGTCCAAATATTATGCAATACCCTTTTATTGTTTGACCATTAGATACACTCGATATTTCCCACAATCCGAATGCACGTATTTCTGAAAATTGCCGCCAAATTTGGTAGGCCGCAGGCCTTTGCTAATCCTATTTCATGTGCAAACCGAAGTTGGAGATCACTCTTGCAATTTGGAGTTGTAAGCCGAGCTAAGATGTCAAGTTGTCATTTGGTCGACTAAGAATATATCTAGTTTTATAATAATTGCTTTCTATAGCTAGCCAGTGGAAGGACGCTCATTTTTATTGACCATCTCTTAACTGTATCCAGGAGTGCGCAAATGTAGGTTATATAGTTTTTGAACAACCCGATTGAGTGGTAACAAAATGAATTTTCATTTATCTAATTTCAGGTTAGTTGTAGAAAAGTGAACCAAGTAATACACTGATGTTTCACAATGAACAAGCGAAGGTAGTAATAAATCCAATTTGAGCTACCCTTCACTTACAAATGAACTATCGAAGGTAGCAATAATCGCTTTAGATCACGAGCAAAAAGCTGCTGAACATCACTGACAGGAAGCATTATGTCCCATCAATGGATCAACTGGCTTTCAACATTTAGTTTAAGAATCCAAAATGTGTTTGTTCTCAGCCAAGATGCTGTCCAGCAATGATTCACATGCATCTTCAAGCAAATCTAGAACCTAGAACATGAAGATTCATAATCAGTATTGAATAAAAGTACTGGAATTAATGCCACGACAATTACAAGCCGGATTCTGCCCCTCGTCTCCCTCTTCTCTCGTTTCTATCATATATAATTCAAAGTCATTTAAGAAAACAATCGTTGCTTTTTCTTTGTTGATTTCACTATGCCTTGTATCTCCTCAGATTGGGGCTTGTTCTTTCTTTCCATTACTTTCATCGTAATTTTTCCTAAGATTTTCTGTGAGGTCACTATTTCTCCCTTAAAGAACTATCAGAATATCTTGAAATGGAAAAATAGCCACACTAATCTGTTTACACAGTTAAACTGAGATTTAAATTTTGCAAGAGAGAAGAGAGACCATGCACTGAAGATTTAAAGATTAGATGATCCCTAACTTTCTGGCAAAAAACAACAATATATTAATAATTAGGTTTTAATTGGTCTTGAGCCACTAGCTTTGCATGGCTCAAATACGAAAGAGTTTTTAAACCATTCATCTTTTCTGATTTAAATTCTTTTACTATTTTTAGTTACTGAACTTCTATAAACCTGGGTTCTGAATGTAAAAGAGGCAAGCAGTTTTGGTAAGCAAGTCTTACACCAAACTAAGCATCATCCTATTGTTTCTCTCTAATAGTTCTGCTTTCCATAGAGAAGGAAGTCCGCTTCCGTAGAGAAGTAACGACTCCTTGTTACTAGGAACTAAAAATTACAGCTCTCCAGAAAGTTTTGAATTGAGTGGTATCAGAGCCCCAGATCCGAGGAGCAACAGTGGTCTATGGAAACCTGTCTCACTGACGACACAAAACTACTGGTGAAGAACTTAGGCCCTTTGCTTGATAGAAAGCCAGGTCTAGGAGAGGTACAATTTCTAAGGCAAACAAGTCCAAAAGCAACTAGTGATGGTAATCGCATCACCAAACTAGAACAAGTAGAAAGCTTGACAGATTCAATTTCTCAACTTGTTGAGAGAGTATGAAGCAAAGAAAACATTATGGAGCGTCAACTTAGACCGCCTCAAGCTAAAGCTGGAAAAAATAGTTGTCCCAGACAATGAGGACAAAGATAACCTGAAGCCGGAGATGTAGGACATTGATGGTGAACAAAGTGATGCTAAAACTCCTAAAGATACCTTAAAGATAGACTTTTAAGGTTGATATCCCTATCTATAAAGGGGATATTGCTCCTGAGAAATTGGACAATTAAATAGATACCTTAGAAACTTATTTCACCGTAAATAAGTATTCAAATTCTCAGAAAATTAAGCATGCAAGTATGGAGCTTTCATGTTATGCCCTTAAGACTTGCAAACTTAATTTTTGAGAATTTGAATACTTATATAGGGTAAAATAAGTTTCTAAAGTATCTATCCAATTTTCAAATTAATCAACATCAATATCCCATGACATATCAAGCTTAAATTCTATCTTTAAGGTATCTCTAGGAGTTTAGCATCACCTTGTTCTCCGTCAGTATCCTCCATCCATCTCCCACTTCAGGTCAGCTTTGTCTTCATCCTCTGGGATAACCTTTCTTTTCAGCTTTAGGTCAGGGCAGTCCAAGATGAAGCTCCGTAAGGGTTTCTTTGCTTCAAACTCTCAACAAGTTGAGAAATTGAATCTGTCAAGCTTTCTACTTGTTGTTCTAGCTTGGTGACGCGCTCACCATCACTAGTTGCTTCCGTACTTGTTTCTCCAGACAGTGTCCCTCTCCTAGACCTTGGCTTTATAAAGCGAAGGACCTAAAATTTCTTCACATGTATTTTTGCATCGGGCTCGAGCCAGGACCATAAACCATCAAATTGACGAACGAACTTGTTTCCACTAAAAGGAAAACCTTAGTAGTGTTTTCTTCGGAATTCATTCAACATCATCATTTTCGTTATCATCATTAAATGCTCTTGAACCCAGGACCATGAGATTTCATGTATAAGTACTAACAACGAGGCTAGGAAGAGGCTGGTAAAGAAGAACCTTTGACCATTAGAGCATACAAAATTGAATTTTTAAGACACAACGTCAACAAAGAACTGTATTGTAGTAACTTTACTATTCCAATTACATTCTAATATTTTCTATTTGATTAACTCACAAGGTTTGACATAAAACTTTCAGCAAGTGGGTTGCCAATGGGCGACTCATGTATATTGTATCATCCTATTGTTAATGTAATTCCAATCCTCGAAAGTTTCACTAAACTCCTCACAAGCATAACACAATGGATAAACCAATTAAGATAGATGCATGCACTTTCTTCTTCGATCGAAAGATGCACACAGTTTGCTTTCCTTTCATTCGCATATTCATGAGAAGAATGATTAACAGGCATGGACATATTACCTTTTCAAAACCCTGTGGCCCACCATAATAAGGATCCGGTACTTCTGTTTCATCGTGTTTCTTGCAATAAGAGCACATTAACTTAACCTGCATGAACAATAACCACATAAGAGAAGATAATCGAAACCATGCCAATTCATGTACCAACCTGGTACTAAGCACTCAATACAGACCTTTTTGTGAGCATCCTCAGGTAAAGGCTCTCTAAATTTCCACCTATTAAACGCCTCTATTATATCAGCTGTAGCAATTATCAACAACACATCAATCAAACTATAGCACACATATACAAAGTGACCAAACATGTATTGACTACTTGAGTATTAAGCAAAAAGTATATGATTATTCTTGGATTCTACATATAATAAGCCCACCTCGGTTCTGATCGTCCATAGCAAGGATAAGATCAAAATCTCGAAAATCCGGCAGCCGGATTGGCCTCGATAGAGAGGTTATCTCAATGCCACGCCTTTTAGAAGCTGCTCTCATTCTTGGGTCTGCTTGATTCCCCTATCAACACCAATACATACAAATCAGGCATCACAACTTCCAACCAAAACTGAACTAAAACAAAATGAGACATTTGCACTTTGCAGACAACCTTAGTGAATTCAAACAGTGGTTATAGTTAAAACAGCTCCCAAGTAGTACCTCATGGTAATTAATGGTTCCAGCAGAGTCAATCTTGAACTTGGACTCCAAACCCCTTTTCTTGACCAAGTCCGTGAAGACTCCTTCGGCAGCTGGGCTTCTGCAGATGTTGCCCAAGCACACGAAGAGAACGGCGAAAGGTTTGGTCTCGGCCTCCATGGACGGAGGAGTAGAAGAAGCAGCCATTGGTGCTTTTGTCACCGACCCAAATGACCAAAAGGTCCTCGATTTCAGGGAATTTGAACGAAATGTTGGGTTTTGCAGAAATGGTACTTGGGGAAGATGAACAAGAAATGGGGGGTTTAGAGAGTTGTGGTTGGAGGAGTGGCAAATTGGTAAATGTGGAAGGGTTGTTGTTGCTACTGTTCTGCTGTGCAGTGCCTTCATTTCTCCAGGGAATGTGGAAAATATAAGATAGAAACATGGTGCTGGGGAATGTTACTTATGGGCCACTTCAGGGTTGGTTGGTTATGGGCCATTGCTGAAGGAAAGGAGATGAGGAAGTTGTATATCTGACTAAGTTATTCTAACAGGATATTCGATATTTATAAATCGATACTTATAAATACTGTCATCGCATGTAAATCATAAACTGTCATCGCATTTAAACCATAAAAAGAAACTGTCCCTCCTTTTCCCCATAAAATGAAAGGTAGCTAATGTTGATAGTTTTAACTGGGACAACGTTGGATGGAGTCGTCCTCCATACAAACTGACAATTGATGGTTTCTAAGGAACGGTATTCCTGGAAAGAACAAAAGTAATCTATTGTAGGGATGTTCTGGTGATGATAACGCACTAGTTATCGGACAAGTTCTAGGAGAGACGAACTGCAGCAAACAGAAATAGAGTCTGCGGTATAGGGCAAAAAGAAGAATGGAAAATGCTAATCCGATTTCCATTTCTCTGAGTTACTGTATCAGTAATTCAGCAAGCACATATATATATATGGCACATATACATATATGATATATATATACATACATGTATATATATATGATATATGTATCACCCTACAACTAGCCACCAGTATTTTCAATTACATGTGATAATTTACACTATAAGCTATATTATCAGTAAAAAGAAACCGACGAGAAATTTGGGAAAAAAACATCCAGCTTTCTTTTCCATGTCAAAGTTTAACTAAAACAGGTCAAAGTCTATATGCTCTCCTTTACCCTCCAACTCCTTGTATTCTGTGCTTTCCGGTCTCTGTGAAGCAGATGGTGCACCAATTCCAACATCAAACGACTTGGGAAGTTCTGGTGGTACTGCACACCGAATCAACGCCCAGTTAAGGCCTTCAAAGAAAGGATGCTGCTTAATCTCCGCAGCCCCTTTCACTGATCCTAGACGAGTTTCAGGGTTCTTTATTAAGAGGCCTCTAATCAGGTCTCTTGCATGAAAACTTACTAGAGGCGTATTTGGGAACTTGAGGCTTTTCGACACCACGTTTGCTAATGTGTCATCATTTCCTGACCCCTTGAAAGGTGTCTTCCCATATATCAGCTCAAACATAAAGATTCCTAACGTCCACCAATCAACAGAACTCCCATGACCTTCACCTTTGATGATCTCCGGGGCAAGGTATTCATGGGTTCCAACAAAGGAGTTGGATCGAGCAGCAGTTGGTTCCACTACAAGCTGTGGCAATGGGTTGACCTGGGCAGCAAGCTCGGATTTTATTTTCCGAGATTTTGCAGCAGCAGATAAAAGTCTAGGAGTGAAGCACGAGACTTGCCAGGATGGTTGGAGGCAAAAGGGATCAATGCAGCTAGATCCAGTGCATGGGCTTGGGATCTTTTTCTTGCTCTCCATAACAGGTGAAGATGATTTGAGCAGACTTGCACTGACAGCACATGTTAGTGACAAGTCAAAATCTGTGAGCATGATGTGGCCATCTTCTCGGACCAAAATATTTTCTGGTTTCAAGTCTCGATACACAACTCCAAGCATGTGTAAATACTCTAAGGCAAGAAGTACTTCAGCGATGTAAAACCTGTAGATATGCGTAAAATGGCTTAAAATAAGTCTAATGAATATTTCAAGTACTAGTGTACAATTAAGGTGATGTAGATCAATTATGGAGTTCTCCCTTCTTTCACTTGAACTAACAAAATGAGGATTGTTTGAAAAAGTGAGAGGACTCTATCTGTACTTTAATACATTCATCATAATCAACACCAAACAGCTACAAGGTCCTAAGAAAATGTTAAATGCAAGCTGACAGGAAACTCCTTAGCTATATCAAGCTAGGCCAATTTAGGAAACCCTTGTATTTGTGGCTACATATAGGCTATAACCTTATACATATGCAGATGCAACTTCTTCAGAGAAACTGACATACACTCACAAATTTAAACCCCATAATAAAAAATAGTCAATTTAGCATACCAAACAAGTGTCGCATGACCAAATGTAGGCATCTCATTGTACTCAATATTTTTTGTATCATTTTGCACTGGAAAAAAAGGCACAAGCACAATTAACTAAAACTCGACCATAAGAAGAGAATGCACCTTGCTGCTTGTTCAGAGAAACTCCTGCCAGGCTGCTTTTGCCGCAGCACGTGCAAATCGCCACCTGGACAGTACTCCATAACTAAACATGAGAGCTTATCTGAAACACAATGGGCATATAGTGTAGGAAGAAACGGATGGTCCAGTATTTCCAGTATCTCTCTTTCTGTTTGTGCCCTGATCATTTTCTTTCTGGTAGCCAAAAGCTCGTTGTCCATCACTTTCAAAGCAAACACACAATTTGTTCCAGTTAGCTCAGCGAGATACACAGTCCCAATGTCCCCAGAACCAATCCTCTTGAGCAACTTAAAATGCCTCAAACCTAAGCTTCCATGCTGCTTCTGAACATGATGAACGGCTTCCCATCTCAAGTCTTTCGACATATGAGGCCTCTTCCCGCTACGACAAGACCCACCTAGACTGCTCTCCTCACTAGTGGTTGTAGAGCTGCTATAGTCACCAATGCTACTTTTTGAGCTTTGTGAGAAATCCCCCTTTTCTCTTGAGCTTGACCTCTCATCAACAGTATTCACTATAGATTTAATTCCACTACTGGAATTTAGAGGAAAATCTAGTTTTCTTGTAGTTCTGTTAACACTACCTGAATTCATTTCCTTTCGGAGACTTGTACTACTGGATGCCAGAGATTCTTTCTCAGTTCCTTCCTTTCCATGCTTTGGAGTATAATTGTGAGTCTGGTCATTTAACCTACTAGTAGTAGAGCCTGAATCATTATCAAATTTTCGGTTATCTGATCCGGAACTACTACAGCTGGAATTTGAATGCTGCTTGACTTTTTTCTTAAAGAACTTTTTGCCAGTCTGGACCGGCTTGATTAAATGAGAACTACTGCCATAGGAGTTGTTTACCGTACTAGCCGTGCTAGATCCAGATGCAGAAGCAGCAGAGTGCATCCCTTCGTCTGAATTTAAAGTATTAATTGGAAGCTCAGTTAAGATAGAAGCAACCCCACTCCTCTGCATGACTTTATCGCTATCATGAACCTTAGATGAAGAATCAGATGATTCCGGTTTGCTATCTTCTCCTTTCAATATCTCACTCTTAACCCCTGCTGAAGTAGCAATTTCATCCTGTGGTACTAATCTAGCCATACTAGCATCTGGCATCCGTGCATCACCCAAAGTGGTAGCAGGATGAACCTGTGGCATTGATTGCACGAATCCAGAATTCTTCTTAGAACTTGTGGATGCTTCTGGTACTAGGGAGACTTGTAGATAATTCCCTGTACCTTCATTCATAGGAAGGCCAGACCCACTGGCTTCGGCAACAGCTGTCCTATATAACCTTTTGATAGCTCCTGCCTCTGAGACCCCTGATGAACGACCTGGCCTGGATAGGCGCTTCATAGCAGCCATCTCTGATGCCTGAGAGATGCATAATCCTCTGAGTGCTTGCTTCAAACTGACAGGCTCTGAAATTCCAATACCTGATGCATTTGATGAACTGACTCTCATTGGCCTTTTCATAGCACTCTTCTTCAAAGCATCTTTGCTAGCCTCAAGTGACAGATCTGAAACTCTAGCTGAATGCCTACCTTTAATTGCCTGGAAAAGCTGATTGATATCATCCTCTATGGAAGATTTATTTCCAGGTTTCAGCATAAAATTCTTTCCACCATTCTCATCCATTTTCGACTCAGAATCCACTTCTTCTCTTAATTCGACAATTTCACATGTAGCGCGCAATGTACTCATATTTCCAGATCAAAAGAAATATTACAGAAGGTAGCTAGGTGCAACCATACTGATTTGCAGACTAACCAACTTCCGAGGAAGCACTGTGAAGATATTGGAGCACAGAAAATGGAAATAGTGCTACATATCCTCTGAAGTTTGGTGCAAACATACTGATTTGCAGACTTTAATGGCCCACTCGGATCCCTTTAGTGAGTCCAAAACGAAGCATCCAAGGCCTGCCATCATTGTTACACTTCAGTTAATATCCAGGTCATCAAATTAAAGCTTATAAGTGTAGCCGACATGCCTGTACTTTTTCTACAAAGTTACTACGATTAGCATAGATATTGCCTAGGACCAATTTATGCACAAGCAAATTCAAAACTGGAAAATAAAGGGAACTTTTGACTGATTTGACACCAACTTAAATTAATGAGAGTTGTGGAATCATCTGTTTCACCCTAAGGTAAAAAAAAACAATTGAAATACAAGAACCCCACAAAATATGGGTTAATGCATCTAATTCAAAATGTCTTCAACTGTAAGGAAAGGGCCAAAAGAATAAATAAAACAATCTCCAATTTGATCTTCATCTGCTAACAATAAGGCACCTGATACAATCAAAGACTGGAATGTCCAAACTTTTGACAATAACAACACTCACTGTCGCCTATGCTCAACGCTTAACAGGCCAATTACGGCTTAACAGAAAGAAACAAAAGTCAGAAACAACATTCCCACGCTTAGGAAACTATGAAGGATGACAAAATCACAAATCGATAACTTTGTTCTTACCACAAAAAAAAAAAAAAAAAAAAAAAACAACAACAATTTTTTTTACAATTCTTGAGCATTCTTCCACACACAAAACATAACAAACACAAACCTCACTGCCAATGAACCATTAATATTCACACAGAATCAAGGATGGGCTCAGTAGCCATGTCCTGCCTTTTAGTTTGAACATGAAGCATAGTTAGATGTAAATGAGAGGACTTTTTCACACCGATAATTCGAAACCGAAAAAGAATCAAAACCCACAATTTCAAATCACTAAAAAACCCAAGAAATCACCAGAATCGGCAGGAATTATAATTCACTGCCAGTGAAATCAGAATCCTCAACCAAAAAAAAACAACAAATTTGAAGACAAAGAAACCTTACCTTAAACGTGAGCTTATATGTGTTGAAGAAAGTGAGGTTGCTAGGGTTTCAATCTTCACTGTTGGTGTTTTTCAATTGTTTTGAATTTGTGGGGTGGAGAATTAGGGGTGGTTGGGGGTGGTTTAGGGCACGAGAAGCACAGTTGGGGGAGTGAATGAATGAAGTTGGAGGGAGAAAGCAAAAAATGGAAACTCACGAGAAGTGTCGTCCGAGGCGCTGCTGAGTCAATCTCAATTTTTCTGCACTGTTTTTTTCCTTGTTTCTTTAAAAACTCAATTGCTTTTGAAATGGCGGAAAACCACTGTTTGTATTAATATCACACACAGGTATCCAAGAGGGACAGAGAGATTCGCGGTAGTAGTACTACCAGGAGGTGAGGGGGGGCTCCTCTGTGGACATCCCCTTGGTTTGTTCTGCTGCACTTGGAGTCCCCAGCCGCTAGATTCTTGCCAAATTCTTTCCCATGTCTCTCGTCCTAGGTGGTAGGAAATGGAAACTTCATTTTGGTTGGTTAGCGCTGCAATTTCATTGGATCGGTTGTGGATGGCGAGCCTTTGCATTTCTTTTTGCTGCATTTATTTACCCGTATTTGGTTACATCTTGACCATTATTAATCTAATAACTTGAGTAATTATATCTTAAAATTCAATTTAACAAGAACTTAACTTTGTTAACTTGAATTTATAACGAATAGGGGGGCGGCGCGGTGCGTTTTGGTGATGTTTTGAAGTAAAATCGCAAACCACATCATCTTATGCGATTTAACATAATGTTAAACTAAAATCAAACCACCTACTAGCAACATCAAGTAGTGCGGTTAACCGCAATTAGCGGTTTGTTGCGGTTTGGTTTGACTTCGTATGCATTTTCTAAATTTTATAAATTCATACATAATATAAGTAGCTCAAAATTCATTTCAAGATCAAAATTCATCATAAAATATTATTATTTTAAAGATGACATGTGTTAATTAGAATTGAAGGTTTGACTACTTGTAAAGGATGCATGGTAGCACAATATAACTAATGAAAAATGGCATGTATTAAATTATTTTATATAAATTAAATTGTTTATTAATTTTATTGTGCGGTGCGGTGAACTGCAGTTTTGAATATTTGGAAACCACAGGTCTCACTATTATAAGCAATGTGGTTAGGTTTTGCAAGCCACATGCCTTGGAAAAATATTTAAACCAAACCACACCGCATTAAATGGTTTGATTCAATTTGGTTTGTAGTTTTTCAGTTGGTTGCCCACCCCTAATAACAAAAACTCATCTCCAAGACCCAAAAGGACAAGAAACCATTTGGTCTCTCAAAGTGCCCCCGCTATGCTCCTGGAATTGGCGGAAACTTTTGAAGTTTCGCTCTTGTGTGCATTCCCTTATTCATGTTATCCCTTCCCCTCTAAGCCCTTTTGGTTCGCTTGTCAGATTTATTTGCGTGGCATATGCTAGTGGTTCCTTTACGACTTGTTCTATGTGGAGATCTCTTGTTGGTTGGGGTTTGGTTGGTCCGTGGGCGAGGCTAGTGTGGTTCAAGGTTATCTAGCTTTATTCTTTGGCTAGATGTGCAGAATCGCTTATCCACCCTTAATCGCATTGGTCACTTCATCAGTAGACAAAATCTTAATTGTGTGTTTTGCAATGCGGCCTTAGAATCTCATGATCATCTTTTCTTCAATTGTCCCTTTACTAGGGGAATTTGGAGTTCAATGTTGTTTAGGTGTGGGGTTGCTTGGTGTAACGCTCCTTGGCCTTTGGCTATTCTTCTTTTTCTTCCCAATGGAAGGGAAAGAGAATGGATACTATCATCAATAAATTGATGTTGTTAGTTACAGTCTACTCAATTTGGAGGGAGATGAATAACCATATTTTACTGAAATAATTTAACCCGCTTCTGTGGTATTGGACACTATTTTCAACTTGATTCGATGTAGATGTGCTCATTATTCTTCATTCCTACTGCTTCTAATTGTCTCTATGTTATGCACCAAAATGTTATGCTACAGTATTAGTGTTGCTTCCCTCTTAGTAGTGGTGTTGCTTTCTGTCACGACCCGAACTCGGGGCTAGAACAAAATGCAAGGCCTCAAACCCGAACTGCAAGCTGGAAAATAAATAAGTACAACTCGGGTCGAAGTATATAGAATTTTATAAATAACTCAAAAATCAATTTATAAAGTACAACATAAAATAAAAACTTCTGCCCTCTAATCTTACTCAACTTTAGCTCGTCCACTCCTTATCATGGTCAATTTCTCTGAAAAAATAAAGGGTGAGGGATGAGCAACAACCACCGTCGCCCAGTGAGTGGAATATGTAATATGTCAGTCAAGCAATGTCGTTTTACTCACACAAAATAATATAGCGTACTTATAATAATTATATATCAAATAACACCATATCACATTGTCCCTTCATTTACTGAATATCCTTCACAAATGTAACCACCACGTGACCCCTAATGGCAATTCCCGCCCTAATGTCCTGTGTAGCATATTTGTCCCCGAAATATCCCAGCATTTGATGTTCTAATGTTCCATGAACCATGCCACATAATTCACATCACCACTATATACATACACCAACACAGAACACCAAAACATAGACATGCTTGACTTGAAAACATAGACACATTTATCTGAAAATAATAACACATTTTAAGCACATTACATAAACCACTCACCTCGATTATCTCAAAACAACCACTACAATTGTCTGAAACCATAATCTCGACCAACACCAAAATTCTATCTTTCTTATTTTCTCTCTTTTAATTTCTTTTCCTTCTCTTCCCTTGGCTCTCATTAAATAAGCTCCCCAAAAGATGATTCAAAACAAATGGCCATAAGGCCTTTTTATAGTAGACATTGGTGGCTAACAAACTTAGCCACCAAGTAAAATAATTAATAAACCATTAGTATAAGATAGAACTTGAAACATTGATACTCATCTCAAGTCAAAAGGGATTTGGATAATGATGCAGCATGGTGAATGTGTCAACAAATGGTCTGACGATGAATGTTTCAAAGAGCTTACTCACAAAATATTTGTAACCATGTGTCAAAAGCATAGGTAATTGGAGGGCACGTAACTGCATTAGTCACCATAATAGAAGGGTGAGTGAGCAACTTCAAAACTTGGAGGACAAGTAAGATAATAATAGATAGAACTAAGCATAGTGAAATCGTGTAGGATTGGAGGTGTCAACTTGAAAATGAATAACAAATGACAAGGAAACTGATCACCAATAGAAAGAGAAAAGAAAGGTCAAAGGGCAGGAGGTTAAAACGGTAGCAAGGAAAACAAACAGCTTCACAAGAGTATGACCAAGACGAATATACTGAAACTTTTCAATACCAATTCTATAGGAGACTGGTTGATTATATGGCGATCAAAAGAATGGTGGTGAGTAAAATAATGGTAGTATACATATTTAGGTAAAACATGGTAAAATATAGTGTTGAAAATAATAGGTTGTCGGAAGATAAAAATAAATTCATTTTAAAATACGGGTTCTCACACTTTCCCTTTGGTGGGTGTCTGCCTTCGGGTTTTTATTTAGGGATTTGACCTTGTAAAGTTATTGGGTTTGTGCCCTCTTCAATTCTATTAATTTACCGACACAAAAAAGACAAGAAACCGACCCTCCATCACCTATCAGTGGTGATTGCCCATGCAAGTGAACCCCTCTCTATGAAGAAAAACGAACTTAAATAAAAGGGACGGGGCCAAGTTGCGGCTTCCTTTCATCCACAACACATTATCAATACTCCTCAATTCATGCAAATACATCAATAATGAATCAATCACACCCAGTTCGTCAAGTTCTCTCATTTTCAATTTCCAGACATTAGGTTTCTTCTGAATTTCCACGTGATTTTTTTTTATTTCGTTCGAAATTTCCTAAGTCCTTAAGTGCCATAAATCTAAATTCAACCAAAACCCAAAGTCATTGGCAATAAAGCTTAGTTTTATTTATTCAAGTTGTTATTAGGGTAGGGTTGCTGAACGGTTGTGTCATGAGTGTGCTGCTCGGGTTGGGTAGTAGGCTAGTTTAATTCTACCTTCTAATTTTAATGAGGTTAAGTTGGAGTTAACTTGAAATTTGAGGTGTATTACTTTTAGCCCTTAGATTAATTAAATGGTCAAGATGTAGGCAAATGTGGATAAATGCATTAAAATGAAATGTAGAGGCTCGCCATATGAGCGTTGTACACATTTCTATTGTCAAACCATTAATATCTAGGGTTAATGGGATATAAGCCCAAAAAATTTACAATAATTAGATTGATACCCAAGCACATTTTTTTTGTTGAATTAAACCCAAATTTGAATATGGGTGCCACTTAAGTTTTGAAAATAGCCAAGTCTCTCTATAATATTTACAAGTATGCCAGTTCAATTAATTTGAAATTTTGAATTGGTTCATATATTAACTTAATTACATTAATTCTTTCATTTAGTCAAAACATTTTCATTAATTCTTTTACTTTATAGGTGTATTAGGCTAGGTGGTTTTACACTGGTATTTTTGTACATAGTTTACTTGGTTTAATTAGGTTGTTTAAGTTTTTGCTGAATTACTCTACTATAACAGGTAGTTTCACTTCATAGGTGTATTCGCCTAGGTGGTTTTACACTGATGTTTTTTACATACTTTACTTGGTTTAATTAGGTTCTTTAAGATTTTGTTGAATTGCTCTACCTTAACAGATGGTTTCATTGTATCTATTTGGTTAGATGGTTTTACCTTTTTTTAGGTGGGTTGGTAAAAGTACTTTTAATTTGGATACATTTAGGGTAAATTGGATTGGTTAAGGTGGCTTCTATTTTTTCTTAGTTAGGGAAGTTCGGGTGGCTTCCATTTTGTTCTTAGGTGGGGAAGGTGGCTTCCATTTTCGCGGTTTCAATCACATTGTATGCGAGGTGGATGACTGAAATGAAGAAGGTGGAGAAGGAAGACACCACATAGAAATCAATTTCATTGATGTCTCACAAATCGGTTATTAACTTAAAAAAAAAAAACCTTCAGAAAGTTAATAAGGGCAACTTAGGAAGACAAAATTTATAATATAAAAAGTTGCTGAGGTGGAATCTAGTCATGGGTTTCAATTACAAAGAAAAAATATGATAGATTTCAACTTAAATAAAATAATTTTTATGGGTTTATGTCTCATTTCCTATAATATAATATTAATATATTATTATTATCTATTCCATTTATTATGTATTTGAAAAGCTAAAAGTGTACTTAAATGTCAAAGTTTGAACAATAGCTTCGTATGCAAATATAGTAATACGAAATTAAACTATGTGATAAGTTTCACAAGGTGCACATATACGTATATATAATGTTGTCGATAAGATTGTAGAGTTTCCTAATGAGTCTGCCAACAAATAATTACTCCTTATGCCCACTGCAATACACAACAAAGTTTCAAGCCATTGTATTACCACACCCTAGGCCTCTATATTATGCCTATCAGACATCTTAGGTAGAAGTACTGAATTTGCCTAACAAAAGAACAAAACGTTCTCTATTTGACACTAAGAAATGAAAGCATTTCTCCCCCTTCAAGATGTGCCTCAAATCTCATGCAAATATTTCAAAATTTGTCAACGGAATTTTCTTGACGAATAAGAATACGAAAAATAAGTAAGAAAAATATGGATGATGACAATAATGTCACATACAAGGTATATTTGGTAGACGAAGTCCATATATTAGAAAAATATGGAAACGTCTTTGAGTTAGCATGCTTCATTCACTAAGATTAAGTTCTATGGATTTCAAATGAAAAAAATTTAAATTTTTAGGATATATGTCTTAGTTTTTATAAAATGGAAAAGTATCAAATATCATTTCTCAATGTCTCTGTCAATGGAATTTTCTTCAATAAACCGACATATATCAGACTTCAACATCGTTTGGAGCCATCTTTAGTTACTACATTTGGCTAGTCAACTAGGTTTCTTGCCAACATGACTCTATAGTACAACTACATGAATGTCCTAGGTGAATCATTTACGAAAACTACAACTGATTCTTAGTCCGTGAAAACCCTTTCGGCAGCTGGGCCTTTGCATATGTTGCCGAAGTTCACTTAGAGATGGACAAGGATTTGATCTCTACCACCTTAGACAGACGAGTACAAGACGCCCTTGATACCTTTGCCATTGACTCAAATGAAGAAAAGATCCTCGATTTCTGGAAGTTTAAACGGCTGAGACATAAACATTGTCCAATTAGAAAACTAAATAATCAAGCATAAATGTCTTTGAATAGTATAATCAACTGAACTTACAAACTGATACATCAATCAAAAACAAAACTGAACTGAACAATACCTCAAACTTTATTGTCAAAATTACAACTCAAATTGTTTGCAATACTGAAACTAAAAAGTACGAAATACATTATAAATTTGAAGAAGAACGAGGTTGAAAACAGAAACTAAGATCAACAAGTTTTCTAGGGGAATGCTAGCCAAACTTTATGCATCTTCAACGTTGCTCCTAGCCCCTGGAAAACCGGGGAGAGGCGATGATGGCACAACAACATTCAGATCAACGTGATTCCTTATGTCCTCTACAAATGTACTGGGCTATAAATGGCCATGATCCATCTATATTTGATGACTCAAAATTGCCATAGGGTGGCATGACAAATTTACCACGATAGTTAAGGGACCAAGTATTCATCACCAACATGAAGAGGCATCACCATGTCAGTAGAAACCATCACCCAGTATTCAGCATCCAATATTTTGCTTAGATCTATACAAAGAACTTAGAATCTTATGCAACAAGCAGTTGCTAAAATGTGTGAATTAAGCATCCAATAGTAGTGAAAGGACACTAAAATTTCTCAACATTTATAACATAGCACCGCAAAATACTATTGCTGATCTTATGCACAAATTTGTGTATCCTACGGTAGAAGCTAAACTTTGGTAATTTAGCATCCACTCGTAGAGAAAGGCACTAAAAAGTTGTCAAACATTTACAACATTAACCACTTAACATTTTTCTGCAGAAATTTATGTCGTAGTTAGACCTTGTGAATTATTCATCCAGTAGTAGGTTTGTAAGTATGAAGCAGACAATATAGTTCACAATATTAACCACTCACATCCCGGCAAGATACTCATGTTGAAGAGCATCTTTTGCATAAATTCTCTTCCTGGGGTCCAAGCGTAGCATCTTCTAAAATAGACAATATAGCCAGCATTGGCAAGTTGATTTGGCATTTCAAGAAAAAGTGATACAATCTTACGGTTGAACAACTAAACAACTTCTACCGTATGAAGATATTGAACCACGGTGGGTCCATGTATAGGGTGTAGCTACTTTAGGGAAATCACAACAGGTTGGAAGATATCATTTAAAATCTCAAAATGTCAGCCAATATTATTTGACTATTGAGCCTGATAATTGGGTTACTTTCCTCCTTTTCCAAAGCAGGGTTAGATAATGCAATTGCATTACCAATATACTATACTTGAATTATAGCTATGGTGTGACTCTTCAAGTATACATATTTTGGGGTGGAATAAATAATTGTTGTGATACGGTAAGAAATATGACAATAACAATCTTGGAATAATTATTCAAATTCATTATTTACAAGAGCGCTACTATTAGCACTCGAGAAAACTAGTCTACTTTATTCTTTATATTTTACACATGGAAGGACTGCATAATGATTTTTTGGTTGGTGGTCCACTTACTAATTTGTTGTGCTCAGAATATAAAAAACTATAAGGGTTCTCTCATTAATATACAGGTTCAAATGTGTATGATAAAGAAGAACAATAAGTAGATGCGACGAAATTGAATGAATCATTATCAGTATGATCAACAAATTGTAGACAAGATTGTTGGAGATTTTTATCAAAGTGGAAATCCAAATTGAAAATCAGGTTAATTTGTTCATATTTACATAGTAATATTGGACAAAGTATCATTGGCAAAATTAACCATAGTCATATTTCATATTAAGTATACGATTTTGGATGGCGAGTGGTGAAAAAGAAAATAAGTAGATGTCAAAGTAGGAAATGGTGCTAGTTAAAGCATGAGTCCATAAATTTGAGGCCACTGAGTTGCCAAATGGATGCTCTGATAAGAATTGTGATGACCTCTCTTTTGACTTTTAAGGAGATGTTTTCAAAAAAAAAAAAAATTGTTTATAATTGGTTGTCATGGCCCAATGTAAGTGGACTTGCAAATAAGTATTTTAAAGTAAGGCGTATATTATATTGTTTCGTTTTTGCATTAAAGAAAACAAATGAAGTAAAAAAAATATCTTTATGGTACAAATAAGAAACAAATTACAAATTACAAATTATGCATGTAATGACTATCACTTCACCACAAATTACAAATTATATATTTGAATATACAGCGCTACCGTTGCTGAAAATCATAAGCCATCAGAGAAAGCACTTTGAGATGCACATGCACAAATTGAAAATATTGAAAGGCATCATAAAGGCGGAAGAATGGTAGGCAGCTTTGCTTAAAACTAGGGCATATGAAAAAACTACTATTGCCTTTTTTCTTTTTTTTTTTCATTGGATCAGAATGGAGGATTACGGTTTACATTGAGAGTAATAACAAAGACGACCATTATAATCTTCGTGATAACTTCTAGAAGATCGAGAAGTTCACTAATAAAATAGTCATAGTCATTGCAGCGGGGGTTAGATTGCGAGAATTAGCATACCACTTTACAAATGGTCAATTTGGAGGAAAAAGATAAGAAAAATGCAAAGACAATGGCAAATATGGTAGTTGAATACACAATTAGTATGAACATCCAACATGATCATATTGAGATGTGGTTTGTAGGATACTTAGAGCAGTTCCACTCGACGGGCGAAACCGAGGGCGAGGGCGAGGGTGCGGGATCGCCCTCCGTGCCCAACGAAAACTTGGCTCCATCGGTGAAAAAAACGGAGGGCGAGCAGGGGACGATACTGCTGAGTGTGAAGACAAGGGCGACGATCGCCCATGCCCGAGGCCGCTAGCGAGACGACCAGGTGACGTCATTGATGGGGGCGGACCAATTCAACAATGCCACGTTGCTGGTGGACCAGCTGAAGGTCGGGCTCCGGGTTTGCAAGGGCTCGCGGACAGTGGGAGAAGTGTATGAAATAAATTTTGGGTTTTTATAGATACACGTGTGCTTCTTTCATGTTGCTTTTGCGGTTTTTGGTGTGGAGGTGATTAATAATTTTATCTCAATCCCTTTTACTTTGACATTATTTTTTACCTCAAATTTGTGCTGGAATTGAAGATTTGTGATATGGGTTTTGATTATCTGAGTAATTTAAATGTTGGGTATTAGCTGAATTCTGTAAAGATGAGTGCTTTAACTTGTATGGAAGGCTGGAACAATTGGGGTTAATTCTTGGACGGATGTTTTTACAGTTTTGTAATGATCTTTATTTAGGAACTTAATGTGACAAGTTTTCTTATGTTGCAAATCGGGTTTAATTTTGAAATTCGAACCACACTTGCTTGCTTAAATATTGAAATGCATAGCAGATTTAAGCAGAGTGAAAATTTGGTTTGATTGCTAGATTGAAATTTGAATAGAAGATGATTCTTTCATATGGTTTTGTTTAGTGCATAGTTTGCCGACTAAGATCAGGAATAGTTATAAGAATTCATCAGTTCGCCCTCGCCCTCGTCTTCTGTGGGTGGAAGCTGCGTGGGCGAAGGAGGGCGAGGGTGAAACACTATTCATTGCCCATGGGCGAAAACACCCTCTTCCGACTTCGCCCTCGCCCGTATGGGTGGAAATGCTCTTAGGGATAGAACCATACATCTATTCGGATGTTGAACCAAACACAAAAAAAAAAAAAAAAAATAGAGCAAAAGTTGAAGAACGGAAGAATAAAGCTAAAGGTGAAAAAGATATTTACTCCATCGAATCAAAGTGCACATGCCTCCCTTAAACTTATAACAAAAATATTTATATAAAACTCCACATTATCAAAAACCTTTGAGCTAATACAGCTTGCAATTCTAAAGTACTTTGGATTATTCGTTCAATGGTGGACGCATTAGAGTATTTCATGTGAATAAGACGGATTCCAAAGTTAAATTGAATCCCGTTCTTATTCCGTGACCGGTGGTATGGCATAATTTCTTAAGAGAAAGTTGAATTAAAACAAACTCTCTTGTCTATATGCCTCTTCATATCTGATGGGATGTGTCATGTTGCATTTCCAGTTCACTCTCTTCTTTATCTGGTTAGAGTCTTCGTTTTCATTCCACCGAATTGTTGAAAGGAATTTGGGGTGGTGAGATTGTTTTTTTTCTTATTTCTTTTAATTAATAAAATTATGCATTTAGGGTTAAAGATGGCTTCTCCAAAAAGAATTCTTTGAATTATTATGTAGAGATGGTTAAGCCCCAACTATGAAATACAATGTTGTGGCTCTAATGAAGTTATAGGAATTGTTTCAACCCTCAACTACTAAATCATTTAATACAAATCAATGCGCGCAATTACTCCCTATGTGTTTTTTTTTTTTTTTTTATCAACAGACTATGTGTTGTTGGAGTCCAATACTCAACAATGCTCACAATTACTCTATATGTGTTGTTGGAGTTGAACTCTCAACAACATTGTTGAGTTCAAAAATTTTATATGAATTGTTTGAACCCCAACTACTAAACCATTTACTACAAATCAATGCTCACAATTAATATTTTCAACTACCCTCCTTGTATCTTGTTGGATTAAATACTCAACAAAGTTGTTGAGTTCGAAAATTTATTGATGCATGATTGATGAAAGTAGTAGTAAATGTGAACATTGATGGTTGAGTATTGAGTGTTGAGTGTTAATTAGATGTGAGGGTTAAGAAACAGAGTAAAATTTTAAGTTACCATAACAAAAAGTGAACTATAATATTTTTAATTTAATAAATTATATGGGTTCTATTTTTTAAAAATCTAATATAATCGACAAATACACAGATTCTATTATAGACTCTATATAATTTGTAGAATTATTTCAATTATTCATTAGAGAGCTATTTCATTAACATGACATTACAAATTATAGACTCTATATAATTTGTAGAATTATTTAAAGTATTAATTAGAGAGCTATTTCACAAACATGATATTACAAATTGAGTTTATAGAGTCTTTTATAGAAATGACAAGGGAGGGTGAAGACTTTGCCGCCAAGAGATTTGTAGGTTTTAGCATCTATTTGGTTGTTGAATTGAAAAAAGAAATGTAAGCAAAAGTTGAAGTATGGAAGAATAAAGCTAGAGTTAAAAAAGATACATACTCCATCAAACTAGAGGGATCACATGTCGCCCTTAAACTTGCAAAAAAGATTTACACAAAACTCCACATTCTCAGATACCCTTGAGTTGATACAACTTGCAGTTCTAGCAATTGATTTGGATGATATGTACAATGGTGGACAGATTAGAGTATTTTACATTAGTAAGACGGATTGAAAAATGAAACACAATCCCTCTCTTATTCCTTAACCGCTTCAGATGGTACGGGGATAATTGTCTTGGTCGATCTCGACATTTGACCTTTTGTATCATGCATATTAATCTTGAATGCAATCAAGTTGCTGATACTTTCGCATCTATGTGAGCGTGATTGACTTGGCATGCCAAGCCATCGCTTCGCTTGACTAGCCTTGTTGTTTTTTTTTTTTTTTAATGTTTACTTTCTTTCCAGATTCATCCTTGGTGGTGGATGATTGTTAGTTTGTTTTTCATACTCTTTATCTCTCTTAATGGCTTTGTTGTTATGAAATTTTGCTAGTTTGCAATTCTATGTTTTGTCTTCTTTTATTTTATTATTATTTTTTTTAAAAAAAAAAACAGCTAATCGAGTGAGCTACACTGTTGAAGAATGAGCCGGCGAGTCACCTCCGAAAGCGTTCTTTCTTCTCAATCCAGGCCTTATTTAAAAGGGTTTCGAAAAGAAAACACATATAACACTTGTGTACATAATGGAAATTCATGTAGGGTGAATTCAAGAGCTAAAACAACAAGCGAGAATACTTAGTTTAGGAACTCATCCGTCTGCTCTCTCTTACTTTTTCTTCCTACCCGAAACTACTGATCAACACATATACAATATCGGACAATATATATTTATATAGGCCGTATGTGGATTTATATGAAGTAGTCGGACAAGACTACTTCTATGGTCCAACTTTCAAATGCTCAAGTGGTGAAATTTAAGCACTTGAAAATACAATGTTAAGATTTTATGACGATAAGGGTTGGATTCTTTAGAGCATCTACAATGGATTCTAGATTATTTCGTCAAGTCTGACTGCAATGTTAATTTTAGGGGGCCATGCAAATTAGGCATCTCTAGCAACTCCTTTATATTTTTTTGAAATTTTTTCTAACTTTGGATATTAGATTAGTTTAGGTTGCTGTCAATTTGACCAATTGATTTTTGGGTTGAAGATATGTATGCTTCAACTGTATTTAATTATTTTATTGTTTCTTACTAATAAATTGCCAATGTGACAATCCTAAAAATATGTTAAATTCTCTCACCTAGTGCTCAAACAATTGGAAAATCTAGTGAACTATTTTTTTTAATCAAAATTTACCTCAAATTTAGCTTGAAATTCTATATAGGAGATCTTATGTAGATGTTCTTAGTCCTTTATGTTTTCAAATAGTTTTATGTACAAAGAAATATAACCACCAAGGTTTAGAAAAAATATATCATATAAATGAATAAATATTGGACTATATATATTGTTTTCAGAATGAGTATAAATGACATGTGACACAAAAAGTAAAAGTGAGGGTGAAGACTTTGTTCTCTTCCCAATTTAAATGTTCCTAACAATTCTTGTATCAAAACAAGGGTGAAGACTTTAGTTATTTTTTTTTTTTCAGTTAGTGGAAACTTTGTTTGGTTAACCATCATCATGCATGATTTTATCCCTTCTTTGACTATTAAAGTTGAATTGATTATGTAGTTCCTTTGTCATCATTATAAGAAGAGGGTAAAATTAAGATGAATGATAACGAAGCTAGATCCAAGAGGTAATCCAATAGCCAAAAAAGAACATTCAGGGGACAAAGTTTATTACTTTTATGTGTAACATCCTCAAATTTTAGAGTCCAATACAAAAATCTTGTATTGTTTACAAAATTGTGGAGATGAGAAGGATTTACTCAAGAAATGAGACATAACTGAGAACTTAAAGTGCGCAAAGGAGTTACTTGAGAGGATCAACCATACATGATCCAATCTATCATATAGAATGATCAGATATAAAAAGAAAAACATTATTTTGAAGATAGGAAATACAGTTTAATGTCTTGACTGCTGGTGTTTTTGTGCCATCAATCCAAAACAATATTCTAAAAATTTCTACCTAGGGGCTAGGAGATGCCTTTCCGCCCTGATTTTGGCCAAAATAGGCGGGGTTTTTCTTTAATGAAAAAAATAAATTAAGGTTTTTTTTAAAAAAAATTTCGAAAATTAAAACTTTCTTATTTTCATTATAATTTTCATATGCTTGACTCACATTTTCAATCAATTATGGTATTCTTGTTCTATTTATCTAAATTTTCATATTTGTAGTTAGCAATACAACTATACAAGTAAACTTCTATTTTAAGTAATACTTGATTAGTTCCCGATTAATACCCAGCTAATCCTCTAGGCACTAGTCCCCATCTTACCGCCTATCTTCTACCTAGCATTTTTTAGAACCTAATCCCAAGACTTTGCAAACTACAAAGTGAGCCTCTTTTAGGATTGGTCCAGACTGCTCGCAACCCTCTCTGACCTTGTTTGGTTGAAAAACTTAGATGAATTAACAATGTAGATACGTAGATGAATATGAGACTAAAGAACAACAAAATCATTGCCTTTTTACTACTCGATTGTATCCCTTCCCCCACACAATTCAAACAGCGCTGCATCCTGCAATCAATCAATTCTATGAAAATGCATCAAAACATTAATAGACAAACAAGATCCAAACATTTATGACAAAAATTTTGGCAGTAACATACTTCACTAACATATGTCCATCACAAGTAGGGTAAAGGCAAGGGTTGATGGAAATCAGGTCGTACAGAGGCGACCACTCAATGTTGGCATTCCCTTTGCATATCTTGCATACATAAAACCCTTTACCTCTACAAACCCCACAAGGCAATGAAACCTTTTTCTACAAACAAAAAAAAGAAGCCCTTGCCAAAAATCAAATGAAAAGAGAGCAAACGAAGATGAATAATAGAAATGTGAAGGTGAGTTCTTTTGGGCTGCTACATCTTACCCATTTGGATTCGGTGGCCAGCCAGAGCGCGCCAATTGTGGCAGCAAAGAATAGGTTGAGTGTGAAAAATCTGCTGCTAGCATGGTGACAGCTTTGCCCACTGTCTGAAGTGGCTTGAGTATCACTTTTTAATTGGCTGAGATTCAGTCAATTGATTGATCAAACAGTTGGCAGGCATGGAGACAACTCCATCAAGATAAGAGCATTTCCACTTTTGAAGCAATGGGCAAGAAGCAAGGGCAACCAAATTGCCCTAAAAGGTGGGTACTAGTCACATATGACCCACTGTAGTAGTAGAAATCGCCCTTCATTTTTTGTTCCACTATAAGGGCAAAGTAGATTACTATTTATGAATTTCAATTTTAGTTTTTTATGTAAAAAAAATAACAGAGAGTTTCCACCGACAAATATCCCTAAATTTTGCACCATCCAAATTTTCCACCGATATGATTTTGAACTTTTTATCTTGTTGCTAGTGATTGGACCTTGACATGTGATTCAGCATGATTCATACATTTGGGGTTAAATGTTCGGTTTTAATTCTTTGAATTCTAGCCTAATTCGAATTATTTAGATGTTTTGGAATCTTTATAACTTGTTTAGAGTTTAGGTTGTATTAGAAACTGATTATCGTTGTACAAGAGAGAAGATAAAATTCTAAAAATCTGTATTTTTCTTAGTGGCAGATTTTGCCTCTCAATTTATCTTAGCTCAAAACTCCTTTTGGGATGTTAATCACCTAGTTTCGAAGTTGAGTTGTCCAGGAACAAAACCCAATTGGTTCCATTGGATTTGGTTGAGTTTTGGCTAGTCAAATTGATAGATAAAATTGAGTTACAAATCTGTCAAAAATAGAATTTCTAGTTTTACGTGTCTTACATAAGATGTCGATATCTTGCAAATTACAGCTATGATGCCTACCATCGTTATATGGTTTGAAGAGGATATAATAAGCTTCACATTATCTGTTGTTCCAAGCGATGAATATTTGCAGCATCTGTTGTTCCAAGCGATGAATATTTTTCCTAAAGGGGTAAAAAGTCATAAGACAATCATAAGTGTGTAAGTCGAAGTCATACCTAATGCACTTTGTCTAATCGGCTACCAACAATGTTGGTTTCCTTTAAATTTGTCCATATTCCATCCTGATCTATCATAATAGTTGGATTGACACATCATCACAAAACGTCTTGCATATTAGTATTGGGCATTCACGAAGGTAATAAGATCTATCAAGTTAAACTACGTGGGAACTATATGTGAACTGTCTCACATGCATGCAAACCAGGCTAGGCGTCACCCTCTTTCCCATCAGACCGGTATACTATTCTCTCCGATTAAAATCCTAAAAAATACATGATCTTACAATAATTATGTTATGATTGTCTTATTTATTAATCTACCCAGTACCATCACATGACCCACATTATATAACTTATGTATGACTGGTTTACCCACTAATTTATGTCTCGACTGCCTTTCTATTTATTTACCCACTACTGATTGTTGTATGGCCGAAGTCTACCCAAATTTTGACCCCTATATGATTTAGACCAAATTCTGGAAAACAGGCTTAATTTCATTTGTTTTTAAGAGCAAAACTATGTGTTTAACCAGTTCATTTATATCCAAAGTACATCTTAAGCATTGACAAAAGATTATGAAATCTTCCAATTACAATCCACCACATCAGTTTCACATCTAAACAGGTTTACACATCATTCCACTGTCCATTTACATATAGGGTCTTAAAATCCCCAAAAGTTCAGTGAAATATTAACATAACATAAAATAAAACTGGCAGGGGCAGCAAGCAAAACATGATCTTTAGCAAAAAGACACCACAAAAGACATTTGCTTCTTAGGAGTGTTCAGCTACAACACTAGCCTCACCTGGAGTCCTTTCCTGAAAAACATGAGAAAGGAAAAGGGTGAGCTTTACAGCCCAATGGGTACGACAAACATTTCTTTTGACTAAGACTAAAGCAAAGAAGCACATAGATTTCAGAAAAAATACAGCAAATAGAATTCCATCTCAAGGTTATGAACAAAATTCCATCTGAATGCCTCCTCTTTTCAAATCACTAGCTCCATTCAAACTGGACAGTGAAATTCAATCTGCACAATAAATACAAGCTGTTTTGTGAGTGTTTCAGAGTACAACACAATTAATAATCACTTAATTCTATCTCTCACGTATATTTCTTCTGTTGCTTCAAACTACAACTCAACTGATCACCAATAAAATTGATTAGACAGGTACCCACAATTTAAATAAACATTGACTCACTAGATCTTGTTCAAACCCAAACATCACTCAGTGCATCAACAATGAGGAAAGGTCATTATTATATTGCAATGAAATATGCCATGCCTCATGCAACCTGATAAAACATTATGTGCAATAGTTGCTGACACTTCCTACAAACATTCTGTATACAAAGATTATACAGAGAATCTGGTCCTTTCGAAATGACACAATTATGAGCTATGCACATTGATAATGACACAATTAGTAATAAAAACTATCTCTAATCAAAGAACATTGTATTTCAAACACAATTCCTAATAACAATATGTTCACACAAGATACAGAAACCAAAAATCTCCACACAAAAGCCTAACCAAGCATGCGTGTTGAAACAAAACAACAATTCTGATTCAGTCATGCAAAACAATGAAAACCTAGATCACAAAAATTGCAGGTTTACAGAACCAAACTAAAAAAGGAACAGAAATCAGATATTCAAAACAGTCCCAACCATAACACAGAAAGAAGGAAGTCTGTATTCAATGTGGAATCCGCCGATAACGCTATACTAACACTCTTAGAAACTTACCCACAAAGACTCGCCTCATACTTTGTGGAACCCTTACATAAATCTTCAAACATGAGACGCTTAAACCCTATCATGTATGGTATTTTACACACCCAACAACCATAGAACCTAAACAAGTTTGGAGAGCATATTCTTCATCTCTGTAAATATCAAAAGAAAAATCTTTCAATTCAAAAACTCATTTCCTGTGAAAAGAAGATTAACAGAAGATGAATGGACTAAAACCAACCAATTGAAGATATTTTAGTCTGGACTTCAACTGGCTGACATTTTCAAGCATAACAATAAAGAAATCACATGCCCCTTCAGGTCTAGTTCTACCACTCTTAAAAAAAAAACGAAAAATAGCTAAAAGAGTTGATGATCAGATATCACAAAACCATCCCAACTAGAAAAAGAATTTCCATCCACAACTTGTTTGTCCTCCTAGCTCGTCCTCTATATCATGATTTAGAGTGACTTCTGCTATAGGAGCCATGTTCATTTATTTCGTAGAAGAGACAATTAAAACAAAAAGTATGGTATTCAGGTATTCATACTAGAAGAGCCAATCAATTCAAACATGCTATGAAGATGTAATACTCCAGTTACTAAAGCACAGAAAGATAATGCAAAGAAAGAAGGCAACAAAACATGACTAAGAGACAGTGAGGTTTGCATATGCCACCTTTAGAAGGATTCCTCGTGCAGAAAGTTAGGATTGAGCAGTGGCTGTTTGTTTCGACGATAGTAACTTCACTCTCCTAGTGAGATCTCTCATCACATCTATAATCACAGATTTCTTCTGAATTCTGAACTGGATAGCCAACTGATATGAATTTGAAACACCATTTTTCAACAGGGACTCATCCTCCATGATTTTAGTTGGGAAGTGTCCCAGTGCAATCACACATAACGCAATAAGGGTACGAAAAGCAGCTAACTCATTTGGAATACCGAGGGGAGCTTCGACTGATATTGATTTGAGTTTATTCAAATCCAGCTTCTGGACTGCTTCCATGTCACTGGCCAGAACAACTCTTAAGGCAGCCAGCAAGCGTCCCTCAACCAATTCCGAACCCCCTAAGCATACCTATTAGTCAAAAGAGAGTAATGGTTAAGTATAACAACTTGTGCAAAGGAAAGTCGTTTGATTAATCTGATAGCGCTGCATCTGACAATGGTTATGTCCTATGAACAACATATAAGGTAAGTGTAGGAACTAGACATTCCAAAGTGAACTTGACATGCTTTTTAACTTCCTACAGCTAAATGCCAAAACATTTCGGCCAGGTGGTTTTTGTTTGAGAAATTAAGGAAAAAAAAAGCCAAAACATTGTGATACATGCGGAGAAAGTGAAAGCATTTACTGCCAAACATGTGACTTATTTCACGTGAAATGTCAATAGGCCCATAAGACAGTTTCATCCAAGAAGTTTCATCCGACAAACAATACAACCTATAAGTGCCAGAACTTTTAATCAAGAGCTAAGTTCTAATGGTTAGTTACTTGTATTACTTTTAGAGTATTTGACTGCAGGAGATAGAACATCCAAGTGACCTATATCAAGCCAAAAGACCATAAGACAATAATGCCCAACCTGAAAATAATAAAGGAACATAACAGTAACAATATATTTTCTGGGAAGTAGAAACCTTAAGAAGAGGAGCTTCCCCATCTAGCTTTAGCTGGCATAAAATTTCTTTCTGCCATGGTGATGGTGCAGAGAAGTTGGGTGATGATACCCCCGCAGCCATACTTGCAGCATCCAGAAATGCGCCATCATATTTGAGCTCAATACAATCATAGGGGTTTGACGGTATCACAAATCCATAATCCAGTAGGAAAAGGTCATTGTTTATACACCCATAGTTAAGTACCAAAGAATCATTCTGTTTGATCCCTGTTTCTGCCACAACCTGCAATGAGAGAACCTTGATTAGTAAGAAAACTGTGATATCTATAGGAGAGTTTTGGAAAGGAACCATAGAAACAAAAGGCAAATAAGACCTTTACTAGCATCTTCATGTTTCTTTCATCTTGATCCTGAATTATTGCGACATTTGGCAGAAAACTATGGTTGCACATATCGATGAGAGGAAGCATCATTGGGACATTATTGTAGATTCCACCCAGAAGGTTTTTACCATATAAACGGAATGCTCGAGAAGAAACTGCTGACATTGCCCATCCAAGGGACGATGCATCTACAGTTTGTCCACCAAAAGGGTGATCATTTGGTTTCAGATTTTCCAGAGCGTGTTTCACTTCTTGTTCAAAATCAAGAAGAAATCTGCATCTCTTGTTCACCTACAACAGGAAACCACTAATGTCTGATTTCTGTCTAAATGAAGTAGTATTAGGATAAGAATCTTAACACAAGGTATACTCCAAGGCATTCGCATCAAGTTTTTAAAAGTGGATGTTGGTTAAATTTTATCAAAATCCTGAATTTAGCATTAAGGAGAGAGCTTGAGGTGTATTATTCTCTTGTTAATGTCTTAAAAGTAAACACAAAAAGTATGCTGGGCCATTGGCAAAATGAAAACAATACACTAAGAAGCTAGCTTAATCTCAAGCAAAACAACATACTTTCTCAATCACGCCCAACATGGTTATCAGTCCATGTTACAAGACAAGAGTGTGTATAGTATTTCTCTTGCCCGTTCAAGGAAATTCATAAGCAAGAAAGAAAAGCAGTTGCATTGCATGGACCTCCAACGATCTATTGAGCAGAATTCACAGAAAAGGTCCAAGCCAGATTATGCCAAACCACTTTAAGCCAAAATCCAACCATAAACATAAGGCACTTTTGGCTGAGATATCAGACTAATTACTGCAGATTTGAAGAACAATAGGAGCCATAGAGGAGGCAGCAGGCGACTAGTTGTGCACTATTCGGACCCATTTCCCTTTGCTGCTGTTATATGATTTGATGTACGGGACTTTAGTCCAGCGACAAATATTGGCATCTAAATGGTCAAAGAAGATACCTGGTAGAGAAGTGGAGCATACTGCAAATTCTTTATGTCCTCCCCAGGGAAGAAGATGGGTATATTGAATGTCTCAGGGAGGCTGCTGATGTATGGCCACCAAAAGGATCCAGTTTTTGCTCTTTCTTGCAGCAGCTTCAAACCCAATCTCATTGCCCATAATTCCTCTGCCAAATGCTTCCACAGTGTTCAGTTTACTCATATTCAAAACTCAGTAGAGCCTAATGTACAAAACTTTAAGTTACCAACGTATGCAAAGTACAGAGAACCTAAAGACTATTTAGATTGGTAGTGTCTAGATTCAGCAGAAATCTGACATTAAATACTTCCCAACAAATGCTAACCGCTAAATAACTCGTCACAACTGAGAAAAGATTGTGATAAGACAAGCAACTGTAAATTGAACTCATGTTGGTTAATATCTGAAGTGCGCTTCCAGAGTGTTTGATTTACTCTAATTCAAAACTCATTACAGACTAATGTACAAAACTTTAAGTTACCAACCCAATGCAGAGTAAAGAGAGCTTAAACTCAACGTAGTAAAGAAGTAATGTCTAAATTCAGCAGAAACCTGACATAGATAACTTCCCACAGCAAACGCTAACCGCTAAACAATGTGCTCCCTAGTCACTTGAGCTTTCAAATCCCATGGAAATGTATGGTACTTCAATTCCAGCATAGCATACAAGGCTTTCTATCGCACAACAACATTGCGTACTTTGCGAATCCAACAGTGATTATCATTCTATGTCAAAACTGATGACATTTCATACATTTCTGCACAGTAGAATCTTCAAAGTTTCCTCTTTCTTAAACACTAAAGCGAAGAAACAGAAAAATTTAACCAAGAAACAACCTTTGCACCAAACTCTGAAGCATAAAGATAATTAAAAAAATTGGGAAATCCAAAAAACGCTAACCAGGAACTCGGCGAGCCAAATTGAGGAGAACCGAGTCGGGCCCATCTACACCCTCTGATCCAACGGAACCGAACCGCAATGGCACGTGGTCGGGAAGAACAATCAGCTCCGAACCTTTTGGGATGTCGTCAGAAGCCACCAGGCCGAGACCCAAGGAGCCATCTTGAGCAGCTATCTTGACGGCTTCGTGCACGAACCCTCCCTCCCGGCGGACCCATTTGATGAGGTCGGGTGGGTGCGGAGACAAGCGGGCGGCGCAGGTTAGAGGGCGGAAGGCGGTGAGGGAATGAGCCATCACCGACTTGGAAGCTGCCATGCCACTAAGATTACTAGGAGACTTTGAAACTTGAGACTCTTAAATTATAGTTTGCTCATTGAGAAGCGTTTGTTCCTCACAACGAGAACTGGACTGGATTAATTTGAGGAATTGTCTTGCATTGGCGACGGAGACAAAGGCGGACGACGGAGGCGACGGGAAGGGGACGACGAGCCTGTTTTTATTTCTCCTGCAAACCGCTCCGCCTAATCATTTAATTTAGGGCTCCTTTTTTGGGGTCCAAAATATTCAGCAAAGCCCAGATATTGTTGGACAATATTGGAGCAGCCATTGCCTATTTTGATGACATTTTTCATCATTTTAGTTAATGAATATCGTGATCAAAATTATTTATTTTGTAAATTATATAAATAAGTAATTATTTTGAAAAATTTCTCAAATTTGAAATTGTTTTGTTATTTAACTTAGTAAAACATGTAGACGGTTTATTTAATATTTAATTGTACAGTTCATATATTTCTCAAAGTTTGATAATCAAACGATCTCTAATTTAAGTGATTTCTTACATGAATCTTATATATATATATATATATATATATATATAATCAACAAAATAAACGCTTCAAATCACAATACTCATCAACAAAAAAAAAGTCATTAAAGTAGCCAAGAGCAGCCAAATATTGTATGTTACCCCATGTCTGGTCCATAAGGGATTAGTTAGTTTTAAAGTTGATTGGAGTACTGCTGATTGGTTTCCATTCCACCAATATAGAAGATTTTGGTGCGGCGAATCTTACTTTGAGACAAGTGCTTTAGATATAATATAAATTGAAAGTTAATACCACGGTCCCCTGCATAATTATGAATTCTACACCCTATCATTTCTTCATAATCTTCTTTTTGCAAAATAAATATAACTTATTTTTCTTGTGCACATGCATCCAAAGCTTTTGCAATCTAGAACAACTTCCGGTCTCGAGAAACACCCATCTCGTGCGGGTGTGTGCAACTCAATTTGCACGCCATGAGTCATGACTACTATGCTTCGTAGAATGTATGGGCAAATCACACTTCACCACATGGGGTTTTTTCAATCACAACTTTACAAAACTCTACCATTCTTGTTTGCTTTGGTTGACTTTTGATCTAGCTTCTCTTCATTCATTCACTCATCGATGTGTTGTGATGCTTGCACATTTCATAGAAAAACACAATTTAAGGAATTAGGTCGTCCGAAATAGATAAGGAAGAAATTAAGCAAGTATTCCCTCCGATTGATCTCATTTCTTGGTTTTAGAAATAATTTGCATTTTATGTGTGATCAACGATTTTCCATATATATATTGAACGAAAAATCATGAATAAGGAGAAAATTTAGGAAATATGCTTAATTACAATTTTGGGCTACTCAAGCTTGAGTAGTCAAAGCTACTTTGATCTTATCTTTCACATTTTCGGTTGATATGTATCGTGATCGAAACCGTTCATTTTATTGATTATACACATGAGATCATCCATACAAAAAATACTCAAATTCGAAATCGTTTGGTTATCTAACTATGTGAATAATTTAGACGGCTTGTTTGAGGTATAATTGTAGCGTTCATATGTTTTTCAATGTTAAATGACCAAACAATCTCGGATTTAAATGATTTTTTGGAAGGATGATCTTATATATATAATCAATAAAATGAACGGTTCCGATCACGATACATGTCAACCGAAAGGGTGAAAGATTAGATCAAAGTAGCCCTTGAGTAGCCAAAAATTGTCCTATGCTTAAATAGGCCAGCTTGAATTCCAAATCCCACCGAATCTCAGCAGCTATGATTACAATCTTGAAATTAATCACCTGAGAATAGGAAGGACTCACGGATTACTTCATCACTTAACAAATCAAGTAATTGCGGTATCAAAGTTCCGAAATTGTTTGGATGGTATATGATATACCGTATATCCACCCTCAAATGCTCCATGATTGGATATAAAAATCTGACGTCCACAGAAAAACCAGGCCCACCATTAACCCCCCAAAATCTCAGCACATGGCCCAAACCCATCCGCCCAGCCCAACAACCTCTCCTCACACTCTTCAAAACCTCCTCCCCCCTCACTTTCACTTCACTCCACCAGACAACACAACAATCAGACAATCTCTCTCCTCTCTCTCTCCTCCGCTCCACAATGGAGCCGACGCCGTGGCTCGACGACTTCGCCGACGACCTCCAGAGCCTCAGCTTCACCTCCACCACCACCACCAACACCGCCACCACCAAGCCCAGCACCAGCTCCGCCTCCGCCTCCGACGCCACCGCCTCCGCCTCCTCCTCCGCCCGCCTCCCCGGCCCCATCGTCACCCCGAAACCGCGGCCCCAATCCTCCCAATCGGACCCCCTCTGGTCCGCCATCGACAAGATCCGATCCGAATCCCCGACGCGGCAGCTCTCCCTCACGGACCTCAACTTCATCGACCTCCTCGGCAAAGGCGACATCGGCGCCGTCTACCTCGCCGAATTGAAGCCCGGCGGCCCCGACTCCGGCGGCGTACTGGCGGCGAAGGTGATGGACAAGAAGGAGCTGATTAGTCGGAGCAAGGAAGGGAGGGCGAGGACAGAGAGGGAAATACTCGAAATGTTGGACCACCCGTTCTTGCCCACGCTGTACGCGAGCATCGACTCGCCCAAGTGGCTTTTCCTGCTCACCGAGTTCTGCCCCGGCGGCGACCTCCACGTCCTCCGCCAGCGCCAGCCGCTCAAGCGCTTCCACGATTCCGCCGTCAGGTGCGCCCGTACACGTTAATTCACTCAATTTTTCACACCTTCCGATACCAAATTGAGTAAAATATAAATCACTTTTTGTTTTTTATTATCCAATTTCTTGCTCTTTTTGTTCTTACTTGGTTTGAAATCCTTACGATTGGAGGGATTGGGGTTTTGACGCCGTTCGTTTGCACGGTTCGGGACGTCTCTGACGTGTTTTTGCGGGGCCCGCACTGCGTAATACTGTTTTACCTGGCAGTTTTGGTGGGCCCACCGGTGTTTCTTCTGGGTTCGGAGATTTGAGGGATCAGGATTCACGGTGTGCTTGACGCACAGTTGATCATTTCTGATGTAGACGGGTGAAAACCCGAAGAATCGGGTAGTAGTTGTCGGCTACGCCCGAGCTCACCTAGGCGCGGTACCCTGAGATGCCAGCTGGCTGATTATAAGTGGGTTAAAAGTTGATTCAAAGTTTAGAGTATACACTTAAACTTAAAAGACGATAAAATTTACATGCACGTACGATGTGCTGATAAATTGCGGAGAGGGGGCCAAAAGCATCTTTTCCTTTGCAGAAGAGTCCAAGGCATCAGTAATTATTTTTTGTTTAGTCAAGTCCTGAACTTTTTATTTTATCATCACGTCAAGAGCATGTGCCACACAGTGGACTAACTGAACTAATTAAGATAGTATAGACTGTATTAGTACAGCTAATGGCATGTTTTTGTTAGTTTTTTCGCCTTCTAATTTCTTGGTAATATAGGATTAAGTATATTTTCCTTAGTATATAGAGTTACTGTGGAAGGTCAACGCCACACTTGTTGGTTTTCTATTGGTGCCAAACTAATGAGAGAAAGCAAGACATAGTTGTATCCAACTGGTCAGAGTTAATACTTTCTTCCATGAGTGGTGTTGGCTGGGCAATAAAAGACCTTATAAGTCAAGCCAACCCATAAGATCACTGGCCCTTGGGATTTAAGACATTAATAGCATATTTTTTACCCAACCGATAGATTAAGTCTAGGTGTGTTGTTTCATTAATTTTCCTTGGTCTGCACAGTTGCAGTTGGTTGAGCAACAACCCATGATTATTAAAATCAGTATCACTTTGGCACCTAATTTAAAGGTTGGCCGGCCCTTTAATTTAAAGCCCTGTTCTCTGTTTTTATGGCTTGAGAGCAATTTAGAAAAAGAAATTCATGGACCAAACAGATCCCTGAAAATCTGAATCTAAAGTATTGGATTCAGTTAAGACATTCAGAATTCCTGGGTTCTTTATCCATTTAGTAAGGGTATCTCAAATTAGAGGCCCCAAAAAATGGTTTTTTATTTTCTCTTTCACTTGTAATTTAGAATGCTCTTAGTTTAGACGGTGAAATGCCATTTAAATTTCACCTAAAACCTCAAAATTTGATTTAAGGGTCTTGTAACGGCTGTTAAGAGCATTTACTCGTGCACCTATGTGTAGACGAGAAAAAGGCAAAAAAAAAACTCAAATTTAGTTGAAGTAGAGATAAGGTCTAGTAGACGTATAAGTCATGCAATGCAATGCTAAGAGGTCAGAGTCAAATTCTAGGAATAAATTTGGAAAGTAACCCAGATTGAAGTAACAGCTAACTCCTATTCGTTTCTTTTCCCTCTTCTATTTTCCTACCAGTCTTGTCATCTTTTCTACATTCCAAAGGTGTCGCAACCAAAAACGTTATGAACATGGGCCAGGGGGGACCATTGGGATTTAGGAGATAGGAATGGACGCGCAACCAAGTTGTTCAATTATAAAAATAAAGTAGGTGAGGTAATTTGTACTTTTCCCAATCAATTCATGATATGTGAAAATAAGAAGTTGATGGGTGCCTTGAAATTCCTTAAAGGTCCACTCCTTATACTTGGAAAAATTTGGAAAGCACACTAGCCACATGGGGACAAATGCATAAATCACTCATTTGAAAGTGCTTTTCACTATCAATTATCTTCAATTAGATGGAATGCTGATGATAGTTGCAAGTGCATTGTACTACGTCATGTCAATGGGTTGCTGGCATGTGTTTTGCTTATCATGAATGTGCAAATCGGAAGACACCTATAGAAAAGTTTGGGTTCGTTTGTTGGCCCATCATATTTTTTTGATTATGCAGTCAACTCCGTGAGGGAGACATGACAGTAAACTACTAGATTGTTTGCCACCTTTTTCATATATGGTATTTTGATTCTTCTGGTTTTGAGGATTAATGAGTTCATATTAGTTTTTCATATCTTTTCAGTTTTTATCTTGATATTGCATAAGCAGTGATTTGCTATGGACTGTTGAACTATATGCTGGTTATATGTTGACAGTATCCATTATAATAAGTTACAACACAAATTATTTGGGGTTTTGTATATTCGGTTTGCACCCTTCTGCTTGTTTGTGTGTGCCATGTCTTTTGGATATTTTGGAAATTATTTTCGTTGGTTGTGACACATACTAGAATATATTAGTGAACAAAACTGGACTGTTATTGTTATAGAATTGCTAAAGTTACAAGTGAAATGCAAATAAAGCTCAATGATATTTGGGCCTTTTAGCAATAATGTTATGGAATTAGTCATAATTGGATCTATTACTTTTGGTTGTTTTCCCTTTTCTAAATGATTGAGCATTATTAGTGAAGTGCCAGTTAGTTATTAAAATGTGATTGATAAATTTTCCCCAATTAACAGGTTTTACTGTGATAGGATCTATGATTTCTTTTTTGCAATTGTGCTCTAAAATCAACAGATTATGATAGAATGAAACATGTGAATTCATGATTAACACACTAACTGTTCTTTAATCTCATGATTAGGTTCTACGCATCGGAGGTGGTTGTGGCTCTAGAGTACCTCCACATGATGGGAATTGTGTACCGTGATCTAAAGCCTGAAAATGTGTTAGTTCGATCAGACGGACACATCATGCTTACAGATTTTGACCTCTCGTTAAAATGTGACGATACTGCATCAACGGCTCAGATCGTCTCTACTCAAAACACCCCAAATATTGCACCACAGAAGGACTACTCACTCGATCCACCTCGATTTGCCTCATCTTCATGCATACTTCCAAATTGTATAGTACCTTCCGTGTCATGTTTCCACCCAAAAAGCAAGCGCAAGAAGAAACAGAGCCTTCGGAATGGCCCCGAGTTTGTGTCTGAGCCGGTCGATGTTCGGTCCATGTCGTTTGTTGGTACCCACGAATACTTGGCGCCAGAGATTGTGTCCGGTGAGGGTCATGGTAGTGCAGTGGACTGGTGGACGTTAGGCATATTTATATTTGAACTATTTTATGGTGTGACACCCTTTAGGGGAGTGGACAATGAGCTAACCTTAGCTAACATTGTGGCAAGAGCCCTCGAGATTCCGAAAGAACCTGCCGTGCCGGCCACGGCGAAGGACCTCATTTCCCAATTGTTGGCCAAGGATCCGGCTAGGCGATTGGGATCATTGATGGGTGCAACGGCGATCAAGAGACATCCATTTTTTCAAGGGGTCAATTGGGCATTGTTGAGATGTACACCGCCGCCTTTTATTCCCCCTCCATTTAGTAGACGAGTCGTATCAGATCAAAGTTGTACTGAGAAAATGGAGTATTATTAGTCACAAATAAATAAGAACTATATATCGCAAACTCCACACTTACACCCGTATCTCAAATATTCGATCGTACATGCATATGGGCAAAAAAATGAAAAGGAAGTTTGACATTTTAACACTGGAGATATGTTTCCCTTCTCAGGCAATCTGGCAACGTTTGTTAGAGCATTTCCACCCATAGGGGCGGGTGCAAGGGTGCAAAGGGCAAAGGTGCAACCCCAAGGACAGGGACTATTCATCCACAGCCCCACCGAATTGCCCGCCTTTCATTTTTCGTTCCACCCAAGACTGGGGGCAAGGGGCAAGTGTTGACCAACATCAATAAAATTTTAACCAATATGATGTTCAACCGTATTTATTTGTAATACGAGTCAATCCTAATTGGGTATTTATTAAAAATAATTCAGAATTTTTTCATATTTTTTTCACATTTTTTGGGTAAGTTTTTTACCCACAAATAGTCCTAAATTTTGGTACTTTGGTACTAATATTAATACATCCAATTTTATTTAAAAGCTCAAGCAAAATATTACATAATTTTTCATAATTTTCTGGATTTTTTTTGCATTTTTTATCATTTTTACTTTTTTTTTTCTCATTTTCCTTTTTTTTTGCATTTTTTTCTCATTTTTTCACATATTTTTTTTTTAAAAAAAAATTTGGGCCGTTGGATTCCCAAATTGACGGCCCAAACGCTCGCTCGTATTCCCAAATCATCGGCAACATCAGCGCTCGCTGTTGTCGCTGGCCCGGGCGCCGTCACCATCACCATCACCGTCGGTGGCCCATCGCTCGTCCCTCGCCGTCCGTCGCTCTTCCCTCGCCGTCGCCCCTCGCTCGAGGTCGCCATCGCTCGCGTCTCCATCGCTCGCGGTCGCCAACGCGCCATCGCTCGCCCGTCACGCGCCAGCTTCCCCAACCCATCACGCGCACGACGCGCCTGCCCCGCCTGCTACAGTGAAGGGGCAAGAAACCGCCCTTTGCACCGCACCTCTGCCCCGCCTCTCATGTACAGTACCCGCCCCGCCCCTCTGCGGTGGAACGAGTTTTTTGTGGAGAGGGGCGGTTTTCTGCTTTTGCACCCGCCTTTTGCCCCCTTGCCCCCGTTGCGGTGGAAATGCTCTTAGAACTTAGAAAAATTGTTCATCTCAATCATTGGTTAGATGTTGTCTATCTTGACACCTGAATAACGAGACACGTTTGTACGGCTTGACAAAAGTGCCATCCTCTTAAAAAGACTCCATTGTTTAGTTTTAGGTACATCATATGAAATAATGACGATATATGTATCGATATTATTAACCACAATAAAATATATGCACTGTTATTAACATTTTGATAATAATATAAAAAAGAACTAATAATCCCTATCAGGACCCTATCAACCCTTAATAACGGAATCACTGTACATATCATATGATACACGACACCTAATTTTTGTGACCACAACAGATTGGGCACTCAAATCACACTTTTCCTAGTCAAAGCCGGTGTTGGAGGCTTCGGATTCCGACAACATGAACTTTAAATAATGAAATTGACTTTTGCAAGGCCCAATATGATAGAAAACGCCTGGCATATGCTGTCCACCCGATCCCGGTCCCCCCGGCCCGGCTCGGCCGAAATATGGTGGCGGAATTGGAGCCTACGGTGTTGTTTTTTTGTGTGTTTGGTTGTGATGGAGGCCATGCCCTCCCCACGTGTAGTGTCTCATTTGGAGGAAGAAAGTGGGGATTGGGACACAAGGGTTTGAGAGCTACTCTTGTTTTTGCTATCAAAATTCAAAAGAGCTCCACATGATGTTTGGTTTCTTGCAAACATGCAGTCCTCATCAATGAATTTGATTTTATCTTGTTTTCTCAAAGAGTACTAGTTTCTACTTTTGCTTATCTTGTTTTCTCTATTAGAAACGTTTCATCTCTCCCTCAAAGAATATTGGGTTTTTATCATGAATAGTACCTTGAATTTTCTCTAACCGGACTTTCAAAAATCGGACTTCATAGTGCCTGAACTTTGAAAGTGATCAATTTGGTACGCAGACTTTCAAAAAGAGGACTATGTGGTACCTCAGTCAATTTTTTGTCAAAGTTTTCTTTAAAATGAATTATAAAATGGTCTTTTAATATAATTTTTTTACCTCTCAAAATCTATATAAATATGCATTATAGTGTTCCAAAAAATATATATGCATATGGTTATTGCAAAACAATAGATAAATTGATGAATAAAAATATATTCGAACATAAAAAAATATTTCTAACATAAATTGAGTAATAGAAAAAGTCTATCGTTCGAGTATATTTTCATTAATAAATTTATTTATTATTCTAAAATAGCTATGTACACATTTTAATTTTTTCGAAACACCATAATACACATTTATATAGAGGTTGAGAGGTAAAAATTAGTATTTTACATAAAAATTAATATCAAAAGACCATTTTATAATTCATTTTAAAGAAAACTTTGACAAAAAATTGATTGAGGTACCATAGAGTCCTCTTTTTAAAAGTCTGGGTACTAAATTGATCACTTTTAAAGTTCAGGCACTATGAAGTCCGGTTAGTGAAAGTTCCAAGCACTACTCATGATAAAAACCCAAGAATATTTGATTGAATGAGTGAAAAGTTGCGTACGTAGTACAAGCTAGTTTTGAAGATGTCCTCTGCTTATCATTTTACTCATGATAGGTCCTCTTCTTACCAATAAGTACAACTTTTGTTCATAGGGCTAAAGCAGCAAAATGAGCCTCACACACTAGTGTTGTAATTCAATCAAAAAATCGAACCAACGAGATTTGATGCATAAATCGTACATTGGGGATTAGTATTACGAACATGTAGCCAGAACATCCACTGATGAGGCTTCCAAAAGAGTCAAGAAATTCAACTCTATAGCTAAGATGTCAGCTCGAAGTGATGCATTTTTGTTTTTACATTGGAGCGAGTGTGATGTAATATGAAAAAAGCATGAAATATGACATTATACATTTTATTCAATAAATCACATTTAAAATATGGTATCAGACATTGTATCTTCTTATAATATGCGCTTTAGTTATTGATTTCTTATATTGAAGTTGATATTTAGTGTTGCTCTAACGACTGTATTTATTTACTTACTAATCCGGCATAGTATTTGGTGAAGGTTCATTCTATAAACCAGCGTAGGAGAATGAGGTCAGATCGGCCCACTCTTAAGCCCAAAAATTCCCAGACCAGAACTTCGACAAGAACAATAGCCCAATCGATGTAAAAAGGAAAAAGGGCGGTGTTGATGCTATGTTGCAATATCCATCGCCTCTTTTCAAAACAGTAATTCTAGAGCGACCACAATTTGGTAACCATCTTTTAAACCACTTTGGGTGGCAATGTGATGTGGCATGACACTTCATTTAATCAAGTTTAATATTTTTCATATTTTGTAAATTATGAATTATCACAAAATCAAATATCAAATCTTTAATTATCCTAAAATATACTTATTAATGATCACAAAATTAACCCTAAAAGATCATTGTTGAACAACTGAAGGCCCCCAAAATTCTTCTTCTTCCTTGACGGCAGTCATATCTTACATTCTCTTTGTTTTTAAGTTTGTGGGAGAGTTTTTAAGATTTTGAGGTGTAACCATCTTGGGGTCAACATATATATATTCAATTCGGTCTCATATATGGAAATTGTATGTTTTGCTAATTTATAGGGATGGCCAAATGGGTAATTTGGTGGGTAATGGGTAACCCATACCCATAATTTTTAGTGATGGGTAGTGGGTAACCCAAAACCCATTTGAGAATTAGTGGGTTTTACCCACCCAAACCCATGGGTAATTGATTACCCATTAATTTTCTGCCTTCCGTGTTCTCCCTTCCATCACGGCCGTCGCTCTCAGCTCCAACTCCACCTGCCTCGCCTCCGGCTCAGTCGACCACTCCGTCAAGCCCCGGTACCCAATCTTCTTGTGTGTTACGTTATTTGTAGTAATTGGGCTTTTCTTTAATTTGTTTGATCTTTTGAGGTTTGCATTAATTCTGTGTTAATTTGAATTTTGAGTAAATTAAATTCAGAGTTGTTTGATCTCTTAAGTAGATTCTGTGTTAATTTGAATTTTGAGTAAATTCAGATGATCCTCCTCCATCGAACCTCGATCCAATCCGAGGCCAGGCCGTCAAGTTCCTCATCAAATTAAGGTAAAGGTACGGTGGATGAGGGTATACGATTGCAAGAGGAGGTGGTGTGGTGGTTATGGAGGCTATGGCGGCGGCGGCGGTCGCAACGGCGGTGGCGATTGGTATAGTTGCGGTAGAATCGGCATTAGGCGAGGAAGGTTCTCAAAATTTTCAACTTTGGCTTACATTACCCATGGGTACCCGTGGGTTACCCAAATCCATCGAATATTTCATGGGTTTTTTTAAACCCATGGGTTTTTCTAAACCCATGGGTTTTTCAAACCCAAATGATAAATAACCTATGGGTAACAAACCCATGGGTAATTATGGCCATCCCTACTAATTTATACTCCTACTGAACTAATCTCATCTATAGAGGTTTACACTAGTAGAATATATTACACCACTTCATATACAAGAACATATGATCTAAAAGTCTGCATCTTTATTCAAAATCTCAAACAATTGATAATCCTTTGGAAATATATTAACAAATAAAAGGCCCACATGCTTACATTGAAGGACTTGTAGAAACCAAGAACAAAGAGAATGAAGAATATGGCTGCCGTCAGGGGAGAAGAAGAATTCTGGGGTCGTTCAGTTGTTCAAGCAATTATCTTTTAGGGTCAATTTTATGATAATTAATGAGTGTCAGTTAAAAATAATTAAAGATTTGATATTTGATTTTGTGATAATTCATAATTAAAAAATATAAAACTTGATTAAATGAAGTGTCATGCCACATCATCTTGCCACCTAAGGTGGTTTAAAAGATGGTCACCAAATTGTGGTCACTCTAGCATTACTGTTTTCAAAAAGAACCAAGTTGAGATTCCTGCTGCAATTTGCCAAGAGCCTTGTTTTCACGCGAACAAAGCTTTACTGATTCACTGCGATTTCCACTCTACTAGTCTCTCGACCAAAACCCTAGGCAGCAAGCATGGAGGAACCTCAGAACGGGAACACCGTAGTAACCGACGGCGAGGGGCTTAACAACGGCGACGCCGGCTCGGCGGCGGTGGTGGAGCTCGATGACGAGCCCATGGTTGGGCCCGGCCCGGCACCCCGAGCTCGGCCCAAGAGACCTCTGCAGTTCGAGCACGCCTACCTCGACGCCCTTCCTTCTGCCAATATGTATGAATTGGATTTTAATTTCTCTGAGTTTCTGGATTGATTTTTGCCAATTTTTAGCTTTAATTTCGAATTGTAGTGATTTTAGATTGAAATTTATGTTAGGGTTTTGGATTAGATTATGGCAAATGAGATTTCTGTTATTTAGAATTGTTAGCTGCTCCATGAAACCCCTAAAACCCTAAACCTTTAAGAAATTAGACCCCTAACAAGGACTTTTGTTTAAACAATTTCTAATTTGCTTTTCCCTTTGCCTTGTCAACAGGTACGAGAAAAGTTACATGCACCGTGATGTCGTTACGCATGTCGCTGTATCGTCTGCGGATTTTGTAATAACTGGGAGTGTTGATGGTAATACTACTATGTTCCTTTTACATCTTTGAGGCCTGCTTCTTGCATTGTGTATGTTATTTGATACTAGATTGATTTTGCAATGGCTTGTCGAGGTTCTGTTTGGAAGTTCTTCTTGCCTTTCAAAGCTTTGAAGTTTTGGGAAGTTTTTTCAATCTTATTAATCTGTACTGATGTAGAGCGTAGACAGATGGTGCCTTTGAGGATTTTTGGCGTCAGTAATTAGGTATGAAGGCATCATGGCATCGTGCCTTTGACCATTAAAAAGAAAGTAGACAAGGCATGGGGCCGTACGTTCTAATAGTATATATGTGTTTCTATAAGATAGAGAAAGAAGGTTAATTAGCCTATTTGTAAATCCTCTCTTTGGTTTTGTATAATGAAATCCATGCATTTTAGGGGAAGTGTGTGTTTAGTCAATGAGATTTGCATATTTAGCATATCATGCCCATAGTCAATGAGGAAGTGTAGAATATAGTGTACCATTTCTCTCTGTGTCTAAATGCAAATATAAATTCAAATTTTGTTCTGGCACAAGCATAGTGTTGCGGTTATCGCCTAGCCTCAATCTCTCTTTTATTGCCCTCTAATCTAGAAAAAAAATGTAATTGGTTTAATACTTGGACAGGCGAATTGATGCATACTACTCCTAAGACCTTTTGACACAGATCCTTTTGGTTATCTTCAATTTTTAAGATAATTAAATGTATGAGTCCATTTTTTTCTCCCTTCTTTTCCTTTATGTTATCAAGACATCCCTTCTTTTCTTTTCACCAGGACATTTGAAGTTTTGGAAGAAAAAGGCTATTGGAATTGAGTTTGCAAAGCATTTTAGGTCCCACCTTGGTCCAATTGAAGGCCTAGCTGTGAGTTCTTCCTCCTTACATTACTACATATGTGCTCATTGCCCTGTCTGACTTTTAGTTACTGCTCTATGTTCTAAGTGATGGGTTGATTCTGAAACGGATTCAGTCCTAGTTAGTCCTTGTACAACCGCATGCTTGTGGAATGTTGATTTCATATCAATTCCTGCCTTTATTATGAAGTATTCTTATTCTGAAAGTTGACACTCGTTCAAACACATAAAAGAAGTTTATCCATCTCCTGTTGTGATTTATGGCTGCAACTATGGATTCCTGAAGTTTCTATATGAAGGCGTAAGACCCACACATGTGTTACGTTGCCTTAATTTACATTACGTGAAAATTTTCATTTAGATCTTTTTTTCATTCCATTATTTTGTACTAAATAAAATGACTTTTATTGGCGTGCCTATAAATTTAACCTGGGATTAACTTTTAGTTCTTCATGTTTTCTGAATTTAAAATGTTTTATGTTGTTCCCTGAGGCTTATGGGATGGGATAAGTAAGACATATGAGTCTGGACGCGTGTAGTTATGTGCGAGGGTTTGGGTTATTTGTTTGCAATGTTTCAGTTCATTGCAGACATTTATTTGGGGAAGGCAACCCTTTTGATTTCTCTGTCATCCCCTTTTGATTTCTCTGTCATCCTTTATAGTCTCTAGTTGTCAAATAGTCCTGTTATTGCAGTCATCAACCATGACTTGTTCAGCCATGCAGGTTAGTGTTGATGGTTTGCTTTGCTGCACAATTTCAAATGATCACTCTGCAAAGATATATGATGTTGTCAACTATGACATGATGGTCATGATTCGCACAAGTTTTGTTCCTGGTGCTGTTGAGTGGGTCTATAAGCAAGGGGAGGTGAAAGCCAGGCTTGCCATCAGTGATAGAAATTCATCATTTGTACACATTTTTGACGCACGATCTGGTACAAATGAACCCATAATCTCCCGAGAGGTATGTTGGAAAATTGGAAGTGCCATTTTTTTTGCCTGAAGTGTTCTATTGTCTATCATATTATGTACCTATGTTAAATAAATTGAACTTCAACTCTTATTTATGGTTTCCTTTCTTATGGCTTTCCACAGATACACTTGGGCCCAGTGAAACTTATGAGGTATAATCCTGTTTTTGATACAGTGATTTCAGCTAATCAACAGGGAATGATTGAGTATTGGAGTCCTGCCACACTTGAGTTTCCAGAAGATGGGTATGTGCATTTTAGTATTTATCTAATTGATTTCCTTTATGAATATGTTATAAAAACTCTGCAAAAATAATAAATGCACAAAATTTTAAAAACTGTACGAGGATCGTAGTTTAATAGGTGATTTGGCAGCAGCATTCAGAATTCTCATGCAGCTTGGTTTTGTTACAAATTTGGGGCGAAGTCTGTTGTTCTCTTGGTGCAGTCAGAGCAACCAAATTTACCTACTGGTTACATTGATCATAACCATATATCACTAGAAAAAGAGAGACTACTTTGGAACTTTGAACATGTTATGTTGTTCTCGAACCTTGTCCCCAATTGCTTGTAGCTTGCATTTGATTATTCTCTGTTCGCTTTCTTCTTGGTAGCATAGAGATAACACTAGTCTGGTAATTTCTATTTTTGAATGATTCATTAACAGGTATTTATATATGGTGGTTGCAGAGTGAAGTTTAGGTTGAAAAGCGACACTAATCTTTTCGAAATCTTGAAATGCAAAACTACCGTTTCTTCTATTGAGGTACCGCATGCAATCCCTCTGATAGAATTTACACCTGGAAGTGGACTTTTGCTCTAAAAAATTGCTGAAGTTAACTCATTGTATCTGTATTATTAACAAAATACCATGCATTTGGTTCTTCAGGTTAGCCCAGATGGTAAGCAATTTTCAATTACATCACCTGATCGCAGGATTCGTGTATTTTGGTTTGCCACAGGGAAACTACGGCGAGTTTACGATGAATCTCTTGAGGTAATGTCAGTTTGTAACTGATTTTTTGTTATAAGTATTGACATTTTAATGCTGTTATGAATGTTTGGTTTTTAGAAATTATTGCTGATCCAGTTTCTTGTGCGGATCAGGTGGCCCAAGATCTCCAGAGAAGTGACGTGCCTTTGTACCAGCTGGAAGCTATCGACTTTGGGCGAAGAATGGCTGTAGAGAGGGAAATTGAGAAAACGGAATCTGTCCCGCAACCTAATGCAGTATTTGATGAAAGCTCGAATTTTCTCATATATGCAACTCTACTTGGGATAAAAGTAAGATAATACAGTCATGCAATTGGGCTGTATGGCCCTCTCTCTTACGTCTTCTTCTTTTTGAAAATGAAAGAGAAGCTAATATATTCGTTTTTAATTTGTTTTGCATTTCTAGGTGGTAAACTTGCACACAAATAAAGTTTCCCGAATTCTTGGAAAAGTGGAAAATAATGATAGGTTCTTGAGAATCGCCTTATATCAAGGTGACAGAAGCAGTAAAAAAGTAAGAAAGATTCCTGCAGCTGCAGTAAATGTCAATGAGAGCAAAGAGCCTTTGACAGATCCCACCCTCGTATGCTGTGCTTTCAAGAAGCACAGAATCTATCTATTCAGGTACTTTTGGCAACTTCTGGGACACTTGTATGATAGTAGTTTTTTTAATGCATGCAATTTTGGTTCATTGAGCTGTTGCCATGTTATTATATAGCTGCTGATCATCATATTCCAAGCTATAGTTGTATCTACTTTACTATATGCTAGGTTTTTCATTGGTTGAAATCCAAATGGTTAAAGTCCTTGGAATGAAGAAATTGGATTGCTATAAAGGATCATATGTTTATTTGTTTGTTTTTTTTTTTTTTTGTGTGTGACTACTATTGGAGGCAGTGTCTTGCCCTTAATACTTTATAATATGGTGCTTAGGAACTGCCATTTTTAATTTGATCCAACTCTTTTGTGCTCTGATTAGTCAGAGAGAACCAGAGGAGCCTGAAGATGCAACTAAGGGAAGAGATGTATTCAACGAAAAGCCCCCTGCTGATGAACTCTTGTCTGTATCAGATATTGGCAAATCAGTCACAACATCTCTTCCTGACAATGTGGTGAGTTTCCTTTTTATTGAATATCTGCAATGCGATGGCTTTGTCATCCATTTTGCTTGTATTTTTCTAGGTTTTTGAATAGTAAAACTTGAGTCTTTTATAGAGTACTTGTAAGCCAGAAAATATTTGGAGAACTGAAATTCAAATGGTTCACTACATAAAAAATGATGAGAGTGTAAATATTATATGAAAAGAACTTGTTAAAATCCTCTTGTTCTTGTTTCTCACTGTTCTGTTCTCCTCAAATTAGAAAGAGGACTAAGAAGAATGAAAAGACGTAAAATAGTTTTGCAGGGTTTTTTTCCGTTTGAAAGCATATTGCAATGCTCATGGTCTCAAACTAGAAAGATAAGAAAACAATGTACATTCCGAAACTACAAGTTTCTTGTTTTCTTATTTCAAAAGATTTTCATGCTTGACTAGAGGAATTTTATTTTTGGTTTTAAAAGAAATTTTATTTTGTTTTAATGCATCATATTTCACTTAGCTGCATTCCTTTAATTGGCTTGTGGGTGTCTAATATTCTTTTCTTTTCATCTAGATAATGCATACCACAATGGGTGACATACACATGAAATTGTATCCGGAGGAATGTCCTAAAACTGTGGAGAACTTTACGACACACTGCCGGAATGGTTATTACGATAACCTCATATTTCATCGAGTCATAAAAGGCTTCATGATACAAACAGGAGATCCTTTAGGAGATGGTACTGGTGGCCAATCTATATGGGGAAGGGAATTTGAAGATGAATTCCACAAAAGGTAAATATTAATAGACAGAATTGTAGAATTACATGAGACTAATAATAAAGTTGAAAGACTGCGTTTAGTCCTTTTGCTCCTGCTGTTTGTCCTTTGTTATTATTAATCTTTAGTTGAAGTATTTACTGATTCATTGGTCTTAATGTCTGTGTATATGCAGTTTACGACATGACAGGCCTTTCACTGTATCAATGGCAAATGCTGGAGAGAACACTAATGGATCTCAGTTCTTTATCACTACAGTGGCTACTCCTTGGCTTGACAACAAGCACACAGTTTTTGGCAGAGTTATCAAAGGAATGGATGTCGTACAGGTACGAATACAATTAAGACCAAGAGAGAGAATTTGAAAATCCGGAAATTATTTATTGAATATGTCAATACGCGATGTGAATATTCTGTGCCAGAAAGCTGTGTTTTCTTGCACACTTGGAAATTATCATGTTGATGGTTGTTAAGGTATACATTTTAGTCTGACTAATCAATTGACATCTGTTGCTGTTCTTGCTGTTGGCAGGGCATCGAAAAAGTGAAGACAGACAGGGGAGACAGGCCCCAACAAGATGTGAAAATTTTGAATGTTACTGTCCCCAAGTCTTAGGAATCTCTCTTTATTTTCAGTCTGAACTGGGTGAACCTTGCCTGCAAAAGATTGTATTCAGGTAATGATTTTATCAGTATTTCCATGTGTACCTATGATTATTGGCTACCCTGAGTTAATATTTCTGATTCAGGACGGATAGTTGGTTCATTTGCATTTACTTTTTTTTACTTCAGATGCGTGTGCTCTACTTCGATTACTTAGCAAGCTGTTACTTGTGCAGGGGGGAACAAAGGAATTGCCTTTCCTTGGTGTTTGTGCCACCCTACCATCCATGAACTTGAGCATGTCTTCTGTGGGATTGCTTCCACTTCTGGAAAGCTTTGTTCTACTCATTCCTTGTAACTTATAATGAAGTTACTTTAGTCGCTACTAATTTGTCCCATATTAACCGTTGGCATGTGGTTAACTACTGAAACTGTTATGGATTACTGATTTTCTGGAACTCCATGCGGCAATATTCCAGATGTGTGGCATTAATGTATTATAAGTTAACCTGTTAGCTACTATATTATTCTCTATTTATGATGATGTTGATGATAATGATGATGATGATGATGACAATAGAATCGATGCCAAGGTTGGCATCTCCGACAGATGAGGCTTCTTTGCCATATGGATAATGACAGTGTAAACCTTTTGGATTCATTGCATATGTTACTTCCTTTGGCAGAAAGAACCATGTCAAATTAGATTTCTGCATATACCGTATATAAGAACTGGGGGTTTGAGAAATTATGCGATAGGACCGTCGACCATCTTGTGGTATTGTTTATTTTTATTTGTGTTAAAATAGGCGGATGGCTAATTAGATAATGAGCTCATGTAATTTAAATTTTTTTTTCTCTATCTATCTTCTCATACAATAACACAAGGGGGTGATGCGAATGGAAAATGAAATCCTTGGTGCCCAAGCAAGCAAAAATATTATATGTAGGTAGTTAGTTAGCACCACAAGAGATGCTACTTTCAATTTGAACTCTAGTCAGAGATGAAGAGATTTGCAGAGGGGCTGGTGCAGCAAGCAGTGCAATGATTCCAGGTTCAAAGAACCCTTGTTGTGGAGGCTGCTTCTTTACTCCTGTTTCCGCTGCCACCTCCGCCTTGCCTTCTAACGGCGATCCCTGCCTTAATCTCTTCTTCCACTTGAGATTGCCTTGGACATTTTACCAAAACGATACGCTGCTGCTGGAGGATAGTGATGATTCCGCCACAATTAACTATCTGAAGCAAGTGCTGCCGGTGGCGTGGTCCCATAATAATCCCCAAACCAACCACCCTCAAGCTCATCTGCAACCTCAGCACCATTCCCACTTGTCCCAGCAGAAGAATGTATCCTCGAGCCTTCTACACTGCCGCGATTTGGCTCCACTAGAACTACCACAAGACACTATTGTGCAGCCTCCCATCCATTGCCGCCGGTGGTTCCTACTACAGTTTGCGTGCCCTTCTCCAAATTCTCTACCACCTTATACAACAAGGCCAAGGCCCGACCTATAAGTTGTTCCACGATCTGGCTATGGATCTGTTCGCCGAGTTCCTCAAGTCTGATATCTAAAAGATGAAGCATTGCAAGCTCGAATTAAAGCCACCTGATTTATCCGACAATGATGATAGTTTGGATTCTGATGATGTTCATGATTCATTCGAAAAAGACAATGAAGAAGATGCTACTCGATGAGTTTTTTTTTTTTTTTTTTTTTTTTGGGCTAAAATCTTAGTGTCCATACTAGTCATTTCAGGTTAAAAAACTTGTTATGATATATTTTGGAGGAAACAAAAAAAAAAATCATTACATGTATTATACGGGTTTAGTAGAGCATATACTTAACTCGGACCACACCTATTGGCCGTGATATAATAACCTCATATCAATATTATATATACTTTTGCAACACACAAGTCTTTTTTTTTTAAGGTGGTTTTTTTTAAAAAAAAAATAATAATAATTGGGCACAAGCTATTTTGTGCTAATCACATTTCACCTTTTAGTAGTTGTGATGGACAGCAAGCCTTGTAACCCTACTTCGTTTGAGATTGTTATTAACATTCTGTAATGCACGTATTTACTTTTTTTCCCCTTTAATTAACTTAGAAACCATCGCTTGATAACTATTATGTAGCACTTACACAACTTTGAGAAAGTAAAGTAGTTCTTTTTGAAACAACTAAGAATATGAATTTTGAAGAGCTAAATAAGGCAAATAAAATTTGTAACCGAACTTACCAGACTCCAATAATGATAAGGTGGAACTCATCAATCGAGCTCATCTCAATAGCTAACTATGTCGTTTAGAAATGATTTCCTACCCTGTGTCTTTCTTCCCTTATCCCACACCTCGCAAAAACATCATGTGGTGGTGGTGATGGCAACACATTGGGTTTGGAAACGAGTTGTAGACTTTCGTGAAATGATTTATACTTCAGAAAAGTGAGCGAGTTTCATATTACTATGCCATTAATTGACTACAGTTATGAACTATCAAGAATAAAGGGGTGTGAATACATTTAGATGTAAGTTAAGAAATGTAAGCGAGTCTCACATGAACACGTCATTAATGAATGACATCTTCAATTAGGTAAAAAGGTGTTCACATACCATAGTCTGGAATTAGGTTGAAAAAAATAAACGAATCTCACATTAGCACATTATTAATGAAAGACCTTCATAACATTCAAGCTGAAAGGTCAAATTGACAGACTTGTAAAGGTTTTTTTTTTTTTTTGATCAATAGAAATATATTATAAAAACGTTCGGCAAAACCGAACAAAGGAGTACAAATCAGACATCGACCGAACAAGGAATGCCTATACTCCTAACAGGATCCATGACTTCACTGCAACTAGGCAGCAGAAACAAGCCAACTCGTTAGAGAAGGCATCAATACAACCGGAAAAGATCAACTTGACCGATTAACTACATTTGTTACAAGGGCAACTTAAACTACTAAACCATCTCAACAACTGCAACCGGCAAAGCATGGTGAAATTGAATCCCGAAACCCATCAAGGAAACTGAATCTGACAACTGCACAAGCCGCCACTAGCTCGGGTTAAGCAGACAAACCGGCCAAGCATGGCAGAAAGGAAACCCAAAACTGCACAAGCCGCCACTAGATCTCACCCACTGCACAAGCGGCCAATTGATCAGGTGAGATCTGAACTTGCTGAACCCGTAACCTGAAAAAACACCGGCCAAGCAAGGCAAAATCGAGATCCAATGCCTATCAAACAATCGGAAAACAGAAAATTACACCAGCCGCCACTAAATGGAATCCATCCCAACATACCAAATAAAATTAAACTAAACGAGCTAACAATTATTGAAAACTCAACAATTCTCTTATTCACCCGACAAAATAACTAATATCGACCAAATAAAATCTGCATCCGCCAGACATCAAGCAACGAAGAGGGCCCAAGCCCAGCCCTTGGCCAAATACCAAGTCTAGCCCAACCCAAGTGATGCGGGTCAGGGCAGACCGCAGCCAAACCGATGGGGAGCGCCCATACCGAAACCAGCCACCGGAGTGGGGCGGCGCACCACCGGGCCGTCCAGACGAGAGCGAAAACGAATCCAGAAGAGTTGGCTCGGACGACGATCGTGGAAAACGCGATCGGTGACATCCTAACACAAGCAGCCATCGATCGATCCGGATTCGGCGGCGCGGGGGACTGGTCGGACGGCCTCCAAACATAGCCAGCGACCAACGAAAGACCTCGTCAAGTCCTCTCCGGCAACGATGAGCAACGAGACAAGAAGTGGACCTGCAAAAGTAAAAAACCGTAAAGCAAAAACAGAGGCAGCAGCCAAGCAACACAGGGGGGAGGCCGCCGGAGCTAGAAAAAGGGCGATGGAGTGGCCGGCCGACCCCAAGGCAAGCCAAGGGGCCGGCGGCGATGTGGGTTTTGTGGTTTTGGGGCTGTTTGGGAGAGAGCGTTTTTAGAGAGCGGCTAGGTTTTTGTTATCAAAACCAATATGATTTTGTTTTTGATTGATCTGATTTTTGTTTGTTCGTTAGAATAACACTTCAAAATTCCAAACCATATCCACATTCAATTCAAGATAAACTTCAAGTTACTATACTCTAATAGACATCGTTCTTAAAATAATGTAATAGATTAGTTACAAACGTACTTATACAATAATAACAAATAATAACTTTTGCAACTCGATTGATTAAAAACATTTAATTATCGGTTATCAAATTGAACCACCGTTTTCCCAATTGCATCACTTCAATAAAGGTTGTACTTGCTGGGGTGGGTCCCACCACACCAACAGAAAACTGGAAGAATAGGTAGGAGGAGGGACTAGGAGCAATGGCAATTCCAAAACAAGCAGAAAGGGAGGAAATGCGGTTTCCAAAAGAGGACGAAACCGCCAGTTTAGACGTGATAAAGATGCAGTTGGCACTCCCAATGAAGCTTATCCCACTCTGCACTCGCTCATCATTCCCAACACCAAACAACGTTATTCACGCAGTTGTCGCTGTTCTATAAATCCACACACAGCCCTCAAAATGGTTTCTGCGTTTTGCTTCATCGATTTCTTCTCCATAGCCGAGAGAATGTCCACGCCCAGTCCCCTCGAGCAGCAGCTCAACAACTTCACTCGAGCCCTGCGTGAGCAAGTGAGCTATGCCCATTGCTTTGCATCGTTTTTTTTTTTCTCTTTTCGATTTCATGGTGTTTTCTTAGCAACCCTGGCTTTTGGGTATTTTTTTAATCTCTGTTTGAGCACTTAAATTGGGTGTTTATTGGTTAGTAAAATGATGAAGAAAAGTAAGTTGTTTAGACTTCATTCAGTAGTGCTGGGTCAAAAAAGAAGTTGTCTTTGTAATTGGCATGCAATGCTGATGAATTGAGTGTTCCCAATCTGGTTGGTTAGTGAAAAAGGAAGGACCTTTAGAGGGAGAAGAAAAAGAAAACGAAGACGGCGACATGGGTTCTGCTGCTAAGTTTTGTAAGATTATGTGGTTGATGTTGTGTCTGCAGTGTGGAGCTAAAGAAGCATGATTCATTTTCCAGGGAAACAAAATGCACTTTTTATATCACTATGTACTTTATTCTACCGAAAAATGTTAGTTTCTGAGCACTTATTTTATCGATGAAGTTTCAGATATTAATCTCTTCAGCGTTAGACCATTTTTGGACCTTTAGGGTTAATGTTTGGGTTTCGGGGTATTTCAGTGATTGGTGTTAAGGTTCCAACTTTCTTGTTTCTTTGACAGACAGAAATACAGAAATGTTTAAATTGGAGACTGATAATCGCTATGTTTCTGGCAGGGAATTATAGATTCCCACTTTGATGACATAAAGGAGTTAGAAAGCCAAACACCCTGCTTAGTAATGGATGCAATAACAATGTTCCTTCGTGATGCTGACAGTGCCATAGCGGAAGTCATGCAATATCTGTAATTGTCTTCAATGGCTTCAAGTAATTGGTGTTTTTGTATTAGTATAATGACTGATTCTGGAGAATTCAATTTTCAGGGGTGCACCTCTTATCCACTACCCTAGGATAACAGAAATTTCATACCAGCTCAAAGGAAGTAGCTCAAGGTAATATTGCCTATCAATTTCTAGGTTACTGCCTAATTACATGCAATTAGCAATAAATATTTTGTGGTTTTGATGCATTTCTGTGATATGGAAAATATACTTTATGAAAGGACCATAGCTAAATCAAATTTATCAAGCATTCTGTATGATAATACAATCATTACTTATCCAACATAGAGTCTGATCCATGCAAATTACTTTCAAATTTATTTCTATCTTTTAAGCAGACTTCTGTGTGTGTACCCCTTGCATGTTTAAAACACGCGGAAGATATTTTTGGTTAGGATTTTTCCAATCTGTGTGTAAACCTGCATTGCATATACTTCATGGTTCTGATACAATTGACTCTCAGCAGTCACTAGTTAGAAGATTCAACAATTTTGTATCTTTATGCAAGTCTCCATATCTTTTCCAAATAAGTCACAACTACACAATCTAGAGAAAATGTTGATGCTGCACGTGTGGCACATTTAACATCCTTATAAGATAGAGTTGGATAGGGCTTTCCTGTTCGGACGTAACTGTACATGGCGTGTATACCATAGCAGGAAGCAATCATTGGTCAAAGTCTTTCCATTGTTTTGGTTCTTTATCCAAGCAGAGAATATCTTATCCAAAAAACTCGGAAGTGATACCTAAGAAATGTAGTGAAATGATCATGGCGTTTATGTTTGGAACATTCAGAAGGTAGAATTCATTCGGAACTTTCAGTTTGGACGTAAATGCACATGGCATGGTGATCATGTTTGTAAGGGATCATTTATCAGAGCAATCGATTGTTTGCGATCACTAGTTAAAACGTTTCCAGTTTTAGGATATTTATGAAGGTACAAATTTCTTTATCCATTTAACTTGGAAGCAAGTGCTAACTAAGAAAACTAGTAATGAAGTAGTCAATGACAAATCCATGCTAGGGCATGTTGTATGCAGTTTCATATGATTTATTGATGCGCATCTGTTGGATATGTAGATACGTATGATTTGTTCACTTCATAACAAATTTAAATACTGCATATGATTCCTATTTGCCACTTGCATCAAGAAAGGAAAGGAATATGTTGCTCCAAGTATACTGTTGCATTTAGCTATTTAGGACAATATCGTATACTAAAACATCAGAATTCATGACATTGCATGTACAATTCAGTACTTTTATATTTTTGGTTTCTCACTTTATCTTCTTCTTGCATTGCATCCATCATGAATTGATCTCCCATAACATGCAAAAGCTATACTGTCATGTTAGCTTTCTACAAATGGTGATTTACTCTGGCATTCGAAATTTCTTGTTACCAGTAATTTAACTAAAGGAAAAAGTTTTATGCTGTTGGAAAGATAACCCAATAATTTTCCAAATGCTAAACTGTTACACACACTTGCTAGAATAGAATCATCGGCCATGTTAGGAATTTTAGTCTCTTTTTACTTTGATATCATTGGTCTCATCTAGGCATTTCTTATAGTGTCCTACTCTAACATCATTGGTCTAGTCAAGGCATTGCTTATATCTTTCTACTGTATGTGAATTGAGAAGTATCTTGGTTGCCACCGTTATACACTACTAAGTAATGGTTTCATCCACTCAATACCTCCCATTCCCTGTCATCATCATACTCTAATATCTGAGAAATCCTTTGCTGCTGGAAGTTTATGGTAGTGTCTACCAGAATGACAAATGAAACTGCTGACTCATGGAAACAGTTTGTGCACATTACTTCAACTCACAAATTTGTTCTGATCTAGGTCTTAGTTTCTTCTCTAAGAAGATCATCCTCAAGTGCCTGATAAGACTTAATTCTTCTGCACTAAGTTTCAATTCTTGGGTGTCAAAATTCTTTTCATTGAGACGCTATAGTTTTATACCCAGCCTCATCTATTTCTAATATGAGGCTAACTGGTGTATCATAGTTAGCTATACAAAGATAAATTGCATCTGAATACAATACACCTAAGGCATACTAGATTATAATTCAATAGAGGTTAATGCTAAGACTATCAGAGTTGGAGTTTCTTTCTCGATATGGAAAACTTTATTCTCATCTGCAGAGTATTTATTGGTTATGAATTTTCTGTTTTGATCTCTCTGCATTTAGTGTATTGCATATATGCCCAAGTTATGTTTTTCTGTTTCATTCCATTCCTTCGGTAAAAGAATATATTGATCCTGTTTGGTGCATTGGGTTGCAGTATTGGTGGTTGCCGGATGGCCAGTGCCTGTTGTGAGCTCCGGGATGCAAGTGAAGCAAATGATAAAGAAAGGTGCAAAACTGTTCTCTTACCATCACTAAGCTGGCTATACCAATAAAATTACATGCATGGCTGTACTTATATTGTCCACCACATAAAATATCAGTTCTGAGGAAAACATGCTAGTTTCACAATTCTGCAGTGACCAAAATTGTAAATTTATTAACCAAAGTAAGGGTTTAAACCCAATCTAAGGATCACTATTTTGCCTTCATGAGAGAGAAAAAAAATCAATAGTTTCAATTTCTGTAGATTTATGTCCTAGGTAAACGCTACAGAACAGAAAAAGATGAGATAATTGCTCCAAAAAATGGTCAGGTTAAAATTCTAAAGCTGATGCTAAGACATATCTGTGCAATTGTGTGCAAAGAGTTAAAGGCTTAAGGTATTCAAAATAATAGATCGAAAATATAACAGAATCTTCTGGTGAAGAGAAAGAATACCAACCTTGCATTATTGCTAGTCGATAGAGAATTTTTAGTAGTGTCCTTTTTGTCCCCTTTTAAATCACTTTATGTAATATACCATAGTGACTTTGTCATATAAGAAGCTTTTATAAAGGAAACTGTTATGTTTTTAGGTCCCTTTCAGGCTTTGACAGGGTCAGACGTGAATATCTTGTCTTGCGGGAGCACCTGACTCTCATTCTTCAGGTATACTTTTGAGAATTGATCTTTCTCAGCTTTAGTTTGCAAAAATTTTCTTAGTATGTCCTACTGTTGTAGTATAAGCAATACGCACATAGAGCTTTGCAGTGGCAAATAGTAGCAAAAGGCAGAAAGAGCTTTTGGAGTTTCTAACACCTTATATGGATAATTATACGTCCTTGGTCATTTCTAGAACAAATTCACATAGTTGTAAACTCTTTATGTGGAGATTGCTCTTGGTTAGAAATGCTCAACTATGCTGATTTTTGTCTTTTTATCTGAAAATATGGGCTGGAAACATACTTGGGTACAGATGGAGCGTGCGATTAATGCCATGAATCCAAGAAGGCGCTTTAATTAGAGAGCTCATTTGTTCGGTCTTGTAGCTAGATAGCTTGCTTGTTCAGTTGTGTAGCTAGAGAGCTCATTTGTTCGGTCCTGTAAGTAGAGAGCTCGTTTCTTTGGTCTTGTAGCTTATCGCCAGAAGATCAACTGTAGCTTTGTATTTTGGCTGTACAAGTATTTTGTGTAGGAATTTTGTATCTTTGTTATGTATATTTCGTGTTTATCTTCTGATATCAGTTGGTATCACCTTAAAGTAAGCCCTAATTTAACTGTTGCTGGATAAGTGATTTGTTCAGAACTCAACCGTTAATTGGCATACTTCTGGCTTACTTAGATTTGCTCTCAAAGTGCATGAACAGATCAAAGCTGTTTAGGGGTTTTAATCTTATACCAGAATGTAGAAATTGTTTAATTACAAACGGAAATTGTTTGACTCCTTGCAAGACGAAGTCAGTAAATCACCCCCATTTAATTTTTCTTGCTTAATTTCACTGAAGACTGAAGATATTAATAGCTGCTCTTTTGATGCAATTTTAGGCAGCGAAAATTTTTGATACGCTGGAGTTTCTGACAAAACTATATTGATCAAGTAAATCAAGTAAACTAAAGTCTATTTGACCAAAAAAACAAAGGAAACTAAAGTATATTAGAGCTGCTTAAGTAGTGAGAAATTTTATTCACATGCACTCCGTATCATTTTTTTTGTTAAATAAAATATCTTAATCCACCTCAGATGCTACCTTTACCCATAATGAGAAACTAAATATTTTGTACACCTTCCCTATCATAAATTCACCCCTTATCATTTTGAATTCACCTATACTTTTGATTTATTTTCTATAAAGTCATTCCTTAATTCATTTTTTTGTTTGTTTTAGATTTGCTGTCTACTTATTTTATCTCGTGTATTGACATTGTAAAGATCATGAATGTTCAGTTTCTTAACTCTCTATACATCTAGTAAATATGTTTTAAGAACAGGGAAGTAAACTGCAGGAACTCATGCAAAACACTTAAAAATGTGGGTAAAGTTTACTATCAAATTTAAGAACACAAGGAAAATGGAGAGAATCCTATCCAAGGTAAAATTGGTAAAGTAAATGACGAAAAGCAAATCGAAGGGAACCTATACTGACATGAAAAGCCATATGAACCCGTGCCGTACCTTGTGAATCAGTTCTACAAACTGCAGAAATGAAAGAACGAAATATCAAGAAGATTGAACACAAGATTTAATCAAAAACTAGATCAATAAATTGAGACAAAATTGGAAAACTAGGAGCTCGCGTCATGAGAAAAAACACTTGAAATTGGAATCAGAATTCTACTTATATGATACAATTCAAAAAATCACCATGATCATTGGAAGGACACATTTGATCTTGGAAGGAAAGTAAAAGAAAAATTATTGGAATTGCCAATGGTAAGGGGAGAAAATTGTCTTCAGAAGGAGGTTATTGAATGTGAAATTAAGATTATGTTCCTTTTTTTGGGTTTTTATCTAAAATAGGCCAACCGGTCTAAATATATTCTAAAATCTACGGTCAGGGAAATTTTTCTGAAAGTAGGCGAAAGGATTGCCTAATTTCAAAGGAGAAGTCCCTTCACAATTTGATTTTTACAGAGAAGAAACGGCGGAGGAGAAGCCCACCATCCGACAAACCTCTTTCCGTTCTCGCCGCCGTTGCTAATTTTCCAGCCACTTTCTCCGTTCGGAACCACCTGGAATAGCTTCCCAACATCCCCGAGTACACTCCCACGAAGTTTCAACCCCAAATTCCAAGCGGTTTGCCGCCGGCGAACGAAAACTTTTTTCTCTGTTTTTTTGCCAAAAACCGTTCGACAAACCTCCCTACGTTCTCTCTTTTCCGGCCATAGATCGATGACGACCCAAACTATAAAAAGTTCCCTCTCAACCTCAAGAATATATCCCCAAAATTTCAGAGCCAAAGACAGCGTGGGACGCCGCCGGTGAAACCAAACGCAAAACTGAGCCGCCGGAGTTCTCGCCGCCGTCGCTAATTTTCTGACCACTTTCTCCATTCGGAAAACCTGGACTAGCTTCCCAACATCCACGAGCACACTCCCACGAAGTTTCAACCCCAAATTCCAAGCGGTTTGCCGCCGGCGAACGAAAATGTTTTGATCTGTTTTTTTGCCAAAAACTGTCCGACAAACCTCCCTCCGTTCTACATTTTCCGGTTACCGATTGACGACGACCCTAACTAAAAAAAGTTCCCTCTCGACCTCAAGAATATATCCCCAAAGTTTCAACCCCAAATTCCCAGCGGTTTGCCACCAGCAAACGAAAACGTCTTCGGTGGAGTTCGGAGAAGAAGCAGAGGGACTATGAGGCACTATGGGTGCACTATGAAGGACTATGAACGCGCTGATGAATTACAATGATTCTGTATTCAAAAGACTATGAGGCACTATTAGGGACTATGAGGCACTATGGGTGCACTATGAGGGATTATGAGGCACTATGGGTACACTATGAGGCACTATGGCCACACTATAACCCCAGGGATTTAATTGCAAAGTTACTGTAGTATTTTGCCTACTGAAGAACAGCCCGCTGCCCCTTGCCTATTTTGGAATAGATTTAGGCCAGTTGGCCTATTTTAGATAAAAACTCCCCCTTTTTTTTTGTTTGTAAAAAGGAGGGCCTCAAGGCCCAACATGATTTTCTTGACCGTAAAGTTATCATTTCCTTAGGTAAAAACCAGCTCTCTTGGGTTTTAGCTGTTTACTAACATCATTTACATAGGTAATTTGTTAAAAGCTCAATAAAGTTAAAATGTTGCGTAAGTAATTAGTTACAAAGGGATAATGACTGCTATAGTCCAAAATTATAGACCTCTTTTCCTCACTCGCTTACTCCCTTTTCCTCTCTTCTCTCTCTCAAACTACTTTCTCTCTCCAACCTCTTCCCGCTCTCTCACTTCTCCTTCTCCATCAAACTAATTTCAAATTGCCAAATTTGGCTTGAGTGTGGTGGAATTTGGTTTGGGGTTTATGAAATTGGGGGCGAAACCTCTCTCACACCGCAAGCGATTTGGGGGCTAAATTTGGTTTGGCTGTGATGAAATTTAGTTGGGTATAATAAATTTAGTTTGGGTATAATGAAATTTAGTTTGAGTGTGATGAAATTGTGGCGAAATTGAGATATATCGATGATGGGTGTTGAAGAAAAAAAGGCAGAGTAAGAAGAGAGGAAATTGAAGTTCAGAGATTCAATATAAAGATTTGAGATTGTGTAAAAAATTGTTCTTGTGTTGCCACAACACACTATTCATGTGTTGTCACAACAGCTGTTCATGTGTTGTCACAAATTGTTCATCTGTTGGAACAAACTATTCTTATGTAGGAAGTGCCAACAATTTGTGCACAAAACAATTTATGTCTTGTCACAAATTGTTGCTACATGTGGGTTGTTACGTGAGAGAGAGAGAGAGAGAGAGAGAGAGAGAGAGAGAGAGAGAGAGAGAGAGAGAGACGTCATTCTTTGTGGATTGGAGTGATACTTTCTTGAAGAGAAAGATCACTGTATGATGGGAGACATTCATCAATTCAAACCTTGAGTCACCTGTGAGGGGCGATCTTGTCCTAAGGCTATAGAATCCAATTCTAGCCTCGATCTATTCCGGTTTTCCTGTTCTCTGATTTTGCATTCCCATTGCATGTTTTATAAGAAGTTGTGTTCATTATAGCAATTTATCTTTATATATCCATTGGAAATGCAAGGCATATTTTGTCCTTAGGGTTTGTCTCAAAGTCTAATCATGTGTTTTTCTTTTTCAAAGTCAATTTCATTTTCTTTTTTAAGCTTGAGCCATAGGTCAATCATACTAAGCTGAAATATATCGTCCACGGTCTCAGCGGAACTTGCGAAGGGTAATTACTAATTATCATCACTTAATTTTTGGACATTATTGATGCTAAGAATTTCTTACATGTACATACATACTACCAAAAGGAAGCAAGCATCTGAAAAGAATTTTTTAATTCTCTGAAACCATATTTTTGTATGATGTAGTCTCAAAGAAAATAATTCGTTGCCATCCTTTTACTATGGTGAAACATGAAAAGTTAAACGATAGATTAATAGTATGGGTTGTGCTCGGATGGCTAGTGCCTGTTACTAGCTCCAAGATCCATGTTCTTTCCGAGTAATATTTAATGCATAAATCACTACAAGTTACAAGGGTTGGCCTTGAGGAGAGCTGGGCGAGACAGTCGTCTCAGGCCCCCGCAGGAAAAGGACCCCTGTAAAAAAAATTATATATGTTATATATATAATTTATAAATAGTTGTAAGCTCTTTAATATATGTTGGAAGCTTCCTGGTGTAGTGGTAAGTTGTTGTGTATGTTACTTTCATAACCCAAGTTCAATTCTTTTTGGGGCCATTTTCTAGTGTTTTTTTTTTCCTTTTTCACTAAGTTATTCATATTCCCAAATTAAGTAGGTTTCCTTTTACAACTAAGGTATTTAAAATTATATATGTTATATAGTTGTATTGGGTTTTGATTTGTGATTGCGGTTATAAATTGGGTATGAGTTGACTGTTGTTGTGAGTGGTGTAGTACAAAGAGGGGGTCGAAGAAAAACAGAGAGTTATACGAAGAAGACGAAATAGACAAGTTTTGGATAGGAGGACTTTGTACTACAATTCAAACTAGAAAATTAGGACATAGACTTTGACGAATGAAATGGGTGGTGGCCTTCGAACATCCGTCCATTGACTTGACTTGGGAGTTTTTAACGTAGCACAACTGGCTTTGAACGTACTCTACTCGCTTGTCTGCTTCTTTCTTGTGTGGAGGGCTTTATATTTGGAAGGAGAGGAGAGTTCTTTGGGTATCATGTCGTTGAAGATCACAAGAATATTTGAGGGTTTTGTGCTACAATTCAAACTAGAAAATTAGGACATAGACTTTGACAAATGAAATGGGTGGTAGCCTTCTAACATCCGTCCAATGACTTGATTTGGGAGTTATCAACTTTATCACAGCTGGCTTTGAATATACTCTACTTGCTTGTTTCTTTCTTTCTTGTGTGGAGGGCTTTATATTTGGAAGGAGAGGAGAATTCTTTGGGTATTATGTCGTTAAAGATCACAAGAATATTTGAGGGTTTTGTGCTACAATTCAAAATAGAAAATTAGGACATAGACTTTGACAAATGAAATGGGTGGTGGCCTTCTAATATCCGTCCAGACTTGGGAGCTGGCTTTGAACGTACTCTACTCCCTTCTCTGTTTATTTCTTGTGTGTAGGGCTTTATATTTGGAAGGAGAGGAGAATTCTTTGGGTATCATGTCGTTAAGAATCACAAGAATATTTGCTTACATGAGCTTATCCAAGGCACGCTAGTTATCACTATATCGACGGTCATTATCTCTTCATTTTGTTAGATGAAGTGATACACAAGCTAACGTCAAGATGAAATCTAAAGTGTTCTACAAGGTGTTCTATATGGTATTTACAACATGTGTACAGGTGCCAAGAGGCTCTTGGCAACATCACAATTGAATTAACTGCGGTGAAAAGACATCCGAATCACATTGCTCAGGTACAGATCTTCTTGCGAAAAACTTCGTTCCTTTTTCTCACCTCTCCTACTTTGCATTACTATTTCCCCCCTTATTAAGTTATTATCTTCCTGAAATGCACTAATACTTTTACTTTTATCATTTAATAGTACTTCCGAAAATGCAGTTCGGCCGCTTAATTTATCAAATGAGAATCCAAATGAAGACTGTGACTCCGATTAATTTTTTCAATCTGCTCTCGATGATTGATTGTTTTTAGATTTTTTGTTTATTTTGTTGGCAGTTGAATAGTTTTAGCTCATATTAGAACTTAACACACTAGCTATGCGCGACAAACAATTCTTAAGATATGAATCATTGGTGTAAGTTCTAAACTCTTTTGCTCCGTACCATGAAGAACCAATTATTAATGCTGGAAATAGTCCAATTTCTTATGAACATCAACAATTTAGGCAACCTCCAATAGCACAGTGGTCCCCTGGTTACTATTTATGAAGCCAAAGTAAAAGCGCAGACTTCTCGGCTGTAATTGGGTGTTGTGAACTTTTAGAATGATTTCAACATTTAAAACGTGGAGAACATGCGCGCGGAAAACAACACTATCAAAGACCTGCAGTCGGCAAAAATGACTGCGGGCTTACCTTTCAGTTCCTTTTCCACATCATGAAAGCAACATGACTTTGAAACTGAATTGTGCGGAATAGCCGTATATGCATGTTGAGTTAGTCAATTCTCTTTTAAAGCTAACTAAAAATTGACTAGGAGAGGAGGCATGAGTGGCCCAGTAGATAGAGACCTGATCCATTTTTGCTTGCTCTTTCCTTAATATTAACTTATTAAGGTAAAAGGAGTAGATAAAAGTATGATTAGTTACCCAGAAATTAAGTGTAAAGTTGCAACTAGTCTTGAATAACCTAGCTAGTACTAAAATGCAAACTTGTTTCTTTTGCTATCAAATCAAAATTTCTTGCTTATTAAATATTGTTCTAGAATTAGAGACTTGGTATCAAGTTGTCCACAAATCTGCCTGAAAATCTTTCCTTTTCACGAGACCATTCCTTACCCTAATATTTAGTGTTTCATATAGACGGAGACAATTAGCTAAATATATGTTCCAAGTAAAACTAATATTCTATAAGAGTTGTTACTAATTTTCTCAAAGTTTACTTCTACCAGAATAGACAAATTGCAATGTCATTCAAAAAGTAATTCTGAAAGATCAAAAGCATTTTAGATATTCGAAAAAAGCATATTCTACATACTTCTTTAGCAGTTGAAGAAACGTCTTTCGAGTTACATGTCATTTGTTTAGTTATTAATTTTTTATAAAAAAAACAAGGAAAAAGAGACAAGGGTTTTGTGTACTTAATTGGAGGGGTGTTTCTTCAATCCCCGTTTGAGTTTAAAATGAATATTTTTTTTGCTTTGAGAAGATAGACTCAAAACAAATTAAATACAGTAAGTATTTTTTTAATAAAGAATCAGACCGAAGAAAAATTGTAATTGGAGAGCTCTAGTACAAACAAACAAACAAACATAGCAACCCCGTCACAAGAGATCGCCCTCAAAAACTCCCTAGGCCGACGTCAGGCGCCTAAATATATATAGGGACATGTAACCCATTTCGCCGAAAACACAGAAAAACATATAAAATATCAAGCACGTGCGCTATAATATAGATCAGTGGCTACGAGCATGACGTCGTATCCCTAGCCTTCAAACACCCCAGCTGCTATTTTGCGCACGTGTTTCTCATGCCACATTTCTCTCTCTCTTTTTGCTGTCATTTTGTCAAAACACCCAAAAAACTCCACACCACCTAATCCAAATTCCAATATAAAAACGACTTTCTGGTTCTTCACCTTCCTCACTACTTTCCTCTCTCTACACAAAAAAAATGGCTTCTACTTTCGATTTGGACTCCATTTGCAGCACCTTGTGCCTTCTTTTCTTCTCCTTCACCGCTCTCTTTTCGCTATTCGCACTCCTCATCTTCTTCGTCAGGCTTCGACCCTGCTGCAACTGCCGCACCTGCCGGAGCTTCCTGAGCTCCAGCTGGTCGAAGCAATTTGACAACCTCTGCGACTGGTACACTCACCTCCTCAAAAACTCCGCCACCGGCACCATTAACATCCACGTCCTCGGCAACATCGTCACCGCCAACCCCGAAAACGTCGAGCACATTCTCAAAACAAACTTCCAGAACTACCCAAAAGGCAAACCCTTCACCGTAATCCTCGGCGATTTTCTCGGGCGGGGAATCTTCAATGTCGACGGAGACGCGTGGCGGTTCCAGCGCAAGATGGCCAGCCTGGAGCTCGGCAGCGTCTCCGTCCGCTCCCACGCCCTCGAAATCGTCACTTCCGAAATCCAATCCCGACTCATTCCTTTACTATCCACTTGTTCCAATTCCCAAAACGACGCCGTTGTCGACATGCAAGACATGTTTCGGCGGTTTTCGTTCGACAACATTTGTAAGTTCTCTTTCGGTCTCGACCCCGGCTGTCTCCGGCTGTCCTTGCCGGTCTCGGACTTCGCCATGGCGTTTGACTTGGCGTCCAAGCTATCCGCGGAGCGCGCGCTGACGGCGTCCCCGTTCTTGTGGAAGGTGAAGAGGTTTTTTAATGTTGGGTCCGAGCGGCGGTTGAAAGACGCCGTTAAAATGGTGGATGACTTTGCATTGACTATTATTCGACAGCGTCGCGAAATGGGTACTTTTTCGTCGCAAAATGATCTTTTGTCTCGATTCATGGCCAACATGGACGATGACATGTACTTGAGAGACATTGTCGTCAGCTTTTTGTTGGCCGGTCGGGACACCATCTCCTTCGGGTTGACGAGTTTGTTCTACTTGCTGTCTCGGCACCCGGAAGTCAAACGGTCTATTCGGGAGGAATTGGACCGGGTCATGGGCCGGGCCAGGTCGGATGCTGCGACCTTTGAGGAAATGCGGGAAATGCACTACTTGCATGCGGTGATTTATGAGACCATGAGACTGTACCCGCCCGTACAATTCGACTCCAAGTTTGCCCGTGCTGATGACGTGTTGCCGGACGGTACTTTTGTGCCGAGTGGGACTAGGGTTACTTACCATCCGTACGCGATGGGCCGAATGGAGAGTGTTTGGGGTTCGGATTGTCTTGAGTTCAAGCCCGAGAGGTGGTTGGAAAACGGGCTCTTCAGGCTGGAGAACCCGTATAAGTATCCGGTTTTTCAAGCCGGGGAAAGGGTGTGTTTGGGGAAGGAGTTGGCGATCATGGAAATGAAATGCGTCGCGGTTGCGCTTGTTCGGAGGTTTGATATCGAGGTTTCGGAACCTGACCGTGCGCCGAGGTTCTCCCCCGGCCTGACGGCAACCGTGAAGGGAGGCTTGCCGGTTAGAATTAAAGAACGAGACCGCTAGCTAGCTGAACCCACCAACATTCCACGTAGATGCATAACTTGTAGTCCTAAATTAATTATTTGGCAATGCAAGAATAGTATTTAACTTTATTGTACATATCGTTTAGTGGGTCAAAGTAGATTGTGCTGAATGTCATGGTTTTTCAATTATTGGTTTGGGATTATTCGATTTAAACTCTGTAATATCTTTAAAATCTTAGACGTGGATCAATATATATCATTTTAAATAAGTTAGATGGCTGTGTATACGTACTACTTGGTCATACGCGTGCCATTGATGGTGGGCGACCGTCTACTAAAATGCCATGTATCTTAAATATTATTATCAAAGAAGAGCTTCTTAATTTGTATTTGAAGTCTGCTATCCACACATGATAGTGGTTGGTTTTATTCTATGAATCTGCACCAACTTTCTCCATCTAATTCATGGCATAGTTTATTATTCATATTGATCCTGATCATGCCAACTGAAGAATTAATATGTCTCAAATCATACATTAATCTCTTGGGTCCAAAAGTCGTTGTAGGCGAGATTATGTTGGGATTAGTTTTGTATAAATTAACTATGTTGTTTTATCTCGAATGTGATTAAGAAAACAGAGCTATAGCGTAAAGATTTGAACTTTAACGAAAAATTAATAGTGTGTTAAGAGTTGGACGAAATGTTTTACACTTCAACAGATTAGTGCGTGTTGCATCTTAAACTAATTATGGTCTGCATACCCGTAATATTAAGTGACTTGTTACCTAATACTACGGCTACAAATAGAATGAGATGGGGTAGCTTTACAGCCCATCTGAGGTAGACATCGATGCAGTGCAGCATATATAGAATTTATTCTGCATTTCCAATTTTTAAATTCTTGGTAAATTCTTCTTTATTTGTAAGACACACTTATAACGCATATGGTGCATAGCTCAAACTCTAACCTACTCGTTAACTTTATCCAACCCTATATAGCTAAACGACACAATCCATAAATAAACAAGCCAACCTGCTCAAATTCCTCTACCTTGTAAAAGGTTTATATAACACAATTTTTTAAGAGGTTTATATAACACAATTGGTTAAGAGCAGCTGATCATTATCCACTTTTGGTGTGTAAACAGACTGTTGGGTTAAAGAAGAATTGCTGATTCGCTACATTGTCCATTTTTTATTCGTTAGGGTGTTTGGCCGGTGCTCCTATTACAAACTGGTGACAAGTTCAAACATATAAGAGAAGACCACTGGAGAGAAATGTTTGCCTTATTTGAAATGAACAATAGCTAAGCCTATCACGGGCAGCGCCGGTGTATAATCGCAGGGAAGAAGCATCTCAAAGTACTAAATACATCGATCGAGCTAGAGGTTTGTTGGATTTATCACTAAAAGCTCACATAGAAGAGTTGCTTAACTGAAGTTTTGTATAAATTAACATGACAAGCACCCTTTACTGATTAGTTAGTAATACTTTTCTTATAAAGGACTCGTAATTCATTCAACAGAAGAAGAAACAAAGAATAGCAACGAGGGTTCGAAAGAGAACAATCCATGACAATAATGTGTTCTAATATTCAGAATGGTAGGCCATACGATTCAGAATCCAACTAGATTGGAAAGATATAGTAGGAAAACACAGCTTCATTTTCTCATTAATAAAACTACAGGAGACTAAACAGGAGACTAAACACGATTAGCCTCAATATCGGATGTTACGCTAATGGGCATACATGTAACCACACTAACAAATTTGAAAGCCCTCAGAAATTGATCAAAAACATGACATAAAATTTTTACAAATCAGTAAAGCATGGGAATATAGAAGTAATGAAAAATTGGTACTAAGAGTGTGCTTGAGATCTACCAAACCTGATAGCATGAAGTTCCAGGTCTGATTAGGAGATATTGGCGTTTCTCAGAGAGCTTGAGATTACCACACCTGTAGATGCCCGCATTACATGCTCCCCCAGCATAGCAATACCAGCATCATCAGTCTTCAGATGAGGCTGCACCAATTCCCATATCTTTTTCTTTTGAATCTGCAAACAGTAATATCAAGAACCATAAATGCAAAACCAAGTATATCATAAAAGAATAAAACTCTACCCAACTCTTCCTCAACTATGTAGTGCCAATGGTCTGAAGCATTCTTTTTGGCCGGCGGCACAAGATACATAAAACTGGAAAAAGAATAAATCTAATGACAACCAGGAAAAAAAAAGAAAAAAAGAAACATAAGCAAGCAAACGCACAATGTGCTAAAAATAAACTAAGAACCCATACATGAGTATGGCCATTTCCTCAAAAGACTGGTAAAGGAGTCAATTGTTAAGCACAGAACAAGATGGCAAGGGCTGCTAAACCAGCCCAAATTTTCTGTCCAGAACCCCTGTTTGGCTTGCCTAGAAATGCATATTACTGCGAAGTTGCTTCTCGAACAACCAAGTTGTGGAGATACCAGTTGAATCTTTCCAGATCCCACCAAAGTCTCTTTCAACAATAAGTAACCCTCCCCTCTTGACTGTCTGGTTTTATGTTCCTAGACCAAGAATTGATAACCATCTGACGTTGCCCAAATAAACTGTTTCAGGATAGCTATAGTCACAGAGTTTAAGGCTGATGATGTAGACAAAGCTATGAACTGTCCACCTCATAGCCACCTGAAAGAGTCCCTAGCAACATCTGCTCCTGCCATCATCTGCCTTGGGTCCCAAGCACCACCAAAGTTAAGTTCAACAACCAATTCACTGGGGGGCACCCACCAAGTAGAAGCATAGGATTGTATAGTAACCCTGATATTATAAGTTCTTACATTTGACCTTAGGTGCTCCTTGACACCAGTGGAGATAAGACTCACTGGGTATGTTGACTTAGTTGAGAGAGGCACTCATCTCTAGGTCCAGATATGAGACAAGTAAAAGCAATACAACTCCATACCTCTTTTGTCCCCATTTGGCGCAGCTGATTGGTAGAATTGCCTCGTGGAGACGACATTAGTGCAGATTCTCTCCATAGAAAACGACAACTTTAGGAAAGGTATCCAACTTCTGGAATCTTGCTTTTCAGTTGATGGGAGGAAAGTGAAAATTGTGTGGGTCTTCCTATCTGTCCAGCATCACCAGATCACATGAGAGCCTGTCCACCCTCTTTTCAACAGGCAACAACAAAATGCCACTCGCTCTTGATGATGCTCTCGGAATAGCTTGAATAGCCTCAGTGTTTTCACCAGAAATATAATCTTGAAGACGCCTCAACACCCAGTTTCAAGTGTCCCAAACAATAAGCTCTGACACCATTTGAACCAGGATATAAGATGGAGCACATTCTATATCCCAACATCCATGAAACCTAACAATGTTCCATTGCATACAGAAAATCATTGTGATCTCTGTTATTTGTACTGACCTTAATTTCATTTACAATAAAATTCAGCATCCCATAAATCTTTTCCGAGTCAGCATATGAGTTATCGTGTGCTATAAACTTGTGAAGGGTTCCAAGTATCTCTACAAAACTAAACCCAGCAGACTTCTTCACCCCTCTCCTCTCCATAGCTTCTCTCAGGCTTCTTGCATCATCCCAGCGTCTGGAAACAGCATAAACATTTGACAAACCAACATATCTACCATCATGATCTGGATCTATCTGTATAAGCTTCCTTCCAACAATCTCAGCAAGTTCTAGTTGTCCATGGTTTATGCACCCACTAAGTAGAGCACCTAGCATTGAAGCTGTTGGCTCCCTGGGCATTTGACATATAAATTGGTAAGCATCTGACACCTGGCCACCACGTGCTAAAACGTCCACCATGCAGCAATAGTGTTCACATTTCGGTGTCATACCTTGTTTACCAAGGCATTCAAAGAAATACCAAGCTTCTTTTACTAAGCCCCCATGCACACAAGCACTTAACAAGCTCAGGTAAGTGATCTCATCTGGAACAATCCCAATTATTTGCATTTCCCTATAAAAATCAAGTGACTGCTGGACTAATCCATGAATTGCAAGTCCTCCAATCATTGCATTCCAAATCAACACATCAGATTGATGTATAGAACACCCACGAAATACACACAAAGCCTCATTTATCGCCCCGCATTTTGCATACATGTCAACAAGTGAGGTTCGCAACACCAAGTTGAACGGCAACTTATTTTCAACCATATACTGATGCATCATCTTCCCTTGCTCAAGCGCCCCCAGGTGCGTACATGCACACAAAACACTCACCATAGTGACCTCATTTGCTGTAGGCCCCATAACTCGCATTTTCTCAAAAAGTACCAAGGCCTCCTTATATTCCCCAGCTTTAACATAGCCATCAATCAAAGAACTCCACGACACAACATCACGCACTGGCATCAAGTCAAATACTTCCCGTGCCGAAATTATATCCTTACACTTTGCATACCCATCCAACATAGAATTCCAAGAAACTGAATTTTTTACAAGAATTCCTTCGAACACCTTACGTGCATAAATGATATCCCCGCAGGTACCATACATATGAATCAAGGCATTGCTTATGAACCTATCAGACTCAAAACCATTTTTGGCTATATGGGCATGCACAGCCACACCAAGTTCTCGCTTCAATAAACGCGCTGATGCCTTAACAAGAAAAGGGTACGTTAGGTAGTCTGGCATGACCCTGCTGCGCAACATTTTGACAAAGACTGATATGGAGCGATTTGGGTTCTTGCTGTTGCAGTAACCTCTAATAATGGTGTTCCAATAAAAAATCTTTGGGTTACAGAGTTGTGACAAAAAGCGATATGAGTAATCCAGGTCACCCAAATTGGACAGCGCCGAGAGAGAAAGGATTTTTGAAGTCAGAGATTGTTCTTGGGACAGGCCACAAGTGAGGACCATAGCATGTACTTGCATGAGCTCAAACATTGACTTGCAATTTTCAAGAACGGCAATTACCTTCTCAATAATACTAGCATACTTGCATGGAAATGACACATTCAACATTCGAGGATTGGGCACGGAGAGTACCTGGTTAGGTGAGGCAGCAGGAGGCTGATTCTGATGATCATCTTCAGAGCCAAACCATATTCTCTGTCCAGGAAGCGAACCCTCAGGGGGCACAAGAAGCTCAACATTCTCGTGGGAAGCATCAGAAGCTGCCATAAGCATTCCACTAGACTTCACACCCCTCATGTTCCTGGGCTTCAGATTAGCAAGCAAAACCACATTTCTATCCTACACCAACCCAAAACAAATCAACAATTCAATACAACTTTCACTCTAATCAATCACAACATCATCCCACGCAAGCACAAACTATACACATATATGCTCCAATTTCAACTCGTAGTCGAATTGGTTTATGCATATGATTTTACAACTTAGCAAGCACAAACACATTTCTATCCTACATCAATCCAAGAAAATTCACATTATAACACAGCTTTCACTGTAATCAATCACAAAATATACACATGCTCCAATTTCACCTCGTAATCGAAATGGTCTATGTATAAAAAGCTCACAACTTAGTTGGAATTGAGTACTCAAATACATTTCTACTTAACACATCAATCCAAGCATATTCACATTTCAATACAATCTTCACTCTAATCAATCTCATCATCCCCAAACACAAGCACAACTTATACGCATACACTCCAATTTCAACTCGTAATCGAAATGCTCTGCATAAAAGCTCAAAACTTTATTTAGTACTTAGGGTATACCTGAAGGTGATCAAGAGGAACATATTTGACAAGGCCACTGCAGATGGTTCTGGGCTGGGCCTCGCCGATGTCGACCTCTTCGACGTAAAGAGAATCAGCCTCCTCGTGCCTCCACGCCTTGGTGATTCGGCCCACCCTTATGTCGAGCACGTTGGCTGCGTCTTTGATAATCTTCCCTTGGTCCTCAACGACGCCGTTCGCCGGCGCCGATGCATCGACGGCAGAATCGCTCGTCGCAACCTCGGCCGCGGAGGCGGAAGCGGAAGCATCGGCGGCGGCGGTGCAGAATGGAGAGGACGAGTGCCGCCACCACAGCACGGCGGAGGATGATGAGAGAGCAGTAGCAGCAGTGGAGACTGATTTGGGCTTTTTGCTACGGATGAGAAAGCGGTGGTGATTGAGATTAGCGGCGGAGTTGATTAGGGGGAAATTGAGAGGGAAATGCGAATGGGAAAAGGGGAGGAGCAGGCGGGCGCCGATGGCTGTGCTTCCTTTCAAAACGTTCGTCGCCATTACTTCCCCCCTCCCTATCCGCACCAGCCTTGCTTTCTTTCTAGTACTTGCTTGGCCTTTTTGTCTTTTGTTCAAGAATGAATGACAACAAATTTGCAATTTAGTTACCATCTCATTACAATCACATGGCATAATTTCTGATTATAAAGGATTAGTATAGGTAGTGTTTGATAAACCGAAATTTCAATCAAACAAAATTAACATAAAAGAATTATACTGGCGAACTTGGAGTGAATGAATTATAACACATGACAATTACGTTATAACCTTTCCATTTATATTATATTACATGTAAACAACTTAAAATCAAGGGCAAACTACATTTTACTCCACAAGATTTGGGGGTCAACATCAAATTGAACCACAAGGTTATAATTTCATCAATTTAAACCACAAAGTTTTCATATTGTGTCAATTTAAACCTTCTAATAAAAATAAACCAATAAAATAAGCTTATAAAAAACCAAATACTATTAAATTAATGGAAATAGATAAATGCACAAAAAAAGGGGAATCACCACCGTAGCTCTACTCCGGCCTCGACATCACCACCAACAAGGTATCTCCCCCATCCCAACCGCCTCACTACCAAATCAAATTTGATTGCAGTAGAAATTGAAATTAATTTAATTGGGATTCATATCCATGGGATCAGGCTTCGGCAAAACGACGGTGTACGGTGGGCTATGTAGTGACGACATCAAACCCATATACACAAACGCGTACCTCTTCCATCTTAACCTTACAAGACCCACCATCTTTTTGATTTTTCTGATGAATATGGCCAATTTGATTGTTGGGTTTTGTTGATTATGAACAGGGGACGAACAGATTCTTGTTCTGGGCATAGGGCCAAACCCTGCCGTGAGAAATTGAGGAGGGAGAGATTGAATGAGAGGCATGATTTGCATCCAATCTCATTTTGGTTTGATTATTGTGCAGGTTTGTGGAGTTGAGTGGTGTTTTGGACCCGATAAGTGTAAATAATTTTGATGATCCAAAATAATTTCCAGTATTTCCAGTTTTCTTTTGCATTTTTAGTTATTTGTATGCATTTAATAATATTTATTATTTTAATAAATATATTTTATTGGTTTATTTTTATTAGAAGGTTTAAATTGACGCAATATGAAAACTTTGTGGTTTAAATTGATGAAATTAGAACCTTGTGGTTCAATTTGATGTTCACCCCCAAATCTTGTGGGGTAAAATGTAGTTTGCCCTAAAATCAATGAACAAAATGGAGACAAAATCCGAATTGACAGAGAAAATTTATATGTCGTGTCACAATTAAATGTCAACTTAGTCACTTTTTTTGTTCTTTTGAAAATCAGTTGCTGGGTGCTTGGTATACACAGATTTGGAGTATCTTTGCCTCTGGTTTAGTTCTTTAACACTTTGTATCAACTCTAGTTGGTACCAAACTGCAATTACCAAACCCTCTTTCAATGACATGTTCAACTACCGTAAATTGATTAAATTGATCAAATTGAGGCATAAGAAAAGGAATCAACAACGGCTACTAGAATTGAAATCATTCTCTATCTTCTTTTTTATTAACTTTCAAACACCACTAGCAGTCCCTGTACATTGACCAGAAATCATCAATTGAGCCCGAAAGCTCGCTTTGCAGAGTCAAGGGTGTTGGAAAGGAGCATTGAGACTACAACAGGTCCCATGCCTCCTGGGACGGGAGTTATGGCCGAGACTACCTTGATTGCCTCCTCGTAACAAACATCTCCAGTGATACGGAAACCTCGGCTGCTACTGGGATCCTGAACATCATCAAAAATCACATGCAACTACTGTTATTATTAGGATTTAGTCAAATAACAAACCAATTTATATCCTAACAGAATATCTGACATGAAGTAGGGTGGTGACAAATTGATAATTGGTTTTTCTTTGACGACCTTTGTACTTGTGAATTGTGGTAAGATTGAACCGCTTCCTTTTGACGCAAGAAGCACTACTTCTACCACCATATAGTACAATATCAATTCAGATGCAAATGCAAATCGGTGCTACACATGATATGATAGAACAAGTTCAAGGACTTTCCTCAATGAGTAATGACTTTTGTTAATCAGGTGATCTGCCACAAAAGGTAGTGCCCTACCCCAGAAGCAAGTTTTAGGCTTTTATAAGAATCTGTTTACTGTTAAAGTAAAACATCCAAGCTTATATAGACTAACATTACGACAGCTTGTCTTTAAATAATAGGTAATCATGAATGAACACATAACCATGCATTAAAATGAAACTGATAATGGCCATCCATGAAAACCCTGTTAAAACATAAGCATATCGTTGTTAAGACTCCTACGGGGCCAAGCAAGCAATGACTACCATTTCCCTACGTTAAAATAAGAATAACAAGCACTTCACAATCTAAAAGGACAACCTTGACCGATCAAAATCCTTCTATGTTAGGGGGCTTAATCTTGCTCAGGTAAAGGAAGGCTCTTTTATAATAAAGTTAAGGTTGCTATTCCCTATATTACTCATGAAGTTGGTTGATGAACATATTAATACATGTTCACATGACAATATAAAACAAGTGACAATTTGGTCATATGTAGTAGTAATAAGTAATGGTATGGAGTGGAGGCAGAGTTAAGTATACAGTCCACCTCAAACTCCTAACGAAATGCAGCAATTACAGAACTTATATCATGGCTTCACAATGAAAAGTGAATGAGTAAACTAGTCTTATACTGTAAGGAAGGAAGTTTACTAGTGCTCAAGATCGCTCTTTGGCCTTTAGATTTGCCTCAAAAATTAAAGTATACTCAGGATGAGTTTTCATTCTGTCCACCATCCCTTTACATGAGTTTTTCTACAGAATAAGTGATCAATGTTGTGCAGTCATAACTTAGTAGATGCTGAAGCTCATCAGTCTTCCTTCACGACCACAAATGATTGAGGGAGGTGACAACCGAAATATGTGAATTCTTTTGATCATAGATATCTAGTTTTGCTAGAAAAACATTAGCACTAGCTTGCATAGCTACTCTCAAGGAGCCAGGGGACCCTATTTCCTAAAGTGATATTGGGAATTTTGAAGTAATAGTCCACATGTACTGTTGTACATAGATAGTCAGGACTCAGGAGACACTCTGTCTTCTTAAAAACTAGTTTGGTTTTCACGGAAATGAAACACATTGTTGCAGTGATTGGGGATTACTAAACTTTAAACTGTATAGAAAGTTATATGCTTTTACTGTTTCATTGTCAATAAGATACTAAGGACAGCAAGTTTCCGACCACTTTTATCCAATGCACCCTCAAACTTTTTAATGAAAGGATCAGCTACTGGGTTCCTATTTTACATCTTTCCTATATCCTCCAATGCAACTGCATTAACTCTGTAAGATACTAGAGCAGAAATAATTCTGCTTTCAGGGGTAATCAACAGCCTTTTCTTTCATATTAGATCTGAAAAAAAGTAAATTCAAAGATGAGATTTGTACCTTGACTGTATTTGTTCCCATATCGACTACAACTGCCCCTGGCATGAGCCAATTGCATCGAACTATGTTTGGAATCCCAACATCTGAGACAACAATATCAGCTCGACGAGTAATTTGTTCTGGATTGTTGGTAAAGGAGTGCAGAGTGCTAACCGTCGCATGGTGCCTCTGTCCAGCACTAATGGAGCATCATTGGAAAATTACTGAAAAACATTCTAATTTCAACCCAGCAGAAAAAGGCAAACATGTCTCACCTGTAAGAGCAAAGAAGTGGATAACCCCGCAATCTTGCTTCTCCCAATCACCACAGCATTCTTCCCAATGATCTCGACCCCATATCGAAGCAACAACTCAATGCAAGCCTTAGGGGCACAAGGGATGAACAAGGGCTCCCTCCCCCGCAACGCAAGGTTTCCCATATTGAAGGGATGGAAGGCATCCACATCTTTCTCCGGACTCACGAAGTTTATAACCGCCTCCTCATCCAAATGCTGCATCAAACATTAAAAGTACACATGTTCTTCAAAACCACACGAGGCCAAATCACATTACCATAAGTAACTCATTCCAAGGAGTTGTTGTGGGTACCTCTGGAAGTGGCAGCTGTACAATTATACCGTGCACGGACGCGTTGTTGTTGAAACTCGAAACGACATCGATAAGTCTATCCTGAGTACAGTCCTGGGGCAGCTGCACAATGGAAGTTTCAATCCCAACTTCACTGCAAGCTTTCGACTTGATATTGACATGAGCTTGTGAGTCCTCTCTGTTGCCCACCAAAACAACGGCCAGCCCAGGAAGTTTTCCAATGGCGGCCTTCATTCTGCTGATTTCGGCAGCGACCCGAGATTTGATGTCTTCGGCAATCGGCTTTCCGCTCATTATTTCGGCTGTTTTTGCGGCTTTGTATACAATAATAATTAACAGAAACTCCACTCAATGAATTATCCAAACAACCAATCCAAGTGAACAAAAAAGGACCCATGATTTTGAAATGAGGTGAAGCTGTGGTGTTGGAATGACTTACGGTGGTGAAACCCAGATGAGAGGGGGCGGCGGGCGGTTGAACATGGCGGTGAAGGCGGTGGTGAATAGTACAACGTTTTGACTTTGGTGCCCAATCTGTGCCAAAATCCCGCCATAGCGCCACTACCTGCTACTATCCTTTAATCTTCATACCCTCGTATTCTTTTGGTTTTAGCAAGAACGAAATATTTAGGGCAAATTACAATTTCGTACCCTGTGGTTTGGGTTAGATTTCAAAATGATACCTATGGTTTTTTTTTTTGCATTTTCGTACCTTATACTTTCAAAGTGTTGCAAACGTGTTCCACCGTCAGAAAAAACGTTAGTGGGCTGTTAACAGCTGACGTGGCATATGTGGGGTCCACCCAACTGCAGTTTTTTAATCTCTTCGCCTCCGTCTTCAGTCGTGCTTGGCGGCCAACCTCTGCTCCTGCGCCTACGAGTGTCTTTTGAAGCTCATTGAAACATTATTCCCCTGCAAAGCCTTCCAGAGAGTTGCAAAAGCAAACATGCTCATGCTAACGAATTAAAACCCCGACACCATCACATCTCCTAGGTAATCAACACTGCGAGCAAACATCAACTTCGACCCAATTAAGATTCCAATCAGCCCAAACTTATCAAATTCCCAACTTCGTTCATCTTCTAGCAAACATTCAAAGATTCTTGACCAAAAAAAAAAGCAAACATTCAAAGAAAGATAACCAAATCTACCAAGTCGGATCAAAATGCCTCTCAACTCTCAGAACCAAGATTTTCCAACAAAAACTTCAAGAACAAAAAGTCCCAGTAACAAGATCCAGGACCCAAAGCCACCAAATTAAATCCTATATGAGAAGGAAGAAGAACCTGCAATGGAGAATATGAGCAAAAGCAACCAACTTTGGCATCTTACTAAAGCAAAATTGGGAACAAACTGCTCAAATTGAAAATTCAACAAAGACCCAAATGAGAAAAGCTGAAGAAATCGACGAACCGGCAAAGAACAATGGAAAAATCACAAAAACTCACCGACCCAGATGACGAATTCGAAGAACTCGAACAACCTAGATGGAGAAATCAGAGAAAAGCAACGACCCAAGTGAGTCCTTTAGCTTCTACAATCACAAAAAAGCACAAAATAGACGAGTAAAGGTTGGGAGAGTCAGTTTACAGCGCCGATTGAAGGTTTGGAGCTTTCAAGGCTGCAGCTATGGCAGGTGAGACGACCGTAGACGATCAGCGCCAGCAAACTCTGTGAGGAAATCATGAGCATCTTTGCTTTTGCAACTCTCTGGAAGGCTTTGCAGGGGAATAATGTTTCAGTGAGCTTCAAAAGACACTCGTAGGATCTGGAGCGGAGGTTGGCCGCCGAGCACGACTGAAGATGGAGGTGAAGAGATTAAAAAACTGCAGTTGGGTGGACCCCATATATGCCACGTCAGCTGTTAACAGCCCACTAACGTTTTTTCTGACGGTGGAACACGTTTGCAACACTTTGAAAGTATAAGGTACGAAAATGCAAAAAAAAAAACCATAGGTATCATTTTGAAATCTAACCCAAACCATAGGGTACGAAATTGTAATTTGCCCAAATATTTATGTCAATTAGTTAAGCCGATTGGGTTTTAGCTGTTGGGATGGTAAAATCTTTATTATTCCAAAATTATCCCTGGCCTTACAAAATAAAAACAAAAGTAATTTTCAAAATAATCAAGAGCAAAATAGTAAAGTAACATACCAAATCTCCACACACCCACTAAAAAAGCCTCACATGTGTGTGGAAGTTATTCTTCCAATCCACTTCCGTCTATTGTTCTTTCACTTACTCTTTTTTTTCAAGTTATTTTTTTAAATCAATAAAATGCCAAAAGAAACGCTGGTGCTAAGAGGCTAGTATTAATAAAGGAGAATGTAAAAAAAACAGTTGAAATGGTTAAATTTATTAAAAATTCAAAAATACCCTTGATTTTGAAGAACAAAAATTAGATAGTTATTTTAACAAATAGGGGTATAATAGTAAACTAACTCATAAATACAATAGGAAGGAATAGAATTTAGACATGTGTCTCAAACTTTCATCCAGATAATTGTCACGCCCCCCACGAGTATTCGTGGACACCCCTGCTAGTTTTTTTCTAATTTAAAAACTATTTTACGAATACATATAGTAATAATTTTAATTCCTACTCGTTTAATAATCATTGGTTGAAAATTTAGATGAGTGGAATGACTATCCATGGGAATCCGTCTCGTGGACTTCTACAAATCAGTCCATCTGAAGGGCACTTGAGCCCTTCAACACAAAGAGAAAAGATAAGAAGGTTGCACATAAATCCAAGGGAAAAGCAGTGGCAGAAAAAAAAAAAAAGAAAAAAAAAGAAAAGGCAAGCGGGGTAGAAGAGGAAGATGAACCGATGAAAGAGGAAGATGAACCGGCAGGTGCCAACATGTTGCAATGCAAGCTTAGGGGGTTTGCCTATGCTTTCCAGGTATAACCTTTAAATCTGTAGTTTTCGGTTTTGTTGATTGTATGTATATATTCCGTTCTTAATTGCATGTAAGTTGGATATCACTTCTCTTGTTAAAATATGTATTCGGGTATAAGAACATGTATACATGTAGCTATAAAACTATATAATGTATATTAATTGTGTATATTGATTAGGGAAGTTGCCATCATTGCATGCTTGAGCTTATGAACTATTCCATGCATTTAGGGAGAATGAGTTAGTAAAACATGAGCACATAGTTGTTCAACCACGGCTCCTCCATTGATAGCAACAAGGGTTTGATCGTTTATTTCCGCTGTATCAGAAAGTGTTTAGTCACTTTAAGGTATGTGTATTACTTGTCGTGCATAGGGGTGTCGCATACTTAGTTGCTAGCTCACGTCTACGTCTTTACTTGAACCATCTTTGCAAAAGATTTACGATATCATCAAGCAAACCTGTGACTGGTAATTCTCTTAACAATCTAAGAACGGAGTTCATTGAGTCAATAAGATTGGTTGTCATTATGTTGAACCTGAGAACTTTACAAAAATCTCTATACCACTTATCGAACTCAGCGTCTCTCAGATAATCACTAGCTTTCTAATCAACAGCCAACACACTGAAATGGCATTCAAACTCAACTTCTGAGTAAGGTTTCCCAGCCAAAGGTAAACCCTGAAGTGGTCGGATTGACCTGTTCAGCTTGAATGCTGTCTGTGGGTTCAAGCTCTGTCAGTCTTTGAGAACTTTTTTTGCCCTTTTAGGTTTGAACTTTGTCAATGTTGCAGATGGTGTAGGCAAATGCAGTATTGCGCATCTGGGAAAAAAACTGCCACTGCTTTCGGAATGCTATTATGGCGATCAGACACCAACAGAAGGTTCGAGATGTAACCAATGGCATTAAGAAGTTTTCTGAAAAACCACTGCCAAGAGGAGTCGTCCTCGGAATCAGCAATTCCAAATGCAACGAGATATATTTGTCTATTACCATCAAAAGAATTTGCTATTAATAACACCCCCTTGTACTTACATTTCAAAAAAACAGCATCAACTGCAAGAACTGGACCCAATGAAGTCCAAAACTCTCTAAAGCATTATCCGAGTGCCATAAACAGATATTTGAAGTTGTTGTCCAGATTTGTCTCAATCCAAGTCTTTGATCCAGGATTTCATAATTCCAATTCGTAATAGAAGGATGGCAGCCTCGCACACGATTCTGTTGGTGTTCCCCGCAAGAGCTGCACTGCATCTTCGCGTGATCCCCATGCTTTCCAATATATTATTTCAACACCAAATTCTACCCTTGCATCTTCCATAACATTTAGGGGTTTGTAAATAACATGACAATCAATCATTTTTCTTTTGAAAGTGTCCCCAATCAGCCGAGATGTCGCTTGTCGGTTATGCGCTCTTATGATTTCATATCACAATTTCGGCAAGGGTTGCAAACTGATATCCTAAACATTCCACCAACAGCATGACACCTCATGTGCCACAGACATGCTGCGTGTACATAATATACCTTCATTCGAGTGGTATCTAAGTATAAGGTCTTGTATACAAATTGCCCCTTCAATGCAGCTAGTTGTATCTTCCTCAAAAGGTGCTCTTTACTCTAAAACATTTGACCAAACTCAAATTTCGGAAAGATACTTGTTCTTGATCCTTGTATCTCATTTACCCTCTATTCGGCACTAGGTACACCATCACTACAATTTTGCTCACTACTTCATCCTCTCACATATTGTGGACCCTAATTATTAGACCCATGAAAAGGCCCTTGACATACTAGTTCTGCAATAACACCTCATACCAATGTTGGATTTTCCATCCCCTCTAGACTAAACTCATAGTCTGCAAAATTAAAGAAATCAATCATGTCAGCGACATAAGTCTGATCAATAGCCTCCCCATCAAATTCTGAATTATGTGGCAATTGTTTTTCCACATGATCAACAACTATCACAACTGAATCAACAAATCTTGCAATCACCAAATCCACAGGTTGAACTGCCCTGTAGCGGCAACTTCCTGGAGCTTAAACATGTTTTACTTCGCTTTCTTGTTTAGTGGGTAGACCTTTGCAACGGCTAGGGATTGCTTATTGTAGCTTACGAAGAAAGCAACATCATAATTTCAAGTTCATTTTTCTGATAGTTGATCTCGGCTACCTTGCGCACCCTGTCACCAAGCTAGTCGAAAGTTGTTGACCCCAACATTATGCCACTCACTTCACCCTTAACATAAGTCTGCATTCCCCTCTCACCAACCCACTTCCATTGTAACAAATCAACATGCTCACTAAATCCATTCATACAAATCATGACAAACAAACTCGGTTTAAACTACAGTTTCATATCCTTGTACATCATTCCCTATTCAACCTAATAATACACTGCAAATTTCAACTCTACAATCCCCCTTTGTAATATCCATTGCTAAACAACCTAAAAGACTGGTGCATCCATTGTATGTTCAGATAACAACGTAGCCGACAAGCATTACCAATTTCAAATTAAAACACATTCTATCAGACTCAATCGTTCATTATTTTCCCCAATTAAGTACGTAACAAGAACAAATCCTCACCAATCAAACATTTATGCCACTAAGAACACTATAATCACCAACTGAACTACATTGCCACTCATTCATCACCAGTTCGACTACACAACCACTCATTCATCAGAACTTCACCTACACACCATAAATAAAATTGCTCATAACATAGCCAGAAGGGCGATGATGTACCAAGAAGACGGCTTTTGGGCTGGTTAAGGGCCTCCATCGCTTGATGAGATCCTGAAAGCTGAGATGCTAGTCTAGTAAAACGAGTATAGAGTCTAATTCGAGCCTAGTTCTCTCTGATGGTTAGGCACTAAGGAGGTCTACTAGGTTCTCGTTTCCTTTATTGAGGGCTTTGTCGTAGGAAAGAGGAAAGGGTTTTGGATTAGGTAATGTATTCGTGTCTACTGTGGTTTTTTCTGAATGCTTTTATTGTACGTAAGTGTATTAGACTCTCTTCTTCTCGTACACTAGAAGGTTTTCCCGATTTATACTCCTTTGTTTGGTGCAATGCCAAACCTAGTTATATATAAAGTTGCATTTATTTTGATAAAGAAAATAAAAATAATCATATGAGATGAATTAAGATATTTTGTTTAACAAAAAAAGATTGTTATAGGGTGAATTTATTAAAATTTGGGGTGTAAAGAGAATTCGTATTGTGCTCTTCATTTTTAACAGAGGTGGTGGGGTGAAGATGTAGGAGAAGAAGATGGGTTTTCAGTAATATAGAAAGAGACCGAATTTGGGGGCCGAATATGGTTTGGGTGTGATAAAATTGGGGTGAAATTGAGATGTGTCAATGTTGGGTGTTGAAATGCAATAGCAAGAAAGAAACGAAATTGAAGTTCAAAGGTTGAAGATCAAGATTTGAGATTGTATCACAAACTATTTCTCTATTGACATGAACTGTTTATGTGTTGGCAGAAACTAATCTATGCTGCACGATCTGCTTCTGTGTGGTACGAACTATTGTTGCACGCAGGTCCGTGCACAAGTGCTGTTGTTTTTCAATTTTTTTAAAAAATTAAAAGCTTGCACGCATGGAGGCAAGTGAGAGTGGAGTTTGCGCATAGGTGTTATCCATGTGCTAGTCAATTTATGGAGTTTTAATAATTTTACCTTTAGAAGTGAATTTTAAAATTCTTGTTCAATCATGAAAAAAGAGTTTATTTGAGGAAAATTTCATTTACACCCCCTGAGGTAGGGCTCGGCAATGGGCCGGGCCGGGCTGGGCTTTGTGGGCTTGGGCCGAGCCCATCAAAAAATATAAATTCATGGGCCAGGCCGAGTTGAGTTTTTAAGTAAAAATTGAAGCCCAGGCCCGGGCTTTGATGGGCCTATATGGGCCGGGCTTACATGGGCCTACATGGGCCGGGCCCGAAGCCCACTATTTTAAAAATAAAGAGGGAAAAAGATGGAAAAAAAAAAGAGAAAAAATAAAAATAAAAATATTTTTGATAGTTTAAGGTGTTTGTAGTAAAGAAATGAGTAACATTTTAATAAGAAATGTACAAAAATGTAGAGTATTTTTTTTTAGATAGAAGAAATAAGGGTTTCTAATTTAAAATTTAAAAAGTATGGGCCTATGGGCTGGGCTTGTGTGGGCCGGGCCAGGCAGGCTTTACACTCCCTAGCCCAAGCCCAGCTCAAGTAAGCATGGGCCGGGTCGGCCCATGGCCCATGGTGTGGGCCAACGGGCCGCCCATGAGCCCACTGGGCCGTGGGCTTTTTGGTGACCCCTACCCTGAGGTTTGATGATATTCCAGTCAGCCCACACAGGTTTCAATAATTCCAGTCACACCCCCTCCGTCAGTTAGTTTTAATGGAAACAATTTTTTGTCTTATTCCAACAAAAAATAATGTCTTTTCTACATTTATTGACACTTAAAAGTGTCCAAATAAATAAAAAATAATTTTGCCAAAAATTCAATGTAAAATCATTTCGTCAAAAATTCAATGTAAAACATCAAAGATACAATATTTCGAATCTCCTAAACCTAAATTATCACACTCAAAACTCTTTGGGTTGTTATTCATGAAATTCCTTTGTAATTGACTCTTGTATATTCAATGAAAATTTTCCTCCAAACCCTAAAAAAATTATTTGAAAAAGAAAAAGCTAACCGAGGCGTATGCCTCATATGCCTTTTGGGATATTTCACTTTTTCATGCTTCTTGGGTAAAAAACCACCGCCTCGACCAGTTTTATTTTTATTTTTAAACCAATGATTCTAGCGTTAATATACATAACATGTAAGTTTTTTATTATTATTATTTTTTCATTTATTTGGACACTTTTTAGTGTCAATAAGGGTATAAAAGACATTGTTTTTCATTGAAATTAGACAAAAAATTGTTTCCGTCAAAGCTAACTGACGGAGGGGGTGTGATTGGAATTATTAAAACTTGTGGGGCTGACTGTAATATCACCAAACTTCAGGGGGTGTAAGGTAAGTGTAATTTTCCCTTTATTTTATCTTTAAGGTCTTTGTCCTTTACAAATTCTGTTTATATCCAAGAAACCAAAAGAGCAAGAATGGTTACAAGACTAGTTAACAGTAGGATGGCATAGTTACTTGGTATACCTGTCATTGCTTACATAAACGTCAAAGAGATACAAACTACTCGTCTGGCACTAACTACAGATGTGGCACTTTTGGACAAGACTGTCACAATTAGTTCGAAAGCCTGGTTAGACTTAGACCGTGACATCGAGGAACCATATGGTCCCTATGTAGTTGATAGAGTGCAAGGCTCTCTTGGTTAAGAATGTTTACTCGAACTTGCAAACAATGTTCGTATGGAGTACATGATGTAGAGGGTGACTACATGATGAAAGGACTACATTTGCAGAAGATACAAATTCCCTCAAATAGAAAAGCCCTGAATATCAAAAAAATAAATAAATAAATAAACTACCACAAAACAAACTGATTTGAACTATCACAATTACTACACAATTTTCATGTACTGAACGGTAACACCAGAATCCAATAGTATGCATAACTCTAATTCGAGGCATGAGACTCTTCCAATATTTCATGGTCAGTTTTTCCAGGACGACTTTGTGTTTCATCTACCCCCTTGATTATTTTGGTTGAAGTTGATGCCATTGAGGTCACTTCTGTGGAAGTAGAAGAATCCGCTTTAGTGAGTTGCCCGCTGGCCATGGTTGCATCAAGCTGAAGATCATCCGAGGCAGGCGGAGTAATCTGCGCAATGGTCTTCTCGCCAACCAGAATACTCACAACGTCTGCCATTGTAGGCCTTAGAGTTGGAGATGTATTTGTGCACATTACAGCCAAGGTTAAAACGGTGATGGCTTGTTTTGCATCGTAAACGCCAGACAAATCTTTATCCACCAAGTCCATGAGGTTTCCATGTTTATATGCAACATAAGCCTGCAATTACAATTACGAGCTAGTTATGGTTCAGAGTTTCAAGTAACACAACAAAATATTGTTCTATACAAGGTTCAGTTGTAAGAAAACACCATCATGTCAGTATTGCTTACCATGTCTAAGAGATACTCACTCTCGTGAGTATATTTATATCCTGCATTTTTCTTCCCGCTGACTATCTCTAGTATAACCACCCCAAAACTGTAGACATCAGTTTTACTTGTTACGAATCCTTGAATTGCATATTCAGGTGCCATATATCCGCTGCAGCAACAACAATAAGTATAAATTCGTCTTGCCGTTGCACAATTGACCCGTAAAATAATAGTATTATGCTCTTAACTTTTACATGAAAAGACTCATAGGATGCAATCCAGTGGAATGAAGTCTCCGACCATTTTAGTTGAATTTCATTACTCTTCTTGTCTAATTTTTGCATGAAGTGAAACCTATGTTTATTTCTTTGTATACTTACTTTGGTGCTTCTACTTTGATGATCGTAAGTTGTTCTTCTTCGTTATACAGGCTTGCCATTCCAAAGTCTGAAATCTTCACATTAAGAGCTTCATCAAGAAGGATATTTTCGGCTTTGATATCCCTATGAACCATCTTCAGTCTGGGGTGCCCATGAAGATGCTCCAAACCCCTCGCTATTCCCAGGCAAATGTTAAATCTAGCTTCCCAACTAAGCTTCAATCTCGATCTCGAGCCTGCAAGTCATACCCAATCGCCACTTTAGTATAGTACCTACAAATTCCTCCAATTTAGTATTTCACCAGTCCATTTGCATTTTCTGGATTCTGATATAATTTAGAAGTCAGAAATATGTTGTTTCTATCCTGCATTCAACTAGACTGCATAAAATAAATCTTTTTTTGTCATAAACAGTATTGTATCAGTACAGAAAACACAATTTCAGAATCTTTATTTGATAGCATAAAGCAATAAGCAGTATGAAGAGCAAATTTAAGTTCCATATGAAGAAATATGATCACAAAATCATTCGCCAAGTGTTCCTTGTTAACTTTTATGGATGTGGTGAAAAATTATTCTCTGTTTCCAAAGCACAGTGCTTCTGTTTTTTAACATGTATAAAACCTTACTAAGTAGACTTCATACATAAGATTTATATGTTAGTACAAAGTAGTGCTGCTCCTAGAATATAGAATATATATTCAAAAAGGGAGAAATTTTCAATTAAGGGGGAAAATTGAATTACCGAACAAAGCATCTGCAATGGACTTGTGTGGCATATATTCATAAATGAGCAGATGCAACCCTTTTCCAAAATAACCATCCAACAGCTGGACAAGGTTCTCATGCCTCAATGACTTGAGGGTATAAAATTCATTCAATAACTCCTCCATTTTTTCTTTTGATTGAGAGGAGAGTCTTTTCACGGCTACAACTCGACCACTTCCTAGTTCAGCCTGCATTCGCGCAATAGACTAATGTTATGCGTCTGAAAAAAACATTGACAGTCAACACATGTTAAGTTCACAAGGTAAAAGTCTACCTTATAGACTATACCGAAATGCCCTCTACCAATCTCCATTTTGTCGCTAAAGTTTCGAGTTGCACGTATTAATTCTTCAAGGGTCACATGTTCATCTCGGCCAATCTGTATTTCTGTTCCGGGAACCCAGTAAAGGTGACGAGGTCAGTTTCATCACAGAATTGGAAGGTTCTTCGCCTTTGAATGAAGCTCAAATGAGTGCATTTTATAATAGAATGAAAGATATTGTAGTCATTATTGAATCCTTTTGGATAAAAAATAGTGTAGTCCATAAAAGTGAAAAGAGTGTGATTGGTGGTTGTGTTATTATCTCTAAACCCCACATATACTTAGGGCCTCTCATATTGTTTGTATTGAACATGGTGAGGTGTAAGTGGCTAACGTCGATTCCACAAGAATGTTTTTTTTGCCATGTAAGGTGATATTGCTCTGTGGCTCTGCGTAAACTGCGAAATCCCATTAAAGATCACAAACAGTTGTCACCTCTCTAAACAAGTTTTCACATTTATGTTTGGTGAGTTGTGTTTTGGTTACAACGACCATCACACCAGAAATTCAGTTGAACTGTCAATGCAAACAAAGTACAGGTTTATTGGAGATTTTTTGCAAAAACCCAAAACATGTTTAATGAGTATTACACGTGTGAATATTTTTCTTTTTTTTGCATTTATGTATCAGACATTTTTTATGTGATAACTTTCTATTTGCTTTAATACCGTTTTTGTCATTCTAAATTATTGGTCACGCTAATTATTGCAGATGCAAGATTTAATTCTTAACTTTGAATAGTTTTATTTGTGGAACTTTTGAATTCGAGTAAGTAGTGAGAGAGTTGACTATTCCTCATTAAATATCATATTGATGTTACAAAAAATTTCCTTTCTATTTATCCTTTTCATTTTTTTTTTGCCTTTTTCATTTTCTACAATGAACGTGTGCTAAAGATTATAACTTTTTTGCATCAATTGATACTTTTGAACCTCTGTAAGAGGTAAATTAATCTCATCGAGAAAACCTATATTGATTCTAAGAAAAATACTTTGAGTACATATTATCAATGTAACTCTCAACTAAATAAGAGCAAAATAAGTATTTGGATACTTGATAATTTGGCAGATGTCAAAATAAAAGGAATCTATTGGATAGGTATACGATTTCGAAATACCTTAAGATGAGGTTAATATTTTTGTTAAGCAATTATGTCATTTCTTCATGTCATAGGTAAATAATTTTGGTAATTGTTTCTTGACCTATTCATTAGGCAGAATAAATTTTGAGAATTATGTTTAATCGATACAATAGGTGCTTAATTTCTTCTCAACGTATAGATTAAGCAAGATAAATTTTAAGAATTATATTCTTAATCTATACAATAAATGATTAAAATTTTTCTCCATTTTGTTCTCCATAGCCTCATCATAGCAGTAACATGTGGTGATGTATCCACAATTCGATATGTCAATTTCTCAAATACAAATCAAATTTCAGAAACGTAGATGAGTAATGTTAGGATTTTGTTTCAAAACTATATGCAAACAAATTATTATAAACAATCCAATTTTGAATTTCAGTATAAATGATATAATAGGAACCTCACCTCTTCCTCTCTCACATCCGTGAAAATCAGTTAATGGCTACGATCTCCAACATGACATTCTCATTGATGAGGAAATTGAGCACTCTCATTTTTGAAATCGATTAGGAATGTATCAAGTGGACAGTAAACGAAGTATCATGTTAGCAAAGTATCATGGTGATACATGAACAATGAAAAATAGGCCACATGAAACTACACTACCAAAAGTCTTTGCAGGAGCAATAATCCTTCTTAAAACAATGGAAACGGTCTTGGTCCCTCAAAATACTTTGATTTTTTTTTTGATCGAAAGGAATGCAACTTTATTGATGACTATATTTGGCATTGTGCCAAACCAAAGGAGTACATAGCTTAACATATACAATGAAAACAAGGGTCTCGTTAAAAACCTCGCATAGTACGAGGAAAAAAGTACCCAATACTCCTGCAAAGAAAACTGCATTCATGAAAAATAAAGGACGATGATGTGTAGCCTAATCCGAAACTCGACTCGCTTCTTTCCGGCATAGCCACCAGGAAACTAGAACGGGAACCTAGTCGACCTCCTTACAGCCTAACCATCAGAGGGAATTAAGCCCGGATTAAGCACCACACCATGTCCCTTACACTCGTCTGTCATCCTGAAGAACTGCATCAAGCCACGTCAGCCCCTCTTCCATCCAAAAACCACTAGATTGAGAAGATAGAGCTTTTCTAGCTAGAGTGTGGGCCACTTCATTTGTCCTCCTTTGTTGTTGTGCAATCTTACTTACTCCCATGGTGCAGCACATACTCTGAATCTCTCTTACAGTTGCTATGTGTGGGTGCCACTCCATGCAAGCCATGTTTATGCATTGTTCCACTTCCACCGAATCCATCACCACTTCATGTGGTCGGGTCCCACACGTCATACATGCATATAAACTCATGCGCAAGCTTAAGAGTTCACATAGAAAGGGTGAGAAACTACCTTGTCTATATTACATCATAGCCCACACCATATCACCATGTTCATTCCTCAATATGGCACCCAAACCTGACCACTTTCCATCAGGATGAACTGCCCCGTCGATGTTCAACTTCAAACACCCAGGCCGCGGCGGACTCCATCGAACCGGTTCAGCATCCGGTAGATACCGTGTGAAAGTCCCCACTTTATCATACTCTAGCTTTTGCTGCATCACTCTATCGAGAAGAAACTCTGGCTCCATATGTTTTCCTCCATATAATACCTTATTGCGCTCCTGCCAAATGGCTGAGCTGATCAAAGAAAAAATGCTTAAGGCTTCCTGCCCCCCTTGATGTCTTACATGTCCCACAAGTATGTCAAAAGTACCCACTCCGTTGCAATATAAGCATTAAACTCAGTGTTTCTGCATATAGCTTTACTTCTTTTGCAATCCCAAATAGCATGTAAAGTGTTCTCTGGCTTTTTATGGCAGTGATGGCACAACACAGGAATATCAATCCCTCTGAATGTTATGTTCTGTTTGGTCGGTAAGACATCCTGGCAAGCCCTCCACAGAAAGTGTTTGGTCTTTGGTGGCACTTTACACTTCCAAATGCTTTTCCAGAAATCTTTTAAAGCCCGCGTAGATGATGGACCTCCAAGTTCATGCATCCGATCATCAATCTCCAAAGCTACACGATAACCCGACTTGGCACTATAACACCCCTTCCTATCAAAGAACCAACTTATAGTATCACTATAAGTTGGAATTATAGGTATGGTCTGAATAGCTGCAATCTCTTCCGCACTGAAAAAACATTCCAATCGCCCGAAGCTGTGAATAAATGATGGACTTTCCAATTTGGCGGAATCAGAGAGGCTGCTTGAGGCTTGTAGTTACGTCCAATGGGGATCCACCAATCTCCCACCATGCTTGTAGATTTTCCATTCCAAATCCGCCTAATCAAACCTTTCTTCAAAAGCTCCCTGCCCCATAGAATAGAATTCCATACATTAGAGCTACCCCCTTTTTTGTTGCAAATAAGAATTCCTTATTAGCATAATACTTGGCATGTAGAATTCTAGAGACCAACAGTTGCGGTTCGGTGTGTAGACGCCATGCAAATTTGGCTAACATGGCCTGATTGAAGCATTTAAAATTCCTGAAACCCAAGCCACTATCATCTTTATGCTTGCACATATAAGTCCATCGTTTCCATGCAATATCTCTCTTTCCTTTTCTACTCCACCAAAAATTCATAATTTGTTGATTCAACATTTTGTGAATAGAATCAGGTAGCTTGAAAACACTCATACCATAAGATGGGATTGCTTGCGCTACTACCTTCACAAGAACTTCCTTTCCTGCCATTGATAACATTTTCCCACTCCATGATTGGAGAACTTTGGCCACTCTTTCCCTCAGGTTCCTAAACAATTCTTTCTTGTTTCTTCCTGTGACTGTTGGCAAGCCCAAATAGCGTTCGTGGCATTGAACAATCTGAACACCCATTGTTGCTGCTACCATTTGTTGAACATCATGAGGTGTGTTTGGGCTAAAAGATACGGCTGACTTGGAATAATTTATTCTTTGCCCCGATGCCCTCTCATATTCTTGGAAGATCTGCTTTATCTCATTACAATCATTTGAAGAAGCGTCATAGAAAATCATTGAATCATCTGCAAAAAATAAGTGGGATAGGGACGGTGCAAATCTTGATACTTTTGCTCCATGTATGCATCCCTCTCTATCCACAGCAGAAAGAAGAGCACTCAAGCCTTCTGCGCAAACTAGGAATAAATAAGGTGACAAAGTGTCTCCTTGTCTCAATCCACGAGTTGGTTGTACCCTTCCAATAGGTTCTCCCCTACAAAGCACAGAATAGGTCACCATAGAAATACAACTATGAATTGGAGAGATAAACTGAGGATGAAATCCCATGCGATTTAGTATGCACTCTAGGAAACCCCATTCCACACGATCGTAAGCTTTAGACATGTCAAGATTGAGAACAAATTTCTTCTTGCTACTTCTGCTTCTTTGATTGATAGTGTGTATCGTTTCGAAGGCAGCAATTATATTATCAAGAATACTACGTCCAGGAACAAAAGCACTTTGAAACTCTGAGATCACCAGAGGTAGAACCACTTTGAGCCTATTCTGGCTTAGCCACTAACTAGTAGAGGACATTTCACAAGCTGATTGGTCAAAAATCGGACATAACACAAGCATCATCCTTCTTGGGAATCAAGGCAATCAAAGTAGAATTAAACTTCTCAATATCACCTCCCCCATTCAATGCATGCAGGCAAGTTTCCACCACTTTGTCTCCCACAATTTTCCAGTAACGTTGGTAAAATAAAGCCGGCAAGCCATCAGGTCCCGGTGCCTTGGTGAGATACATCTGCCTCAAAGCCTTCTCGACCTCGTCACGAGTATAGGGCTTAATCAACATTTCATTATGGTCCCTACTAACCGAGGGTCTCAGAGCATTCCATATGGCTTGAGAATAATCATCTCCTTTAGACGAAAAGAGCTTTTCAAAATAACCACAAAAAGCAGCTCCAATACATTGGTTAGTGCTGCACCAACGTCCTTCCTCATCAAAAACCCCTTCCAACCGCTTTTGTTTTCCTCTGCCCTTAGAAACTTGGTGAAAAAATCTCGTATTTCGATCACCACCTTGCAGCTAGTTCACACGTGATCGTTGCCGCCAAATTACTTCTTCCTCCAATAGAATTCTCTCATGTTCATCTGCAAGACTTTGCCGCAACTCACTATTCTCATGAGTCTCAGGTTCTACCAAGATAGCCTCTAATTTGCTTTGTACTTCTCTAGCTTGACGTGGGATGTTGCCAACCTTATCCTTATTCCACTTGGCAAGCCTTGAGTTGCAAGTCTTGATGGTTTCAAAGATATCCACACCATGTGCTCCCCAAGTTTCACGAATTATATGCTCACTATCCTCTTTATTTGTCCAAATCTCCTCAAAGTGAAACCGTGGTTTGAAGTTTCCTCCTCGCCCCTTCCTCAACGAGGGACGTTCTGTATACACCAAAATTGGAAGGTGATCCGATTCCCACCTTAGCATATGGTGAGCACGTGTATGTGGGTATTGTGCACTCAGTCGACTATTAACCACTGCACGATCCAGTCGAGCCCTAACATTATCAAGTCCCTTCCTCCTGTTGCTCCAAGTAAATATAAATCCCAATGTTCGGACTCCTTGAAGATCACTACACTCCAAGGCATCAGAGAAACTTTGGACTTGACTGATTGGTCTAGGATTTGCTCCTTCCTGCTCGGCATCCTCCAAAATCTCATTAAAGTCCCCAACGACAAGCCAAGCCTCTGAAGAAGAAATTGTCATCGAAATCCTCTCCAGCAACTCCCATGATTGGTAGCATAAATGGGCTTTTGGATGTCCATAGAATCCCGTGATACGTCCTATAAATGAACCATTAGGTCTGTGAACTCTTGCATCAAATGTGCCATTTGGAATGAGAAAGGATATTAATCACCCAACCTTCCTTCCAGATCAAGCCTAAACCTCCACTCTTTCCAATCCTGTCCACAGCCCAAAAATTATCAAAACCCAACTTATGACAAACTTGCCCCAACTGATCCATCCGCATCCTTGTTTCACAGAGAAAAATAACATCTGGCTTCTTGACCTTGACAATTGAATCCAAGGCCCTAAACGTTCGCTTGTTACCCAACCCGCGGACGTTCCATCTTAAGAGAATCATTTTTCGTGATGGGCTTTTCCATTCAAGCCCATAACGGATGTATAACGAAACATAAGCGGATTTGTACTCCTTTCGGCCCCCACTCTACCGCTTCTGATAGTGGAGGTCCTCACTTTTGGGTCCATCAAATTTGTCTGGCCCAACATATTCGGAAGTGGCCCCTCATTCGGTTTCGAAGAAATTTGATGGCCCTCCTCTGAAGAACGAAACTTACATTTAGATTTTCCTCTGGGACAGTGCGCATCTAAGTTTTTCCATGGATCCCTAAGTTACGACCATAATTGTAAGAAACTGCTCTTATTGTTTATAATATGAGGACAATACATGGAAGACTATAAACATACATGTACAGTTTATCTGGATGTGTTGAATTGCGACAACAAGAAAACAAGTTCCTGAAACGCAAGGAAAAAAATATCATCACCAGTTGCAGATGAAATAAGATTGTCATATAATCAAAAAGGAAATGCAATGCCAATTCTTACAGATGCTCTCGCTTCTTGTCTGGGTCTATCAAGCTTACTTCTGAAAAATTATTGTATGAGAGATCCCTGGAACAAAATATGGCCAAATTCCTTAGCTAATGAATGTGGGAGGATATCAGCTTCTAACAAAGCCAGTGGATATTTCTTTACCATTTAAAAGAAACTAAGCATTCAGATGTCAAATCTGAATAGCTGTCTCATGAAAAGAAGTTTTTACAGTATCCAAAAAATTTTTACTGTGTCATTTTTATCTTTGCAGAAGGATCATTCACAACAATCATTCGTACAGAAATTCCATTGAATGGAATTGATTGAAGTTAAGAAGGAAGGAACTCAAGTATCAGCTAGTATAGTTTTCTTGTCGAGATCCTTTTTGTAAATACTTTCCTTTTATTTGCTGGAGTGTTGCATGGTTTGTTCACTTATGACATGTTAAAAGTTAATATGGCATGTAAACAAACTGATATATACTCCATCCTACCGAAAGACATTACAATTTTGACGTGGACGTCAGATGCTGATTTAAGAAGCAAGAATCCTGAGTCTGAAAGAAGTACAATATTAATTTGTGAACTCAAGTCATAAGCATCTGTAAACGGAAAAGATTTGTGTACTAATTTTGCGTTCAACCTGAAAGTTGTCAATGGAACTATCGTGCTATTATTTAAGAACTAAGATATAAAATCAATTGTCAAGATATGTATTAAGCTTTTATCTTCCTTGGAAATCCAATACACGAAGATCAAAATGGATGAACATAGTTTAGAGTCATGAATATAGAATCTTACCATCTAGTACTGACTGAACCAACCCAAGGAGGGATTGTGGCATTAAGTTTATTTTTTGCCAGAGACCTGAAACAAAGTTGGTAAGTATATCATCGTGAACAAGAACTCTGTTTTCTTTTCCACAGGAAAACCAGTTCTTAAGAAGAGGTTAGAACACAAGATTTACTTACACGTAAACTAAATTTTTAGTACTCATGGATGGTGGGATTTTCCCGGTTAAATTGTTAAAGCTCAAATCCCTGTTAGATTAAAAATTTGGGTAGTTAGTTGACTAAAAGACTCTGCCTCATATTGAATCCTGATATGAACTATATCAAAATACACAACATCACGAACTGAAACATACTAATGGAAATTACCAACATAACCATAACTGTTGTGGATTTTGAAGGTGCTGTATGTGTGTAAGAGAGACTAAGAGACTCACAGGTATCTTAAATATGCCATGTTACTAATGTATTCAGGAATTCCACCAGTGATTGAACAGTTCCTTAATATCCTGTGGAAAACATTAGAAGAGGTGATGACTGGACTAATGTTTACGTTTGGTTGCATGTAAATGATGCCGATGCTGGCACACAGAGCAAAGTAAAGTTTTCTTAAATAGTTCATAATGATGGTAAAAGTTCGATCTGGCCAGTGACCATCTAAATGGTTGTGACATCAGTGATATCAGTGATACGCAATATAAATCACTCACAAAGTGTATATACTGCTCAAGTTGGCAGATTGTGGGAAATGAAAACCAGGGTTTGATAGATCACTAATCATTCTGCAAAGAGGAAATGAAATTCATCACAAAGGCAGCGGGAGATATTTCTTTTTACAAAAGTGGTTTTAGGAAACAGAAGGAGAGCTTTACTTACAAGTACACAAGATTTGAGAACTGAAACATTTCTGCAGGTAGAGGCCCTTCAAAATTGTTTCCAAAAATTGACCTGTGAGTAGTGTGGAGTTATATAAAATTCAGATGTAGTCTACAAGCTATTCAGTTGCCATTGGTTGAGATCTGATTGAAGCACAAGCAAACCAACTCACTCAATTAACCCATCGAGGAGTGCCTCAGCCAGGGAAGTCATTGTACAGCCCCTACCTAGCGAAAGGAAATCCACTGACAACACAACTTCAATCTGCTCATCTTTATCCTTATGAATAAAAGGTCATGCTTCCATAGCTTATTCCCACTAGCTAGGAGGAAGCTTCTTATTCAGACGTCAAACTAAGAACCCTAATGAGGTTTTGCAATAAAAGTCTCGATTTAAGGACCTCAAAGAAAGGATAACTTGTTAGATGAAGAAAAACCTATATCAGATAAGTGTAACAGGCCTTATAAAACTGAAGTAAGTTAAGGAGAAGATATCCTCTAGCCTAACGCTCCCCTAGCTAAAGGAAAGAGATTAGCTCCTATCTTTCTATCCTTCAATTTACCACCAAACAAAGGAACGCTAACAGATTTTAGTCTCTGGGAGATTTCAATTCCACAAGGCAGTGGTATGCATGACCGCACATATAAGTTGGGATATGATATGCGGACTTTCATAGAGCCTAATCTCAATAAAGAAGAATCTTCCTCTTCCTTGAACTATGTTCAAACACCTCTTTGTACCATTTACATCTAAATATTTAAATGTATACTGACTCTAGGAATTATGTGCACTAATACAATAGAAACTTACAGGTAACGAAGTTGAGTACTTTTTCTGATCAAGTCAGCAGGAAAGCGACCGGACATGTAATTTCCAGAAAGTGAACTGCATTGACCAATTAATCTCTCTTAGAAACTAAGAAGTTCAGTATACATTTAAATTGTTTGCTTCAAGTACATTACATAAAGAAGAGAGCAGCTACACCGTTCAAAAAATTATCTACTCCAATTTGGGGCTACCACAGCTTCATTTATCTTTAAAAAAACTATGCCAAAAACCGTTATAGACGACACTGAGAAGACGACACTCATTTAAAAATCCGTCGTTAAAAAACTATAGATGACAGTTTGGGCCAAAAGCGTCGTCTATTAGCTTAAAATTTATCGTCAAAACACAAATCTAGGTAAGTTGAGAATATATGGGACGACATTTATTCGAAAGTGTCATCCAAAGGATAAGTTTGCAAAGCGGCAATGTTCTACAAAATAGAAGACCCTAGGTTTTGAGCGCATCTTCTCTATACACTCTCAAAAAACACTTACCCCCAAAAGAACTCTTCCCAGCCAAATACAAAAACTCTTGGATCCAGACCTTCAATTCAACAATTCCTCTACATACACTTTCATCTTATCATTGTGTAGGCCAAAGATGATTGAAATTGTCCCCAAAAAGTCGAATTGAAAGTTAGGGTTTTTAGCGTAAAATGTCTGTTCCCACTTCTACCTACGTCGACGCCGAAAAGGGATGAGTTTGAAAGAGCACCGTCACCAACCATCATCATACGCGACCCGCAGAGCAGTCCAACGGTTCCACCTCACGAACCAGGGGCGGATCCATGTGAGAGCGGTGGTACGCCTCCGCCCCTCTGCTCGCCAGAAAAATCCTGGACCGGGAGCGGATTCGCTCGGCTCCGCACCTCTGGACTCGCCGGAAAACTCGACCCCAACCGAGCGGCGCCTCTCTGCAGTTGCCGAGGCTTGAGGACGACGACCAGACCAGGCAAAACGGCGCGTTTTGATCTTAAGGAAGCAACACGTCGTTTCCTTTAAGCCGCTCGTAGTTTCGTTTGGTAGCTTGGCAAAAGTAGCAGGGCGAATTTGTTTGGAATTGGCTCCCGATTTTCCAGCCGTTCTCCATCTTCCGATTTTCGAGCCGCTCTCTTCCCCAAGTAGCAACGGCGTCGTCGAGTTGCATTGATTGTGAGCGCTGATCGATTTTTGCTCTGTTTGGCTGCCGAGAACGCGTGAGAAAGGTAATGGAAACTCGCCCACATGAAAATTTGTACTCTTTTTCGCAAAGAATGGAGCTTTCTTGGGTTGAATTGATTGCTTTGACCTAAAATTGTTTACTTGATTACTATAGTGTTTTGCATATCTATTCTGAAATTTTCAGTTTGTTATTGCACACCAACTGTTCGATGAAATGCACAAATGAGAAATGAAATATACTAACCTGTGTGATAGTTGCTGTTAAGGATCAGAGAACTGAAGAACACATTGTCTGCAATGCGACAGATATATACTGTTAATCTTTTGGTCATCCTTCTCTACATTTTTTGCTTCATCATCAGCATCGCAAATTCAAGTGATTGGTATGTCGAAATAGAACCCAATTTGCTTAGTTTTCCTGATTTGATGTGAGTTTCTAGCCACATTGTCTTGAAACCAAGTTGATTGTTGTACACCTTTTACAGGATAGAGAGGAAAGTTTTGAATGTTGGTATAGAGTTGTGGATTGTAGGGTTTGTGGTAGTATGTTTGGTTCAAGAAAAATTGAATCTATTGGTGAATAATAATCTGTTATATCAATAAATTAGGGGAGTTCTTGGCTCTTACAGGTGACAAGCTCAATGGATTGGACATGATTGCAACAAACTATTTGCATAGTTAAGTTAATTTCAGAATCCTTTCCCGCAGTTTTTAAAGTTTACAGTTGGATTATCTGCCCATTGTGTAAACTTTGTAATTTGTTTCCTTGTATTTTAGAGGCTTCCATTAATTGAAGAAGAAAATGGGAAGATTGTGACTGAAGAACCTTCTATTGTTGAAGCTTCTTTAGACAAATATGGTGAACTTGTGTACCCAAACGAGACAAGTGTGCTTCACAGGTTTGTTGTAATTATTGAAAGACGTAAACTAGGTATTCTACTTCAAAGAAGATTAGAATATGTAGAACCTGTTCTTGCATTCTCTTATTTCAAGTAAACTTGATTTTTAATATGTATAATAAAAACAATTCAAACTATGATAAGGTACTCCATGAATCTACATAATTATTTCTATAACCTTACGTTCTCCTATCTGGTCTTTCTAGGATTGAATTGCTGGATAAATGCTTCAGCCATGACACAGTGGAAGAAATTATCGATGCCTTGGTAAGCATTCTCCTTGATTGTATTTGCTTCTCTTCAGTTTAGAATCATTTCTACCGATAGAAAGGGCACTGTAAGTTCTTGGAATGCTTCTAGGCTAACCATTGCCCCACAATATTCTTGGAGGTGGGAGCAAGACTCTTATGTGGGAGGGGGGAGGGGTTATTGTTTTTTTGGGGGGGTCCTTTTTTAAAACCGGGGGGGGGGGGGGGGGGGAGGGGGGGGAGGGGGGGGAGGGGGGGGGGGGGAGGGAAGGAGAGGAGGCAAGAAAAAAACAAAAGAGAGGGAGAGGAGGGGGGGGAGGGGGGGCGCGGGGGGGCGGGGGGGGGGGGGGGGGGGGAGAGGAGGGGGAAAAAAAAGAGGGGGGGAGGAAGGGACCAAGGAAGAGGGGAAGACTCATGAAGGATGTCCCTTTCCTTATCAGTTGGAAGGATTGTTGGTGAAACAACGTACGAAGGTATTCGTTGATCGGATTGTAAGTTTGCGTGGGATTTCTGTGACCATCATTTTCGACCGTGATACGAGGTTCCGGTCAAAGTGGTAGTGAGCTATTGAGAACACAATGGGCCATTAGCAGTTGGTTGGAACATCGTTTTGTTTCCACACAGAGGGACAAATTGAAGTTGGTAAGGGAAACTAGGTCGGATTTCGTTGTGTTGGTTCGATTCGCGAACCAGGGAGGACTCAGTTTCCGACATGTTGTATCTTATGAATTTGAGTGGAGATTGATGAAGTAACGTTGTGGGTTGGCCTACTAGTGGAGTGGACCTTAGGGCAGGTTATATTTCATGTTTGATGCTTTGGAAGTATGGGGCCGACCGTCACATGTCTTGAAGGGTTCTATTACTGGAGTTGGTGTGGGAAGTAGAGAGAACGATAACTGCGCGAACCACTGACATGGAGAAGGAATACCTTGCTTTGCAGTGGTGGAAATGTGTACCCTAGGTGTGGGAACCCAGAGGGCATGAGTATTTTATGATTACGGAGATGACATGTTTGAGTTGAGTCGGATGAGAGTTCTGAGAACTTGCTGTTACTGCTTGGTAGTGACAAGCAAACAAAATAGGATGTGATTTGATTGTATCCAAGATCGCTGGGTGAACTCAGAGTTTGCGTAGCGAATGCGTGGTGAATGAAATTGCCACATTCGACTGGGACTAATGAGTTGAGGAGCATCACAACGTTGAGTTTCATATGAATTCGGGAATGAGCGAAAACCCAGTCCTTGATATATTGGGCCTTACGAGATTACGGAGATGATTGGTGACGTAGCATATTGGTTGGACTTACCACTGGAGCTATCTTCGGTGCATAGGATGTATCATGTGCCGATGCTCCAACGGTATATACCAGGTTTGTCGCATGTTTTGAAATTTTGACCACATGGGTTATAGTAAGAGATGTGTTGAGGGGTGTGGAAGGCCCGGTATACTTAGCAGGTCTGTGTGACTGAATGTTTTCGATGGTGGAAGTCTTGTGCAACACCCATGGTGTTGAGGAAATAAGGTGGAAGATAGAGGAGTGCGTGCGGAAGGAGTACCCGCACCTGTTGTTACATATGTACTTCATCACCGGATCTGTCTTTAAATTTCGAGGACGAAATTTTTGTAAGGTGGGGAGGTTGATACGACCCGTTTCGAAAAATCCCCGAAAAGCGGTGGATTGACCAAAATGCCCATGATGGTCAAACGGTTGACTGTTGATTCGTAAGGAATTTCATATTCAATATTGGACTCTATGAGAAGAGCTCGACGATACGATTAGGTCCGTGAAGACGGAATCGAGTTTCGAGTTGTAACGAAAACGTTATGGACCGAAAATGAAAATAAACACAAGGGACAGGGAGACATGTGGCGTATGCTAAGTGGTCCAGGTGTTATGTGACTCATACGTGTCACTATGTGAGGTTACAACCGGCACCCAAACGTGGCTTCATCAAAAACAGAAAAGAAGAAAGAACGGAGAAAAAGGAAACTGGTCTTCCTCACGCCGCCGCCGACTCGTCCAAAAGCTTCATCGTCGATCACCACCGCCGACCACAAATTCGGTCGCCGACCACATGCACCGTGCTCGTCTCGTCCTTGGCGACTCATCCCCGAAGTTGCAGCCTCAGAACCGGAGCGGAAGGTCGCCGGCGACTTGAGACAGAAAACCCAATGGCGAACACCCTCAATGCCGTTGACTTCACGCCGGCCACCAATTGAGGAAATGGAGTCCAGATTCTTCATCAGCTCGTCACCACGAACACAGAGCACCTCGTATCGTGGTCGGAGACCGCCGAAAACGCCGGCAACAAGCTCGCCGGAATCTGAGCTTTTCCGATCCTTTTTCCGGCCAATTCTGGCCGTGGTAAGTCCCGATTCTTGTCCCATTGGTTTTGTTGGATTGTGTAGATGAATTTGGATATAAATTTCATGGAAAACCGTTGAGAATCGAGGGAATTGGGGGTCGCCGGAATCCGCCGCCTTTCGAGGCTTTTTCCGGCCAACTCCGGCGACATTAGGTCTTGGAAGTTGGATTTTTGGGTTCCTTGGCTTCCGTAGATGAATTTCCATATAAAAATCGTTGATTTTGGTTGAGAATTGAAGGAGTTTGAGCTTTGGGGATTTCAAGGAAAATCTCCAGAATCCGGCGACGGCGACGGCGGCGGCGCGCGCGATGCGACGTCAGCGCGATGCTCGACGTCAGCAACACGTGGGTGCCACGTATGCGCCACGTGTCTACCACGTGGGCGCCACGTGTCTGCCACATGGACGCCACGTCACTGCCGCGTGGCTGCCACGTCAGCATGCCGGTGCTGACGTCAGCCCTAACGTTGACCGTCAGTCAACGACGTTGACTGGCCGTTGACCGGCCACTTTTCCGAGAGGAAACGACGTTCCGGATCCAATGGTGAACTCCGTTTTGCGATCCGAGATACGGTTAAACCCCAATTGAGTAAAACATGAGGAATTAGGGTTTATACGATTTGAATTCGGTTATTGATGTTGTTGTGGTTCTTGGGACAATCAGGGTGAACGCATTCCTTGGGAATAGCATAATTGGACCGAGCATGCAGACAAGGATGAAGAGGACCGCCCGGTATCACTGTGAGTGGACGGGTTTGATTTTAAATGTGTTTTGAGCATGCTATATCTTATTATATATATTTATATGTTGGTAAATGATTGGATGTTGGACGATATGCATATTGTGATTTATGATTAGTACAGATGATGGCACACTTGAGAATCCAGTGGGTTAAATTCCCAGTGGGTTCTAAGCATACGATGTCTGGGCATTGGTGGTTAAATTCCCCTTGTCCTGACATCCGGGCATGGTGGTTAAATTCCCCATGTCCTACACTCCGTCACTGGTGGTTAAATTCCCCAGGTCGGATTAGATCACGGCCGTAGGTTTATATTGTGAAAATGCACAGGTATGCCTATTGTGATATCTTACTGTACTACTGCTGCATGCTCATTATAGTAAAGGCTTTTACTAAGTGTTTTCAAACTATGGGGGTTATTATATTGATTTGTAAATGTTTTTCACTGATCTTTATTTTCCCTGTCCACTCACCCTTGTTTTTGCGCCCCCACAGGACCTGATACTGTCGAGCACCACCGAGACGAGCGGCGAAGTTCAGGATAGCTCTTTTCTGTGCTACAAAGAGTAGGAATCTCTTTGTCACTGTTGTATTTCAGACTTGTGTAAACCTTTTTGTTCCGCTGTTTAGAAGCTCTGATATAGTGTTTACGGTTGAGTTGTTAATTTACTTTCCGTTTTAATTTTTGTGGTTGCTTTTGGGGTTTAAGGTTTCGTCACTCTTTGGGGGTGACGGCCGCACCTCCCTGGCCCCACTTTCTGGGGCGGGGTGTGTCATTATGTCTATCGATAACTAGCCACACATATGCATAAATGAAGAGAAGATAAAAAATTCTATCAAAATTATAATGAGGAAAAAAAATTCAATATATGTGAGGACCCAAAATTTAGAAATTTGACTTAGCTACGTTGACTGCTATTAGTTACACTTACTTTTGTTAGTAGATTAAATCCCTTTTATTTAATTAAGAACCAGACCATTTATTCTTGTAGAGACAGCCCATTTGTTTTTCCTTTCTTTTCAAACCCGTGAAGCGCCAAGACCAAGCCATCTTTTCCTTTAATAGCTAACCTCTTTTTGATCCATTTAAAGCCCACATATTGACCAGCCCAATTAAACTTATTACTAGCAAAGAGTCGTAGAAACCAAACGCCAGAAAGCTCATTGTCGTTGTCGTCTTCTTCCTCTTGTCCTGAACCTCCACAAACTTCCAGATCAAATTGAGCAAGGAAACATGCTCAAATCCTTTGGCCCTTGAATCCATGATGAACACGGAGAGCTTTAATTCTCATACAATATTGGCAGCCTGACATGCAATCCATGAGCTGCTTCAATTTGTCGAATGGTGTCGAGGTGCGGACTACGGACGGCAACGAATTGCTCTGAGATTTGAGGCCCTTATGGTGGTGAAGCCCTGTCCGGTCGGACAGGTCGCACGGCCTATGGGCCGGCTCTGCAACTAGGGACATCCATTTTCTTATACCAAGCAAATTCTCCTTTGTTGGCAACGTGTCCTGACATGCAAGCCATAATAAATGCTTAACTTTTGATGGGGCAATGCATTTCTATATCTTCTGCCCAAAACCATTCCAAACCATGGAAGAAGGGCTTCCCAGTTCCTTGCATTCTCTCATCAAGACCTGATGCTAGTCTATAGCCAGATTTCACACTATAATTAGAGCAGTGGCCGACCCGGTTCCGGTCGGCCCTCGAGAACCGAGCCCCCACTTAAAGGGGACCCCAAAAATTATTTATTTTTTTATTTTATTATTCATATTTATATTTATTTAATTTAAGAAAAAAAATATTTAGCTATTTATAACCACTCTCGCTTTTGTTGATCAATTGATTCAAATTTCAAGTTTAGCTTTGTAGTTTTAATAAATTATCTTAGTCGAATGTTGAAATTTTTGTTGGTTTTCCAGTACATTAATAGAATGTTGAAAGTCTTAACTTTGTTGCTTTATTATCTTTTTATTTTGTTTTGCTATCAATACTTTATCGTAGATTCAATCATCTTTTCTGAAATTTGTTATACATTGTTGAAGATTTGTTGTTTACCTTTTTGTTAGTAAATTCAGGCTTAAAATAGTTTTTATAGTCTTTCTGAAGTTCAGTTGAAGAAGCCCGGTAAATTTTTTGAAGTAGGCCTCCAAATTCTCAACCACGGCTCTTACTATAATAACCATTCTTGCTGAAAAACCAGCTGATCTTGGCACTTTGTCACATCATAGGCATTATAGACGTGATAGCCTTGACCTCTTTAGAGCATCTCCACCGTGGATGCTTTCGGACGTCCGATTGGGCCGATTGGACGCGAAATCGGACGAAGACGCGAAAACCCACTTCCACCGCAGCTGTTTTGGACTGGCAATTCGGCGGGTTGGAGGTCGAAGGCGAAGGCGAAAGCGTCGATCGCCTTCGGACGCGCCTGCGGGCGACCTACAAGATGACGTCAGCCACCTTCCGCGAACATTTTTTTTTTAATTCTGAATGCGTAAGCACTACCACTGGGCAACTGTCACAAGATCTGGATCGTTGGATTTCAAACAGCCAACATATCTGGGCCGTCCATTTTTTACCGTTTGAATTTTTTTTATTTTTTTTGGTTAAAAATCCAAAAAAACTCCTAATTTTTTACCCACAAATTGCCCTCCCAATTGCCCTTTTAGGGTGGAAGCAACAAAGGCAATTTAGGAGCCTTCCAAATTGCCTTTGCCTTAAGGCAATTTCATGTTTTGGGGTGGAGATGCTCTTCGGGGTAAAGCAATCTTCCAACAGCTCATTAGTGTTCGTGAAAAGTGTATAATAATTTTACAACCAAATATCCAAATAATAAATCATATAGTTTGGATTCAAATGCAATCCATATAATTTCAAATAAAATAAACAAATCAATATTCAAGAGGCCTTTTGATTTAAAATAAATAGTGATTAGCTATTTTAAGATTATGTATAGTTATAATTATAACATTGTACATACTATTAGGTACTCACCATACTATGGTATTGAGATACCTCTATCATGTTCCGCACAAAAGTTTTCAGTACGGTACATTACCAACCAACATGTACCAAATTTATACCAAACTAAAATGTACCAATTGGTATAGTTCGGTTGGTTTTTGGTATACGGTTACAAAATTGGGAAATTGCCTTGAATATTCACTAAAATTAAGCTCTTTGCTTTTTTGGCATCTTTTTGAAACTTCTACAATTTTGACTTTTTGTGTCAAAAATGGACAAAACTACCCCCTCATATTTGTTTCTTGAGGAATTAATAGTTGTAGACCGGCTCAGCCTCGTTCCCTGCTAGTTCCCATGCAGTTCCCAATAAGTCCCCTTCTAGTTCCCTGACAGTTCTCACGTAGCTCGCCTTTGATTTCTGAGAATATGGTGCCCTCGCCTCTAGTTCCCATGCAGTTCTCACGAAGTCCCCTGCTAGTTCCCTGATAGTTCTCACGCAGCTCACCTTCAATTTCCCAGAATTTGGTGCCTTCGCCTCTGATTTCTACGAATCTGGTGCCCTCGCTCCAATTTTCGCGAATCTGGCACCATCGTCGTCGGATCCTTCGACCCTCCAATGTCTTTTTCATTCGCCAAGGTACCAATCTTTTTCTCCAAGTCGTGTTGTGCCCTCGCCTCCAATTTTTGCGAATCCAGCGCCGTCTCCACCGGAACCTTTTGGCCCTTCGATATCCCTTTCATTCGCCAGGGTACAAATATGTTTCGCCGAGTCGTGTTGTTCTTACACTAGTAATCGATTTCGTGTTTTTTGTGTAGACATGTCGAAACGCCGATATTCTCGCCATCTCCGACGAGGACGGGTTCTTGAGCAAGTTCGCTGAATCTGCTTCTTACCAGAGACAGGGAACTATCATGAAACTGTGTGGGAACTATCAGGGAACTAGGCGGAACTGCATGGGAACTAGCAAGGAACCGATTGGGGTACTGCTAGGACTCTACCAGCATCACGAGGGCACTTCATGGAGATTTGTAGAAGTATAAGGGTATCTTTGTCAGTTCATGGAGATTTTGAGTTAAAATTGTAAAACTTTTCAAATACAAACATAAAAGTAAACCCTCCCCTTTTTAGAGCCAATTTTGTCATTGTCCCTAGAAAATTCCATCCGTAATCACTCTTTTTTATTTTATTTTTCCTGTTGGGCTTGGGCTTGGGTTTTGCGTCATGCCAATCAAGGTCTGTCAAACCAAATCCGCTTACTTACCAATTGACCGGAGTAAAACCCTACCATTTCCATTTCGGTCCTGGTGTCTCGCTCTTCAAGCACACTGAAGTCGACGACGACGACGACGACGACGACGAGAGCTCTATCGCATCCAATCACTCGTCATTTTGAGGTTCAAACCCCTCTATCGCTCTTCCTCTGTATTTTGCATTCCACCTCACTATGTTGTCTGTGATTTCCCGCTCGTTTGGACCCTTGACCTTTTGGTTGTAATTTCTCCGATTTAAGGGAATTTATGATCTGGGTATTTTAATTTTTCTGAGAAATAGGCTGATTAGGTAGATTTTCGGGGGATATTAGGTGTTTAAGCTCGTACAAAATGTTCAACAAATTTGTTTACTTGGATTTGTTTTGGATTTTGGATTATGTGCGTGCTCGAAGCATCAATATTTCTCTATTGATTTGATCGGTGCAGTGCTTTGAAAACCTAGCTTCAAAGTGCTCTGAAAGTAGTTTATCTGTCGTTATAAACGGAAAAGTTAAATACACTTGCAAGTACATTTTGTTATATGGTCTATGGATTTGATCCGTATTCATATGAATTGTGCTCATGAAGCAATGCGAATTTCTGTTCCTCGATTGGAATATTGATTTATTATGTAAGGGAATTGGAATGCTGTTTGTTGAGATTCGTATATCAGCTTCCTTTGATACTCATTTGCTGATCTCAATCTATTGTTGAAACTTCTCTCTTTGATCGTTAAGTGAATTCTCTAGGTACCGAATTATGGCTATGAGTCATGTCAAAGCATTTAGAAACATAATCACTGCCAGGGAAGTGCTTGGGATAGTGTTGCGGCGGACTTTTGCTGCTGGGAAAGCAAAGAAAGGTACCAAAGGCGGTGCTCAAGGTGATGCACCAAAAGTGTCAACCTTGGACAAACAAGTGAAGGCTACTACGGTGTTTGGAGCCAATATCCTCAAGGAAGGAAGTGATCCTAAGATCTTGCCAGATTCTGAGTACCCTGATTGGTTGTGGCATCTGCTAGATAAAAAGCCAGCTTTGAGTGAGTTGAGTAGGAAGAAGATTGAAACTCTCCCCTATGAAGATCTCAAGCGTTTTGTTAAGCTGGATAACCGAGCAAGGATCAAGGAGAACAACTCTGTTAAAGCCAAGCCCTAGTTATAATCTATCATTTTGGTTTGCGAAGAAATGAAATGAAATTCTCAATTAGCCTTGCCGAAAAGTTAGCTTCAGTTCTGTCAGACTCTAAGGCAGGTTAGATGTACTTCTCTGGATTTGATCTTTTGTATGTTATGCTTTCAGCTATAAAGAATTTGCTTAGTTCTGCGATGTGCACGGGAAATTTGTGTTGTGTACGTATACATGCTTAATATAGATTGTTCGCCAACGATGGCAGCAGTAGTTGGGCTGGACATTGGCTTAATCATTTTTTTTAAAAAAAGTCGGCATTGTTTCACTGAGTATTTGAGTTTGGTAATATTGCTGATATATACACTATTTGTGGTGAGAGATCTCCCTTCTTGAGACGAATCATATCCATCTAACCATTTCGTACGGGAATTGTTAAAGGCTCTCCAAAATGATGCCTACATCATGTACTACGGACCTATATGCCAAATAAAAGATTGGAGAAAATGACCTATTTCGAGCGCTGAATGGTCGATTACTAAGATAATTGGCTTAGAAATACGCAAGGAATGATGAAATATAATCATTCGAACATGATTTACAAGATCCAATAAAGCTTGAGCTCGAATGTGGTAATGTAGTTCGAACGCGCGCAATGGGTCAGCGGGCAAAATAAAGAGGTGCTTTGCTTTCAGATAATCATGGGCATTTTAACAAGACTTGGTAAGAAAAAGTTAGGAGTACGTTTAAAAATTAAAACGTAAAAGCACGTTTGGAGAAGCACTTCAACTTTCAAGTGTTTGTGAAGAACCACTTTAGAAGTTTAAATAAGAAATTTCACATCACAAAGAAATGCGTTATTTTCCACATTTACTGAAAGCATTTCCAAATGGGCACTAATCGGTCTCACTATGGAGCCCAAGTTAAGAATCGCATCCGCAGTTGGGCCGGCTTTTGCTTTGCAACAATGGAGAAGTGGTTCAAATCCGGTCCACTTATCCCAGAAAGCCCGGCAAAACCTCCCAACAAAATTAGTCGTCCGTCACTCGCTCCTCCTGCTGGTTTTCCGCTACGGAACCAACCGCCGCCGTCGTCGAATCAGTAAGCGTAATTCACTTCTCTTCGCTCTAGTTCTTGTCGAAATTGTTTCATTCTTCGTAATCATCGTCGTAACTTCTTATGAGCTTGTAAACTGCTTGTAAGATAAGACTGCAGATTATTTGTTTTTGGATTGTCCAATGTTGTTGAATTCATGGTAGGCATTATGTTGTTGAACTTACAAGTTATGTTCTTTTTGAAGTATCACCGGGTTCAGTTCAATTAACAAAGGTTTCGTGTGAAATTTGAATTTCATTTAGCAATTCTTTTCCCATTCATATTTTTTTTATTTTTAAAATCAGCTTGGAAGTTAAGGGGTTGTTTTTCTACTAGTTTTTCTCTTGATTCATAGTTTTCAACTATTTTAGAGTGCATAGTTCATCAATCTTGAAAAGTTATTGACAAGGTATTTGGTAGTAGTAGTAATTGTTAATAAAATTGACATACTCTATATATTGTAGTTGCTTACTCATTTACTGGTTGTTTTTTTTTTCTTGTGATGTAGACGGATGGAGAGTACTAAAATTGCAAGGTGTACTTATCGTTCCTTAACTGTTGTCATTGCATTGTCTGAGAACAGTAAATATGTGGATATTTGTGATCAGATCTGTTTAAGGTTTAAGGGAATGAAAGTCGGGAGCTTTGAGCTGACATATTCTCTTCCTGAGCACCCTAATTGTATGCTGCAATCAGATATGGATCTGCATTTGATGTTGATGTGTTTAACAGTGTTGAAGAGTTGTTTTGTTGATATATTGGTGAAGGATGTTGTGAGTTCAATTAATGCGGATGGTGGTCAAAATCATGAAGATTCTCATTATGCAGTATTTAATCAGGAATTGTCTAATCATGAAGAGTCTAATACTACAGCGCCATTGTCTAATCACGAAGAGTCTATTAGTACAGCGCCATTGTCTAATCATGAAGAGTCTATCAGTACAGCGCCATTGTCATGCACATTAGAAAATCGTAGTGTCGTTGATGATAATGAACATTTGGGGAACTCCGGACTGGATGGGAAGGATTCACATTGGTCACAGGATTGGAAGGATTATATTAGTTATGAGGGCCAGAGTTTTGAGGGGGGTGCAACTGAATTTCGTGACAAGTTGTGTAAGTACGCTGCTCACATGAGATTTCGTATCGTTTATGCAAAGAATGACAGGGCACGTATCCTTGCTGAATGTGCTAAGAAGATTTCTGATGGATGTAATTGGCGTGTGTTTGCTATACTATGTCAAGGTAATGGTTTTTTCTACATAAGGACTCTGAATAATGTTCACACATGCGGGAGTAATGATGAACCAACAAGTAGGATGATGAGTTCTAAGGTTCTATCTTCTGTTCTGATGGATGAAATCCGTGAGAAACCGACAATGAGACCAAGAGATATTGTGAAGGATCTTAAACAAAAATATGGTCTTGATATCCCTTACAAAAGGGCATATCGTGCAAAAGAATGGGCTAAGAGCGAGGTTCATGGTAATGCTTCCTTGTCATTCAACCAGTTAGCTTGGTATAAGGATGCTCTGATGTCAACCAATCCGGGATCACACTGTGTCTTGGAGTGTGATCCAGATACTTCTCGCTTTCAAAGACTGTTTATTTGCTATGGCGCTTGCATTGAGGGATTTCGATGGTGCAGGCCTTTGTTGTTAATAGACGCAGATGTTTTCAAAAACAAGTACACGGGGCAGCTAATTGGTGCCACGGGGAAGGACGGAAATCAAGGTATACATAACTGTTTATTATTACTACTACGGCGGCTGAGCTACTATAACATCTTTTAAGAATAGAAAAAGGAACTGCGATAAGTGTTCAACTACTTAAGACAGTTATATCTGTATGTAGTATATATATATATATACAATCCTTAATAACTTAAAATCTGTATTTTCTTGCAATACCATATTATTTATTCATTTTCATTTATTGGTTTGTAGGAGTTTTCCCCTTTGCTTTTGCTATTGTGGACTCAGAGAGTGATGAAAATTGGAGCTGGTTTTTTGAAAATTTAGCTAAAGTTTTGACTCCACAAGGTAGAAAGATTACATATGTATGTAAATGTAATCATAAAAGAGGTGTGAATGAAGAAGTTTCAGACATATTCCCAACATCCCATCATGCATTTTGTTTGAAGGATATGAAACAGAATCTCTTACCTAGATATCCGGCTAACTATGGTGGATTCTTTCAAGATCGAATTGTTGATCTTTTTATGAAATGTGTGCATGCTCCAACAGAAACTGCTTTTGAGTTTAATATGAAAAACTTAAAAGATGAGGGTGGTGCTTCTATGAAGACATTTATTGAAAGTTTTCCCAAGGAGAATTGGTCATGTGCCCATTTTAAGGGTAACAGATACGGTGATATGTGCAGCAGTGTTTCTGAATCATTTCAGTCTTGGATTGTGGAGCTATGTGCATTGCCTATTTGCCAGATTGTTGATGGCATGAGGTATAAACTCATGAAAATGATGTCTGAAAGGAGTCGTGAAGCAGCGCAGTGGTGTTCTGTTCTATGTCCTGAGATGGAAAAAACCTTGAACGAGATGCTGAGTGTTGGCCGAGATTGGAAAGCTATCCGTTCTAGTGCTTCTGTTTTCGAGGTTCATGCTGAAGGTTCTTTTTCTGTGGTTGATTTGGATAATAATTGTTGCTCTTGTCATGAGTGGAAAATGAAAGGCTTTCCATGCGCTCATGCACTTGTCGCTGTCCAAAGAAGTTCGGGTTGCATGTATGACTACATTGATGATTACTTCAAGTCTAGCAACTATCGGAATTCATATGCGAATCTTATTTCTCCCATACCTGACATTAAAGATGCAGTGCATGAGAGTTCACAAGGTACTGTTATCTTACCTCCACTTTCTAGGCAACCAAAGAATAGAAAGATAAATTCTTCTAAAGTTTCAAGGCCCGTTACATGTGGTCGATGCGGCGAAGTTGGACGGCATAACAAGAAGACATGTCGTGCAAATGATTGATTTTGTTTCAGAGGATTTTGGTTGTAACAGAACAATTTCATAAGGTGTCTTTACTATCTTTCTCAAATTTTTTGTTCATATTGAAGAAACTGCCTCACTAATACTGCATGAGTTGTGGGTTAAATTAAGATACAATCAAATGCACAACAGTACTTCTCATAATATAACACAGAACCATGAACATATACCAAAAGGAAAGGTGGTACTGTTGAAGCCTTCTTCTTGCCACTTTCGCTACTTTACATGATCTCTGGAGACAGGTTGATCTGAAACTAAACTATACCTCTTCTTTCTTTTCTTTGCCTATTTGTCTGTCTTGGTTGGTTAAATATGGTCTCTGTTTCTCCTAGCGTCTGTTCTTTTTGTTATACTTGGGGTTACGACAAGCTGTCATCTTTGTTCTTTAGGAAATTGACTGGTGATTATATGGGGAATGCATAGTTTTTATGATGGAAGGGCTATGGTTTTTTATACTAAGCACATTTTCCTTACGAATAAGCAATTAAGCTTAACCTGGGCGCTTGAGATAATTCCTAAGCAACTGAATACGAACCCCTCTTTCATAAATTAGAGGAATTTTGACTATCAATTTTGTACTTAAAAGAAAAGTAGAATGTCAGATGTTGAAGTTGAAAGACTATTGTATTGTTGTCTTGACACAAAAATTGTAACTTCCTATCTAATATAAACTACGATGATGAAGAATCAGCGCCCTTTGTTAGAGGAAGAGGAACTTGTCTAACCAACTTCGATAAATCCATATTTATAAAATGGATCATTATTATTGAGCCTTTAATTAGACTTTCTCATCTCATAATTCACTCTAAGGCCATATTACTGAGCTGATCACCCACTTCTAAACCGAAATACTTAAAACCATTTCTCGTCTTCTTAGAGCAGTGGCACAGCGGGGGCCAAAACAGCGGCGATCCAGCGGGATCGCCCTTCGGATGAGGAAACGACCGGCAGCGCGAGAAAAATCCGTCGGCCAGCCGTCGGCGATCTAGCGAGCGGCAGCGGCAGAGGCTCGGCTGGCCAGCGCCCCTGCCGACGGTCGGCGGGTGCGATCTGACGTCACGGCTGACGTCAGAGCGCACTCGGCTCTTTTTTAATTCCGGCGCGTGCATTACACGCGCGCGTCCGGCGCATCGGGTGCTGACGTCACCCGACCAACGGCTATTTTTTTTTACCGTTGCGCGCTGCCACGCGGCAGCTCTTGAGCCGCCGGATCAAACTAGCCGTTGTGATCCGACGGCCCAGAAGCTGCCACGTGGCAGTTCAGTTTAAATTTTTTTTTTTTAAATCCGAAAAAAATCCAATTTTTTTTCCTATAAATACTACACATCCTATATTTTCTTATACACCAAAATAATTTCCCACTCCATCATTCATATATTTTTGCTATATTTTGCTCATTTCCACATAACACTTCATCACTCTTCGTTCATCTTCATTGAAGCAAAATGTCTCGCCGTGCCGAAACTTCCACACAAGCTGCGGGCACTTCGTGGACCGATGAAGAAAATGTTCAGCTGTGCAAATCATGGAAATTTATATGCCATGACTCGGTCACCGGTTCCGAAATGCAATCTCCCCAAATGTGGCAAAAAATTACCCAACACTTTGCTGCTCATCTTCCCGGCATAGTTCGAAATAAAGGAGCTTTAATGAGTCATTGGGCAAAGCGTTTGAACAAGGATTTCACAAAATGGAAGGAGGCACTGGGCAAAGCGAGGGACAATACAGGGAGTGGCTATGCTTTAGACGACGAGGTACATATTTTGTCATTTTTTTTAGTACTATAATTTTTACCCAGGTGTTGATAATTTGAATTTAATTTGAATAGATACGGCATGCGCAATTGTGGTTTGGCGGTGATAAAGGCAAGACTTTCACATATCATACCGGTGGGAGGTTATCAAGGATTGCCCGAGGTTCCGGATTGTCGTAAACAGGGATTCAACCCCTACTGAAAATGATTTCGGAAATGATTTCATGGGTGAGGGTGAACCGAGCTTGCAAGAGTCACCGGGAGTAACCCCGGGTGAAGTGAATTTAGCCGATGATAGTGAAGCATATCATACTCCTACTCCAGTGCCTCGGCCTCTAGGAAGAAAGGCAGCGAAAGCTGCAAGGAAACAGTCCCCCAATCTCTACCAAACAGAAATGTTGAGTGAATTTGCGAAGAATAATGCATTGCGGCTTGAAGACGCAAGGAAAAGGGAAGAGGTCAGAATTGAAGAGCGTGCGAGAGATGAAGAAATATTTCGGATAGCGCAGGAGGAAAAGGCAGCTCGAAGGCAACGAAAGTCAGAGGAAAAGGCAGCTCAAAAACAACAAAATGATGACCGCATAACTATGGCAATGGATACAAGTCAGATGACTCCGAACGCTAAGGCCTTTTGGGCGGAGGAGAGACAAGCAATTACTCAGAGAAGGAGGCTTTTTAGGGATGGCCAATCTAGCGCCTCTGCCCAATTTAACGAATGGTATAATCAGCAGTGATTAATTTGTAATATTTTTAATTTTATTTGAACGCTTCATTAGTATGTAATGTTTTATTTTATTTGAACGCTTTATTAGTATGTAATGTTCAATTTCAAATTCAAATAAATAATTATTCGTGGCAAATGAACGTACTTTTGTATTTAAACGAAATAAACACACATACATTTATTAGTAATGAAGGCAGATGTCGGCAATGAAGGCAAATGTTGAAGAGGGCCAACAGCCACTTGCTACCAAAGATGTCAGAATTATTCAATGCAAGAGGGCCAACATCCACTTGCTACCAAAGATGTCAGAATTATTCAATGCTTCTGCCAACATCATCAACATTGAAGCATCATTTCTACCACACATTGAAACATAGAACCAGACCACACACTTACACATAAATAGACCACACATTTATGGCTTTACCTCTCTCCTACTCACTCTTCTTCACACCACTCGTTCATTTTTATGCCTTCCAATAACCACACATACATACTTTTAAAACAGTAAAACAATACAGCATTCTTCATCTTCTTCACTCATCAGTCTCAAACTTCTAAATGTGCTCCACCAATTCCTCTTGTCGTGACCTATGAATAAAAGGATCTTGAAGACCAATATACCTGTTGATGCATAATCGCAGGTAATGTTCATCCCGATCTGGAGGGGGGTACACAAGAGGTTGTCCATTGACAATAGGAGCTTCATACACTCTTGTTGCTGAAGTATTGTATGGATTCTCTTCAAGATCCTCCACTGCATCATAGTCGTACTCATCCTCCACGATCATGTTGTGAAGGATAATGCATGCCATCATTATCTTCCAAATGGTGTCCTCTTTAAACATACGCACAGAGCTTCGTACAATTCCCCAACGAGCTTGCAAGATACCGAAGCATCTTTCTACGTCCTTGTGGTATGCCTCTTGTTTGGTGGCAAAAAGCTTTTCCTTGGCCGAAGTGGGAGTCGAAATTGATTTAACAAATGTGGCCCATTGCGGGTATATCCCATCTGCTAAAAAATAAGTACCTGAAAAGGTTCGCCCATTCACCACATATTGAACCTGAGGAGCAGTTCCACTCACCACGGGGTCAAACACGTCTGATTGATGGAGAACATTGATATCATTTTGGGCACCTGGGCATCCAAAGAACGCGCTCCAGATCCAAGTATCAAAGGATGCCACAGCCTCGAGAATGATAGTCTTGTTCCCCTTCCTATTTTGGTAGGCACCGGCCCAGGCAGTTGGACAATTCTTCCACTCCCAGTGCATACAGTCTATGCTACCAATCATTCCTGGGAATCCCCTTTGCTGACCTCTTTTGAGAAGTTTACGCAAGTCAGCCCTTGTTGGGCGGCGTAAGTACTGACTATGGTAAACTTTATGTATTCCATCACAAAATTGACGTAAGGCATCAAGAGCAGTAGATTTTCCTAACCTGGTTATTTCATCAACTTGATCGGCAGCTGCTCCATATGCAAGCATCCGGAGGGCAGCTGTTAACTTTTGTTCAGGCAGTAGACCCATCACACCAAGGGCATCTGGTTTTTGTATGAAGTAGCTGTTGTGGTTGCACAAATCCGTCATAATGCGGTTGAAGAGAGGAGGAAGCATTCTATACCGCGCTCTGAAAGCATGAACTGGGTAAAGTGGAGTTGGGATAAAGTAATCCTCTTGGAGATTTGCACCTCGAGAGTGCCTTTTTCTTTCGATATTCGGAGCACGCCCTTGTCTTGATCCACCACTGGATTGGCCTTCGTCCTCCATGGCTGAAAGTGCTGCAACAAGCTCCATCTCTTCTTGTTCCATTTCCTCATCTTCCATCGCATCATTTCTTCGACGTTGTTCAGCATCCTTCGCCCTTCTGGCCAACAATCTTCTAACCAACGACATTGGAAAATATGAAATTTCAAAGTAAGATGAGAAATGTGAGATTGAGGCAGATGAGAAATGAGTGATTTGTGAGAAAAGGATGCAGACTGAGGCTGTATTTATGGAGAATTTTGCTCTGAATCATTTGATAAGATGTGACACGTGTCATCACATGAGTGGATGAAAATCCATTCCGAAATTTCACTCAGATTTCCGTATAGATATGGACACGTGTCACTACATGATTGGACCGACAAAATGTGAAATTTCATTGTGATAAATATGTTGAATATGGACACGTAGCACAATCAGGGTACTTGAATATGACGTAATTATAATTATTATGCATATTTTTTTATTAAAAATATTATTAAAAAATTACATAAATAGTGTTTTGCCATTGCCATCGCCTCCGTGGGTGCCAGCTGCGAAATCAACGGAGGGCAGGGGCGAAAGACTATTCATTGCCAGTGGGCTAAAAGGGGGCTTTTTGCCCTTGCCATTGCACTTTGCGGTGGAAGTGCTCTTACTCTATGACGCTTCTCAAGTCGGCGGCGGAGGGCCCGCATTGCTCCTGACACCTTATTCGTTTAAGGTTCAGATATCTCTCTCTCTCTCTCTCTCTCTCTCTCTCTCTCTCTCTCTCTCTCTCTCTCTCTCTCTCTCTCTCTCTCTCTCTCTCTCCCCCCGTTGACTCTCTGTTATGGGTTTTCGCTCTTGAGTTTTCCAGATGATATCAGCTAATACAAAAATTAACCTAATTGGCTTTAAGTTTTGCTTTGATATTGTTACATAATTTTGGTATGTGTGGCCACAAACCAATATACATTACAGGGTTCTGCAAAATTTAATGGTTCTTGTAGAATAACTAGTGTGGAATTTGCAGGTGTTTATGATGCAGTTGAGTTTGGATTCATTGCTGGGTAGTGGGTGGTTATGGATTAATACCCAATGTACCTCTGCAATTTGTTGATTCTAGTAAAGGGGTTATGTAAATTTTTCCCAGCGGAATAGGCTGAAATTAATAGAAACTTCTCGGTTTTCAATAGTATCAAGGTTTACTTGTTTTAAGGCTACAAAGGTTCGTATTGTAAGGTTATGGCCATCTTCTAATAATTATAATACTAGAATGTAAGCCTCCTAGAGAAAAGACAAACGTACATTTTGAGAAAGAAAAAGAAACTGTCGACCCTAATTTCCACGTAAGGAAATCTTACTTTCTTGTGTGCACGGGCGTACCATCAATAGCACCGTTGCGGTCTATTAGACTTGTAATTGAATGAATGCGCGTCTTTGATCTCTTATCAAACGATTGTGCTAGACAGGGGACATGTAAAGAGTAAGTCTAGACAAAGATTCTTTTTTGCCTTTGAGCGATAAAGGACTTTATTAAAATTCACAAGTGTTACAAAGATAGTCAAGGATGAAATCCTTATTGAAATTTAATAACAGAGCAATACGTAAGATAGATACAACCGGGATGCGCGTCGGTTGCGGATAGGAGAGAACTAGATTGGCCTAGTCTCGATGTCGTTGTCGTAGGTACGATCGTCGGTGATCGTCTTCGTCGGTGCGGTGCTCGTGACCGTCTTCGTAAGCTCGATACTCGTGATTGGCTGCGTCGGTGCCTTTCGGCGGCATGCAAGGGTTGATGAAGTTGCTCATTCCATCTATGATCGATTATTTTCCCAATCGGCATATACTTTTTCTCCACATTTCCAAGATTCGTAGCAATCTTCTCCCTAGCGGCTACCATCAATTCTTTTATGTATCCCATTGCGGGTTTCACTTCCCCATCAACCTCTCTTAGGACATAAACAAGTGGATACACCGCTTTGATGCAGTATGCAATATGGGCCCAAAAGAATCCATCAAATAATATGCATTTCCTCACGAATATACCATCTTGTTTCTTTGCAAATGGACCTTCATTCCATTCTTTAGATTGAAACATAGCACAAAGAGCTTCCTTTTGCTTGTATATGCTTTGAAGAGTAAGAGAAGAAGTAGCAAACCTTGTTACCGCCAGACGAATAATCTCACTATTTTTTGTGAAGCTTCTCATCAAAGCAAGCACCCATGAATGGTTATAAATAAACTTGACCACACTCTTTGTTTTTCGAAGTGTCTCTTCAAAAATTTTCAACTTAGCAATATCTTCTAGCATCAAATCCATGCAATGAGCCGCACATGGAGTCCACCACATTTTCTCTCTTACTTCCATTAGTTTCTTTCCCGCCCACTTGTAGTTGGAAGCATTATCCGTAACTATTTGAACCACAAGCTCCTCCCCAATTTCTTCAACAATGGCATCCAAGTAGTTGAATATTAATTCCCCATTTTTGATGGTTTCCGATGCATCGACCGACTTGAAAAACCAAGTACCCATAGGGCTATTTACAAGGAAATTTAGGATACACCTACTTCTTTGTTCCGACCAACCATGCGACATAATCGTGCATCCATACTTTTTCCAATCCTCTCTATAATTTTTCTCCATTTTTTTAGGTCATCAACCTCCTCCTTCAAAATCCAAGTCCGCAACTCATGGCTAGAAGGGGGCTTAAACCTGGGCCCAAAACTAGAGACTTTTTTGCATCATACTTGAATAATAAGAATTGTTTGCCACATTAAATGGTAGTGCACTAGTATAAAAAAAATTTCCAACTTCCCGACACACCTCTTTTCTTTCCTCTTTCTTCCATGGAGAATTTAATGCATCTTGCCTTGCTTCCTTAGTCATAAACTTATCAATAGGCCCTCTAGGCCTAGGCGGAAGCGTAGGGCTATTAGACATAGTATGTGGAGTTTGAGCACTCCCACTTCCACTTCCACCCCCACTTCCACTCCCACTTACATAAGCTTCAGACTCTTCCTCATTTTCCATTCTCATTATCATGTTGGTACACTTACGCTTTTCCTCTTTGCGCTTTTGAAGAATAATAATGCATTCATTTTTTACATTTGGTGGAACACTTGGACAAGGTTTCATGCCATGACGTGTTCCGGCCAAATGCTCTTTGAACCTTGCAATACCTCCGGTGCATTTTTTACTACAAAAACCACAATTAAAGTACTTATTGTGGGGCGTATAGTCCTTAGTCCACTTCTAGGCAACATCTTTCTTACTCCCACTTTGACACTCACTCTCACTCCCACTCATGGGGCCTATGAAAGAAGTTGTGAGCTTCATGGATCCACTTGATAGAAGTATGCCCGGCGTGGTATGGAAAACTATTGTGGATAAGTAAGTTTAAATCTAGTACTTTGGTTTTTTTGGTTCTCTTGTGAAATTAAATAAAATTCTAATTTCCAAGTTATGTCTTAATTTCTATTAAGTGCAATTCAAATGTGGAAAGCAAAGTTCTCCCTCAAGCATTGAAAGAAAGCAATTGGATGGAATTGCATGGCGGTGAGTTTCCTAGCAGCAACATATATAAAACTTAGAGGGTAAATGCGAATACTACATTATGAGGTGTTCCTGGCGGCAACTAAGTCTTTATGTGTACTTCATGCTCTGTATGTTCTTTGTAGGGTGCTCCGGTGCAACCAGGGAGTACCGAATGCAGATACTATGTTATGAGGTAAATGAGAGACATTTGCAATGACAAGGAATTGGGATTTGATTAGGGCTGGCATTTTAATACCGAAAACCGAAAACCAATTCGAACCGGACCGAAACCGTACTGAAATTTTACCAAACTGAAATTTCGGTTTTTGTACCGAATTGAATAATCTGGTATGGTAAATGGTATCATATTCTAAAAAAATCCGGTATACCGAAACCAAATTACCAGGACTAATTTTATTTATTTTATAAATATATATACAATATATTATTTATGGGAACTAATTCTCACCCAAATAAAAAAGAAAAAGAAAAGAAATCTAATCTACAACTACAACCAACTTACACCACCAAGCACGGGAAAATAGAAAGAGAAAGCACAGAAAGCAAAAAGAAATCGCAAACGTCATACACCAAAAACTCCAAGCCCTTCCTTCTATACATGGTTCATCTTCAACTTCATCATCTAGACCTCATGTTGCTTCATCTACTTCACTTAGACGTCGATGATCTTCGCTATCTACCTCTTGAATTAAGAAAAAAAACTCTAATTGAATTTGATGTTTTTGTAAATCAACTTTGGTTGTGTAAGACTTTTTGCTTGGTGTTGCTTGTTTACATTGTTGAATTTGAAGTTTTATTTTATAACTTGAGTATGTCGCTAAACTCTTGAACAACAATGCATAAATTGCAAGTTGGACATTGTTAAGTATCTTTTTTTGGTTAAAATGTATGAAGAAAGAGTTATGGAATTGTTATTAGAACAAAAAAAAAATGTTCATGAATAAATCCGGTAAATGGCTAGTACCGACTGAATCCGAACCGAGTTTTACCGAACCGAAATATCGGTAACCGAAAATTTAGGTATGGTACTGGTATTGAAATTTTTTAAAATTTGGTAAATATTCGGTATTGGTAACCGAATTTTAGGTATGGTAACCGAACCGAATCCACCCCTAGATTTGATAAGAAGGTAAAAAATTCCAGCCTTGTTACTTCATTTTGGCTATAGTTTTTTGCAAGGTTGGTTTGTTACTTTATAAAGCCAAATATGTAGCAATTGAATTAGCATTTTTCCTTTCAGTGGGCTGCCAAAACAAATCTCGTGTATAGTGAAGCAACGATCAATGAAGTACGTTCTGAATGGGCTACTTGGGTGTCGAATAACCTTCCCGATCACGATGAGTGAAGATGATTGATAATTGCTAGTATTGTCTTTTCGGTAGGATAATAAATATAGGTTATGTATTTCTAGAATTCTAGGCAAGTTTGGAGGCAATTGAAGTGGCTTTTTGTGGGGAATTCTAGACAAGTTAGAAACAATTTATAATTTAGACATGTTTTCCGTTTTGGTACTGTCGTTGAATCAAATGCAGCTTATATGGCAGTTTACGTAATGACAATGTTATGGTATTATAATTCATAAGTTTTGGTGAATGGAGTGGACTATTCATACAGGTTTTAGACTAGGAATATGCATATTTGGTTTTTGGATTACAAATGTGCAAAAACTCGGACAAAATCCATGAAATCAGATGACGGATTTAGGTCCTTTACGTTGACAGAAACGATGTTACACCACAATTTTAAAAACAACTCTGTCGTTGGAAGTACACAACGATGACATAACTGAAAACAATTTGTCGTAATTTCAGATTTTTTACGACATAAATTTATAGATTATGTCATTGGATTACTCTTTGCACGACATATATATACTAAAACTGTCGTTGGAAATCTATAACGAAGACAAAAAAAACTAATTCTGTCGTAATTTCACAATCTTCAACGACATAAATGTACAGATTATGTCGTTGGAATAGCTTTCACACGACATATATGTACAAAAATTGTCGTTGAAAATGTATAACCACGACGTAAAGAAACTATTTATGTCGTTATATGTCTTTAACAACGACGAACTTTTTTTCCTATTACAACTACTGCTTTTAACGATAGTTTTAATAACTATCTGTCGTCTAATACACTATCAGACGACGGAGAAACTCCGCTATGGTATGATGTTCATCACACATCAGCTTACACGACAATAGTTTTTTGGCCCTATAAGACAAAGGATATTCTTCGTCGTCTGAAGGCTTTTTGGGAGTAGTGGGAGGTGGTGGGGAAACGGGTTTGCGTTTCTTACAATCCACAAGACAAGTGTTGAGGCATGAAGGAGGGCACTAGAGATGTATCTCACAACAATTGTAGTACCTTTTGTCTTGACATTTGACTTTCTTGGGCCCCTTGGGTTTAGGAGCCGCCGTTGCGTCCGCCATATAAGCACTACAAACACACCAAATCGCGCCATGGCTTGAGCCATATTTAATTTGGTGCGGTTTTGGAAACGTATGTAGTTGTGATTTGTATTGATGTTGGCCTTTCCTTTTATAGCTAGAGAATTTCTGATAAGAGAAACTTGAATTTGCAACAAACAAACATATGCATGTGCTTGCTTTGTACGTAAAGTGATCCACCATTTCCTACTTGCGCTCTCATCACATGGGCAGTAAAAACTAGGAACCAGAAGTTATTAGCTATCCCTGAAATCTTGTTATTCCCTTTTATATATATATGAGCTGATTATATGAGAAATTTTGAATCTAAAATCTCTTTGACTTACAGCTAATTGGTGATACTTTATGTAAAAGTTAGTCGTATATAGCAAATCACGAATTCTACATATAGTAAGTAATGTTGAATTAGCTAATTGTTTGTAATCTAACCTTATTGTTTGTCACTGTTTCAAAAATCACCACAGCATGTCAGCCAAAAGAAAACGGTAAAGATTGGAATTTACTAATATATATATATATATATATATATATATATATATTTGAATATTACTAACAAGTAGCAAAGGTCAATCATGTAGTTGTAAGTTAAGGTTAGACATAGCTGAAGTAGTGTTGTAGGGAGAGCTTCTTTTAGAGGAAAAAAAATCCATGCATCTTGTAAAGTTTCCAACTTGCAAAGGTTTCTTCAAGGGAATTTCCAAATTTCAACGATATCAGTTTAGAGTCTGGAATATGGGCTAGAATATAAAAATTTTACTCAAGGATACTTTTGATTCAGATACACAAAGAGAAATTAGGTGTTGGACGACCCGAGTTCACTGCCATGTAAATAGTAACAATTTCATGCTAGAATCGAGCCAGAACGGATTCAGGATTCGAAAATGACCTTTGTTGGATCTTCATTTCAAAAAAACTTTTATCTTACAAGTTGATGGTATGCGAAAATTTCATTTATAAAAATTATAAAAAAAAAAAACATCGTAACCCTAAAAATAGGAAAAAGGCAAGATAATGAAACAGAGAAAAAGAGGAAAAAGGCAAGACACATGCGCTGGGTTTTGAACTTGGTTTAGACAACAGATTACCACTACATCAGATTCCACATTTTCAATGTACAATTACACGAAAAATATATGTCATAAAAAAAGGATGAAATTTCGTATAGGCAAAAGACAAAGGAAAAAACCTACATCAGATTCCACATTTTCAATGTACAATTACACGAAAAATATATGTCATAAAAAAAGGATGAAATTTCGTATAGGCAAAAGACAAAGGAAAAAACCTACCGAGGAAACCATATGTAAATCCGCCCCTGGTACAAAGGAATGAACTAGGCCAAATTACTACTCAATTCACTAGTTCATAAACGAACACAATAAATTACTGAGATTACTAGATCGAATCCCTAAGATTGTTGAAGTATGTCTGTACTTTCTCATCATCCATCTGTTCAATCCAGTTGAGCTGATCGTGATTCATTTGTTGATCATTGAATAGAATATTGTAGACATCCAGTTGACTTAAAGAGGCCGTAGCTGGATCACTGGCGGTACTCGTGCCTTGTGTTTTAAGGTAGGAGTTCTGGTGAGCACTACAATTTTCAGATTCCGATTGACTCTTTTCAATCTGTTTGTTCTTGTTTTGGGATTGAAGTATTTCTGATGAAGCTCCAACGTCATCATCATTCATTTTTCCCTTTTTATCAATATTGATTCGTAGTCGGCACAAGACTTGAGATTCATCAACATCATTCGTACTTGATGAACAACTAGTTGATGAAGACGATTTGAGTTTCTTGACCAAACATGGGGCCAGGCTGTACTCGTGCATTATCCAGCAACCGTCTTGATGCTTAGGTTTGGTGTTCTTGTAATGAAACCTTTTCCAAGAACCCAAGAGTTGGCTAGTCCGAGGATCACGGACAGGTGTCCCCGCGTTCTCACCGAGCCAAGTTCCGGTACCAATGGCGCGAGCGATGCGGGAATCCGTCGCGCTTACCCTCTTCAACTTGGTGAAGAAATAGAGGTCTTTTTCACCCTTTTCGAGTTGCGGCCCGCCAAAAGCGTTCCATATATCCCACGGCTCCAGGGTGCCGTAAAGATCGGCTTCCGGGACAACGTTGTCGTACATAAATCTTGTACTGCGAACTTTGTTGAGAAGATAGTACCCCAACAACTCATCATCCCTAGGGCGAAACTTGTAGCCCATGGGAAGATAATCAAGAGATTGATCGGATGATGCCATAGTAGTAGCTTGGTGTTCAAGGTACGTACTACTGGAATATTATTTCTTGCAAGAAAACGAGGACGATTAATATATGGTTTTTGAGTGATGACGATCTCAATTCTAAAGGCAGTTGGTTTAATTTTAGGGTTAGAGCTAGCCTTGGGTCGAATAATATAGAGTAGTCAAATGTGTAAACCTCCTTTTACCAGCTGGAATCGGATTACCTTTGGGAAAATGGTTTCTCACAAAACGCGTCCCCAGAAAATACGGGAAAAATGATTTTACCCAAAATTTTGCACTTAAGTTTTTTTTTTTTTTTGTAATATAAGGGAAAAAACAAATGTTGTCGTTTTGTGGTAATGTGTGTGCGCGCGATGTGTTCTTGATCTTTTGGTGGTAGAGTCCGATTGTGCTCACCCCCCTTAAACCCTGGTGAAACTTTACCTCTCCCTTAAAATCTCGCCATATGTACTAAATATAACGCATGGTTAACTCATTGTATATTATTAATCTTTATCATAAAGAAAAATAAATTTATGTTTTAAATTTTAGACTCTCCTAATCTCATTAATTATGCATATCCAATCACCTAAGAAATCTCACGAACCAAAAAAATGCAGACTCCTACAAAGGACGACTCTGCAACACAGATTAACAACCTTCATGCTTGAACTCAATAAACTTTGTTGCCTTACATCTTATAATCACATAAAAGAATTGCTCAAGTATACACAAGTCAAAAGTAAATTAAGAATGATAATCAAAATGAGAAGACATCAGCAAAAGAATAATAATCACACCTTAGAATATATATATGTGACCCTAGAATCACCAAGTAGTTAGTTGATCTTTTGTTGAACCCAGCTTTAGAGAAGTTTGAGTTCAAAGGTTTCATACAGGTGCCCAATCAAGGAGATTAAATAAGGGCATTAAATAGAATTTGGTTATACCGGTACAATTAGAGGTTGTATGTGATTGTTAAGTTGGCCCGTATAAGCTATTCCTCATGAAAATGGTTGATTATAGATTACCATCAATAATCATATAAAATCATTCAGTTGACATTGACGAAGAAGAAAGGCAGTGCTATGAAATCGATCGGTAGAGGATTGATTAGGAAATTAACAAATGAGTTTAATGTATTAAGAGATAATGGTCTCAAATAGAAAAAGTAAATTTTTAATTTTTAATTGATAATTGCTTTTATTTTTCGTAAGAATTTACTAATGGGCTGATATCCCAGTGGTCCAAATAACACCCTAAATATCTAAAAAAGACATAAAAGATGTTAAATATTTATATAGTCCAAAACCAATGCCAAATTCAGCAAAAGTAACTAACTCACATTAACGGAAGTCATCTTTCTCTCTCCTATTTATTAATTTTTTCAATTTTTTTGTTTTTCTAAATTAATCATAACTTTTGATATAGAAATCGTAATGAAAATTAGTTTTCACCAATTTATTCATAAAAGTGAGATCTACATTTTAAGATCTATATTGAATATGTTTTTCGAAGAAAATTTTTTGCAAGTTTTAGATGCAGAGACAATAAGTGTCTCTACAGAGATAGTTAAGTGTCTCTACAGAGACAGTCAAGTGTCTCTATAGAGACAGTTATTTGTCTCCACAGATACTGTAAAGTGTCTCCACAGAGACAGCCAAGTGTCTCCACAAAGACAATCAAGTGTCTCTATAGAGACACTGAAGACAATCAAGTGTCTCCATAAAGACAATCAAGTGTCTCTATAGAGACAATCAAGTGTCTCTATAGAGACACTCGACTGTCTTTGTAGAGACAGTCGTCTGTTTCTACAGAGACAGTAAGAGACAGTCATGTGTCTCTCCAGAGACAATCAAGTGTCTCTATAGAGACAGTCAACTGTCTCTACAGAGACAGTGTGATTAACATTTGTAAATTAAACATGCATGAAATTGTTCATGAAAGAGGAGGAAATTACTATTCCGGGATCATCCAACCACTGAACGGCTTTTCCAAATTATAAATCATACTGAACGGCTTTTCCAAATTATAACTATCATTATGTGCTGAATTGAATATTTCAATCAGACTTCAATCGACATCTCTAGGTCACATTATACAATTCTAAACCCGAGAAAATCCTAACTATTTAGTACTCCAAAATCACCACCAAATCACGTATTGACCCAGCTAATGCCACACAAATCCCAACAATGCAGCAAGTAAAACAACATCCCAAACAGACACAAACCAAAAGCCACAATTTCCAAGTTTAATTTGCTGAATTCAACGATAATACGGATCAAATTCATACCCTAATCACCCATTTGCTCACCAAAATCATCTACAATAAACCACATCAAAACCGACCCAAACCCACAATTCACCACAAGGATAACTCATTTTCATCATCAAAATCAAATCTTTACAACAACAACAACAGCAACAACACCACCACCACCAATAAAATTAATCAAACCAATGAAATTCAATACCACATGCTGCCTCTGTATTTCAACGTGAACGGCCCGCCCTCAAGCGAGCGCTCGAAATGACCAGCCTTTTTTCTCACTTTCCAATCACAAACATGTGGCAAAGCTAACCCAGAAGCTACACCACCCAGCGAGCCTTCCTCTTTCGGATCAAACTCGAATTCAACAAAACCAGGCGAAATGAAACAATTTGGTGCAAAATGAAGAAAGCTCAGCAGGCGGCTCAAGCATCTTTGTCAAATGCCGAGTCGAGTAGGACGATCGGCGAGTTTCGGGTCCGTTCCGCATCGCCGGGAGGAGCTGCGAGATGAGGCCCAAGTCGCCGGAGAGGAGGACCTCGTTGCCGACGTTGACGAGGTAGACGTTGGTCACCGTTGGCGGCTCCGCTTTGACATCGACGATTGGGATGCGGCGGAGGAGGTGGCGACAGAGGAGGAGGTCAATTGATCGGGTACGACTTCCGGCGTTTGTAGCCATCGGATGATTTGGATCTAAGAGAGAGAGAGAGAGAGAGAGAGAGAGAGAAGAGAGAGAGAGAGAGAGAGAGAGAGAGAGAGAAGTGTTTGGTGGCGAGCAGATTGGCTACAAACGCCGTTAGTTTATGTGGTTATAAGTTGTCCAATAAAATTTTGCCACATTGACAACTTGTACTGAATGGGTATTATAAGAAAGTTGTGTATTTTTTAGATATAAGGAGTCTTATATTGTATTTTTTAGATATTGTTTCTTTACTAGTACATGAGTTAATCATGAATTAGGTTTAATACACGTGGCAAGATTTTAAGGAAGAGGTAAAGTTTCACCAAGGTTTAAGGGGGTGAGCAAAATTGGACTCTTTGGTGGTATATGCTTTGCCTTCCGCCGCCAGCTGCCTGTGAGAAGTTTGTGGTCCACGTGGAATATCAGTTTCTTTCTAATGAAGAAATAAAATGAGAAATGGGATCTTTCAACGAGTGCAACCGTAAGTCAAATTGCAAGTCAAAGTATAAGCGAAGACCAAATAAGGGCGGTCGTACGTATTGGTGGATGATCGTCCCACTCATAATTACAAGGTTTTTTAATTCAATAAAGGTAGGATAACCATCTTTTTTGAAACCATCTATTAAATCACTTTATATGGCAAGTGATGATTGTATATGATTTTAATTTACAATTATCTTACTAAATATTGAATAGTTGGATTGATTGACATATAAGATGGTCTAAAAGTTGATTTAAAAAAGATGGTCATCCTAGCATTACTCTTTTTAATTACATAAGGTGTAATCGAGCAGCTCGGTTACAATGGTTAGAATCATAACTAATTGATCAAAACTAGATGATATATCGTAGACTAAAAACCCTCAACCCTACATCAACCACTATGGTTTCAGTATTGAAAAATATCACTTATTACCACATATAATGAAGTACAGTTAGATTCGCATAATAGTCTGCACCATCATCCAAATCGAGCAAGCCACCTTGATTCGACATATTACATGGTTGAAATTTATATAGAGACCCATATATGAAGGGAAGTCGATCGCTAATTAAGAAGATGCCGGTCTGAGATTCCGGTCAAGTCCGCTATCACCGAGTCATGAAAGCCGCTGAGAGAGAGACTATTTCGTAGACGACTAGTTATTTGTGTTACTTATAGACTCATCACATACCATCTTTATCATAATCCGCCTCTCTCTCTCTCTCTTAAAATTAAAAAGACTGATATTTTGCTTTCCTTTGAGAGAGAGTCCGAATCAATCTAGCTTAATTGAACTTCATAACTGGTCTTCCAAGTTATTGCATGCGTAATTGCCTGCTTAACTGTTCTTCCAAGTTATAATTAAAGCTCGGACAAACTCAAAAGAAAGAAGTGTACATTGAGGGAATGATCAGTTCACATTACTCAGGTACATGTACATATGACATTGTTTTTACCCGCAGCCAGCCAAACGTATGAGAAAAACTTACATCGGATTGTTTTTAATTACCACCTTAAGTGAAATTATTACGTAGCGGTGTAAATGAGCCAAGCCAAGCTTGAGTCAAGTTTGGCTCCAGAAAAATTGCAAGCTCAACTCAGCTAGTTCAGTTCATTTGAAGGTTAATTGATGGGCTGGTCTCTTATTTTGTTTTGAATAATAATAGTATTTAAATAATAATTTTCTTAACAAATAAAATTATTTATATGTATTAAATCAAGATCAAAGTTGAGCCAAACTTGAGCCGGCTCATAAATGTATAAGATAATTATGAACTTTATGAGCAGAGCATATCAAAGCTCAAGCTCAAGCTCAGCTTAAGCTCAAGCACAACTCAATTATGTAGCGAGCAGGCTTGTGCTAGCTAAAAATGAGCTCAGCCTGAGCAGCTCGAGCTAATTTACAGCCCTATTGTTACATGTCATATACATGTACCCTACGCAGGTTATGAATGTGAAACAATATTATCAAGCAATAACCCACTTAAGTTAATAATCAAAAGATATATCAAATTTCCATACAAATACAATGATATTTGCGAGGGCCAGATCATGTGGTTTCATGAGTCATGGCCTTTTATTGTTTATTGAATTAATTCGTATAAGAGATCAAATCATATACTGCTCTCGATCAAGAGATCCAAATCACCTCTTGCAAACAACTCCGCTGCCATCCATTCCACTAGCGCAGTTCATAGTGCTGGCAAACTGATCCAAGGAGTTGTTCTTAGCGAGCTCGCCGCTAAACCTCGAAACCGCGCAATCCGATGCAAAGATGCTAGATGACGAAAACTCCTTGTCGCCACCCAAAACTGGCATCACGGCACCGATCTTCACTCTGCTGACGTAGTTGCTAGCGTACGTCTGGCCCAACACGCCGTTGACTTCCCCGGTCAGAGCGTAAAACTTGAAGCTCAAGTCAAGGTGCGCAAAGCAGTCCTCTTGCGTAATGCCGTATTTATGGATCAACGATTCCTTTTCGGTTATGGGGACCACCACGGCTTTGATCTTGAAGTTCCCTTCGGCTTCGATTTCTATGGAGTTTGTAGCTTTGGTTCTTGTGATGGTGAGTGATCTGGATTGCCAGCTGGCACCTTCGTTGTCGGGGAGGGTGATGGCTTCGTCGTCGACGGATAAGGATAGACGGTCGTTGGAGTCGTCCCAAATGGATGTGGTTTTGGCGCCGATGAAGAGCTTGTGGTTGCCGAAGAGGATTCCGAGGGATTGGACCCAAGTGAAGTCCCTAGTCATAAGGTGGTTTCTTTTGCCGATGAAGTGGGCGTTGATGTGGAGGTTGGAGTCGGAGACGATGCAGAAGTCTTGGTCTTTCTTGCCGTGGAAGTAAAAGGTTATCCCATCACCACCGATAAAACGGGGATCTTGGCACACAGCTCCCGGCCTGTTACAGTCTATATATATAGGTACTGGAATGTTAGAGACAAGTATATACTCAATGTTTATGTTTATATATGTGACTGAAAAAGAGACTATTAAACTTCAAGCCTAATCTGGTTTATCATTAGCATTACTGATTTATGGTCAACTTAACTATGACAGATAAATGCAAGGTTTTATTTTAAAGACATTGGTAATATTACGTGTAGAAACACCCTACACATATCATATTGATTACTTTTGGTCATACTTTTAAACTTTTTTGCTTTTGCGTTCTACACTAGGGCCTCAATTTGGTTTTATAAATTATCTTGGAGACTAAAAATATGATGTATAGAAGAAGAACTATAATTACTCGTTACGCTAAATTGCTCGGGGTTAACTAACATATCACTAGTAGAAAAAGGGCAATAGGTCACCAACTATTCTCCAAATTTAAGTCAGGAAAAAAAATTGTCTTTCACTAAAAGACAAAACTCTGGCACTATAAGATAAAATTAGTCAATAAAGTTTTTGATGACTAAACTTATAGTCTCTGAAGAAATAGGCACCAAAATTTGGTGGTTTGTGACTATTTGCCATTTTTTCTTCTAGTGAATGTGGTCAATGTGTACATATATAAGATAGCAAGTTTAATTGAAGGTTTTGTGAAGTACTTACTGCAAACGGGGCTGCAAGTAACGCAGTCGACTGTGCATTCCTCGGGGCACGTGCTTGGGCAAGTATGCTCTATGCCATAGCAAGTAGGGTAATTGCGGTTTTTGCACCTCACCGAAGTATACGTCTGAGCTGGTGGTGTGAAAGGAGTGCCGGGAGGGGATGATGAAATGGGAGCAGGAGGTGGCGGTGGAGGAGATGATATTGGGGTCGAAGTAGGAGGCGGTGGAGAAGATTCCGGGGTAGATACGAGTGGCGGTGGAGGAGACGACGGGGTAGAAGTAGGGGGTGGAGGTGAAGTGGTGGTGGAAGGGGGCGGAGTAGGAACAGCTGATGGCGGCGGTGGTGGTGAAGGAGACTGAGTCTTTGGCGGGGGTGGTGGGTGGCGATTAACCTTGGGAGGTGGAGGGGGCGAGTGCCGACGCTTTGGTGGAGGTGGTGGTGGAGATGGAGGTGGTGGCGGCGGCGCTTTGCAAACGGGTTTGCATTTCTTACAATCCACGACGCAAGTGCGCAGGCACTTAGCCGGGCAGTAGAGATCCTTGTGGTAGCAATTTTTAAACTTTTTGTCTTGGCACTTGACTTTCTTGGCCTTCGGGGCCGCCGCGGCGACATCCGCCACGACAAGTATCATGAGGAAGATCAGCACCGAGAACACACCTAAGCGCACCATAGCTTGAGCCATTTGGTGCTCAAGAGGTTTTTAAAAAATGTTGTGTTTCTTGGAACTTTAGTTGTAGTTGTGTAGTGGTATTGGTGTTTGGCCTCTCCTTTTATAGAGGTTTTGAAGAGAAAAAAACTAATGACTAGGATTCATTTCACCAGATTAGATCTTTGGAAACGTTGCTTTCATTAAGCTTAAGGTATTCTTTACTTTTTATATCCACTTGTGCTCCAAACACGTGGGGCTGTGAAAAAGTCAGCGGTCTAAAATTGATCTAATTGCACCAACAATTCTTCTACATTCCACAATTAGTCTTAAGTTACCCCTTCGAGATATGATATGGGTAATTGGTTATAGGCCGCACTAAATTTATGTCATCTTTACCATTTTAGTTCATTGCGTCAACTATAAACTTGTTTTTACATCCCTTTTGTGTACATCTATTCATGTGAAAAAACCGGAAATGTAAAAGAAAACTAAAGCTCATGTAAACAAGAAATTCCTACTATAGATGGGACAAGAAATTTCGACGTCTACAACTCCAAAACCAAAATGCAACACAAAAAAAATAAAGTGAAATTTCAGTAATATATCTTTTGAACTTAGGGATTCCACCCAAAAACTACTACCACACTTTTATTATGCCCAAAAACACTACCACAATAAAATTATTACAAAATACTACTGCTTTCCCAAAAATCTACTAAAAAGCCCACTACAGCTCACGCGAGCGTGAGACTCACGCACGTGAGACTCACGCACCTCACCACACCTCTGCCTCCGTCTCCGTTCAACCAATATGTGAGGCTCACCAGCGATGATCCACTGCAAACTAAAGCTCAATGTTGGTTGGCCTGTATTTAGAATGATGAGAGAATGAAATTTTAGGTGGTGGTTCGTCCCATTTGTAGCCGGAATCGGAGAATCTCGCCGAAAAAAGTGAAGACGTTGCTGTCCTGTTCTCTCTCTACAGTGGGTCTGTGGTTGCAATCTTGGTGTCTATGGAGAGAGGGCGACGAGGCGAATCCAACCCAATTGATTTCGTGTCAAACGGAGTCCGGATGAGAAAGTTATGGGTAAAAAAGTGTTTTGAAGTTTGTGGGGAAGGAGGAGTTTCGTCAAAATGAAGGAAGTAGGGGTGGAATTCCAAATCCCGTATCCCGTTCTCATCCTGAATCCCGTCCCGAATTATCTCGTCCCGTTCGGGAATAATTTCAAAATTAGCTTATCCCGTTCCGTCCCGTCCCGATTTAATTTTTGGACGATAAATTTCTATCCCGAAATCCCGTCCCGTCCGTATAATATCATGGTATTAAATAAATAATAAAAACCCCTTAAGTGTCACCATTTTATTGGCTCAAAAAAAGTGTATACTAAAAATATGTACCTCATCAATGTAAGATTGTAATATCATTTGAACTCCATTTTACTTGAGATTTGGAAGGAGTCAGTTTCACATGTTTACTTATGATCTGCAAATTTTCACTCCATCTCATGAGGGGTTGAATTTTGATGAATTTTACAAAACGGTCGACGCCAGTTTTTTATTTGTGTAATATCTGTTTTTGGTTTCTGTTGGTGAACATATCATTTGAACTCGTTTTACTTGAGATTTCGGAAGGAGTCAGTTTCACATGTTTACTTATGATCTGCAAATTTTCACTCCATCTCATGAGGGGTTGAATTTTGGTGAATTTTACAAAACGGTCGACGCCCAGTTTTTTATTTGTGTAATAATCTGTTTTTGGTTTCTTTGGGTGAACATATCATTTGAACTCCGTTTTACTTGAGATTTTGGAAGGAGTCAGTTTCACATGTTTACTTGTGATCTGGAAATTTTTGACTCCATCTAATGAGGGGTTGAATTTTGGTGAATTTTACAAAAACGGTCGACGCCCAGTTTTTTATTTGTGTAATATTGTTTTTGGTTTCTTTTGGTGAAGTGCTCTTAGCATATTTAGATAGATTTTGATTTATCATATTTTTGTTTAGTTTGAAGTTGATAAAATTTTTATAGGATAATCCCGTCCCGTCCCGAACCCGTCCCGATTAATTCGGGATGGGACGGGACGGACTAATTCTTAAAAACGTTTATCCCGTCCCCGTCCCGTCCCGTTTCAAATATCGGGACTGGGACGGGTGAAGGTCATCCCGTCCCATCCCGTCTCGTGCCCACCCCTAGAAGGAAGTACTTCAAAATAAATGAAGTCCTCCAAAATGAAGGATTCAAATTAGTTGTTGTTATTGTTTGAATTTTGCCACAATCAGTCGCTATTGTTGTTAGCATGTTTAGATTCCACTAAAATGATTATGGCTTCAAGAACTATTATAATTGTCTTGTTTGACTAAATAGTTCTCAATTTTGAAAATTCCAGTGACGCGTGTATACTATTCATTCAGATTTGAAGGATGTGATCCTTCAAAAATCTGAAGGATAGGTTCCTGCAGATCTGAAGGAGCACTCCCTACGAATTGAAGGATGTGCTCCTTCAAAATCTAAATGATGTGATCCTTCAAATTGAAGGAAGTTCTCCTTCAAAAATCTGAAGGACAGTTCCTCAAATTGAAGAATCTCCCGCCTAAAAAAAAGAAAAATGGAGAATCTCGCCGGAAAACGTAAAGACGTTGCTGCCATGTTCTCTCTCTACAGTGGGTCTGGGATTACAATCTTGGTGTCTATGGAAAGAGGGCGGCAAGACGAATCCAACCCAATTGATTTCGTGTCAAACGGAGTCCGGATGAGAAAGTTATGAATAAAAGAGTGTTTTGAAGTTTGTAGGGGTTAACAAAAAGATGGAGATTTCTAATGTGAGATTGAGTGTATTTTGGAGCGCGTGTGGTGTTAACTTTGTATTAAAAGTGTAAAACCAATTAAAAATCAGCATGTGTCCAAAGTAGTATTATATTATAATATTTAAAGTGTAGTAGTGTTTTTGGGTATTTTACTCTTCAAGTAGTATCAAAATATAATTATTTGTTGAAGTTAATTATTCGAATATAATCAAAAGAGTTTTAGTTAGTTACTAATCTACTAAACAAGGTCAATCACGTACAGTTGGAATTAAAGGTAGAAACTAGCTATAGGTCTTCTCTTCGGTCCTCCTCTTTTGGTGGCAGTCCATGTATCTCCTACTAAAGTTTCCTCTGTTGGCAACGCGCTTGTCAACTTGCAGGATTTCTTAGAGTCCAATTCGGAATTTCCTATATTATATAATATCCCTTACTTAAATTCCTTTGTAGCTGGGGTACAGTACAGGCTTTACCTGACCAGATTGTATCTGTAATTAAGTTGGAGAAGTAAGACTTAATTTGAGTCTAATCTGTACAGTACTAAAGTTTTGTCATGTGTTTATCTTACTCTCCCTAGTTCATATTAACTTAAAAGCCTAGTATGCTTCAGTTACAATAATTTGTTTCATACCAAGTTTATCATAAGAATGAGAACCTTAAAAAGAATAGTTAACGAGATATAAGCACATAATATTTGTACTGTATAATCTAAAATCCAGGTATGTGTTTTTTTTTGTTGAATACCATCCAGATTTCAATCCAACTACCCACATAAGGTTAGTAATCAGTCACCCACTTCATATTTTTACCTGAGTTGTCATTCCCATTGATTCCAGTTTTATGCAATTTGGTTAATTCTCGTTGGTATCTATTCATAAAAATTGAATTTGGCAATTTGCATAGATACAGAATTCAAGATAGGTACATTAGCACTACTATTATTAGGTACATTTAGCACTAATATAAGTAGGTACAATTTAGCATTAACATAAGATAGGTACACTAGCATTAGGTCCCTTAGCATTACTGTAAGATAGGTACACTAGCATTCATATAAGATAGGTACATAGCATTAATACAAAATAGGTGCATTAGTCATGGGCTTCACTCATCGAGAAAAATTATGATGGGTTTTAAGCAAAATTTTGAATTCGGGGGTTGTTGTAGTCTTTAACATGAATATTTTGATAATGTCAAGTTTGAGTTTTGTTGAGTTGAGTTGAAGGCCATTACCGCGCTGTCATCATTATTGGTTTTTACAAACAATATCAGTATCTTTGACTTTTCATGAACGAGCAAAATCGATCGTTGGGAAATTGGTCAACAATCTTTTCATTAAGAGCTACATAATCAAATCACTCTTCCGCGCCTCCATCCGCTCAACCTTTGTACGTGCATTGGCCAAGGCAATGGTAATGCCCAAAACCCCAGTTAACCATGAGGAGTCCTATGAATCGGAAAATGTTGGGGAGGTCACTTTTTTTAATACATCCCTTAAGTCTATTTTAAATGCCAATTAATGGTTGCATTTGATGAATCTTATAGTTTTTTGATGTATATATCAGGTGACACGTAAGTGAGTTAGAGGTGAGTTAAAAAGATGAGCTCTTTAACATTAGTGTTTTGAATTTGGTCATTAGGCCCAACTTTATTTGGGTTGAAAAGTTACCATAAGTAACAAATAGGAGAAATGTCCAAAATAAGTATTTTTGGATAATTTCTTACCAAATTAAACAAGGGATAGTGGACAATTCTATCATAAGCAAAACACTATTGAGAATTTATAGATATACCCATGTCATAAATGAGTGTCCTCCTCTACCTCCAACCCACCGCCACTATCGCTGCCCCTAGTACGCCGCACCCCTGCCACCACCTCTCCATGACCGCTGCCTTTGGTATGTCGTATCACCAACACCACCTCTCCATGTCGACCTAAAACTCTATGCTATCTCCGCCTCCATCAAAACCACCACCATCACCTAAAATGACTTTGCCCTCAAAAAGCTCCTTTCTTCTTCATCGCCCGTGACGTCATCGACCTCAATCCTACCACCTCCCGCCGCTATCCATCTTCTCCTTCTTCAATGGATTCGCTTCTCAGCCCCAATTTCATCTCACTGTATAATTTCATTAGTTTTTTAGAGAGAGCTAAGGGGAGAGCCTAGAGTGCTCTACGATAGGACTATATATGTACTACGAGACTATTATGACATTTACACACCTATATATATATATATATATATATATATATATATATATATATATATATATTGCATTATATATGAACCATATGAGTACTATGTGAGAGAGAACTATAGTGTGAGTATAGTATACATATAGTACCGTTGTAGCCTATAGGGGCTTAGATAGCAAATAAAAAAAATTGCTCATTTTGAAAAAAAAATAATAATAATAAATAGCAGTATACTTTAATAAGAAATTGTCAAAAAATATTTATTTTGAACTATTCCGACTAACATCTGGTAACCAAAAGTCAAACTTAAACATGGATTCCCTAGATTACAAGGAGATCGAATGTTGATGAGGTAGAGGTTAAGGTCCATTGAGGCAATGGTGTTGATCGCCGGGAATTGATGGCACGTGTCGTAGATCTTGGAGCGAATTGAATTGGAGAGGGTGGTGACGAAACCAAGGAAGTGTTTTCCGGAGGGAGTCATGGAAGCGCAGAGGTCAACCGGCACAAAGAGCTTCTCCTTCTCTTTTTTTGATGAAATAAAACTTCATTAAAGAGAAAAGCCCCTAGAGCATCCAGCGTTTACAATGTCAAAAAGAAAAGCATTTCTAGCAGAAGAAGGAATTGAACCATGCCAAACATACATATTATCCACCGAATGGCCATGATTTGCAATTGCATCTGCAACGAAATTAGCTTCTCTATAAATATGCATCCATGATATAGATTCAAAGCTTGAGGCAAGGAACCAAATGTCGTGAATGATGGTTTTTAGGGACCAAGGAATCGAACATTTCCTCATAATGCAGTCTAAAACCAATTTGGAGTCTCCTTTGATCTAAAGTCTTGAATAACTTTTCTGCTTGGCAAAAACTAGCGCATCCCGAAGAGCTAGGGCCTCAGCCTGTTTGGACCGGGTCATAAACGGTCAAATTCGGAGCCTAAACAGGTTCAAGTATGCTTCTAAACGACATCGTTTGACAAGCATATTTGATTTTGAGTTTAACTCGGACCAGAAAGGCCTTATAGGATTTCAAGCACATGGCCGTAATGGATTCGACTTGGAAGCAGGACACATAATGAAAGGCCCTCGAGGAAATTTCTAAGTGGCCCTTGAGAAGTGGCCCTCGAGGCTAGAAGGCCAAGAAAAAAGAGGTGGAAGTGGCCCTCGAGGCCATAAGGCCTAGAAGAAGAAGTGGCCCTCGAGGCCACAAGGTCTAAAAGAGGTGGAAGTGGCCCTCGAGGCTACAAGGCCTAAAAGAGAAGAAGTGGCTCTCGAGGCCTAAAATAGGTGGAAATGGCCCTCGTGGCTACAAGGCCTAAAATAGAAGTAGTGGCCCTCAAAGCTAGAAGGCCTAGAAGAGGTGGCCCTTGTGGCTAGAAGGCCATGAAGAAGTAACCTAGATAAAAGTGGCCCTCGAGACTAGAAGGCCATGAAGTAGTGGCCCGGGAGAGGTGGCCCTCAAGATCATATTTAAGTGACCTAGCATAAGTGGCCCTTGAGGGCTGAAGGCCCTGAAGAAATAAAGGTTGAGGGCCTCGAGGGCCGATGGCCCTGAAGAAACAAAGAATAGAAGGCCTAGAAGGCTGATGGCCTTGGAGGATACACGACCTTGGAGGATAGAAAGCCCAGAAGCTGTCAAACTTCGAGGCCTGATGACCCAAAACCCTTCAACTAAATCAGGATAGTTGGGCGAAGATCAAGAGAAGTTATGACGAAGTCCTCTCACTAAGCAATCAAGTCTCAATCTTCAAGGTGACATTACAAGGATAGATTTGCGAGGTTGGAGATCCACTCATCACGGGGCCTGAGAAGGAAAGGAATCACGCGCCAACGATTACCTTAGCCCAAGAAGGAAGTACGTGCAAACCAAGCTGGACTCGGAGCAATTTGTCATCAAGGCCTAAGCAATCAGGTCTAGACTTGGGAGGTTTTTGGAACAAAGTTGACCCGGGCCAATTAATGGCCCAAGCTCTAGGGTTGAAGCAGCCCTATATAAACCATCAGATGGAGAAGAGAAAAGGACCCCCGAACACAACACACAAAAACTCTTCATTTTACTATCTTTCAATTCGTAGTCTAGGTTTTTATCATTCAAGCAATTTCAGTTCTTGTCCAAGTCCTTCAATTTCTAGTGTAAGTTTATTTTCCAAGTCTTTAATACAATTGCACTTTTATTCAAAGTTCTTAGTTTAAATTCGCTTTGGTTATAGTTTAATTCATCGCCCTTTTACTTATTGCTTTATTCACATTAGTTTCATATCGTTTCATTCTTGCACTTGCATTCATCACATCTTACAAACCCAAAAAACACCAAAAATATCAAACCGAGACCTAATCATCCTTGACCCCGAGGAAGTGAAAGAACTCGGACCAAGAGGAGGTTCCTTGCTTGGTTGCACAATCGCAAGATCAGAAGTCAGACTTGAGCGCAAACCTCGACATCACATTTCATTCAGGCCAAACTCGTGGCTTGGTGGTGGCACGCCTACGCATCCAACAAGAAGAAGGACCAAATACCCTTACGGACCGACCCGGACCGGAAAGAGGCAAACACAGCCGTAGGAATTGTAACTGAACCAACCCTGCGTGCACCTGCAATTAGAGGAATTCCCGTATCGTCTCGGACTATAAAACCAGCTGCAACTCCATTGTTGTTGACTGAACCATCAAAATTAATCTTGAGAGTGTTGGGGTCTGGAGGTTTCCATTTAATGTTCCCGTGCGTGGTTGAACTTGAAGCACAAGTCTTCTTATTGGCGGCTTGGAACTCTTGTCCAGATTGGAGAGCTAAATGAATGATCCTAGAAGGGTGCGGCATCTTGTTTTGAAAAATTAGTTTGTTCCTTGCATCCCAAATCTGCCAACAAACGAGAAGAAACTTTGCAAAGGTATCGTTAGAATCAGAGGTAGTGGAGATCAAATGGTTCACCCAGTCTAGAAACATTACTGGAGAATTAGAAGCTGGAGGAACAATATCAGGAAAATTAGACCAAATAGCTTTGGCAAAGTCACAATCCATCAATAAAGAGCTTCTTTTTACTTAAGTACTTTTCAGTCTTTTCCATAATACATTTCGTTATTGAATTGATTTTAGAAAGGTGGGCGGGGAAAGAGAATTAAGAGGTGGAAATAACAAACCCTACTTATTTTGAACTTTCTGACTAACATCTGGTAACCAAAAGTCGAACTTAAACACGGATTCCCTAGATTACAAGGAGATCGAATGTACTCTAGAATTTGTGCTATTAACAATCTTTCAAGAAAAGAAGTGCGCGCCGAGGCAAGGACACATTTTGTTGGCAGACGGGCCTAGTTCTGTTCTGCCCGCAATTTACCCAGAAAGGAATGTTCAAAATCATCCCAAGCCCTTCTTTGTCGCTAGTTTCCCATTACAGAAAGAAAGAGGTTTTCTTCGCGGCTTCGATTCATTCATTCCATGCTTGACGAGGTACTAGTATCCAATTCTCTCGTTTCCACAATGTCTTTCTTGCTATTTTTGGGTTTGGTTTTTTCTTTCTTGTTTTTGTATTTATAGAAATATTTGCTGTATGAATTCAACAGACATTCTTGGTGTATAAATTGCAACAATAGGATTTCGCGATAAAGCTTCCCAATGTTTCGGCTTTATAAAATGTTGGGAAAAAGGTAATCTAACTTCTGTCCCAGTTCGTATCTGGAAAATTACACCTCATTTGCAATTTCTTATCTGGTCGGAGTTTATGTGGAGTATGTTTTCACTTCTAAACTTTAGTACTGAATTTTTTGCATAAAATATTGTTTCCTGTCAGCAGTATGATCAAACCAGTCAGCAGTATGATCAATATTGTCTTTAAGACTTTTGGTTAATATGTTGGGAGTGTATATTTCTATATTTTTCATGTAAGAAGCATGGGCTGGAAAGTGGATTATGAATATTTGGTGACTGTGTATTACTTTCGAGAAAATGTGGACGAGTTCTATCAACCGCCCTTTATGGCGGGAAGCACCTAGAGCAGACTATATTGCGTGGGCAGCTCAACATTGATCCCCTCAATTTAACCCTTAGTTGGAATGCTGACCATTCAAAATGCAGTTTGCTTTCCTGTTTATATTGTCTCATGCTTGAGAATGGGTTCATGAAATAGTTTTTGCTTATTGCAGCAGCGAGCGGGATGCTGATTTTCAAAGAGTAGATATTCCTACTGGTCAAATGTGTACAAGAACAAGCAGGTAATTATGATCGTCATCTGTTATTAAAGTCGATATGATTTTTTTTTAGGGTCCTATGAGGAACCTTCTATTATGACGAAATAAGTGAAAATGATGATTATGGAAGATATGTACTTAAGTATCCTGCTCCTGCACGTCATTCCCAAACTGCCAAATAGGTTTATTCCTTCTGACTCCAAAGTGCCATATCTTGGTGAAGAGTTATGTTGTTTAAAGTTGAAAGTGCACTAGTTAGTAAAGAATATACCAATGAAGGTACCTCTAAAGGAGCAAGTAATGATTGCTATCTTAGAATGAATGCAAAGTAAATTCTGTTAATTTAATAAGAAAGGTAATCTTGAAATTTCATGGACCTGAAATTATGAGGGATCGTCAGAGGAATGTGATTCCTTAATGGGATGATGCATTTCCCTTTCATCTTGATATACCTGAATTTGTGTGCTTGATGCTCATGTTCCATTAAACAAAGGTATTCTTACAATATTTGCATTCTGAAGAACATCTGGTTTATACTGTTTGTGACAGAATTATGTAGATTTTGATCCTCAATAGGTCATCAAACAAGGATAATTATCTGCATGAAGCACTGAGTTACATAGTTGTGATCATACGACGACATCGTACTTGTAAAGTGCTTAGATTTTGTAGATGAAGTGAAAAATAACGTACTCATAAAACCAGGCTCAGCATTACCTTAGTAGTTCCTTCCATCTCCCATAGGGACATGCAACTTGGACCCAAACATTCAACCCACGCTCAAATGGTAGTGTAGAATCTAGTAAAGCTGAGCATCACTTTCTTATGAGGTGGCAGTATCCCAATATTGGTTTGTGAAGTGTCAGTGAGTACTCAGATAAAATAAAGAGTTCATAAGTACAATTACTATGCAGTATATGGATACCACGAATAGAGCCTATCCAGCTCAACATATCCTCTTCTCTTACCAGATAAGTAAAATTGGACTCCACCCCCCCACAGGTCATGTGACTCTCACTGAAGGAAGATAACCGTTATCATTAGAAACAGACTGGTAGGGGTCCCACTTGAGATGGCGTAAGTAGCATCAGTTACGAAAGGTGTTGCAGTTACCATTGTCTTTTCATTATAAGAACTATTAGTTAGTGAATAGCAGTAACGGCATATTGGATTAGATTGTGCAGGTCTGGGTTGGGTTCTGAGTTTCTTTTCTCCTTGTGTAGTTCGACAGGGATTTTGTTACAGGTTTGTTTATTCTGTTGTTCCTAGAAGAGGAAATTGAATCAATTGACTCTCTACTATAGAGCATTGTGAATTCAGGAGGTGGTTGCTTAAAAAAACTAACGTTTAATGATTGATTACATTTTATTCGTATAGTCTCTCAACTTGATTGACTCTATGGCATGTTCCTATATAATCTTTTGTTAATCAGGGATTAAAATGCAATAAAATAAACATAGAAACTATTTATTTTGGCATTTGTCCTGTACACTGGCGTAAAAATTAATTCTTTCATCAGGGGTGAAATAAGACACCATGCTAAACTCATTTCAGTCTGTTACACTTTGTTTTCATCTGGAAACTGATTTCCTATAAACCAACAATGGAAGCATTTTCCTTCTTATTGTTGTTTCTAACCTCTCTCTTCCTCCTTGTATTAACCGAATTCAGTCCATTAGTTTCTATTACTGTTTTATAGCTGAAATGGCTTTACCAATTCTCAAAGGACTTCTTAGAGGTTATGTACAGTCTCTCTTTGATGAGGTAATAGATTTCATCACTATAGGGTCCCCTTAGTTTTACTGATTTTCCTCTTGGGGCATTCTTTGTGTGGTGAATGGGCGTTTTTGGACGACGAAGTTGTAGCCTATCTTGTTTGCTTGTTCACAGTATGTTTTGAATTCTTACCATAAGTTAATGTTTCATTTTGGTTCTGGAGTTTCAATAGGTACATGAATATCCCAAGTTCTTGGTACAACAATTACTTGCTTCAGTAATTTGTAGTTCTTATTTGGTATTCCTATGTGGGTTCACATTATTTCTGCAGGGGATAGTGAATGATCAGTTTGCCCAGATTCAGACTTTCAAGACTAATGAAGATCCTGGTTTTGTTGTGCGGTTGATCAATACATACTGTTTTGATGTTGAAACATTGTTGTCAGAATTGGCAAGGCAGAGGTATCCCTGTATCTGTAACAGAATTTAAAGGATGTTTTGGTTATGATAGCTAGTTTCATGGCTTGAAAATCATGTCTCACTCTTGATACTGTATTTGCAGTGATCGTCCTGATGTTGATTTTCCGAATTTGGCTACCCTGGCTCGCACTATGGAGGAGAAGAGCTCATTGTAATTGTTTTGGCTTCCCTAAATTTCTCTTAAAGATCTGATAAAAATTTTGATGAATTTGCGTGTCTGATCTTTCACACACACGTAAATTCTGATGAGTTTGCACGTCTGTACGCCTAGTCTTCAGGACACACTCGCACAGATCCTGATGAATTTGCATGTTGGATCATCTAGACACGAATACTCTCTCTATGATGAGTTTACTTACTGGTCTGACCTTTAAAACACACACACACACACACACACTAACACTAACACTAACACTAACGCACGGAGAGGCTGGTTTGTGCAGCCGTTGGCATTGAGTGTTCAAGAACTATGCAACTCGTATGTCAACGCTTTAACATTTTCGTGGATACATATGTATATATAGTGTACATATATACTCTATACTTTGGTCTTTCTGTCGTGCATTTGTATCCCTTCCACCTGATAACACATAATCTTATAACTTATTTCGGTGGTACAACCCGAACATGGATAAAATTCCTTTTCACGTAATTCTGATACTTGTATTTGATCTACATGCCCTACCTTGTGATTTTTATCTTCGATTTTATATCATTTGATGATTTATGTAAATACTGCTCACTTACAGGCTTATGCACTTAAGTATGAATGTATCCTTTGTTTGATGGGCATTAGACATTGTGAAAGTTTAATTCCAATCCCAAAATCAATTATGTTCTTTTTGATCTTATATTACAGCATTGGTGCTGAGCATGTGAGATGTGCATGTGCTGATCTTGTTCAGGCTTGCGAGCTGATGCACGAGCAAAAGTTAGCATTCTCATCTTAACTACATGCTACTGTTATTTCAAGCTGTATAATATATATTTATCTCTAATCATGCCGCATTGAATTGAATCCTCGGGTCTTATGTATAACGGTTTAACCTAAGATTTCTCTTCTTCTGTTCCTTAGTTTTATCAGATATTTCCTTCACAATGTCCTGCATTAGATCACTTTTGAGAAACTGTCAACATAGAGTATACTTTATACTAAGTTTAGGCTTCAAGTTATTCATCTGAGCAATACAGGATTCTCTTGCATGTCTAATCCTAACTGATGTTGCTATTTTATATAAGTCAATTGCAACCCATTGCATGCCATTTTTCGATTTTCATCGAAGATTAGTGGGTTTTTGGTGTCTATTTTTTGTGCATTCTGAATTATCATCATCATCAAAACATTTGCATTCGCTTATACTGTGAACCATACAATTTCTTTACACTTTCACGGATCGTGGAATTTCATAGATGGTTATCAAACGGATCTGACAGATTTGCACTTACATATTGTCTTTTGTGTGTACCTTTCCTTACTATGGACATTTTATGAACTACTGCTCTTTGCTTACATCATGAAATTAAGATGGTTCCTCTTCACTTATCAAGAAAAATCTGTCGTTATGTTGTAGGTTCTTATTTCTTGGCTAAGCCTGTTTTCTAGATATGAATAATTTAGATGTTGGCTCTTATTTTTATGTTGAAATAATGACTTTTTTTCAGCTTCAAAAGAGCCCTAGTGTGGGTAAAGAATGATTTTATTCATACCAGAAGCAAGCTGGAATCCTTTGTTCAGGTATTCACAATTATAATTTTTCTGTTCAGTAGTCTAAATTTATGTTATACTGTTTACTTGGAAAGAACTTTACATATTCTGAATGCCCTTGTTCTTGAGTGTAAATGATTTTCTTATTTGAATTTATTAATTCTGCTTTTGAGACTGAAGGTATGGGATTGGTGATTAGTTGTTTCATTCCGTAGGTGTTGATATTATATGAGCGCTGTTTGAATTTTTCTATGATAAGTTTTAACAGTTGTATTTCAAAGAGGAAACGAAGAGAACTAATGGAAAATCGAGCTAGAACTGAAAGATTATGCCTGTCCAAAAGCCTGTGATCCATTTCCCGGAACACTTTATAACTCCAACTGAATAATATATATATATATTTCGATAGGTACATGGATTAAGAGATGAAGTTGCCTAGTTTCAAGGTTTATGAAAACGAGGTGTCATAGCCCAACAAAGAGAATACAATGATAAGCAATTTTGATGAGCAGTAGTTTGTTTAAGAGCTTCTTGTTTCTTCCAACTCCTCTTATATGTTGTGTACTTGTGAAAGTCGAAATTGAACTTAACTTTATCTCTTACAACCTTACCAAAAGAGAGGTGGGAAGTTGTGCTATTGTTCTTAAGAGTTTTTCTAGTCAAAGAATTTTATCATGAACCAAATGTGTATTAGATTTATGGCAGTTATGCCATTCAATAGGACAATATTTCTGTCTCTAATTAGATTCTTTCATTGGTTCTTCAATTCCCTGGGTTAAAAGCTTATAGATTCATTTTTCCACTGGCCACATTTGTTGCCGGATTTACTGATTACTTATGACACTTGTATTCTTTATGACTTATGGGCCAATATTCTGCAATTCCAAGCGGACATAATTTTGTAGGGGTGGGCACATCCCGTCCCAGTCCCGTGTAATTGAAACGGGACGGGACGGGACGGGATAAATGTTTTTAAGAATTGGTCCCGTCCCGTCCCGTCCCGAATTTAATCGGGACAGGTTCGGGACGGGACGGGATTATCCTATAAAAATTTTATCAACTTCAAACTAAACAAGCTAACCCAAATATGATAAATCAAAATCTATCTAAATACGCTAAGAGCACTTCACCAAAAGAAACCAAAAACAGATTATTACACAAATAAAAAATTGGGCGTCGACCGTTTTTGTAAAATTCACCAAAATTCAACCCCTCATGAGATGGAGTCGAAAATTTGTAGATCATAAGTAAACATGTGAAACTGACTCCTTCCAAAATCTCAAGTAAAACGGAGTTCAAATGATATGTTCACCAAAAGAAACCAAAAACAAATTATTACACAAATAAAAAACTGGGTGTCGACCGTTTTTGTAAAATTCACCAAAATTCAACCCCTCATGAGATGGAGTCGAAAATTTGCAGATCATAAGTAAACATGTGAAACTGACTTCTTCCAAAATCTCAAGTAAAACGGAGTTCAAATGATATGTACAATCTTACATGTGATGAGGTACATATTTTTTTAGTATACACTTGTTTTTGAGCCAATAAAATGGTGACAGTTAAGGGGTTTTTATTATTTATTTAATACGATGCATATTATACGGGACCGGACGGGATTTCGGGATAGAAATTTCTCATCCCATCCCGTCCCGAAAAAATTAAATCGGGACGGGATGGGACGGAATAAGCTAATTTTGAAATTAATCCCGAACGGGACGGGATAATTCGGGACGGGATTCGGGACGGGAATTCGGGATACGGATTTTCGGGATATTTTGCCCACCCCTATAATTTTGTCATGAGTTTTTATTGCATATATTCATATAGGTAGTTCATATATTTCATGTTTTCCTAAATGCGCTATTCTCTTACATGAACTGGTGCAGATGGAGCGGAGGATTTTCAGAGTTGAGGGCAGAGAAATCTAAGCGGAACTCCCGTGCAGTCGATCTCCTCATGAGGATGCTTGTCCTAAAAAGTGATGTACGTAACCTCTGCTGCTGCTACCTTTGTGTATTTGGTTGCACCTTTTAGTTAGCATGCTTTTTCTGCATGAAATGTTTGTCCAACTTACTTTCTCTTTGAAACAAAATGTACAGACTTTTTAGATTATACTTTTTAGATTATATAAACAAGGATTTATAAGCAAATGTTGATTACTGGCGAGATTGTTTGCATATTTGGACTGCTGATGATGATGCCTGCATCGATTTTAGTAGGGTACTGTGTGCACAAGTTCCCTGTCCACCATAAGCTTTCAGCTGATTTAAAACCTAAAGCTTACATAACACAATTATGTCGTGATATTTGGGCAATGTCTGTACAGCACTTTTGTAACAACGAAAGGGTAGCTATTCTGTTTGGTGGGCGTTCGGCATCTAAGCTAATTTCTGACTTCAAAGTGTAGCATTATTTTGATACTTCCTTCTAAACTACTACTAAGTTAAATGTATCTCTGTCAACATAAATAAGAATAGCTACATGACCAAAGCACTACAACGTAAAAGCGCTTTCGAAAAGAGGTTGCCAAACTGGCACTAATTCTCTATACTGGATTGTGATTATCAGTGTTTAATAAGAAAACTCACTTTTCTTAATCTCCTCGGCTTTGATCTCCTTCATTGGACATTATTGATTGTTTTATGGTGTAATATCGTCATTTACAGCTTAGACTTCAAATTTCCAGCTTCTAATCGGAAAAGCCTGTCCTCTTCGAATTTCCAACAAATCAGATCAATGTTGAAGAAAATTTAGTAGAATTGAAGTTTTCTCGACTCCTCTGTATGTTTGCTTTGTGCCAGATATCATGTACGTAGGAAAATCGTACACTACTCCAATCGATAATATTGTATTTTTTTAGGGGTATAACCGTCAATTTACATTCTAAAATGGACACACCGCCGTGAATTTAACATATCTTAACCTCACGGCGTCGGTAGCCTTATCATACATTCAGTTTTCACACCAAAATGGCAACCTTGCATCTACACAGCATCCTATCCAATCCGGCGTCGTTCAATTCCAAAACCACCAAAGACTCAACTCGGCGGCAGTCGCGCAGACCCCGAGCCAACTCGGTGAGGTGCGGCGAGGCAACTCAGGCCACCGCCGCCGAGGCCCACCGAGTCACGGTGAGGAACGGGAACGATTCCCTCGATATATGCCGAGTCCTGAACGGAATGTGGCAGACGAGCGGCGGCTGGGGGCGAATCGACCGAGACGACGCCGTCGAGGCCATGCTCCGCTACGCCGACGCCGGCCTCTCCACCTTCGACATGGCCGACCACTGTGAGTCAAATTAAAGTCAAACCCTTAATTAATTGCATTTTTAACTCTGATTACGTGCTCACGTGGAACTATTTCATTCGTGGAAGCATTTTGATTTGTGTTAATTGTGAATCGTTATGTGTGGATGTACAAAATTGCCATTGGATGATATGAGTTAACGTGTAAAAATGAGCAACACCAGAAGGGGGCTTATGTGTAATAATGCTACAGTTTGCAAAAACCCAATATCTAAAAATTAATACGTAAATGAATAAAAGTGAAATCAATGGTGGAGGAGAGCTACCCATGAAAGCTGATAAGATAAACCTTTGCAGTACGTAAAATTGATGTAGGAGCAGAATATGCAAAAGTTAGGCTTATCCCATTTGAAATGGTAGAGCTGTTGCACCATAGTTCTTTTAGCAAATTCTCCTTTAGTTCGATCAAGCAAAGAAGAACCAGGAGGATTCAAAAGCTGAGTTTGAGGCCAATTCAGGGTGTTTTAACTGAAGATAACCGACATGCCGTGGTTAAGAACGGCAAGGATTCATTAGACATATGCCGGGTTGTGAATGGGATGTGGCAGACGAGTGGTGGCTGGGGGCGAATTGATAGAGACAATGCAGTTGATGCTATGCTAAAATATGCTGATGCTGGACTCACCACTTTTGATATGGCGGATATATGTATTGCACTCAATTGTGAATAATTTTCGATATGTTACCGTGCTTTGCATATGTGTGCTAGCTAAAGTTCATTTTCTCATTTCTTTCTGTATCACATTTTGCTGAAAATTGTACATGATGAAGTTCTGGAGACCAAAAGTTGTCCTTGTGTGTTTGGACCTCAGTTTGAGCATTTTTAGCATCTTTGTGTTTTTGTTGCATAATATGGTTAGTGTTAGTAAACAAGTTGATCATTATTCGTACATTAAGCTGGCCTTTTTGTGTTGTATTGTGAATGTATCCCCGGCTGGCAGTTAATTCCCTGTTTCTGTTTTTCCTGCATTTGCGTCCTGGATTTGGGTGGTTTCACATAGTTTGGTTTTCTGAATTTTGTAGATGGACCGGCTGAAGATCTATATGGCATCTTTATCAATCGAGTTCGTAAGGAGCGTCCACCAGAGTTTTTGGAGAAGGTCAGAGGGTAAGTCGCTTCCACAAATTGTGTGAGTTTACTGACGGATGCTGTTTAGGAATCTTTTTGCATTTTTAGTTTCTTGGAAAATTGATTTTGAATCTAATTAACCATTTTATTCACTGTATTGGATTCAAGTGTGAATGAAGAATGGAAAGTTTCACTGTTTTGTTTACCCTCCTATACTATGTGATGCAGTCTTACAAAATGGGTACCACCGCCTGTTAAGATGACAAGTAGCTATGTGAGGGACAGTATAAATGTTTCACGGAAGAGGATGGATGTGGCTTCCTTGGACATGCTTCAGTTTCATTGGTACGGATAATTTTTTTCTGTGCAATATGTTGTGGCAACCTTTTATGTCAATGTTGAACACATTGTTTCATAAATTATCAATGCTTGTTCCAATTTGGATCTATAATGCGACCATCATCCAGTTGGAATCGAAGTCCAAAATTTGAGCAAATTTTTTAGTTGAACCGAATCAATTATTTTCCCCAAACTCATATCAGTTTACAGCCCATTGAACCGCGGAAGGGAAATAAAAGTTGCAGGATAGCCATTTGTTTAAGGATGTGTTACTGCATTGGCAGTGGGTGTTCGCTGTTAGTCATTCTTCTTATGTGATGAACAGTAAAACCTTTTACATCGTCAGATTTATTAATTGCGCAATAACCAAAATTTTCAAATATCTTGCTACAAGGATATGTTGCATCTTTTCATTTCCATCTTCCAATTTCCATTACGTTTCTCGTTTTATCACTTGGTCCAGTTATACTTCATTGTTTCGTGAGACCTGGTGTTCAATGCCTATTGCATTAATTGCTATATGTTATTTTATTAAAAATTGAGATATATTAGATTAACTACCACATTATCACATTCAATGAAAGGTTTATCTCCCTTGCTACCATCAGTCTGTTCAAAATTGTTATTGAGTAAATGATTTGCGAGGGTAATTTGTTTTTCACTTACAACTTCTTGTTCTAAATTGGGATAGGTGGGACTATGCAAATACTGGTTACCTTGACGCACTGAAACACCTTACAGATTTGAAAGAAGAAGGTTAGCATATAACCTGTGTAAATATCATTCTGAAATGTCAACCCCCATTTCGAAGTTTGATTGCATTACTTCAGCTACTAGTTTGCAGGTAAAATTAAGACCGTGGCCTTGACAAATTTTGATACTGAGAGACTACAGATAATCCTAGAAAATGATATTCCTGTTGTAAGCAATCAGGTACATGCTTCGTACACAATATTTGCTCTATTATTTCAATGGACATATGCTTTGCATTTCTATCTGCTGTATAATCACATGCATATGACAATGACACCAGGTCCAACACTCAATTGTTGATATGCGTCCTCAGCAGAAAATGGCAGAGCTTTGTCAGCTTACAGGAGTCAAACTTATAACGTACCTTTCTTTCTGTATCCCTAATAGGTTCTATAGTGGCTAGCCTTTCAAGCGTTCTCCTTCTAAGGATAATAATTTCTGTTGCAGGTATGGCACTGTAATGGGCGGTCTGTTATCCGAAAAGTTTCTTGATACCAACTTATCTATACCCTTTGCTGGACCTCCACTAAATACTCCTTCCCTCCAAAAGTACAAACGGGTATGGTCTTGAACATATCTGAAGTGATTCCTTAATAAAGATTCCAAGACCTACCGTTAAAACGCTAAGTCAAGTTTCGATAAGAAACCCAGCAAGATTGTGGGTGTTGCTGTGAGTAAGGAACAAACATAATTAGATGTCATTTAAACATTTAGCAGAGCCTAAATGCCATTTCCTTCAAAGGAATATTCAGCACGGTTTATCACATTTTGATTCTTGGTGTGGTTTCCTTGTGCTCTTCATCTGTTTCAAAACATTTAACACGTCTTTACTAGAGCTGTTATATGTGTGGCAGATGGTTGATGCCTGGGGAGGATGGAGTCTTTTTCAAGCTCTGCTTCAGACACTCAAAACGATTGGTTCTAAACATGGGGTTTCAATTGCCAATGTTGCTGTCAAATACATACTAGATCAGGTAGACTCAGTTCAACTATCACAGTGGGAAATGATAGGATATACCCTTTAGTATGCTCATTTTGTTTTTTTTTTTTTTCCGGCTCGTCGAAATTTCAGCAAGCTGTGGCAGGATCAATGGTAGGTGTTAGACTTGGGTTGTCAGAACACATCCAAGACTGCAATGCTGTGTTTTCATTAACTCTTGATGAGGATGATATAAGCAGCATACAAGAAGTCACAAAGAAAGGGAAGAATCTCCTCAAAGTGATTGGTGATTGCGGAGATGAATACAGGCGTGCATAAAATTTACACTGGAATGGTCCTTTGTCATACTTCTCTTCGCGATATGTCGCGGGTTCAAAAACTTGGTTTCATTTTTTGAGTATAGATGAACTTATAAAGGATTGTCATGGAAACATGTAACTATGTAAAGAAAAGGATTATGAATCGTTTTGGGTGACTAGGTGCAGAACTTCAGAAGATTAATATTGTCCAGTCGCTTTAAGACAGCTTTCATTTCTCAACTGTATTTAGCAAATATTGTTACCGACCGATAAAACATACATGCTATTGCTAGCACTGACCTTTTATCACCCGGACATGTTCACTTTGAGTACAATATAGAGCATTAGGAGCAGCATTATAGGTACGAGCCGCAGTGTTTGGGGCATTGTTCGAGCCTAACCAGTCCTCATTTCAGTCATTTGTAAAAAAAAAAAACATAGGACAGAACTGACAAAATGCCCATTGCAACAGAAACACTTTCAGAGCTCTCTCTAGAATAGTTAATTGCATACAACGGCAAGCAAGGTACGGATATATGTACTTGTAATGCGTAAGCCTCTTTCTAAAAGAATAGAATGCTTAACCAACAATTTTTATGGTAATAAAGTAATTAACCAAAAATTTCCTCGCTAGTACAAGCTAGGATGCCAAAACCAATATCCACAACGCAGAATGATGCATTTAAGGATTTAACCATAATATCTGGTGGAACAACAGTACAGATAGCAATATTGCTCTGGCTAAACTTAACACGTCTTGTCAACCTTTCGGAAGCCCCTACAGAAAGCCATCACCTGCCAGAAAGAATGAAACTAAAATCACAACTTCTACATATTGGAAAGTATCATTTTTTTTTCTTCAAAAAACATGCTTGGGACTATGTCATTTTCAATTCAGCAATAAAAGAACTGAAACCACAGTAAACAGATGCTTGACGACTTGACAAATTATATAGGAGGCTTGTATTTGCAAATAAGACACGAAGAAAAAAGTACAAGGCCATAGAGTATTTCCACCAACTTATTGGAAAACCTGCAATGTTGTGTACTCAAACCATTGCACCAAACCTATCAGTGGTTCTATAACCTTTGCAAGAGAACTACATACTTTCTGATTCTAGATTTCCAGCCAAAACATCCTTTTGTTGCCATACTTATCAGGACTTGGAAACAAAAAAGTTCTACAATTGTTGTACAAAACGGCTTTAATAATTTCACTTAAGATTACCCTATGACTACGATTTCCAAATGTGAACCAAACATGAAATAATATATAGTATATTGAAGGAAAGCAAAACCTTAAGAATTGGAATGAGACGAAGCTGAAGGCGAATCTGATGGTAGAGGAGGCTGATAGATGCGCGCTTTGGTGAGAATTTCAGCCACAATCCAATGCTTGCGCTTGCTCAAAGGCCTTGATGGCTCCAAACGAACCTGAATGAAATTATTCGATCTAAAACAAAACTAATAACAACTAAATTCATAGGATTTAGGTTAACAATAGAGTGAAGGACATACTCGGTCTCCGATGTTGCAGTGATTCTGCTCGTCATGGGCCATGAACTTGGAGGTCCTCTTCACATATCGGTTGTAGAGCTTGTGATGAAACAGCCGGTCAACCGCCACCACCACCGACTTCTGCATCTTATTGGACAGCACCATCCCCACCACCGGCTTCATCTCCCCCACTCAAAACTCTAACACGAATCACAGCTTAAACCCTAAACCATTTCCAATGCAAAATTCAAAATCAACACCACCACACAAAAAACATAGCAAAAAAGGGGTCAATTCATACAACAACCAACAACCCAGAAGCACAAAACAAAATGGTAAAGCTACAACTCCTCACATGATATCGAACCACCAATTCACGAGTAATTTCGTACAATACTAACGTCAGTGATATTTCGTCCTCGGTTTTTAAATTTCGAATGTAATAGAAAATGTAAAATGTCAAGAAACCTAAGCTTACCTGCCAACCGGCGACAAAGAAATGCACCGGAGAGGGTTTAAGAGGTGGTAGCAGCCAACCACGGGAGAGACCAACAGGCGATGCAACCCCAAATTTGCTGACGGCGGGGCTTTAAAACTTCGGAAATAATGTGACACGATGTAAAGAAAAGAAAGAAAAAAATAAGGAGTAGGCTGCTCAACTTTTGTTAATTAAAAATAATATTATATTATTATATATTAATTTTATGTAATTTTTTGGATTTTTTATCCTTAATTTCAAAAATCACTTATTTTAAAAACTTTCAATTCTATACAACTTTTCACTTAAATTGACTTAAATATCCTTTATTTAGTTCAAAATAGCTTTTAATTAGAAAACAACATGTACGAGCTTTGTTTTGACATGAATTTTCTTCTTCTTTTTTCTGGCTAATCCAAGTATGATCACATGACCAACTTGTAAAGAAAGTTGAATATCGTTCATGTTTTTCTCAAATCCACAAATTTACATGCATTTGAAACCGAAATATATCTGAATTGAAAAACTGTGTAATATATCTGAATTGAAAAAGTGTGTTCTTATGAGTACTTCTTCACAATAGAAGCATGGGGGAGGGTGGAGAATAGGGTTTGGATTATTAAGTTTGTTTGGCATTGAATTAAATGAAGGGTATTTGAGTTAATTTAAGTGAAAAATTGTATATAATTGAAAATTTTATTTAAAAAATAATATTTTTGAAATTATGGATCAACTTTTGTATAATTTTGATAAAAAAAATTATAAAAAAAAACTCAAATTTTTGCGTGTTTCAATCATTAGTTCCCATTTGGAATAGTTTTCATAAGCTAATTATTTAATTAAAGTAATTTAATATGAAAGTTGGTAAATTCGATATAATTAATTATAAGGTATAGTTGTTTTGGATGAAAGCTAATTATTGAAAGTAGCTTTGGAGATACTTTCACAATTTAAGTATGTTTGAGACACGCTGGGTATTTTGTCAAAGTTTAATGAAATTTTTCTTCTTTCTATTATGCCTTCCATAAACTTATCAATTTACACAATTTTACCCTATTCTCTTCTTATCCCCCCCACCCGAGACTTAGGCTCAGTTTGGCATTGATGTGCTGTGAAAATAATCACTTTTAGAATCGCTGTGAAAATAATCAGCTGTGTCAGAAAGCAGTGAAGTGTTTGGTAAACTGGTATATTAAAAGTGCTGTGGGTATCATAATCAGAATCTGAGTGTTTGGTAAATATCAAAATAAAACTGTCATAATAATGTACAATTACCAAAAAGGGTATAAGGCTAAAATGACTTGTTCCTCAAGTGTATAGAACTCACTTGAGTTTTCTACTTCTATAATTTTAACAGAAGATCACATTCAAAAGTACTTTCATTATAAATAATGAAGCATAAAAAATATTTGTTTTAGAATTTAAACTCTATGTACATTTCCGATTATTTTTAATTAGTAGTACACATTACATGGTAGCATAATTAAAAGACACCTATCCCTATGGATTAATTCTTGAATACATGGAAATGAGCTAACTGCCCGACAAACAATGCAGAAAGAAATTCAGCAGAAGATCTCTTGTTCTCTACGGGTGGCCTTGCTACTGCTTGCGCTCACTCCATCTTCGAAGTGCCAATGAACTGCAAGCAAAATATAAGAACATGAAAAAGAATTTAAACCTATCAAGCACAAACTATTGTATCACCAAAGAGGCAATTTTTGTAACTATCCATCCTGATATTTGTTGTTCCTTTTACTGATGACAATGAATCATTTCTAAGAAATCATCCACCGCTTGATTAATATTTCGAATAACCAAAACACCTTAGAAAGCATAAGAACTTGAAGAGAAAGTGAGTGCACAGGGAAATTGTTTCTCATGACCCATTCTGTCTTAAATTTAACCCCCACAATAGCAACTTGGGTAACCAGCACAGGGATATATCCAGAAAAGACACCCACTATTGATAAAAAGAAAATCAGGCTCGGGAGCAAACTAATAGGACCTTCACATACAAGTTTTGGGGGAATTAAACATAATTGTGCAGCAGCTATGACATTTACATTATATCCAAACACTTCACATACCGTATTGCGCTTTGACATAGTTCTTGTAAGTTGTGCTGCCACCCCAAAATCACCTGCCAAGTTTATACACCAAAGTTGAGTCAGGGTGTTGTTAAAGTACGGGAAAAAAAAATAAGCTTCCAAAGCTTCCTCAGTAACATTCATCAAGTCCGCAACACTACCACCACCACAGTACTCCATCACAATCTATCAAGACACAGATTAACTGAGTCTCAATTTTTCCCTTGCCCAAATTACAAATAGCAATTTCGCCAATAACCAAAGCAAATTCTATTTATTACCCAAAGATACTCTTCCCCTTGGTAGCTCCCCAGGTACCGAACCACATTCGGATGGCTACATTGCTGCAGCATCTCGATTTCACCATAGATTTCTTCATACCCTTCTTCCTAAAAGCAAACCATAGCAAAAAATCAACCTCAAACAACCTACAAAACCAATATCATAACAAACAGAAACCAAACAAGAAACATACCCTTTGAGACAATGAAATGACCTTCATTGCCACCAATTCCGACGTCTTTATATCCCTAGCTTTATACACCGCCCCATACGACCCCTTCCCTGAAATTAACCCAATACCAAAAAAAAGAAAAAAGCCACATACTTTCAGCTAAAACTTGCTTCAATTACAAAAAAAGCCACAAACTTGGAAGCACAAAGAACCCACCAAGCTCATTAAGCAGCTCGTACTTTGTAGTTGGGTCTTCTCTACGCTATCCGGTATTGAACTCGACGACATTTTGGTAGTTTGGCGGGAATCGTCACCTTGGGACGACGCGCTTGCCCTCCTCTGCTTCCCAAACCATGACTCCGACCAGGCCTGCATGCTCGCCACCGCCCTACTCATCGTCGAACTCATCGTCGACGAACCAGCTCCCCAAAACCCAATCAAAAACAAAAAAAGTAGCAAACTTTAACGTTGCCCAATTCAGCCATAACCAACCCAGTAACGATTTTCTCTGGAACCAGACCCATCTCCACAAATTCAATATTTTCCGAAACCCAGCAAACCCAATTCCAAAATCAATTCGATGAAATTCGTTATCCACAAAACCCAGCAAACCCACTTCACAAATTCATGAAATTCAACCTACCCAATCAAAATCAGACATAACCAGATCAATTCTACCACCGAATTCGAAAACAAAAGTGAAAACGAGAGAGATTTTTGCTACCTTTGATCGAAAGGAGAGCTCTCGTGAGTTTGGTTGCTCGCGTCGCCGCTGGAGAGAAAGAAAAAGGGGAGCCGCTCTACAGTTTTGTGAGTCAATGAACTGCCAAACTTGGATTGAATTATGATGCCAGCATCCAAAAAATTCACAGAAGCAAGAACAAAGAAGAAGAAAATGTGTGCGGTTGGGAAGAGAAAGAAAGAAAATGAAAAGTGGGATAAAGGGTTGTAATTGTTGCAGAACGGGTATGAAAGTAGTGCAGTGGCGGAAAGTAAATAGACATAGAATTTAACGAGGTTCCAAGTCCTTCCTCTGGGAGGATCCTTTTTCTCTCATTATATGAAATCCTGGAATGTAAATATACAGATACATAGTATCTCCCCCTGACCTATGCTCTTCTCTTCCGGAGAAGAGGTTCTCACTTCACTTGGTTGTGTGTATTAGAATGAGAAGCATTGCCTCTCTTATATAGGCAAAGTCTATGGGGAGGATGATGCAAGTGATGAGGTAAGGTGTTGCACATTGGATGAGGAAGCATCCATCAATATCCTACAACACTCCCCCTTGGATGCTCACGAATCCACATGAATGCTTCTGAATGCACCGCCTTGGATTGTACTCATTAATTTCTTTCAAGGCTGTAACGGCACACTCAAATACTTGATTGCTCCTCCTCTATCAAACATCGTCACAGCTCTTCCAAGTGATCCGGGAATGTTGAGGTTGAATCTTGCCTGACCTTTGACTCTCCCTTCTCCTTTCAAAGGGCAAAAAGAAGCCTGACGAAATCAATAGGATCAAGTGCAAGCCAGGAGATACTACTGAGATTGGGGGCATGCCATGAGATGCCATTGCTCCCAACTTCCATGATATGAGATACAGTTGCTTCCAATAAACATATGAAAAAGGCAAACTATACATGAAAAGCTGATGAGTGATCATCTAAAGGAAATTGGGAATCCTGAGAGACTTCTTCTACCAAGTGCAGAATGCTGAGGATATATACATAGAGCAGCAGGAGAATAAATGGCTGAGATGTGTTTTCTAATCATCTCATGACAGGTAAAGCGCACTCCTTGGATCCGAGAAGCGCTTTGAAAATATCCCGTGATTGATTCAACGTCTGTTGAAATTAGTCACTCTTGGAACACGTGCGGCCAATCATCTGAAATCTAATCCGAAATTAATGGGATCTGATTTGCAATAAAGTAGATTTGCCTTTAGGTTTCGAAAGAAGGAGACCCATTTTTCTCTACATATCCTCGTGCAATTCATTTGTGGAAGTCACATCTTTGAAGACTTTCTCTTGCAAACTATCTCAGCTTTAGCCCTCCAATTTTCCTAGCATTTCATACCTTTCTTTCTTTCCAGTAATGGCTTCATCCTCCAATGTTTCTCCTGATTTGACTCTTGCTCCCCCTGGAGTTTCAACGCCAAGTGTTAAGATTTGGCATCTCACTTTTAATTCCAGCACAGGCCCGCTTACTGTTAAAGACTCAGTAATGCGTAATGATGGTACGGCATCAATAGTGGCCTGCAACATCTCGAGCTCCGGAGGATGAGATGTTGTTAGCGGGGCGTCCTGAACAAAGAAGCCATGACACGTGCTATGGCTTCATGTGTCCAGAGTGCAGCACAAGTGTCAAATCTGGCCAAACGACTGGCGGCCCGAAACTATGAGCTAGAAGTGCTCAAGAAGGATAACCAATCATTGAGAGAAGAGAACCGACGTCTGCATGCCATATGCACTCAGGTACTCAACAGAGATGAAGGACAAACTTGACTAGGCTGGAGTCCAGATCCTCTGTCTCTACCGCATAAGGATTCTTGATTGCATCCATTCTGGGATAATATCAATTCCAGGACTTTGTGAAAAACTTTATATTACAAGCTTTGCCGTATGCCTTGTAATCTTGTTTTTCTCACTTTCTTGTAAAAAGACCCACTTGTAACCGTCATGGTTCACATTGGGCGGGGTTTGACAAACTGGTCCGAATATATTACAAGAAACTCAAATTTGCCTGAATTGCATATTTCAATCATATCTCTGTATGTAGATCCCATAGAGATATCTTGCAATCATATCCATAAGCCGTATATCAGTTTTTCGGAAACTACCAAACTGATTAGGTAGTAGAACGTAACAACGTCCATTACGAGAGAATACATCTCATCGTAATCAATGTCAGGGCTAATGAGAGAAGCCTTTTGCCATAAGGCGTGCCTTCGCACTATTTCATTCTCACCATTACGCTTCCTTACGAAATCCCACATGTAATCTACAAGATTCACATTGGGTAGTATGGGAACTTCAGGCCCAAACACTTTTCGCTAAGGAGTTTAAATTGACCTGCATTGTTTCTTTCCATTTTCACCAATTAGTTCAACGTTGTGCTTAATCAACGGAACGCGGTTCGATATCGTCGCACTTTGTGATTCATGGCCACTGCATAAGCAAAGATATCATCGATGATTATCTCATTTCGATTCCATAAGCTCATCCGGACCGAGATCTTCTGGTTCTCGGGAATTTGGATTTGGGGTATCACCCTGGGACGTCTCCCAGGACACTTCCATAATCCTGCGCAATTCATGAGTTGGATCGGTTGAGATAGCGACAGGATTCAATTGTGCCATAGTTCTCCTCTTCTGGGGAGTGAATCCTTCGAACCGAGTCTGTCTCGCTTCTGGCCGAGGACAGAGGATTGGCTAGCCGCCGATGTTCGTCAGGAACGGAACGTCATACAGAGACGTTGCATCTTTCGGGGATGATTTTGCGTCTTACAGGGACACCTTCATTACAGGCTTTGTTTTGCATATGGTATTTATGATCTCGTCACTTTTATTTGATCATAAGGGGCATCAACCATATCAAAGCAATATTCATCATCCACGTTAATTCGCGTGGGTCAAGATGTTGCACTACTTATTATCCTGTGTGATGCGGGGATCAAGATGAGACATAGTGGATGCATCCCTGTCAATTCACGCCGTTCTTCAGGAACGTTGACGTTCTTTCCTCCCCCTAACGGCGGGAAGACTGTCTCATCAAAGTGACTATTTGCAATGAAGGCCTGTCAATGGAGGGAAATCATATCCGACAAAGATTCCTAAATTGAGGACTCATATTGGTACGTTGCGGCGGCGCAACTGGCACATAAACTGCACACCCAACATTGCGTAAGTACGGTGAATCATGTCCGTACCCAGTAACCAACTGTAACGCTCAACATGAGTAGGTGGAGATGGGTCTCAGGCGGACCAATATAGTTGCATGCAGAATTGCATAGTCCCATGCAGAAAACGGGAAACGTTGTGATCATTATCAACTGGTCTGACCCGGGTCTGCCCAGCCGGTCTAATCTGTGTTTCTGTGAGATACATTATGAACATAGGGAATTAAATGTTTAATCTCAATCCTAAGGGACGTGCAATAATAATCGAAAGCCTTCGATATAAACTTTCCGGCATTATCCAGTCTTCTAGACTACAACGGATAACTAGGGTGGTGAGCCCTTAATATGTGCCAGAAGTTTAGCAAATGCAACTTTTGATGTGGACAATAGACTTGTGATCAACGAGTCACTACATCAACCAAAACCATAAAATCTTTATATGGTCCGCGTATTGGTTGGAAATTGTCCACAAACTTTCCCCTTTTCAACGTGGTAACTGTTCAATCGAATATCCTTATAACTCAACAAAATTCTTCCGGAATGTGGTGAGTATAAGGCCTTTGTAGGTCTACATGGAGGTATGAAGTAAGTAATATATCTCCATTCAGGGAGAATATCATGCGCAGCCGCGCTATCATCTAAATGATTAACTTCACATTCCTCAACATGGATTAATTGAATTGGTACATGATCAAGGAAACTTCTGGTTCCAACTAATTCAATTAATTGATATTCGAGAACAAAATTCGGATAAGACTGAAACTTAAATCCGGATGAGAGCAAAATCTGCCTCTCAATTAATCCCAATGACTTTCAGTTTGGATTTGATCAAGGAACTTCATGTACGATCATATTATGATGATTAAGGAACTTCGGGTCCAATCATATAATAAGGATCAAGGAACTTCAGGTCCGATCTCTTGCATGATATATAATATCAAATATTTGCAAGACTTCGTTACTCATGATATTGCACTTGCATATAATATAAAATGGGAATTTCGGTAAAACCGTACCATTATCCCACAATCAGAATTTAAATTACTGAAAGTAAATAGCAGAATTTAAATTGCTGAAAGTAAATGGCAGAATTTAAATTGCTGAAAGTAAATGACAGAATTTAAATTGCCGAAAGTAAATAGCAGAATTTAAATTACTGAAAGTAAATATGGAGAGGCGGTACAACCGTCCAACGTCCCACATTTGCAGAATTTAAATTGCAGAAATTAAATATGGAGAGGCGGTACAACCGTCCAACGTCCCACATTTGCAGAATTTAAATTGCAGAAAGTAAATGGCGGAATTTAAATTGCAGAAAGTAAATAGCGGAATTTAAATTGCAGAAAGTAAATGGCGGAATTTAAATTGCAGAAAGTAAATCGCGAAATTTAAATTGCATAAGGTAAATAGTTAGAAGTTAGCTGTTAGATGTTAGATCAATATTAGTAACTTCTTTTGAAAACTTCGGGTTTCATTCGAAACTTCAAGGTTTCGAGATTTATTGTGAACTTCTGGGTTCACTATGCGTAGCCAGTACAATATTAGTAACTTATATTTTTGAAACTTCGGGTTTCATTCAAATCTTCAGGTTCGATTGTAATTTCACTTGAAATAATACTGAGGCTAAAAACCCACAGTCCAAACAAAAGGTTTGGGTACGCTCGAAACTTCAGGTTTAAGGTCTATTGTGAACTTGGGGTTCACTTAATCGAAACTTCGGGTTCGATATATATAATGAACTTCAGGTTCAATATTCCAACAGAAAACATAAACAATTGATGGTCTAGGATCTTCGGGATCCGTTTTGATATGCTAAAGCAACCTGCTGTGTTGCGTAACTAAGCATACGGGCTGTAGGCCCGCGTGTATCAAAACATGGGTCTGTTGGACCTAGGGCTGGTGAAAGCCCATTGCTGAACAAAGAGAAGAGGGCTGCAAAAGCCCGGATCTGTTGGCTACAGAAGCCCAGATCCGCTGGGGCAGGCCCAAACGCGCGGCTGTCAAGGCCCAATGCGGATCAGGCCCAATGGATCAAGCCCATGGGTCTTGGACTGGTTCAGGGTCGAACCGGGTCTGGACCGGTTCGGTCTGACCCGGGTCTGGACCGGTTCGGTCTGACCCGGGTCTGGCGCGGCCGGTCTGACCCGGGAGGAAAGCCGAACGGAATTCATCGATTCCGACAGCGTTCCACGGCGGTTCCGGCGTCAGGGAGTAGCGGAGCAGGACGGGCTCGGCACAGAGACTCCATCGTTCGCGATGGCGACCTGCGGGGCTCACTGCGGCGGCGCAGGAAGCGGGATCCAGGGAACCCGATTGTTAAATTATGGGTTTCCGTCGAATCCGACTGGGATTCAGGCGGGGATCTTGGCTGGTGGCGTCTTTCGTGACGCGGGATTGATCCGAGCAAAGCCCGAGGATCAATCAGCCTTGGAACAAGGGTTTCGGCGATGGCGGCACGCGGGTTTGCGAAAACCCGATTGGAAACCTGTCGGGGTTTTGGGTATCGGCGAAGTTCGGCGGCGCGGCGGTCCTTCAGGGATGGCCGTTGCGCGCTTCGACGACTCACAAATCATCGGAGACATGCCCTTGGTCGCGGCTGCAGGTGTGGGTGAGTCGACTCGGCGTCGGCGAACTCATCGGTGAGCAGGGGCACCTCGGTGATGCTTGAGCAGAGAGGGCTGTGCTCGTTTCAGATCCAGCGAAGGCCTCATCGGCGGCTTTCGACGTCCGAGCTGCTGCGTTGGTGAAAGAGTGCTCATAATAGGGGTATGAAGCCAACACAACCACAACGGTGATTGGTTTCTAGTGTAGGACTTATGGATCTCTAGAAGAAAATAATCTTATCTTCCTTGATGGTGCTTGTGGTAGGTGTAAAGCAAAAGATTGGAATTTTTTTTTCTCTGGCAACTTAGTGAGAAGCTAGGTATGCCAAACAAAATCTTCAAACGTATAGAACTCAAGTCTTTATCGGAGTACACAGCTAAAATCTTACCTTCTCATTCATGTGTATCGCTCTCTAAGCCAATTTCCAAACTTCAACCTTCTCATTCAATGTGTATTGCTCTTTTCCAGGATGATCCCGCATCCACCACTAACACTTACACGAAGTCAGCGCCTTGATAACGTGTCCAGAACGAGTATGAAAGTAGTGCAATGGCGGAAAGTAAATGAGACATAGAATTTAACGAGGTTCGGCAAGCCAGTCCTCGGGCGGTAGTCCGTTCTCTCATTATATGAAATACTGGAAATAAATATAAAACAAGTATCTCCCCCTGACCTATGCTCTTCTCTTCCGGAGAAGAGGTTCTCACTTCACTTGGTTGTGTGTATTAGAATGAGAAGCATTGCCTCTCTTATATAGGCAAAGTCTATGGGGAGGATGATGCAAGTGATGAGGTAAGGTGTTGCACATTGGATGAGGAAGCATCCATCAATATCCTACAACAGTAATTTCCATATATTTTTGACTTTTTGAAACATTTCATTAATGAACAGTAGTCTCCGCGTTTTTCATTTGCCGCTCTCTCCAAAATCGGATTTCCAAAGCGACCCCAGAGCCGCTTTTCGAAAGTAAGGGTGAAGGCCAGCGATTTTGCCCAAAATCCGGTTTCCATCATTTTACCAAACACATATACAGTGTCCGAACTTTCAAAATAATCCATAATCGGCTCAAATAATCAATCCCAAACGGGAACTTAGCCCGACTCCTGCTAAATCCCCCACCAAGTCGACTTCCGAATTCGTCTTCCGCCCCACCATCGACCTCCAACTTCGACCCCAAACCGTCACTCTTCCTGTCATCATCGCCACTCCACCGCCGTTCATAAGCTCCCCACCTAGTCGACTTCCGAAACGGCCTTCCACCCCACTATCGACCTCCACCGTTGATCTACTTAATTTGCTCGGCCTGCTGGTGTGTTTGTGAGAATCAAGCCATCAGTTTTGTCATTTAAATCGACTATAGAGAAGTTGGAGTTCAAGAGTTGAAGGAAGATTCTCTTTCGGAAATCTATTTTATAGGAAGATGGTTTGCATGTAGTGAGGATACCACTCGTGGTTCGGACTGTCCCGATGATTTTTATCAGGCACATGATAAAATTAAAAATTATCATTGTTTCCTAAAACTTGATTTGAACCAAATGTAGTCAAAATTATAAATGGCATGCTATCAATCGATGATTTATGTATCCCCCGATGCTCATGTAATCAAAATTAGAGTTATGAGCATCTTCAATCATTCTCCAAACCTCAAGCATCAAAACCTCTGAAGCTGGGCAGGAACTTTTCTTTCTTGTGCCCGGTAGGAGGTGCATCTCAAGTCTGCTGCTATGGCGCTTCATGTTTCAAGCTGCCCCTTGGCTTGTGCAATGATATTGATAGAATCTTAACTAAGTTTTGGAAGCTTAATCAACAAGAGGACTGTGGTATCCCTTGGGTGGCCTGGGAGAAGATGTCTTGCAGTAAGAAGCATGGTGGCCTTGGCTTTCGTGATTTTGTTAGATATTTTAGTGTCCTGTTAGATGTAGTGTGTCGTATGGCTGTGGATGTCATCAAAGTTTCAGAAAATGTTTTTCTTTTTAACAAATAGTTTAGTAAAATAGTAATTTAAAAATATGTTTGTTTTGGTTATTATATACATCTCAATGCAATTTTGATAGAATGTCAAACTGATTATCCTCATAACTGATTTCCCTCACAGCATAATTAATTATCTCACAGACAACATAAGAATGTCAAATGTCAATTTTTCTTCGGTTCCGAGGGGCTCTAGATTCAGACTATTTTTCTGCCTTGCTACAGTAGAGTATTGTATCAAAGGGTTACTGTATCATTAGTAGGACAAAAAATTCTGGGTTTAAAAGGTACTGTCAAATGTGCCCGTAGTAGGCATACGGGTATTAGTTAACTGAGGTTAGATGGAAAACTCTTAATTTGGACAGTGGTGATGGAAATCTCTTAGGGTTATCATCTAAAATAAGTTGACCGTATATTTTAGTAAGAAATTATCCAAAAATGCTTATTTTAGACAGATTTCCCTTAAATGATGTTAAATTTCTGCATTGGGCTTTAAGCACCCAATCTACCCTAAAGAATCGAATAGGCCCAAATTTGCAGACCCTAGACATCTGGTAGATGCAAATCCAGCATCACATTTCTCTTCTCGAACTTGCTCAGTTGCAATATAGAAGCCCCCAAATCAGTATAGTGAAGAATCAGGGTTTATATTCAAGAGAAAACATATCAGTTTTGAAGAGCTTGAGACAGTCAGCTCAGCCACTATAGAGAAAAAGACATGAATTTGAGGCACTTGATTTCCAGGCAAACGGTAATCAATGCTTCGAAGATCACCGGAAAGTTGAGATCGCCGCAGTACGCCTACTGTTTCTCGACCGTTGCCGCAGCAGACGCCGCACCTCTTCCATTTCGCTCTCCGGTTCACGGCGGCTCTAAACCTCCCAAAAACCCTAATTTCCCAAAACCCATTTCGTCTTTTGACAGAGACTTCAACTCTGCCGCAGCAGCTCAAGGCGACGTGAGCGATTCCGAGGGTTCGGAGGAGGAGGAAGATGGAGCCGTGAACGAGTTCTTGTCCCGATTCGTGTGGATAATGAGGAAAAAGCTCAAGGAAGCGTACCCGGATTTCGATAAGGACACGGTCAATGGAATGCTGATGGTGATTGTTCAGAGAGTGGTGGCGGAGATGGAGAAGGGCGGCGTTGAGCAGATGCTCAGCGCGTCGTCGCAGGGCGGCGGAGCAGCGGATGATTTCAGTGAGGATTTGTGGAGAACGGTGTGGGAAGTGAGCAATGTGGTATTGGAGGACATGAGCAAGGAAGCCAAGAAAGAGAAAATGAAGGGGTTTCTGCAAGAAAACGAGGTTAAGGAGATGTGCAGGTTCGCTGGAGAAATCGGCATTCGAGGAGGTTTGCTGAGAGAGCTCAGGTTCAAGTGGGCTTCTGAGAAGATGGAGGAAGCCGAGTTCTATGAGGGCTTGCGTCGTCTTCACCAAGAGGACAAACGATACCAAGCTGAAGAAGAAGGAGGGGAAATGCAAGCCGGAACCGAAACCGAAACCGCAGGGGAAGAGCACAAGCCTAAGGTTGTGTCTCTGCCCAAGAGGAGAGGGAAGATTAGGTACAGTATCTATGGTCTTGACCTGTCGGATTCCAAGTGGGTAGAAGCAGCTGATAAAATCCATGAGGCAGGGGAGGTCATGTGGCCTCAGGAACCAAAGCCCATATCTGGGAAATGCAAATTGGTTACTGAGAAAATTCTGCAATCAAAAGAGGCAGACGACGTATCTCCGCTTTTGGCTGAGTGGACAGAGTTGCTTCAACCTAGTAGGGTTGATTGGGTCCATTTGCTTGATAGATTGAGAGAGCGGAGCACTGCACTGTACTTAAAGGTACTCTGGCACTTTCTTGTCTTCAACTTCGTTGGATATTGTTGCTCTATTAGTTCCATTTCAAACTGTAACTACCTGCTTATGTATGGATATTTATTTCGTAACTCAGTTAAGAGGTGTATGCTTGGATGAAAATATGCTTAGACTGTAGAGAGGTTTAAGCTTGTCTATGACTGGAAATATTGTACCTTAGCTGTCTGGTGTATATCAAATCTTTTTGCTTTCTTTAATAGGAATATCTCTAGTCTAGTTTGATGTGGATGGGATCTTGGGTTTTGTCATCACTTGTTTGAATTATTCTCCTTTAGTCCTGTACTCTGTGGTTATAACTTATATGAATGGTGCAGTTAATGAACTTGTTCATGTCAAAGTTACACAAATAATGCGTGTGTGTAGCCCATGAACGACTCTCATAGGATCTGGTAAATAATGCGTGGATGACCTTATCTCTTTACCTGTCATTTGTGTTTCTTGTGCTAAGAATTTTGCTCAACTCTGCTTGACGTGGATTGAGCATGTAGCTGTTTGAAGTTGAGCAAGATGAGTGGTTCTCACTATATCAGTTCTTTATTATGGTCTGCACGGGATTGAATCTTCTTGGTTGATTGTGTAGACAAGCAGTTAGATTTCACTTTTTTGATACTGGTGTTGCATGTATAACGCATGCACAGCCCCTGAACCTACTCTTCATTCCTCATGTAGGACTCTCTGCTGAGTATATTGCTGAAGTCTTGCTTGATACTGATCAATGATATGGTCATTTGTTGTCAACTTGATAAGCTTAAATTAAGCCTGATGAGTAAATCAATTGGTTTAAATATGTCTTTGTTTTTAGGATATCATGGGACAAAATCATTTTCCCTTGTGCTGCTCACATAGATATTGCAGTTACTGATGTAACTACTTTGATATTTCGGTAACCTAAGTCTCTTTAGATCTTATGTTGATAAATGTGTGACTCATCTCGTCATTTGTTATTTATGCTCTCTTGTGCTTATCCATCCCAGTGCCTTATGAACCCCAAAGGTGCTGCAGCTTCTGATATTGGGGACATTAATTTCATATTGGCAATGATGCGATTGACAGTGAAATCTTTGTTTTATAGGTAGCAGAACTTGTGTTGAATGAGAAATCCTTCCAGACCAACATCCGTGACTACTCTAGGCTTATTGATGCGCATGCCAAGGAGAACCATCTAGAAGATGCTGAGAGAATATTGAAGAAAATGAATGAAAATGGTGTCATGCCTGATATCTTAACTGCCACTACTTTGGTTCACATGTACAGCAAGGTTGGCAATCTTGAAGGTGCCAAGAAAGCATTAGAAAGCCTGAGGAGCCAGGGTTTCAAACCAGACATAAAGGTCTACAATTCGATGATCATGGCATATGTAAATGCTGGCCAACCCAAATTGGGAGAGTCGTTGATGAGAGAAATGGAAGCAAGAGACATCAAACCCACACAAGAGATTTTCATGGCATTGCTACGGTCGTTTTCACAACGCGGTGACGTTGCTGGAGCTGGGAATATTGCCAACATTATGCAGTTTGCAGGGTTACAACCAACATTGGAGTCTTGTACATTGCTTGTTGAGGCATATGGAAAAGCTGGTGATTCTGACCAGGCAAGAAGCAAGTTTGATTACATGATGAAAGTTGGACACAAGCCTGATGACAGGTGCACTGCAAGCATGATTGCAGCATATGAAAAAAAGAATTTACTAGATAAGGCGCTGGATCTGTTGGTGCAGCTTGAAAAAGATGGATTTGAGCCTGGAGTTGGCACTTACTCTGTTCTTATAGATTGGTTGGGTAAACTTCAGCTGGTTGGTGAAGCTGAGCAGCTATTGGGAAAAATTACCGAGCAGGGGGAGGCTCCTCCACTTAAAGTTCAAGTAGCACTTTTCGAGATGTATGCCAAGTCTGGAGTTGAGAAAAAGGCATTACAAGCATTGGGAGTATTGGAGGCCAAGAAGGAGCAATTGGGTGCAGTTGAGTTCGAGAGGATTGTCAAAGGGCTTATAGATGGTGGGTTTGTGCAGGATGCAAAGAGGATGCATGGGGTGATGGAGGCCCAGGGTTTTGTCGCATCGGAAGGACTAAAGTTAGCTCTAACAGCATCAGAGATTCCGAGCATGAGACGCACATCAGAGATTCCGAGCATGAGACGCCCAGTGAGATAGTTTGATTTCCATCTGCTGGCTTTTCAATCTATTAGCTGCTAGATCGCTTTCAAGGTGCTTTGTAGCTTTAGGAATCCATTGCTGTTTGGCTGCATGTAGTTAGAGAAACGTAGTGTTCAGTTCATGGCTTTATCATCTCATGTTCACTAATTTTATGGTCATTCCCTTGTTCCCGTCTAGGCCCATATGGACAGCATGCAAGTCAGGTTTTTTAGCAGAATTCATAATAAATTTTGTGAATGCGCTAGAGGACGTCTTGTTAAGTTGAATTACATTGATGCAATGAAAAGAAAGCTTACATGAGTTCCAACTGCATCCCCCTCTAATATACCATTTTAGTTGCTTCGATTCCCAACTTTGTTGCTTCGCCATTGCTTCAAAAGTTGTTGAATGGGAAGATGCATGCCTTGTTTGTTTCTCAGTTGCCATAAAGAAACTCATTTGTTTTGACTGCTGGGTGATCATTCAACCAAATGCTTAGTCATTTCAATTTCTATTGTAATTCCTGGTTCGAAATTGTGGCCATGGTTCATGTCATAAATTGCAGATAGTGAAGTATAGTACTGAAACGGTAATTCTTAGATCTATAATCTAGGACTAGTTCTGTTGTTGCTTGGGACTCCATGGAGTTGTGTACTTCTGGCTGTTTTTCTAATTTTGAGGACCCTTGGTCATCATGGCCGCTTATTTTGATCACTAGTTTAACTCTTCTGGTCGAATGACTGGCTAGTTGCGGAGCTTTCTTTAGTGAGCATTCTTCACGGCACTAGCGTAACTGACCTCCAAAGGATTTTACAGTTCTATATCCTCTCTGGTCTTTTATTGAACTTGAAAAAATTTGCCATGAGGTTTGGATTTACAACAATACTGGCCTATAAGGTATAGAAATTTAATTTGTTAACTCAGGACCTGTGCCTAGTGTTGCATATGAGATGAACCTATAACTAAGGAGCAAAATTTCCATCGAAACACCGAAATTTTGGAAATTTTGGAGGTTCGAAACTATCGAAATTTACCGAAATATACCGAAATTTCGATGTTTCCATCCAAATTTTCATAATTTTGGCTATCGAAATTGAAATTTTAATCCTTACCTATAACTAATCGTTCTGATTGCTTTCAACTCCATATTGCAAATCTACATGCATTTCCAACGACATTGTATATACATAAATCACCAAAGATGAAGGATATATCAATTAATAGAGATCATCTACAATGTGATAAGCGTTTATGTTGAAGATTTCTTTACGTATTTACGAGTGGAAGTAGCTTGGGGTGGCCTTTCCGTTGATTAGCAGCTTTGGTTTAATACAATAATAATAATAATAATTAGGGGTCCTGCCCATAGCGTCCTTTTTACTTTGCTCTTAATCTGACTAGGTGGTTAGGTCAGTGAATTTGTGTTGTGTTTTTTTTTTTTTTTTTTAACAAAAAATATAAATTTCCAGAGGCAACAAAAAAAGGACAACAATATATACACACCACAACAACAACACAAAACACACCCCCCCTACACCACTCACCATAATAACTCCTCAGAGGCAACTAGAACACGCGAGCTAGCATACTAGAGATTAGAGGCACAAGACATAATAGCAGCACGACCAGCCCGAATACACCAACAACTATAACAACAACAATACCAACAAAACAAACAACAAACAAACACCAACAACCACAAACACACAGACGCCAAACCAAACACCCCAACACCCACCACACATCCAAATCCCAAACCCAACACCACACCCCCGACCCGCCACACCCCACCACCCCCGCACCCCCACCCACGCAACCCAATCCACCCCCCAACCCCACCCCCCACCCCCCCACACGCACACCCCACCCCCCCCCCCCCACACCCCACAACCCAACCCCCCCACCCACCCAAACCCACACCCCCCCCAAACCACCCCCCCACCACACAACAAACAAATAAAACAACAAAAACAAAACCACAAAAACCACAAAAACACACAAGCAAGCAAATCGAATCATGCTTATCAAACAATCGGAAGCAGAAATACACCACCGCCCTCAAGATCCATCACAACAAACCAATAAATTAAACAGCTAATTTATTCGAGACTAAGAGCTATATCACAGACAAACACATCTTTTCTTTTTCCAGAAACCCCTCACAGGCCCCCCCCGCAGGAGCCAGAGCTTGAATTGTTGTTGGCACAAAAAGGTGCCGGCCCACCAAAAGAAAAGAAAAGGGGCCCGGGGTTTTTTAGGGTTTGAGACTTTTGTGGGGGGGTGGGGCAGCAATTTGTGTTGTGTTAGTTGTTGATTTCGACTTATTCTAGTCGCAATAGCAATGGCCAGTACTTATCATGCACTCAATACATCATTTATTGCTTATTTGATGAAAAAAATAAAAATATGACGATCTATTATTCATCATAAAAATGAGAAAAATATTAGATATCTTATATTAATAGTGCGTACTTGCAAGTTTTCGATTATATAACACCGTGTCTTTTATACTTGAAAGTTTCAACTCATATTTCGTGTGTCACATCTTTCCACGCGGACTTAAATGATGCTTTTCTTGGACTGATTTTCGTAGTCCAGTATATACATACAATCGTGTGACTAAGATTAGTGATAAGTTTTCATGGCTGTTGACAAATCATGCATAGGACATTTTTAAACGGCAGGCAACCCCATATTAAGCAGCAGAACGTATGATACCTTCCCAATTTGATTAGTCTTTGGGCTTGATCTGCGGGAGAATTATAACCTAATACAAGTAATTTTCTCTGAGCTCTTTCTCTTGCGGTAGAATTAGTGTTGCACTTCTCAACCTCCTTTATCGTTCACCCTCATATATTATCTCTATATATTAATAGGAAGTCACATTTCGTATTATACAGTGGTAAACATTCGTATTTTTAAAGGGGGAAATTAGTTTCCCATCCCTCATCCCCAATGACATTTGATTAAAACTTTATTAGCGGTCAAACTTTAATTTAAGGACAAAATTTATGTCCACTTGAATATTTTACCATAAATGTTTAGTACATGTAAGCTTCTTCAATTTTTTTCTTCAAAAGTTGTATTCCATCTTTCATATTTTACCCTTTATAACTAAAATGTTCTTTTTGGTAAGTTGCTTCTCATTTATGCGTTCATTCTTCATGCTTGTGGAGTCTTGCATATTTGAATATTTGGATTTATTTTTATGGAGCCACTTGAAGGTTCCGTCTATGTATTTAGTTTCATTTTCTTGGGTCTTTTCTACACCATCTTTTGAGTTAAATTTTCAATTCTAATTTGTACCTTTTTTTTTTTGCTTGATATGTAAGTGGGTACTGTATTTATTGTTATAATGGAAAATGAAACTATGCACCTCAAAGAATGTACCCACCCACAAAAATGTACCCATGTGAAAAAAATATCCATGGAGAAAGAATGTACCCATAAAGAAAATTAAATAACGTACCCATAGAAGAAAAAATTTACACATATATGAATGAACCCATAGAGAAAAAAATGTACTTATGTGATTTGTACTTATTTTGAGAAAAAAAAAAAATGTACCCATTTGATTCGTATCTATTTGAGGCAAAAAAAAAATTTCCCATGGAAATATACCCATTTTGATTCGTATCCATTTGAGGAAAAAAAAAATGTACCCATGGAAATGTACCCATTTTGAGAAAAAAAAATGTACCTATAAAGAAAAGGGCTTTTTTTTGAAGAAAAATGACCAGATTCTTTTAGCAATTACGTATGTCCGAATGCTTTGAAAGTTGCTATGTATGTACCCAGCTAAACAAATCATCTAAAATATATGTCAATGGTTTGTAATAAATTGGTTTTCAAAAAGGGCTAGTAATTAATTAAGGCTTGGAAAGTAATTTTGTATATGGGATGCCAGGATGGATAAGCAATTGTCCTTCAATCAACAATTTTGAATTGCATAAAGTGTTAATCTAAAATGTTCACTTGTCAGGGACCGTAGACTCAAGTCCTTAGTCATCATATTAGTCATCATTTTGTACTATATATTAGTAAACATTTGTATTTCCAAAGGGAAATGTTATTGGTACTCCACTTGTTTCATTATGTACTCCATCTATTTGTAAGAGATAGTGAAGTGCATTTTGAAAAAATTAGAGTGGGAATAACAATCCCTTTCCAAATTATCCAAAGTCAAAATACATTATACCCATGAGGCTCTTAATATTAGATATTTTAATATAAAAATACCCTCAATTAAAATACTGAATACCAACATAAAAACATGTAAAAGAGTATATTGACATGCACGTAGGTGTGTAGCGAGATACTAGTAGTATTATAAAGGGAAGAGAGCTTAAGGAAGGGAAAAGACGCATGTATGTTTACGAGCTCTTGGATTATGTCCCAACATTTTCTCTAATCTTTGTTCTTACCTTAAACGGCCTACCATATCCTCTTACAGTGTAATTTTACTTTTTGATCTATTTTTCAGGCCAATTTTATTCATAGATCTTTTTTTGGGCTTTGGTTTTTAATTGCTGTGGCTGTTCGGTCTTCTATTTGGGTTGCGGTCCCCCGTTTGGCTTGCCTACAGGCGCTTTGACGATTTTCTTAGACCAAAAACAAAAAGGCAAATATTCAAAATTTTGTTTGAGTTATAATTTTCAATATACAATCTACGTCAGGAAACGATAAAACTTTACACTAAAATTTGCACTTGCATCGCAGATGCCTGTTGCTGGGGCTCGGCTCCTCTGCAGAGCCGGTGCAGATCCGGCCAAACGGGGCCCTTTTTCCGGTGGTGAATAGTAATCCGAACCGTTAAGTTTGTAGCTAATCTAGCAAAGATCATGTCCACAAAAAATGAATCAATTCTGACATCGTTTGATCACCTAATTGTGCGAAACAAATACTACATATATGGACGGCTAGTATAGTCACTCAATTGGACAGTTCATTTGTTTCGTATATGTTTCACACAATTAGGTGACCAAACGATGTCGAAATTGATTCATTTTTTGTGGACATGATCTTTGCTAGATTAGCTACAAACTGAACGGTTCAGATTACTGTTCACCACCGGAAAAGGGCCCCGTTTGGCCGGATCTGCACCGCCTCTGTAGAGAACCGGTCTGCAGAGGAGCCGGACCCCTGTTGCTGCTAGTTAATTAATTACAGTCCGTGGCCAAAATAGACCTCTAATCTTTGTCTTTTTTTTTCTCTCACTTTCACTTGGTCTCGTATTTGTCAATTACCAAAAGAGTCTATTTTTAAATTAACTTTTATATTTTGTATAGGACTGCTTGGATATTAAGGCAATCACTTTTTCTGCCCCTCTCATTAAGTATCCTAAGAGCATCTCTAAGGGATGCTATAAACATAATAGGTAAATGTGTGATTTGATGGCTGACGTGGTACTAAATCTATCAGTTTGCCTACTCAGTAAAACAGTGTGCTCCAATGGAATAGGCAAACAGTTGCTGCAAATATTATTATATAATTTACTCTCTTTTTTACCATATATCATTTACTCTACTAATTCAAATTTTGGTAAATAATCTTTCCTACCTAAATTCATTCACCAATACATACCCCCTCTAATAAAACGTTGTTGTGGCTCTATGTGAAGTACTAATTACAACATATAGGAGCTCCCAACTACTATTCATTTATGACTCACATCTAATCTGTTGCCAATTATGAAATACAACGTTGTTACTCTAATCCTCTCAACTACATTTAACAATGCTCACAATTACTCCCTTGATAATGAATGAGGTTGTTGATGGTTGAGAGTTGAGTGTTAATTAGATGAGTGAAAGTGAAGAAATAGTGTACAGTTTAGTTGAGAGTTGAGTGTTAATTAGATGAGTGAGAGTGAATAAATAGTGTATAATTTGAAGTTACTATGATAAAAAGTGAGCAATAACATTTTTTATTCAATAAATTGTGTGGGTTCCATTTTTACAGCATCTCATAGACTCTACCAATATACAGATTCTATGAGACTCTGTATGATTTGCAGAGTCATTTACAACATCCGTTGGAAAGCTGTTTTGCTAACGTGGCGCTGCAAATTGAGTTTGTAGAGTCTTATACAACATCCCTTGGAGATGCTCTAATACTCATTAACATTTTTGGCAGTGGATGCACGGCTGATATTCCAATTGATAAAGTGTAGTTGATCAGAGAAGTTTCATTGATATTTCGACCTCAAAGACTTCTTTGGTTGATTGACCGACGTTTACTATAAAAGAATGGATGGAGATTTCCATCCTTCAATTCAATACAACTCACATTTGCGAGTCCGCGCTCTATGCGTTCTTCAATTAATCTAGCTCTTCTACATCCTTTGCTTAATTAGTGTGGCGTTCGAAATAAAACAAGTTAACCATTCAACTTCTACCTCGTTGTTTTCTTCGATCTATCTACCGTCTCTGTTCCAGGTAGAATGGAGGGTCATAATTCGCTCAATGATGATGTGGATGCTCGAGATCCATACGATGAGGACTTATTTTCCTTCACAACTCAACTTCCTCCACTTGATCACTTGAGGTATTTATGCATGCACATTAAAAACATTATTCATTTTGTCACAACTTTTATCGCACAAATATTAATACTATAGGGTTAACTCCACATGATATTCTTCATTTCTCTTTCAATGTCTTAGTGGAAGCTGCTATATCCCGTTGAATTGGGAATACGAGCTTCTGACAGAAGATAGCTTTCTGGATGTGAACATTGGTGAAGAAAACAAGGAATGCAAAGAGAAGAGAAATGGTTCGAAATTAATCATGTCGAAAGAAACCATTTCCGAGTACTTCTACATGCCTATCGCGGAGGCAGCCAAGGAATTGAAGGTTGGCGTGACAAATTTGAAGAAAAGATGCCGGGAGTTGGGTATTCAACGTTGGCCTTGCCGGAAACTGAAGAGCCTCCGAACCCTAGAGAAAAACATTCATGTATATATACAAGTGAAGAGCCTGTAACCCTCTTTTTGGCTTGGTTTTCCATTAAAACTACTTAATTAATTAACGAAATGTGCTGATTATGCAGCAGTTGGGAAAGGATGGAAGAGAGGTTGAGTTGGTGGATAGGGAGAGGAAGCTCATGGAGGAGGTTCCCGATTTGCAACTCGACGACAACACCAAACGGCTAAGACAAGCTTGCTTTAAGGCCATCTACAAAAAGAAGAAGGCAGTCACTACTAAGAGCCCGTTTGACAAGTGTTTTAGTGCTTCCAAATGAGTAAAACCACTTCTAACAATTTTAAAGAGTTGGCCTTCATAAATTTCCACATCATAATTAATTGATTCCGTCTATTATTTAGACCATATTTATAGCCATATAGGTCTGTTCCGTTGTTCCTTCTATTTATAATCCATATATTAATTTCCTCTTATACGTTGACCAAAAATTATTTCCTCTTATACAACCTCTATAGACTAGCTTCACAGTCCTACGTTGTCTGAAACATATATATAGGTATGCGCGTGCATGTCCCCACACTGCATAAATGCATGTTTTCAGACATGCTTTTACCATCCAGTTCTTTTGTTTTCCTAGTTCTTTTGTTTTTTTGCTAATTTCAAAGTACAATACAAAAACATAAATGCAAATTGAATCGATTATGGAATGTATACCACGTTCAAAAAGCTTCTTTGCGTGTTTTTTTTTTACACACAATGTGTATAATGTATAATTTTACTCTGAAAATATTCGTGGCCCAATTTTTTGTCGGGAGAGAAATATGGGTGGGTATGATAGGTATACCGTACCAAACCCCAATACCGTGTACCAACCGCAATATGAGTATTTTTACAAAACAACTACCAATATCATACCAAAGTTTCGATATACCAAAGTTTTGGTACGGTATGGTAGTATTTGATATTGGTACAATACCAAACTATCTACCTATATATTTTACAAAATTAAATTCAAAGCCAATATTATCAATCCACCCTGTTCAATGTACTAAAACTGTTAAAGTGTATCATAGTTTTACAACCCAACATCTAAATAACAAGTTACATAGTTCAACTTCAAATTCAAATGCAATAAAACACACTCAAGAGTTTTTGAAAAATATAGTAAGGACACTATATTCCAAGGCTCTATATATGCGAAAGGGTTTAACTTGTACCACATATGCATTATATGTGTTATTAAAAAATAAAATTATATATATATATATATATATATATATATATATATATATATATATATAACTTGGTATTTGGTATACTATGGTATTGGGTATTCAATACCATGTCGGTTTTCGGTACGGGAATGTACCGTACCGAATAGTAATTATACCCAAGGAACAAAATTTCGGTTTCGATGGAAATTTCGGTAGTCAAAATTTATGGAAATTTCGGTTTGAAAAAAAAAAGAAAAAGATGAAAAACATATTAGAAACCCTATAAATTAATATTTCTACTTTTTCTAGGCTTTAAAAGCAACAAATAATGCAATTTAACATTTAAGCTATATAGCATTATCCATATGGATTAACTTTTATATACATAACGGAGAAGAATTCGTGTTTTGTATTCCAATAAGCTATCAATCAACACAATATCTTAAGGTGAGGCTCATGAAACATACATTAACCATACATTAATATTACAATATAATATAAGAGTTTTAAGAAATATAATACATCATAATTACACACACATATTATTCTAATACATAAAACACCAAAAGAATTATTGAAGGCATGGACCACCAAAAGAATTATTGAAGGCATGCACCGTTCAATGTAAGCAAGTCAAAAGAGAATAGATTGTGAAAGAACCATTATTGAAGGCAAGAAAGAAAACACCGAAAGAAAGTTTTATTGAAGGCAAGAAAAAAACACCAAAAAAAGAGCTATTGAAGGTACCGAAGGAAAGCAAGCAAACACCAAAAAAACGTTGTTGAATGCACAAAAAGAAAGTTGTGGAAAGATTTAAGGAGTATTATTGAAGGTAAGTAAGAAAACTTCAAAAGAAAGTTGATGACCGAAATTTTACCGAAAGTTACCGAAATTTCCATCGAAATTTTGGCAATTTCGGAAAGTTTCCATATAAAAGGCTCGATATTTACCGAAATTTACCGAAACTATCGAAATTACCAAAATTTCGGTATTTTTCTGCTGATATTGAGACATACCCCGATTCAACTTTCGGGACTCCAAAAATACTGAAATTTCGGTATTTCGGTCGAAATTTAGTTCATTGATTATACCAAAATTGTACCGTACCAATCGATATGTTACGGTATAGTACTGGAGGTATTTGGTAGTTAGTATTAAAATGCCACCCTTGGAAAAGGCTAGTGTATCACCATCTTCAAGTGGTTTGGACTAGAATTGTTAAAAAAAGGAAATAAAGCTAAAATAAATAAATAAAATTAATAAATTAATGGTGGATCCTAGCTGTCAGTTTAATCTAATGGTCAAGCCTTAAGATTTCTTGCCAGCGTGGTGACGTCTTTCACATGAGTATTGTCTCTAACAAATATGTTTTTTCACTTATAATGGCCAACAATCAAGATGTACTTTTAGTTGTACAATTACAACTTTTTGTATGATGTACCATTTCTCAACATATACAACTCCCCATTGGAGTTGATTCCGGCAATAGAAGATGTAAATTCCATTATACATCCCATTTTGCATCTCCATGGAGATGGTCTTAGAGTTAGTACTACATAAATTAAAGACATTTGCTTGTTTATTAAGCGCTGGAAAGGTTAGCAATGCCTTGAACACCTTGATTCCCATATCGGCCTAATCCTTAGGATCAGGCCTATTTTCTCAAACCCTAACGTCCACTTGCTGTGCTTTCCATCGTCGCCTGATTGATATATTTTCATCATCCAACCCTTGGGTTTTAACTGTTGCGGTTGACTAGACCACTCCCTATAGCATGTTAGAGTGGACACAAATGGCACATGTTGTGAACACACTATTTGTTCAGAGAAACAAAAAGAAGGAACTAATTCATTGATTTGTATGTGTACTACATGTATCATTTGCGGTATAGGGGTCAAGTGTTTATCAAACCTCTAAAACACTCAGTTTGTGTATATGGTACCGTGGTCATATTCCCAATATGTGATACGATATTAATTAAGGCAGCAGGATATCTCATATCCTGGTTTTAATTTTCAAGTGAAAATACATGAATATTTCTTATCAACGAATGTAATTGCAAGATCCACATGTTAATAAAGGTCCAACAGCTGAAAATGAGGTTTAAGATATTTGCAGTTTTGCCCCCGTGGCGGTTGTAGAAAGTACTTGCATGTTATACTTTTTAAACTTTTTAATTGCCTATTACACGGTTCACCCTCATGTCAGTATATAGAGTAGGATAAATTTCTTATCCTCTAACAACATTGGTCGTTAAAAGTCACTTAACAAAATGATAATTAAACTTGTCTCATTTGAACTGGATGCTGATGGAGAAATGAGACATTAACAAATACGAGTCGTTTCGTAGTGCACTGGTTACGGTACCTTATATAGTTTGATGAGGGTCGGGGTTCGCATCCCCTTGCTCCACTACATTTATTATTTCAATTGTATTGCACAAATGCATGTTTTCAGGCATGCTTTACCATCCAGTCAGATTTCCGAGTTCTTTTGTTTCCTGCTAAGCAATACAAAAACATACATATATTATGTACACACAAATGGAAAACTTGTTCTATATTTGGGATAATCTGTTGAATCTTAAGGTGGCATTTGGTATTATTTTACAATACTGATTTTTGTTTTACAAATTCAAAAATAGGATAAAACGTGTTTGGCATTAACATATTTAAAAATGACTGAAAATAGAATTTAGAAAACAGGATAAAAATTTTGGGTTAATATCTCATTCTCCCATAAAATTAAGCCTAATCAGTACAAAACAGTTTAATAGCATATTCGGTATATTTGAAGAATAGAATCCGGAATTGGGAGAAGACATGGGATACGGCAAAATTTTCTCTCGCGAAAAACATCCCGCGGATGAAAGCGCGGGTTCGAGGCACGCGAGTTCTTCCGTCGCTTCGTGAATTCGTTTCATCTCCTACGGATTTATGCTATTTGCTTCAAATTTCGCTGGTCTTGGTTCGTTACTCCAATTTCGCTGCTATCGATTCTCCTTTCTGCTATCGATTCTCCCAATTGAGTCCTATAAAACCAACATACAAACATAGGATGCAATATCACAAGTCGAAATCCAAGTTCCGCAGTTCCGTTTTGTTCGTTCCTTTTGCGCATCGCCATTGTCGTAGGGCAATGATTCTGCTATGATTTTCCATTGATGTTTTCTCTGTTAATCTCACAAGATCCTTCTTTTGATTGATTTTTGATATCTGTAATTTGAAGTGGGTTTTGGGTTTTTTTCTTGGTGATGAACAACACAGATGACGAGTCCTATCCATTCATATATAAAAACCGTGAGGACAATCGACGCATGGTGATGATATCTGAAATTTGAAGTGGGTTTTGCGTCTTTCAATTTGTTTTTCATTGAATTTTTCTTGGTTCCGATTGATTTGTTTGTTTGGGGTTGTAGTGGCAAGCATGGTGATGATTTGCTTCCTCTGATTTATTCTTGATGAATTTATACCTCCTACTCATACTGAATGCCTGCTCATCAGATTTGTCTTTTATGTTTTGGTTGATTACTGGGTAAGAATTATTGTTTGCTAGTGAGTTTTTCTAACTTGTGTTCCTCAAGGATTGAGAGAGAAGGATGATGCACCAGTGATGAAAACTTGTTTGCTAGGTAAAGTGGTTGCCAAACATATTTTCATTATTTTTGAGAGCTGCTACGTACACTCAAAAAATTTCTCTGGATACTTTCAATTTTTTATAAGATGTAATTACTTGCATGCCCATGTATTAAATTACACTTAAGGACATCAAAGTTTAGAAAAAATAAATATATTTCTAAACTCTAACCCTAATATAATCTCATACTGATAAAAAAAAATAAGTTGCGTTCAACTTGGAACCAAATTAGGGTTCTGCTTGGATTTCGAATTTGGGTGCTTTATGAAAGAATTGGGTGTTTCATGGCATTGGTGATTCATTGAGTTGCATTTCAGTGGTTGGTTGATTTTGAGGGTTTAGTTGATTGGGTTTAATTAGAGCTGGTTATTGATTTAAATAAGGGCTCCAATATTCACTCTACTTGATGCGGAATAATCACATTGAGCATCCAGCTCTCTTTCATAAGATGACTTCTTTTTTTTGTTTTGTAACTTTTACATGGCCTCAATTCAATCTTGAAACCCATATTTTGTAGTTTGCGTGCGGAATAACAGAGGAAATGATTCGTAGCTGTTAAACTAGAAAATTCAGTTGGATTGGATAGAATAAAAGGGTATATATGGAAAACTTTAATTAAATTTGGGTGTCCAAAGAAATTTCATAAATTGAGATGAGTGTAAAGAGAAATATGAGTGTTCAAGAGAAAACTTTTGAGTGTACATAGCATCCCTCTTATTTTTTTAGTCATTCTAGAATATTAGAACCAAACATGTTTTCAGTGTTATGGTTCGTAGAGAATTGTTTTTTAATTATACCACCAAACGTGTTCTCAAATCTTAAATTTACCAAATTGAACCCATTTTTAATTTAAAAAATAGTTCAGAATTTGTATCATAAAATGATACCAAACGCACCCTCCTTTTGTAAGAAACTGTGAGCTGATTGCCTTTTATTTTATTTTTGTTATATATGTTTATATATATATATATATATATATATATATATATATATATATATATATATTATAAGTCTCTTCCATCATTTATGTCTCGTGGTATGAGTTTTGATTCATTTTGCTTGGAGCCAACATTGGAAAACTTCGGGGTTCGCATTCCCGTACTTTCACTACATTGTTATTTCAAATTATTTTGCTCACACCAATAATTTAGGACTTAAGCAATGGTGAACTATATTGTTCGACTTTTTGATGGCGAATTTGTATATATAATGCATACGTAAGTATTTTAATGAATTTTTTCCACCTAAGTTTTTTCAAATATCATTTTGATAAATCTTCGTTATTTATGTCTTTTGGTATATGTTTTGAGCCTTTATGCCCTGAAGCCAACATTGGAAAACTTTATTTGGGACAAGTTGTTGAACTTGAATCTAATCCTTCTGTAATAAAACCATCCTGACAAATGTGGCCCAAGTATCACTATCTTCAAATCGTTCAAAAAGGAAATAAAGCTACAAAAAAGAAAAAGAAAAAAAATTTAAAATTAATGGTGGATCCCAGCTGTCAATTTAATCTAATGGTCAAGCCTTGATCTCTTGCCAGCTCAGGTCGTCAAATAGTGTGTGACTGACAGCTGCCCTGCCCACACCAAGTAACTGTCACTAAGGTAAGGGCATATTTTCAGCAAAAAAAAAATAAGGGCATATTTTTTATTTAAAAAAAAAGAGGTGGGTCCCAGCTGTCAATTGAATCTAATGGTCGGATTAGTTGCGTGACTAGTACGAGGAATCCGAGGGTGGAGATGCCGTGCTGGCATCCCAACCCATCCTATATAAGACTAGATCCCAGAGAGTGAGCTGTTCACTTTCGTTATTTTCGGTTCCATTTGTCACTTTCTTTACTTTTCTCTGAGAAGTTCTCATTGTGAGCCGCGGCGAAGAATTCTCAATTCCCAATCGGAAAAAAAAGAAGACAAACGTGAATTTGTTTTGACCTTGAATCGGAGCCGTCGATTACACCTGCTTCACGGTGATCAAGTATTCGTTTCCGACACAAGTCGGCTGCGGAAGAAGGTATAATAACAAACCCTAAAATTTGATCGTCTTTCCG